>BSBM01000738.1:1274166-2548333 GCA_027924585.1 Larix kaempferi
TGCCATTTCTTTCTTTGCTTTTGGATGATTTCAATATGTGTAAGTGCTTGTTGGTGGTGTTCATCCAGTTGATTTAGCTATAGCATGCATTCTTTTTGAATGTCTGATAGGTTCATATTTAGATTGGCTTCAATTCTTAATGTTCTTACTTCAAATTCGAATGGTAGCATGACCTATTTCCCATAGACCAGTTCATAAGGTGTGAGTCCTGTTGTTGTTTTCCATGTAGTATTGTAAGCCCAGATTGCTTCACTAAGTCTGTCAGCCCAATCCCTTTTGTGAAGTTGGATATTTTTTGTCAATATTCTCTCTAATTCCTTGTTGGTTACCTCAGCTTGACCATTTCCTTGAGGGTGGTAGGAAAATGATTGTCTGTTCTTTACATTGTTTCTTTTCATCAATTCTTTAATTAAATTTGATGTGAATTGTGGTCCTTGATCAGAAACTACTTCTCTTGGCACCCCAAATCTATGAAATATCTACTCAGTAAAGAATTTGGCCACACTGGTTTCATTTGCAGTAGCCAGTGCTGCTACCTCTGTCCATTTTGTAAGGTAATCAAAGCATACAAGGATGTAGCTCTTCTGATCAGGCTGTGGGTTGAATGGGCCAACAAAATCGAATCCCCACTTATTGAATGCCTCTAAAGAGATTTGTGGATGTAGTGGCATTTCTTGTTTGTGCGTCGGCTTTCCCATTCTCTGGAAATCATCACAATGGGACACATACTCATAAGCATCTCTGTGGAGTGTTGGCCAATAATACCTTGTTTGCAAGATCTTGTAGGCTATCCTTTTTGAAGTGTAGTGTCCTCCACAGGGTTCATTGTGGGTTGCATGCATTATGTCATGTACCTCATCTTCCCTAATGCACCTTCTAAGTACTTGATCTGGTCCCTGTTTAAAAAGCATGCCCTCTAACCATATATATGTGGCACTTTGTCTTATTACTTTTGTCCTTTCTTTATAACTGTAATGTTCTGGAAACTTCCCGGATACCAAATAGTTTGCTATGTCAGCAAACCATGGGATTTTTATTGATATGGAAAAAAGGTGCTCATCAGGGAAGTTATCTTGGACCAATTCATTATCTTTCCCATGTGTTACTCTTCACAAAAAGTCTGCTACAACATTATGCTTTCCTGGTTTATCTATTATAGTGATGTCGAATTCCTATAGAAGTAGCATCCATCGAATAATTCTTGCACTAGTATTAGGTTTGTTCATAAGATATCTGATCACTGAGTGGTCAGTATGGATACAACTTTGGTATCCTATAATGTAATGCTTGAATTTTTTGATTTCATGTATGACTGCCAGAAATTCCATCTCTGTGACTGTGTAGTTGAGTTCTGCCCCAGCCAAATTTTTTCTTATATAGTATATGGCATAGGGTTTCTTGTCTTGTTCTTGCCCAAGCACATATCCGATTGATTTATCTGATGCATCGGTGTGAATGTGAAATGGAATTTCCCAGTTTGGTCCTTGAAGTATTGGTGCTGTGATGGTTTTTTGTTTAAGACTTTCAAAGGCTGACATGCAGTTGCGTGTCCATATGAACTCATTGTCTTTTGTGAGAAGTGCAAACATGGGGGCAACAATTCTGCTATAATTCTCAATAAACCTTCTGTAGTACCTTGTTTGTCCAAGGAAGCTTCTCACATCTCTTTGTTTGACAGGTGGGAGTAGTGTCTTGATTACTGATACTTTGGCTTGATCCACCTCTATACCTCTCTGTGATATATGATGTCCTAGAACAATTCCTTCTTCCATTAACATCCTACATTTGTCATTGCTTAGGCACAAGCTCATTTCAATACATTTTTTTAATATTAATTCAAGATTTTTCAATGCCTGCTCAAAGCTCTGTCCATAAGGTGTGAAATCATCCATGAATACTTCCATTTTGTTATTCAAAAAATCAGAGAAAATACTCAGTATGGCTCTTTGAAATGTTGTTGGGGCATTACATAGACCAAAGGGTAGGACCCTATAGGTGTAAGTTCCCCATGGGCATGTGAAGGTTGTCTTATCTTGATCAGTTGGGTGTATTAAAATTTGGTTGTAACCACTGAAACCGTCTAGGAATGAAAAGTACTTGTTTCCAAATAATGTATCCAGCACTTGGTCTATAAATGGAAGTGGAAAATGATCTTTCTCTGTTGCTTTATTCACCTCCCTGTAGTCCACACAAATTCTCCATTTGCCTCCTGTTGCTTTGTTGTGTTATTATCTTCATCAATTTA
This sequence comes from Larix kaempferi, assembly GCA_027924585.1. Taxonomy (NCBI): domain Eukaryota; kingdom Viridiplantae; phylum Streptophyta; class Pinopsida; order Pinales; family Pinaceae; genus Larix; species Larix kaempferi. The sequence goes on from BSBM01000738.1 coordinate 1,276,412, forward strand.
TCTTCTTGCTCCGGTTCTAAATTGGAATTTATGTTGATTGTTTTGCCAGGGTTAATTTCCACGACTTTTACCTTCTCAATATGTTCTGGCAGCACTTCTGTCCATAAGTCATCCATGTTCTGTTTTGAACTTTCAGCTGTTTCTGTAGAAACAAATTCTTGAATAACATGATTGTTAGGAGATATATTTTGTATAAATATATCTATATGGCCATCTTCATCTACTTCCTTTAAAGATATTGCAGCATCATTTTTTAGGATAGGTTGGAGGTTGTGATTTGGTGTGTTCTGGTAATCATCAGTCCAATTTTGATATTCTAACTCTGAGGATTTCATTGCTGGTGGGTAGATTGTAATTTTCTTCCTGGTATGTCCACTAGTGATTGTCCTATTTCCTTATCGACAACCTATGTAAGCTTCCACAGTTGCTAACCAAGGTCTACCTAGGATAATTGGATAACCATTAAGTTTGCTTTTGATTTTGATTATTATAAAATCAGCGGGTATTCCCAGGACTCGATATTGATCATAATGTCTTCTAGCATTCCTTCGGGCTTCACAGTGGACGTGTCTGCTAGTTGGAGTACTGTTGTGGTTGGTCTTACCATTGACTGGAGTCCTAGGTATAACATGGTTTCTTTAGTCATGACATTGATCGCAGCTCCTAAATCGATTAACCTTTTATTTATTTGCTTGTTATTTATGGCGACGCTTACTATAGGACTACCAAGATCAAGATATTTAGGATTTATTATGACACCTAGCATCAAATCGGCCAATTGTCCCACTACATTAATAGTTGGTGGGTCACGCTTCCTTCTTCCTGGATTCTTTAGGAAATTTTCTCTAATGAATTTGTTGCAGATGGGCACATCCCTTATGGCTTGTAAAATGGGGATTTGGATGTTTAGGTGTTTGAATTCGTTTAAGATTGTATTCTCTTCCTCTTCTTTTGTGTTTCGGACAAGTTTTTCTGGAAATGGGGGATTTTTGTTGCGTGGAAGTGGTTGGGTTTCGTCCTCGAGAGGTTCTGGTTCATCAGGATGCTGAACATACGGTTCTGATGTGTGGTCTTGAGCTTCAGGTATAGTTTGTTGGATGTTGTCTGGGGATGTATTCTGCAACGTTTTTCCAGATCATAGGTTTATTTCATTTATTTCTATGGTGTCTACAACATAAGTTGGGAATTGTGTGATATCAGTGTTATAAGCCTGCTGCTGTTGTGGGGGTCTGTTATTATTAGGATTTGGAATTGGTTGGGCTGGAATAGGTGGAGGTCTGGGGGGTGGTTGAGGTTGTGGGGGTGGCATAATGAGTGGTTGTTGTAATGGCGCCCTCCAATTTGATGGATGGGGGTACTGGTTTTCATAATTTGTGGTGGATGGAAACGGTGGGGGGTATTGAGGATAAGACGGTGGATAATATGGCTGTTGATAGGATGGTTGATATGCTTGTTGGTTTTGTTGCCATTGGTTTTGATTTGGCTGTGCTTTCCATGGAGTCGGTGCAGAGTTCCAATTTGGCTGTCCTTGATTATAGTAAGTTTGATTGCTCTGCTGATATGGCCTAACAAAATTATTCCTCCTCTGATTTATAAAACAGAGTTGTTCTACAGTTCCTTCAGCTACTGGGTCTTGAATAGCTGCCTTACATGAGGGTAAGAGGGGGCATTTATGAGTGGAATGGTCATCAGTGCAGAGACCAAATACTTCTATTGTGTTCAAGGTGCACTACCCCTTCTCATGCTTATTTCTACAACGAGGACAAAATACTGCCAAGGCTTGGTTAATTTCATCCTGTTTCTTTTTTATTTGAAGAGCATCAAGTTCCATGGCTAGGGATTGCAGTATGTCAGTTTTCATGTCATCTAGTAGGTTTCCTAAATCATATTTTGTATGTGTTGGTGTTGAGGATGATGATCCACTGGTGGTTGTATGTGTATCCCTCGTCCCAATCTTAGTTTTCCTAGATTTTGAGTAGTTTTTGAATATTTTCAGGATCTGGTCAAAATATTTTTGGAATATATCTCCATCTCCAAGGATATTTAAGACTTCAAAATTCTCCTCTTTTACACCTCTGAGAAGGACAAGCTTTAGTGATTCAGGATCCAATGTGCAATGGCTGGCTCGTTTGTGGCTGAGTTGAAATCTTTGGGCATAATCTTCTAATGACTCTCTATCTCCTTGTTGCATCCTAAATATTTAATCCCTAGTATCTTTGGCCTTGCAGTAGTCCCTATATTTTTCTAAGAATGACTGTTTCATTTGATCCCAGCTAAAGATACTATTTCCTTCAAGGCTCATGACCCACCGAAGTGATAGGTCTTTTAGTGTGGAAGAAAAAAGCCTAAGCTTTTGTGCATCAGTAGTGTAATCAAATGATTTGCAAACTACCTCAAATTCAAACAGGAATGTGTTAGGATCTTCTGAAGTCAACCCATGAAAGTTTGGCAGATTATTAGGATTGATGTTCTTCATTTTGGCATCTCCGAGAGGTACGCTAATGGGAAAAGTGAAAAGCTCCCTAGGTTCTTCCTCTTCATTTGCCATTGAGGTGTTTGAGCTGGAACTGGTAGTGAAGTTGCTTCTGTTTGGATCATATGTGGAGTCAGTTTCATTTTCAGAGTGTATAAATTCAAACTGAGAATGGTTAGAACTGTTATTACCGTTGTTTCTCATGGAATGCTTGGGCAGAAAGTAGCCAAACCTATCGCTCTTCCGATGAGGCATTCATTGGTAGAAGATATTTATGTTTTTGTTTTATGTAATTTTTGTTTTCTCTTTGTGGTTTTTAGGTGATGTCTCCTAAAATATTTAGCACCTCCCTGTAAACGGCACCAAAAAGTGGTGAGCTCCTAATGTGGATGCCTAATGAGGGCAGCTATACCAAGAGCCTACTTTAAATGTCAACCCAGGGAATGTACAAACTTTAGAGATGCATGCACTATCTGTGCTCTTATAGGATAATATCTTGTCACAGTTGGATGTCGGTATCAATGTTCTAAAGATTGTCTACTAAATATGAAAACTGATTATGCTATGGAATTAAATACTGGAAAGCAATAAATCTAATTAAAAGAATTAAAGTGCTGAAAGCAGTAAATCTGTTCTAAGAAATAAATCAATAAATCTATCTTAAATAATCAAAATGCTGAGAGTAAAGGGAACGATCTTATAGAATTACTTAATGCAGAATAATAAATCTAAAAATGAACATGCCATAATAGATCTATTCTAAGATTGGGGAAAACAAGGTCTATAATTATTTTATGCCTAAAACCAGAATTCTGATCTAAACCATTTTAAATCCCAAGACTAAAATTGAAGTGCAATCATTTCAAGCTATCCATCTACTACTAAAGAAATTGATCACGATGATAAATAGTCAAATACCTCAGATATAAACCATGGTATTGAAAGCAAAGCTGCTACACATGCAATCGTTGATTCAAATATGCATTGAAAGAAAGAACCTATAGGACTACTAGAACTGTTTTGTTGTACTACAGAATGTATTATAAACTACTACAGAAATAATGAATCATTCAAACGCTCCCATATGTCATAGAACTGTTCATCAATGTAAAACGCATACTTGGAAAATACCTGCAAATAGGAATCTGCTGACCTACGTATTGGAGGGGCCCTCCCCAACCCATACTCAGGAGAGAATAAAAACTTAGAAACGCTAGCTGGAATTAATTATCAATATCTTAATTAAAATATAGAATCCATGTCAAAACAAAGGTTTGTACTTCACAGTATTGATAGGGCAGAAAACGTTAAAACAATGTTTTTCTCAAAATAATAGCTAGGGCCTCTCACTACCCAAGAGGTCCATATTTATACGATTTAATGTTGATCCTAACTGATTGTCAAAATGCCGATTCTTCTTGAAAGTGGGAGTGCGTCCTCTATAAATCATGAAACAGGGCACTGAGCTTGGTGATCCTTTAGTCTTCTACACGTCCATCCTTGAATGAACCTAAACCTGCTCAATCACACTTGGTTTCCATATAATTAGTTTATTTGATACGCATTCTAACATCCAAGAATAATCATAAAACAATTCCATTAAATAATTAAAGTAAAAAAAATTCCCCCACAAATGAGTATGTTTCATCACCATTGCTTGAGTTTGGCTGCTGGAAAAAAGGTTATCAAATACCTGAAAACTTGACTCATCAGCGGTGCCGGATACTACGGTGTCGGATACTGCATTTTTCCATATTACGTTTGATCATACTGTTGCGGTTGGTGATAATATTGGGTTGGCGGATGGTTATACTGTTGTTGTTGCTGACACAGTGCCTATTCTTCTCCTGCCATGAAATATGCTGTTGTAGTTCTCTCCTGAAGTAGGCCATAAGCTCTGCAGTTGTTGTCATCGTGGCCAACCGATTTACAAAACTTGTAATACAAGTTCTCTAGTTTCGACACCATTTCCTGTAGATAGACACATTCTTCTAGTCGATGGCCTCTCATTTGGCTAATACGACTCCAATGAAACCCTCCCCGACTGAGGGGATTTGGTGCAGTGGACTGCATAGTCTCGGAAGCCTGGGCACTCATCCTTGTGGTGTCCCTCTGTCCTACACCTAGTACATCAGATATCTTCGCGAGCCTCTTTCCCTTTCTTCATGTATTGCAAGTGGATTGTCATTTTTTCTAGGTGTGCTTGTATATGATCCATACCCAACCCTGTTTCACCCAATTGGTGAAGCCTCCAGCTTCATCACAATCTCCAATGCTTCTACTTGGGTCACAACCTTTTGTTGCATTAGTGGTCCACGGATGTGTGGTACCAGTTCTGCGATGAACCACTCCTTGTGTTGCATGTCATTTATCCCAAATCTCACCTTCGCTATCAACGTCTTGTATTGCTAATCGAATTCCCAAACCGGCTCATTTGGGTATTGCTTGATTTCTTTGAGCTCGGTGATGTACTACGATTCTGACTTTGGCTTCCTGAATTCATAGATAATTCCTGCTTTGATCTGCAGCAACTTCTTGGCTGGTGTTCCATCGGAACCCTTGTAAACTTCATAAACCAATCTAGCGCACGACCCCTAAGGGTCATTGCAAGCTGTCCTTGTTTAATAGATTCATCCTAGACTTGCTTCATGGTACATACTGCCTCACACAAAAACCAAAACTGCTCGGGATCCTCGGTCGCGTTTCCCTGGAAAGTGGGCATTTTTGTCATCTTCCATTCTAACGTTTCTACTATTATTATTTACTGATGCACTACTTTTACCATTGCACATAGGGAAACTCTGTGAATAGCTTGGTTTTCCTCCTGTGAAATTCTAGGTAGTACGCGGGGTTGTAGGTATGTTGTAACTTACGATCCATGTCTTTTCTGCTTCTGGGGTAGCCTGGTCACCGTCTTCATCACAATAGGGTCACTTTCTCACTTGTGGTCTTGTTTCGCAATCTTCTGTTCTAGTCCTCTCAGGAGACTCTCTTTCAGCTCCTCTTATTTTCAGGACGCTGGAATATCGCTCCACTCCTCAAGGTACCACACTCTTCGTCAGCTTCCCATACAAACTCGTCGTCACTCATGTCCATCTAGCTCGCATCTTTCTAACAGATCTGCATTCACACGACAGTTACAACCTCCGCACACTGATCTTTCTACTCGTCGGAAGATATTCTCAAAATGCCCTTTTCGCACACGAGCATCTTAATCCACATTTTTAGCTACAACAAGAACCTTCCCCTTGGTCCCCTGAAGAAATTTCTCTCTGTGTCGCTGTATGACTTGATCATGTCTACTGCTAACTCGGTATTATATCCCTCTAGGATACTATCCACCCAGAATTCGACAACCCTAGATACTGTGTTGTTAACATGTTTCAGTTGTCGAATCAGTTCCATTGTCCAATGTTCAGGCTCAGTCTTATGGAAATGGTGCTTCTGGAACGTTAGCTGCGCTAACCACTCTTGCAACAGTACTGGAAATTCGCAGAAAAATATCTCATGGATATCTGAGTAAATGTATCTCTACAACCAACTGCTTAACATCTGTTTAGGGTTTTTCTTCTCTCCTTTTGTGAATTCTTCTATCTTTTTGTCAAACCACTCTTGGATCTCTGGTTTCGTTGGGTGCCGCACCATATCCTCTTCTTTTCCTCCTCAAGGTCCCGACAACAGAACCATTTTTTAACACAACGACTATCGATAGGGGTTCACTGCATACATAAATATTTTATTACCGAGTTTCTACACCTGATCCCAATGTTTATCACATCCTCCTCTTCAGGAGGGTAATGACGAGATGCACCATATTTATCCCTGAATTGGTTTGCAACCCAATTGTTGGGACACATGATTGGCATATTTTATTTTAAATGATCTAGAAAAGGCATGCTACTATCGTGCAAATGGCTGAATTTTATGTCAATGTCCCATTTCCTCCTACTCTCTTCATACAATGGAACTTATTAACACCAAAAAATGGATTACCTAGCTCATCCCCCTAGTCACTTATCCCATTCATCCATTTTTCCTAACATTTGGCCTCCATTAACCCAAAATCCCTAAGTTCACAACCACATGGGAAAAAAATTATTATTTCCCTTGAGAAAATAAATTAAATTCCTCATAATAGTCAAAATCCCCAAACAATAAAATAAAAGAAAAAGAAAAAGGGGGAAATATGAGAAATATGAGAAAAAGGAGAGAAAATATCAAAAAAGACTTACCAATACTAGGGGATTCCCAAAACCAAGGGAAAAGAATCCACCACCAGAAATTGTTATAAAAAGGTGGTGGAGGCCCCCATTTCTCACAACTTTACTTTTCCTTACCGAAACTCTGCCAAAATTCCTACATAAACCCTAGATTCCATTTGAGCTTGAGTTTCCCACACTAGTTGAGTCTTGGCTACCTATGAGCATTCAATGGAGAGCAAGATACATTGGAGACCCGGAGCACCACCATTTCTACAGTTGAAAAGGCCCATGCATTTTCACCACATTGAGGTAAATCTATCTTGTAAATTTGTTTTTACATCAATACAAAAGCATTCTCTGATTCATGATTTATGTGTGCCGAATATCTAATCTATGGATGCTTGAAGTTTTAGTTTCAATTTCATTTACAGCAGTAACTTTGGGTATTTTCATTTTATTTATTGTTTCCATTTGCATCCACATCATCAATCACAAACTATTACTAAGAGTTTCACAATTCTTAGTAAGTGCATTTATGCACTAGCTAGCATGAAGAACCTATATACACAACCCATGGTTATGTTGCCTTTGTGTTGTAAATAATGAAAGTATTAATTGCATCAATTTCTGAATTCATTATTGTATTCATGAAAATGAAACCACATTCATTATGTATGGCATCAAATATATATTTTGAAGTTTGTTGTGAATAGTTACTATGTGGAAATTTGAAGATCAAAAGATAATTGACTTACTCTTTAACATGCGCCTTTTTCTGTTCATTTCCAATACCTCCCCTTCTCTTCTTTCCTCATCACATTCATCATCCCAAATCACATGGCCTGGTGTGTGGTCGATTTGCTTGATGCACTCATTGGCATAATAGAATGACTCATATACTATGTACCCCTCTGCCATAGGCCCCTTTGGTTTTACCCTTTGTCAAACAAATCCCTTCACTTTTTTCATGAACCTCTCTAAGAAGAACATCCAGTGACGGGAGACCACCCCGACTAATTCAACCTCATCGACTAGGTGAATTAGAAGATGAATCTGCAAGTCCATGAAACTCAATGATAGCTCCTTCTCAATCATACAAATAATCTCAGCTATCTCTTCATGTCACCGTGGACTGCTAGCGATGTAAATCTCCTTTGATGTGATCCACCGTACAAATGCATATAGTCTACATGTAGCACACTGCAGGCCATCGGGAAAGTCATGGTTCACACACGCATGCATGAACAACAGATAATGACACTACAAAGTAAACACAAAAATTTAATTGTATTTTAAAATTTGTGGTAAAAGATATAAATAAATAGTAATAACAATTTTATGGCATTATACGTACCCTTAGAAGGCTAAGATGGTCATGTCATTTCAAACCTGACTACTTTTTGTCTGCAGTAAAGCAACGTCATACAATAGAACCATAAAAAGAAGGTGCCTTCATGCCCAATATAAATTCTTTGGACAAATTAATATCATATTTCTTCAAAATCCATGGGACATTGCCTTTTTTAAATGAAAAAGAGGGGCCAACCTCGCCTCTATTTTCTTGTCTTGGACAATGCTTCTTTTTAGTATTTGAAGGAATAAGATCTTTCCTAACTTTCATCTTGTCACCTTTTTTGGATGATATGTGACTCCACAAAGAACATGAAACATTTTTAAATATATGCATGGGATCTAGTAAATGGGAAATAATAAGATGCTCCCAATATGGGATCTCATAAAATATCGATTTCCTTTTCATCCCTTTGGGAATTTTCTCAACATAGGTGTTAAAGAATTCAGGATCATTGATCACAGGTTGCACATTTGAATCGAACATCTATGTGTATTCCTTATCCTTCTATCTATCATATGCTCTAATGCATTCAACCAGTGTCATTATTCCAGGCCTTTGGGTTCTCTCTTGTTTACCATTGAAAGCATATTTTGCTCTTCTATAAGGGTGGTTTTCTGGGAGGAATACCCTAGAGAAGTCATACATTGACTTTCGTAGGTATTTGGACCACCTATCATTCATAGAAGGTCCAAAAAATCTACATCCATAATAACCTTTTGTTACAAGACTTGCGATGTTATAGTAAAGAGAGCACGTTAGCGTTGAAGATTAAGATAGTTGCATCGAATTAAATATGTAAAAAATTATTTCTTTGTATGTAAAAACAAATAAAACAACATATTTACATGAGAAAATTCTTAACCCCAGATAATCATGTGTGGTGTACGCACATATGTCATACAGTTTAAAACTCCTATGTGATGGGATGGGTCTCGACACATCATATACATGTATCCCTTCCCATAATTCCTTGAATTCATCTATAAATAGTTGTAGGTAAACATCCATATTCTTCACTTGTCTTTTACTAGGGACTATAAGAGCCAACATAATATGTTCATTCTTGTTGGAAAACCATGGGGGGGTATTGTTATTGATCACTACTACATGCCAAATAGTATAGATGTTGTTTGGTTGGGAATATGGGTTGACGCCATCAAAGGCTATGATCAATTGAGGGCTATGTACTCCATCCTTGAATTTATCGGGTCGTGGAACCTCTATATGCTTCATGGCTATTGAATCTGTTGGGATTCGCATAACTCCTTCCTCACTTCAGTGTGACACATGCCATCCTTGCAGCATAGCTAATTCTTTGCAACGAAAGATCCTTTGAATCGTTGGGATTATAGGCATGTGCCTCAATATATTATGATGAGGACCATGTTTTTTAGCCTTGTTATTCGATTCTTTGTATCTATCATGCCCACATTTTGTACATATATCTTTGTATGCATATTCACCTCTATATATAATACAATCATTGGGGCATGCATGATACGATATGTACTCTACACCCAACATTTTCAGCATTTTCTTTTCCCCTGCCCAGCTTCTAGGAAATAAATTATCATTTGAAAGTAACTTATCTTTGAATAACCTACATTTAGTGGGAAATGAAAATGTACAATTTCATTTAACGTTCATAAAATTGACCATTTTCAATGATGATTGTGTCACAAGATTCCTCAAAATATAATGCAGTTGATGGTCGGTTACCTCAACACTGTCGAGAAACATGCGTCTGACATGCCATAATTTGCTTTCAAGTTGTATAGTAACATTGGTGTCCCCAACTATGTAGACTTTGAACGACCAAATTCAAATAGAGGTGTGGTGGAAGCCGATTTAAGGCTTTCAAAGAAGGCTTCAGTAATATGAGTGTCATCCCCTAGCTCATTGTTTTGGAATGTATGGAACAACATTGCATCCATGGCACTCCTTTGTCTTAATAACTCGTCCATACCAACTTCTATTTCATTGTATCCATTTCCAACATGTGAAAAGATACTATTACTATAGGAATTCCTAATTAGTGAGGATGGCCGCAATGGAAATTGAATAGGTGGTTGATTCAACCATGCTTGGTATGCTTCCCCTCCAACTTGAGCTCTTTTTTCAACCTTCTCTCGATTTGACATTGTACTAGGATGAAATGGAAGATGGTAGGAAGGCCACTCATCATCAGAATCATGATTTCAAAAGTATTGAAAATTACATCAATGATGTTAGTAAGCAGAATGCAATTGGTTTGATCTGCCATTATAAAAAAAAATATTACAGAGGCCCGAGAATCACTTCCAATTGAAAATGTTAATCTACAAACAATTTCTAAAGCATGCATTTAGATTGAGTGATAAACTAACATAAATTCCACATTAAATATGAAAATTTAAAAGTGAGCAACACATTTTCAAATTGAATTTATAAAATAAATTAAAAATTTGTAAAACATAATTTCAAATTGAGCAATACATTAACATGAATCCACTGGAAATTAAAAAATACAATTAATCAATGGTTTTTTGTCTTACGCCCCAAGGGAACATCTAAAGGTAATCCCAATGCAAGGAATCTCTGACGAGTGGTTGGTGGTCTACGGAAGTTGTAGTTTATTAAGAACTGGTAACCAAGATACAAACTATGTATTGCATGTACACCAAAATATCTAGACACTTCCATTTTCATAAAGAACTCCTGGTCATTGAAGTGTTCCTCAAACGAAGAATTTTGAGAAAATAAAGAGAACATATAACTATTTATGAAACCTGCAATGTTCCCATGAGTGCATGGATGACCATCTATATACAATAGGTTATTCTTGTTAAAGTTTCCATAAACATAACCATTCATGCACATACTATACATGGAAATGTTGTGCTTGTATTTAACAATATTAAAGTAATTAGACTAAAGTATGACAATAGATAGGAACAACGAAAAATGGCATAAGTGCTACTGACTGCTTGGTAGGAACAAGTGCATGTGAAAGGGTAAAAAACCCAATATTTGAAGCATCTATATTAGACTTGGTAACCATAAAATGATTGCCACAAAAGGAGAATTCAGTTCCAACATCAAGCATAGGTAGATAAGATGGCCAAGCGCCATTTAAAGCATGATTGTAAGAAGTTTGATATTTACTTTGCTAATTCACAGGAAGGGAGAAATAATCACTACCCTCCAACAATTGGACAGACCTTGGTGTGTACTTGGATAGTTTTTCTCTCAACTCATGCAAATTTTTGGATCTTTAGTAGAGATGGGTTGGGTTGAATTTATATCATACTTTGGATTACTAGAAATTTCAGTTTAATGAACATAAGCAGAGGGGTTCGTGAATTTAGGATGATACATAGTTGTTTTGGATTCCAAATTTTTCAAAAATGAGCATAGGGAAGTGTTCCTACATGTATTTTCTATATCACATATTGGATTTTTTACTATAGTAGGGGGTGTTAGACCATCGAAATTGGGTAATATATCATTGGTTCAATGAGTGACTGTGACACGGAGAGGGTTCTCCTTCAACCCTTGACATTTTGAACAACCACAAACTACTAGTATGTCATACAAGAGTTACATCTCACGACGAATTATCGTTGATGAACCAGGATGGCGGCTTGAAGATGGCATGTTACAATTGGTGGGGTAAAGTGGATTCCCATTTTCATCCATAAACTACTTGCAGTATCTTGCTCCTGATAAGACCTTCTGACGTTTTGAAATTGGTGGAATGTCTTGTGCATATGAACTCAAACTTGAATCGTGATCCTCCAATATAGAATAAATCGATATTCAAATGCACATGGATAAGTAACATAAATTTAAATAAGTAGTCAAAATATAAATAAAACATGAACTTACCGGGGATGGAAAGGGAGATATCATCGAACTTTGAACAAGATGGAATGAGTTGGAATCTAAAGAATTGGCCATTTGATACTAAAACAATTTATTCCTGCATTTGAGCCAAATCAACAATTAATATACGTCTCTACAATCCTAATATATTTTCAAGAACTATATCACAAAATAACTTCCAATATAGTTTCGAAACCATTTTGTAATAATAAGGTTAGTTTAAGCAACATATATATACTATGAAATATTGTAATTGGTGTGGTTAAATACTAAAAGAACATTTTGGATGAATATATAATTTTAAGTGGACACATAAAACCAAAGAATTTTCAAATTAAACCTGTGCGTTTATTCATATATAAACACATCGGGGTGCTCACATAACCAAACCACACCGGTGCACAACAAATATAAACACATTGTTAAAGAACATCTGCAAAATCCCCCGCGGTGGAAAATATCCACTACATTTGGTAGCGAATATTTCTACGTGCATTTTTTACAACATAATTCATTATTGTGCATTTCCTACACATAAACGCACCGTGGAGTCCAAAATTTACAGGCACTGTTGCACACGTTTTTAAATTGGTGTTAGGATGGTGGGTATTACTTATGTATGCACAGGTGCGACTTGACAACATGCACACCGAAAATGTCGAAAATCAAAATTTTAAAAATCACAGAAAATATTTTTAAATATAAACACATTGTTAAAGAACATCTGCAAAATCCCCCGCGGTGGAAAATATCCGCTACATTTGGTAGTGAATATTTCTACGTGCATTTTTTACAACATAATTCATTATTGTGCATTTACTACACATAAACGCACTGTGGAGTCCAAAATTTACAGGCACTGTTGCACACATTTTTAAATTGGTGTTGGGATGGTGGGTATTACATATGTATGCACAGGTGCGACTTGACAACATGCACACCAAAAATGTCGAAAATCAAAATTTTAAAAATCACAGAAAATATTTTTTCCCCAAATTAAAATAAGGGAGGCAATTATAAGTTCGAAAAGTAAATCTAAATAGTGTTTAAAAGAAAAAAACCTAAACATTAATTAATTCTTTTGTCAAAACTTTCATGGGAGACTTTTGGAAGAGAGACTTCATGGAAGGAGTTTGGAGCAACTGGAAGGAGTTCTGAGCGTCAAATTTTTTTAGGTATGGTGAACCAAACAAAACCCTACATAATAGAAATTTCAAGTATGTCAATATTACTGTAGATCTTATTATCTTATTTAGAGTTTAACTATATTTAGAAAAAAAAATTCATACTTACCTTCAATTTCGCAAACCTTATTTTATCATTGTTTCTTTTCGTTTTATGTGGTTGCAAAAAATTGCATTAGGATTTAAATCACTCTATTGTTATACAGAATTACGATTTCACCTTTTAGGGATTTTGGATTTACTGAACTTTTGATTATATATAGAAAGCATAGGGTGATATGAGGCCACTTTCTTGGTCAAATCCGTAACCATGTCGGCCTTGTTAAGTTTTCTTTTCTAATTTTTTTATTTTTATTAGAAAATGCATGCGTCAAAATCAATGTGTTTGTATTCCATGAACACACCGGTGCATCCATAAACATAACGCACAAAATATGACTCGCGTCGCTTCATTTTTCATTATTTTATAAAAACACAAAAGTCGATTTTCCTATCTTGGTTCTTTGTTCTCGGTGCATCGCATTTAATGTAACACACCGGATATGACCTGCATCGCATCATTTTTTATTATTTAATTAAATTGCAAAATTCGATTTTCGCATCTCATTTATATGTTCCCGGTGTGTCTTATTTACTGTAATGCACTGGTGCATTGTTGTTACAAACACACCGGGGTGTTTCACGTATTCAAGGGCACTGATATCATATTTATCCATTTTTAATATTATTTTTTTGTCATATTTTGAAGGTCTATAATTTGTTTGTATAATATATTGATAGCTTCTGTATTTAATGGTGCAACTTGTTTATTCATAGAAAATGCATGCTATGAGTTCAATGAACAACAACTTTCATCAACATGATGGGAGAACATCCATAATTACGAAGAAGGCAAGTTCTTTCAATTAATTTTTGTATTTAAATTAATTTGTTTGAATTATTTGTAAAGTTAACTAATATGTATTTGTTAATGTGTGACATGCAGAGCTAAAAAATGAGGAAGCTCGATAAGATTCTTACCAAACTAAGTTCGGAAGAGTGTAAAACACTGATGGAAAAGTTGCGTAGGGATGAATCAAGTGAATAAAAAATAAGTCAATATGAATTATTTATTGAAATTTGAGTAATAATCTACTTAAGAATATTCACTAATATGTTTCAAATAATGTAATTCACATATGTTGAATGTTATGCAGGGACTGAAAACAACAAAAGTCAAATTCATCATAAGAAAACAAAAATTATGGAAGATGCAAAGATGATCAATTGGTCCTTAGCCACTCCTTAGCTCATCTGGAGTGGTGCTGGAAGTTAATAGAAGGGGCAAATACTTTTATAATATTATGAGGGATTTAGTAGAAAGAACGTACAGATGTACTTTTCACTTACAATACATAAACCAATCAAATGATTCGAAGAATCAGGTCATATGTAAACTACAAGAGGCATTCCCATATCAATGCTCAATGAGACCTGTCAGGCTCACAATAGAAAAAACATACAAGAATACAATTTATTTTTTATTTTTACTTTTTTTTTCTGCAAAAAGTAATATTCATAAACATGTTTATGTAGAATATGTATCTATAACTATTTCAAAGCCTCATTTATTCAATAATTTTAACTATGGCATATTTATTTTTCATATCAACAGAAAAATAATTTAATGTCATTTTACATTTTCAGGAAGATCGTGAGAATCCTAAAGGATGAACAAGGTGATATGCGAAATGTGCTAGTAGGGATGTCCAAACAACTGTATAAGGAGATGGTCAAGGAAATGGACATAATTGCATCGCAAGAGGATCCATCTCAACAACAATGTGCTTCAAATGTATGAAATCCCTGGTTTTTAGGTTTATGTTATACATTTCATTAATTAATTCAACATTAAATATTAATTTTCAATTGTTTTATTGTAGAAAAGAAAATAAAATGGAACCGAGTCAGCACACAAGACATGATGACAAGGAAAAAGGGTTTGATAGAAAAGTTTGTGAGTATTTTTTTATTTTGTTGTAACAAATAAAGATTTTGTAGTGGTTGTGATTGGTATATATATTTTTATTTTGTTTTCACTAGAAATCCTTGTATGTCTTCAAACAGGTGTTAACATAGAAAGAAGAACCATTAGAAGAATTGATTGACATTGGGTTAAGCAAGGGTTGTGAGTATATGTTGACATATCAAAAATTAATTATGGATTTTGTAAGTCTCTATGTTTTTTTACTTCTCTCATTTTATAATTAATAAAACAACAAAAATATTTTATATTAAATCTATGATTTGTGATGGGGCATAACACTTGCAAGAAACAAAGTATGGAGTAGAGCCAACATAAAACTTGTTGATAGATGGAATGAGATTTGGTTTTGAGATACTGTGTATCATTCATGAGTCAATTATTTTTATGGTATGTCACTTTTCAATTTACATTCTGTTCAATTTTCAGAATTTACTTCAATCTGATCTAGGATCTTAACTGAGAGAACAACATGTTGTCACGTCCCCTCCCACTATACTAGTGCAATGGAGAGGATCGTGATCCCAAACCGGGCATCTAGCCCCATGAACTTTTTAAGTGAAGATTTCATAACAATTTAAAAGACATATGAAGATGCATAAATATTTTTAAATACACAGCGGAAGTAATTTCAATACACATCCATCATACATTCCATATTTTCATGCCTTTTATCAATCTAAGCAATATCAAGTTAGAAACTGAGAATACTTATCTGAAACCAAGTAATCCCTGAGCAACCAGCTACGCTTCTGCAATGTTCCACCCAACCATAGGCTAGTGTGCTCCTTAATCTCTCAGCACCACTGCCACCCCTGAGATGGGCATGATCTCCACAAGGAACTAGGGAACAACAGGGTCTCACATAGCCATAGATACCCCAGAATCAGCCATACCAACCAGCAGTTTGGTTTCTGAGGCCGCTAGGAGATGGATTCCTATAACAGCAAAAGTGTAAGTACTGGGCATGAGAAAAACGCTTCTATAGTGAAGTTCCCAACAATGGGTTTCTAATAGTTCCAGAAAAAACGTGGGCAACCAAAACGAAAAGGAGAAAATGGGAAAACAACCCCAGGAGAGCAGAATCGTTTTCGAAAGAATGCTCATGGGCATTTCGTGGGCAAAAACGGCCTCCATAACCCCAAAAATCGTGGCTCTCTTCTCCCAGCCAATGAGCTACCCAAAAACTAGTTTGCAGGCATGGAATAATGCCGGAAATGGTGAAAAACATGAAGGATAAAACCCCAACAGGATCTGACTGCGTGAGAGGAAGAATGCCATGGGTGAAGAATGGCTTTGGGCCAATTTCGTGGGGGTTTTCTTGCCCAGCAAGCCACAACTCGATTTCCTAGGTTGCTGCCTTGCCCATACACGAAAATTGACAGCCATACCTCTCCCATCCCAAGGGATTAATTGTCTCAACCAACTATTGGAAGAATTAAAAGATTGGGTGCATGAGGCCAAATGGGTAGTTGAGAGTTCATGGGTTTCCTTAATGAAATGGCTTAACACCATGGCTCAAGGGTTTGGTTATTTTCCCCCCCTATTTCTTGTAAAGATCATGCTCTCCATCTCTTTGTTTCATTGCGTAGCGGGTTGTGGGTTTTTCATTAAAAGTTGCATATTTACATGATGTCCGATTCTACATTGTGCATAGCTAGCACAAGAACCATATGCATCTATTCTAATCGCCAATACATAGAACAATAAATCAATGGCGGGGCCTTGGCCTTGAGCTCCTCACCATGACTAAATAACAATATTTACATCATTTACAATATTAATGCAATAGGGTCAAGATGGGGACGTTACACATGTGCAGCAAATCTACAACATATCCATCATGGACACAATAATGCAAGCACACAAGAGACACAGAGTTTACTTGGGGAAAAACATAAAGGTGAAAAACCCCAATAACTTCCTCAGAGATAGATAGAGCAATGATACAACCAGAATACAAGATATAGTCTTCTCCTAGAAGCAAATCCTCCTCCTCCACAAGTGCACCACTCTCCAAAGTGTGAGTGAGAGAATAGAATGTGTAAATTGAGAGAGACACACTCTCTATTTATACACTAACTTGACTTTACCTTTACTCAACTAGGTTGTCCTTAACTTAACCACTTAACATAATGTTGATTGGGTTGACCCCCACTAGGGTGGTCTAATAACCCTTTGACCCACATGACTTATACAGGGCCGACCCCAACAAGGTGGTCTAATAACCCATCAAGTATAAGTTACGACACTTACAATATAAATGATGACACTTCTGTATAGAGGAATAATAACATCTTTATAGGAATACAACCACTTCCGTATAGAGGAATAATAACATCTCTATAGTAATAAAATATACATATATGTGAAATACATTCCGAAGTTACATATGCATAACACTCCCGCTTAACTAGGAAGGTATTTCTCGACACAGGTCTTCTAGCACAAGTCATCTTCTATGGATCATCGTCACTATATAATCATCATCGAGTCATCATCATCGTCACTGCTACTGCTATCTAAATCAATCTTTGAATCTACTCATCATCGAAAGTTCTACAGAGCCAGTCCTTTTTCATACTGGATGGAGGCCCACCACCTGCATGTCTTCATCATCTGTGCGAACAGTCTGATAGAGGTGGCCTCTCAGGACTAATTTTATGTGTCGATGCAATACCAAAAAGAGTATCCCAGGAACATTTATGTGCCTAAGCACAACCAACAAGATCTCCCAGGACTGATTACATGCATCTCCTCTACAATATCTTTAAAGAGCATCCCAGGAACATTTATGTGCCGCAGCACGACCGGAAAGATCTCTAAAGAGCATCCCAGGACTTATTACAAGCACACAGCTCAACCTCTCGGATCTCTAGGACTGATTACATGTGGATAGAGAAAACCTGTAAAGAGCATCCCAGGAACATTTATGTGCCGCAGCACGACCGGCAAGATCTCTAAAGAACATCCCAAAACTAATTACGAGCACACAGCTCAACCTATCAGATCTCCAGGACTGATTACATGTCTCCGTAGTAATACCTCATCCTAGGACTGATTATGATCACACAGCTCAACCTATCGGATATCTGAGGACTGATTACATACTACATAGCAATATCGGAAAGAGTATCCCAGGAACATTTATGTGCCGCAGCACGATCGACAAGATCTCCTAGGACTGATTACATGCTATTTGCACAACCTAACACATATCATCTTTGACCTCCAAGTATCAACCTGATACTCATGATCCAATGGATCATCATCACACAAAGCATCATCCTGATGCTCATGATCACACTGATCATCATCACTGTAGCATCCTGATACATATCATCTGGACCAACACCCTGAAGCTCGTCATCATGATCATCCCGATCATATAATGTATACACCTGATGCATACCAAGTATCTACCTGATACATATCATCATACATGATCCACCTGATACATATACAGATACATGGTCCAAGCATCCGACATGATGCATATACAGAATACATACAAATGATCCAATCGATCATATCCAGCATCCAACATGATGCGTACATACATATACATATAAATTATCCAACTGATCATAAAAAGTAGAAACTAGAACATCATCCTGATGCTCATCATCCAGCGCTTACATCCACAGCCATGTGAAGGATCCTCCTTCCAACATGCTTGGAATGGCTTCAGCGAATGTGTCCATCACTTCTTCCTCGAAGTGTCATCGATCGGAAGAACACCAAGCCTCTCTCTGAAGTACTCAAACTTCACTCTGGCTAGTGGCTTCATCAGCACATCTGCAATCTGCTCGTCCGTCGCAACATATAGGAGCTTCACCGCTCCTCTCTGTACCATATCCCTGATATAGTGATATTTAATCTCTATGTGTTTCGACTAGTCGTGGAACACCGGGTTCTCGGACAACTTCACATAAATCTGGTTGTCACAAAAGATACCAGTAGCCTCTAGCAGGAGATCAAATAACTCAGACAGTAGCTTCCGTAACCATACTACCTCACAACTAGTTGAATAGGATGCAACATACTCTGCCTCAGCTATACTCAGTGCTACGCAGGACTGCTTCCTGCTAAACCAAGAGATCACACATGATCCCATACTGAAGCAACACCCAAAAGTGCTCTTCTTATCTGCAGCACTACTTGCCCAATATGAATCAACATAACCCTGCAGGTTAAACTTTTGATTCGCATCATACTTGAGCCCATAATCAACTGTACCCTTAAGGTACCTCAGAATATGCTTTACAGCAACCAGGTGAACATATCTCGGATCCATCAGGAACTGGCTCAATGTGTTCATCGCAAGGCAAATATTTGGTCTCGTGTTCGTCAGGTACATAGAGGACCCAATCATCTGACGATACATCGTGACATCGACCGGATCAAATGAAGCATCACACAAAAGCTTTAGGTTTGATGCCATAGATGTGGCCATAGCCTTGCAGTCCATCATCCCAAACCTCTTTAGGATATCTACTGCATACTTCCCTTGTCAGAGGAAGATTCCATCTGCACTCTACCACACCTCCATGCCAAAAACAAATAGTGCATCATCCACAAGTTCTTCATCTTGAACTTGGTAGCAAGCTTCCGTTGCGTGTCGGCAATCAATCTATCCTCACCTGTTACAAACAGGTCATCCACATACAATAGTAGTATCACTGGATTTCCTTCCTCAACCTTGTAGTAAAGGTTGGAATCCGCTTTACTCTTGGTAAAGCCCAAACTGGATAGAAAGCTATCTATCCTACCATACCAAGTTTTGCACATATATGACTCCCTGTCATGTGTCTCAGAACCAAGTGGCTTCTCCACATACACTTCTTCTTGAACTACACCATTGAAGAAGGCTGTCTTGAAATCCATCTGGTGTATCTTCCACTTCATCACTTTTATATCTCTCTATGTTGCCACTTGCAGCATGATTGATCTTGATAGATCCATATGGAAGTCATAACAAACTTCCCTTCAGGTCTTGGGACCACATCCCAAGCATCATTCTTCATGATCGACGAATCATGGCATTCTTCCCATATCCTGGGAACTTCAATACCTTCAATAGATAATTTTGTTGCTGAACAAATGTTGTAGTTCTTCTTTTGTAGGTGATGGTATACGATCTTTCCTACACAACAAGTTAAATTGCATGATTAGAAAACATCTCATAGTTTTTAGAACAAATTCTTACACATAAAGAAATATGTCATACAGTCATACAATTATCTTAGCCAATACAACATTTATCCATATTCCGTAACTTTCTAGATGCCTTCCAATCTCTACCAGAACATTGTTAAGAGTGTGCACAACTCCTAACATGTCAGCAAAGAGGTTTCATTCTAGATAAGTAGCAATGGAATGTTGTACAGTGCCATAGTCCACTTACCCATGTATATAAGTAGTATACTGTTAATCAATGCAACTATTCTAGTATGCATAATACACAACTTAATTCTTAGGAACATAAGCATATACATCATTGAATAACACTATTTAAGAAATGACAATTCAAATACTTATCTTTGTTTGGTTGCTAGGTGGACTCCCTCTGAATCTTTGCAACTCCATTGTGATGTGGATTGTGAGAAGTGTTCAACTCCCTTTGAATATCTGCATCCTTGCAGAAACTACTAAAGTGTGCTCCTTTGCTTTCTTGCAGGAACAACTGGAGTGTGATCCCTCTTGAACTTTGCTTCCTGGATTACCTGTCCTTGAACTTACATCCATCCTTAATCACTATGCATGCTTATTAGTATCATCATTGTGTTATCCTTTAGGTCTCATACATAACCACACATTTATTAGTATAATCTTAATACTATCAAAACATAATAATCTCAAGCATGTATAGTCAGGATCATTTCAAACACAGATAATAAACATTAGTATTCAAGGTTTCAGGGAAGTCTTCTTTTACTCATACATATTCTTATTTGATCATAAGACTCTTCTGATTAGTTGAATCATCAATCAAGATAAGAGATATAATATGCATAAAATTCATGATTATTCAAATCTATACCTTCATGATTCTTCTGGTTAGTCATATCATCAATTATGGTAAGAAACATAATATGCATACAACCATGACTATTCAAACTTATGACTTCATGAATAATCATTATCAACAACACAACAGTATAAGATCCTAACACAAGGTAGGATTCTAGCTTGATATAGGAAAAACATACCTGGATTAGCATGCTAGCTAGTTATGTCTAACATACCCGCATAATGTCTTCTGGTTCTCTTCAGTGACTTGTGCTAGTAACCTGCATATCTCATAAGTTAACCATTGTAGAACCAAGTTATACATACCTCGTAATTAGATCTTCTATGTGATCCATGACAATGGATGAATCTTTGTCTTCATGTCACCATGATCATATGTTCTTCAAGTAGAACATGATTTGTCTTTCTTTGTGTACCTTTTATGTTAACAGACAACATAAACCTCATACAACACCATAATGCATTAGTACAATCATAAGAGTCAACACCCTAACCAATGAATATCTTCTATCATGCATTCATAATTTTGTTAAGGTGATATGAAAAAATCTAAAATCAAGATTGTACTAACCGTAACAACATAAAGACAAACATACCTCGATGAGTCATACCATTTGAGATCACTTGTAATCTTCTTATGTAAGGCCTTAGCCTCATCTCCCTCTGAAACATGAAATTCTTCCCTTATGCAGGTGACCAATCCATCTTCTTCTAGGATTAACCCAATCCACTTGATTTGAAAGAACTGGACCTGGAGCTGGATTAGGGTATGTTAGAGAAACCCCAAAAATTCAAACTTCCAAAAGGATAGAAATATGCGCCTTGATGAGCTAATCAAGCTGGTATATTCAGAATTTGAAAACTGCAAAGTTTCACCCCTCGAAATTGCCTTTTAGATTTCCGGATTCACTAGGGAGGACCCTGAATTAGGGTTTGAGTTTCCCGGAGATTCACCCAACCAAAATATTTGATTCAAAACTCTAAGCTTCGAATATTTTGAGGAGCTTCCAGCCGTGGTCACAGATTTCCAAAATTCCAATTTTTGCAGAAGCCCTAATTTTCCATCTTTCCGATCAAAGTCCCGAACTGGGGTTTGATCCAACCCGACCTTCTTCCCAACCAAAAATTCTGATCTTGGTCTCTAAATTTTGATTTTGATGAGTAGCATTCAGCCGTGGTCTCCGATTACAAAAATTCCAACTTTCTCCGAAGCCCTAAATTCCAGAAGCCATGAATGAAGGTGCTCAAAAATAATTCTGTTTTGACAGAAATATGTACCTGATTGTTTCTGGTGTAACTCCAAACTTTTTGATCCATAGGGTCTAAAAAATTTTCTTGAGATAGCTCGACCTTTTATCTTTCCATCCCGATAGTTCTGACCTCAATTGGATTCTTTGAGAGAGAGTTATGCCAAGTGTCGCAACGTGACCTGTTTATGGGATAATAAAGGCGAGAGAACTTGTACGGTGTGCCCATGTCACTGGTTCAACTTTGGCCTCTGAAAATGTTTCCTGAGATATCCCGACCTGTTATCTTTCCATCCCGACAGGTCTGACCTCAATTGGATTCTCTGAGAGAGATTTATGCCAAGTGTCTCAACATGACCTATTTATGGGATAATACAGGAGAGTGAACTTGTACGGCGTTCCACGTGTTACTGGTTCAACTTCGGCCTTTGAAAAACTTTCCTGATATAGTACAATCTGTGTAATACCTTTCACATTTTATGAAATTTCATTTGGAGCTGCCTAGCCCAAGTTATGACCTTTTTCCCAAGGTCACCTGATTTTGACTGAGATCTGGAAGAGGCAGAAACCCTATATTGTACAGATCATAAATCACAAAGTAAAATGAATTAGAGGTTGTCCTTTGGACACAAGATACATGGGGATCTTATCTTTGACTTGTAAATGTTTCAGTTCCGAAAACGTCGCCAAAACGTATTTATAGATAAAGTGCTATGATGACTGGTTTTTGCTATATCGATCCCTAGCATCGTAAGTGCAACAAGTGTCATACATGCCATATCATGCCTTCTTTCAGGCTAGCTCTGATACCATGTTAAATTTTCAGAATTTACTTCAATCTGATCTAGGATCTTAACTGAGAGAACAACATGTACAACAAATCTACAGCATATCAATCATGGACACAATAATGCAAGCACACAAGTGACACGGAGTTTACTTGGTGAAAACCATAAAGGTGAAAAACCCCAATAACTTCCTCAGAGATAGATAGAGCAATGATACAACCAGAATATAAGAGATATTCTTCTCCTAGCAGCAGAGCCTCCTCCTCCACAAGTGTGCCACTCTCCAAAGTGTGAGTGAGAGAATAGAATGTGTAAAATGAGAGAGACACACTCTCTATTTATACACTAACTTGACTTGACCTTTACTCAACTAGGTCGGCCTCAACTTAACCACTTAACATAATGCTGACTGGGCCGACCCCCACTAGGGTGGTCTAATAACCCTTTGACCCACATGGCCGAACCCCAATAGGGTGGTCTAATAACCCTTTGACCCACATGACTTATACAGGGCCGACCCCAACAAGGTGGTCTAATAACCCATGAAGTATAAGTTGCGACACTTACAATATAAATGACAACACTTCCGTATAGAGAAATAATAACATCTCTATAGGAATACAACCACTTCCGTATAGAGGAATAATAACATCTCTATAGGAATACAATATACATATATGTGAAATACATTCCGAAGTTAAATATACATCAACACATTCATGTATACTATGTATTTATTTTTCATTATTCCCGTTGGTAATATAGATACACCCATGACACTTTATTTTTATGTTTGTAGATGCAAGTTGAAGAAGAGGAAAGCAATCTATCCAATCAGCAAAACATTCGACCAAATAACCCAATTGATGCAAGTGGCTTGAGCACCGATAACCGTTCCAGTGAAGAATGATGCTTCGTGTTTAATTTTGATGGTAATGCAAGATATTGTAGCTTGTTGTATCTTATGAAATAATTGTCTGTGAAAATCAAACATTTTGTATAATAATGTACTTGACATAGTGTCTAAATTCAAAGAGGAGTTACCAATAAGTGTAACAATAATTACATGCATGTTGATATTTTGATTATTGTTGTCTCTATGTTGTCGTATTTTGTATGACAAAGGCCCTCTTATTGATATATAATAAAATAAACTTTTTTATTCTATTGCATTCTTCAATATTATTGTCAAATGTTACATGTGAAACGATACATTGGTAATTTTTTTCCAAGAAACAAATGCGTATTTTCATTCAAGATGGAGCAAAAATACATTCATTAATGCCATACAGCAGTCGTAAATGGTACATTGGTAATTAAATGTATGGATGATTAAATATTGCAATATATTCTTTCATCTATGATATAATAAATTAATCCAAACAAACAATTTCAATAATTAAAATTGCAATGAATTTTACTATATACAAATATTTCAATTTTATATAAATAATGGAATTAAAAAATTAAAAATATTATATATATATATATATATATATATATGAATGAAATATCAATAGCCATTCTTCAAAGAATCATATTCGGTGCTTTTACTAATATATGTCGCACCGGGGCTCCTACACTAACATTCTGCACTGGTGTGTATAAACGTAAATTATGCACTGATGCATGTATAACATTAAAAATCAGTGCATTTTATTCTATGAATCACATTGGTTCATGTAGAGGGCTTATGCACACCGAGAATGATCAAAGCTTATTCCCACTGGTTTTTAGCTTTTAATCTCAACAGTACGTTTTACGTGTTAAAGTGCACCGAGTCATGTTGATAGTTTGTAACCATCGGTGCATTTGAATGATAAATGCACTAGTGCGTTTGAATATTAAATGCACCGGTGCACTTTGATAAATGTACAATACTGGTAAAATTAAAAATAATGAAAAAATGTACAGTGCATATGATGTAAAATATTGCATCGGTGCGTTTATGTTGTAAAGTCGCACTGGTGTGTGTATTCTATACCCAAGCACTAGTGCATAGTTCAAATTTGATTCTTTCTAGTGCTTGTTCTAGTTGAGTGCACCGGTGCATCTTTTCTAATCATACAACACCGGTGTGTCCTAGTAAGAAATGCATTGGGGTGCGTAAATTCAATTGTGTGCACTAATAAAAAACATCTGCTAAAATCTTCGGCGGCCGAGTATTTTTTTAGTTATAAAATGTATTTGTTGTGACCTTCATAAAAACCTCTGCTACCATTGGCGGAGGTCGTAGCGGAGGTTTTTTGACAATTTTTTTCAATCTTGTAATTTTTAAAACATCCACTATGACCTTCGTTGCAAGCTCTTTTCCTTGTAGTGCTAAGTTCATTATGGTCACTCAAACACTATTAGGGTCATTTAGGTTCCATTGGGATCAATCGGGATCCAATAGTTCTATCACATGTGTCACCATTATTTACATCGACATTAACATGATCCTCATTGTCATCATCATCAATGTCGTTATCATATTTCCATAGTCATAGTCATTGTGATTATCGATGTATTTCTCATAATTGCCATCATTATCATATTGTAATCAAATCATTATGAATTTCATCATCATTGTCATCATGCATCATCAACATCATCATGATGATGTTAGGGTGACTCAAATTCCATTAGGGTCACTCAAATGTTTTTAGGGACAATCAGATGCCACTAGGGTCAATTAGGTGTTATTAGGGTCACTTAGATGCCATTAAGGAAAAATAGGTGCCATTAGGATCAATCAAGATCAGATAGTGCTATAATTTCTTGCGTCATAATTATTGAAATTGACATCATCGTCATCATCAACATCCTTGTCAACATCATATAAATCATCAATGCCTTATTTATGATTTCCAGGATGCATAATCATCATCATTGTCATGCTGTTAGAATCACTCTACTGTCGTTGGGGGCATTCAGATGCCATTTGGGTCATTTAGGATTAATTATGGTCTCCTAGTTTCCAAAAAGACCATTTATAGCCATTAGGGTCACTCAAGGTCAAATTGTGCAATAACATGCATCATCCTCATTATCGTCATTGTCATGGAAATTGGCATCATCATCATCATCCTTATCATCATTGTTATAATCATATAAAACAACATCAATGTTTAACACAACCCTCCCAAATATAACCCTCAAATCCAATAGCCAATAGCCTCTATCCCATCAATTAAGTAACTTATATTTTGAACTAGGCTCAATTCTACAAGCGAAACTCAACTCTATTTTGGGAGCAAATTTAGGCACAAAACAAGATGCAATACTAGGAGAAAAAACATGGTGCTACTTTGGGAGAAAAGCTAGATGATATACTAGACATTTTTCTAGACATAAAACTTGGTGTTAAACCTACCGACAATAAGGAGGCTAAATTAGGTGCTAAATATGGTGCTAATCCTAGCTTAAATCTTGGCACAACCTAGGGATACAAATGAGGCACAATTATTTGCTTAAATCCTGTAGCAATTTCTATCGCAAAAGAAGAAGATAAACTTGGCATTCACCTTGGGACTATGGAGGATGTTATTCCTAGTGCAATTTAAAGCAAGCAAAACTAGGTGCTATTGAGGGTGTTATTTCTGGTGTAGAAGTGGATGAAATTAACATCCAATTTCAAAAAAGAATGCAATAAACACTAGGAAAATCATCATCCCATGAAATAGTGCCACTAAAATTGTTAGTGAATGCCAAAAAGGGAGCTAAAAGAGACAATAATCACATGGTTTTTGTAGTGTTTTACCTACAACCCCTAAGAAATAATTAGATGTCATGGTAGGTATATTGGGTAGGTATTAATTCATTATTTTCATATATTTTTATGTTATTGCCATACATCTTGTAGTGTTTTCTTTTGGATACAAACATTTTTTTCCTTTTAGGAATTTCTCTATTTTTTCTCTTTGTCTAGTAATTCCTTTTGGAAGCAATTATACTAGTTGAACCATTGAAGGGATTATGTGTTACAGAATGGACCTCACTTCTCTAGGTGCAATGGGAATCTATTATTATAGCAACAAAATAATATTGAATGCGGTATAAAGGATAACTATTACATCCTAATTCATAAACAATGAATAAAGGAACTACGTAAGATTTTACTATCTCCTCTTTATGGTTGAATCGCTTCTATAAGAATGACCTAGGAGAAAATAGTCATTCTAAGCAAATTGGGTTTGGTTAAAAAAATTATTATTTTAGTACAAATATGACTCTAGCAATGTTGCATATACCTTTATATGTGTATATTCTCTACTAGCTATTGAAATTGAATGATATATGTAGTGTACTTGTTTGAGATTGGTTGTTAGAATTTTTGTGTACGTCCAAATACTTTTGTGAGGACATTTCCATCTTCTATGTGTGGGTGTACGGAATTCATGTTTTTCTCATATGCCCTTAATGTCCCTAAATGTATGTATCAAGGGACTTTTATAATCATGTACTAGTAGATAATTAGATGGAAGCTCGATATGGTACTTTGAATTTTTTGGTATCTATATATATAATATTTCATATGATCAACTTGTTTAAATTATGATGCGATTTTGTAATTGATTTTATGTAATTATTGTTTAAATTAAGTTTACAATTTATAATTTAATCTCTTTCATTAATGTGTGACACTATCATTTTATATGTTTTAATAAAAGTTTAATTACATGTATATATTTTAAATTGCCTTTAGATTCACATATGTGACATTATTACTATTCTTTAACTCATAAACATCAATATTTAAAATTTAACAAATAAAAATTGTGGTATTTAAGAAATTATTCAAGCATCATATAAATTTATATTGAATAATAATGCTGTGCAGGGGTGTATCTTGATTGGGGATTTGCTTGAAAATGAGATGATATGTTTTGATAAAGGTCACAAGTTCAAAACACCACGAGTTACCCATTCCCCATGCTTGTGGGCTGGGTGCACCTAGGGGTATAGTGGTAGTGAATGGGACTGGACCCTTGGACCCTGTGGCATGCAAGTACCAACCCCTATTACAAAAAAAAAATATTGAATAATAATGAGTAGCAAAAATAAAATGAATATGAAACTATTAAAGCATTAATAAATATAATGATTATGCAAAAACCACATATCAATGTACATTTGAAAATAATAATTATGCAACTACTAAATTAGTATTAAAATATAGAGTGATAATAGTTAAATCCTAACTAAATACACTACAAGCTGATGGTTATTAATGATTGATTAAACTAGTAAATATATTACAAATGGATGACAAATAATGCCTCATTAAATGAAAAAAATACTACAAATTAAATAAACTACTAAATATAATGCATATTAATGACAATTATTGACAAATTAAACTAATAAATATTCTACAAGTTGATGAATGAGATCAACCAATAAATAATTAAGCTAAATACAAACAAAATCTTAGTCATATTATAAAGGATTGCAAATATAACACTCTTGGTTGCCTCCCCCAAAATAGTAGTTTATATTCATGTTTTAGTTGTTTTCTTCAATCACAAATGTTTGATTTTGTACTAGTGAGACTCTTACTTTTGAGTTTCTAATTAGAGAGCCTACCAGAGTACGGAAGATGAAGAACATTGATCCTTCAACTCTACCCAACTTCAATGGTATTGCTAATAAATATCTAGACACGTTGCTCTTTGAAGTTAATGTGCTCTATTGAAGCTATGATTATTATTCAAATGCTCATAAGTCAAACTTATTTCCAACTACTCTAAAAAATGTAGTGTTTCATTGGTTCATGAGGCTTGGAGGGAATTCTATTTGAACCTAAGAAGAAATGTAGCAGAAATTTCTGAAGAAATATCAAGATAACATGATGCCAAAGAAGAAATTTTCAAGATGACCTAGAAAGAAAGCAAAAATTTGGAAGATTAGGTTAGTGGAGAGATTCTAGTTTAACTTGAAACGATCAAAACAAAATTGGTTGCACCCAAAAAATATGAGAATTGTCATTTTAAAAGGAATTCAAGACGATTGCATTGATGTACTTAATTTGATGGGAGCTACTGATGTTTCTCCATTGAGTTATAAATAAATGTGTGACCTATACAAGTGGTATACTAGTCACAATGAAAAACATGGAAAAATACCTTGGGATATTTCAGCTTAAGTTATGAAATCCATAGAGAGTGGAGTTACGACGGGAAAATTAGAAATACTTTGGAAGATTTCGAAACTAATATTTCAAATCCTTGAGTTCTAAGTTGAATACACTGCAACCAAATAAAAAGTGTGATGATTTAACGTTGGCCTTATCAATTTTCTACTCCAAATGTTGAAAGAATCACCCCTAAGAGACTACCCAGTGAACAAGGTAAAAATTGTGGCATCTATGAGTAGAATCATGCAACCAATATCTACCTTTCATTTCTAGAGTTGAAATCGATATACAAAAGGG
Source organism: Larix kaempferi (assembly GCA_027924585.1). Taxonomy (NCBI): domain Eukaryota; kingdom Viridiplantae; phylum Streptophyta; class Pinopsida; order Pinales; family Pinaceae; genus Larix; species Larix kaempferi. The sequence continues at coordinate 1,305,995 of BSBM01000738.1, forward strand.
CCATTGAGGGGACATAACAAATATAATTTGTGAGTTAAAAATGGTCGTGTCAACTATGGCCACCAAGTATGGTTCAAGACCCATCTCAATTTCCTAATTCATTTTGGGCTAACATTCATTAACCCCCTTAGAGTTGATATTCACCCACAACATGGTAGCCATGAGCTCCTAAGCAAGCTCAAAACCAACCTTGGAAACAAGGTTGGGAGGGCCTCCCTTTGGACATATACCACAACAACCAACCCAACAATAGTACCCTCAACAACAATACTGCCACAATGATTGCAATCAATTTCAAATAATTCACCACAATGACCTTCTCAAATTATTACTGAACCCATTCTTAACCATAACAGTAAAGTGACTCAACCCATTTACAATGTTAAGCTGCTTTATTACCCCACTTACTTCATATCTCCCATGTAGACTACCAAGACATCCACTTACCCCATTTATTTACTATTTTTTTGAACCTTTATATTTTTAAGTTAGTATCCACGAAGTTTCTAATATATATATTTTCTCATTCACCATTTATAAATTTTTAATATATAAACGGGAAACTAACATTTTCTAAAATTTTAATAATATAATTAGTTAAATAATTCAATAATAACCATTTTTTCCACTCAATATTTCCCCCACATTAATAAACATTAATATATAGTCAAATTTGATTGATTGGTCAAATAAGGAAATGACTTCGGAACAAGAAACACTTGATTCCATATCCTTGCTAGCTTTATGACCATTAGCGTGGAGCTAGCTAGGTATTTAATGTGTCTGTGAGTTTCTTTCAACATCTTGCCATAATCAATTGGTCTGGTTTGTTTGTTTTGCATATCACTTTGCTCTGGGCAAGGAGAAATTCAAGTGACTGCCAGGGCTTCAAATACTTGGCTGGATATACATTTTGGAGAACAAGACATCAATATTTTACAATTCAAATTCTGCTGAAACTATTGATTTCTTTTTTTGCGCTCATTTAAATTTAAGTATATTGATTGTTTCTAATACATTGTGTTTTGTATTGTGGTTTTGCTAGAGTAGTCGGAGGAGATATGGAATCGTCTTGCTATTCAATGAATCCCAAGAGCTTCTTCATAGGGAAGCAATTTCTTCGTCCTCTACATAAACAGGGTGCTTCAATGAATAGTAAAAAAGTATGGATATTTTCATTTTACCTTTTTTTTACACATGATTTCTATGTTGAAAACATGCAATTCCCTGATTTGGGTTTACTACAAGGAAGTGTAACTAGGGAGAAATAGGTGCTTGAGGATTTAAATGTTATTCAGAGAATACCACCCTTCCAACTTAATCTTTAAACTAATACCCACTGGACACTTATTCCTTTTTACCTTGGGATGGTCTGTTGGAGTTGTGAATGAGAATTCGGTTTTATTGTCTTTCTATGGCAGAGCACAGATTCATTCCAGAAAGAGGATCCTTGGATTTTGATGTAGCTAGATTCATGATCATGCGGAAAGAAAAGGAAAATGGAGATACCCATACCCCTTACCCCTCCCCTTCAAGAAAAGCATACAAGAAGGAGATGGCAACAACTTTATTGAAGAATGCAAATGATGCAGACAACAATTGCAGAATTCTTTGTTTCAAAGGAAAATCATCGACTGCTTCCCAGGCTTCACAACAATCTGTGTCCGCTAATCTCGTTGTTTTCAAAGAACACGTAGATATAATCCTCAAGAAAAGCTTGGATTTCATTTTTTGTATATAGTCATTTTCATTTGACATTCCATAACTAGATCCTAACTTGCATTGAGTAGAATCATGCAACCAATATCTACCTTTCATTTCTAGAGTTGAAATCAATATACAAAGGGGCCATTGAGGGAACATAACAAATATACTTTGTCAATTAAAAATGGTCATGGAAACTATGGCTACCAAGTATGGTTCAAGACCCATCTCAATTTCCTAATTCATTTTGGGTTAACATTCATTAACCCTCTTAGACTTGATATTCACCCACAACATGGTAGCCATGGGCTCCTAAGCAAGCTCAAAACCAACCTTGGAAACAAGGTTGGGGAGGGCCTCCCTTTGGACATATACCACAATAACCAACCCAACAATAGTACCCTCAACAACAACAACAACAACACCGCCACAACGATTGCAATCATTTTCAAATAATTCACCACAATGACTTTCTCAAATTCTTACTGAACCCATTCTTAACCGTAACAATAAAGTGACTCAACCCACTTATCACCTCACTTACTTCATATCTCCCATGTAGACTACCAAGACATCCACTTACCCCATTTATTTATGATTATTTCGAACCTATATATTTTTAAGTTAGTATCCACGGGTTTCTAATCTATATATTTTCTCATTCACCATTTATAAATTTTTAATAAATAAATGGGAAAGTAACATTTTCTAAAATTTTAATAATATAATTAGTTAAATAATTCCATAATAATCATTTTTTCCACTCAATATTGCCCCCACATTAATAAACATTAATATAGTCAAATTTGATTGATGGGTCAAATTTGATTCATGAGTCAAATAAGGCAATGACTTAGGAACAAGAAACACTTCCATATCCTGGCTGGCTTTATTACCGTTGGCGTGAAGCTAGCTAGGTATTTAATGTGTCTGCGCAGTTTCTTTCAACATCTTGCCATAATCAATTGGTCTGGTTTGTCTGTTTTGTATATTGCTTTGCCAAGATCTTGCCATAATCTGGTTTTTCTGTTTTGCATATAGCTTTACTCTGGGCAAGGAGAAAGCCAACGGGCTGCCAGGGCTTCAAATACTTGGCTTGATATACATTTTGGAGAACCAGACATCAAGCTTTTACAATTCAAATTCTACTGGAACTATTGATTTTTTTTTTGCGAGTTTAAATTTAGGTATATTGATTGTTTCTAATACATTGTGTTTTGTATTGTGGTTTTGCTAGAGTAGTAGGAGGAGATATGGAATCGTCTTGCTATTCAATGAATCCCAAGAGCTTCTTCACAGGGAAGCAATTTCTTCGTCCTCTACATAAACAGGGTGCTTCAATGAATAGTAAAAAAGTATGGATATTTTCATTTAACCTTTTTTTACACATGATTTCTATGCTGAAAACATGCAATTCCCCGATTTGGTTTTACTAGAAGGAAGTGTAACTATGAGGATTTAAATGTTATTCAGAGAATATCACCCTTCCAACTTAATCGTCAAACTAATACCCACTAGACACTTATTCCTTTTTATCTTGGGATGGTCGGTTGGAATTGTGAATGAGAATTCGATTTTATTGTTTTTCTATGGCAGAGCGACAGATTCATTCCAGAAAGAGGATCCATGGATTTTGATGTAGCTAGATTCATGATCACGCGGAAAGAAAAAGAAAATGGCGATACCCATACCCCCTACCTCTCCCCTTCCAGAAAAGCATACAAGAAGGAGATGGCAGCAACTTTATTGAAGAATGCAAATGCTGCAGACAACAATTGCAGACTTCTTTGTTTCAAAGGAAAATCATCGACTGCTTCCCAGGCTTCACAACAATCTGTGTCCGCTAATCTCCCTGTTGCCAAAAGAACACGTAGATATATTCCTCAGGTAAAGCTTTGATTTTATTTTTTGTTTATAGTCATTTTCATTTGACATTCCATAACCAGATCCTAACTTGCATTGAGGTTTACTCGTTATTGAACTAAGCCCTTGATTCTATTTAGATATGTGTGCGAAATGGCTTGTGCTTGTTATTGCAGCATTATAGCATTATCCCATTTGGATGAATGTTTTACAGTTTTTTTACTTTTCCACTTGTAACACTGAATTCGCTACCACATCCATTCCAATTTAAAAAAAAAATATTCACAGAATGATGTCAAGACTTATTTCAGCACAGGAATTCACCCATTCGCAAAACGAATTCACCCTTTCGCAAACGAAGCCCTGGCCCCATTTGTTTTGTAAAACCATTGACATTTACCTATCTTTAAATTAATATGCTCTTTGAGGTTTTTGTCATTTTCCTTTGTCATGTTTTCTTAGACTATAAATTTAACGTATCCATGCTGATTGTAGTCTTCAGAGAGAACTCTGGATGCACCAGACATGCTGGATGATTATTACTTGAATCTACTGGATTGGAGTTCTACCAACGTTTTGTCCGTAGCCCTTGGAAACACTGTATACTTGATGGATGTTTCGGATAGCTCTATATCCGAGCTTCTGATTGCAGATAATGGAGAGGGTCCCGTTACCAGCGTTAGTTGGGCACCTGATGGGAGGCAAATTGCCGTTGGGATGAATAATTCTGTTGTACAGCTATGGGACTCTGCATCTGATAAACATGTAAATTAAACCTCTCTATCTCTTCCAAGTTTTTCTCATTCTAATTTAATGGCAATCTCTAAATTTGTCATCGATAAAATTGCAGTTAAGAGCCTTGGAAGGTCATCATGACCGTGTTGGAGCCCTTGCTTGGAATGGTCCTATTCTCACCACAGGAGGACTGGATGGGATCGTAATCAATCATGATGTTCGTATCCGTGAGCACATTGTTCAAACATACAAAGGACATACCCAAGAGGTTTGTGGATTGAAATGGTCTCCTTCTGGCCAACATCTTGCAAGTGGGGGAAATGACAATCTACTCTACATTTGGGACAAGAGCATGGCATCCCATAACTCTTCCGCTCAATACCTACACGAATTAGATGAACATTGTTCAGCAGTCAAGGCCCTAGCATGGTGCCCCTTCCAGAACAATCTTTTGGCATCTGGTGGAGGGAGTTTAGACAGGTCTATAAAGTTTTGGAACACTCAAACAGGTGCCTGCTTGAATACTATCGACACCCATTCCCAAGTCTGTTCATTACAGTGGAATAAACATGAACGTGAATTATTGAGTTCACATGGGATAGATAAGAACCAGTTAACCTTATGGAAATACCCATCCATGGTGAAGATTACTGAGCTTACAGGGCATACTACTCGAGTTCTTCATATGGCACAGGTATGAAAATTCATGTATTTTATAATTATAAGTACTTATGCGTTCATGTTTTCCCTTTAAGAATAGGTTTGTCCTGATGACCCTTCCCTACTTTTTGCCTCTTCAGAGCCCTGATGGGTACACAGTTGTATCAGCTGCAGCAGATGAAACACTCAGGTTTTGGAAAATATTTGGAGCTCCGGCTACCTCAAAGAAGACAAAGACTAAAGACGCTAGAGTGGCTTTCAGCAAGGTTCATACTCACATCCGCTAAGAAGTATCTGTCCAGATTGATGGAATCATGATGGATGTTCAACTCAAGGTAGTAATTAATGTTTTGTTTTCTCTTTACAAAGCTCTTCTGCAGGCGCTCGGTAGTTCTGTTGGATTTTTATGTAGTACGTTCCACTGTCTTCTTTGTGCTTTATTCATCCCTTTGGTACTCATATAGCATGAATTGTGTAATTTATCTTCTGCGAACCCTGATGGAACAATGTTGCAACAGCTTTGTGAGACAATGATCCGTTTCTTCAGCTACATGATAAAATTTAAAATGGTTTTGGCAAGTTTTTGGCGCTTCAAAGATGATTCCAAAAATGATACATCATGACTGTGAACAAGTATCGCATTCACATCTACAAAGAAGGCTCCATGATTCCACACAGAAAATGATGATAAGGTGATGCTCAATGTTGATAATACTTGAATTATTTATTTTCATTAGCTATAAGGCACTGCCATTTAAGATCTTTTTAACACGGTGAATTGCTTCTCTTTTCTAAACATGTTACTGAAGAGAATCCAAGGTGCCCTTAAGTCACACTGAATCATGCCTTCAACACTGCGAAGAAGAACCATACAGATAGAGTAACTTGGACCTTCAATTGGAATTTTTTATCGCGACATTCTAAGGTGCGTTTTTTTGTTGTTGGTTCTGTACTTTACTAGTTGCAGTACAATTTTCCAGCACAACTGAATTTGTAAGTACCTCTAGTTCATACTAGCTGTGCTTCATCTTTATTATCTTTTATTGCATGAATTGTCTTGTAATTTCATTTTCTTGTATTGCATTCTTCACTGACTGTTGCCTCATTGTAGCTCTTCACTTTGGGCATTGATAATCAATATATATTGATTGTCTGCCCCATTATCTTTTAGGGCAACGGCATTTTTGAATGCCACCATTCGATTGGAAATTTGTCCACCCTTCAACATCTTAAATTGGAAATCAACATATTGGGATCCAAGATACAGAAAAAATGTTGATCTGCAATACTTCCAAGCTAATGATAATGTTTTGAAAGGAAAATGCATGTATGTGGATGCAAATTACATGTGTTTAAACATGGGTTTTATGAAAATAGTTTATCTTTCAAGATTCTATTGTTATTCTGCTGTTTATTTTATGCATTAAAATATAGAATTGTGTCAAATAATTTAAAGTTCAGTTTGTTCTGTATTTTTCTTTAATTTATCTGCAATATATTATGTGCACTTCAATTGGCATATAATAAATTCATTCTTTCGGGACCAAGTATATGCGTAATTTGCAAGCATAATGCTGAATCATCTACCCACTTGTTTATTGACTGTATATTTGCCTATGCTCTGTGGAAGAGATTTTATCAACATTTTTGTATTTCTGAGATTTGGGGAGGAAGCAGTGTTGAAACTGGTCTACATTCCTAGATTAAAAAATGTAAATCATACTCTACTTTGCCGGTTTTTATATGCTGGACTATCTGGTGGGTTAGAAACAAATGTCTTTTTGATAATCAGGTGCCAAATGTGGATAGTTCATATAATTATGTTCTGGGGCATTTTCTGAAGTATGAGACTGCTGCTAATATTTCGGTGAAGCATTGTATTGGACATTTCATTTTGTCTTATAATGATTCTATTCTCATGTTTGATGGAGGGGCCAATTCTGGAAATTGTGGGGCTGGGGGAGTTATTTTTCTCAATGCTGATCATTTCTTCAATTTGCATCTCAAGTGTGGTTTCGGTACCAATATGAGAGCTGAACTCCTAGCTCTTTGGTGTGTTATCCGGGTGGCTTATTTATTTGGCTTGCCACAAGTTGATATATATGGTGATTCCTGAGTTACCATTAAGTGGGCCAGAGGTGAATATGGGTTAAAGGTTTTAAATCTTTCAAACTAGTGCAACAAGATTCAAGCTGAATTGCAGTCTTTTCGCAAATTTTCTTTGGAGCCTATATATCGTGAATTCAATTCACAGGCCGATCAGCTCTCAAAGCAGGCTTTAGATGGAGAAGAGGGTCTCCTTTTTTGGGATGAATTCTGTGAAGGCACACTCAATGACTCGGGATCTCTGTTCTTACTTCATTAAGATCTTAGTGTGAATCTTTTTTTATTTCTAGGGTGTATAGCACTGGTTATTTTGGAGATCTTTGTAATATTTGGACAATCTAGTATTTTGGAAAAGGTCACTTTTGACTGCATATCATGTACTATTTGATTCACCTGATGAATAACAATAGTATGCTTTTTTCGCGGAAAAAAATAAATTCGTTCTTTCCACAAAATTGTACAACTCTTTTTTGTTTACTGTGGGTGAACTTTTGGCAATTCATTTCTGATTTGTTTACTGTGTGTGCCTCTCATTTCTGATTTAGGCCCAACCCATATATTTAAGAATAAAAAAAATTTACATTATGGATTATGGAGCTATATCCAACATGATTACAAGGTGCATAAGATTATCATTATTAACTCTAGAGTATGTATGGTATCTTAGGATAGGCATGAGGTCTCATAATTTGATTTAGGCCCAACCCATATATTTAAGAATAAAAAAAATTTACATTATGGATTATGGAGCTATATCCAACATGATTACAAGGTGCATAAGATTATCATTATTAACTCTAGAGTATGTATGGTATCTTAGGATAGGCATGTGGTCTCATAATTTGAGGGAATTGATGAAGATTCCATGCATAGGCCTCCCAAGATAATGTAGAACATAGCAAAAAACAAAAACTCCAAGATTTCATATATATCAGAAGCAAGATACAATATATAGAACTGGGCAAAACAGTTGCCCACCGGTCTATGGTTACTAACCGGTTTATTAAACTAATCTAAACCGAAGGATTTAGTTAACATTTCCCCCTTAATTTGAAGGGTTATCTAACATGCCTAGTAACATTATGAATTTTTCAAACTTTTTATGTCCCAATGCTTTAGTAAATATATCGGCAATTTGCTCTGAAGTAGGACAATGAATCAAATGAATAGTTTTAGCCTCAACATGATGTTGAATCAAATGATATTTGGTGTTTATATGTTTGGTTCGATCATGGAATTTAGAATTCTTGGCCAATTGTATTGCAGAAGTATTGTCAACAAAGAGAAGCATTGAAGTCTTCTATTTTTCCTGCAAATCTTCAAGAATTTTTCGAAGCCAAATGATTTCTTTTGTGGCTTGAGCTGCTGCAACCTATTCGGCTTCAGTTGTAGAACATTCATGATCTCCAAGTGATAGCTGTTGATCCAAGATTCATCAAATAACCTGAAGTAGACACCCCATGCTCTTTATCTCCATCAAAATCTGAATCTCAATAATTAGTCAGATGGAAGTCTGAAACTTTAGAGTATTTGATGCCAAATGACTTAGTGTCTTTTAAATATTTGAGCACTCGTTTTGCTGCGATCCAATGACCTTCACAAGGTTGATGCATAAACCTGGAAAGTATTCCTACATCAAAAGTTATGTCACGACGAGTAGTAGTAAGATAAATCAGGCTTCCAACAAGTTTCCTGTACTTTGTTGGATCTTCAAATGCACTACCTTCATGTGAAATAAGCTTTTTATTATGCTCCATTGGAGTAGAAACAGAATTACAATCCAACATCCCGAATTTACTCAATAGATCTCCAATATACTTCTGTTGAGAAATAAAGATGTACTTTGGTTTTTGATCTACTTCAATTCCTAAATCATAATGAAGTAATCCCAAATCCATCATGTCAAAAAACTTTTATAGACAACTAGATATACAATTGATCGCCCAACTTTCTTAACAAATAAAGTTGCATCATCTAGATTGAAATGCTTATAATTCAATTTGAGAAGATGCTCAGTTAACTTCGCATACCATGCTCGAGGTGTTTGTTTCAAACCATATAGAGATTTCACCAATTTACATACCTTATGTTCTTTTCCTTTAATAGAAAAACCTTCTGGCTGAAACATATAGACATCTTCTTTTAGATCTCCATTTAAAAAGCCAGTTTTTACATCCATATGATGTATTTTCCATCCATTTTGAGCTGCAAGAGAAAACAAAGTTCTAACTGTGCCCCATTTTGCAGTAGGAGAAAATGTTTATGTGTAATCAACACCTTCTTTTTTAGCATACCCCTTTGCTACAAGTCTTGCTTTATTGCGCCGAGAGGCGCTCTATAGCCCAGTATGAGAGAGATCTTGTAACATTTGTCCATGTTTGTCCTTATTGTCGGTCATAAACAAAAAAAGAAAATACAAAGTAAAAAGTAAATATGAGGGAGATCTTGTAACGTTTGTCCATATTGTCGACCATAAACAAAAAAGAATAATACAATGTAAAAGTAAAGTTTGTTCCTAAAATGTAGGCCATAAACAAAAAATAATAATAGAAAGTAAAAAGAAGTAAAATAAATACTATAGCCGACATAAGAAATAGAAAAAGTAGAAGGGATTTGATCCATCTAGACACTTGATAGAGCCTAGGATTTGGATCTAGGTTGGTACTTGTCAAGTGAGCCATCTTCCTTATATTTAGTTTTATAAACCCACTTAGAGACAATTGGTTTAAGCCAATAGAAGGGTCCACCAACCTCCAAGTGCCATTTTTAATAAGAGCATCATATTTTTTCTGCATTGCATCTTTCCATTCATTACAACTAGCAGCTCTTTCAAAAGTAGCAGGCTCATTAACAGCAATAGAAAAAATTGTTAAGATTCAATATGCTAAGATAGAAAATAGCAACATTACATTCCATTTCACAATAATAGCATATATAGGATCACTGAAGAAACAACAAGCACAGCATAAACACAAGAGACACAGATTTATCCTGGGAAACCCTCATGGGGTAGAAAACCTAGCAAAGCTTCCTCAATATAGATGACCAACAATATACAAAGATGTAACCCTAAGCATAAGCTCCTCCTCCATAGCAGACCTCTCCTCCACAAGTGCGCCACTCTCAAGTGAGTGAATGTGTGTGTAAAGTGAGGAATACACATCCTCTATTTATACACTACTTCGACTTGTCTTTTACACAAGTCATGTAGGCTCGTATTTAACCAATGGGTTAAATACCCCACTACAACTGACTGGGCTGACCCCTATAGAGTGGTCTAATAACCCTTTGACCCACATAACACATATAGGGCCGACCCCCACTAGGGAAGTCTAATAACCCAAGTTACCACATTCCGAAGGAGGAATAAACATCTCCGAATATACAATAAGATCTTCACAGAGGAATGAATCATCTCCGGAATAATAAAATACAAATATAATATTCTTTGAAGTTACAATATCTCAACACTCCCCCTTAACGAGAAGGATATTATAACAGCATCTGCACGAGCAAGGAGTCATCAACATCATACATGATACATCTATAAATCATTGGAAGCTTTCTCAACATCATTAGTAACTCAAGCAGTTACTGGAACATCTTCAATACTGGAACATCAACATCTTCAGTACTGAGTCTTTATCTTCAGTAGCACTTGAACAACTACAACAATATCATCATCTGGATCCTCACGATCATCAACATCGTCATCACACGATCATCAGCATCGTCATCATCATCATCATCACACGATCATCAGCATTGTCATCATCATCATCATCACACGATCATCAGCATCGTCATCACATGATCATCAGCATCGTCATCACACGATCATCAGCATCGTCATCTAGACCATCACGATCAGCAACATTGTCATCTAGACCATCACGATCAGCAACATCATCATCTAGACCATCACGATCAGCAGCAGCATCATCTAGACCATCACGATCGGCAACATCATCATCTAGACCGTCACGATCAGCAGCATCGTCATCTAGACCATCATGATCAGCAGCATTGTCATCTAGACCATCACAATCAGCAGCATCGTCATCTATACAAGTATCCATACCAATACAAGTATCTATATCATTAATACAAGTATCCATACCGATACAATTAACCACATCATCAATACAAGTATCCATACCGATACAAGTAACCACATCATCAATACAAGTATCGATACCGATACAAGTAACCACATCATCAATACAAGTATCCATACTAATACAAGTAACCACATCATCAATACAAGTATCCATACCGATACAAGTAACCACATCATCTAAGAATCACTTTCTCGGAGACATATGTCTACAGATCAATTCAGGGACCGAAGTCTGGGGATGATACAATCCCCACTTCTCGGAGACCATTCGTCTATGGATCAATTCAGGGACCAAAGTCTGGGGATGATACAGTACCCACTTCTCGGATACCATACGTCTACGGATCAATTCAGGGACCAAATTCCGGGGATGATACAATCCCCACTTCTCGGAGACCATACGTCTACGGATCAGTTCAGGGACCAAAGTCTGGGGATGATACAATCCCCACTTCTTGGAGACCATACGTCTACGGATCAATTCAGGGACCAAATTCTAGGGATGATACAATCCCCACTTCTCCGAGACCATACATCTACGGATCAATTCAGGGACCAAAGTCCGGGGATGATACAATCCCCACTTCTCGAAGACCATACGTCTACGGATCAATTCAGGGACCAAAGTCCGGGGATGATACAATCCCCACTTCTCGGAGACCATACATCTACGGATCAATTCACGGACCAAAGTCCGGGGATGATACAATCCCCACTTCTCGGAGACCATACGTCTAGGGATCAATTCAGGGACCAAAGTCTGGGGATGATACAATCCCCACTTCTCGGAGACCATACATCTACGGATCAATTCAGGGACCAAAGTCCGGGGATGATACAATCCCCACTTCTCGGAGACCATACGTATACGGATCAATTCAGGGACCAAAGTCCGAGGATGATACAATCCCCACTTCTCAGATACCATACGTCTACAGATCAATTCAGGGACCAAAGTCCAGGGGTGATACAATCCCCACTTCTCGGAGACCATACGTCTATGGATCAATTTAGGGACCAAAGTCTGGGGATGATACAATCCCCACTTCTCGGAGACCATACGTCTACGGATCAATTCAGGGACCAAATTCCAAGGATGATACAATCCCCATCTGTCCATTAAGGACTTCATTTTCAGAGACCATACGTCTACGGATCAATTCAAGGGACGAAGTCTGGGGATGATACAATCCCCACCTGTATCCTTATCAATACAGATATCATCAAAGCATGTATCCTCATCGATACATCGACAAAACATGTATCCTCATCGATACATCAATCATCAAAGTAAAAGCAAGTAAAAAATATTCTAAATATAAGAGTCCTAAGTCTAAATGATCTAAGTATCCAAGTGTAGTAAACAAGTATCCACATCATTGACCTTGCTGTCGATGAGGCAATCTCATCATCGGTGACCACATCACTCCCCCTTTCGAGGAGGGTCCTTCCAAGCTTGTCTTGGAGATACTCAAACTTTTCTTGAGGTAGAGGTTTGGTTAGTATGTTGGTAACTTGTTCACTTTGAGATAGAGGTTTGGTTAGTAATTCGGTAACCTATTACAGATTTAAACTTTATAGTTCCTTCTGCATCATATCTTATTAGATCCCTATGTTCTTTGACTTATCATGGAACACTGGATTCTTTGTCATCTTCATACAACTCTATTTGTCACATAGGATCACAGTTGGTTCTATCTCTAAGTCAAACAATCCTGAATCCAAACTTCTTCACAACTAGCAGAGCAAGCAGCCATATATTCCTCTTGTGCTAAGAGTCACACTAGATTGTTTCCTACTAAACCACGAGATCCTGGCTGATCCCAGACAATAACATCCTCTCGATGTGTTCTTCCTGTCTGATACACTTTCTGCCCAATCAACATCTGAGTAGCCATCTGAAGTCATGATTTCCAAGATAGCATAGATCAAAGTCTATCATATCCTTTAGGTGCCTCATCACATGCTTAGCAACTATCAGGTGAACACATCTAGTTTCCACTAGACACTGACTCAAGGTGTTCACAGCAAAGCATATATCTAACCTAATATATGTTAGATACATCAATGACCCAATAATTTGATTGTATAGAGTTATATCCACTAACTCTGATGAGTCATCCCTTAACAACTTCAAGTTGGAATCCATAAGAGTGGCCATTCCAACACCTCAAGTCCTTTTAATATTTCTCGGCATACTTTCCCTGGTTGAGAAAGATTCCTTCTGATCCTTGCCATACTTCCAGACCTAGGAAGTAATGCATCAATATGAGATCTTTCGTTTTCATTTGTGCAGCCATCTATCTGTGCCATCTCTCGTCAGATGGGTCTACTGATATAAACCTCAACATCATTCGAACTCTGTGGTGAGTTCCTTCTTGCATCCAGTTCATCTGTGTATGGAAACCATATTCAACCTTGTAGAAAAGGTTGTGATCCACATCACCCATGATGATCATTAAGCTCATCAATTGACTATCGATCCTAGGTACCCATACAGAACCTAATTCACACTTCTTCATTAATTACACCATTAAGAGAATGGTCTTATCTAGCCACTTGGAGCAAACATCCCGTCATGATTCTCTTCTTCTTTCTAAGAGAATCTTCTAGCCACGAGCCTTCTATATTTTGTTTGATTTGTAAATCCTTTTGATGAACATCCATCACTTTGTTCGGTGTTCATCATTCTTCATGATCTTTCCTAAAAAACAAAATTAGTACATGATTAGTAATGCTTCATAATCATGAAATCATGTTGACATGATAACCTATTATGCATACAGATATCATTTACATAGTTATGCAACTATCTTGACCAATACTTTGGCACAACACCTTTTTTTTTTTCATATCCTGTATGCAGACAGTGGCTATCTAGATGCCTTCCATCTCTACCAGAACATACTATCGAGAGTGTGCGTAGCTCTCAGCATGTCAGCAAAGAGGTTTCATCCTAGACAAGCAACAATGGAATGTTTGTCCAACTTAACAATCATATGCATATTAGTAGTATACTATTCAATGCTCTATGAATGTTTACACTCAGCATGAATACAAATATGCATACAATCTATTTATTATTTCAAATAACAACTCAAATACTTATCTTTTATGTTTGTGTGGTTGCCTCCCGCTTGGTCTTCTATATTTCTTTTTAACTTCTATTCATTCTGTACCATTGTGCATGCTCAAGTGTGCACTAGTGTCATCCTCATGATCTCATACACAAACATACATTCATTAGTATATTCTCAATATTATCAAAAACATTATAATTCTAAATAGTCTTGAATATGTATAGTCATGATCATTAGTATTCAGGGTTTCAAGGAAGTCTTCTTTTACTCATGCATATTCTTTTTTGATCATAGTGCTCTTCTGGTTAATTAAATCATCAAGATAAGAGACATAATATGCATAAACCCTTGATTACTAAGTTTATGAATAAGCATAACCAATCATACCAAGTATACTTATATAAGGGATCCTAACACAAGGTAAGATTCTAACTTGACATAGGAAAACATACCTGGATTAGTATACCTGCTTAGTTATGTACAACATACCTAAACAATCTCTTCAATAATTTAGAGATCCTGAGCTAGAACCTGCATGTCTCATAGGTTAAGCATAATATAACAAAGTCATACATACCTCGTAAGTAGAACAGAGATTATGGATGAGTCTTTGTCTTCATGTTGTCATGGTCATGGAACTTGATTTGTCTTTTGTGATGTACTTGTATCTTGTTAGCAGACAACATCAACCTCACACAACACCATAATGCATTAGTACAATCATATAGCCCTAATCAATGAATGTCTTCGATCATTCACATGCATTCATATTGTTACTAGGGTGATAAGACAATTCTAACATTAATCAAGATTGTACTAATAAATAATATGAAGACAAACACATTATGAACTTAATCAAGAATCAGATTTCAAGACATACATGAACCTCCTTAAGTCATACCTGTCGAGACTTCTTGTAGTCTTCTTATGTAAGGCCTTAGCCTCAACTCCCCCTGAAACTTGATCTGGAGCTTGATTAGGGTTTGCTAGAGAAACCCTAAAAATTCAATATTTGACTTTCACACTTCTGAATGGATGGAAGGATGTGTCTTGCTGAGCTGATCAAACTAGCATACTTCAATTTTTAGATCTCCAAAATTTGACCCCTAAAAAATTCCTTTGAAACTTCTGGATCTTCTACATAGGATCCCGAACTAGGGTTTGATGAATCCCACCCTTCTGCTCAATTAGAAGGTTCGATCCAAGGCTCTAAACTCTTATTTGTCTGAGGAGCTTCGAGCCATGGTCACAGATTTCAAAAATTCTCATTTTTACAGAAGCCCTAATTTTCCATTTTTCTGATCAAAGTCCCGAACTAGGGTCTGATCAAGCCCAGCCTTCTACCCAGCCAAAAATTCTGATCTTGCTCTCTAAATTTTGATTTTGATGAGTAGCATCCAGCCGTGGTATCTGATTACAAAAATTCCAACTTTCTCCGAAGCCCTAAATTCTGGAAGCCATGAA
This sequence comes from Larix kaempferi, assembly GCA_027924585.1. Taxonomy (NCBI): domain Eukaryota; kingdom Viridiplantae; phylum Streptophyta; class Pinopsida; order Pinales; family Pinaceae; genus Larix; species Larix kaempferi. The sequence goes on from BSBM01000738.1 coordinate 1,321,727, forward strand.
TGAAGGTACTCAAAAATAATTCAGTTTTGACAGAAATATGTACCTGATTGTTTCTGGTGTAACTCCTAAATTTTCTATCCACAGGGTCTGAAAACGTTTCTTGAGCTAGCCTGACCTGTTATCTTTCCATCCTGACAGGTCTGACCTCAATTGGATTCTCTGAGAGAGATTTATGCCAAGTGTCGCAACGTGACCTGTTTTGGGATAATACAAGAGAGCGAACTTGTACGACATGCCACGTGTCACTGTTTAAACTTCAACCTCTGAAAATGTTTCCTGAGATAGATCGCCCTGTTATATTTCCATCTTGATACGTCTGACCTAAATTGGACTCTCTGAGAGAGAGTTATGCCAAGTGTCGTAATGTGACCTGTTTATGGGATAATACAGGAGAGAGAACTTGTACGGCGTTCCACATGTCACTGGTTCAACTTCGGCCTCTGAAAACATTTCCTGAGATAGTACAGTCTGTGTACTACCTGTCACATTTTACAAAATTTCATTTGGAGCTTCCTAGCCCAAGTTATGACCTTTTTTCCTAGGTCACCGGATTTTGACTGAGATCTAGAAGAGGCAGAAACCCTAACTTGTACTGATCATAACTCACAAAGTACAATGAATCTGAGGGTTCCCTTTGGATGCAAGGTACCTGGGGATGTCATCTTCAACCTGTAAACTTTTCAGATCCTGAAACTTCGCAGAAATGGATTTATAGCAAAAGTTCCACGACGACTAGTTTTTGCTATGTAAAACCCAAACCTTCAAATTGTCGCAAGTGAAGCAAGTGTCGTAAGTGCCATACATTGCCTTCCTTCAGGTTAGCTCTGATACCATGTTAAGATTCAATATGCTAAGATAGAAAATAGCATCATTGCATTCCATTTCACAATAATAGCATATACAGGATCACTGAAGAAACAACAAGCACAGCATAAACACAAGAGACACAGATTTATCCTGGGAAACCCTCATGGGGTAGAAAACCCAGCAAATCTTCCTCAATATAGATGACCAGCAATATACAAAGATGTAACCCTGAGCATAAGATCCTCCTTCTCCATAGCAGACCTCTCCTCCACAAGTGCACCAGTCTCAAGTGAGTGAATGTGTGTGTAAAGTGAGGAATACACATCCTCTATTTATACACTACTTCGACTTGTCTTTTACACAAGTCATGTAGGCTCGTATTTAACCAATGGGTTAAATACCCCACTACAACTGACTGGGCCGACCCCTCTAGAGTGGTCTAATAACCCTTTGACCCACATAACACATACAGGGCTGACCCCCACTAGGGAAGTCTAATAACCCAAGTTACCACATTTCGACGGAGGAATAAACATCTCCGGATATACAATAAGATCTTCACGGAGGAATGAATCATCTCCGGAATAATAAAATACAAATATAATATTCTTTGAAGTTACAATATCTCAACAAAAATTAACTCAAATTCATCAAACCTTTCTGGAATTGTCTTTGTTCGTGTTGATCTACGAACTGATTGATGTGGTGATGGCTGATTAGCTTCTTCAATTTCTGATTCTGCATTATTATCATTCAATTCTACATTATTGTTATCTATTTTTTCTTCTACAGAATCATTATTATGAACTAGTTTTTATTCATTCTCAGGTGTTGATACAGAAGGAAAATTAATTGAAGGAAAATCCACAGAATAATCTCGAATCTCAATCCCCCCTTCAGGATGTGGAAGATCATTATCCCATTCATAATAAAACTGATTGGAAGGGAATTTATCCAAATGATTGAGTTGTCTATCAACAGTAGAAGCATCTTTATCAAATTCAAGAAAAAATACATCTCTTGAAACAATAAATTTCTTGTTCTCCTCATCATAAAACCTGTAAGCTCTGGAAGTATTAGAATATCCCAAAAAAATACATTTGCGACTCCTGGCACCCAATTTGTTACGTTGTTGTGTAGGAATCAAGGCAAAGCAAGGAGAACCAAAAACTCTAAAATGTTGAATAGCAAGAAGTCGATTATACCACATTTCATAAGGAGACTTATTATTAATGGCAGTATAAAGACACCAATTACGAATATAGACTGCAAAAAGTACTGCTTCTCCCCAAAACATCAACTTGACAATTTGAAAAAACATCATCGACCTTACCATATTAAGCAAAGTTATGTTCATGCATTCTGTCACACCATTTTGTTGCGGGGAATAAGGAACGATGGTTTGATGTTAAATACCATTATCTTGTAAGTACTTTTCAAATTCATTAGATGTGTATTCGCCGCCATTATCCGATCAAAGAGTGCCAATATTAAGTTGAGTTTCATTTGTAATCCATAAATGAAAATTCTTAAAAGTTGCAAAAACTTGAGATTTCTCTTTCAACAAGTAAACCCAACACATATGGTGTAGTCATCAATAAAAGTTAGCAGATATTTATTACCATTGGAAGATCTGGTAGTAGACCCATAGAAAGGATGCTTACAATGCTTACCTAAAGTACAAGCATTACATGGAGATAGTTTTCGTGGAATAGTAGGAAGCCCGTGTATACCCTGTTGTTTCATAATTCTAATACTATCATAATTGATATGACCAAAACGAGCATGCCACAATAAGCTGGAGGATAGAGCATCACTATGCTGAGCCAAACATACTGATTTATATGAAAAATATGATGTCCCTTTTAGTTTTAAAAGTTTGTCTTCTTCAACACGAGTCATAACAATCACATCATCAGATGCTCTACGTATTTCAATTATACCATAAAAAATATGTATAGAATGCCCTTGCTGCCGAATATGTATGAGAGACATCAATTTTCTTTTTAATTGAGGAATATAAATAACATCATGCAAAATATAATCAGCAAGTCCTAGTAACTTAAGTCGAATAGATCCGATTCCTGAGGGCTTCAACTGTGACTTATCAGCAAAATAGCCTATCCCATCAATCTGATCACTAAATGTCTCAAAATTATCTCTTCTAAAGGTCATATGACATGTGGCTCTAGTATCTAAAATCCAAGTGTCTTCTCCAGAAAAAGAAATGCTAAAAACTTCATTGATACTAAGATTACAATGTGCAACAATAAAATGGGCAGATTCAGGTGGTTTTCCTTTTTCAGAAGACATGTTTTCCTTTGTTTCAATAATCTTTGTCCAAGGCGTGCGACAATAACTGGCAGTATGATCAAGTTTACCACATCTATAGCATTTAACAGATTGTCTATCATTTTGAATATATTTTTGTTATCTGTCATCTTGATGATGATTACCCCCCTGCCTCTAAATGTTATCCTACCACGACCTTTGCTACTATGGTCACGTCTAGTAGAATCCCCTCTAGGTTTATGCTCTTGTTGGGTGAGACACAGAGTTTCAACAGTAGAATTGGAAAGAGATCCCTTCTTCCCAAAGGCTCTCTCTCTTTTAACAATTTTGTCTACAAGTACATCAAAAGTTATGTATTTCATTTGTCCACTAGCTTAAAGAGACTCCAAGTAGTGCAAATAAACAAGGTATAGGGATTTAAGGAATGCAGTCAGTTGCAGATCAACTGTGACACCAGTGGATTCAACATCATGATACAAAGATTTTATTTCTGAAGCTAATTTCATGGGATCATTATCCTTCATTTCTAGATTAAATAATTCCAGTAATAACTGAATGATCTCAAGCTCTAAATGTATGTCATATAAATCTTTAAGCTTATTTAATGTTGAAAAAGCAGGTGTGAAAGAAGCAATCTGTCTACTAACTTCTTCACTTACAGAAGCATAAATTAAAGCATATGCCTTCTTATCCTTACTCTTCCATATTACAAGGTGTTTGTCATCCTTGAGCTGCTCTGGTTCATTATCATCCTTACTTTCACAACTATCATCCCATAAATCATTAAAAATAAGTGTATTTTTAATCTTCCAAAAGCATTCTTGGTAATTATCTTGACCAATAAGCACTACTCCCACAATTGATATTAGAGAATGCATTTTAATCTTCCACTTCTATTAAAAAATTGTTCTTACCAGAATTTATGTTTCAGATTCTTAGCGACTGTCAATATTCCTGCAAATACCCAGTTAGTGCTTCCGAAATCAATTTCTCCTTGGCTTGTAGCAGAATCCGTGGCTGTGAGGATGGAGGCAGGGGTTTCTCCCAGCAGTGTTCAACATAGATCGTGTTTCATTCAAAACCCTTCAACACAGCAGCGATCTCATTCAAAAAAAAACCTTCAACACAACAACGATCCGATTGAGGACATAGAGTTTCCTACACGCGGTTTTCTGCACAGAGCGGTATCTTCAACATGGTTCTGATACCATTGTAGAATAGAGCAGAAAACAAAAACTCAAAGATTTCATATATATCATAAATAGAGCAAGATACAATATATAGAACTGGGCAAAACAGTTTCCCATCGGTCTACGATTACTAACCGGTTTATTAAACTAATCTAAACCGAAGGATTTAGTTAACAGATAATTTCCTCATTCATTCTCTAGGATGTTATCAAGACAATGTACATTGGTCAAACAGATCACGGTAGAATTATTACAATAGTTGGTTTTAGGAAAAGAAGAATCACCACCATTTCCAATTTTAGTTTATAAATAATTGATATTATGGTTAAAGATGGTGATGATATTGTGCACCAATATTGTAAGGGAAACAAAGACATGAAGATGTTGATCATAAGGTTGGGGAAGCATTGAGTAAACTTCTATTAATTACCCACTATTCGGGTAACATCATGAATGTTCTCGACAGCTATACACTTATGCATTTGATTATGCTAATGTATTCAGATGTTAAAATAATAGTAGGAGTGATTCTTTTATTTATGCTTAATATCATTGTTGAATTATTAAATGGGGTTAAAGTATGATATGTGAATGATACAGGGGTATGACAATGGCATGAATCTTAATATATGACAATAATACTTGTAATTTTCTGAATGTATTCATGTTTTGTTTGATCACCTTCTGTGAAGTGTTTTTGTTCTGATAATGTATATGTAGTGAATAATATTTGATTGTATTTAATATGTTGATTGTTGAAGTTGATTGACCTAATCTCATGACATACTTTTAGAATCATTTCATATGTTTTTGTGATCATATGCATGAGTACTCAGTTTGTTTGGCTAAATGAAATATTTTTCAAGGATAATAAATTGCAGATAGAAATGTCTTGGATATGGAAGTCAATGTAATCCCATAATGAAGACTAAAGACTATTGCATTGAGGAGAAAATATTGTGAGAAGAGTTTAATATATGCTATACTGGGAATTTGGATGCACTGTTTTAGCAATTTTAAGGTTAAAATGTGAAATCCAAAATTTGTAAGAAGTAGATTAAAAATTTTGATTAATTTTTTCATGATGACATCTCATGGTAATTGTATTTGTATGATACAAGTGACATGAAAAATCTCTCTAATAAGGAAAAATGAGGGTTGTTGAGCTAAAAAGTGTGGAAGAATCCTATTGTGATGACAACAAAGCCCTATAACATGCCCCAATCACCTTAATCTATGGTTATTAGAGCAAGCGAGTGGGACACCTTGGTAGTAAGAATCTATAAGTTTGCACTCTTCTTGTGTGAGAAAGGATTGACAAATGATAGATTTCCAAAGGGACTACTTAGCAAGGAAGGGAATACTCAAACCTAGAGGGCCACTGACCATACAGAAGAGGATACATGAATGACTCTGGTGAGAGATTCATGTTACATGCTAGATAGTACCCTGAGTTCATTATATGCATTGGGTGTGTCAAAGCAAACAATGAATTGAGTCTTGTAAGTGGTATCCATATGGAGAAGATACATATTCATACAAATAAGTATTGGGCTCAATTACATAATTTATCTTGGCTTATGAATATATATGCTTTGTTTATGAACTTGAAATTCATATATTAGAAATAATATGGATAGCATACTTAATGCATAGAAACGTTATGATCTTCATGTTTACTTTAATGATTGTTGTATGTATATGTTGGAATCCTAAACATTTTGGAGGTGTGTCAAGGCAATGAAGAGCATGACATTGTGAATACAATTGAAGAATGAAGACATAAAGTACTAATGAAAAGAAGAGAACACCATGGAAGGTGTTATTCCAAGGGGGAGGGGACATATTCTAGTTTTGACCCTTTGGAAACCCTTATATTGATTTTTTATAAATTGTAATTATTCTCTTTATTACTATATTTGCAACACACCATGTTTCATATACCAATTTTCCCATGTAATAAATAAAATAAGAATAATAATATATAAAAAGTTAAAAGTAATTAGCTCTCAGCATGATTTTTCACTTTCAGTTGTCATTTTTTACCTTTTAACCCTCCATTTCACCTTCCTATCATTCATCTTTCTATAGTTACTTATGTTTTATAAAGGATACATGGAAACAATCTCATAAGGTAGTAAATTGTCATTTTTTCATAATTTTCCCTACTTTTAATAAAAGAATAGAATTAGAATTTGTTTTACTAATGCTGGTTATAACATGTTCAAACCCTATAGCCCTAGTATAGATCCAGTAATCCATCATGGATTGGCATATTAATGCCTCTCCATGAGAAAATCTGCAATATGGGTTTTGTTTCTGATGGTTTTGTGTTGCTCTAATCATCTCCAAGCTAAGTGAAAGACAAAGTTATGTCCTGGTCAAACTTCCAATCATCTTTCTTCATATAAACGACATCTAGCAAAGGCCGATTTATTTCCAGGTGGAGAGGGATATTTTCATGCATTGCATGTCATGAAATATCACGTAGTAACGATATCCAATCTATCCCACTAGATTTAGTGAATATCTTGTATTTGGCAATATTTGGTCATATCATTTATATCGACCCGTGAAACAATGGAATTGGTTGTGACTTGTAAAATGCCTCCCCATCCTTTAAATATGTAATATGTATGCACATTAGGAAGTCATAAAGTGTATGTAAAAAAAGCAATATTATGTACATAGTAATTATGTACTTGTGAACTTGACTTCCATAATATAAAGGAACTGATGTTTTGAGTTCTTGTTTGACTATCTCGTAGTATTGTGGCTCTTATTATAGCAAAATCTAGTTGGGAAGTCCCCCTAACCTAGTCTGTGTTGCAAAATATTTCTCTTAGTTAGGTAGTTAAATGTGTTTGTTCTATTGTTTAGATCTTAATTTCCTTTACACTCTTTGTGATTTAGTATTTTAATTTTTGTACACTAATAATTTTCTGAATATTATTTTGCAAGTTTCGATCACATGTATTTATATATTTAAAATCAATTACTCATTGAAGGTAGAAGAACTAATTTGCTCAATTTATTACATGGACATTTGATGTCCTTAAATCAGATGAAAGATTGTGATCTATACTTGCAATAACACTTTTGTAAACATCAATCCAATCATCAAATATATATCTGTAGTGTGATTGGTTTAGGCTTTTATTGGTTTTCATGATAAGTGTGTACCTAACTCATTAAGAGTTTCCTATAATCAAATTATTTCATTGGGATAGAAGTCATTAATCCACTTCCCATGCACATATAGTGTTGGAATTTCACACGTTTACACTCCTAGATTGATAATAAATTGTAACATAATTTGAAGCATATAAATTGTCTGACATTTTTGGCATCATTGCTGGGAAAATGCTAAAAAACAATTAGAACATTGATAGCTTTTATTTCTCTAAGTTTGTATTCGATTTTTTTTTTCTTTTTTTGCATTTGATTTCTTTTCATACCAACATTCTCAATCCAATGGGCTAGAGATGGTAAGATGCAAAGCCAACCTTAGTATAGGATCCCTATAGTGTAATACCTTATCATATTCACTTTAGTGAGTACTCTTTTCCATTAGATTTAAATCATGTTGGTAATGTATTCAAATATTTCTAGAGATGATAAAGGTAGATTTTTAAAAGGTAGAAAAAATTCATCCTTTTTAGCCTCTCCATATCAGGGAGCTGTAAAACGCCCTTCTACTAATCCATTGGTAGGTAGCAAAAATTAGAGAAGACAAGTGGGCATGAAGACAGTCTCTCAAGCAAAAATAAGAGCAATATCTAAAGCAAGCGTGGAGATTGTAATTGGACCGAGAACATAAGATACATTTCCTAAGTAACAAGTGGGAAACCAAAGTTAGATGGTGAGAACAATCCATTTCAAGAACTAGAATCTCTAGGCATTAGATAGTACCAAGGTGTTTTTTAAGGATTATAATAGTATACTTAAGTATAGTATTCTAGGTGATTATTTTGGATTGAAAAAAATTGATATATAGATAGGTAGGTGAATATTAATTATGAAACATACAATTTACTACTAAAAATTGTAAATTTTGGCGAATATTATGATTAAAAAACATATTTTATGTAAATATAGGTGATATTAGAGACTAAAAAAGACCAAATAGCGAATTTATTTTTTGAAAAATAGCCAATTGGTGAAATTTCGCCCCTAAAAAATTCCCTGTTAGATACAACTTCTTTGGAGAAAAAATTGATAGAACAAGAAGTATACACAAATGAAGAAGGGGAGGAAACCTTTGGATTTTCAATCATGGACATGGAAACTATGGTACAAATGAAGAACGTCCTTCCTTCATTTTTTTCATACTTTCACTGAATGGTATATGCAAATCATGACTCTTTCCTTCGTGAATTGGATATTCTTTGTTGTAGCTATTCAATTATTTTAATGATGCACATAAACTCAAAATGTTTCCTTCCACCTTTGCATCATTTCGTTGGTTCATGGGGTTGGGAGGAAACACAATTTGCACACTCGATGACATAGGTAACACATTTTTGAAGAAATACTAGGATTATTGCAAAACTAGGGACTTAAAAAAAGGAAATATTTAGGATGACACATGGTGGCAGAAAATATGCTAGAATTGAAGAGTCACTTACCAAATGAGTTAGCTTTGTTTCTAACTATGGGCTGTTGCCACAATTGGCTTCTTTCCCCTATTGGTATCGATTCTGCCAATCAAATCCCAGAAACACTTCCACTAGCTCTGTCTGTGCACTATAAGCAATTTCCTATTACGCACTATTCCAAGAAGTAAGATTTTGATTGTTGGTTTATTGTTATCACAAGCCAAAAGCTAATGTAACCAAAGCTCAAATGTTGTGACGAGGATAGCTCTGAGCATGGAACTGGTGCTCTGAAACCTAGGCATATTGCGTTACCTATGGCTCAATAAGTTACCTATAGGTAACTTTCGATCACAGAGTTAAACCGCATAGGCGTTCCAAGATAATTCTTTCCCACTAGCATTTCATCAAAGCATTTGCAGGCATAATGGTTTGTTGACACAAACCCAGTCGACACGGGTTCCACTCACTGTCGACACCCGAACCACCGCGATCTCCTTAAGCACCGGCCCAGACGGGTTAAACCCCATCCAGCAACATCTGCAAAGCAGATGATGTCTCACCCGAGATGTTCAAGGGAGAGTTGACGGAACCATGTTTCCGCGGAATGAAGGAGGATGTTTGCGGCTCAATTACTTAACTTATTGCGACATTTCAGAAGTAGATCTATGCATTTAACTTTGACATCATTTATATTCATAGCATCATTCAACAAAAACATTCATCATCATAGAAAATATAACAGTAAAGCATTAATTGCAGCAAGAAAACATAGCATCATTCATATATCGCAATATGCATTACCACAGGTGAACAGAAGAGACACAGGGATTCCGCAAAACAACTTTGTCATATCATATTAACTCCGCAAAAACCTAGATACAATATCTCCACAAAATACAGATCTCGCAGATATCTCTCAATCTCAGATACACAATCATAAACGCATTATCCAAGATAATTCAACACCTACACATCTATGACTATTTATAGGCTTCCTCCTTTACATTGCTTGTCCACTTACTAACAACTTCCTAACCGACACTTCGAGAAAATGACCCAAAATCTAACTATCATGGTCCAAATGACCCAAAAACCCGCATACCACAATACAATTGACCAAAAAATACAAAAAAAACATCATTTGTGCTCGAATTTCCGCCTTCCGCAATATCGCAGCACACACGGTGTTGTGATAATTACCCATCCTAACCGCCTACCAGCAGGCCACCAACACAAACTTGTGGTCTTACCTCGAGCCACGTTAGTAGGACATGTTGTACTAGGTGGTCTTGACCCTGAAATCCTTGTATTGTTGATCCACTACCGTCACCTGCTCTTTTACTACCACGACCACCACCTGACTGTCGATCACATCCTGGGGAGATGGATGCTCACTCAACTTCGCTACAACTTGTTGGATACCTTCCTATATAGCCTGAAGTACCACACTAGCTTTAGTCATAAACTGACAGCCAATCTCCTGGAATTCCTCTAGCTGCGCAGCATGCTTCTTCTGATGCTCATCGGCATTGGTGATGCGCTGCTACAACTCTTTCAAGTCCATGGACTTGGCAACCTTCTCCATTGGTGGCATTGTACGCATCTCTATTTTGAGTGTTACCAATTGCCCCTTCACTTCCTACCAGAGCTTGGTCCACTGATCAATCTGCTCATCCTGAACAATGCATCCCCAAAATTGGACGGTGTCGGCTGTAAGTTTTGTCGCTGCCACCTCCTCAATAGCATGTTTACGTTCATCGACCTACGCTTTGGGTGTACCAGGGTTCACCATGGCTGTTAACTCCTGGTTTTCCTACTGTAGTCGAGCAATGGCAGCCCCAAGTTGTTGCGCGCATTGAATCACGTGCAATTCTGCAGTGGCCTTCGGTACATGGTGACAAGCATCTGTGATGGCTGCCTCCACCTACACAGTTTGATCCTACAAAGTGGCCTTCTCCACAATGAGGCAATCATGTTCCTAATTCAATTCTTAGATTACTTGAGCCTTCTCAGCCCGTTCTTTCTTGATATCCTCTTCCAACGCATCCACCACCTGTCACGGTGTAGCGGCCCTCCTGGTTAACTCTTTCCGCTTCCTTAGTCACTACCTCGCTCTACTGCAAGCACAGGAACTTACTGATCTCGTGCATCCTGCCCGCCATCTCCCACGTGGCAACCGCCTGCATAGTTTTCAACTCTTTCGCTGGGAGCACATTGACATTGATAGTCACTTTCTCTAATGGCTGCAACAAAGCTTTCAAAGCCTAATTATCTGTCAAAATCATAGTCGGGGGAATATCGACATTCCTGACCCGTGGCTAAATGATGATTGTGCCAATTGGCTGCACCAATGCTCCTTCCAGTGCATTCTTCGAAACCATATCGCACAAGTAATCTAGACGAGCAGTGAGCGCATGGAAACCTTCATCCTCCTTTACCGTCAATGCTCTAGCCGCCCCAGTGGATGCATTTGCGATGGCTAGTATTAGGCAGCCAAACTGCGTCTCTAACGACAGGGGGATCCCATTGATTGACACATGGTCCTGGTGTCCTTTTGTTCTACCTTCTTCAACCTGACGCTCATCATCCATAAGGGTCTGCGATGATTCCTCATCCGAAAGATGACATGGTTCATCCATGGATGGCACATTGGAGATATCCCTATAGACTCCTCCTCTTTAATAAATGGTACGCGCCATTTGACTGGCTAGTCGTCAATGATCGGATCCAAGTCTTCATCTGTTATCTTATAGGGGGTCTACAACCAATGCCTATCTGTATCATGATGCGCTTGCACGCAGATACTATGTGGGCTGATCGCGAACTGGGAAATCCCCTTGTACTTCTCAATAATGGCCTAAGTCAACCGCGGAATCCACTTAGCAGCTGCCTGCAGTGCTTCCCAATAAAACCAGAATTGCATGGCACAATATTTGAGCTGCTCTGGTTCCTACACCCACCACAAGTTGTGGTAGCATGCTCCCTTGCATTCTTGCATGACGTCCACCTCCATTCCTTGATAATCGTTGGGTTTCATCAGGGCGACCAATGTGACTAATATCAACATCCAGCTATAAGTGAATGACCATTGTCCTGCTTGGGTCACCAGCGTGTCCTCCATCAACTGGTTAGGTAAAAATAGGGACCAATTCATCTGCATGCCTGCCGCACATAGCTCTGCACAGGTGAAAACCCCAAAGTTTCCTTGATTGGGTCGAGTGTTCTGTAGGATTTTGGTAGGCAAGATTCATGCCGTAGTCTTGACTGTAGGCTCATTGATAGTGTCCAAGCGGTAAGTCCATCCGTCTTTCTGTATTTTATACTGCTTCTGCAACCTTGCCACATGCTTTTTGTCGTTGTTCTTCCCCTGAAAGTACTGTGATGGGTCAACCCCATCCTTTGGAAAGCTTGTGATCTTAGCAATCAGGTCCACCGTAATGGTGACCTACCTATCCAACCATAACAACCCACCATGAAAATAAGCCAGCCACTATTTGACGCAGGCATTGGCTTCCGTCAACCACCCGAAATGTGGCATGTAGATCCACCCCAACATGCTAGGATTCTCTAAGTCACGCGCCCATTTAAGTGGAATGCATGGCACTGGATTGGTCTCACCTGGTGCTTGTGGCTGAAAGGGTTCCGTCATAACATCTTCCAGCGCCAGCAAGTTGTGATCATCATACCACAACTGCATTAACGCCGGTACAATGCCGGTGGTACAAATCATCCCTGGTAGGATTGCTGACATCCGTATTTGATACCGCTAGTTCTTAGTGATCTTCCTTGGCTGCACCCCAGCTCGGCATGGAGGTCAGTAGCTTGGGATATCCACAGAAAAAAAGTCTGCATGGACTACGGATTCCACAACCCTCGATCTAGATGGGATGTCCGTGGGGATGCCTTCTAGCACTTGGGCAGTGGAACGGGTGTGTTTCTTCTCTGCCGCTCGGAGCTAAGCTGCATCCCCCCCTCTTCTGACACAGCATGGAGGACGATCCCACTGACATGTTAGCAACTTCGTCCATGATATTAAACTCTTCGTCAATGGGAGCAGGGATGGGGGGCAACTCGGCTTCACTAGAAATCTCCATCGTCTCCGGCTCACTCGGCATGCCGTGCTCAATTCCCGCAATGCCAACAAATGGCTCAACCTTGCTCAACCCTGAACTTGCCGAACACACCTCAACTGCACTCTGCAACACACCTTCAACCTTGCATAATTCAACACTTGGCAACTGAACTCACTCGTCACGAACAGGTGCCTTTTGGCCATCCTTGGCCCATTCTTATAGCGCCCAACCAAATCCCTCGTAATCATGACTAAATCCTGCATTAACTCAGACCAAATCCCTTCTTAATCACCCAAATCCACCATCGATCCTATCACCTAATTTGGCCGGATCGACCATTAATGCCCATCATTTGAACAAACGTCACTATTTAACTATCTTAACTTTCAGCATTTATTGCTGATTTGACCTAGTCGCGATCTTGCCACTATTGCATACCACTCCTAACTTGTGGCACAAGCCTCATTTCCTGCGCGTTCTGTCCCGATCGGTACGCCATCCTACAACCGAGCAACCTGCATTTTATTTTTTGCCGATGCGACTCAAGCATCGCGCTGCTCCAAGCTCGACCTTTAGGGCTTCAACCTGCTACTATTGATCAAATTTGGGAGCATCGCTCCGTCTAACTGCTGCAACTGTACTGCTCCTCCTGAAGTTACGCGACTGATGCGATATGGACCAAGCCAATGCATCTGCAACTTCCCTGGATGTTTCATAAACTTGTTGTCATACAACAACACCAGGTCACCCTGCTGAAACTATTTGTTTTTGATGTGGTGATCATGCCAAGCCTTCTGGTGATCCTTCTCCACACTCTGGTGGAATCCTGCAATAAAGCAATCTTCTTCCAGTTGTACTAACTGCGCTAGGAGTTCTTCTAAGTCCACTGCAGCATCCATACCTGTTGCTTTCGCTATACATAGACTCGAAACGATGTACTCCATAGGGATAATCGCTTCTTTTCCATATACCATCTTGAATGGAGTCTATCCCATCAACCTTTTACACGTGATGCAATACACCCACAAGACTGCTGGGATTTTCACATCCCAGTCATCACGATTCACGTTGCACACCTTTGTCATCGCATGCTCCAATATGTTGTTGAAAGCTTTCACTGTGCCATTTTCCTGTGGATGATATAGTGTACTCTTCTTGTGTTGTATCTACAATTCCTCTCTTAATGCACTGATGGTGCGATTGAGAAAGTGGCTACCTTGATCACTCTGCAATATCTTAGGGCAGTCGAAGCGAGTGACGATGTTGTCAAACAAGAACCACGTTGTTGTGGCCATGGAACAATCAACGACTGGTGTAGCCTCTGCCCATCTTGTCAAATAATCTATCATCATGATGATGTGTCTTGCACCAGTGCGCTTCCCAGGTGGGTTGATTGGTCCCACGAAATCCACTACCCATTTGTCAAATGGCTGAAGTGTTAGTTGATGTATCAATGGCATCTCGTCCCTTCTGAAGGGTTTTCTGGTTCTTTGACAAACATAGTAGGACCGTGCATAGTCTATCGCATTGTTGTGCTGTGTGGGCCACCAGAGCCCCGCACGAAGAACCTTCCTAGTAGTCGCACGGCCACCATAGTGCTCCCTAGCCACTCCTACGTGTGCTTCTGACAAAATATGCCCTTTCTCATGAGGCAAAACACAAGCTGCAATATCTCATCGGAACCCAATTTGTATAAATCGCTTGCAATTAGCTGGAAATCTGTAGCCTTAACCACTAACTGCTTCTTTTGACTAGTGGTGAATTTCGCGGGTGCGGTACCTATCGTCAGAAACTGAACGATTTCTTCATAGTAGCCATTTGCCACTTCAACCTTAAAAAGTTGCACATCAGGAAACCCGTCTTCAATGTTAGTTGGCTCCTCTCCTGTCTCAATCGGTGATAGATGATCAGGTCAAGCGTTCAAACGTCCTGGATTCACAGTCACTTCAAAACCGAACTCCTGAAAAAGAAGTATCCAGCGACATATCTTCCCCCCAACGCAGGCTTATTAACCAGGTATTTCAATGCAGAGTGGTCAGTAAACATCTTAAAGTTTCCTCCCAATAAGTAATGTTGAAACTTCTACAACGCATAAACCATCGCCAGACCTTCCCTCTCTATGGTGTTATAGTTCCTTTCTGCTCATGACAATTTTTGACTTGCGAAAGCGATGGGGTGATCTAGATCCCCCTGTCCTGGTTGGGAAAGCACCATGCCCAGTGCAATCTACGATGCATCAACGTGGACATGGAATTCCTTACTCTAGTCCAAAAATACTAGTATCGATGCTGAAGCTATCTTATCCTTCAACGTCTCAAACTATCTTGGCATTTAGGGCTCCACTGGAATACCGCATCTTTCTTCAGCAACTTCTCCATAGGGGCGGTGATTGCTGCATAACCCATGATGAACTTACAATAATACCTAGTGTGGCCCAACGTCGCTCGCAATTGCTTGACGTTAGTTGGTGGTGTTAAGCTCAGGATAAGCGCAATCTTTGCTAAATCAACTAACAACCCTTGCTTGCACGAAATGTGACCCAGCAGTATTCCGAATGGTGCACAAAATATGCACTTCTTCAAGTTCAACGATATCTAATGCTGTCGACAATGCTCCAACATTAACCGAAGGTTTTCCAGGTGATCGTTGATTAATCCATAGACTATCCAGTCGTCCATGTATACCTGCAAAAACTTATGAATAAAATCCTTGAATGCAGCAACGACAACCCATGAGAATATCATAGGTGCATTCTTCAACCCAAACGGAATCACCATGTATGGAAAGCAGCCCCATTCTGTCACAAAAGTTGTCTTGTGGTGGTATTCCTTTGCAAAGTAGATCTGATGATAGCCCGAGAACCCATCCGTGAAAGAATACATCTCTTGGCTTCCCACACCTTCGAGCACTTCATTAGGAAACGAGGTCGGAAAGGGATCATGCAAGTAGGCATCATTCAACTTCTACAAATCGACACAAATGCAGACTTCACTAGTCTTCTTGTTCTGCACCACCATAGGACTAATCTATTCTAACTCTTCAACTGGTTCAATAATACCAGCATCCAACGTGCAATCAAGTTCTACCTTGACCCTCTCCTTATGACACAGATTCAGTCGGTAGGGTCGCTGCCTAATTGGTTTAGCATCTAGTTTTAACGGAATCGTCATCTCCCCCAGATCGCCCAAGATTCCCTTCATCTCAGAAAACTTCATAGGGAACAAGTCTTGGAATTCATGTAGCAAGTCAGTGACCTTTCCCATCATCTCATCATCCCAATAGTCCCCAGCATTCGTGAACTTTGGACTGTCCTTTGTCCTAATATCGACCTTATGGAGCTTGATCAGTTGACTGATCTGATCGCTTGGCGCATCAGGTGCTACAACATCGCGACTTCCTTCTGACTCTGGAATATTGACATTCTAGGGATCATCATCATCCTCGGGCCCACCAGTGATATTGTAAAATTCCATCAGGGATTTCATTTGGCAGTGTGTATGCAGATCCGCAGGATATGCCACTGGAACAACCTTTAGAACCACATTGCGGATGAGTTGCAGAGCATTATGGAAATCTGGGTTAGGATCTGCGAAATTGAACATATGAGTAAAGAAAACGGTCAAATCCAACCAAGTAGTAATTTCTCCCCGCAATTTAGTTGCAGTGTACCATGATCGCGACATCTCGTCCAAAGTATGGATAAATGCATGGACCCACTCATCTTCTGGTCGTGATGCCCACAATGTCTTACACTCCATCAAATGACTGTTGAGGTCATTCCAACCATCATATTTACCTGTGTGCTAAACCTCAGTATCACTGAAATGAATCATCATCAATCGCTGACATTGCAGCCAACCTGTGATCGACTTCTTATGTGTCACCCACCAGCATGCTGGAATAGCCTTCAGTGCTTTCTCCAATGCCAGCAGTCGTTGTAGTTCTGAAACCTGTTCCTCGTATGTTGCCAAAAAGTCGGACAAGCCAGGAAACCCTTCATATACTGGTAGTGTGACCATTTAACTCACAGCACGGCACAATGACTGCGTGATGAATCCACACTTGCGGAGTGACACCTCGTGCAAGCGATTCTTCCAATGTTCTAAAGCGTCATCAGATTCGGAAGACGCAGAGCTTTCACTGCACCATCCAAGCTCACCGTTGGAAGTTGGATGAATATAATCTTCTAAAATATTGAATACATGGTCCCATCCCCTAAGATCTTCATCCTTCACTGGTTCAATGTATCTGCATCCTTCAGCTAGATCCAACAGAACTATAACTCTGAGATCGCGATTTTTGAAAGTCATCATCCGCCTCTTAAAGTTGACGACTTCCCCACTCTCATTAGCCCATCCAATCCCCAGCAACGCAGGATAAGAGATTTTCCTATCAACTACTTCGATGATGTCAAACTCAGCATAAATCTTCATTCCCTCAATGTCCACCACTAGGTGTGGAACTCTCCCAATCGGTGTCACCTTGGCGTGATTAGCTAGCTGGAGCTGTACAGGAGACCATCTCAATGGGGGGCTCCCCATTTTCTTCCATGCCTTCTTGGTTAAGATGTTGACATCTGAACCAAGATCCAGAATAACCGAATCAACCTCATAGTTCCCCATTTGTATGTTCATGCGCATTTCCTTACCAATCTTCCATTGCTGTAAGGAGTTTACCGCGGACTCTTGTCATCCCTTAGCTAGACACTGCAACAATCCCTCGATCTCAGCAAGAGCAGTAGGATCCTTTGCCAACAATAGACAGCTCTCAAAAAATTTCTACAGGGTTCCAGACTGCACCGATGGACCTTCCTCTGAGGTAGCATCAAAGACAGGGGGCATGTAACAAATAATAGCCTTACCGCGATCTTGGTCCATCGCACGACATGCTTGAAAGAATGCATCGTGCTTGGACTCAATGTCAAATGAAACCTTCTTCTTCCCTACCAATAGGATGGGCGGGTGTGAACTATCCACTCCTGTTGTTGTACCTCCCCGAGTGATAACTTTGATAGCCGCATCTTGTGGTCTTGGCCCTGCAGAGATTGTCGCAATGCTCGCACCCTGATTTTGGTTCAATGGAAAATTCCCCAGTTGGTTCACGTTCTAGTTAGCATTATGATTTGGACATTGGTTCTGGTTCTACGCTGGTTGCTATACTTGATTCTGTACTGGGTGCTGCGCCTGATTATGATTTTGCAATTGTGGAATGTTCCCTACCTACCATCATGCAATCAACTGTGGGCAGTTTTCCACTATGTGATCTGTAACGAAACAAAACGTACACTACTCCTGCAATAGTGGTAAGTCTCACTGGTAGTGTCCCCATACCGCGTAGTGATATCACTTAACAGGTCTGCGACCTCCTCGTCCTCCTCTGTGACCAAATCCTTTGTCGCGTCCGCCCTGGAATCCTCCATAGAATTCGCCTTGCTGTTGGTATTGTGGTTGATTGAACTATTGCTGCATGGGATTCGGTTGCATACCTTGCTTTTGTTGTGCATACTGTGATTGTTTAACGTACTGTGGTTGCTATGGAGCCATTTGCATCAGATCATATTGTGGCATAAACTGCTGTGGTTGCTGCTACGATACAAATTGCACCTGCGGTTGAGGTAGCGGTAGGGCTACCTGCGACTGCGGTTGCAGTTGTTGTACCCAACACTGGTCATCCTTCACATAGAAAGCATCATACATTCTCTCATGAAACAACCCATATGCACGACAATCTTTGTCTTCATGTCCCAGGGATTTACATAATTTACAATACAGATTCATTGGTTTTCTGACCATCTTCTGCATGTATTGGCATTCCTCATGGTGGTGCCCATATACCTGACAAACACGACACCATGGCATGCCATCGCCACTCAATGGGTTCGGTGCTCCCGAAACCAGATAATCGTAGAAGTCTGGTAAATTATCATTAGTATGCCCTTCTCCTCGACATCGTGTAAACCATACGTCTTCATGTTGCTCCTTACCCTTCTTAAGATCTTGCAGCTGTATGGTCAGGTTAGCTAGCTGTGTCTTAATCTGCGACATCCCAGCTGCGTTTTCACCGATTGGCGATGCTTCCAACTGCATTGCAATATCCAGAGCTTCACTGGGCGTTGTAATGTTTTATTACATCAGTGGTAGTCAAATGTGAAAGAACAGTGCCGCGATGAACCATTCTTTGTGTTGGACAGTGCTCATATCAAAACTAACCCTCTCCATCAGCGTCTTAAATCATTGGTCAAAGTCCCACACCATTTCATTGGGATATTGCTTAATTTCTTTCAGTTCTGTAATATACTGTGCTTTAGATTTGGGTTTTTTGAATTCTGCAATCAATCCTGTCCTGATATCATCTAGCATATTCTGTGGAGCTCCTATAGGGACTAGAACAAACTTCATAAACTAGTCTAATGCATGAACTCACAGAGTTGTCGCTAATTGTCCTTTCTTAGCATTATCATCAGTGATCTACTTTATGGTCCATACTGCTTCACATAAAAATCAGTACTGCTCAGGGTTATCTATTCCATTTCCATGGAACAATGGTAACTTAGTATCCTCGCCCGCCATCCTAGGATTCCCTCCTCCAGTCACTGAGCCACTAGCAATTAACTTTGGTTGACTTGATGAGCACGGTGGTGTGTGGTTGTATTTCTTACTGGTTGAGAGATAGTGAGCAGAGGTGTGGGTATGCTGCTGCTAGGGTTTGTCCTGCCTCTATCCTGGGTGTAGCCTAATTGTCTGTGTCTAGACTATGAGTTTGCTTCATCCCGTGTGGTCTTCCTTTGCACCCTTGCGGTTTGATCGCAGTAGGACCTTCTACTCTCCTCTTCCTCTTTTCCTGCCGAAACCTTTCTCCTCCCCTTGTAAGACCACTCTCTTCCTTGGCTTCACTCACAGTCTTGCCATGACCTACACCCATCTACCCCTTATAATTCCATGTACCACCCCCCTATTGTCGCGATACCGATGGACTCCACCCACCAGGGTTCCTACTGATCAAGATGCATCATCAATATGCCCTTCTCACAAATAAGCATCTTAATGGACAGTTGGAGTGACAACAGAAACCTTCCTTGGGGTCTGCAGAAGAAATATCTTTCAGCTTCACTATAGGATTTGTTCGTATCAACCATAAATTCAGTGATATAGCCTTCCAATATGCTGTCAAGCCAAACTTCGATAGCCCACAATGCTTTGTTGTCGACTTCCTACAGTTCTTGGATCAACTCTGGGGTCCAGGTCGTAGATTCAACGCCTTGGAAGTTCCTCTTCTGAAAGGTCAACTTCGCCAACCTCTCGAACAAGATGACTGGGAATTCACAGAAAAAATATTTGTGCGGATAGTCGTGAATATATCTTTCCACCCACTGATCTACCGTTAATCGAATTTTTCGACTTTCTTCTTCAGCAAATTGCTGCAACTTCTGATCAAACCAGTTTTGTATCTCCGGTTGCGTCGGATGCCACAACATATCCTCCTTTCACTTTGCGCTAAGTCCCGACAATGGAACCATTTGTTGACACAAACCAAGTCGACAGGGGTTCCACTCACTGTCGATACTCAAACCACCATGATCTCCCTAAGCACCAGCCTAGATGGGTTCAACCTCGTCCAGCAACACCTGCAGAGCAGATGAGGTCTCACTCGATATGTTCAAGGGAGAGTTGACCGAACCATGTTTCCACTGAATGAAGGAGGATGTTTGCGGCTCAATTACTAAACTTATTGCGACATTTCAGAAGTAGATCTATGCATTTAACTTTGACATCATTTATATTCATAACATCATTCAAAAGAAACATTCATCATCTCAGCAAATATAATAGTAAAGCATTAATTGCAGCAAGAAAACATAGCATCATTCATATATCGCAACATGCATTACCACAAGTGAACAAAAGAGAAATAGGGATTCCGCAAAATAGCTGTGTCATATCATATTAACTCCGCAAAAACCCAAATACAACATCTCCACAAAATACAGGTCTCGCAGATATCTCTCGATCACAGATACACAATCACAGATGCATTATCCAAGATAATTCAACACCTACACATCTATGACTATTTATAGGCTTCCTCCTTTACATTGCTTGTCCACTTACTAACAACTTCATAACTGACACTTCAAGAAAATGACCCAAAATCTAACTATCATGGTCCAAATGACCCAAAAACCTGCATACTGCGGTACAATTGACCCAAAAATACAAAAAAAGCATCATTTGTGCTCGACTTTCCACCTTCCGCGGTATCGCAACACACGTGGTGCTACGATAATGACCCATCCTAACCGCCTGCCAACATGGTTAAAACCTGAACCTAACTCTGCTTAAAAGAATTCTAAGACGACTGTAAAAGCATAAAATCATTTATTTTCATAGATTTAGGAAAACTGCTATTGTATAGACAATAAATCGGTAATGAGTTCTCAGGTCCAAAAGGAAAAAACATGAATTTTCCTTAGCTCAATCAGATCAAAAGTGCCTCGTCCCCTGGTACTCGAGAGTTACAAATTTATCTTCTTCTTCGTTTCCCCCCCCTTACTCAACTAACTCCCCTTTCTTTTCTCGAACTTCCATTGGCAAGATTCTTCCCTAACAGACACCCCCACAGATTTAGGAATTCTTTCTCAATGTAGCTAACTAACTCCTAAAACATGTAACAACTTAACTAGGTGGCTTATTCTCCTCACAGGGAGCTATAATTAGCCATTTCTTTCCCATTCAAACTCTTTAACTGACACCACATCACTATCTACATAAATAAGCTTTTAACAAAACATTTAAATAGGTTTCCCTACCTCCTTAGTTCAACTTCCAGCCACAACATGTGACAAAATGATCACATTACTGGCCTTAGTCGGATGCTCCTGCATCAACACATAAAGAAAATGAAATCCTAGAAGGCTATCTTGAAATGTTTACGTACAATCTACAAATTTCTAAGAAGAATAAATTGGATCAAGGCACTATTAAAGCCATCTTCCTGAGAGGGATCACACATGAGTCCAATTAATGTGCATAATTTGATGGGATTAGGTGATGTATCTCAACTAACCTTTGAAGGAATTTGTGATGTATGCATGAAGTATTCTCGTGAACAAGCTAAAACTAGTAAGGGAACAAGATAATCTTTCCAAATGTAGAGCTCAACTACAAATGTGTCATTTTCTATGTTAGAGTTAATATTATAAATACAATAAAAAAATTGAAAACCATTACATTATAAAACAAATTCAATTTAACTTAATCATATAATAAAAAAATTTTGCATTCTAAGAGAAATATCATAAATTAATGCAAATATAAATCTTAGCATTATTTATAACAAAAACATCATGAAATACAAACATTCAAATATTTATGGAGAAATTAGAGAGAAAATTAAATTTTGTCGTAAATGTCAATGTTATCAAGGCCATAAATTAAGTCATTTTAGAGTTCAACACTAGTAAAAAAAAATGTTGAATTTTCAATCTTTATCAAGGTTACAAATGTGTCATTTTCTATGTTGGAGTTAACATTATAAATAGAATAAAAACATCGAAAAACATTAGAGTATAAAAAAAATCCAATTTAATTGAATCATATAATAAAGAAAAACATTACATTCTGTCATAAATCAATGCAATTATAATTCTTAAAATTATTTATAACAAAAACATCATAAAATACAAGCACTGAAATATCAATATAGAAATTTGAGACCACCTTGAAGTGAAGAAGAATATGTTAGCCTTTATGTACACAAAAATTAAATTGAATCATGTAAGTTTTTTTTCACCGTGTATTTATATGTATACATAAAACAAAGTATGAGTAATTTGGACAATGACATATAATCATTCTATAAAATCATAGATTACTTCATAGACATAAACCTTATTTCGCGTCATATAATTAGTTCTTAACTGAAATTGTTTAAGCACTGCATCCAGGAATCAACTTTCCATTTCCACCGCCATAATATGAAAAATAAACAATATAATTAGACATTCAAAGATAGCAGTAACAAACCGATATCTCAATCTGTAAATGACAAAATATAACATGTACATCTCACTCTCTATTTCCTTCACCCTCATTATCTTCCTCATTTGGCATGATAACACTATTGTTCTGAAAAACATGTTTAGATATAGGGTTGTGCCTTAATATGAACCACTAATCTCTATCCAACACATCTAGGTAAAAGAAAACTTGGTTGCAATGTTTTGCGAAAACATAAGGATCCTTACTTTCATCCCACATCTTTCTAGTGTTGATACATATCAACCCACTATCATGATCTTGCTTTACATTATTCCTGTCGAATGTGTCCCACCACCTGCACCTAAAAATAACATATTGGAAAGATGAGAACTAGTCCACTTGAATGATCTCTTGAATCTTTCCGACATAACCTAAAATCCCTTCTATCAGGTTTCAATCTTGGTGGTTAGCACAACTAGATTGGTCGAACTCGACTTCCACTCCACAGTCTTGTGTTACACGCCCATCAACAACATCCTCGGTGTGAAAATGATGTCCATAAGCCCACATAGATGAGAGCGAATGAACATGTGAAAAAATTAACAAATGATGTTGTCATATGTATAATAACCCAAGCATTAATCTATTAAATATTATAGATGTTATAATTCAAAGTTGCATTATAAAGGTAGACACGTACATAAATATTTTATTACCAAATTACTACACCTGATTCCAATGTTTAGCGCATCCTCATCTTCAGGAGGGTAATGACTAGATGCACCATATTTCTCTCTGACTTGGTCTACAACCCAGCTATTGGGACATATCATTGGCATTTTTTTCTTTTAAATGATGTGGAAAATGCATGCTCCTACTGTGCAACGGCGTGAATTCGTTTCTGTCAATGTCCCGTTTCCTCCTATTTTCTTCACACAATGCAACCTCTTAACACCAAAAAATGGATCACCTAGCTCATCCCCCTAATCACATATCACATTCATCCCTTTTTCCTAACATTTTGCCTCCATTAACAAAAAAATCCCTAAGTTCACAACCACATGGGAAAAAAATATTATTTCCCTCAAGAAAATAAATTAAATTCCTCAAAAATTGTCAAAATCCCCAAAAAATAAAATAAAAGAAAAAGAAAAAGGGGAAAATATTCAAAATATGAGGAGGGGTAATATCAAAAACCACTTACCAATACTATTGGCTGCCCAAAAATGATGGAAAAGAAACAACCACCCAAAATTGTTATAAAAAGGTGGTGGAGGCCCCCATTTCTCACAACTTTAATCTTCCTTACCGAAACTTTGCCAAAATTCTTATAGAAACCCTAGCCTCCATTTGATATTGAGTTTCCCACACTAGTTGAGTCTTGGCTACCTATGAGAATTCGATGGAGAACAAGAGACATTGGAGACCCCGAGAACTGCCATTTCTTAAGATTTCCCACTTACTCGATCCCATGCATATATTTAAAAATGTTTCATGTTCTTTGTGGTGCCACATATCATCCAAAAAATTGATAAGATGAAAGTTAGGAAAGATCTTATTTCTTCAAATACGAAAAAGAAATACGGAAAAATTGGTCGCTCTTTTTCATTTAAAAAAGGCGATGTCCCATTGATTTTGAAGAAATACAATAAAAAAATTGAAAAACATTACATTATAACAAAAATTCAATTTAACTGAATCATATAATAAAAAACCTATTACATTCTAAGAGAAATGTCATAAATTAATGCAATTATAAATCTTAGCATTATTTATAAGAAAAGCATGATCAAATACAAACATTCAAATATTGATGGAGAAATTAGAGACAACTTTAAATTTTGTTGTAAATTTCAATGTTATCAAGGCCATAAATTAAGTCCATAAATTAAGTCATTTTAGAGTTCAACACTAGTAAAAAAAATGTAAAATTTTCAATCTCCATCAAGGTTACAAATGTGTCATTTTCTATGTTGGAGTTAAAATTATAAATACAATAAAAACATCGAAGAACATTAGAGTATAACAAAAATTCATTTTAATTGAATCATAAAATAAAATAAAAACATTACATTAAAAAATGTCATAAATCAATGCAATTATAATTCTTAACATTATTTATAACAAAAACATCATAAAATAAAAGTATTGAAATATCAATATAGAAATTTGAGACCACCTCAAGTGAGGAAGAATATGTTAGCCTTTATGTCCACAAAAAATAAATTGAATCATGTAAGTTGTTTTTCACCGTGTATTTATATGTATACAGAAAACAAAATATGAGTAATTTGGACAATGACATATAATCATTCTATAAAATCATAGATTACTTCATAGACATAAACATTATTTTGCGTCATATAATTAGTTCTTAACCAACTGAAATTGTTTAAGCATCGCATCGAGGAATCAACTTTCCATTTCCACCAACATAATATGAAAAATAAACAATATAATTAGACAATCAAAGATAATAGTAACAAAATGATATCTCAATCTGTAAATGATGAAATAAAACATGTACATCTCACTCTTCATTGCCATCACCCTCATTATCTTCCTCGTTTGGCATTATAACACTGTTCTTCTAAAAAACTTGTTTAGATCTAGGGTTGTGTCTTAATATGAACCACCAATCTCTATCCAACACACCTAGGCAAGAGAACAATTGGTTTCAATGTTTTGGGAAAAAATTAGGATTCTTAATTTCATCCCACATCTTTCTAGAGTTGATACATATCAACCCACTATCTATTGAAATATTGTAACTTCAAAGAATATTATATTTGTATTTTATTATTCCGGAGATGTTCCATCCCTCTGAGGAGACCCTATTGTATATCCATATATGTTTATTCCTCTGAGGAAGTGTGTTAACTAGGGTTATTAGATCTCCCATGTGAGGTGGGCCCCGAGTTAGCTGTTTAGGGGTTATTAGACTCTTCTGTAAGAGGTCGGCCCCATTAGGGTGAAAAGTCAGTTAGAACATGAGTATAAATAGAGGAGGGTGTTACTCATTTATCTCACTCATTCACTCACTTGTGATTGGCGCATATGAGAGAGAGAGATATATGCTTAGGAGGAGAAGGAGCTCTTGTTGAGGACTACATCTTGTATTGGGTTGATTATCTATATTGAGGAAAGCTTTGCTGGGTTTTCTACCCCATGAGGGTTTCCCAGGGTAAATCTTTGTCTATCTTGTGATTGTGTTTCTTTCAGTGATCTTTCTTGTGAAATTAGGCTAAACTTAACATGGTATCAGAACTAGCCTGAATAGGACATCTTTCACAAGGTAAAAATACCTCTCTCTTCTCCTCCAATGAAAATTAGGGTTTCTGCAAAAGTTGGAATTTTTGGATTCTGATTGCATGGATAGATAGCTGTTAGGAACCTATGTCAACCCTTCTCTTTACTATGTTAGTATATTGTTGTTGGACGCATATGCTTAGGAACCTATGTCAACCCTTCTCTTTACTATGTTAGTATATTGTTGTTGGACGCATATGCTTTGTAAGTCATCCCATAGTATTTGTTGATCCGTAGTTTATATTAACCCATAGTATTGACCCATAGTATTGGACGCATATGCTTTGTAAGTCGTCCCGTAGTATTATATGTCCCATGGTTTTGACTCATAGTATTGGGCATAGACTTAGTATATAAGTGTGTGTTGAGGTCATTGAAGGCACCGTGAAGTTAATTGTATTGAGCTTGCTCAAAGGAGGTTGCCCCCTCGAAGTGGCCCGTGATCAATATAAAAGCGATTCTGTTCTATTATTTCTGATATCTCGTGTATTTGCATTAATTAATTATTGCAGGTACATCACATCTGGTATCAGAGCACTTTCTTTGGCACAAGTGGGAAATTTTTTTTTCTTTTTTTGGGCGGCGACTTTCAGATCAATTTCTGAAACTTTCTGCACAAAATCAGAAGAAACCGATTGCATATCTGAATTCCTCTTTCAAAAATACACAGTTTCAAAAAAAAATCATCTCATTTGGAGTTCTAAAAGTGGAGATATCGCGGATTTAAAATCAGCAATTTTTCAGAATTTCGGTGACGGCTGCGGAAATTGCGGTGAGAAAATCTTTTGACCGAGTGCCCAGATTTCTATTCCGCTTTCATGGGTAGAAGCAGAGTGGTTGTTCCAGTTCCGGAAACATTCTATAATAACGATTCTGAGCAATATAGATCCGGTTTTTGAACATTGGGTGGAATTTCTGCCCAAATTTTTTCTGTTGCAGGTTCGGATTTGGGAATCATCCCTATCCGCTTAACTGTGGGAAGTACTTGGGCATAAGCCCTAAAACTCATTGTGAGGAGTACCACAGGAACCCCGAAGTGGCTGGCCCATTGAGAGGACCTGTCAGCGAAAAGGGCAACGACCCCTACCTGATTGACTAGTTTCCACCCGTGAGGTAAACCAAGAGCTGTCGTTTGTGGCAAAGCGGTTATCAGTTTTACCTGAGCCGTGGAGTGAGGGGTACTGCCCCAATACACAAGCCGTCAGACAGCATTGGTGGCCGAGTGAAACCCCTGAACTGTTAGGAAGCCGCACATACCTGGGGTCCATATCTACTTTCAGTTGAACTATTGTTGATCACTGCTGCGCCGTTTCAGATCCATTTGCAAGCCGTTCCAGATTCAGCCATTTTCAATCCATTCAGCATTGTTCCAGATCCCTTTCAAGCCGTAGCCGCTCCAATCAAAAAAAAAAAAAAAACATGGTTATGGTTGTCACCCGTGCAGGAGCAAACACCATGGAGGAAGCACTTGCAGCCATCCAAACCAAACTCCAAGATCTTGATGAAAAATTTCTCAGCCTCCATCTTCAGCATTCAGCCATGAACAATAACCGACAGCCAAAATCTTTTGCAGCCACCGGGTTCTCTTCTTCCAACAATTTTCGTCGACCGAAGCTTGATTTTCCTCGCTTCAATGGTATTAATCCGACTGGATGGATATACCGAGCAGAACAATATTTCAGTCTGCATAATACTTTTGATGTCCAGAAAGTTCCACTTGCATCCTTTCATTTGGAACAGGAAGCCCTTCAATGGTACCGTTGGTACATCAAAGCTCATCCCGAGCCAAACTGGACAGATTTTTGCCAACTCATTTTGCCATGATTTGGCCCTAGTGCTTTTGATGATTTCACAGGAGCACTCACTAAACTTCACCAAATTGGCACAGTGAGAGAGTATCAGGCAGAATTTGAGAAATTGGCCAATCACATAGAAGGATTGTCTGATGAATTCTACAGGAGTTGTTTTATAAGTGGTCTCAAGGATGAAATTCGCTCAGAGGTCAAAATGTTTTGTCCCAACACAATGATGGAAGTCCTAGGGTTGGCTAAGCTGGCTGAGGACAAGATTGCAGCTCAACAACGCTCCAAACCCACCCTTGTTCCCTTCAGAAATATGGGTTCCCAACGACCTCCCATCACGCCTTCTCCTCAACCAACTCCTATCAAGCATTTGTCTGAAATAGAAATGCAGGCATGCCGAGAAAAATGGCTTTGCTATAATTGTGATGAGAAATTCACTCGGGGACATAGATGTGTTCAACAAAAGCTCTATCTCTTGGATGTGGATTCTCCGCCTGCCTTAGAACTTGGTGAAGCAGCTACAGATACAGTGGATGATCAAATCGACATTCAACACCCGCCTGTTGACACCCCATTTCAGGACGACCCACCTGAGATCTCTCTCCATGCTGTAACCGACATCACCACCCCACAAACAATGCGGGTCAGGGGATACTTCAAGAAGCTCCCTCTTACCATACTCATTGATTCTGGTAGCACTCATAACTTCATTAACCCTCGGATTGCCAAACAGGCTGATTGTTTTGTCCATCCTTGCTCCAGCTTTGAAGTCATGGTTGCCAATGGGGGCACCTTACCTTGCAAGGGGAAGTGTCACAATGTGCGTATCTCTATGGAAGATTATAACCTACGCTCTGACATGTTTGCCTTGCCCTTGGGCGGATGTGATGTGGTTTTGGGCGTTCAATGGTTACGCACACTTGGCCCCATCTTATGGGATTTTGCTAAACTTTGGATGCAGTTTAAAGTCAATGGGGCACAACACAAATTTATGGGCTTACAACCAAAGTCTCTCTGCATCATCAGTTCACATCGCCTGGAAAAAATCCTTAAGAAGAATTCACATGGTGTCATCGCTCAGCTCAATTCCATTTAGCTGCACCTATCAACAGTCTCCACTACTTCCTTGGATAGATATGCAGGTATCCTTGCTGAACCAATGCGCTTGCTTCCTTCAAGAGACCTTTCCGGTAAGAATGTAGCCACATCTACCTCTCAGCAGGAAATGATGGCTATTTTGCATGCAATACAGAAGTGGAAGCCATACCTATTAGGGAATTATTTCTGCCTCAAGACTGATCTCCCGAGTCTGGAATTTTTTTTGGAACAATGGGTCTCCTCCCCAACACACCTGCAATGGGTTATCCAACTCATGGGTTGTCCCTATGTGATCACTTACAAGAAGGGTAAGGACAATATGGTGGAAGATGCTCCTTCTCGCACAATTGATGACCCAGTTTCTCTTACAGCTCTTTCTCTGCTTGTTCCAAATTGGTTGCAATATGTTCAACAGGGCTATCTCTTCTATGAACTCCATGCCTCTTCATCAACAGGGCACTCTAGGTTCTACAAAATGTATGACCGGGAACAATGTAACTTCTTTTGGTCGGGACTAAAAATTACAATTCAACAGATGGTGGTTGACGATGATACTTTCCAAGTCAACAAGGGGGAAACGACATTCCTTTCGGGATTGCTCAAACCCTTGCCCATCCCTACACAGCTTTGGCCAACTATTTCTATGGATTTCCTAGTAGCGCTCTGGTGGTACAATACCACATCTCAAAGGACACCATATGAAGCAGTCTATGGAAAAACACCGCCTGTTCTTCTTCCATACACCCTTAGCAGCTCTCCAGTTCAGGAAATTGACTCGGTTCTTCGAAACCGCGATCAGATTCTTCTCATTCTGCAGGACAATCTTCACATGGCCAGAATTCGCCTGAAACAACAAGCCGATCAACACCATTCTGAGCGCATTTTCAACACAGCTGACAGGGTTCTTCTTCATCTACAGCCTTCCAAGCAATCCTCCTTGACATTCCAAAGGCGTCCGTGGCCCGAAATGCAAACCGAGGATGCTACCGGGGAACCACTCCTTCAGATTCTGCAGCAATTTCTCCAACCAAAGCTTTGAGGACAAAGCTTTTTCTAAGGAAGAGGGGATGTTAGGAACCTATGTCAACCCTTCTCTTTACTATGTTAGTATATTGTTGTTGGACGCATATGCTTAGGAACCTATGTCAACCCTTCTCTTTACTATGTTAGTATATTGTTGTTGGACGCATATGCTTTGTAAGTCGTCCCATAGTATTTGTTGATCCGTAGTTTATATTAGCCCATAGTATTGACCCATAGTATTGGACGCATATGCTTTGTAAGTCGTCCCGTAGTATTATATGTCCCATGGTTTTGACTCATAGTATTGGGCATAGACTTAGTATATAAGTGTGTGTTGAGGTCATTGAAGGCACCGTGAAGTTAATTGTATTGAGCTTGCTCAAAGGAGGTTGCCCCCTCGAAATGGCCCGTGATCAATATAAAAGCGATTCTGTTCTATTATTTCTGATATCTCGTGTATTTGCATTAATTAATTATTGCAGGTACATCACAATAGCCCTCCTCAAAATCGAAGTTCTGAGCCCTAGATCAAAATTTTTGAGTGGATATAACCTAGGGCTTTGTCAAACCCTAGTTTGATTTCTGGACCAGAAAAAACCAGTAATCCAGAAAAAGTGTGCACCTTTGCACCAGTGAACCAGAAAAGTTGCGAACCTGTGCACCAAAAAACCAGAAAAGTGAAGACCAGAAAACCAGAAGTTATGTTGCAGATCTAGAAGGTGAAAAGTTGAAGTTTCCAGTAGCAGAACACACCAGTAATCTCAATTCAATCAAGCTCATCTCCTGGTAAGTACTATTCTATCTTTTGAAACTTCAACCTCTGTGACCTCCTGGATAATATGGCTCCAAGCACTAAGATTGAAGACAAGCTAGAGGGTATAGAAAATTTTCGAGCATGGAAATATAGAATTGGTCTCATTCTTGAAGAGAATGATCTTGTCCAATATATCAAGGATGAGGTTGCAAAACTTGAAGAAGATGAATCCGAAGAGAAGCATAGGAAGGACTTGATTAGGGCAAAGAGAATCATTGTTGATTCTATCAAAGACCCCTTGATTCCCCAAGTGGCATCCAATAAGACTCCAAAGGAAATGTATGATGCCCTAGGCAGGATGTATGAAGGAAGGAACATCAACAGAAAGATGAATTTGAGGGCTCAATTGAAAAGCACCAAGATGAATAAAGGAGAATCTATTCAAGACTATTTCTCTAGGGTTTCCCAGTTCAAGGAACAACTAGATTCCATTGGAGATACCCTTGATGAATATGAACTAGTCATGACTGCTCTAAATGGTCTCACTAGACCTTCGGAGTCATTTATCCAAACTATGTGTGCCAGAAAAGAAAGCATGAAGTTTGATGTGGTATGGGAGGATTATATTCAAGAGGAAGCTAGGGTAGCCAATAGAGAAGCCCTACTTAAAGAAGATGACCAAGATTTGGCCACCCACACTAGAAGAAGAAGGATTCATTTCAATTCCATGAAGAATCACCATAAGAAATCTCATCCTCCACATAGATTTCAAAAGAAAGAAGGAGTAATCCCAGAAAGAGATCTCTCCTCAGTTAAATGTTTCAGTTGTCACAAACTAGGACACTTTGCTAGAAATTGTCCCTCAAGAAAGAAGAAGAATTTCCACAAAAGACATCATGCACATCTAGCAGAAGATGATAGTGAAGAAGAAGAAGAAGAAGAATAAAGGCCTAGGAGGAAGAAAGATAAAGTAGTAGAAGAAGATGCAGAAGAGTATGTTCTATTCTTTGCACTCTCTGGGTCAGTAACAGCTAGAGAAGATACATGGCTTATTGATAGTGGTGCTTCAAAACGCATGACAGGACAAAAGAAAACTCTCTCAAATCTAGAAGAAAAGACCTCTCCCCAGAAGGTATCCTTGGGAGATGACTATCAATATCCCATCAAGGGAATTGGTGAAGCAAGTTACAAACTTGATTCTGGTACACCACTAAAGATGAAGGAAATCCTATATGTACCAAGTTTGAAGAAGAACTTACCTTCTATCTCTGCATTAGATAAGAAAGGTTATAGGGTTGCATTCATAGATGGATGAGTACTCATGTGGTCCAAAGGAAAATCAATTGAGGATGAAATTGTTATTGGTGAAGAGGAAGGTGGGATATATAAACTCAAGGGTCATCCTGAAGCTTCCCTTGTTCATGAAGCAACTAACCCAAGTGAGCTATGGCATAGAAGGCTTGCTCACATCAACTACAAAGCACTAGCTCATGTGAGCAAGGTAGTCATAGGAATACCAGATCTAAAGATTGATCATGATGGCACATGCAAAGGATGTGCAAAAGGGAAGAATACCAAGAACCCATTTCCAAAGAGTGATATAAAGACTAAGAGTACTTTGGAATTGATTCACTCAGATGTATGTGGACCAATTCCATCCACATCCTTGAGTGGGTATGAATATTACCTTACTTTTATTGATGAATACTCAAGGAAGACTTGGATATATTTCCTAAAATGAAAGAATGGGTATGAATATTACCTTACTTTTATTGATGACTACTCAAGGAAAACTTAGATATATTTCCTAAAATGAAAGAATGAAGTCTTTGGAAAGTTCAAGGAGTTCAAAGCCTTGACAGAAAATCATTCAGATAAGAAGATCAAAATACTCAGGACAGACAATGGTGGAGAATATACCTCAAAGAGTTTTGAAGACTTTTGTAAGGAAGCTGGAATCAAGAGGGAACTAACCACTCCCTACAATCCTCAACAAAATGGTGTTGCATAAATAAATAATAGAACCATTATGGAAGCAGTAAAGACAATGATACATGATCAAGATCTACCAATGTATCTATGGGTTGAAGCAGCTAGGACAATAGTCTATGTGCAGAATATACTTTCTCATAGTGCTCTTGATTTCAAAACCCCAAAACAAGTATTCACAGGAAAGAGACCTGAGGTAAGTCACCTCAAGATATTTGGATTCCTAGTATACATCCACATTCCAAAAGAAAAGAGGACCAAGCTGGACCCTTCTAGGAAGAAGGGAATATTTGTTGGATATTGTGAAGCATCCAAAGCATTCAGAATTTACATCCCAGGTTTCCATCATATGGAAATAAGTAGAGACATGAAATTTGATGAAGAAGCATCTCTCAAGAGATCTAGGAAGTGCCAGTATGAAGAAGTACATGAAGAAGATGCACCTCCCAGATTTGTAGAAGATGTAACACCTGAAGACCATGACATGATAAAACCACAAGAACCCCCTATCACAAACATATCAAGAAAAAGAAAGCTATCATGGGCAAGAGATGTTATTCTAGGAGCAGAAAGTATGGAGCTCCCGAAGGCTCCACCAGAGTGAGCAAGAAACCAAAGACATTTTCCAACTATATGGCTTTGATGTGTGATCTTGTAGATCAAGAACCCACTAGTTATGAAGAAGCATCTCATAATAAAGAATGGGTAGAGGCAATGACGGAGGAATACCAGTCAATAATAAAGAATGATGTTTGGAATATATTCCCCAAGCCAAAGGACAACAGTGTGGTATCCTCCAAATGGATATACAAGATAAAGCATGTCGCGGATGGCAACATTGAAAAATATAAGGAAAGGTTTGTGGCCTGAGGATTCTCTCAGAAAGAGGGAATTGACTATGAAGAAACATTTGCACCAGTTGCAAGGTACACTTCCATTAGAACTATCATGGCACTTGCATCCATGATGAAGTGGAAATTACACTAGATAGATGTAAAGACATCCTTCCTGAATGGTGTGATTGAGGACGAAGTGTACATAGAACAACCACAAGTATTTGAGGTGGAATATGGAAGAACCCATGTGTGCAAACTAAAGAAGACTTTGTATGGGTTGAAGCAAGCTCCCAAAGCTTGGTATGGAAGAATTGGAAATTTCTTGACAAGATTGGGATTTACCAAAAGTAAAGCTGATCCTAATCTTTATCTCAAGGTTGTGGATGATGAACCTGTCATATTGTTGCTATATGTGGATGATCTATTTCTGAATGGAAATGAGAAACAGATTATCGAGTGCAAGAAGAAACTCTCTTTAGAGTTTGAGATGAAAGATATCGAATTGATGCACTGCTTCCTAGGTCTGGAAGTATGGCAAGGCCCAGAAGGAATCTTTCTCAACCAGGGAAAGTATGCTATGGAAATCTTGAAAAGATTTGATATGTTGGAATGTAAAGCTATTAGCTTATGACTCATCAGAGTTAGTGGATATGACTCTGTAGAGATAGATTATTGGGTCACTGATGTATTTGACAAATACCAGGCCAGACATATGCTTTTTTGTGAACACTCTGAGTCAGTATCTAGTGGAACCTATACGAGTTCACCTGATAGCTGCAAAGCATGTGATGAGGTACCTAAAGGGTACGATAGACTTTGGTCTACATTATATTGGAGATCATGAATTTAGACTGCATGGCTACACAGATGTTGATTGGGTAGGAAGTGTATCAAACAGGAAGAGCACATCAGGAGAATGTTATTGTCTGGGATCTACCATGATCTCATGGTTTAGCACGAAGCAGTCTAGTGTGGCTATCAGTACGGCTGAAGCAAAATATATTGCTGCTTGCTCTGCTAGTTGTGAAGCAATGTGGCTTTGGAAGTTATTATCAGGATTATTTGACTTAGAGATGGAACCCACTGTGATCCTATGTGACAACCAGAGTTGTATCAAGATGACAGAGAATCCAATGTTCCATGATAAGTCAAAGCACATAGAGATCCCATATTTTTATATACGGGATATGGTGCAGAAAGAAGCTATCAAGCTAGAGTATGTGAGCATTGATGAACAAGTTGATGATATATTGACCAAACCTATGTCTCGAGTGAAGAACCCTCCTGAAAGGGGGAGTGATGCGGTCACTGATGATGAGATTGCCTGCATCGACAGTGAGGTCAATGATGTGGATACCTATATTGGTGATACCGACAATGAGGTTGATGATGTGGATACCTATATTGGTGATACCAACAGTGAGGTCGATGATGTGGATACCTATATTTGTGATACCAATAGTGAGGTCGATGAATGGTCCTTAGACTGGGTCTAAGTTGACAAGTGGATTGTATCATCCTTGGACACATGTGCTAAAGGAGATCCGTAGACATCTATCTCCTAGAAAGAAGTCGCTATTGGATGAGAGGGATTGCATCATCCCTGGACTTAGGTCCCTGAATTGACCCGTAGACATCTGTTTCCAAGAAATAAGTCCCTAGTTGACGAGAGGGATTGCATCATCCCTGGACTTAGGTCCCTGAATTGATCCATAGACATTTGTCTCCAAGAAAGAATTCCCTAGTGGATGAGAGGGATTGCATCATCCTTGGACTTAGGTCCCTAAATTGACCTATAGACATATGTCTCCAAGAAAGAAGTCCCTAGTGGATGAGAGGGATTACATCATCCATGGACTTCGGTCCCCTGAATTGACCCGTAGACATCTTTCTCCGAGAATTGATGATAGGATTGCATCGTCCCTGAGCTTTTAGTTCAAAATGCATGTGGATGGACTGCATCATCCATAGACATGAGAGGTGTCTCAAATGGATCAAGGATTGATCATCCTTAGACTAGAATCTCGTAATTCCGAAAGGAAAGATTATCTAAGATATGTGTGATGGACTAGAATCCCGTAATTCCGAAAGGAAGGATTGTCCATGATCCCATAATTCCAAAAGGAAGGATCACCAGAGTTGATGGACTGGAATCCCGTAATTCTGAAAGGAAGGATTTTCCATGATCCCGTAATTCCGAAAGGAAGGATCATCAAAGTTGATGGACTAGAATCCTGTAATTCAGAAAGGAAGGATTGTCCATGATCCCGTAATTCCGAAAGGAAGGATCACCAGATTTGATGGACTGGAATCCCGTAATTACGAAAGGAAGGATTCTCCATGATCCTGTAATTCCAAAAGGAAGGATCACTAGAGTTAATGGATTAGAGTCTCGTAATTCTGAAAGGAAGGACAGTCCAGGATTTCATAATTACGAAAGGGAGGATCATGTGTATTGCAGAGTATGCCAAGATGATGATACTATTGATCGAGATGATCCAAATAATGATGATCCAGATGATGTTCGAGATGTTGTCGTCGATCGAGATGATCCAGATGTTGTTGATCAACATGATCTAGATGCTGTCGATTGAGATGATCTAGATGTTGTTGATCAAGATGGTCCAGATGCTGTCGATCAAGATGGTCCAGATGTTGTCGATCTAGATGATCCAGATGTTGTCGATCGAGATGATGCAGATGCTGTCGATCGAGATGATCCAGAAGGTCCATATGTTGATGATGTTGCTGTAGCTGTTCGAGTGCTGCAGAAGATGAAGACTCAGTATTGAAGATGTTGATGTTCTAGTATTGATTATGTTCCAGTAACTGTATGAGTTACTGATGGTGATGTATAAAGAAAGCTTCTAATGATTTATAGATGTATCATGTACCATGTAGTTGATGACTCCTTGCTCCTGCAGATGTTGTTATAATATCCTTCTCGTTAAGGGGGAGTGTTGAAATATTGTAACTTCAAAGAATATTATATTTGTATTTTATTATTCCAGAGATGTTCCATTCCTCCGAGGAGACCCTATTGTATATACGAAGATGTTTATTCCTCCGAGGAAGTGTGGTAACTAGGGCTATTAGATCTCCCATGTGAGGTTGGCCCTAAGTCAGCTGTTTAGGGGTTACTAGACTCTTATGGAAGAGGTCGGCCCCATTAGGGTGAAAAGTCAGTTAGAACATGAGTATAAATAGAGGAGGGTGTTCCTCATTTATCTCACTCATTCACTCACTTGTTATTGGTGCATAGGAGAGAGAGAGGTATGCTTAGGAGGAGAAGGAGCTCTTGTTGAGGACTACATCTTGTATTGGGTTGATTATCTATATTGAGGAAAGCTTTGCTGGGTTTTCTACCCCATGAGGGTTTCCCAAGGTAAATCTTTGTTTATCTTGTGATTGTGTTTCTTTCAGTGATCTTGCTTGTGAAATTAGGTTAAACTTAACACTGTCACGATCTTACTTTACAGTATTCATGTCGAATGTGTCCCACCACCTGCACCTAAAAATAACATATTGGAAAGATGAGAACCAGTCCACTTTAATTATCTCTTGTATCTTTCCGACATAACCCAACATCCCTCCTATCAGGTTTCGATCTTGGTGGTTAGCACAACTAGATTGGTCAAACTCAACTTCCACTCCACAGTCTTGTGTTACATGCCCATCAACAACATTCCTCGGTGCGAAAATGATGTCCATAATCACACATAGATGGGAACGAATGCACATGTGAAAACAATTAACAAATGATGGTGTCATATGTCTAATAAGCCAAGCATTAATCTATTAAATATTATAGATGTCATAATTCAAAGTTGCATTATAAAGGTAGACATGTACATAAATATTTTATTACCGAGTTGATACACCTGATCCCAATGTTTAGCGCATTCTCCTCTTCAGGCAGGTAACGATCGAATGCACCATATTTCTCTCTGAATTAGTCTTTAACCCAATTGTTGGGGCATATCATTGGAATTTTTTTTCTTTTAAATGATATGGAAAATGCATGCTCCTACCATGCAACTGGCTGAATTCTTTTTTGTCAATGTCCCATTTCCTCCACTTCTCTTCATACAATGCAACTTATTAACACGAAAAAATGGATCACCTAGCTCATCCCCCCTAGTCACATATCCCATTCATCCCTTTTTCCTAACATTTGGCCTCCATTAACCCAAAATACCTAAGTTCACAACCACATGGGAAAATTTATTATTTCCCTCAAGAAAATAAATTAAATTCCTCAAAAATTGTCAAAATCCCCAAAAAATAAAATAAAAGAAAAAAGAAAAGGGGAAAATATTCAAAGTATAAGAAAAATTAGTGGAAATATGAAAAACGACTTACCAATACTAGTGGCTAACCAAAACCACGGGAAAAGAAACCACCACCACCCAAAATGGTTATAAAGAGTTGGTGGAGGCCCCCATTTCTCACAACTTTTCTCTTCCTTACCGAAACTCTCCCGAAATTCCTATAGAAATCCTAGCCTCCATTTGAGCTTGAGTTTCCCATGGTATTTGAGTCTTGGCTACCTATGAGAATTCAGTGGAGGCCTAGAGACATTGGATACCCATAGAACCCCCATTTCTACAGCTACAAGGGCCCAGGCATTCTCACAACCTTGAGGTAAATCTATCTTGTAAATTTGTTTTTACATCAATACAAAAAAATTCTCTAATTCATTATTTATGTGTTCCGAATATCTAATCTACGGATGCTTGAAGTTTTAGTTTAGATTTCATTTACTGTAGTAACTCTGGGTATTTTCATTTTATTTATTATTTTCATTTGCATGCACATCATCACTCATGAACTATTACTAAGAGTTCCACAACTCTTAGTAAGTGCATTTCTGCACTAGCTAGCGTGAAGAACCTAGATACACAACCCACAATTGTGTTGCCTCTTCATTGTAAAGAATGAAAGTATTGATTGCATCAATTTTTGAATCCATTGTTGTATTCATGGAAACGAAACCACATTCACTATGTATGGCATCAAATATAGATTTTGAATTTTGTTGTGAATAGTTACTATGTGGAAATTTGAAGACCAAAAGATAAGTGACTTACTCTTTAACATGAACATTTTTTTCATTCGTTTCCAATACGCCCCCTTGTCTTTTTCATCGTCACGTTCATCATCCCAAATCATAGTGCCTGGTGTGTGGTTGATTTGCTTGATGTAGTCATCGGAATAATAGAATGACTCATTTACGTTGTACCCCTATGCCATAGACACCTTGGGTTTTTCCCTTTGTCAAACAAATCCCTTCACTTTTTTCATGAACC
Organism: Larix kaempferi; assembly: GCA_027924585.1. Taxonomy (NCBI): domain Eukaryota; kingdom Viridiplantae; phylum Streptophyta; class Pinopsida; order Pinales; family Pinaceae; genus Larix; species Larix kaempferi. Next base: position 1,360,784 of record BSBM01000738.1, read on the forward strand.
TCTCTAAGAAGAACATCCAGTTACAAGATACCACCCCAACTAATTCAACCTCATCGACTAGGTGAATTAGAAGATGAATCTACAAGTCCATGAAACTCAATTAGAGTTACTTCTCAATCATAAAAATAATCTCATCTATCTCTTCACACCACTGTGGAATGCTAGATATGTAAATATCATTTGATGTGATCCATCGTACAAATGCAGATAGTCTAGATATGGCACACCACAGGTCATCGGAAAAGTCATGGTTCATACACCCATGCACGAATAATGGATAATGACACTACAAAGCAAACAAAAAAAGTTATTTTATTGTAACTTGTGTGGTAACAAATATAAATAAATAGTAATAACAATTTTTTATCGTTATACAAACCCTTAGAAGGTTGAGATGGTCATGTGATTTAAAACCTGACAACTTTTCGTCTGCAGTAAAGCAAAGTTATAGAGTAGACCCATAAAAAGAAGGTTTGTCCATGCCCAATATAACTTCTTTTTCCAAATTAAGACCATCTTTCTTGAAAATCCATGGGACATCGCCTTTTTTAAATGAATAAGAGGGGCCAGCTATTCGGGTACACAGGGTACTCCCAAAAGACCAAACACCTAGAGAAACCACTTCACACAAACAGATCACAGATCAACACACGATGTTTTGACGTGGTTTAAACCCTCGAGAGGGAAACACTCCACGGCTCTGGCCAAATAGCTTCTATAGAGCAGTTTATTATGCAAAAGAAAGAAAGTTACAAATGAGCTTCTCATAATCAATCAACTAGATAGTGACCCTCCATGCCCTTTAAATAGAGATCATGGACCAATCGAGTGTTAAGCCATGGATCAAGGGTAGGTATGATCTAAGAGAATTTGAACCGTCGTATCGCTCTATGTCTAAATCATATCGTGACCGTCGGATTAAATATTTACAAATGCATACTAATGCATACCAAAGAAACACACTTTACCTAACGGATATATTACACAAGTTGATCTTAACTAACTCCTAAGTTTCTAAATATCCTTATGTCCCCTCTTAAGAACAACTTGGGATAGGATTGAAGGATTTACAAAAGTGACACTATTAGGAGAAGGAAGGAGGCATTAGAGCCTATCCCCACTTAATGAAAAATTCCTGAACTCCTAACATAGATCAAAGTTTAGAAAACTTCGCTTTTGTGAGAGACTTGGTGAAGATGTCGACAACTTGATCATCTATAGGGAAAACGAGCACTTCAAGAACACGATCAAGAACAAGATTTCTAATGAAGTGCATATGTAGCTCAATGTCTTTGCTGCATTGATGTAGAACTGGATCTTTGGTGAGCTTGATGGCACTTTGATTGTCGCAGCAAAGTGGAGTAGGCTGCTGTTGCTCGAATCCAAACTCTGAAAGGATCTGTCGAATCCATAAATCTTCCTGACTGGCATTAACTACGTGTTGGCTTGGTTTTGCAACCAAGCTTAGTGCTATGGGCACCTGCTAACTAGTAGCAGCAGTTTCAAATACTAAAGCAAAAACAATTGTAAATCTAAAACTAAAACTAAACTAAACTAGCATGTGCATATCATAATAAATTTTTGAATTAAAAACAAGAACAAGAAATAGAATAAAGAATAACTTTGTATTGAAAATGAGGGCAAGCAAGTGCTTGCAATGATAATACCTCCAAATGGTGAAGGTTGTTGAGTAGCTCCAAGGGTGAGCAGCTCCAAACTCCAAAGGTCCCTTCTCCAAGGTAGCTGCAATGGCCAAAAGCTCATGGGAGATTTTGGCAGCATGAGGATAGGATGATGGATGGATGTCAAGTGAGGAGCCCCTACCACCTTTTTATTGTTTTTAGTGGTGGGGAATACCATTATGGTTTTGAGGAAACCAATGGTATTGACCAACATGGTTTAGGTACCTTTTCCCTCCTTTTTCCTTTTTTAAATATTTTGAATATTTTTATTCCCTTTTTAATATTTTTGGGAATTTTGGACCCTTTTTGAGGGTTTTTTATGCTTTTTTAGGAAAAATACTCATTTTGAGTGGAAGAAGGGGTGTATTAAGGTCTTTTGGTGGCTTTAGAGGCTTAAATGGTGGAAAAGTGGACAAATGGGTCATGTGAATAAGGGAATGAGCTAGTGAGCACTTATTAGGTGTTAACAGATTGCCCCCTGATGTGTGAGGGCAGGAGCTCATCGTATGGCCGATAGACATCGTAGTTCTTTTGTCTTTTTTCTGGGGTTTTGGGGAGGAGAAGAGACCGATTGGAGACTGGATCCATGGCCCTTGGAAGCTGCAAAAAATAAACAATATTACATGGCCTCAATATGAATGAGGAATAATCCTGATAATGGACGAGGCGGGCATACCCATGCTTGTATCAAGACATATATATAACAATTAGCCCCAAGAAGGGGGACCTGAAAAATAAAAAAATATACTGGTACATCATAATGGTCCAGAGGGGACATTATTTTGGGATGTACTCATGATCATAACATGACTGATCTCAATAACTGATACACTGGAATAAAGCATCAATCGTTCTGAATAAGGTCTCAGAAGGGTTGATGAACTGCTGAAACTGAAGGTGTCCAACATCTGTAGGGACTCAATGATTGTGAGCCATCTCTGGAAAGTGTAAGTAATTGTATACTCGAGGGAGTATAAAAACTGGGGTACATCTGAATACTGTCACCATGCACAACCCGGATATCTATAGAAAAATTGTAACTGGTTGTTTCCATAAGTAGACTCTCGAATGTGGAAGAGTCAGACAGTATCCGGGGTCTTCGACTGATAACTGAAAGGACCAATACCCTATGTGAGTCTCAACGATGCGATCAAGGTGTTGAAGTTGAGCATGTGAGAAACAACCATTTGGAGAAGTATTGAGGACTCTTCTCGAAATGATTCGTAGGCACTCATCATAAATGGTGATGAGTCCAAGACACAGGGACCTCTAGGTCTATCCTCTGGAATAAATTTGGTTGTCGTCAACAGAGGGAGACCAGCAACTAACAAGACAATGATGTTTCCTTGATAGGAGCGCGAGGTGTAGAACTGAAGTGTGGTAGTACTGATGGTAGGACTGACATACTTGTGGGGATGGGAAGTATTTGGGGTCATATAGTGGGTAGACTCAAACTTCCTTTGTTCAAAGCATGATGACATGGTTGACTTGGCAGCATAGGGAACTGACTTGTAGGTGTGGGGATCATAGCTTTTAGGGACTGAAGGGTATGTCTTGACTTTGGGGGGGTCAAGCTGATGGGTGCTGTCGAGGGATTCTCAGGGTGACATACTGCAGAATACTCTGAACAAAGGCGACCAAAATGGGGAAGCTGCCATATAAGTAGACGTGATCTGTTGTGGAACTGAGAAGCACCATTGGGTCCTTCTTTGTGGTTTTAATGAGCTCCAAGAAGGGATAAAAGTGTGCTCTGAAATGGTATTGTCCTGTGGATTTCGTGAGCCCAGGACTATTCGTGCTCATTGGTGCTTTCATTTTTAAGGAGTCTGAAAACGATAAGAAGACTCTACAGTGGTGATGACTACTGTCCTGTTGGTTTTACGAGCCCAGGATGGTGATTTCTCGTGGTCGCTTTCATGTTTAGAGAGTCTAAAAGCAGTAAGTGGACTCCATTGGTGTTCTTTTTCGTAAGTTAGTCTCCAAGGCCCGAAAAAGCATAAAATGATGCAAATGGAGAACTCTTCTAGCCGATGTGACTAGAGTATTCCTTTTTCGTAATTAGTCTACAAGGTCCGGAAAAGGGGTAAACTTATACCAGGTAGACGCCCTTTCAGATACGTTTTAGTGAGCATGAAAGGAAGCAAGGTTGCTCGGCAATCTTTTCATTGTTTTAGGAGTCAGAAAAGAGCTTAACATAAACTCCCTAAGTGCCTTTTTCGTAAAATGGATTGCTCGGCCTGAAAAAGGGATAAAATTATACCGAACAAAAAGGGATTGGTGAGAGCGAGTAAAGGTCTCAAGCATCATCATGAGTGTGAAAAATTGGATCCAGTGACATAAAGATGGTAAAAAAGGGGCAACGGCTAATGTGGCATGCCAACCGAGGTTATGAGTGGAATTTTGGAAAAATGCCCAAAAATGAGGGGGGTGAGAGTGAGAAATGATCTCAAGCATCATCACGAGCGCGAAAAACTGAATTCGGCAATATAAGACTCATTAAAAATGGAGAATGGCCGATGTGGCACACAAACTGAGGTGACGAGGGGGCATGGGGCAAATGCCCAGAAAATCTGGGCGTGAGAGCGAGAAATGATCTCAAGCATCATCACGAGCGCAGAAATATGAATCCGGCGGTGCAAGATTCGTAAAAAATGGATGACGACCGATGTGGCACACAAACCGAGGAAACGAGGGGTCATGGAAAAAATGATTCAAAAAATTTGAGCGTGAGAGCGAGAAATGATCTCAAGCATCATCACAAGCATGGAAAACTGAATCCGACGATATAAGATTCGTAAAAAATGGACGACGGTCGATGTGGCATGCAAACCGAGGCAATGAGGGCGTGAAAAAATGGACCTGGTGAAAACAGGAAAAGGAAAGAACTGTCATGAAGTTCTCGCTGTTCTGATTCCAACGGTACCAACGGTTTGAGAAACAGACGTCGTATGACACCGGAATGGTTGAAGCAAATAACTAGGTTAAAAAATTGCTACAAATAAAGGTGAGCCCACCAAGCCAATGATGCAGTGGTGGGGAGAAATGATGACCCGCGGGGGGAAATACTATGTGTATAAAATCAATTCAAATATACAAGTGACACATGACCTCAAAAATGGTTGAGATCACGAATATGAAAAAGTGAGCAGGGTTAATGACCTGCCCCCATGCTATGTGCATGGTGTTTGTGATTGTGGATCACATATGTGTTGGTCTGAATGATGGGATCATTGAGGTGTTGAGATAGAGATGATGGGGAAGGTTCAAAATGATTGATCATGCCCCCTATCCCGGGGTCGAGGTAATCTATTATGCCCCCTAACTCAGAGGTGTCAATGTGGTGCAGATGTTGTCTCAGAGAGAGATCAATAGGGCATTGATCAACTGCTGGCGGGGTGTTATACCATGAGGCTGTGGGCTGTGGTGGCATACTGAAGTGATGATATGATGATGGGGGATTCCCTTTGTGGTGTGGATGCCCCCAGTATCTCTGACGAGAATCACGATGATGATGAGTAGGCAAGGTTTTGGGCCTTCCCCCATGTTGTGGACATGTCATTTCCTCGTCGATTTGAAAGGGTTGAACATGTGTGTCAAAGGGATCAATGGAAGGGGTCGACTGGACAGAGGGGTATCCAGTGGAAATCATGTAAATGGTGTTAATTTATTCCTAGGAGGAAGATGGTGGCGGATGAATTTCCTCAATGAGAAGAGGGGATATCTCGAGGTCGACGCTATTCATATCGTACAAGGCTACTCTGTAATCTGGGAGATCGGGGCAGTGATGTGAATAATGGCCGCAGATTCTGCATATTGCACAAGGATGGTTTGTGCGCATGGATTTATCACGAGGCTTAGGGGTTGGATCTAGTTCGACAACTGGGATGTTGGGGTTGTCGTCAAGCATTTGCATGTGTTCCTGTAATGTAGGTAATTGTGGGCATTGATGAGTCGGATGGCCTAACTCATCACACAACGAGCATTTGGGGGGAGCACGAAACACGGGGGGGGGGGGTTTAAATGTCTTGGGAGTGGGTACAGTAGTGTATGGTTGTGGGGCTCTGCCCCCAGTGGGCTTGATAAGAGGAGGGGGATTCGTAGATGACGAAGGGGTAGTGACACCGGGAGGTGGTTGACTAGTAGTGACAATGGGTTGCACCGGTTGGAGGATGACATTTGGTGTCGGCGGGGGAATGGGAGGCGAAATATACCACACGGGTAAGCCTAAGGTTAACCCGGGGAGGCTGAGGGTAGCCATAACCGAGGCGCTTACTACTCCCAATGGAGGGAATAGGAAGGGGATTGTGTGGGTGGGTGTAACACCAATGTGACTAGGTACCAATGGTGGTTTGGGTAACAAGGGTGGTTGTGTATTATGGGAAAGAGTACAGAGGTCAGAGACGTGGGTCGCGGGTGACGGGGGTGGAATGGATTGGAATGTAGAAGTCATCGGCATGTCGGAGTATAATCCGGGTCTGACTGTGGAGACGAACGATGTAGGTGCATTCTGAACTGGTTGTTCAATCATAGGGAGAACATTTGTAGGAACAATGGGAGCGTAATAGGTAAGTTGGTCGACCTTGACCACGCGTCCCTCATGGGGGAACATCATAGTATGGAAAACGGATGAGGCAACCACCCGCATGGCATACATGTAGCTGCGACCAAGTAAGAGGTTCTAATCAATTTGGGCATTGATGACCTCAATGTCAATGAGCACGGTTTTACCAGCCAGCTGGACGGGGACATTAGCTAAGGATACCTTGGGGTTGAGCCGAACGGCCGTCGTAGGCTCGCAACGCAGTGGTGGACTGCTGGAGAGTAGGAGATCCCAACTTCTTCCAAACAAATGTGGACATAACGCATGTAGAGGCACCTTCATCGATAATGCACCAATGGATGACAAGATTCCGAATGAAAACGGAAACTTGGAATGCTAAAGTGGGAGGCAAGCGTGGTTCGGATTGGTCCGAATCGAATGCCATCAGTTGTGAATCATTGGGTTCAATGGCGCCAATGGAAGAGAGCAAAGTCTTGCACTGTGAAGGACAATTTTTTAAGACTTCTAAAGCAGACATGGCTGCAGGATACTGGGCTAAGTAATCTACAATGTTGTAATTTGATGCAGCGCGAGCATTAGGGTTATTATTGATGTTAACACTACGGCTCAATATTCTACCTCTCCTAAAGAAAGTGCAAGAGCTTGTTGTTTCTTACAATCCCAAGTGATAGGTCCAGATCCCAAACTGAAAACATAACGTGCAGTAGACTTTCGATCATCAGGATCTCCGACCCAATATAAATCAATGAAACCAACCAACAAAATTTCCCCCCCGTACTGTAATGAATCCCAAACTGATTTATACCGTGAATATATCGAAGTATTCTTTGAGCTGCTTTCCAGTGACTTTCATGAGGTGTTTGCATATAATGGGAAACACGACCAACAACAAAGGAAAGGTCAGGACAGGAATGAGTTAAGTATAAGAGACTACCAACAAGCTGACGATACAAGGTAGAATCTACTTCAGGTGAAGTACAAGTGGTAGAAAGTTTGACTCCAGACTGGAAGGGAGAAGGGGCTGGTGTACAATCTTCCATGTGAAAGTGACGAAGAAGGTCACAAGCATACTTAGACTGAGAAAGAAAGATTCCTTCTTTGGTTTGAAGGACTTGGAGACCAAGAAAATAATGCAAATGTCCTCAGTCTAACATTTCAAAATTTTGCTTAAGACTGGATTTCACATGGGTTATAAGGTTAGGGTCACTACCAGTAAGAATACGGTCATTAACATATAGAACAAGTATGATGAGATGGTTTCCTTCTTTCTTGGTATAGACATTGGGGTTAGAATGGCATCTAGAAAAACCAGTGTCAAGTAGAAAGCTATCCATTTTGGCATACCAAGCTCTAGGAGCTTGCTTAACGCCATATAAGGATTTCTTAAGGTAGAAGACAAGGCTATATTTATTCTGAACATATCCAGGAGGTTGTTCCATGTAAGTTTCCTCCTGTAAATCACCATGTAAGAAGGCAGACTTGACATCCATTTGATGGACTTCCCAGTTATGTAAGTCTGCAAGGGAGAGAACAAGGTGGATGGAGTTCATTTTTGCTACAGGAGCAAAGGTTTCATTGTAGTCAATCCCTTCAACTTGGGAAAATCCTTTGGAAACTAACCTTTCCTTAAGTCTTTCAACACTTCCATCTGATGCATACTTAGTTCTATAGACCCATTTACATCTAACAAGTTTTCTTCCTTTTGGAAGAGGTACAAGATCCCAAGTATCGTTCACCATTAAGGAACAATATTCTTCATCCATAGCTACATCCCAATCTCGATTTCTTGAAGCTTCTGCAAAAGTTTCTGGATCATGATTCTCAGAAACCGAAGCCAAAAGAGAAGAGGCTCGCTGAAACTGATAACATATTCAACATTGATCTCTAGGATCACCGACAAGATCACCAACTACTTCACATGTTGAATGGACCCATCGAGGAAGCACTTGTGCTGGTGCAACTGGAGGAACATGAGAAGGCGGTGGTGGATTTTCATCCTCATTGTCATCATCAGAAACTAGAGTTGGAAATCTATCAAAGAAGTTGGAAGTAGAAGGCGGCACAATTGCTGAATTAGGCTTGCAGGCCAAAGATGGCACAATCGTCGAGTTAGGCTCGCAGGCCAAAATATTTTCATCAAATTTAACATCTCTTCTAATGATTATGTCATGAGAATGTGGTTGAAGAAGTATATAACCTTCTACATCTTCAGAATATCCAACAAATATGCACTTTTCACTTTTAGGTTGCAATGCTTTCCGTTTCATCAAGAATGTGAGCCCATGCTTCATTACCAAACACACGGAAGGGACTTACATCTGGTTTAATTTTACTCCATGCTTCTTCCGGCGTGATACCTTGTAAAGCTTTAGTGGGGGTGCGATTGACTATGTAATTTGCACAATTGATGGCTTCAACCCAAAATTGAAGACTTAGTCCCTTAGATTGGATCATACAATTAGCCATTTATTTTAAAGTGCGGTTCTTCCGTTCAACTACACCATTTTGTTGTGGTGTATATGGAACAATGTGTTGTTGTTGGATTCCTTGTTCAGTGCAGAAAGTAGTGAACTTTTTGTTAACATATTCTCCTCCATTGTCGGATCTTAACTTAATAATTTGATGACTAGATTGTTTTTCAATAAGGGACTTGTAGACCAAAAACATGTTAAATACTTTGCTCTTAAGTTTTAGGAAATAAACCCAAGTGCGTCTAGTGTAATCATCAATGAAAGTTAAGAAATATTTGAAACCAGAAAAAGAAGCAGATGGAAGCAGACCACACAATTCACTATGCACAAGCTCCAAGGGAATCGAGGCATGCCAAGAGGCACATTTTTCAAAACTATCTCGATGATGTTTTTCGAGTACACAACCGGAACAAGCACCATCCCTGCAAGATACCATCGGAAGACTTGTCACCATATTTTCTTTACATAGTTGTTGCAATGAGCGATAATTTAAGTGACCAAATCACTCATGCCAAAGTTTTCTTTAACTTATCACTATGAGCAACAAAAACTGAAGGAAAAGGTGATGACCCAAAGTTGTTAAATTTGTACAACCTGGTAATATCATCAACAATTCCGGTAGCTAGGACATGTTGAGGATCTTTAAAATCCTTGATTACAACTTGGTGAGATGTAAACATCACAGTTTTACCTTCACTAGAATGAGTGGTTTGATAGACGGATAACAAATTGCAGGAAATTCTTGGAACACATAGTACATCACTAAAATGACCATTATCTACTGGAACTGTTCCAGATCCTACAACACTTAGAGATCTATCATCACCAACAAATATTTGTTTGGTGTTACATTCATGCATAGTAGAAAATATGGCTTGATCCTTAGCCATATGATAAGATGATCCAGAATCAATGAGCCACTCATTTGAAGTAGAAGAAGAAGATGCAGTATAAGAATAACCAGAAGCACAAAGTACATGTCCATGAGAGGTAGATTATGAAGGCGAATCTAGGCTGATGTGGTGCTTCTTCATTGATGCTTCCAAGGCTTCCATCTTTTTTAAACACTTAGATTCATCATGATTATATTTCCTGCAATAGTTGCAATGAAGCTTAGTCTTCTTTCCTTTTGGCTAGGATCCTTTGTCATTTTTTAAAGAAGGAGCTGACTAAGAGGGTTTGGGACCCTTGTTTGACTTATTATTGTGAAAATATTGTTTCTTGGGAGACTTGGACTTTTCTTTCTATTGGGACAATAAGGCTTTCCTAGATGTATCTGCATTGTTAATTATTCCAAGATGGATGAGCTTATCTTGCTCTCTAATCAAGAAATCACAAAAGGATTCAAGAATAGGCTCTTGATAGCTAGCTGCATTCAAGGATTCTTTCATGGAGTAAAAAGTAGATACAAAAACAGAATATGTAGGTCCAATTTTTGAAAGAATATGATAAATGCATTGTTTTCCTTCCTTCTTAATCTTGCATTCTTCACATAAGAGTTTAAGAGTTTTATACTTGGATAAATAATCTTGAATGCATGAAAAATCACTTGGATTTAAAGAAATCAACTCATTTTCGAGTTGGTGACCTCGAATTTCATTGTGTTTACCAAACACAGATTCCAACTTGTCCCAAGCAGCATCAGGTTCATCAATTCCAGATATGTGGAATCGTAAATAAGTAGAGATTGACATCCCAATCAATCCATGAGATTCGTCACATCTATTTTCCCATTTTATTTGGTTATCATCATCAGTGGGTTTTGTTTCCCTGAGGTAATTCTGAAAAGTCTCCTACTTCATAGAACATCCTCTATACGATATTTTCATGAGAAATAGTTGGAACTGGTAAGTCAAATATCACAAGGGGTGGACATATTGTAAATTAATGGCTATAAAAACAAAAACCAATACTCTGGATACGAAGAGCTCGAAAAAATAGGTGGTTTAAAAAAAAATGGCACTGAAACTGACTCTGTATGATGAAGTTATGCTTGAACAAAGAAAATGTTGAAGATGTCCCCAATAGTGACGTGACAGATAGAGAATGTCTAGCTAAAAAAAGAACCCTCCTCTTCCCAAGATGAATCTTTGAAAATCACTTTACAAGATAGCTGCTTTTAAGTGAATCACTTTTGTAAAATAAGTGATTTTCACTTTTACAATGATGTTACTTTAAATAGTGCAGCAAAAAAAAGAACTTAAGTGACTCACTTTTTATTTTTATTTTTATTATTTAAGTGAGATGCACTTTTATAATAAAGTAACTTCAAAATAAAAATTGCATACACTTTTGTTTAAAAGTAACTTAATAAGACTTGAACTCAAGACCTATTAAGGAATAAAACAACTTCGAACTGAGTGAGATAATGTTAAAAGGTACGTAAAAGAAGGGAAGGAGGAAGGTTTTTTTTTTTGTTTACTCTTCTCTCTCGGTTTCCATGCTTTCCTCTTTCCATGCAAATCACACCACAAACCGAAACAAAAAAAACTTTTCCACACTTTTGGGGTTAGATCTCATTAGCTTTCCCAGAAATTCTACGTTTTCTCTCTATTTCTAATTTGTCGAGATCGCACAGGGTGCACGGAAAAGAGCATACGCAGCCGAGAAAAACCCTTTCCCTTTATGTTTCTGATTCGCCAAGATCGCACAAGGTGCACAACAAAGCATACGAAGACAGGGAAACGACGCTCCAGACGCAATGGAACACCTCCCACAATCCAGAAATGTACATAAATTCCAGAACCAGAAACCCTTTCAAGTTTCGGCAACATCAATTCAAGATCTAGATCATAACCGGAAGCAGCTCTTCATAAAAGATCTGATACCATGTTTAGGTACACATGGTACTCCCAAAAGACCGAACACCTAGAGAAACCACTTCACACAAACAAATCACAGATCGACACATGATGTTTTGACATGGTTTAAACCCTCGAGAGGGAAATACTCCACGGACCTAGCCAAATAGCTTCTACGGAGCAGTTTATTATGCAAAAGAAAGAAAGTTACAAATGATCTTCTCATAATCGATCAACTAGACAATGACCCTCCATGCTCTTTAAATAGATATCATGGACAAATCAGGTGTTAAGCCACGGATCAAGGGTAGGTATGATCTAAGAGAAGTTGAGCCATCAGATCACTTTATGTCTAAAGCATATTGTGACCGTCGGATTAAATATTTACAAATGCATACTAATGCATACTAAAGAAACACACTTTACCTAACGGATATATTACACAAGTTGATCTTAACTAACTTCTAAGTGTTTAAATATCCTAACACCAGCCTCTCCTCTATTTTCTTATCTTGAACAATGCTTCTTTTTAGTATTCGAAGAAATAAGATCTTTCCTAACTTTCATCTTGTCACTTTTTTTGGATGATATGTGATACCACAAAGAACATGAAACATTTTTAAATATATGCATGGGATCGACTAAGTGGGAAATATTAAGATGCTCCCAATATGGGAGCTCATAAAATATTGATTTCCTTTTCATCCCTTTAAGCATTTCCTCAACATAGGTGTTGAATAATTCAGGATCATCGATCACAGGTTGCACATTTGAATCAAACATATTTTTTTATTCCTTCTCCTTCTCTCTTTCATTGCCCTAACCTAGTGAGCAGGTGTCATTATTCTGGGCCTTTGGTTTCTCTCTCGTTTACCATTGAAAGCCGATTTTGCTCTTCTATAAGGGTGGTTTTCTGGGAGGAATACCCTAGAGAAGTCGTACACTGACTTTCGTAGGTCTTTGGACGACCTAGCCTTTATAGAAGGTCCACAACATTTACATCCATAATAAAATTTTGTTACAAGAACCGCCATGTTATAGTAAAGAGAGCACGTTAGTGTTGAAAATGAAGATAGTCGTACCGAATTAAATATGTGAAAAATTATTGCTTTGTATATAAAAAAAATAAAACAATATATTTACCTGACAAAACTCTTAACCCCGGATAATCATGTGTGGTGTAGGCACATATGTCATACATTGTAAAACTCCTCTGTGATGGGATGGGTCTCAACACATCATATACCTATATCCCTTCCCATAATTCCTTGAATTCATCGATCAATGGTTGTAGGTAAACATCTGTATTCTTCACTTGTCTTTTACCAAGGACTATAAGAGCCAACATAATATGTTCATTCTTCACAAAAAACCATGGGGGGATTATGTTATTGATCACTACTACAAGCCAAACAATATAGATGTTGTTTGGTTGGTAATATGGGTTGATGCCATCAATGGATATGATCATTCAGAGGTTACGTACTTCATCCTATTTATCAGTCCATGTATCCTCTATATGCTTCACAATTATTGAATCTATTGGGATTCACATAATTCCTTCCTCACTTTGGTGTGATGCATTCCATCCCTACAACATATCTAATTCTTTGCAACGAAAGATCCTTTGAATCCTTTGGGATATAAGCATGTGTCTCAATATCTTATGAGGAGGACCATGTGCTTTAGCATTTTTATTCGACTCTTTGTATATGTCATGCCCACATTTTGGACATATCTCTTTGTCTGCATATTCACCTCTATATATAATACAATCATTGGGGCATGCATGATACGATATGTACTCTACACCCAAAATTTTCAACATTTTATTTTCCTCTGCGCAGCTTCCGGGAAAGACATTATCATTTGGAAGTAACTTATCTTTGAATAACCTACAATTAGTGGGAAATACAAATGTACAACGTGATTTAACGTTCATAAAATTGATCATTTTCAATGATGATTGTGTCACAAGATTCCTCAAAATAATGTAGTTGATGGTGAGTTACCTCAACACTGTCGAGAAACATGCTTCTGCCATGCCATACTTTGATTTCAAGTTGTATAGTAACATTGTTGTCCCCAACTATGTAGACTTTGATTGGACATATGCAAATAGAGGTGTGGTGGATGTCGATTTAAGGATTTCAAAGAAGGCTTCGGTAATATGAGCATCATCCCCTAGCTCATTATCCTAGAATGTATGGAACAACATTGCATCCATGGCATTCTTTTGTTGTAATAAATCATCCATACCAACCTCTATTTCATTGTCTCCATTTCGAACATGTGAAGAAATGCTATTACTATAGGAATTCCTAATTGGAGAGGATGGACGCAATGGAAATTTAATAGGTGGTTTATGCAACCATGCTTTGTATCCTTTCTCTCCAACTTGCACTCTTTTTGCATCCTTCTCTCGATTTTACATTGTGTTAAGGTGCAATGGAAGATGGTAGGAAAGTCTCTTATCATAATAATCCTGATTTCAAAAATATTGAACATTACCTCAATGATGTTAGTAAGCACAATGCAATTGGTTTGATCTAGCATTATAGAAAAGAATTATTACAGAAACCCGAGAATCACTTCCAATAGAAAATGTTAAGCTAGAAACAATTTATAAAGTAGACGTTTAGATTGAGCGATAAATTAACATCAATTCCACATTAAATATGAAAATTTAAAATTGAGCAACACATTTTCAAATTGAATTTATAAATTAAACTAAAAATTTATAAAACATAATTTCAAATTGAGAAATACATTAACATCAAACCATTGAAAATTAACAAATACAGTTAATCAATACTGTTTTGTCTTACCCCCCAAGGGGACCTCTAAAGGTAATCCCAATGCAAGGCATATCTGACGAGCGGTTGGTGGTCTATGAAAGTTTTAGTTTATGAACTCATCACCTGGAGAAAAACTATGTATTGCATGTACAACAACATATCTAGATGCTTCCCTTTTCATAAAGAACTCCTGTTCATTGATGTGTTCCTCAAATGAACAATTTGAATAAAATAAAGATCACCTGGAACTATTTATGAACCCTACAATGTTCCCATGAGTGCGTGGATGACTATCTAAATACAATAGGTTATTCCTATTAACGTTTCTAGAAACATAATCATTCATGCACATACTATACATGGAAATTTTGTGCTTATATTTAACAATATTCAAGTAATCAGTCTGACAATAGATAGGACCTCAAAATGGCATAAATGCTATTAACTGTTTGGGAGGAACAAGTTCATGTGAAAGGATAGTCAACCCAAGATTTGAAGCATCTATATTAGACTTGGTAATCATAAAATGATTACCACAAAAGAAGAATTCGGTTCCAACATCAGGAATAGGTAGAGAAGACAACCAAGCACCATATAAAGCGCGGTTGTAAGAAGTTTGATATTTACTTTACAAATTCATAGGAAGGGAGAAATCATCGCTACCCTCCAACAATTGAACGGACATTGGTGTGTACTTGGATATTTTTTCTCTCAACTCATACAAACTTTTGGATATTCTAGTAGAGATGGGTTGGGTTGCATTTATATCATACATTGGATCACTAGAAATTTTAGTTGAATGAACATAGGAAGAGGGGTTCGTCAATTTAGGATGAGACATAGTTGTTTTGGTTTCCAACGTTTTCAAAAATGAGCATAGGGAAATATTCCTGTGTGTCTTTTCAAAATAATCCCTAATTTGTTAGTCAATTCAGGTTTTATTCCATTGTTCCTTCTATTTTGAAATGACTGTGCATTACCATTTTTATTGTATATTATTGTTTTACTGTAAAATGCTTATCTCAGAATACATATCCGTATAGTGTTCCTAGGTTAATAAATTTGCATTTTATCTAGCTAGTGGTTACATATTTTAATATTTTATATAATATTAGAAAACTATACGTTAGGTTTAGCCAATAGGCCTCACTTATATAGAACCAATTTTATTTACGTGGAGTTTCCGCAACCTGCAATCCACAATGTGAAAGTTGGGAATGCAGAAACTGGTTTAAACTCGTCCTGATAACCAAGGATCCCGCAATCCAGAGTGCGGAAATCGGGAATGTGGAATCATTTGTTTAAAACTTGAAAAAATGGAGGACCCGCAACCCGCACTCTGCAATGCGAAAGTCGGGAATGCGGAAATGGATAAAACTCATATTTAGAAATGAAGGTCCTACAACCCGCAATCCGCAGTGCGGAAGTCAAGGATGCAGAAACCTTATCATTAAACAATACAATTTATGGATATCCACAAGGTTTTGGGTAAGGGTTTAAACCCTCATTATGCTAAATGTGCTAGGTTAAATACTTAGGTAATAGTGCTTATAATCCTAAGCTAGTATGCCCATAAAATAAGTAATTTTTAGATCCTAAACCCTAGAATACAAATGTAACAAATGGACTGAGTCCTAGAACTTGGATGTTATTCAAGAACAGAACCTTGACATGATGGTAACTTTTGTGTAGAGTCCAATGTGTAAATAAAGTAATGAAGTTGATTCAATAATGTTAGAAGTACAAAAGTATACATGCACTTATCCTATTAATTTTTATTTTTTTTATATAGGTATTTTGGGGTGTGTGACAATACGTCTCTAAACTACTAAGATATTTTCAAGAATTATATCACAATCTACCTTTCAATATAGTTTTGAAACCATTTTTTAAGAATAAGGTGAGTTTAAGAAACATATATATAATATAAAATATTGTAATTGGTGTGGTTAAATACTAAAAGAACATTTGGGATGAATATATAATTTTAAGTGGACACATAAACCAGAGAATTTTCAAATTAAACCGGTGCACAACAAATATAAACACACCATTAAAGAACATCCGCAAAATCCCCTAAGTGGAAAATATCTGCTACATTTGGTAGTAGCTATTTATACATGCAGTTTTTACAACATAATTCATTATGGTGTGTTTCCTACACATAGGTGTATCGAGGCATCCAAACTTTAGACGCACCGCCGCATGCATTTTTAAATTAGTGTTAGGATGGAGGGTTTTACTTATGTACGCATAGGTGCGAATTGACAACATGCGCACCAAAAATGCAAAAAATCAAAATTTTAAAAATCGCAGAAACTCTTTTTTCCCTAAATTGAAAAAAAGGCTGGCAATTTTAAGTTCGAAAAGTAAATATAAATAGTGTTTAAAAGCCAAAAACCTAAACATTAATTCATTTTTTGTCAAATATTTCAGGGGAGAGTTTTGGAAGAGAGACTTAGGTGGAAGGAGTTTGGAGCAACTGGAAGGAGTTATGAAGGTCAAAATTTGTTAGGTATGGTGAACCAAACAAAACCCTGCATAATAGAAATTTCAAGTATGTAAATATTATTATATATGTTATTATCTTCTTTAGAGTTTAATTAGATTTAAAACAAAAACTTCATACTTACCTTCAATGTCACGACCCTTATTTTTTCGCCGCTTCTTTTTTGTTTTATGTGGCTGCAAAATTTTACATTAGGGTTTAAATCCCTCTATTGTTATCACAGAATTACGATTTCACCTTTTAGGGATTTTGGATTACTGAGCTTGAGATTATATATAGAAAGCATAGGGTGATATGGGGCCACTTTCTTGGTCGAATTTGTAACCATGTCAGCCCTGTTAAGTTTTTTTTTCTATTTTTATTAAAAAATACATGCGTCAAAATCGATGTGTTTGTATTACATGAACACATCAGTGCATCCATAAACCGATAACGCACCAGATATGACTCACGTCGCTTCATTTTTTATTATTTTATAAAAATGCAACAATTGATTTTCGTATCTTGGTTCTCTGTTCTCGATGCGTCACATTTACTATAACACACTAGATATGACCCGTGTCACATCATTTTTTATTATTTTACAAAAACAAAAAATTCGATTTTTGTATCTCGGTTCTCTGTTCCCGGTGCATCTTATGTATTGTAATGCATAGGTGTGTTGTTGATACCGACGTACTAGGGCGTTTAACATATTCAAGTGCACCGATATTAGATTTATTCCTTTTTAATATTTTTTTTTGTCATATTTTGAAGGTCTACAATCTGTTTGTATAATATATTGATAGCTTATGTATTTAATGGTACAACTTGTTTATTCCTATAAAATGCATGCTATGAGTTCAATGAACAACAACTTTAATCAACATGGTGGGAGAACATCGATAATTACGAAGAAGGAAAGTGATTTTAATTAATTTGTTTGACTTATTCATAAAGTTAACTAATATGTATTGGTTAATGTGTGACATGCAAAGCCAAAAAATGAGCTTGATAAGATTCTTACAAAACTAAGTTCGGAAGAGCGTAAAACAGTGATGGAAAATTTGCAGAGGGATGAATCAAGTGAATAAAAAATAAGTCAGTATGAATTATTTATTTAAATTTGAGTAATGATATACTCAAGAATATTCACTAATATGTTTCAAATAACATAATTCACATATGTTGAATGTTATGCAGGTACCGACAACAACAGAAGACAAAGTCATCATAAGAAAACAAAAATTATGGAAGATGCAAATGATGATCAATTGGCCCCTAGCTCATATGGGGTGGTGCTAGAAGTCAATTGAAGAGGCAAAGAATTTTATAATATTATGAGGGATTTAGTGTAAAGAACAAAAAAACATACTTTTCACTTACAATACATAAACCAATCAAATGATTCGAAGAATCAGGTCATATGTAAACTACAAGAGGCATTCCTAGATAAATGGTCAATGAGACCTGTCAAGCTTGCAATAGAAAAAAATACCAAAAAAAAAAAGAAGAAGAAGAAGATTTTTTCAAAAATTAATATTCCTAAACATGTTTATGTAGAATGTATCTGTAACTATTACAAATCGTCATTCATTGAATAGATTTAATTCTGTCATATTTATTTTTCATATCAGTAGAAAAATAGTTTAATGTCAGTTTACATTTTTCAGGAAGATTATGAGAATCCCAAAGGATAAACAAGGTGATATGCAAAATGTGCCAGTAGGGATGTCCAAAAAAGTGTACAAGGAGATGGTCAAAGAAACGGACATAATTGCGTTGCAGGAGGATCGATCTCAACAAAAACGTGCTTCAAATGTACGAAATCATTGGTTTTTAGGTTTATGTTACACATCTCATTAATTAATTCAACATTAAATATTAATTTTCAATTTTTTTGTTGTAGAAAAGAAAAGAAAATGGAACCCAGTCAGCACACAAGATAGGACGACAAGGAAAAAGGGGGTTGATAGCAAATTTTATAAGTATTTGTGATTTTGTTGTAAGAAATAAATATTTCATAGTGGTTGTGATTGGTACATTTTTTTTGTTTTCACTGCAAATCCTTACATGTCTTCAAACATGTGTTAACATACAAAGAGGAGTTGTTAGAAGAATTGATTGACATTGGGTTAAGCAAGGGTTGTGAGAATATGTTGGCATATAAAAAATTAATTGTGGATTTTGTAAGTCTCTATGTTGTTTTACTTCTCCCATTTTATAATTAATAAAACAACAAAAATATTTTATATTAAATCTATGATTTGTGACGGGGCATAACACTTGCAAGAAACAAAGTATGGAGTGGAGCCAACATAAGACTTGTTGATAGAAGGCATGAGATTTGGTTTTGAGAGAATGTGTATCATTCATGAGTCAATTATTTCTATGGTATGTTGCTTTTCAATTTACATTCATGTATACTATCTATTTATTTTTCATTATCCCTGCTGGTAATGTATATATACCTAATACACTTAATTTTTAAGTTTGTGGTTTCAAGCTGAAGAAGAGGAAAACAATTGATCCAATCAACAAAACATTCGTCCAAATAACCCAATTGATGCAAGTGGCTCGAGCACCGATAACAGTTCCAGTGAAGAATGATGCTATGTATTTCATTTTGATGGTAATGCACGTTGATGTAGCTTATTGTATATTTTGAAATAATTGTGTGGAAATTATGAATAATTTTGTTGACATTTTGATTATTGTTGTCTCTATGTTTTCGTATTTTGTATGACAAATGCACTTTTATTGACATATAATAAAATAAAAAAATTTATTGTATTGCATTCTTCGATATTATTGTTAAATGTTGAATGTGAAATGATACATTGGTAAAAAACAACTCCATGAAAAAAATTTGTATTTTGATTCAAGATGGAGAAAAAATGCATTCTTCGGTGCCATAAAATAGTCGTAAATGCTGCATTGGTAATTAAATGTATAGATGATTAAATATTACAATAGATTCTTGCATCTATGATATAAAAAATTAATCCAACCAAACAATTTCAATAATTAAAATTGAAATGAATTTTACTATAAACAATTATTTCAATTGCAGATGAATAATGGAATAAAAAAAATAAAAATAATATAATCTATATGTGTGTGTGTGTGTGTGTGTGTGTGTGTGTGTGAATGAAATATCACCAGGCATTCTTCAAAGAATTATATTCGGTGGTTTTACTAATATATGTTGCACCAGGGCTCCTATACTAGCATTGTGCATTGGTGCGTATAAACGAAAATTGCGCACTAGTGCGTGTATAACATTAAGAACCAGTGCATTTTGTTCTATGAATCGCATCGATTCATGTAGATGTATTATGCACACCGAGAACGATCAAAGCATATGCCCACTGGTTTTTAGTTTTTTATCATGACAATGTATTTGACGTGTTAAACTGCACCGGGTCATGTTGATAGTTTGTAAGCATCGGTGGATTTGAATAATAAATGCATTGGTGCGTTTAAATATTAAATCTACCAGTGCGCCCTGATAAATGTACAATACCAAAAAAATAAAAAAAAATAAAAAAATGTATAGTGCATATGATGTAAAATATCACACCGGTGCATTTATCTTGTAAATACGCACCAGTGCATGTATTCTATACGCAAGCACTGGTGTGGTGTTGAAATTTGATTCCTTCTAGTGCTTGTTCTGATTGAGTGCAATGGTGCATCTTTTCTAACCATACAACATTGGTGCATCCTAGTAAGAATAACACTGAAGTGCTTAAATTCAGTTGTGCACACTGATAAACAAACACCCGCTAAAACCTCCAGCTGCCGAGTATTTTTTAGTTATAAAATGTATCCGTTATGACTTCCGTAAAAACATCCTCTACCATTGTCATGGGTCCTAGCGGAGGTTTTTTTGAAATTTTTTGTTGATCTTGTAACACTAAAAACATCCTCTATGACCTCCGCTACAGGATCTTTTCCTTGTAGTGTTAAGTGCATTATGGTCACTCAAACACTATTAGGGTCATTTAGGTTACATTGGGATCAATATCCAATAGTGATATCACATGCATCACCATTATTGACATTGACATTGTCATGATCCTCATTGTCATCATCATCAATGTAGTTATCATCATTTCCATAGTCATCATCATTGTGATTATTGATGTAGTGCCCGTGATTGTCATCATTATCATCTTGTAATCAAATCATGATGAATATCATCATCATTGTCATCATGCATCATCAACCTCATCATCATGATGTTAAGGTGACTCAAATTCCATTAGGGTCAGTCAAATGTTGTTAGGAGCAATCAGATGCCAGTAGGTTCAATTAGATGTTATTAGGGCCACTTAGATGCCATTAGGGTCATTTAGGTTCCATTAGGATAAATCAAGGTCAAATAGTGATATAATTTATTGTATCATCATTATTGACATTAACATCATCGTCATCATCAACATCCTTGTCAACATCGTACAAATAATCAATGCCTTATTTACCATTTCCAAGATGCATAATCATCAAAATTGTCATGTTGTTAGATTCAATCTATTGTCATTGGGGGCATTCAGATGCTATTAGGGTCATTTAGGATTATTTAGGTTCCTTTAGTTTCCAAAAGGGCCATTTATATTCCATTAGGGTCACTCATGGACAAATTGTGCAATAACATGCATCATCCTCATCATCATCATCGTCATCGACATTGTCATCATCATCGTCATTCTTATCATCATCATTATCATCATAGACAACAACATCAATGTCTAACAAAACCCTCCCAAATCTAACCCTCAACTCCAATCGCCAATAGCCTCTATCCCATCAATTAAGTAACTCATATGTTGAACTAGGCTCAATTCTAGGAGCGAAACTCAACTCTATTTTGGGAGTAAATTTAGGCACAAAACAAGGCGCAATACTAGGAGAAAAAACATGGTGCTACTTTGGGAGAAAAGATAGATGATACACTAGACGTTATTCTAGATAGAAAACTTGGTGTTAAACCTACCGACAATAAGGAGGGTAAATTAGGTGCTAAATATGGTGCTAATCCTAACTTAAATCTTAGCACAACATAGGGATCCAAACCAAGCACAATTCTTTGCTTAAATGTTGTAGCAATTTCTATCGCAAAAGAGGAATATAAACTTGGCATTCACCTTGGCACTATGGAGGATGTTATTTATGGTTCAAAAAGCAAGCAAAACTAGGTGCTATTGAGGGCATTATTCCTGGAGCTAAAGTGGACAATAAAGTGGACGAAATTAGCATCCAATTTTAAAATTTCAAAAAAGAATGCAAAAACACCAAGAAAAACATCATCCCAAGAAATAGTGGCACTAAAAGTGTCACTGAATGCCAAAGAGGGAGCTAAAAGAGACAATAATCACATGTTTGTTTGCAATGTTTTACCTACAACCCTTAAGAAATTATTAGATGTCATGGTCGGTATATTGGGTAGGTATTAATTCATTATTTTCATATTTTTTCATGTTATTGCGATACATCTTGTAGTGTTTTCTTTTGGATACAAATGTTTTCTTCCTTTTAGGAATTTCTCTATTTTTTCTCTTCGTCTAGTACTTCCTTTTGGAAGCAATGATACTAGTTGAACCATTGAAGGTATTATGGGTTGTAGAATGGACCTAACTTCTCTAGGTGTAAGGGGAATCTATTCTTATAGCAAAAAAAATAAAAATTGAATGCAGTGTAAAGGATAACTATTACATACTAATTCATAAATAATGAGCAAAGGAACTACGTAAGATCATCTTATCTCCCTCTTTATGGTTGAATCTCTTCCATAAGAATGACCTAGGAGAAAATAGTCATTTTAAACAAATTGGGTTTGGTTAAAAAACAATTCTTATTTCAGTACAAATATGACTAGAGCAATGTTGTAGATACCTCTATATGTGTATATTCTCTACTAGCTTTTGAAATTGAATGATATATGTAGTGAACTTGTTTAAGATTGGTTGTTAGAATTTTTGTGTACTTCCAAATACTTTTGTCAAAACATTTCCATCTGCTATGTGTGGGTGTATGAAAATCACGTTTTTTCTCATATGCCTTTAATGTCCCTAAATGTGTGTATCTTGGGACTTTTCATGTACTAGTAGATAATTAGATTGAAGCTCAATATGGTACTTTGACTTTTTTGGTATCTATATATATATAATATTTTATATGATCAACTTGTTTAAATTATGATGTGATTTTGTAATTGATTTTATGTAAATTACTCTCTAAATTAAGTTTACAATTTATAATTTAATCTCTTTCATTCATGTGTGACACTATCATTTTATATGTTTTAATTTATGTTTATTTACATGTATATATTTTAAATTTCCTTGAGATTCACATGTGTGACATTATTACTTATTCTTTAATTGATGAACATCAATATTTAATATTTAACAAATAAAAATTTGTGGTATTTAAGAAATTATTTGCATCATATAAATTTATATTGAATAATAATGCCCTGCACACGTGTATATTGATTGGTGATTTACTTGAAAATGAGATGATATGTTGTGATAAAGGTCACAAGTTCAAAACACCCCGAGTTACCCATGCCCCGTGCTTGCAGGCTCTGTGGGTGCAGCTAGGGGTATAGTAGTAATGAATGGGATTGGACCCCTGGACCCTGTGGCATGCAAGTACCAACACCATCCCACATGTCGATTCCCCTAGTATAAAAACATATATATTGAATAATAATGAGTACCAAAAATAAAATGAATATGAAACTATTAAAGTATTAATAAATATAATGATTATGCAAAAACCACATATCAATGTACATTTGAAAATAATAATTATGCAACTACAAAATTAGTAATAAAATATAGAGTGATAATAGTTAAATCCTAACTAAATATACTTCAAGCTTATGGATATTAATGATTGATTAAACTAGTAAATATATTACAAATTGACGACAAATAATACCTCATTAAATGAGAAAAAATACTACAAATTAACATCAATTAATGACTCATTTAACTAGAAAATATACTATAAGTTGATGGAAATTAACGACTAAATAAACTATTAAATATAATGCATATTAATGACAATTATTGACAAATTAAACTAATAAATTTTCTACAAGATGCTGAATGAGAGCAACCAATAAATAATTAAGCTAAGTACAAACCAAATCTTAGTCATATTATAAAGGATTGCAAATATAACAATTTTGGTTTCCTCCCCCAAAATAGTAGTTTAAATTCATGTTTTAGTTGTTTTTTTCAATCACATATTTGTGATTTTGTACTAGTGCGGCTGTTACTTTTGAGTTTCTAATTAGAGAGCCTATGAGAGTAGGGAAGATGAAGAACATTGATCCTTCGACTCTACCTAACTTCAATGTTGTTGCTAATCAACATCTAGACATGTTGCTCTTTGAATTTAATGTGTTGCGTTGAATTTATGATTATTATTCAAATGCTCATAAGTCAAACTTATTTCCAATGAAAAATGTAGTGTTGCACTGGCTCATGAGGCTTGGAGGGAATTCTATTCAAACCTAAGAAGAAATGAAGCAAAAATTTCTGAAGAAATATGAAGAGTACATGATGCCAAAGAAGAAATTTTCAAGATGATCTAGAAAGAAATAAAAAAATTGGAACATTAGGTGAGTGGATAGATTCTAGTTTAACATGAAACGATCAAAACAAAATTGGTTTGGTCCAAACACTCTGAGAATTGTCATTTTAAAAGGAATTCAAGACTATTGCATTGATGTACTTAACTTGATGGGAGCTAGTGATGTTTCTCCATTGAGTTATAAATAAATGTGTGACCTTTAAAAGTGATATTCTAGTCACAATGCAAAACATGGCAACATCCCTTGGGATATTTCAGCTCAAGTTATGAAATTCACGGAGAGCAAAGTTACCATGACAAAATTAGAAATATTTTGGAAGATTTCAAAACTAGTATTTCAACTCCTCGAGTTCTTAGTTGAATACATTGCAACCAAATAAAAAGTGTGATGAGTTAAAGTTGGCCTTATCAATTTTCTATTCCAAATGTTGAAAGAAGCACCCCTAAGCAACTACCTAGTGAACAAGGTAAAAATTGTGGCATTTATGAGTAGAATCATGCAACCAATATCTACCTTTCATTTTTAGAGTTGAAAGCAATATACAAAGGGGTCATTGAGGGGACATAACAAATATAATTTGTTAGTTAAAAATGGTCATAGAAACTGTGACCACCAAGTATGGTTCAAGACCCAAATGAAAACTTTTGTTTCATTACACCATTATCTAATTCTCAATGGATTTGTAGATTTGTGAACAAATATTTTTAGTTTATTAGTTCATCGCCGTAAAAGGGGAAAAAGTGATACACATTAACATGTTTTTACCCCTAAAATTCATTAACCGCCTTAGAGTTGATATTCACCCATAAGATGGTAGCCATGGGCTCCTAAGTAAGCTCAAAACCATCCTTGGAAACAAGGTTGGGGAAGGTCTCCCTTTGGACATATACCACAAAAACCAACCTATCAATAGTACCCTCAACAACAACACTGCCACAATGGTTGCAATCATTTTCAAATAATTCACCACAATGACCTTCTCAAATTCTTACTCAACCCATTCTTAACCCAAACAATAAGGTGACTCAACCAACTTACAATGTTTAGTTGCTCTATTACCCCACTTACTTCATATCTGCCATGTAGACTACCAAGACATCCACTTACCCCACTTATTTATTATTATTTCGAACATATATATTTTTAAGTTAGTATCCACATAGTTTAAAATCTATATATTTTCCCATTCACCATTTATAATTTTTTAATATATAAATGAGAAACTAACATTTTCTAAAATTTTAATAATATAATTAGTTAAATAACTCAATAATAACCATTTTTTCCACTGAATATTGCCCCCACATTAATAAAGATTAATATATAAAATTTAATTGATGGGTCGACGCTTGATGCACAAATAAGACAATGACTTCAGAACAAGAAACACCTAATTCCATATCCTGGCTGTCTTTATGACCGTTGGCCTGAAGCTAGCTAGGTATTTAATGTGTCTTTGCAGTTTCTTTCAACATCTTGCCATAATCAGTTGGTCTAGTTTGTTTGTTTTGTAGATCCCTTTTCTCTAGGCAAGGAGAAAGCCAAGTGGCTGCGAGAGTCTTCAAATACTTGGATTGATATACATTTTGGAGAACGAGACATCAAGCTTTAACAATTCAAATTCTGTTGGAACTATTGATTTCTTTTTTCGCGAGTTTAAATTTAGGTTTATTGATTGTTTCTAATACATTGTGTTTTGTATTGTGGTTTTTCTAGACTAGTAGGAGGAGATATGGAATCGTCTTTCTATTCAATGAATTCCAAGAGATTCTTCACAGGGAAGCAATTTCTTCTTCCTCTACATAAACAGGGTGCTTCAATGAATAGTCACAAAGTATGGATATTTTTATTTTACCTTCTTTTTTACACATGATTTCTATGCTGAAAACAAGCAATTCCCCGATTTGGATTTATTACAAGGAAGTGTAACTAGGGCGAAATAGGTTTATGAGGATTTAAATGTGATTCAGAGAATATCACCCTTCCAACTTAATCATCAAACTAATACCTAGTGAACACTTATTCCTTTTTATCTTGGGATGGTCTGTTGGAATTGTGAATGAGAATTCGGTTTTATTGTTTTTCTATGGCAGAGGGACAGATTCATTCCAGAAAGAGGATCCATGGATTTTGATGTAGCTAGATTCATGATCACGCGGAAAGAAAAGGAAAATGGCGATACCCATACCCCCAACCCCTCCCCTTCCAAAAAAGCATACAAGAAGGAGATGGCAACAACTTTATTAAAGAATTCAATTGCTATAGACAACAATTGCAAACTTCTTTCTTTCAAAGCAAAATCATCGACTGCTTCCCAGGATTCACAATAATCTGTGTCCACTAATCTCCCTGTTGCCAAAAGAACAGGTATATATATTCCTCAGGTAAAGCTTGGATTTCATTTTTTGTTTATAGTCATTTTCATTTGACATTCCATAACCAAATCCTAACTTGCATTGAGGTTTACTCATTATTGAACTAAGCCCTTGCTTCTATTTGGATATGTGTGCGAAATGGCTTGTGCTTGTTATTGCATAATTATCCCATTTGGATGAATAATTTACAGTTTTTTTACTTTTCCACTTGCAATGATGAATTTTCTACCACATCCATTCTAATTTTAAAAAGAAAATATTCACAGAATGATGTCAGGACTTATTTCAGCACAAGAATCCACCCTTTCGCAAACTAATCCCTGGCCACATTTGTTCTGTAAAACCATTGACATTTACATATCTTTAAATATACTCTTTGGGGGTTTTGTCATAAGTACACTAGATGTGCCCATTTGGGAATCATTTTCCTTTGTGTTGTTGTCTCAGACTATAACTTTAACGTATTCATGTTGATTGTAGTCTTCAGAGAGAACTCTGGATGCACCAGACAGGCTGGATGATTATTACTTGAATCTACTGGATTGGAGTTCTACCAACATTTTGTCCGTAGCTGTAGTGCCCCTAGACTACTGTAGACATTGAGGGAACTTGTTTAGTGACCCGACTGTTTGAAACATTAATAAAATAATCCTTTGATTTTATTTTGAGTATATTTATGATTACCATTGATTGTAAATCAATAAAATAATGATTTATGTTTGTGAGAAATGTGTGTAGCGATAGGTGAAACGGTTCACCGAAGGACACATAAAGGAACATGAAGGGTCGTAGAGTACGGGTAAATCACACACAGGGGGAGCGATGACGATGTCGACTTCCGACAAGAATACCACGCATGAGCAGATAAGCATTGATCCGCTTGCTCAAGAGGAATGCGTGAGGGCGTACGAGGTGGGCCACGACGGAGCTGGTCACGTACGAGTTGAGGGGCGCGCAGTGAGAACGGACTCACTCCTCAGTGCCATTAGTCCCTAGATAGCATGTAGACGGAGGATGGATGGTAACGATTCCTAAAATCCCTACAAGAGTTCCCGCAAGTCAAAACAGAAAGACGGTGGCAGAAGGGCCCAACGATGCGGTACCCTGTCGAGAACGGAAAGAATGGACGCAAGGACCCAACGATGCGGTACCATGCCAAGGAATGGAAACCATGGATGAGTGGGCCCGACGGAGTGGTGCCATGTCAGGGAATTAAAAATTAAGGAACCAGGAGCCCAACGGCGCGGCACCGTGATCCTAGTGAGTTTGATTGTTAAATTAAACTGCATAAAAAATTAGGAGAATAACTCTAGATTATTACTTGGCAAATGCATAAAAATAGTTTAGACATTTGCACATGAATAGTTATTTTGTTGAGCATTTATAATAATAGAAATCATTATTTAGGAGCAAAATAGAATCCTAAGATTAGACACCTAGTCAACTAAAAGCTAGGAGTTGATTAAAATATCTGGGGGACAAACTAGAGCAAACTTAGGGGTGTAGGTGCACTTCCCAAAGAAACTGACACTTGGATGGGTGAGTGTTTTAATTAAATAATTAATTAAAAATAATTATTTATGCATGAAGCGACATGTGTCGCATGAGATTTTCCTTTATAAGGAAGGCTTAGGGAATGGGTAAAGGGCCCATAATTTGGACGATTGTCGTAATTTTCGAATACCTCAAAGACTTGCTGCTATCTAAGGGTTTGGCTTAGAAATCCTGGTGGGAAGGGAAGCCCAAGCTGAATTTCTGAACTACTTGTGTGAGCTCTACGACCCAAAGCTCGGGGGAGGCCATGCGACTGAAAGCATGAGCCTATGGTTGGGTGGCGAAGCTAACGGTTGCTTCGCCTATGGTTAAACGAGCTTTGCTGGAGGGATCCTACGGAAGACGAAGGTGACAATGGACCAACCGGATCGGGTTGACAGGTTAAAGTTTTGCTTATTTTTGTTAAGTTATTCACGCTTTTCATTTTATTTTTCCAATAATTATGATGGCTAATTTGTTTGTATGAAGTTTTTAAAGTTTCAGGTTCAATTCAAGGGGACCCTAAAGGAGGGGTCTTACATTTGGTATCAGAGCCGGTCGATCCTTGAAGGCACCGGACTCATACAATTGAGGGGTTGTCGGTATCTTCGTCAATTTGGATCGGACTGGACAGCCAAGTCAGCTGCAACTACAACGAACATCCAACCTCATCTCGGCAGCCTAATCAGGTTCAATGTCCTTCAAGTTTTGTTTTCTTTTTCGGCATTGGGAATGAGATACTAGTTCTATTTTAAAAGAAATTATATGAGCCGATCCAGTTTTTAAGTATGAAAACTTTAGTTTTTTGCTTATACATTTTATAAATAGGGATTCCTATGTATTGAGCTGGAGAATCGGACTCATGAATACGGATGGATCTATCGCTTTTCCTTATACTCTGTTTTTTTTTAAATTGTATTCTTATTAGATTACTGTATATCTATATAATTGTTTTTGAATCCTATTCATGGATTCGAGGTCAGACGGATACATTGCTTTTATTTTAACCCTGTTCTATTATAGAATTTTCTATATCTCAGACTCTGTTCGGAATTTTATATAGATAAGTAATAGTCCTGTGTTGTTAGAGATTCATGTTTGGATTGTTGCTTCATCCATAATTAAATATCCTCAATATTGTTCCCCATTTCGAATTCCGTTGGCGTTCCAGATCTATAGTATGTTTGCATATTGATTATTTTAAAAATTTGTGTGTTCTGAAATCAAGATTTCAATGGCGACTCCGGGTTTCATTTTATGACTTCTGTGTCTCTGTTTCAAATAATGATTGTGGATCTGTAATACGACTACGTTCCCAGAATTTCAATGGGATTGCATTTTGATAATTTTAAAAATCTCTGAGATCTGAATTCGAGATTTCAATGGCGATTCTAGGTTTCATTTTATGATTTCTGTATCTCTATTTCGATTGATGATTGTAGATCTGTAATATGTCTGTAATATGATCTTTAAAAATACTGTGTGTCTATTTCGAATTGGGTTGGCGTTTCCAGAGCTCTTAAAATGATTGATAATCTGCTCCTTAAAATCCGTGTTGACCCATTCCAGAATTGGATCTCTATTTAATGTCTGTTTAAATTTCCTGTCGAACCTCTTATAAAAACTCGATCTGGGGTATTAGATCTATTCAAGAATTATTTCAATCAGAAGTCGATTTGAGTCAACTGTTCAAACTCTGTTTGCTTTTCATTAGCATTCAGATGTATTGCATCAGAAGTCGATTTGGATCAAACTACTCAGACTCTGTTTTCTTTTCATTAGCATTTCCAATTCCTGAAGCGTTTTCCAGATTTCAAATTGTTGTAAATTCTCTTTAAAAGTCTGTACGGATCCAATCTTCATTGGCGTGTCCAGATCCTTTAAAACGAATTGTGGTTTAAACCTGTGGTTATCCATTTCTAAGTTGATTGGTGTGGATTCCGGATTCTGCAAGCGAACTGTAACCTAATCTTTTAATAAATCTCAGGGTATCCACTCTGAAGCTATTATTTGGCATTTCCAGATCTTCTTATCAGAAGCGATTGGGCATAACTCTGTTGTGATTCACTTAGCATTCCAGAATGGTTTTCGATTGGAGTTTAAATTTAATTTGCAAATCATTTTGGCGTTTTCAGATCTTCTTGTCAGAAGTCGATTTGGATCCAAGAGTATTCAAACTCTGTTTGCACTTCATTAACGTTTCCAGAATGGTTTTATCAGAAGTCGTTTTGGGTTAAGTTCATTCTTAAATCCACTTGCATTCCATTGTGGTATCCCTGTGCAATTAACCTACAAAAGGCAAGTTCTCTGTAGGAATTCGACTCAAATCTTTACCTCCGATAATCATCCGGTGAAACCCAACGGATCGATCTTTATTTTAATTGTCTTTTTGTGTAGAATGATTTGTTAACCCTGGTTATTCATTAAAGGTCAAATCTTGTCTATCGAATGAAATCTTTATTCAACCGAGATCTATAATTTCTTTATCCTCTGCGTGTTGGAAATTAACCCGAGATCTGAAATATCTTATTCTATGCGTTACTCCAAGATTTCGATGGAAAGAAATTTACCTCGACGCCATTTCAGGCATCAGCAACTACCTCTGCCAGTTAGACCACCGCTTTTTCACTCTCCCACCAGATCCGTGATATTCAAACTTAGAGTTTATTTGCTTGCCTTCTTTTATTTAGTGTTCAAAGTTCATCTTCTGAACTCACACGGTGACCCCTTGAATGTATTAAAGTTTCCAGGATTCTTAATACGGGTTATAATTTTAACTTTCAGAATCTCTGTGTTTATCTAATCCGAAAAGGTGCTTCCAGAAATTCATAATGTGGATTGTAATTTCGACCTCCAACCTTTCTGTGTGTTCATCTATTTCGAAATTGTGTATCCAGAAATCCATGATGAGAATTGTAACTTCAACTTTCAAAATCACTCCGTATCAATTTCTAGAAACGCGCAACCTTTTTAATCTCTGCATTCTTCTATTATATCCGTCTAGAATGATCTGCGTTTCCAGACCTCATAAGAAGGATTTTCTGTGTGTAACTAAATTCTATAGCGAATCCCCTGCGTAGATCTGATTTAAATTTCTG
This sequence comes from Larix kaempferi, assembly GCA_027924585.1. Classification (NCBI taxonomy): domain Eukaryota; kingdom Viridiplantae; phylum Streptophyta; class Pinopsida; order Pinales; family Pinaceae; genus Larix; species Larix kaempferi. Next base: position 1,392,203 of record BSBM01000738.1, read on the forward strand.
GGTTTGTTGTGTAGTTATCAACTGCCCTTTCAATGCTTTTTTTTATAATTACTGATTTCTGCATCTTGTTTATGGGGAATATTGAACTCATTAGATCGCTGTATTAATGTATGAATTGTCTTCCTATTATTATCCCTGAAATTTATAAATGTATTCTATCTCTGTACATCGAATAACAGGGCATTTCTAGTCCTGTAATTACAAATTCAGATCCGATCTTGGCTTTTGATTTTATTAAATTGATGGTTTCGTTTTAGAACTCAGAGTTTTCAAATCCGATCTTGGCTTTTAATTTGTACTTTTAATTTGACTCCGTACCCATTTGTCTCTACAGACCCAATTCTTAGGTAACGGAATCTGAATCTAGGGGTCAGAGTTTCAAGACCAATGGCATTTTTCCTTGGCTTTGCCCTGCTTTGTACACGTTGATAGAAAATCTGTTCTGTGCTTCTCTTATCTCGAAATCCACTAGACGATTCCAGAACTCGTAACTGATAAGTAATGACCCTGCGTATGCAGCTCTGTGCTTTAATATTTATACATACCCGAACTCATGAGAAGACGTAAGGAAGTTAGAGGAATATTGTTGACACCCAAAGCGTGTATTTCAGTTTCAATTTCATAAATTTCTGAGTTGAATCTTGACGTCTTTATTTTAAAAAGTCATGGTAACCGAAACCCAGATTTGACGTCCTCCCTGTCTCAATTTCATAACTTTCTGAGTTTAATTCTTGACGTTTTTATTTTAAAAATTTACGGTATTTGAAATCTAGACTTTGGCTTCATCTAGTTTAAACTCGTAACATTCTGAGCCTGAGTCTTGGCGATTGATTTTAGCTTTCACAGCATTAGCAATTTAGACTTGAATTTTATTTGAATTCAAATCATACAGCATTCTCAACTGCGATCTGGCATTGATTTCAAACACATCGCACTCTGAATCCCAATTTTAGCTTGATTTTCAAAACCCAGGCATTTCGACTTAGATCATGGCGTTGCCGGTATGAATCGATTTGCCCTTTATTTCCTCTGTATGTAGAATCTTACTAGTTTCCAGGACTACAATTATAAATTTATTATAGGATTTACAGTTACGATTTGAGCCTGCCTTCTTCAGTCAATATGCATCAATTTATGATAGGTTCATTGGAAACCGTTATATACATGATAATGCTTACCAGTAATGTATCATGTGGAAACCGGCTCGTACAAGAATGCATTACAAAACGTGTTTTAGTGAACGGAGCAATTTCATATGAGGTAAAGTGCACATATAAATTATGACATGAATAGAGCAATTTCATATATATTTATATTTGTATCATAATGCTGAATGGTGGTTAAAAGCATTTGCATGATGTGTTACATAAGGTGCATTAGTGAATAAGATTATATATATATATATCATAGTGTTGAATAGTAATTATGAGCAAGGCATGTTGTGTGAGATAAAGTGCACATATAAAATGCGACATTAGTGAATAGAATGATTCTATATATTTAATATATGGTCTGTATTAATTATAGTCAATGTATGATGTATGAGATTAAGGGCACCCATATATAAATATGACCTTATTGAATTGAGTAACTCTTTATATATATATTATATCATAATGTTGAATTGTAGTTAAAAGCATGGAAGGTTAAATTATAATTGAATTTTGAACTATAAATATATGTTATTTAGTTGAGCATGTGATGAAGAGAAAAGTTTAAATTATGCTTATTATAGATTAAAGTATAATATGAGAAAGTATAATTAAATTATTGGATTTGAACTAAAAGTTATAATTATTAGAACGGGTCACTTAGTTGAGAATGTGGTAATAAAGTTAAGTTCAAGTTAAGTTGAATAAACGATTGAGGGTTGTTGTGAATAAAAACACATTTTATGAATTACATAAAATAGGAATCTTATTAGCTTAGCGAGAATTACATATTTTAAATTGATTGATGTGTATTGTTGGATAAGTTATGTTTTAAAGATTGAATTCCCAAGTGAACTTCATATTCATCGAAATCCTCTCAGATTTATATGTATTTATATATAAGTAGATTTATATATATATATATATATGACTTGGAAAATGTATGTTATAGATAGTTATTATTCAAAAAGGAAATATGTATGTTGTATAATAAATTGAGAATATGTGTGGTCATAGTTAATTACCTTTTAAGGAAAATATATATATGACTCGGAAGGCGAATATTTCTAGTTAGTTATTACTCGAGCACGTAAGCATATGACATAGAAGAGGACCATGAATCGAATGCACTTATAGGTATGTATTATTCAAAAATTCATGTACTTATATACTTGTTGCATAGAAAAATATTATTGGAACAATAATAGAAATATGTAGTAAAGTATAAACACTCCTATCAAAGGAAACATTTGTTGACATTTAGAGAACGCGTGTAACTATATTAGAAATAGTGGAAAATGTAGGTGACTATATGTTATTTTAAATAAAAATAATTATGAATCGGTAATGTGATTAGGACTTCTTGTCATGGAAGGAATTGGTATTAGAGAAACTTGTTATATTTAAACCCACCAGGAAGGAGGCAATAGTTGTTTCATAAGTTCCATAAGGGCTAGCATGTCATGGGTAGCTCTCTTAAAATATAGAAAGCAATGGATATTGTAATATTCTCAAGCAGTGAGGTCATTGCTACGTAGACATCCTTTAGAAATTAGAAGATATTAAAAATTAATGAGGCATTTTTACAAATTGATTAAAATCTATAGATAGAGACGTTTTCATGCAATAGATGGAAAATGCAAACAAGTGGAGTAAGAGAAAATATAAGAGTATAGCGGAGGACAAACTAGAGATTGGAAGGAATATAAAGGAGGAAGAAATAGATGGAATATAGAAATATTTTGAGGAATCAGTGTAACTATGACGAAGGGGTATTGAATTAAATAAGGAGGTAAGTACATAATGAACTCATTAACCTAGACATGATGTTACTAATGAAGGGAATTAGAGACACATTTTAATATGTTAGACTAAGTCACTAAATTTTGACGCTTGGAATCCTGTCTAATTGAGAACCAGCATTATTAAAACATTTAGGGTTTTGGAGGTAGTCTTATGGAATTTGGATTTGGGACAATTTGAGGGTCTCTCCTGATATGTTAAAATCGTGATTATATCTTACCGCATATTTTATGATGTTTACCTTCTCTTGGAGGTAGGATAACAAAATAGACTTAAATCCTTGCTTGGATTTGTTAGGCTTGATAAACTTTTGGGTGACTATTGACGCAATGCAGCTTATAGATAACTTGGACATTGTAAACCTTGGTAGATGACTAGAAGGTATAGAAAATCTAATTTGGTACTGACAGTTATAAACAAGAATTATTGGATCTGTAGTACATAAGGATACAATTAAGTCCCGAGAGTGTATTTGAACCATTCTAATTGATATAGAAAATAGTGATTAGAACCACTTGTGCTTATAGCCATGATTATTGGAGAAAAATAGAATACAATGACATGAAGATGAGAATAGAAATCAATATAAATCCTAGCATCGAAAGTACAAGAACAAAAAAAAAAAAAAAAAAAATTAACTTCGGGACGAAGTTCTATATAAGAAGGGGTGTATGTAATGCCCCTAAAATGACTGTGGACCTTAAGGGCACTTGTCGAGTGACCCAGCCGAACAACTTCAATAAAGTGGTTTCTTGAGCCTTGATACGTCTTAAAAGATTGAGGAAAACCTGAAGATGTGAATGACGACAATAATTGATAAATGAATTAAGGATTTAAATTATATATGTGGAGTGGTATAATTGATTGATTAGTTCTTGCTTAATGATTAGCCCTGATTGATCAAGTCAAAGTATAGTAGGACAGCTACAACCTTAGCTTTGTGACTTGGGAGGATGCAACTGAGATGCATCATAGCTTTCCGCATTTATTCTGAACTTCGGGACGAAGTTCTAAATAAGTAGGGGTGTATGTAGTGCCCCTAGACTACTGTAGACATTGAGGGAACTTGTTTAGTGACCCGACTGTTTGAAACATTAATAAAATAATCCTTTGATTTTATTTTGAGTATATTTATGATTACCATTGATTGTAAATCAATAAAATAATGATTTATGTTTGTGAGAAATGTGTGTAGCGATAGGTGAAACGGTTCACCGAAGGACACATAAAGGAACATGAAGGGTCGTAGAGTACGGGTAAATCACACACAGGGGGAGCGACGACGATGTCGACTTCCGACAAGAATACCACGCATGAGCAGATAAGCATTGATCCGCTTGCTCAAGAGGAATGCGTGAGGGCGTACGAGGTGGGCCACGACGGAGCTGGTCACGTACGAGTTGAGGGGCGCGCAGTGAGAACGGACTCACTCCTCAGTGCCATTAGTCCCTAGATAGCATGTAGACGGAGGATGGATGGTAACGATTCCTAAAATCCCTACAAGAGTTCCCGCAAGTCAAAACGGAAAGACGGTGGCAGAAGGGCCCAACGATGCGGTACCCTGTCGAGAACGGAAAGAATGGACGCAAGGACCCAACGATGCGGTACCATGCCAAGGAATGGAAACCATGGATGAGTGGGCCCGACGGAGTGGTGCCATGTCAGGGAATTAAAAATTAAGGAACCAGGAGCCCAACGGCGCGGCACCGTGATCCTAGTGAGTTTGATTGTTAAATTAAACTGCATAAAAACTTAGGAGAATAACTCTAGATTATTACTTGGCAAATGCATAAAAATAGTTTAGACATTTGCACATGAATAGTTATTTTGTTGAGCATTTAAAATAATAGAAATCATTATTTAGGAGCAAAATAGAATCCTAAGATTAGACACCTAGTCAACTAAAAGCTAGGAGTTGATTAAAATATCTGGGGGACAAACTAGAGCAAACTTAGGGGTGTAGGTGCACTTCCCAAAGAAACTGACACTTGGATGGGTGAGTGTTTTAATTAAATAATTAATTAAAAATAATTATTTATGCATGAAGCGACATGTGTCGCATGAGATTTTCCTTTATAAGGAAGGCTTAGGGAATGGGTAAAGGGCCCATAATTTGGACGATTGTCGTAATTTTCGAATACCTCAAAGACTTGCTGCTATCTAAGGGTTTGGCTTAGAAATCCTGGTGGGAAGGGAAGCCCAAGCTGAATTTCTGAACTACTTGTGTGAGCTCTACGACCCAAAGCTCGGGGGAGGCCATGCGACTGAAAGCATGAGCCTATGGTTGGGTGGCGAAGCTAACGGTTGCTTCGCCTATGGTTAAACGAGCTTTGCTGGAGGGATCCTACGGAAGACGAAGGTGACAATGGACCAACCGGATCGGGTTGACAGGTTAAAGTTTTGCTTATTTTTGTTAAGTTATTCACGCTTTTCATTTTATTTTTCCAATAATTATGATGGCTAATTTGTTTGTATGAAGTTTTTAAAGTTTCAGGTTCAATTCAAGGGGACCCTAAAGGAGGGGTCTTACAGTAGCCCTTGGAAACACTATATACTTGTGTGATGTTTCAGATATCTCTATATCTGAGCTTCTCATGGGAGATAATGAAGAAGGTCCCGTTACCAGCGTTAGTTGGGAACCTGATGGGAGGCAAATTTCCATTGGGATGAATAATTCTATTGCACAGCTATGGGACTCTGCTTCTGATAAACAGGTAAATTAAACCTCTCTATCTCTTCCAAGCTTTTCTCATTCTAATTTAATGGCAATCTCTAATTTTTTCATCGATAAAATTGCAGTGAAGAACCTTGGAAGGTCATCATGAGCGTGTTGGAGCCCTTGTTTGGAATGGTCCTATTCTCACCACAGGAGGACTGGATGGGATCGTAATCAATCATGATGTTCGTATCCGTGAGCCTATTGTTCAAACATATAAAGGACATACCCAAGAGGTTTTTGGATTGAAATGGTCTCCTTCTAGCCAACAACTTGCAAGTGGGGGAAATGACAATCTACTCTACATTTGGGACAAGAGCATGGCATCCCATAATTCTTCCTCTCAATACCTACACGAATTAGATGAACATTGTGCAGAATTCAAGGCCTTAGCATGGTGCCCCTTCCAGAAAAATATTTTGGCATTTGGTGGAGGGAGTTTAGACAGGTCTATAAAGTTTTGGAACACTCAAACAGGTGCCTACCTGAATACTATCGACACCCATTCCCAAGTTTGTTCATTACAGTGGAATAGACATGAATGTGAATTATTGAGTTCAAATGGGTTAGATAAGAACCAATTAGCCTTATGAAAATACCCATGCATGGTGAATATTATTGAGCTGACAGGGAATACTACTCGAGTTCTTCAAATGGAACAGGTATGAAAATTCATGTATTTTATAATTATAAGTACTTATATGTTCATGTTTTCCCTTTATGAATAGATTTGTCTTGATGACCCTTCCCTATTTTTTGCCTCTTCAGAGCCCTGATGGGTACACGGTTGTATCAGGTGCAGCAGATGAAACACTCAGGTTTTGGAAAATATTTGGAGCTCCGGATACCTCAAATGTTGGAAATATCATAATTAATGAGATGATAGTGTATCTGATTTACATCGCCTCTGTCAGAAGTCAGTCGACCATTCTATCAGTCTTTTTGTGTCAGCGCGCATTCTACAATGTCAGACAATCAGTCTGTTTGCAACCAATCCATCTCACGGCAAGTCAGTATTTAAGAAGCCACTATTATTTTCTGCAAGATCAGATTTGCTTAGGCAGAAATTAATTGCAAAGTTTATTGCAACCCTATAGCTTCTAGGTGAAGCTAAACCTAAGTTTTTGTATAAATGAATATTTCTTGCAGAATATTAGATAGAGATGTAACAATGAGAGGAGTGAAGAAGAGAAGAAGAAAAACCTGTGAAGTGTTTCAAGATCCCAAGCTCTGTGTAAGAAGTGAAAGTTTGAAGTAAGTCTCATCTCTCTGTAAGTGCGACAAAGTTACTCTGTTTTACTGCAGCAATATATAAGTTCTTAAGTTTTATGTATCCATTCTCAAGAATGTTGGTTTATGCATGTCACACATCAATTTCATATTGACCTATGTGAATGATTGTTTACATTTATGCGCAGTAAAATAAATCAAGATTTCTAAGTATTTCACAGTGGTGAATGCCCTAGTTTAACGCGCAATAACTTCAACATATGTTTCGGTTCTTATGTTTTTTAAGAAGAAATTTTGTAAGACAAATTTTGCTTAAGTTTGGGTTATGTGCAGTTAGATAGGTATACAAATTTAACTGTGCAGCTAATCTTTGTAAAAATTAAAAGAGTGTGCAAAAGTAATTTGTATGAAGTGCGCACTCCATACAAAGTCAAGTTCATGCAAAGTAAGTATTGTGCGAAGTTAAGATTTGTGAATTTGCGCAATGTTTAAATTGCATAGTAGAAAGTGGAATTGTACAGTTAATCCATGCGCAGTTAATCTGCGTGCAGTAAAAGGTGAATTGCGCAACTCATATCCACGCATTTATTTTGTGAAGTAAAGTGTTTTATAAAAAGTGGAAGGAAATTTAAAACAAAGTATTTGCTAGGTCTAGCGTATGTCCTTAGCAAAAGAAAATAAAACATTTATCATTTGCGCAGTTAAATCTTATTTACTACGTGGTGCCCTTTTCCCTTGATCTGGTATCAGAGCCTAGTTTACGGAAAGTAGGAATTGTATTTACATAAGGGAAAAGTGATTAAGAATGGCTTCCACTTCGGGTAATTTGCAAACTCCCATATTTTCTGGTAAAAATTATGAATATTGGTCTCTAACAATGAAGGCTTTGTTTAGAGGTCAAGATGTATGGGAAATAGTCCAGAATGGTTATGCAGAACTAGCAGATGCAGCAGCATACAACAATCTCACACAAGCTGAGAAGGATGTCTTAAGGGAACAGAGGAAGAAAGATGGAAAGGCGTTGTTCCACATACATCAAGCAGCACATGAATCAATACTCCCAAGAGTAGCAGCAATTTCGTCAGCAAAGGAAGAGTGGGATACACTAAAAACTACCTATCAAGGTTTCAACAAGGTAAATACTGCCAAACTTCAAATTCTTAGAAGAGATTTTGAATCTCTGTCAATGAAAAACACAGAGTCAGTAGACTCATTCTATACTTGTGTTATTGGTATGGTTAATCAAATAAAGTCTCATGGAGAAAATCTAGGTGATCAAAGAGTTTTTGAAAAAGTTTTTAGAGTTCTGCCAAAGAAATTTTAATCTTTGGTTGTAACCCTAGAGGAAAACAAAGATCTGTACACATTTACTATTGATGAGTTGTAAGCTTCATTACTCAATCATGAGCATAAAATCATCAGTTCAGATACATCATTGGAAGGTGCATTCACAGCACAGTCATCCATAAGTCGTGGAAGAGGCAGAGGAAGATCAAACTCTAGAGGCAGAGGATGAAGTTCTTTCAGAGGAGGTCGCAGCAGCAGCCCTGCGCATGTCACTAGTAGAGGCTAGAATCAAACCCCCAATAAGCCAAGAGGACAAATGTATGACAAATAAAAAATTCAATGTCATTACTGCAAGAAGTATGGTCACTTCGCATATGAATGTAGGAAGAAGCAGTATGACCAAGGAAAGCAAGGTGAAGCCCAGTCAAGCAACAACAACACTTCGAATAGCTCGTTGTTCTTATCATGCGCATCTCCACTTGAATGGAATGCTGTCCAAGAAAGTCCAAATGAAATATGGTATTTAGACTCAGGCTGTAGCAATCATATGATTGGTAATTTAAATCTATTTTCTAGTCTAGATAAATCAATTCAAACTGATGTTACACTTGGAAACAATTTTCAAGTCACTGTTTTGGGTAAGGGTAATGTTGATATTCTAACAAAATACGGGGAGCATAAATATATGTCTGATGTTTATTACGTTCAAGGTTTGAAGCATAATTTGATGAGCACTGGACAACTGATGGAAAAAGGTTACATAATTCACATGATAGGAAAGCATTGTCTGATCAAAGACAAATATCCAAGCAATCAGTTGATAGCCAAAGTGAAAATGACAAGCAATCGCTTGTTTCCTTTGAGGATAAAACCCATCATAAAAGGAAAAACAACTCAAGTTTTTCATGAAATTCAGAATGAAATTCTAGAACTATGCTCAGTGCAAAGAGCAAAGAAGCATACAATCACTGCGTAAAGGAAGAAAAAGATAGCACAATGCAAGCTGTGTTTCAGACATAAATCCGGGATGAATCCTAGTTATGGCACTTCATATTTGGACATCTGAACTTTGGTGGGCTGAAGCTACTGCATATGAAGGACATGGTGAAAGGATTGCCATTGATTGAAAAACCAGAAAGAATTTGTGAAGGCTGTATTTTTGGAAAACAACATAGAGAGAATTTTCCAGTTAGAAAGTCATACAGAGCTCGCACACCACTTGAAATTGTGCACTGTGATATTTGTGGACCGATGCAAACACTGTCCATGGGAGGATGCACTTATCTTCTTACATTTATAGATGATTTCACAAGAAAAACTTGGTTTTATTTTTTAAAACATAAATCTGATGCATTTAGTTGTTTTCAGTAGTTCAAGGCACTCGTGGAGAAGTAGAGTGGTTACAGCATCAATATCTTCAGAACATATAGAGTTGGTGAGTATGTCTCAAATGATTTATTAAACTTTTGCAAGAATCATGGCATACAGAAGCAATTCACTACGCGGTATACACTGCAGCAGAATGGTATTGTAGAGAGGAATAACAAAACAATTATGGAAATGGCATGCAATATGTTGGCAGCCGTGCATGTGTCAAATGAATACTAGGTTGAAGCAGTGGCAACTGCAATATACATCATGAATCGATGTCTGACGAAGAGCATGAAGAACAAAGTTCTGTAGGAAGCATGGACAGGTATGAAACATAGTGTTTCGCATTTAAATTTTTTTGGGTGTGTAGCATACGCACATGTTCCAGATGAGTTGAGAAGGAAATTAGACAATAAAGGACAGAAATGCATCTTTATTGGATATTCTGAAGACACAAAAGCATACAAGTTGTATGATCTTGTTGCAAGGAAAGTCATTATCAATCAAGATGTTCAGTTTGTTGAAAATGAAGCATGGGATGGAACTGTAGAGAAGAATGTCAAAATCATATCACATGTTGAACATGATGACAGCGTAGAAGATGTGGTTGAGACACTACAGGTAAATCAAAACTACGCAGCTCCATCTACTCCTAGGATTGCGCATCATGTTCCAGCATAAGCAACTCCGACACAAGGCGTAGCTAGCTACTTCGACAAGCACACCAAGTGCGCATCAAACTCTATCAACCAGTTCGCATAGCTCGTGCAGTTCAACACCAGCAACTCCGCCAAGGACAAGAAATCTGTGCGAAATATATGAGGCTGGTACACCTAATTCATTCTCATGTTTTGCATTATTTTCTCAAGTTAATGACCCTTTAACATTTGAAGAAGTTGTTGAAGATAACATTTGGGCACAAGCCATTGATGAATAAATTGAATGCATTGAGAAGAATCAAACATGGGAACTAGTTGATGTTCCTAAGGACAAGGATGTTATAAGCATGAAATGGATTTATAAGACGAAGAAAGATGCTGATGGAAATGTGTAGAAGCACAAGGAAAGATTGGTAGCAAGAGGGTTCACTCAGCAGCTCGACATAGACTTTAATGAAACGTTTGTACCTATAGTGCGAATGGACACAATCAGAACAGTCTTGGCCATTGCAGCACAAAAGACATGGCCTGTTTATCAAATGGATGTAAAGTCTGCATTTTTAAAAGGTTATTTAGAGGAAGAAGTATATGTTGAGCAGCCACAAGGCTATAAAGTTCCAGGACAAGGACATAGAGTATATAGATTAAAAAAGGCACTCTATGGTTTGAAGCAAGCTCCCAGAGCTTGGTAAAATCGCATTGACTCATACCTCATTCAGAATGGATTTCACAGAAGTGAATGTGAGCCAACCCTATACACAAAAATCAACAAGCAAGGTAATAAGTTAATTGTTTGCCTGTATGTAGATGATTTAATATTTACTGGTGATTTTGGCATAGAAGAATTCATAATAGTCATGGAAAGTGAATTTGAAATGACTAATTTAGGGCTTATGAAGTATTTTCTAGGCATAGAAGTCCAACAGTCTGAAAATGGGATATTTATATCTCAGTCCAAGTATGCAAGTGATGTCTTGAACAGATTTAAGATGTTAAATTAGAAAACAGCTCCAACACCAGTGATAACAGGTTTGAAATTGAGCAAGGATGATGATGGATCCAAGGTAGATTCTACACTATTTAAAAGGTTCGTTGGAAGCCTTATGTATCTTACAGCAACAAGGCCAGACATCATATATGGAGTTAGCTTAATATCAAGATTCATGGAAACACCAAAAGAATCGCATTGGCGAGCAGGTAAAAGAATTCTGAGGTATGTAAGTGGAACAAAAGACTTTGGTATTTTGTATTCAACCTCAGAAAATTTCAAACTCTATGGATACACTGACAGTGACAATCGAGGCAGCATAGATGACAAAAAAATCACATCTGGGAATACATTTCATGTAGGTACAAGTGTTGTATCATGGGATTCAAAGAAACAACCCATAGTAACTCTTTCTTTAGCAGAAACAGAGTATGTTGCAGCTACAAGTACAACATGTCAACCAGTTTGGATGCACAGAATGTTAAGTGATCTGTCACAGAACCAACATGAACCCACAGTCATTTACTGTGACAACATTTCAGCTATCGCATTGTCAAAGAATCATGTGTTCCACAAGATAACCAAGCACATCGACACAAGGTATCATTTTATCAGAGAATTGATAAACAACAAAGAAATCTATTTAGAATTTTGCAAGTCTGAAGATCAGGTAGCAGAAATATTTCTGCGAAGTTGTTTGGGAGCGACAAGTTTCATGCAGTGAACTATGTCATGAATAGAGCATGCTTCAGCTCTGAAATATTTTGTAATATTTTACTTTTGTTTAATGATCCCCATCTTCTCATAATTAAGGGGGAGTGTTGGAAATATCATAACTAATGAGCTAATAGCGTATCTGATTTATGCCAGCTCTATTAGAAGTCAGTCGATCATTCTGTCAATCTTTTTGTGTCAGTGCACAGTCTGCAATGTCAGACAGTTTGTCTGTTTGCAGCCAATCCATCTCACGGAAAGTTAGTATTTAAGAAGCCGTTGTTGTTTTCCAAAAGATCAGATTTGCTTAGGTAGAAATTAATTGTAGAGTTTATTGCAACCCTGTAACTTCCAGGTGAAGCTAAACCTAAGTTTTTGTATAAATGAATATCTCCCGTAGAAGATTAGAAAGAGATGTAAGAGTGAGAGGAGTGAAGAAGAGAAGAAGACAAACCCATGAAGTGTTTCGAGAGCCCAAGCTCTATGTAAGAAGTGAAAGTTTGAAGTAAATCTCATCTCTCTGTAAGTGCAGCAAAGTTACTCTATTTTACTGCAGCAATATATAAGTTCTTAATTTTTTTGTATCCATTCTCAAGAATGTTGGTTTATGCATGTCGCGCATCAATTTCATATTGACCTATGTGAATGATTGTTTACATTTACGCATAGTAAAAGAAATCAAGATTTATAAGTATTTCACAGTCGTGAATGCCCTAGTTTAACGCGCAATAACTTCAACATATGTTTTGGTTCTTATATTTTTTAAGAAGAAATGTTTTAAGACAAAGTTTGCTTAAGTTTGGGTTATGCGCAGTTAGATAGGTATACAAAGTTAACCGCGCAGTTAATCTTTGTAAAAATTAAAAGAGTGCAAAAATAATTTGTATGAAGTGCGCACTATATACAAAGTCAAGTTCATGGAAAGTAAAGTATTGTGCGAAGTTAAGATTTGTGCATTTGCGCAAAGTTTAAATTGTGCAGTAGAAAGTGGAATCGTGCAGTTAATCTCTACGCAGTAGAAACGCGCAGTTAAACTTCCCGCATTAAAAGGTGAATTGTGCAACTCATATCCATGCATTTATTTGTGAAGTAAAGTGTTTTAGAAAAAGTGGAAGGAAATTTAAAACAGAGTATTTTCTAGGTCTAGTGTATGTCCTTAGCAAAAGAAAAGAAAGCATTTATCGTCTGCGCAGTTAAATCTTATTTACTGTGTGGTTCCCTTTTCCCTTGATCAAAGAAGACAAAGACTAAAGATGCAAGAGTGGCTTTCAGCAAGTTTCATACTCACATCTGCTAAGAAGTATCTGTCCATATTGATGGAATCATGATGGATGTTCAACTCAAGGTATTAATTAATGTTTTGTTTTCTCTTTACAAATCTCTTCTACATGCACTTCGTAGTTCTATTGGATTTTTATGTCGTACGTTCCACTCTCTTCTTTGTGCTTTATTCCTTCCTTTGGTACTCATATAGCATGAATTGTGTAATTTATCTTCTTTGAACCCTAATGGAACAATGTTGCAACAGCTTTTTGATACAATGATCAGTTTCTTCAACTGCATGATAAGATTTAAAATGGCTTTGGAAAGTCTTTGGCACTTCAAAGATGATTCCAAAAATGATACATCATGGCTTTGAACAAGTATCTGATTCACATCTATAAAGAAGGCTCCATGATTCCACACATTAAATGATTATAAGGTGATTCTCAATGTTGATAATACTTGAATTATTTATCTTCATTAGCTATAAGGCACTACCATTTAAGATATTTCTAACACAATGAATTGCTTCTCTTCACTAAACATGTTACTGAAGAGAATCCAAGGTGCCTTTAAGTAACACTAAATCATGCCAACAGTCTAAGATGTGCAAGAATGGTTTCAACACTGTGAAGAATAATCATACAGACCTTCAATTGCAATTTTTTATCTCGACATTCTAATGTGGGATTTTTTGTTGTTGGTTTTGTACTTTCCTAGTTGCAGTACAATTTTCCAGCACAACTGAATTTGTAAGTACCTCTTGTTCATACTAGTTGTGCTTCATCTTTATTACCTTTTATTGCATGAATTGTCTTGTAATTTCATTTTCTTGTATTGCATTCTTCATTGACTCTTGCCTCATTGGAGCTCTTCACTTTGGGCATTGATAATCAATATATATTGATTGTCTACCCCATTATCTTTTACGGCAACGGAATTTTTGAATGCCACCATTTGATTGGAAATTTTTGAATGCTACCATTCTTAAATTGGAAATCAAGATGAAGCACTAGGATCCAAGATACAGAAAAAAATGTTGATCTGCATTACTTCCAAGCTAATGATAATGTTTTGAAAGGGAAATGCATGTCTATGGATGTAAATTACATGTGTTTAAATATGGGTTTTCTGAAAATAGTTTATCTTTCAAGATTCTATTGTTATTTTGCTGTTTAGATTATGCATTAAAATCTAGAATTGAGTCAAATAATTTAAATTTCAGTTTGTTATGTATTTTTCTTTAATGTATCTTCAATTTGCATATAATAAATTCGTTCATTCCACAAAATTGTACAACTCTTTTGTGTTTACTGTGGGTGAACTTTTGGCAATTCATTTTTGATTTGTAAACCGTGGATGCCTCTCATTTATGATTTAGGCCCAACCCATATATTTAAGAATAAAAAAAAATTACATTATGGATTATGCAGCTATATCCAACATGTTTACAAGGTGCATAAGGTTATCATTATTAACTCTAGAGTATGTATGGTATCTTAGGATATGCATGAGGTCTCATAATTTGATGGAATGGATGAAGATTCCATGCATAGACCTCCCAAGATAATTTCCATTCATTCTCTAGGATGTTATCAAGATAATGTACATTGGTCAAAGGGATCATGGTAGATACAATAGTTGGTTTTAGGAAAAGAAGAGTCATCACCATTTCCAATTTTAATTTATAAATAATTGATATTATGGTTAAAGATGGTGATGATATTGTGTATCAATCTTGTAAGGGAAACAATAGTGATGATATTGTGTATCAATCTTGTAAGGGAAACAAAGACATGAAGATGTTGATCATAAAGTTAGGGAAGCATTGAGTAAACTTACATTAATTACCCATTATTCTTGTAACATCATGCCTGTTCTGGACAGCTATACAGTTATGCATTTGATTATGCTAATGTATTCACATGTTAAAATAATAGTGGGAAGGATTCTTTTATTTATGCTTAATATCATTGTTGAATGATTAAATGCGGTTAAAGTATTATATGTGAATGATACACGGGCATGACAAAGGAATGAATCTTAATATATAACAATAATGCTTATAATTTTCTAAATGCATTCATGTTTTGTTTGATCACCTTCTGTGAATTGTTTTTGTTATGATAATGCATATGTAGTGAATAATATTCCATTGTTTTAATATGTTGATTGTTGAAGTTGATTGACCTAATCTTGTGACATACTTTTAGAATCATTTCATATATTTTTGTGATTATATGCATGAGTACTCATAGTTTGTTTGGCTAAATGAAATACTTGTCAAGGATAATAAATTGCAGATAGAAATGTCTTGGATATGGAAGTCAATGTAATCCCATAATGAAGGATAATGACTATTGAGATGAGGAGAAAACATTGGAAGAAGAGTTTCATAATTGCTATAATGGGGCTTTCGGATGAACTCTTTTAGCAATTTTAAGGTCAAAATGCGAAATCTGAATTTTGTAAGAAGCATGTTAAAAATTTTGATTGATTTTTTCATGATGACATCTAATGGTAATTGTATTTGTATGATACAACTAACATGATCAATCTATATAATAAGGACAAATGATGGTTGTTGAGCTAAAAATTGTTGAAGAATCCTATTGTGATGACAACAAAACCCTATAACATGCCTCAATCACCTTAATCTATGGTTATTAGAGCAAGCCAGTGGGACACCTTGGTAGTAAGAATCTATAAGTTTGCACTCTTCTCGTGTGAGAAAGGATTGACAAATTATGGATTTCCAAAGCAACTACTTAGCAGGGAAGGGAATACTCAAACCTAGAGGACCACTAACTGTAAGGAAATGCATTGGGTGTGTCAAAGAAAATAATGAATTGAGTCTTGTAAGTGGTATCCATATGGAGAAGATACATATTCATACAAATAAGTATTGGACTCAATTACATACTTTATCTTGGCTTATGAATATATATGCTTTGTTTATGAACTTGAAATTCATATATTAGAAATCATATGGATAACATACTTAATGCATAGAAATGTTATGATCTTCATGTTTACTTTATTGATTCTTGTAGGTATATGTTGGAATCCTAAAACTTTTGGAGGTGTGTCAAGGTAGTGAAGAGCGTGACATTGCGAATACAAGTGAAGAATAAAGACATAAAGTACTATTGAAAAGAAGAGAACACCATGGAAGGTGTTATTCGAAGGGGGAGGGGACATATTATTCTATTTTTGACCCTTTGGAAACCCTTATATTGATTTTGTTTAGATTGTAATTATTCTCTTTATTACTATGTTTGCAGCACACCATGTGTCATATACCAATTTTCCCATGTAATAAATAAAATAAGAATAATAATATGTAAAAGGTTAAAAGTAATTAACCTTGGGCATGAGTTTTTCACTTTCAATTGTCAGTTTTTACCTTTTAACCCTCCATTTCACCTTCCTATCATTCCTTTTTCTATAGTTACTTATGCTTTCTAAAAGATACATGGAAACAAGTTCATAAGGTAGTAAATTGTCATTTTTTCATAATTTTCCCTACTTTTAATAAAACAATAATTAGAATTTGTTTTACTAATGCTGGTTATAATATGTTCAGATCCTATAGCCCTAGTATCGATTCGATAATCCATCATGGATTGGCATATTAACACCTCTCCATGAGAAAATCTGCGACATGGGTTTTGTTTCTAGATGCCTTGAGATAGTTTTGTGTTGCTCTAATCATCTCCAAGCTAAGTGAAAGACAAAGTTATCTCCTAGTCAAACTTCCAATCCTCTTTTCTCATGTAAGTGACATCTAGCAAAGGTCGATTTCTTTCCAGGTGGAGAGGGATATTTTCATGCATTGCATGTAATGAAATATCACGTAGTAACAATATGCAATCTATCCTTTACCATCAATAAACTAAAATTATCCCACTAGATTTAGTGTGTGTCTTATATTTAGTAATATTTGGTCATATCAGTTATATCGACCCATGAAACAAGGGAATTGGTGAAACAAAGGACTTGGTTGTGACTTCTAAAATTCCTCCTCATCCTTTAAATATGTAATATGTATGCAAATCAAGAAGTCATAAAGTGAATGTAAAGAAGAGCAGTATTACATAGTGATTATGTACTTGTGAACTTGACTTCCATAATATAAAGGAACTAATGCTTTGAAGTTCTTGTTTGACTATCTCGTAGTATTGTAGCTCTTATTATAGCAAAATCCATTTGGGAAGGCCCTGTAACTTTAGTCTGTGTTGCAAAATATTTATTTTCGTTAGGTAGTTAAGTGTGTTTGATTTATTGTTTTGATCTTAATTTCCTTTACCTTTGTTCTGATTTAGTATTTTAATTCTTGCACATTTTAATCATTTTTTTAATATTATTTTGTAAGGATCACATGTATTTATAAATTTCCATTAACAAGTGTGTTGATCATTTACAAAAATAAATTACTCATTGAAGGTAGAAGACAATTACCTTCCTTCTGCAATTACCTTTCCGTAATTACATTCCCGCAGCTACATTTCCACAACGATCTTCCGCAATTGCCAACATGCTTTCCCAACTTCCTTTTGCAATTGGCGTCCACAAATTTCCTTCCACAATTGCGAGGTGCCTTCCACAACTTTCTTCCTCAACTGCTTCCCACAAAGTTCCTTCTGCAATCTCTTTAGATAGTCAGATCCACGATCAACGGTGGATTTGAATCTCCTATGTTAATTTCTCATCCGCTTTGTTCGTTAACTCCCGACTTATTTCTCCTGCGGAACATTGTATGAGTCGTTGATCTCTTCGCGGCTTCTCTTGTTCATTGATCAGTGATCAATGCAAAATTCTATCCCTCGTGCAAGTTCTCTTCAAGAAATCCTTTCCTCGTCGTTGATATTATTCTCTCCTTTAATCTGAATCATCCAACCTCTGTGGAATGAACCAACTGTAACCTATGCAACTATGCGTTGACTGATCAAAGTATCGATTAATCAAACTCAACCCACCTTCATTAGGATTGATCCTCTTCGTTGGATCTAATCACCATATCCATAGCCAAACCTGCGCATCACTTGTTAGACATAGTAGAACTTCAATTTGACTTCGTAGGCGCGTTCCATTCTAACCCTAATCTCCACCTCCATGGATTCATATACACAGAGCATCGATCCTTTCAGTGATCGACGATACAGGGTTCACACTGTAAATATAATGTTTACTCAAACATTTACACATATGGATCAGTTAAAACCTCTCTGCAATATTCAATTCTCAAAAGCCCTAATTGCAGGCTATTGCATACACACATATCTGTCAATCTACTAGCAAGTATTCAACTATCAATCGATTCATGAATTAGACACACGGAGATTTAATTATCCATTTATACAAAGACATGCATAAATAGTCTTTATCCGTTCAAACATAAGAGACGTGTACATTCATAACTAACTCAGAACCTGTGTTTTGATCCTCTTAGACCTGATACAAGCATGAATAGCTTCCTTGGACTGATTTCTCACTATTTGGCCACCCCCTCTATGCTTTGTAGGCTTACACATTTATACAAAGCCATATTCTGAAACCAATTCTAGTTCAGATCCATATTACACTCAACAATATCCTACATCTCATCAAATGAAACTTAATTTTAGCAAACGCTCTTATCCTATCCCTATGACTCTACAAAACAACCATCGAATGCTCCCAATATTCGAGTGCTTGGTTTCATGACTCACACTCTGACTCATCACTCACCTAGTGACTCGTCACCTATCTAGAAATCTAAGGAATTCAACATATTTACAATGAATTTATCAAAACACCTCTGCTTAGGTAAATGTCAAGACCCTAAGGTCTGACCAAACATTAGACTTGGATGGAGAGAAGGATGCTCCTGCATCAGACACCCCAGGAAGAAAGAAAGATGACCTCTTGGTCATAATATTCAATCTTCAATATTCTTGGATCACAAACTTCATGTTGAAGGTTTTCAGTTGCTTCATGGTTATCCTGTTATCTTGTTGTTGACTGCAACTCTCATGGTTTCCATACTTTTTGTTGCAATGATCCACTTGCCTTGATTTTTCAATATTCCCTAGTCACTTGTCTTCTATTGTCGCTTTGTCTCTTTTCTCTACTGATGTAACTATTCCTTTTCTCCTCATGTCTTGTCATAGAAACCTTCATCATCTCAATTTCATCGTCCAGTCTATTCATTACTTGGTACACCTGCTTGTTCTTCTTGTCTTTTGGCTCTCTGCTGCTATCCACTAACTGTTGCATCCTCATTTCTTCATCTTTCTTCTGCTTCTGCTTCATAACAACTTCCAATGGTTGTCTTCCTCCAAATAGAAACTCATCTATGAGTTCTTCTTTCTGTTGCAACAAGTCAATATTTCCCTCATTAAAAAGGTACTTTTCATCATACTTGACTTCTAGACTTTCATCAATGACATTTCCTACAATCACCCACAAATGATCATATTTAAAAATATAAAATCCTTTTCTCCTCTCTGTTCCTTGTAGCACCAGCTCCTCATATTGTTCTGAACTTTTCAAAAATTTCTTGAGACCTCGTCCATGTCTCCCTTTAGCATTAGAATGTTTCTCTTCAATTTCCCTTTGGTCATGAGCCAAATATTCTTTAATTTGTGTAGCAACAGTCTTCTCAACAATATATTTATTTAATGGTGTAGGATTTCCCCATTGGCTTTCTTTATGAGACAACATAGCCTCTCTTTTCATCAGAATGTAATTCTGATCTTGTCTTTATGAAATGTCTTTTTACAATTCTTTTTCTTCCTTCACCTCTTCAAGTGAATGTCCATCTTCATTGTCCTTGAATACATATTCAGTCAAGAATTCTTCTATTTTAGTCATCTCTTCTCGCAACTTCGTTTCTTCACCAACATCTATCTCCCCTATAGTATGAGCTATAGGCTGTATTACCATTTCATCTTCCTTTACAACAATAATATGTTCTGCTTCTATGTTTTTGAAAATCATTTCTGCTCCTCCTTCATTATCTCTAACAGTCCAAGCTGTTTGTCTAATTTCTTCCTTCATAAGCACATCACCTAAGAGTTCTTCAATGCCTACACTCATACACAAACCATTAGATATAAAAACATAATGCTCCTCATCTGAAGCCTCAACCATACTATCTTCATGTGGTTCTAAACTTATCAAAGAGTTCAAAAAATCATCTATAATCACTGCTTCATCATCCTCATTCACATCTTCTCCAAGCAAAGGACCCTGTTCTGGTTCACATTCCAAAAATTCTATCTTAGACTCAGTTTTTCTTAGTTCTTCCTTCAATCTGTCAAACATCTCTTTCTTTAGCTTCACCTGTAGTGAATTCCATCTCACTTTATTCTTTTTCATTATCCAACCATACCTCTAGTCTTCTTTATGTAGCAACATCTCTAAGTGAATAAGTTGCAATCATGTGTCAACTAATTCTCTATCATACTCCTATTGACTCATTCTCTTGATGATTTTTTACTTGGCATCTTTTCTTCTGTTGCGGCTTTTCTCAGAACCTTTGTAATGACCTTAGGTAGTCATTGTCTCCATCTCCTCTTTCTCTGTGAAGTTCATCTTGTCCACCTATGTGCTGCTCCCAAGATTTCACTCAACAAGTCTTCATACCTTCTAACTATACCTCAAAAATATCTCTCTCCTTGAGCTTGTCCTTTTGGTATCCTTGGTTCCTTCCCCTCTAGAACCTCCTGAGAAATTTTCTTTGCTACTCTTGGATTCTACAAGTCTAATTATTCTCTGACAACATTCAACTTGTCCCTTCTTGTCCAACCTCTGTTGGATCCTTAGGTTCTGCCACTACTTCTTCTTTTCTCTAAGATTTCACAAACTCTTCTCCTCAAGAACACACTCGTTCTCTGTCATAGTTTTCAAGCTGTCTGTTACTATCAACCTCATAGGATTCAATCCACAAATAATCTCAAACCAGAGTTAACATAAAAACATCAATCAATACCTTATAATATTTGTACCAAGATATTATCATTCTCCATTCTCATCCATATCCTTTGGACCAATATCTGCTCTGAATTCCCCTTTTAAGAGCACACCAGCTCCCACTATTCTCTGTAGTAACTTCAACTTAAAACTGAAATTGTCATTTTCTTTTAACATAAATCCTTGATTGGATTCCACTCTGAATAGTTCCACTTGACCAACCTTCTCAACACATTTGTCATCCTTCAATTTTAACATAAATTGAAAATCAAAATGTGATATACCTTTGTTTCCATCGTGGTAGCTTCAGTCCCCTATCTGCTCAGATTCTTCTTCATAGTGGCTGAAAATTTTCCTATGATCTCTTTTCAGTGCACGTAGAATCTTTTTCTTTGGATTTGATACCAAATGATGCAGGTGGGATCAAAAAAACCAATCCAACCTACTTTCCCTAGGATTAGTTTGATTCCACAATTAGCATAATCACCAAACTTAGCTTACCCAACCAAGTCTTTCCACAAATGTGGGTCTCAATTTCCGCAAATTCCTTCCACAATTACCTTCCTACAATGACCTTTCAGCGATCACCTTCTGTAATTGCG
The DNA here is from genome assembly GCA_027924585.1 of Larix kaempferi. Classification (NCBI taxonomy): domain Eukaryota; kingdom Viridiplantae; phylum Streptophyta; class Pinopsida; order Pinales; family Pinaceae; genus Larix; species Larix kaempferi. The sequence continues at coordinate 1,413,943 of BSBM01000738.1, forward strand.
GTTGTTATTTCGCAATTTCATTCTGCAATTGGCTTCACAATTGGCATCCACAAAGTTCCTTCCTAAATTTCCTTCCTTCCGCAATTGCGGGGTGCCTTCCACAACTTTCTTCCGCAAGTGGCTTCCGCAATTGTTTCCTACAAAGTTCCTTTCGTAATCTCTTTGGAATGTTGGATCCACGATGAATGGTGGATTTGATTCTCCTGTGTTAATTCATCATCTGCTCTGGCCGTTAACTCCTGACTTCTTTCTCCTGCGGAACACTGTACGATTCGTTGATCTCTTTGCAGCTTCTCTCGTCCATTGATCTATGATCAATGTGGAACTCTATCTCCCGCACAAGTTCTCTTCACGAAATCCTTTCCTTGTCCTTGATCTTCTTCTCTCCTTTAATCTGGATCATCCAACCTATGTGGAATGAACCAATTGTAACCTTTGCAACTGCGTGTAGATTGAACAGAGGATCAATCAATCAAACTCAACCCACCTTCATTGGGATTGATCTCCTTCGCTAGATCTGATCACCATTTCCATAGCCAAGCCTGCACATCACTTCTTATATAGAGTAGAAATTCAATTTGACTTCGTAGGCTCGTTCAATTCTAACCTTGAGCTCCACCTCTATGGATTCGTATACACAGAGCATCAATCCTTTCAGTGATCGATGATACATGGTTTATGCTGCAAATATAACATTTACTCAAACATCCACACAGAGGGATAATTTAAACCCTCTCTGCAATATTCAATTCTCAAAATCCCTAATTTCAGGTTACTGCATACAAACAGATCTATCAATCTACCAGCATGTATTCAACTATCAATCGATTCATGAATTAGACACACAGAGAGTTAATTATCCATTTATACAGAGGCATGCATAAATAGTCTTTCTCCATTCAATCATAAGAGACCCATACATTCATAACTGCCTTAGAACCTATGTTCTGGTCCTCTTAGACCTGATACAAGCATGACCATCTTCCTTGGCATGATTTCTCACTGCTTGGACACCCCCTCTATGCTTCTTAGGCTTACACATTTATACAAAACAGGAATCTGAAACCAATTCTGGTTCATATCCATATTACACTCAACAATCTCCTATATCTCATCAAGTGAAGCCTAGTTTTAACAAACACTCTTATCATATCCCTATGAATCTCCAAAAAAACCATCGAATGCTCCCACTATTCGAGTACTTGGTTTCATGATTCACACTCTGACTCATCACTCACCTTGTGACTCATCACCTATCTATAACTTTAAGGAATTCAACATATTTACAATGAATTTATCAAAAGACCTATGCTTAGGTAAATGTCAAGACCCTAATCCCTGACCAAACATTAGACTTGGATGGAGAGCAGGATGCTCCTACATCAGATACTCTTTCCAAAATTTTCAAATTAGCCATAGGTGGGGTCACTAGGGCTTAATTGGCGAACTTGTTAGAAAACCATAAAAATGACATTCTTGGTACTCTTAGCTTACAATTGGATACTTTAGAGCTTGAAAAGAAACATGAAGAAGAGAATTAAATTGTATCCATCTTTTGCTCTAGATGTAGAAAGAAACATTCAATAAGAGACTTGTTGGAATGTCTAATGCTAATATTTCTAAAGAATAAGAAGAAAAATTTCTCTTGTTAAATACTACTTTGATTATATGGTGCTTATATGGATAGAAGGCTAGACAAGTAGATTATTTCTATTGATTTACTTGTTAGTAAATGTAAATTGTTTTATGTTTACTGCATATTTCTAAATATTATAAGATGGCATTAGAGTTGGTTACTATGCTCCACCTTCTTTGGTGACTTTTTAAAATTTCTTTTACAACCACCAGGTTCTTCAAAAAAAATTGGGCCCTCCTTATGTAGTAGATTTGTTTTCAGACATATCAAACCCTTGTGGTTTTTTCTTTCAATTTGGGCATTTTCTACATGTTTGAGAATTTTTTTCAAACCCCTAACCATCATCATTTATTTTTCATAAATTTTCATAATTTTTTCAAGTTTTTCTTGATTTTACCTGTAAAACCAAGTTGAAATCCATTGTATACTAAATTTCTATCTAGGATCTATATTTCTTGCAATAGATTTGGTTATTTGTTCATCACTGGTTGTGCTTTGTCGTAGGTTTTAGTACAAGACAATGATTTCTTTCATAACTTTCCATTTCAGGCATTTTAGGGCCCCCATGTACCTTTTGGTCACATGAAGTGTGTACACGTGCATCTTTTCCGTAGAGAAAGTGAGTGGCACCTATTTTTCAACAAATATTTTACCAAAACAAGTTTCTATTGATTGTTTCTACTATAAGTTCATAGATATGTCAGTAAGTTGTTGTTGGGTTTCATTATTGGTGAGAAATTTCTAGATTTATTCACTTTTTCTTCTAGATCTTAGCTTTATTCTCTTGTTGCATTAGGTTTTAGTTTTTTGATTCAACATTATGAGTTTTGATGTAGCTTATGTTCCTAAATTAGTTGGTACTAACTATCTCTCTTGGAAGAGAATTTTATTGACACTTAGGAGTAAGAATCTACGGTGCTTATAATGGTTATCAAATGAAACCAATCGATGCTAATGACATACCTATATGGGAAGATCAATGTGATAAATCAAGAGGACTCATTCAAGATACTATTTTAGATAGTTTATAACTACATATTGAGGCTGACGTTAGCCCAATTGAGGTATCGAAAAATTTAGCTTCTTTATTTGATAAAAATGATGATGTGTTTTTTACTATCTTAAAAATAAAATCCATGAGTTAGACCCTAAATATTTTGATAAAATAAAGTATTTTCTTGTTGAAATTAAAATCTATAATGAATGTTCAATAATCGTGGTGGTGATTACAATAAAAATGATAATACCCTAATTATTCTTGTAGAACGAAAGTCACCTTCTTAATTTGATATGTTCATCCAAACTAGGAATAAAGGCATTGAAATGTCTAAAGTTACTATGAAACCAACTTTTTAATATATTTGTAAAGGTTTGATATGTGAGCAAGATAGATTAATTGCTTCTAGTCAATTATCAAAGAGTAAATTTATAATGGCACATAGTAAAAGAATCCTAATAGAGTTTTTAATAACCTTAAATCACATAATAAAGCATCAACCCCTCACTCTTCTAATGATGATGATTCTTGTAACATGGTATATAATAAAAATAAAGTGTACAATCCTTGTAAGTATTGTGGAAAAACTAACCACCCTAAAAATATTTTCTTTAAATAGAGGTGTGAACTTGCTTACTCAAAAAAGAAATCCTTCGATGAACAATTGATATCCTTGTGTTCCTATTCTATTCAACCTAGTAATTTTTCGTCTTCTATGGAATGGATAATGGATTCTGGTGCTTCTAATCACATGAATGGCTCGACTTCCTTATTTACTTCTTATGATACCAATAGGAACACACCATAGAAAGTTTCAATTAGTGATGGTAAATATCTTTTAGTTATATGATCTGGTAATGTTAAAAGTTCCTAATGACACATTGGAAGATGTTCTTTGATGTTCAAGGCATTCCCATCAATTTTCTGTCTATATATAGTTCTTGTCAAAAATGTTATAAATTTGAATCTTGGGAAGATAAATATGTTTTAAAAGTATCAAACATAACCTCAAATTTGTTTCTTCAGGTCCTATTGATCATGATGTTGGTTTATATAAGTTTAATGGTTTGAATTCATGTAAAAATCAACATTTTTATTCCTATGTTGCTCATGTTGATGAACAAAGTATATCATGTCATGAAATACTAGGTCACCTGAATTATAGAAAAATGCATATGATGTCTAAAATTGTACTTGGCTTACCTTCACTCTCTTCCACTAAAGGTGTTTGTGAAGGTTTTGTTCTTCGTAAACATCATAAGGAAATGTTTGATAAAGGTAAAGCTTAGTGTGCTAATGAAGCATTGCTAGTAATTTATAGTGATATCTTTTAGTCCTCTTGAAACTCCTTATTTGTATCATGTAGTATATTTTATTACTTTTATTGAGGATTATAGTAGAGAATATTGGGTTTATTTTTTAATCATACAAGTGAAACCTTTGGTATATTTCAAAATTTTAAATACATGGTTGAAAATGAATCCGGTAAAAGTATTAAGATTTTGAGAACTAAAGGAATTCACTAAAAAGGAGTTTAATGCATATTCATCTAAGCCTAGAATTCAACATCAAAAGACTATTCCTTATACACCTAAACAAATGGGGTAGTTGAAAGAAAGAATACAACTTTGGTTGAAATGACTAGATGTATGCTTTAGGGATGAAGATATTTGGTGTTCTAACTATATTTTGAACAAAGGCCCTATCAAAACAGTTTTGTAGGTTACTCCTGAAGAAAAATGGAATGGAAATAAACTTGGCATTATTAACTTTAAGATATTTGGCAACGAATGTTGGGCACATATACCAGATGAAAAATTGAAAAAGTTATATCCCAAGTCTCACAAATGTATTTTGATTGGTTAGGATTCCAAATCATACATGTTGTTTGATCCACCTACCCAAGGTTTTATAATACGACGAGATGTTCAATTCAATGAAGTCTCTTTTCCTTCTGAGTTTGTTGAACCTCATGTTACCTTGAATTTTCCTTCATATTTTGTTACCCCTTCCTCTATTTATGTGACTACAATTGATCCTAGTTTACCTTATTCTTCAAGTGCTCCACTTGAATATTCTTAAGATACTAATGTGGTTTATACCACTACTACACTTCCTTTTGGTCCCAAAAAAATATTGAATTCATAGGTTCTAATATTAGTATTCCTTTCAATATTTGATGAACTATATCTTACTCTTATCTCATCACTAAAGTATAGGACACAAATGATCCATGTACCTATGCTCAAGATAAAGATAATCTTGAATGGGATAAAGCAATGACTGTTGAGTATAACTCATTAATGAATAACAAGACTTGGACTCTTGTTCCCCTTCCTCTTGGAAATAATTTAGTTGGATGTAAATGGATATATAGAACAACATTTAGTGCAAAAGGACATATTGAAAAACATAAATCCTAGTTAGTAGAAAAATATTTTTCTCAACAAGAATGTATAGGTTATGTTGAAACTATTATTCCAGTTGCTAAAATGAACAAAATAAGAACCATACTTTCTCTTTGTAATGCCCGCCTCGGTACCTAACTGTTTAGAATAATGAGGTACTAGTTTTTAAATGAACCGGCTAAGTAAAACATGAACCATTTGAATTTACTTTGAGAATGTTTTAAAAGGAAAATTAAGAATAGTGTATATGCTCGACTGACTGAGATACTAGAATGCATGATGTAAATAATTTATATAGTGTAGCGCTACTAATGTGTGCTTGAGTGTGTGTTGTGGCAGGTAAGACGATATATCGACTGACCCATAATGGAAATTTAGGGGTTGTAAGAATGGAAAGAACGCATAGGGGTGTGACGACTGACTGTCGACCCTGGATTAGCAATCCACGCACAGGTGAAGCCGTTTCAGCTCACTCGAGAAAGTGTATGCCGTACGGGCAAGGCCATAATGATTTGGTCGTGTACGACGAGTCGAGGGGCACGCAATAAGGAGAGCCTTATCCCTCAACATCTCTTAGTCTCCAAGGAGCATAATTGAGAGATCGCGGTAACAGTTCCTGGTCGCTACGCAGTACTTCCCATAAGAAGGAAGAAATGAAACTATCAGAAGGGCCCGCCGAAGAGGTAACCAGACAAGAACGAAAGAAAGAAAATTAATCAATGGTATAACTGAAAATTTCACATAAGATTTAAGAAATACTTTATTTCATTTTGTTCTATTTTATTAATTTGAATAATTATATTCAAGATTTTATTTTTAATTGATTTCATTAATTTGAATTATTCATTTTAATTGATTTTATTAACTTGAAAAAGAATTGAAGAGATTGATTTTATTTATATTAAATTTGATTAATTTTATTATTATTTATTCAAAAGATTTTATAGATTTTATTATTTTAAATCATTCTATTAAAGATTCCATTTAATTGACTTCATTATTTTAAGAAAGAATTGAAATAGGTCATTAATAAAAGAATTATTTTTCTTTTATTATTATTCAAGATTTTTACTTTAAATTAATTTTATTATTCATTTAAATTATTTTATAAAGAGGAAATTTAAAATAGATTATACTTTTAGTAAAATGAATCATCTTTTAATTTAATCTTAATATTAGGAAAAGAAAGAAAAGTAGAAAGCAATAAGTCTAACTAAAAGATTGTTAAGTAAACTAAATGAGAACCAAAAAAGAAGTAGAACTCTTCTATACCTAACTCCTACTGATCTAGGGATTTAGGTGCACATTAAAAACATTAAGAAGACACATGTGTTTGAGAATATTGGAAATTAAAATATTAAATTAAATTAAATATGTGCATGGACAAACACATGGCACACAGGCTTTTGCTATATAATGAGGGAGGAGAAGGACATCTCAAGCTCCCTAATGCTGGATGGTCATCACCGAGGGGTCACTCGGTACTTCGTTAGGAAATTTGATTGGATCGTGCGGGAACCACTTCGAGGACTCCATCGATTCACTGGACCAACCATCAAAAACAGGTTTGAAGTATTTAATTTATTTATTTTACTAACTCTTGTGGTAGAATGAATAAATCTGGGTATATAGTTTTATTTATTGACATTCATGTACTGCAATAGATAGAACTAGATCTATGGTCTCTATATCTTCTTCTGAAAAATCATATTGAAAGTTCTGAAATTAATTATACTTATATTTTCAAATTCCATGGAAATCTTTTTGGGAACCCGAAATGGGGGTCCCTACATTTGGTATCAGAGCCGATGCCTTGAGGGCATTGGACTCATATTATACAGGGGTTGTCGGTATCTAATAAGGTTCAATACTCTTTAAGTTTTGTTGTCTTCTTTCCAGTCTTAAGATGAATATTCTAATTTGTTTTTCGGAAGAAATTTATGATTTGATCCAGTTTCTAGTTTCTAGTATGAAAACTATTTTCCTTGTATAGAATGCATCTTATAAATATCGACCTAAAATGAGAAAGTAAAAACATGTGTGAGTTTTGTGTTTAAATTAGAAGTTGCTCTTAGCTCTGTATTTTTCATGGATTGGCGATTTCCAGATACAGCTTGAATCGTTTTTTGATTCAATTTAAAAATTCTGTGTTATGACCATCTAATCTGTACGCATTGAGTTTTTTTTTTTATGATCTTTGTATTATAACATGAATGAGCATTTTTAGATCTACGATGTGTATTGTAATTCGATCCATCTAGTATTATAACAGGGTTGGAATCTCCGTGTTATAACATGGATCGGCACATTCTAAGTTGTGATTCGAACTATAGTTGATCCATTTAAAAACTCTGATTTGTGCTTCTTTTCTAGAATTCCTATTTATTTATTTTTTAATATAATAGATCTTGATCTTCTCAAGATTGCTGCGTTACATTTTCAAAAATGGAAGGCGTTTCTTTTCCAAAAAATTTTCTTTAGAAACAAATTACTCTCCACTTATAAGGTCTGCGTAAATCCGTTTCTTTTCCAGAACGTTTTTTTTTATATGTTCTCAAAAGATTTGCACAGACCCATTTCATGGCAGTCCCCGAATTTACAAAATGAGTTGTGTATCTTTGCGTGAATCCATTAGTTGGTACATGTCCGAAACCTGTAAGGCGATTTGTAATGGATCATAGAGAATTTTGGAGTGTCCACTCGCTTTCCTATAACTCACTTACAACTGTAATTTAGATCTCTAAAACCTATCTGTGGGTTTCTTCTATTTCAACTCAGCATGTGAACAGAGTAAGCTCATCGTGAGGGATTGTATGATTATTGGGTCGATCTGGACTACTGCAATGGAGATCTAAATTGTTGGATCAAGATTTCACAAAAATAACTATGACCTTCTTCCATCTATGCTCTCCATAACCGTTTTATCAAATGTCAATGGAAGTTTAACTTTTTATTTAAATTCTTAGCTGCAATTCATATATGCGTTTTCCAGATCTCATCAGTTTATTTACTTTTAGCTCTTTAAAGTTTGCGTTGAGCCCTTTTATAATGACGTTTCCATAACTCATGAGATCTACAAGTTACTCATCATAAGTCTACAATTTTCTTATGGCACTTCCAGATCTAATCAGATGGTTGTGTTTGCACCTTAAATTTCATGTTAAACCCTCTACGCAATGCTGTAGCGCCCTCCAGAGCTTTATCGTCTGACCTGTTTTGCCTTCTAATCTCTGCAAGTTAAATCTATAGTGTTTCGATTTCAGTTCTTGGTATTTGATTTACAGCATTTCAAGATTGATGGCATTCCAAATTGATGGGTGTCTTAGTTCATTCACCAGAAGATAAATTCCGCTTGATCATATAACTCAATAGATCGCTGCACCTAGGCTCCTACTTACATCCACTATCGTTTTAGGGTACATACTAAACTGCATTTTAATTTATTTTTTTTAAGATTGTGACTGACCTTTGAACTCTGCATAGATCCACTCATGGGCATTTCCAGAATTTATAAGCAATTGTATTGACCCGTCTTTGTATGGATCCGCTTATTTTGGGCATTTTCAAACTTCATATTGCAAACTGTATTCTTTTCTCCTATCTTTAAAAAGATTCTAGTGTGCCATTCAAATGAATGGCGTTTTATTATTTAAATCATATTGAACCCATTTAAGACCCCTGTGTTATAATTTCGATCGATATTTTTCCAGTTCCAATTGATTCACATTGAATTCATTAAATATCTCTGAGTTATAATATGGAATGGTGTTTTTCAGTTTTGATTTCGAATCGTATTGAGTCCATTAAGATATCTGTGTTATAACTTGGGATTGACGTTTTCTAGTTTTACATCTGAACCGTAGTTGACCCTTTTAAAAATCCCTGTGATATATTTTGGGTCAGTGATTCCAGAATCACATTTGAAATCGGATACAAGCTCTTAAAAATCTCTGTTTATTCAACGACATTTCCATATCCAAATTCATGTTGGCGTTGGCTTGTTTAAAAGTTCTCTGCAATCGATGGCATTCCCAAATCCGATTTATGATGGCGTGTTGCCGATTTAAGAGTTATCGGAATCATTGGGCAATTCCATATCCAATTTATTGACTGTGTTTCCCTTATCTAGAAAGTCCAGCTATAGGTCTTGAACGCCACTCTGAGATCGGATTCCTTGTGTAATTATGAATCTAACTTTTAGTTAAACTCTATGTATTGTTTATTTAAAAAAAAATCTTTATGTTCCAGTCTCAAGACAGAAAGGTGTTGCCAGATCCATAGTGATAATGGCTTATGGATTTTTATATGGTCTCTACCTTCGACTCGGAATGGCAATTCCAGATTTCATTTAGGATTTCAATCTTGAACCTTAAAAAGCCTCTATGGTGATCCCAGGTTTTGTAAGATTTTAATCTAAACCTTATTAATCTCCGTATACCATTTTTTTTGGGTTCCAGGTCATTGCATTGCATTACAACTGCTCTTCACTATATGGTATTAAATCATTTTTAATGGCGTTCCAGGTCATTCATTGAATTACAACCTACTCTTTAAAGTATGCGATTGAACCATTTTAATGGTATATTGAATCCATTTAAGATTTCTGCGTTATAACTTGAGTCAACCTTCTCCAGCGTTATAGTTGAATCGCATTAAATTCATTAAAGGATCTCTGTGTTATACATGATTTGGTGATTTCCAGTTTTACAACCGAACCATATTGAATTTTCTCAAAGATCTATGTATTTTAAATTGGCATTTTTTCAGAAATGTATCCTGATTCATCAAATTGATCTCTAAGTCCTCTGCATACCTCTGTAGAATTTCTAATGGGCGTATCCAGAAACTTTAATTGTAAATTAAAGTTGAACAACGAAGTAGGAGAGGTCTGTGCGCCTCACACCACGACTACCACCTGGATGTAATTTTTTGAGAACCCATAAGTCGTTTCAGTTATGGAAAATTCCAATTGAAATATCATGGTCACCACATCGACTTGGTATCTTCTTATGATTATGATTATTATATTTTATGTTAGCCTTACAATTAAGCTGAGTCGGAGTTGCCAATATCCGAATAAGTCTTGAACAGGGATCAAACCGAATACAAATGATAGATGTATATATTAAATGAAAGAAATGTTAAAGATTAATTAAACGCATGAACGCATATGAATTTAAGGAAAGGTTAATGCATGGATGTATATAAATTAAAAGGAGTGTTAAGTGTCAGTTGAATGCATTGATGTATATTACATAGAGGAAATGTTAGGAATTAGTTGAATTCATAGATAGTGCACAACTAATTGCCATAATTATCACTTAAGAATGCCCTTCATCATTAATGTATTTGTAGCATGTTTCAAATATTTTACCTTTACCATTTACAAGTTTAAGAAAGAAGTGTATTTACATTTGGTATAAAAAAATTTAAAAAAATGGCTTGTTATCATATGTGCCCTTGGAATTATATTTAATAGTTGGATGATAGATTTATGACTTTGAAAAAAATGAAATATTGTATACTGTTGCCCATGTCTTTAGAAATGTAATATCCAAGTTGTGGTTTATGTCTTCGAAAAAGGAAGGTGTTGTATGGTGTTATGGATGTCCTTGGAAATATAAACAAATGTATAGTATAGGTTGGTTATAGCTAGTATAAAGACCTTGAAGGAAAGAATATGGAATTTTAAATGAACCTTATCTTCCTTAAAAAAATATTAAAGAATATTTAGAATACCTTAAATGTAAAGTGAAATTGGATATCAATGAATGTTTGGAATGTTTTAGTCATAGATGAAAATTAAATGTCTGTTGGTAAAGTATTAATGTTTTTCTAAAAGGAAAAAGAAAATTTCATTGAAGTCGATCCTTATAAAGGATGTCATTCGAATAGCTTATTAACATTTAAAAGATTATAAAAGTTCCATTACAAAGATGTCATTATAATAGTTTTTCTTATTCAATGATCTTAGGATTTTTGTACATTAACTCCAACGAAAAGGATGGGTCTTACTAAATTACACCCTAGGGACATTTTTGTATACACTACATTCGAGGAGTGAAAAGGAAAAGAAAGGAGTTATTAAAAATATATAAATTGTGTTTTATACATAGAAAGGTTTTCCTATATATATACATGTTTTGGAAGATGTATACCTTGCGCCTTTAAAATAAGGAAAATGAATCATCAAAATACATATAAGTTATGTTTAAATGGTATAAAGTATTTCTTTTAAAATATATTTTGGAACATGCATACTTTACTGAAAAGAGTTATTAAAATATATATAAATTATATCTAGACAGTAAGAAGTATTTTCTTTTTATATATATTTTGGGATATGTACACTCCACTCAATTAGGGAAAAAGGAAAAGAGTTATTAAAATGTATATAGATTATGTTTAAATTGTAGAAGGCATTTCTTTTTGTTGAGATATGAATACTCTGTGTCAATAAGGAAGGGAAATTTTGTAAATGCACTTTTATAACCAAACTACAATGGTTATGTTTCATTAACATGACTTTTATATTATTGAGATTACACTCTTTATTATATACATGTATTGTGTATCAATATAATGTCTTTTTAAATCTTTTTGAGAATGATTCTTACACTATTCAATTAAATAGATTATGTTCAAATAGAATGTAAGACATAGTTATTATGGATGTATTTGAGGATAGATGACAAGGTAATGACCATATATGAATTTAAGAAAGAAGTGCTTAGATAATTTTGAAGGTTGGATGCTTATGATTTACTATCAAGAAGGAATGGATATATAATGTTTAATAATGGGAGATTGTGACTCACGATGAGCGATGCATGGAGATCGGCGTGGAAAAATCAGAGCTGTGGTCTTACTTCTTCTCCTTTGGCAAGGATACTTCCAGCTTCTCGAACAGGAATTTGTTATGGACGATTTCAAATTCGGTTGCAATTAATGAGCCAATAGAGGACTATTGTGGAGATTTCTATACTATGAAATGTACGATTTAGTTATATTTTCAAATATGAGATGTATACTTTTATGATGGTAGAAAAGAGGAAATGAAATTTCATTACCAATTGTGGTTATGTTGAAGAAATGAATGTGAAAAGAAAGTGAAAACTCACTGTGTAAACACATGAGACTTAACTTCGGGATGAATTTTAAATAAGAGGGGGTGTATGTAATGCCCGCCTCGGTACCTTAATTGTTTAGAATAATGAGGTACTAGTTTTGAAATGAACCAGCTAAGTAAAACACGAACCATTTGAATTTACTTTGAGAATGCTTTAAAATGAAAATGAAGAATAGTGTATATGCTCAACTGACTGAGATACTAGAATGCATGATGTAAATAATTTATATAGTGCAGCGCTACTAATGTGTGCTTGAGTGTGTGCAGTGACAGGTAAGACGATATACCGACTGACCAACAATGGAAATTTAGGGGTCGTAAGAACGGAAAGAACACATAGGGGTGCGACGACTGACTGTCGATCCTGGAGTAGCAATCCACGCACGGGTGAAGCCGTTTCAGCTCACTCGGGAAGTGTATGCCATACGGGCAAGGCCATAATGATTTGGTCGCATACGACGAGTTGAAGGGCGCACAATAAGGAGAGCCTTATCCCTCAACATCGCTTAGTCTCCAAGGAGGGTAGTTGAGAGATTGCGGTAATGGTTCCCAGTCGCTACGCAGTACTCCCCATAAGAAGGAAGAAATGAAACTGTCAGAAGGGCCCGCCGAAGAGGTACCTAGACAAGAATGAGAGGAAGAAAATTAATCAATGGTATAACCGAAAATTTCACATAAGATTTAAGAAATACTTTATTTCATTTTGTTCTATTTTATTAATTTGAATAATTCTATTCAAAATTTTATTTTTAATTGATTTCATTAATTTGAATTATTCATTTTAATTGATTTTATTAACTTGAAAAAGAATTAAAGAGATTGATTTTATTTATATTAAATTTGATTAAATTTATTGTTATTTATTCAAAATATTTTATAGATTTTATTATTTTAAATCATTCTATTAAAGATTCTATTTAATTGACTTCATTATTTTGAGAAAGAATTGAAATAGGTCATTAATAAAAGAATTGTTTTTCTTTTGTTATTATTCAAGATTTTTACTTTAAATTAATTTTATTATTCATTTAAATTATTTTATAAAGAGGAAATTTAAAATAGATTATACTTTTAGTAAAAGGAATTATCTTTTAATTCAATCTTAATATTAGGAAAAGAAAGAAAAGTAGAAAGCAATAAGTCTAACTAAAAGATTGTTAAGTAAACTAAATGAGAACCAAAAGAGAAGTAGAACTCTTCTACACCTAACTCCCACTGATCTAGGGATTTAGGTGCACATTAAAGACATTAAGAAGACACATGTGTTTGAGAATATTGGAAATTAAAATATTAAATTAAATTAAATATGTGCATGGACAGACACATGGCACATAGGCTTTTGCTATATAATGAGGGAGGAGAAGGAGAGAAGGACATCTCTTGCTCCCTAATGCTGGATGGTCATCATAATCTCGTATTATGTTATGATCCTTGAAGTTGGGATTAGCCGGAACGTGGATTGGGAGATCCTTTCGGGAGGCTAGCTGTGTGTTCTTACGATCCCACTTGCTCGGGGGTTCGGAGTGAAGAAGAATAACCCCGATACGGTAGGGAGGTCAACCGAGGGGTCACTCAGTACTTCGTCAGGAAATTTGATTGGATCATGCGGGAACCACTTCGAGGACTCCATCGATTCGCTGGACCAACTGTCGAAAACAGGTTTGAAGTATTTAATTTATTTATTTTACTAACTCTTGTAGTAGAATGAATAAATCTGGGTATATAGTTTTATTTATTGACATTCATGTACTGCAATAGATAGAACTAGATCTGTGGCCTCTATATCTTCTTCTGAAAAATCATATTGGAACTTCTGAAATTAATTATACTTATATTTTCAAATTCCGTGGAAGTCTTTTTGGGGAACCCGAAATGGGGGTCCCTACACTCTTGCTCCATCTTATCAATGGTAAATACACCAAACGGATGTCAAGAGTGTGTTTTTGAATGCTGATCATGAACAAGGAAAATTTTAGGGGCTAATCTTAGCCCATGGGCTAAATTTAGGGGTTTTAATTTTTTAGTGGGCTATTTTTTTATTAAACCATCATTTACTATGATTAGCCCAATTTTTATGTATTTATTTTTAATAAATGGCACATTAGCCCAATAAAATATATAAAGAGGAATTTAAATCTAACCATTTCGCCCAGGTTTGATTCGATTTGGAGCTCCCATAGCACATAAAATAATCATGCTCCCTCTATTTCTCCCAAAATCTATAGAAATGGCAGTTGCTGAGGGTAAATTCACCCTTCAACGATCATGGAAATGCTGGTTTTTGGTAAAATCGCCCACGTATTATGGATTGAAATCGATTTTCAATTTTAATTCACCCCATATATATATATAGATAGATAGATAGATAGATAGATAGATAGATATAGATAGATAGATATGATGTTTTCGTTTTGGTTTTTATCATATCTTAAACGATTTTGTGTTTCTCCAAATTAACAGATGGGATTTACACTTAAATTTCAAGATTCACTTAGGTTTTGGTCGAGGGATAAAAACTTCTCCGGATATATCAGGGGTCGTGTATCTCCTGATAGAGAGCCAAGTTGTTTTAGATACCACTTGTCACCTAGTTTGCGCTCTGATTCGTTCCATAAAGAGAGGGGAAGATCAGATTTTTTATGGAACATTGAATTGATATAATAATTTAGTATTGGAGGGAAATCTTAGGGAGATATTATCTCAATGTTGTTTCCATAATTTCTTTCCACTGGACATTTTTCACCCTCTAAGTGTCTAGAAGACCTCCTCTACACCTGATTGATCTCCCAGGGTAGACAACCTCATGGTGAATATAAATGTAGAGTTGCATTCTATCCAAGGGCACATTGTTTTCCTACTCATCCTTTTTTTTATTTATGCCGGCAGAAGAGAGAGGGGAGGCTCATCTCTTTCGACTCCTAATCAATTTATTATTCATGTATCCAGAGGAGAGAGAGCAGAGAAGAGAGAGCACATGCTCATCTCTTTCTACACTTCCCTTTCTGCATATTCTCAGTGGGATGGAGCCAAAGCATTTCGGTTGACTAAGTATGTAACCATGCGAAGGGGAGTCGGCTCGCCATTGTGGCATTTGCGTATGCTGGGGATCTCTTTCTGAATCATTTGCAATGGAGATATACACTCAGTGATACAGGTTGGTAATATGCCTGGCAACAAAGGTTGGTAAGTGATCTCTGCATAAAAAATAAGCTCTGCAATTTATACATTTGATTGGCTTAACCCCGATCACCCAGGCTCTGCGGGGCTCTTCCAATTCTTGGTCAAAACCAGATCTTTAAATACGGTGTTTACTACCACAGTAACTATAGCATTTCGATTTACTCCTAACTGGCTCAGTTATTACCATCGGTTCTCCACAATTTCCATTGACTTGCATTCGATTTTTGTATTATGGTTTTAAATCAGTGCATTTATTCTCCTTTTTACGTCATGCCAAAACGAGGGTTTGAGAAGAGTGCCGACTAGATCTTGAATGTTGGGATTTTTCCTTCTGAGGGTGTCGACTAGATCTTAAGTGTTGGGCGATTCCTTTCTTATTGATAAATGTACGTATATATATTTATATGCTCTGCATTTTTATTGAAAAGGCCGTTACTATCAATTATAAAAAAAATCCGACGGATATCTATATATATATATATATATGAAAACAAAAGTTTTTATGTTGGTTCTATATATATGTATCTTATATACATATATGATCTTCCTTTTAAATAAACGGATAGTTGATCTCTGATGTTTTCATCATAGTTTGTATGTATTTTCAGCCTCATAGTTAAAGATCACTTACTATAGGCGATAGGTGATCTTTGGGATCTCTCTAACAGCTCCACTGGCTCAACATTATTTAAGGTGGAATATTATTCACATAGTGGCTAAACCCTAGATTTGGGGCCATCACATCTTCCCTAAAATCCTATTTCTGTTAGGATTTCGATTTTGATTATACTTCTATTTTGATTTCGATTATAGTGGCTAAACCCTAGATTTTGATTTTGATTATACTTTTGTGTTTCGTTTCTACTTTTTGAGTTTGAGGCCATTACATTGGGTATCCTCCTAACCGTGACTGCAAACAAAAAAAAAAATCACTCCAACTCCATCTTCAATGCACAAGTCCAACATGATCTCAAGGCATCATACTTCACAAAATTGCAGGGATGGTTTCTGCTACCGAAAGGCATATACTTCACAAAATTACGATGTTCATAGAAAACTTATTCATTCTACATACCCATCCGAGATCAATTTTAGGGACAAAATTATTTACGGTATGTTTCTCAGTTGATTGTTGTATGTACCCAGAGCTGATACAAATCCATATCCAAGCCATTCCATGAAGAAAGTTGAGTGATTCCCATGAAAATTCCTTAACAAAAATTAATTGTAAAATGCAATCAATTAAACCTGAAAAAATAATGTTGGGCACATTTTGAAAACCTAACATTAGTCGTCCATACTTGTATGTTCAATATTTAAAGTTAGTATTTGATCATGTGTTTTATCATTTTCATTTGTATACTGGTTTGAAAGGGTGCTTGACTGGTATATATTCATTCCCTTGTTTACCAATATATGTTTCCTACTCCGCAGATAATTTTCACCGCGTATTTTTCTCCCAGAAACATTGGGCCTTCCATTCCACGTTCGTTTTTGCATTCCCTGTACTTGTTTTCACTGCAAGTGATTGATCCATAGTACCAGTAGCTTCTATATTACCGCGTACTTGTGGTGCACTTAACAGAGTAGATTATATTTTGAAACTACAAACTCGATCCATATTACTAGTCTTAAACTGTAGCAGTGCACTTAACGGAGTAGCTTCGATTTTGCAACTACAAAGTCGATCCATATTACTAGTTTTAAACTGTAGCGATGCAATTAACAAATTAACTTCTATTTGAAACTCTTTCCTATATGTACCATATATGTTTATGGTAGGACTCTTAAGAATATTATTTCTTAGAATATTTTAAATAGCTTGATAGCCTCCCCTCCAAAACTTGGAACTTGGAGCTACAATCTGTCATCCATTGGTTTAATTTGCAAGGATTTTTTTGTTAATTGCTAGAGTAGGTTATCCACATAGATATCAATTCTGTCAATGTTGGGAAAATTGATGGATCCTATAGTCATCATTTTTTGGATCACAAAAATTCTACAATGCCGAGAAGGCTTCAATAATAAATACGATGAAAATAAGAACAAGATATAGGAATGGAGGAATAATATGGAGTAACTAAATGAGAAAGAATGAGATTGGAGAAGAGGAACGAGAGTGAAATATAGAGGTAAAAGGTAATGTGGAGATTTTTCCAATGAGGTGATATGGACATTAACAACTATAATATCTATATAATAATTTATAAAGACAGCTCAAAGGAGAATGGTTGCATCATTTTGTAATCCCTAAAGTGTTCGTCTTTCATGATTAGTGCCTTGGCAATATAAAATAACCCCAAAAAACGTAAAATGAAATTTCGACATTCCCTTCATTTATTAAGGTTGAAGAAAACTGTAGCATCCATTCTCTTTTTCAATGAAAGATTTGGTTTCTAACTCATAGATGGTTATTTATAGTGGAAAAAGATTTTGGTTTTTAACTCATAGATGGTTATTTATAATATGAATTATTGGATGTCTCCTAGAAGACTAAAAAAATGACAGCTTAATATTTTTAGTAGACCTCCTTTGTTTAAAGAATATGATTGATGTGGAAAAAAAAAAAATGTAGATTGTTCACAAAATCGGTCCACAATGAAATGTTGAATATGAAAGAAAAGAAAGAATTTGAAAGAACTCAGAATGCCTTTCATGAATCATTTGAATGGTGATGAATAAGATAACTTGCAAAACTATCCTACGTTTTCTCAATCTAATTTGAAGATTTGGTTCATACATATAAACATGAATTACATATCATCATACTTCATTCCTGAAAGTCTAAAAATTTTCATTGCCTTGAATTTCGAAGACCAAATCTACAGAAATGACAAAGAGTAAAGAAAGAAGAAAAGATAGATGTGAATATTTTGTGATGCTTTGTGTTACAATGCTAACGCATGCAATTGGTGGGAGTTAGAGAAAATATTTATACCCCATTTCCTCAAATTAGTACCGAGGTATGTAGGTATGTTACAAATTTCTTCTTTGTCATTCTTGTTGAGCAAATCTCCTATCTATTCAGATTCGTTTCAAGGGGGTTCATATAAAACTACTGGTTCCTTCCTTGCTATCGTTACTTACAAGAGTTGTTTTATGATTATTTATGTACATGTTTACAACCGTGGCATTGGTTTGCATCACATGGTTGGTATTTTATTTCAATTAGACCCTAATTTCTAGCATCAAACAAACTCGAAAAAGGATTAAATGATGTTTTACTTGCAATTGGAACACAATATATGATGATTTTATTGTAACCAAACAATCTTTTCCACAACCTGTTCCATTACCTGTGATTCTTCTCTGCAAATCTTGTCTTTGTTTTTTCATAACAATGAATTTTATTATTACATGGTAATTTTTATATTTTGTATAATACCCCAACATTAAAGGTTGAATCTACTCTATACAACTAACCATAAGCTTGGAGTGTGTTGGTATATTCCTGATATGCATAATTGAACTTTACTGGAACACATTGACATTGCAGGAAATGGTTAAATTTATTTTGGATGTATGGCATGAAGAAGGGATTTATGAGTAATAGTGATGCCATGAAGAGTGATGGAAGGATCAAGAGTTCTTAGATGTAAAAGGTTTATCTTTTATAATGATTCATGGAAGCAATAGGTTCTTAGCACCCAAGGGTACATTTCTACTGTGATTCAAGAAATTCATGTGCATTGTATGCATGTTGAGTTTCAAGCAATCTTATCAATAGAAACTCTGTTGTATTCAAAATTACAGAGGTTTTACATTTTTTTGACATTAATGTATGTTTGGAAGTAAAGACTTGTCATACTCGTCTTTTTTGTTTTTTTTTTCATCTTGACTGAAGTGCAAATGCATAGCCACCTTAGATCATGAATCTTCTGAAATTATCTGGTGCACTTTGAGGAATAAGCTTTCAATTCCTTTTTCAACCATGATGCCAGGAATGCAGGGTGTCTTTTTGGTAAAAATTTCGTAGGGCTTACACTTGGCCTCAACTGCAAATCCACCATTGTGCTAATCATCTGTCTCAATGTCTAAAGAGGTGTAGCGATGGACAAATCCTACAGATTCTGGGGTTTGTCTATATCTAAGCAACATATGTATGGTTTTCTTACCTAGGATTTTTGCTTTTCTTTTCTTCGTAGATGAAGAAGAATCCTTAGTACTTTATTCTTTGTCATTGTTGTCAAGCAAATATCCTGTCTATTCAGATTCGTTTCAAGGGGGTTCATATAAAACTACCAGTTCCTTTCTAGATATGGTCACTTTCCAGAGTTCTCTCATGATTATTTATGTAGATGATAAGTTAAATCCTGAAATCCTGAAAAATGTTAAGTTATATGCTTGTCAAACAAGTGGCAAATCCTAATGATGGTCAGGGTTTGTGATTTAACTCAACAAGTGATAAATGGAGAGGTTAACACTTGTCTCATGATTATTCAATGTACATGTTAAGTTAAACCCTGAAATCTTGAAAACTGTTAAGTTTTATACTTGTCAAACAAGTGGCAAATCCTAATGATGGTCAGGGTTTTTGATTTCCTTATGATCTATTTGAAGAGCTAACTTTCTTCAATGTACTGAGGTAATCCGTTTTAACCAGCTAAATGGAAATCACAGTTTTTAATTTGATTTTTGTGACACCATAGGTTTCTCAATTAAATATCAAGGTCATTTTTTAGTCCCATATGTGCTAGGTAGGTCTATAAATGCCAACAAAATTTCATTCTACAAGGTCAAAAGACAAATGTGAAATCAAGAGTATCTTTAAAGTTTAACCATTCCATTCTAGAATAAACAAAATTTGGGTTAAATCTCTTGAATCCTATGATGCACATCTGGACTCGTTAGATTGCCATAGCTGACTACACAAACTGCACAAAACCATATCTGTCATTGTTAGCCCCAATGATCAGAATACTGTATTTTGTGTTATTGTTTATTTCGTGACTTATACATGTGCTAGATGGAGTTATTATTGTGATCATGGTGCAATCACTTTAACAGCTTATGGGTATTTTGTGAGTGAAATCATGACAACATCATTTTGATGTAGATGTTTGGAAGTTGTAATTGTTCTTCAATCATTTGTGTATGTGTACCTCTATGTGTGCCATAAAGTGCCCCCTTAGCTTGAACTGAATTATCATGAGTGGAGGCAACATCATTGCTTCTTATGCATCAAACCTCTATATCTGTCATTTACAATGAGTTGATAAGAGCTTCATGACGTTACCTTTGTTCTTGTGCATAGATATTCTATTTGTTAAGTACATCTCTGTCATTATTCTAAATTTGTAACTCAGGTGGATTGACACAATATTTGGTGTTGTTGATTTAGTGTTTGACAAGGGGATTTCCAGTACTAGTGTTATAAATATTCTCCAAGTCTTTATAAGGTTTTATGATTTCGTGAAAGATTTGCCAATATTTTACAAGGTTTTATAGTGAAATATTCGCCAAGAATTTTTACACATAGAAATTTAGGGGGGGGGTCTTAAAATTTTCCCTGATCGTGAAAGCATTTATATGCAACAACCACTTGGTTTCATCAATGCTAAAATTTCAAGTTTGGCATGCAAATTAAAAAAAGCCTTTATATGGTCTTAAACATGCACCTAGAGCTTGGTATGGAAAATTGATAATTATTTCTTGAATAATAGTTTTAAGCAATATATATATGATCCAAATATGTATGTTAAGAAATTTGATGATGATGTCATCATTATGGTACTTTATGTGAATGATCTTATCCTTTCTGGAAGCTAGCTTACATTTAAAAAGGAAATGAAGAATAATCTTAAGAATGAATTTGAAATGATAGATTTAGGCCAATTGCATTATGTTTTAGGTCTAGAGATTTTGCATATGGTTTATGGTATATTATATTCTGGGCCTAAGTATGCTACATATTTATTGGCTCAGTTTCATTTGAGTGATTGGAATATTTATCCTACGCCATTACTGCCTGTTGTAAAGTTAATTGTTGATTGTGATACTCTTCTTGTTGATTGCACTTTATATCATTAGATTGTAGGGATTTTGATATATTTTACACACTATAATCCCGATCTCTCTTTTGTAGTCAACATGGTTTTGAGGTTTATGCAAAAGTCTCATGAAAGTCATTGGGAAGAATCAAAGAGAATTCTTAGATATTTATATGCGACATTTCATTATGGTGTATTCTATTCTAGTAGGGATATAGATTCACTTCTTGGTTATACATATTCTGTTTGGTAAAGGGATGCTTTAGATAGAAGGTCTACTACATGGTACATATTTTAGATTGGTTTGTGATTGATTTCAATGTCCAGTAAGAAGCTGAGAACTCTTTTTCTTTATTCTTGTGAAGCAAAGTACATGGAAGCTAAGGAAGCAACTAGGGAAGCAGTGTGGATCCGACATGTTCTTATAGAGATTGGAATGGTTCATAAGTATCCTACTAAATTAAGATGAGACAGTGAGATTTCAATTATTCTTGTATTCAATTCAGTGTATCACTCCAATACCAAACACATTGATCTTGATACTCAATACATTCGAGATATTGTTGCATATGGTATTATTTGTTTGGAGTATTGTCACATGGGACAATAAGCAGTCGATATCTTCACCAAATCCATTACAAAATAAAATCCTATGTATATTTGAAGTTTGTTGGGAATGGAGGAATTTGTCATAAAGGGGGAATGCTAATGTAATTCCATCGTCGTCTATATATGTTCATCCATTCTAGGACTCGACTGGAAACATCAAGCAGTGCCTACTCCCATTCAACTCATTAGTTGGATCTTAGTTGCATCAACATAGTCAAACCTATAGGTTATTGGATCGATAGACTCATTCGACCCTACGGATCAGTTGATCTATCGACTTATTCAACTCACACAATCCTATGCAAGATTCATTCATCATACATACCCCAAAACATTTGATGACTAAAACACATGTCAATTGACATCTTGAATAGTATAAAGGAAACAGGAAGATGCCATCAATGTGGAAAGAATGTCTCTTTATCTTATTCTAGCCGACAACGAGGAAAAATACGATTGGTCACCTTAATCAAATCGTAACTAATTCTTTGTAATTGAAACATGGTGGGTAGGAACCCAAGTGTCCCTCAAATTTATATATATACATGTAGCCTCGAATAGGAAAGGGTTACTTGTTTTTTATTTCACTAAGAATAGTCCTGAAAGAGACGGCTTGATTGGTTCCTCATGATTCCTTCATTTAACATCCATTCATGTAAATGAGTCTTTCAACACAGTGCACCTCGATATAGGGTTAGATTACAAACTTGAGAGACCAACGTCCCACATGATACTACACAATACAACTAGATTTTTCACCCTTGGGTTTCTCCATTACGAATTCATGACTTGCATTTTCATGTGATTGGTATTGCTTATTGCTTTTAGTGATTTTTTGTTTGGTTTTACCAACATTGGCATTCTTAATCAATCTAGTATTATTTCACTTTTTCCATAACAAATATCAATTTATTTAGTTGACTATGTTGTCCTCCTATCGACTCCTTGGGCGACATAGATCATTGCTATTAGAACACTCCGTTATGATCTAGACATGATTACAAACTACTTGCATACTGATCAAAATGATGTCTATTCATAAATTCTCTAAGACCTATATATTTAAATTTTAATTACCTTCAAAATTTGAGTATTTATTTGCTCAAAACCATATACTGAAGATGGCAAGTGAAATAGAGAACAAAACTCTTCATAGTGAAACTAAACAATTCATAGATAAATAAATCGCTCAACAGTGAACTAAAATGTATAAACATTTCAATGATGTTCTTTCTTGAAGTACTAGTTCAATGGCCTTGACTTCAGCTAGGAAGTTGATGAGATCTACCTTTGATGGGGTTAGCCCCTTCAAGGTACAAATGAACTTGGACATACTGAATCTGGAAGAAAATATTGATGTAGAATTTGTAGACAAATTGATACAACAATATTTATAGTCCTATTTCTTTGTGAATCAAATTTTTGAGGCTGAGAAAGTCCCAATTGCATCTCAAAAGATGTTGACTTCTGTACATTGTTAGTGGAAAAATATTTTGACTAAATGGGAAGAAGAAGGTGACCCCATCAACACATGGTCAAAATTTGTTGAAAATGTTAGGATGGAATGTTATCCACCCAAGTACATAGAATACCAATACAAGAAATGGTAGTAGTTAATACAATGGAAATACCATACTATATAAATTTATATTGATGAATTTCATTGAATAATGACTCAAATTGGTGTTAGGAAGGAAGAGAAGTTACTTTTTTTAAATATATCAGTGGATTAGATCCTTATATCCAAATAGAGATGGATTTCCTCACTATTGTAAGTCTTGCAAAAGAATTCCTTTGCACCATAAAAAAATGGCATCAAGCTATACCAAAAAATCCCCTTTTGGTTCCACCTGGATCACATTCGAATCAATTACATGGTTAGCATCAGGTATGTACATTTTCATTAAAGACACAAGAAACCCATTATGTACTTTAATGCAAGTGGGTATAGAAATATCATAAGAAATGGGTCCTATCTTAGCTAAGATTTCAAAAGGTCCATAGTATCTAGCAGCTAATTTGGAATATTTTCCTAGGTTCAATGTGCTCTTCTTGGGTCTAACTTTCAAAAATACATGATATTCAACTTGAAACTATCAGGCAGTTCTATTTTGATCTGCATAGCTTTTCTATATATCTAGAGCTTCCTTCATATTTTCCTTAATCTTAACCATTTAATCCTCCATATCCTTCAATAATTCTGGTCCAATAATGACTCTATCCATTGGATTATCCAAACTGATAGGATTATTGCACTTTATTCCATACATAGCCTCGAAAGGGCTCATTTTCAGAGAGGCATCATATCCATTATTATAAGCAAACTCTACCAAGTGTAAATAATCTTCCCACCTAGATGGTTTATCCATCACATGCATTCTTAGCATGTATTCAATCACTTGATTAACTCTTTCTATATGTCCATCTGTCTGAGGGTGGTATGTTGTAATCATGTTCAATCTTGTGTCGAATCCTTTGAACAATCCTTTCCAAAAGTTAGAAGTAAATTTTGAATATCTTCCTAATACTATAGCTTTCAAGATTCCATACAATATGTCCACTTCTTTTATGTAAATGTCTACAATATTAGCTTCCTTGTGAGTTTTCTTTACTAGAATAAAATGTGCTTCCTTAACTTATCTACCACAACCATGATAGTATAATTTTGTAATATTTTGTTGGGAAACTTTGTAATGAAATCCATTGTCACTACATCTCATTTCCATTCAAGTATTCGAAAAGGCTATAAGATTCCTCTTGGATATCGATGCTCAACTTTAACATTTTTTCATTCTATGCATCTAGCTATATACTCTACAAAATCATTCTTTGTCCCTTGCCAATAATATTTTTTTCTTATTGTTTTTATTGTCTTCTAATAACCCAAATGTCCGACATACAGAACATCATGCATTTCTTTCAAAACCATCTTTCTTATATCTCCAGAATTAGGCACATAAATTCTATCTTTATGCATGATGATTCAATTTTATTCCAACTTATACTTATCAATTTTTTATGGTATTTTATGTTGTTGTAATCCTTCTTAATTTACTTGTTGATAATGTTCATTTGTAACATTGGCTTCAATGATCCTATCCTTTAAATTTGATGTACTACAACTAATAGCCGCTACATGCATCACATGTAGCTTCTTGCTAAGTGCATCAAATGCCTTATTCTCCATACCTTTGATGTGTTTAATGTCAAATTCATATTCACATAACAACTCCATCCATATTCTTTGTCTTACATTCAAATTATGTTGCTCGAATAAGTATTTCAACCCATCATGACCAGTTCTTAACTCAAACTTCTTACCAATCAGGTATTGTATCCACATATTCAAGGCATGGATGATAGTTGCAAGTTCTCAATCATGAGTCGCATAGTTCTACTCATGTTCCTTCAACTTTCTGGATTCATAACTGATCACATGTCCTTCCTGCATCAATACTCCACCAACTCCTTGTTTACATGCATCTGTGCACACAACAAAGTTTCCTTCAAGATACGCACTCTTCAGAACCAATGCATTGGTAAGCATTTCCTTAAGTCTTTGAAAACTATCTTCACACTTAGGATTCCATTCGAACTTCACACCCTTCCTTTGTAAAGATGTGATAGGATGAGCTAACTTTGAGAATCCTTCTATGAACCTTTAGTAGTATCCAATGAATCCTATAAAATATCTTACTTCTAATACATTCTTTGGTGTTGGCCATTCCATAATAGGTCTTATCTTCTTAGGGTCTACTAAATCACCTTATTCATATATGATATGTCCTAAGTACTTGATTCTAACTTGATAAAAAGAACACTTACTTAGCTTGGCATACAACTACTATTCTCTAAGCACTTTCATTACTAATTTTAGATGTTATTCATGCTCTTCTTATGTCTTGGAATAGATAAGGATTCCATCCAAGAATAAAATTACAAACGTATCTAATTACTTTCTAAAGACTCCATTCATTAAACACATGAATATTGCTAGTGCATTTGTCAATCCAAAAGGTACCAATGTAAACTGATAATGTCCATACCTTGTTCGGAATGTTGTCTTATTGATATCTTCATTCTTAATTCTAATTTGGTGTTATTTTGATCTCAAATCTATCTTTCAAAACACTTTGGATCCCCTCAACTAATCAAACAAGTCATCAATCATTGGCAATGGGTACTTGCTTTTAATTATTGCTTTGTTTAACTGTCTGTAAACTATGCGGACTCTTTGAGTCCCATCCTTCTTCTTCACAAATAATATAGGAGCTACCCATGGTGAAACATTAGGTCTTCTATAACCTTTCTTTAGTAGCTCTTCTAATTGCATCTGTAATTCCTTTAAATCTAGGGTGCTCATTATATAAGGTGCTTTAGATGAATTTATTGTTCCTGGAACCAAGTCGATAGAGAAATCGATGTCCCTCTTAGGAGGAAATCCTGGAGATTCTTGAAATATAACTACAAACTCTTGTAGTACTGGATATTCTTGCAGCTCTATCTCTTTTCCTGGTTTTGGATCCTCCACATGAATTGCATATAACTGGCATCCCTTCCTGAAACACTTCTTTAGATGTAGAGATGTGACATGTCTCAAGGATATGGGTTTAGGTACTGTCACTTGGTTTCCTTCATCCAAACAAGTATAAGTTTTATTATGACAATCAAGTATGGCATGGTGTGCTTCGAACCAATCCATGCCAATAAATACATCACATGACCCCAAGGATATGATGTTTAAGTCTGCAAAGTTTTTCAATCCATTCATTTCTAAAGGACACACTTTTACCATTTATGTGATTTTCCTCTTGGCTCCGGTAGCTAACTGTACTAGATTTGATATCTCAAGTTTAATTTTCTTCAAATAACATTTCTCAACTATATTAGTTGCAATGTAACTATTGCTAGCTCCATAATCAATCAAAATAGTTATGGTTTTATTATAAATTATACGTACTACCTCAATCATTTGAGACTGTTGGTCTATTTTCCTCCCATCCAGGGATGCATAGATCATCTGAACACTTCCACCAACATCGCCAAGAATTTAATATTCTTGAATGTTGTGAATGTTATTTCTCTTATGTGGGAACTGACTAGCAAAGTTGTTTTCCTTGAATATCCAACATTCAATATGTGGTCTTTTCTCTGAATGCTCTTTCGTTGATTGTCCTTATTGATAAGAATTATTGTTTCTAAATTTTGAAGGATGGAATCCTTTCTCCCTTTTCTCTTGCTTTTTATTCTTCATGTCATTCCAATTCTTCTCATGTGGGGCTTTGCTCTTATGTTCTTCATATAGGTTTTTTTCATTCCATATGGATTCCTTAATATTCTTTGGTCTATCATACTAGATTTTCTCTTTATAATATTTTGGTAGACCACTTAGGAACCTTAGAATCTTCACCTTCTCATCTTTGATGAAGTATTCCTACTTCAAAAGTTTTGGAAACGTTTTCTCACAAGCTTCCATAGTCATGCTTCCCAACTTGAGCTCAAAGAATTTCTTGATCTTCGTGTCAGAGTAGTTCCTAGATAGGTATTCTTTCTAGAAGTATTTCTTAAAATTCCTCCAAGAGATTCTATCCTCATCAATGTCTTTCATCTTAACTAGCTGATCCCATCAAATAGATGCTTTACCTTGCCGATGGAATATGGCTACTCTTGCTTCCATATTAGGTGTATACTAATGAAACTAGAAGAACTTCCTAACTCCTAACAACCAGGATTCGATATCTTCTCCTTGCTTCACTTCTCCATCAAAGGTTGGTGGCTTGATTATTCTCAGTTCTCCTACTAGTTCATCCCAGGAAGACCTCATCTTCTTATGTCTCACCGGGAATCTTTCAAGGTTTCTCTTTGTACTACTTGATGAATACCCCTTCTTCTTGTCTATGTGATGAGGTATCTTGAAGATGATCTAGACCTCACATAATCTCTTATATGTATCTTTTCAACTGATCTTTGGATGGTCTTCAATGACTTTATATCATTCATGATTTGTTCTTGAATGTGTATTATCATCCCTACACTTCCTTACTGAATCCTCCAAACTTAATATTTCATTGCTCATCTTATATCTACTTGACCTTATTCTTTCAACAAACCCATCTTCAGGGCTATAAGGTCTCTATCCTTCTTCAAAATCTATCTTGAATCCTTGAATCCCTATTACTGAACTTGTACTTGTTGATTCTCTCATCGTCATTAGTTTGATTAAAATTTCAGTTTAGTGGACACATTGCTTGCTTGATTATTTGTTGGAAACGAAAATGTGTTCATTATCAATTATTGTTAGTAGAATACACAATGGTACAAGTTTATTATTATTCAAATTTATTTTCCTTCTCATTTATAAAGTAATAATCCAACTCTTCTTGAATATAATCCACCTACCTGGACAACGTGAGCTAGAAATCCTACAAGGATTTCTCCTTACCGGCTTGACATCAAGTTCATATTCATCCTAGGCTAACCTTTTGTTTAACTAATTCAAATTTAAAATATGTTAAGGTGCATGTATCTAATTTTATTCAATGCAAATGCCTATTTAAATAATGACATGTAGTTTATAGAAGGCCCATTAGCTGCAATGTTGAAACATAACTCTAATACCACTTTGTAGTGTCCCTGACCCAACTAAGGCCAAAGGCACTAGAAAACTAGGGAAAAGGGGCTAAGATCAGTATAGCACAGTGGATTAAGTAAGGTTAGGCCAACAAGCCATACACCCAAGAAATTAAAAAAAAACTTCTATGCTCTCTAAAAATAAAATGCATAAAACCCAAGCACAACATTTTTCTGAATGTGCATACTATTGATCAATACAAACTTGTTGTAGAAATAAACATTAAAGGTACAGCACTAAGATGTGATAATTGTAATCTCCAATAACCATATGTTAAAAAATTTAATTATCCATGTACTTAGTAATAGTTATTGGATTGTAATATTATTGAAAACATGATTGTAAATACTCAATTGTTGTGATTATCATCCTTCTCCTGTATCAATATGAGGATATTACTACTTATGTGCATGTGTACTGATTGTTGTGATTAAATAGTAAGTAAATAAAGTATCAAGCCACACAACCATAGTAGAATGGAGACAGAGGTTTCCATCTGCAGCCTTCAAAAAATAATATCCTATGGCTATCCCCTACATCCAACATTCACTAGTATGATTTAGATTGTATGGATGACTTCCCTCCAGCCATCAATCACCAATACAAAACAGATCGAAAATCATATAATTAGATATGCAAAAATATAGTATATCTACAATAATAAAATCAAATCTGAAACAATAGAACAAATATTCATACAAAGGTATTTTTCAATCAAAGGACATGGTGCACTCCTTTCAACACTGGAAACACTACCAGACAAAACGGTCATAAATTGGTCATACAAAAAGCGTTTCCAATGAAATAACAGATGTTCCTTAGTAGAGATGTCACTTCAGACATAATGGGATAGGTCTCACAACCCATAAATGAGAAAAAGTAGGAAAACCATAACATATGGTTGCTCCCATATTAACACCATGAGAGCCACAATTGCATATCACGAAGGAGAAGAGAAAGAATAGATGGTAGAAAAGTTTCATAAAAAATCAGACTTTCAATGTACGAAATCCATCCATCCTGCATACAATTCCTGGCACATAAACCATAAACATAACTAGGAAACAATTCATCCTCCAAGGCACATAAACATGATAAAATAACATAAATAAGCATATGAACAAATACTTATGTTCAAATGGTAACTGGATTTAGAGGGACATAGTCAAGTATAAATCACTTGAACAGGTCACCCCCGAGCTGAGACCATGGATCCACAAGCAGAGGAACACTTAGTCTAACAACTCTTGGAACTACCCCCTTCAATAACCACAATGCTTCCCACTACTACTTTCCATTCCGTCTTCACTTCCTATGGGATGTGACTCCCTTCACCTAACTCGTCCTTTAGGATATCACCATCCCATTTCCAAGATTCATGTGCGATAACCTAGAATAGTAGAGTGATAAAATGGAAGAAAAGGGTAACAATTCACCAGACTAACTCTTCGGAATGGAAAAACAGAATGCTCCTCTAAAAGGGTCCTACAACAAACACTCAATCTCAGCACAACCTCAACACAGTCCCAATATTATCAACACTCATAACACAATGAGATGGTAGAAGGAAAGTGATCTGAAACTTAGGATTATCTTCAACAAGGGTAGAGCACATGAATTTTATAGCATGATTCCAATCCTAACCCAAGGTAATCAACTCAAATTAGAGAGAGGTAAGAGTAGGCTTCATCATGGATACTTAACTCAAATTGGTGGAGTGGTGGCTTGTTTTGGGAGGTTCCACTTCCTAGATTAGCAACATGAGGAGGAGTTACCAAAAACTAAGGAGTGGAGCCATGAAGAACACAAGTAGGTGCACTAATGCATAAGGTGCTTACAAAACATGAAGGAAGGAGGATTAGCTGAGAAATAGGATCCAATAGGGTCATAAATATCCCAGAAGCACGAAAATAGGGATGAATGGAGGAGTGGGGCGCACTTGTGGATGTGGAGGCACAAATCAAGGAGGTGGAAGCTAAATTCTAGCTTACAACTCATAGAATCTAGAGAGAGGGTGCCTTAGTGAAAGCGGGGTCCATAAAAGGGCATATTTCATTCAAGGAGGGTGCACTAGGAAAGAGGGCCCCACTGAGGTATCCATAAGGTGCAATAGTAACTCCATAGTCCTTAAAATAAAAAAATAGGGTACATCGTATGATGTTTGGGTGACCAACATTATTAATGTCACCAAGGTGCAAATATGAACTAGGATGGACAAACTAGAGCCAAAAACAAGTTCTGAGGTGCTAGGGTTGTCCACATTTCCTCTCACTGAGTGGAATCCATGCTCTCCCATACTCTTTTGGTTTCCTTTGCTGAGACAGTTGTTTATTTAATAGAAGCAATCATCAATCATGACAACAATGTCAAAGTCTATACTCACATCAAATAATAAAACATCATAATTCCATATTCACATTAAAAAATAAAATATCATAAGTCCATGGATTAACAATCGGGGTATTACACAAGAGTTCATTTAAAGTTTGTTATGGATTCCACCCCTCAGGACCTATCGAATTAGTCAATTGATCGACTAGCCTAATCAATACAAACCATGAACAATGAGAAGTTGATAAAGCACTCAATCTCAAGGATAGGTTTTGTGAGTTTCAAGAACTAGCATAGGACATGTTGCAGATATCTAGTGAGAAAGCCAAGGCTCAACACAATAAGCATCATATTCCTCATTCACTAAAATTTGGGGATAATATTTTCTTGCATCTCAAGAAATAAATATTTAGTGTCCCACACAATAATATGAATCCTTTATGATATGGTCCTTACACCGTTCTTAACAAAATTGGGAAAAACTATTTTAAGCTCAACATTCCACCATACCTGGGTTTGCATCTAGTATTCAGTGTGTACTTGCTTTGATCGTATTTTACATTAATATTGGAATATATTTTCTTACACCTGATAGATACAAAATAAAAATTAATCTAAATGTTTAATAAACTCTTTCCATTAACACCATTGTTGGACACAAAGTACACCACACAAGGATGCAAACAATTCCCTTATTTCAGGTGGAAAAAACAGGACAACTCCTAGCTCATGGAAAGTGGTATCCTCTCATCAAACTTCGAGCACATGTTTCCTCATATACTTAAGAAAGAAATGGGGACCATTGAAGGGATGATCCATTCCAAGACTTGAATGGAACCATCAACTGGTTCCATTCGAATGGAAAATAACTCACCAAAAACTTTTATAAGATATATGGATCATGTTCTTAGACATTTTGTTGGAAAATGTGTCATTGTTTATCTAGATGGAATAGTGATTTTCAATAGATAGTAGGATGAGCATTTGTACCATCTTCAACAAGTTCTTAACACTCTTAAACAACACAAACTTTGTTTGAACATGGAGAAGTATTTTTTTGCAATGAAGAGTATCAATTACTTGGGCTACCTAATTCACTTAGCAGGCATCCGAGTCATCAAGGAAGGACACTCTACAAGAAACATTCATGAACTAAGGAGTTTTCAAAATTTCTATAATATTTGTGTTGGGATTCAGCCACATAGCTTGGCCAATGAATCAATTGAATAAGGGAAGTTAAAATATAGTTTTCAAATGGACC
The DNA here is from genome assembly GCA_027924585.1 of Larix kaempferi. Taxonomy (NCBI): domain Eukaryota; kingdom Viridiplantae; phylum Streptophyta; class Pinopsida; order Pinales; family Pinaceae; genus Larix; species Larix kaempferi. The sequence continues at coordinate 1,446,115 of BSBM01000738.1, forward strand.
ACAATAGAACAAGACTTTAAACAACTCAAGAACAAGCTTTGTACAACTCTAGTGCTCATGCTACCTAATTTTCATCAGCCATTTGAATTTGAGGTCGATGCAACAAACTATGCCATGCATGCCATGATCACTCAAACAAGTCATCTATTGGAGTTCCATTTTGAAACTTTTAGTGATACTATTTGCAAGTATTCAACTTATGAAAGGGACTGAATTCCATTGTACAAGCACTTAAGAAATGGAGACACTACATTATAGGTAATGAAATGATCATGTGTATAGAAAAAAAGCATTTATAGTTAGCTTGGTTATAGTTCAAGTTAGAGATGATGAGACAACACAAGTGTATTAATTTCCTACAACAATTTCAGTTGGTAACTAAGCATTGAACAAACAAATCCAATGCAGGAGTTGATTTCCTTATCCCACAACTAGTCACCTCACTTCTTATAGTGTTAAGTATAGATAATTATCACATCATTAGTTGGCCTCGACTATATGAATAAGATACATACTTCTCCTTAGTGTATCAACAACTCCATGCAAGTCAGTTGATTTATTTCGACTATAACATGAAGGAAAATTTGCTTTACAAGCTTGGACATATTTGTGTAGCACTAGGTAAGCAGAGACAGAAGCTCATTTTGGATGCACACTACAATACAAAAACAAGTCATTTTGGAGTGGCAAATACTCTCACAATACTCCCAAAATATTTCTATTGGCCTTCACTCAACATGGATGTCGATAGGTATATTAAGTCATGCATGATTTGTGTCATTTACAAGCCATCGAATCGATGAAAGGGTTTGTATACAACCTTTCCCATTCCAATTCGACCATGTGAATCTATTTCCTTGGATACTTAACTAGATATCCTATCACTAAACACCATCATGATGCTATATTGCTAGTGGTTGAAAATTTATCTAAAATGGACATCCTTATACCTTGCAAGAACACTACAACATCACAACAATCTGATCAACTTTTCTTTGAGCGTATTTGGAAACACTATGGCTTATCGACTATAATCATCTGCAACAAATATTCCATATTTGTTGACACTTTTTGGAAAACACTATGGTAACAACTCAACACACAACTAGCTATGTGGACAATGCTTCATCCTCAGATTGATTGATAAATATAAGTTATGGATTGAGTGGTGCTACAATTTCTCCACTTGTATAAACAAAAGCATCGCAAAATATTGGACAAAATTCTCCCATATATCCATCATAGCTATAATCAAGCACAACATAGTTCAACATGAAAGCGTTTTTTTGAATTCTATTATGGATTTCATCCCTCGACACCTATCAACTTAGTTAGTTGATACACTAGTTTGATCAAGACAAACCATGAACAATGAGAAGTCGATAAAGCACTCAAGTTCAAGGATAGGGTTTATGAGTTTCAAAAACTAGAATAGGAAATGTTGCAACTAGCTAGTGAGAAATCCAAGACTCAACACAACAACCATCATATTCCTCATTCATTAGAAATTGGGGATCATGTCGGATTGCATATCAAGAAATAAATATTTAGTGTCTTGCATAAGAATTTGAAGCCTTTATAATATGTTCCTTATACCATTCTTAATAAAATTGGGGAAAATGCTTTTAAGCTCAACATTCCACCATACCTTGGTTTGCATCGAGTATTCAATGTGGACTTGCTTTGATCGTATTTTACACCACTATTGGAATAAATTGACTTACAACTGATAGATCCAAAATAAATCAATTTAGATGTTTAATAACCTCTTTCTATTGACACCATTGTCAGACATAAAGTACACCACGTAGGGATGCAAACAATTCCCTTGTTTCAGGTGGAAAAATGGGACAACTCCAAGCTTAGGGAAAGTGGTATACTCTCATTGAACTTGGAGCACACGTTTCCTCATATCCTTGGGAATGAAATGTGGACTATTTAAGGTATGATCCATTCCATGAATTGAATGGGACCATCGACTGGTTCCACTTGATGGTTCCATTTGAATGGAAAATAGCACACCAAAAAATTTTATCAGATATATGGATCATGTTCTTAGACCTTTTGTAGGAAATTGTGTCATTTTTTATCTAGATGGAATCTTGATTTTAAATGGATCATGGGATGAGCATTTGTGGAATATTCAACAAGTGATTAACACTCTTAGAGAGAACAAAATCTACATTGGGGGATCCTAGTCGACTGGACGACTAGTTCCTTTGACCGACCACCATCGGGTCGGCATTGCAGAAACAACCGGTCATTTAAGCCAACATAACTACTTTTGTAATCGAATAACCTACTGTAAAATGGTATATCTAGGCTAGTGAGATGTGATTCAAGTAGGATAACATTACTTTGTACATATTTTGGCTCTGATATAATAGAATTGTTGTTGTTGTTCCCTTTACTTTGGTATCTTCTCTTGTATAATGATCAGATTGGATTATCCTCTATCTTTATGTTGTTTATATTTCATGTAATCCCTTAGATTACATTGGTTCTGTTTCTGGTTGTACTATTGGGATTAGAATATGTGTGTGACTGTATAAAATTAAAAGCACTAAAGATATCAAAGAATGGTGGAGGAGGAAAGTAACAAATTACATTCAAAACTATGCCAGGAGAAATAAATTGTTGATAGCACAATCTCGAGAAAGATTCTTTACTAAAACGAACTAGAATTCTATTGAAGTCGTTCCACACGAATTGAAGAAGTTGATCGACCATGTTAATGATAAAAATAGACCCAGTCAATGAAAGGTTGATGATGCAAAAAATCACCAATGGAAGAGAAATAAACCTATATGACTGGCTAGACAACATATGCGAAGAATTTTGCAAAGAACAAGCTATTGAAGAAAGAAGTTCCCTAGACGACGTCAAGAAAATATTTTAAAATGACCTCCATGATTTTTTCTTCGTTACCATACAAAAGTTATTATTTAAATTTCCGATTTAACACGGAGCTGGCCATATAGTCGAAGCACGACCACTATTGGAGCCACCAGTAAATTCAAATAGGGAGTAAAATCAGAAAGGCTAGGAACATTTCAATCAAGAATTTCATTGGGAATATTTCCGTAGCAAATGAGGAAACCACTTAAGACCGTCTCTGTCCTCCTACAGTAGTTGGGTCGGAAATAGGGGGGACACTGACCATTTCAAATGAGTAGATAAAGAGATGACTATATTCTATGACGATAAATAAAAGGGATGAATCTTTCCAAGAAGAACAATCTACTTCGATGAGTTAGAAATATAGCCAGTTATAAGCTGTCTGCAAATATTCAAAAGATCGAAAGGGAAAAAAGATTCAAGAGATGAGATGAACTTGGAGATATCAGGAATTCAATGAGGGAGAAAAGAATTATTACGTACCCATAAAGAAGAGTCGAGTTTCCAAAAGACCTACCTGAGTCGAGGAAAATTCAACTAGGGAATGGAGAAGGTGAGGAGATGATGCCAGTAGGACATCCATAGTTGTTGGAACTTACCTTGCACTTGAAGATTGCAATCCCTGATGTAATGAATCCTTTGTCTATTATACTGAGGATTATATCAAATGGACCTAGTGTTAGATAAATTATCGAACATGACTTGGGGCTTGGACTAGGTGCCAGTATCATTTACAGTCGTCTCAACGAATATGGACATATTTTGAATAGACTAATGATCTCAAGACCTGAACAAGGGAATTGGATCAGTTTTACACCAGAATATAGACAGAAATGTTTCAATATATTCTACTCTGAACGTGTGGAGGTACCCACCCTACCAGCTATATTATTGATTCAAGCGTCTGATCAGTTGGAATTCTGACCTTCCGGTGAAGAGTCTATATAAGAAGTTAAGTTGTACTAGGAATTGCACTTGCTCTAGATAGTAAGTTAGTATTCATCCGATAGGTTGTCAGAAGTATCGCCACCTTCATCATCGTCATCATCGTTATATAGTTCAATTAATAATAATAATTTTATTAATAGGTCTTATCCTACTCAAATAAATTGTCCTATATATGAGGGGGATGGAGATTCCTAGAAACATTGGTTCATATGTGAAGCAGTATGCCAAGCTAATGATATTACATATCAAAGAAGATGAATTGCAATGTTTATAAGAGGTCTTCGAGATAGAGCATTAATATGGTACATGAACCTCGCTGAAAATGGCCCAAAGACAAAGAAAGAAATTAAGAAGAATTTCTTTGAATTATTTAGAATCCAAGACAATAGACATCTAGATGCACAGAATCTTAAGGATATAACAAAAAGAACTGGAGAATTTGTTTGAGAATATGTCAAAATATTCAAAGATCTTCTTAATCAAGTGCTAGCTAAGATGGAAGAATCCATCCTCATTGAATGGTTTGTAGTTGTTCTACTACCTCAAATTTGGACAACATTGACTATGTATGAGTTCAATACATATGATGATGCTCTAATGAAAGCACAAGAAGTTGAATCAAACAATGACCATTCAAGCGAACCGTCCAATCGACGAGTCAAATAAAATATTGAACAGATCTAGTAGTCATTACAATAGTTGGTGTTAACGCATAATTATATATGGTGCACCAATTGTTCGACCGAAGGCCACATGTAAGATTCTTGTCGATATAAAAACCGCTGACCACATTATGACGACAGAGGACCCTTTCTGGAAGAAAGAAGATACATGCAGGAATAAACCTGACCCTTTCCCAAAGAAATCCAGCCCGACAATTTCAAGGTTGCTAAGACATCATATTTTTGTGATATTTGTGAAATATTTGAACCACATACGACGGCTGAATGTCCATATAACTCCAATGTGGTCAAATTAAAATTATGCGGAATCTATCGAAACACCTAAGATAGAATATCCAAATGTATTAAAAATATAAAGACCAAGAATAAACCGCATATAGTCTATCAGATGGAAAAGATGGAGAAAATAATCAAAGATGACATGAATATAATCGAAAAAATGACCAGCGTAGAACCACAGGATATAGAGGTCATGGTGGATATCGAGGTCGAGAACGAATCAATGTTAATCATGGTAGAGGTAGATCAAGATGCTTTATTTACTTTAGTGAAGAACATTTGAGTCCCAACTGTCTCTGGAAAGATAGAACAGATCTCAAATTTTGTACTAAATGTGGCATCGGAGAGCATTCTCTAGAGGATTGCCCCATCATGCTTGAAAAAATTCTGAATAAAAATAATCTTAATATTTTGTCTAGTGTTCCTATGAATGACGTGATTAAACATAATAATCTACAAATTGTTACAAGGAAAGGCACAAACATTGGTCATGAGAACACACAAGTAACCAAGTTGCCAAGTAAAGAGCGTAATTATCCTCAAATTAATCATCAAAAACATATATCTAATGATGCTTCAAGAATTTTTCAAGAATTAGCAAAAGAAGAGGACATTCAAGAGTATAAAAATAAAAAAGCGAATTAATTATTGCAATTACTCACAAAAGAGGAAGCAGTTGCACGTGTTATTGATCTTATGTACACTGTAAAGGAAGACACTAGCAATGAATAAATTTCCAGAAATCTATTCATCCTAAGAGAAAAAGAGAAAACTGATATTGATCCTTTGGTCGATCTAGAAATCGACGGGTATTGCATTTCACAAGTCTTTATCGACTTTGGATCACAAGAAAAAAATATGAAAAGGGAGACATGGGAACAAATTGGTCAGCCTGGACTGACGAAATCAGGTATATATCTAAAAATTGCCGACGAAGGCCTCATTGAACCCATTGGTGTGTGGAAATCTGTGAATACATGCATCATGGGAATAGAAGCACAAGTCGATTTTGAAATTATAGAACCACAGGAGGGAGAAACGTATTTTCCTGCTTTAATTGGTTGACCTTGGGGAAGGAAAATGAAAGCATCTATCTCATTAGAAAAAGACCGAATAAAGCTCAAAGGTGATGGCAATAAAGTAATCATTCTTATCTATCCATCAAGGGAAAACCTATGGGAGGATCCAAATGATCAAGAGGGATATATAAGAAGAATCTATCAAATAATGGGAAATAATGTAGATTTTGTAGAACCAAATGAATATGGATAAATCCATCATGGATACCCCATGTTAGTTGGTCATAGTTCTGACACTGACTTATATGAATGGAAGGTAGAAAATTATGAAATTCCTGCCAGAAAGTGTTGGTCAATTCAAGCCATTCCCCGCTGGGAAAAGAAAAAATGTCTCTCAATTTCTTTAATTTCAAATATATTTGAAAGGAAAACACGACAATACTTGACTCTAGTATCGACAAGATTGGAGCCGACCAATTTTCCATCACCACGTTATAAAGAACATGATTCTCCTGCAATACACATTGAACAAGTATCTAGATGGTGGGAGACACATCACTCGTGAATGCACACATGGATGACTTCTTCGACTTGTTTTATCGAAAGATTGAGAGGAGCAAAGTTGAAAACAGAAGCTCAAATTCCAAAATTTGTACAAGGAATGAACCCATTCGTCCACATCGATAGATGTAAAAAAGAATGGAGAAGATTAGCATACAAAGATGAGAGAATCTAGTTTCATTTAGTCCCAAGTACATTAGAATATCTTCCTGAAAAATGGTATAAAATGGAAGAAGCAAGAGGTGGAACTTTTACTTGGAAAGAACTAAAAGAAAATTTCATAAGAGACTTTTATTTTTCACCTACAGAAGACTGCGTCAAGGAGGCAATGGAAGAAATTCAAAAGTTCATAGAACCCATAAATACTACCACATCGACCAAAGGATATCGACCTGAGTCAACCTACAACAATATTATGACCAATGAAGCTTAGTTGTCAACAAGACTATAACTTGAAAATGATACAACCATTGGTAAAATATTTCATTGGGAAATAGGCCATCTATTGACAAGAAGAACTATAAAATATGTAATGAAAGTGGCCTCGGAAGATAAAGCTAAACCAGAAAGATTGATAGAAAAATATTTTCCTCCTACCTTTACAAAATTTAAAGAAGGGGATCGGTCAACCAATGAAGCAAGGGCACTGAAATGGATGGATATGCAAATCAAAATTAAATAAGTAGATATATCAAAGGATGCCCGACCAAAAATGGAAAAATTTGAAGATTACTGGACTGGACAACAAACCGCTAAAATATCTAGTCAATTAAAAGAATATCAAGATGTTTTTGCAAGGGACTACAAATATTTAAAGGGCTTAGTGCAATAAATGGGGAAATAAAAATCGACATCAAACCAGACGCTAAAGCATTGAAAAAACACCTGTATAAATTGTCCCACAAATATAAAGATATAGTCAAGAAAGAAATAGAAAATATGTTGGAAGTCGATATCATCTATCCAGTCGAACAATCAGAATTTGCTAGTCCTATGGTTGCTCATCCTAATAAACATGATCCGATGAAACTGCGTACCTGCATCGACTTCAGGGGACTGAATACAGTTACTTTGACTGACCCCATTCCTACACCTTTTGTGGATGAGATTGACAATGAATTCACTGGACAAGAATGATACTTTTTACATATCGATTCTATGGATATTATCAAGTCCCTATTGCCAAGGAGGATTAGTATAAGACAACATTCATCTGCGTATTCGGTTCCTTCTCCTATAAAGCGATGTTGTTTGGGTTAAAGAATGCACTAGCTGTATTTTTGAGAATAGTCATTAAAGAATTCCAGGAATACATATATAAAACGATGATTTTCTATTATGATTATTGGATGATATACTCTTTATTATGGGATACTAATAAGTGCCTTCAACTGATGTTAGAATGATGTCGACTGATACAAATTACACTGAGCATAAAAAAATGTATATTTGCAACGCCAATCAAAATCCTCTTGGGTCATGTTTTCTGCAAGGAAGGAATCAAATTTTATTTTACAATGATTAAAGTTATAGTCGATTTGAAGCCTCCATTGAATCCAAAGTAGGTAATGTTAGTGATATTTTCAGCAGAAAAGAAGCCGTCAGCTAAATAAAAAGCAGATGCCCAAGGAGGGATTAGGGTCAGAAAAGCAGCGCAAGGGAAGCAGTCGGGCGGATCAAGTGAAGCAGGGAAAGCTCGTCATGTCGACACGCTGGACCCATGTCATAGAGGCGCATTCAAGATACAGGAGCAAGTTGTGTTTTTTTTTGCGCAAGGAATCCTTGATGGAAAAATCGCCTACGACATGTGTCGTTCTCTCAGATGGTCAGGGCCCTCAAAGCCATTTTTCCAAACCGCTTTTTGGAGACCCTGAAACCACTTGAGAAACCTCAGTGGTATTAGGTGAGGTGTCAGACCAGGGGAGCACCAGCAGAGCGGGATCCACTCCCCAGAGTTGTGCATTCTGAGGTGCTCATCTCGAGATAGCACAACAGAAATCAATGGTTGGAGGAGTATCAGTGCAGGAAAGGTGCACGAAATATATGAGGGGTGGTCCTCCCTTGAGGCGAAAACCACTGATTCCACATGGCACTCCCAGGATCATTCAAAGGGCTTAAAGGGGTTTTCCAAAACAAGTTTTGATGGAGTCTAAATATTGTAAGCATTTTTCTATCTTGTCGCCTCTACCTATCACGTGGAAGTAATCCCATCAAGTAATCATCTACGTCATTGGTGTTGTACCATCTATCATTATCTCCCATCGCGCGAAATCGGAAAAGGTGGTTAGGTAATTATTGCAAGCAATACGGGCTCGTCTACCCAGGCAGGTTGAGATAGCTCTATAAATACCTGGATTGGCTTCATCGGCATTTCAAAGCTCTTAAGCTTCATTGGTGCATAACTCAAAACCTGGTGCTTTCATATCTCTCCTAGCTAGTCGGCAGAGCATCCTCTATATTTCACTTCATTTCACGAGGTGGTTCACTGGGAGCACTAGGAGCGCGAACGACTAGCATTCATGAACCTGCAGACAAACACCCACCAGCAGCCAGATGAGAAAAACCTGAGGTCTCACCCGAGATGTCTAAGGAGAGTTCAGTCATTGTGTATTTTCAAATGGAGACAGTTCTTCCATATTCAGAATCACGGAAGAAGGGAATGTGCAGTTCGCATCAAAGCATGAGCAGAGGGTGGAATGGTAGCACCTGAGCAGTCTTGACAAAGCAACTTCTACATCGGTTTTTTTCCACAACTCAGCATCAAAATTGAGCATTCATCCCGTCAAAGGCAGAGTCCGAGAGCAAAGGGCTTGGATTGGGTGATTGGGAGAAGCATCCAACTCCTCCAGCAGGTCGCAGGCAGTTCAGCTAGTGTGTAAAAGTCTCCTCACGGTTCTGAAGGATCTTATGTCACGGACCCATTTTTAAGTGACGCGAGACTCGTCTAGCCGGACGTACTACTTTGTTTAGAAAGGTGGTCCCGGGTTCATGGTCGAAGGAGTGACCAGTTGTTTTCTATAACTTATATTGTAACCAACTCTTTTGAGGAGTATAAACTGTTTCTTTTAAAGCTGTTGATCTGAACACATTGTAACAAATTCTATTTAGTCAGTAGGGAGGTTATATTAATCCAAATAGGAAGTAGCCATATGGTCAGCTCTTTGATGTAAGAAGTATTTCTTCTATGTTAGATAGTTGATCAATATACAGAGACATATTTTACCCTATCTTGGACCTTGGTGGATTCAAAGTTTTGATGTGCACAATTAGTATCTTCTTCTGTTTTTACATCTCTTCCATTTATATATGATCTGCAGAGATGTTCTAAGTTTATATGAGTGCTTATGCTTAAATGTATTCATTCAATGGTAATTGGTAATTGAAGTATTCATGCTGATATATCTCGAATTGATACCCTCATATTATTCAATGAGGTTTTGTGGTTCATTTTGTCAAGATTGTTGAATTCCTCTCTTAGGCTCAACACGTCCTTCTGTAAATGTGAAATAAAGATTTACTTATACAATACCTTTATCTTGCACCATTCCATTTTCATCTGCCATCTTAAAGTCAGATTTCTTTGCACATTGGAATACTGCCCATTAATGTTTCAAGATCAGAATCTTATATTGTTTCTATTTGTTATTATAATTTCAGTAAAGTTTTTGTTGAAGTGATTATTGATGCCCAGGCACAATTCTAAAAACCAGCTTTAGAACGTGTCTGGGACTAACATATTTTTTGGCGTCGTTTCCGGGGAATGCAATCAAGAAGATATATCTTCCCTGGGTATAATGACAAGATCATACGCTCTCAGTTTCATGGTGGATGAAATTGAGTTGGAGGCTGTTATCCACCCGGCGACTCCACAATAGAAAACCTAGCATTTGGATGAAGACACACTCGCCAGAACCCTAGCCACGAAAAATTTGTGGCTCTGGAAGACTTAGTCTCTTGGAGACAGAGACGTGCGAGATATCAATCTACCTCACCAAGTTATCAAAGCAGTTTCTCCTCTCCTTTGTTCGGCCCTCATTTTCCTCAGTCTGAATTTGTTGTCCGAACCCTTGATAACGAAAATTTCCACAAAGATCCTAATACGCCTTCTAATTTTCTGAGATTCTGAAAAATCCCTGCTGTAGATGAGGACCTTGTAGCCCATACTGTTCCGGCCAAACCCCTCACCACCATCCAAGCAAATATTCCGAACGTCACCCATTCTATGTCGGGGGAGGAGGCGGAGGGCCACCGCCACCACCAAGAACACCCAGATGCTGGCGAATCGGCACGAACCCTTGTAGTTACCCACACCCCTAAATGACATGCCTACCCATTATCTGAAGCTACTACCAAAGTATGATGGAAGTAGAGGGACATTTGCCGAAGACCATGTAGATCGGTTTCAAGATTTTATAGATAACATCCTGATTGAGCACAATGATGTGTTTATGAGAATTTTTGCTCAATCATTGGAAGGAGAGGCTAGAAAGTGGTTCAGGTCTTTTCCTAATGCTTCCATAGACACTATGGAAATCTTGGAATCTACCTTTGTAAAAAAATGGGGACTTAAATGGGACAGGATATATTATTTGACAGACTTCTCTGCCCTGAAGAAAGGCGGCTCTGAAAATGTGGTCGACTTCACAGCAAGATTTAACAAGCAGTATTTCAGAATCCCCAAGGACATTCGTCCTACTGAAGCCGCAGCTCAAGTCACTTATGCAGCTACTTTCCCTTCATATTTCACCATAACTTTGAGGGAAAGAAGACCAGTCTCACTCAGTGATATGCAGGATGACGCCATTGACGTGGAGGGAAATCTTAGAGACGGAGGCAAGATTAAAATGATTAGTGATGCTGAACCTAAGGACAAAGGGAAATCCAAAGAGGAAGGGATGTCTTTAGAGATCAGAGACTCCCAAGATGCAAAGATCGATGAGATGACCCGTATCATCAAGAATCTGTGAAATAAGGTCACCATAATGGAATTAGAGGGTAGCAATCCTAATCGACAGTGTCCTCCTCGTCCTCCTAATCAGTTCAGAAGACCTTTCAATCCACATATGGCATATAGGGAAAAAAGAGGATACAAGCAGCCACTGAGGCCTCCTGTTCGCGAAAATGAAAATAATTTGGTTGAAATTGCTGCAGAGGAAGGTAATGATGATTTTGGAGAACAAGGAAATTGGGTGGAAGAAGATTCACATCTCATGCACCTCACAAGGGAAGACTATGAAAGTTCATTATTGTATGAGGGTGACGGCTCAGATCTTCCGTATTCCCAAGAAAGTGACGAGTTCTTTAATGATCATCTTGTCTCTAGCAGTGCTCAACCTGTGAATAGTGGAAGGAAGTACAACTTAAGACCAAGGCCTAAAGCATCACACAAACAGATTTAGTCCATTTCAAGAAAGTCCCCACAGAAAAAAAAAATAACATAAATCCCCCTCAAGTCACCTCTGTGCCCAAAGAAAAAGACATCCCTAAAGAGAAAGAAGTCGATACCATTATCCCAAGCGTCCTAAATGAGCCAAGCATAAGCCCCCATATGAGAATGGAACCAGCCTCAAGAGAAGGGAACACCTCTTTTAGTATGGAACAAGAGATGAACAAATTAAAAATAATGGTTCCATTGACCGAGCTAATAAGGAATGCTATGTATCAAGGCCAAATCGACAAGATGTTGCACCAAGCTGAAAGCATGGATTAACAAGATTCTATTAATCTTAACAATGAAGCTCCTTCTTTTCAGTGTGGCCCACACATTGATGGTAAAGAAGAACCAACTACCCCGTTTTATGTCACCCTGAATGTGCATGAAAAGATTCTCCACAATTGCATGTTGGACTCTGGGGCATCTCACAATTTAATGCCCAAATTCATAATGGAACAGTTGGGATTGGAAATCACCAGGCCGTACCATGATCTTTATAGTTTTGATTCCAGAAAGGTAAATTGCATCGGGATGATAAAAGACATGGTGGTCACTTTGGCTCAGATACCGACAAAAAGCGTAATGATGGACGTGGTGGTAGCTGACGTTCCGGCTAAATATGGTATGCTCCTGTCAAGGAGCTGGGCTAAAAATATAGGAGGAACCATGCAGATGGATATGAAGTATGCCACCATACCTGTTTTTGTTGGAGAAACCAAGCGACTGTATAGGGAAGCTTTGTTCGCCTATGTCATAAGCGATCAAGATAGTCCCATGAATTATCCTATATACGTTGCCAACGAGAACATGGGTTGCTATAGATTATCCGCAGGGGACCTAGCCAAAGGAGAAGTTGTGCATGCTCAAGTAATAGAACCAGCAACTAAATAGGTCCAAGACCAGGTTTGGAAACTCTTTTTCGATGGAGCTTCCGTAAAAGATGATTCCGGAGTAGGTGCCATTTTGACATCACCATTGGGAGATGAAATTAGCTTGTCTTACAAGCTTAATTTTGACACCACCAACAATGTAGTCGAGTATGAAGCACTCATCCTGGGTCTCCGAGTAGCAAAAGACTTGAAAATTACTAAGTTGGCAGTTTTCAGGGACTCTGAACTCATGGTGAATCAGATCAGAGATGTTTACCAGATGAAGCATCCCAAACTTAGAGCATATCACAATCTAGCTTGGGACCTTATAGACAATTTATTTGACGCTTTCAACATTACATTTGTGCCTCAAGAAGAAAATCAATAGGCTAATGCTTTGGCTATGATGGCTAGCTCGTTTCACTCCCCCCAAAAAGCCAAAGCTAAACTATGAAGTTGAAATGAGGTACCGCCCCTCCATTCCTGACAACGTTAAAAGTTGGCAGGTTTTTGAAGATGACCAGCAAATTAAACGCTTTTTGCACCTGGTCGGAGAATTCTCAAATACGGAGGCAGACAACGATTATGAGAAAGAAAAAGGAAGTAATGCGTAGGAAACATATGCTAAAGGCTCTAAACTTATGCAGCAGATCACCGGTCATAAGGTTCTGTAGTTAAAAAATAATTTTATTCCGAAAGGCCTTGTTCCACAGAACAACTGTTTGACAAATACAATGTCTCGGTTAAACCAGCGATACAGCCGACTGCCGAAGTCATACAGGAAGTAAATCTCGGAACCATGGAAGATCTCAGGTTCATTAAGTTGTCTGAGTCCCTTATGAGCGAGCAGAGGCAAAGGTATGAGCAATTGTTTAAAGATTATGCTGATGTGTTTGCATGGAAGTACGAGGACCTCAGGACCTATGATACTACCATCATACAACATAGGATCCCTTTAAAGCCTGAGGCTAGGCCTGTAAAACAAAATCTAAGACAGGTAAAACCCTTTCTGTTGCTATTAATTGAAAAAGAAGTAAGGAAGCTATTAGATGCGAAAATAATTATTCCTCTGAGATATTCTGAATGGGTAGATAACCTAGTCCCAGTTAGAAAGAAGAATGGTGAGATCTGTCTATGTGTTGATTTCAGAAACCTGAATAAGTGCTCGTTGAAGGATAACTATCCCTTGCCCAAAATGGACCATATCCTGCAAAAGGTGGTAGGAGCGACTCGAGTATCTATGTTGGATGGGTTCTCAGGCTATAACCAGGTAGCAATGCACCTCGATGACCGGGAAAAGACAAACTTCACTACACCATGGGGAATGTTCATGTATGACAAAATTCCTTTCAGCCTTATGAATGTCGGGGCAACATTCCAAAGGGCCATGGATATAGAATTCATAGGCAAAAAGGACAGATTCATTGTCATATACTTGGATGACATGACATTTTTTTCTAAATCTTACTAGGAGCACCTTTAGCACCTCTTTCACTTCCATCTCTTCTCCAACTACTATCCCATCAGTTCCTCAGACTATCTCTACCCCTCTAACTATTCCTCAAGTTACCATGCCTATACCCAATCCCATGGTCACTCAAACTCCTTTACTAATTTCAACAGAAAATGCCATCTCAATTACTTCTGAAATCATAACTAAATATGAAGATGATGTGGTAGTCCCCCTTGGACATTATTTCTATAGTAAGGAAAATAAGGCAACAGTAAAAGGGGTAAGAAGAGGAGCAGGGATCAAGGTGGATTAGAGGTATCTGTTCTGAATCAAATAGTATGGGCTCAGCAAACCAATGACCCTCAGACAAGAGCAATTGAGACAGCCACAACCCTAGGAGCATTTGCTGTTGCAAACCTTAATTCAGACCAGATGCTGAAGAAGGAGATTGATTAGAAGAAGGAGGAATTGGAAAGGATTGAAGAGGAGCTGGTAAATACCAAAGAGAAACATGAGAATTATGTTGTTTATCATAGGAGGATATGGGAAGACAGGTTGGGGGATTTGGAGCAAAGCAATACCTCTCTGCAGGCTGAACTTCGTGATGTACAAGCTGACAACTCTGCTAATACTCAGAAGATAGCCTCATTGCAAAAGCAATGTGAGGATGCAACTGCAAGTGCAGCCTCTTCTACTTTCTTTAAGCTGTCATCTCAGGAATTTAAGGATTTGGTCCTCCAGGTCAATGAAGAACATCACAAGTTGTTGGAGAAGCTAGTTTGCACCCTGGATGAGATCAGGGAGACTCATATAATTTTTGGTAAGATGTATGGTATCCTTGAAGAGCAAAAAGCCAAAAGGCTGCAGGCTTCTCAGGCAAGTCAAAATATTGGTGAGTGGAAGAGATATATCAAGGACACACCAGAAGGCTTCCCATTTCTTAACAGTTTTAAGTTTAAGAAAATCAGAGTTGCGTTGAACACTTGGCAAGATTTGAATGAGTCAGTTGAGGATATTTTGAAGAAAGCACGGGCTATATGCAGCAAGCGATGGTATGCAGCAGATAACATCATGGAGATTATACAGTTTGACACTATGGAGCTCATTCAAGATTCTTTCCCGCCTAAGTTGAAGGTTGAGAAAGTCGAAAGCAGGTTTGAAGAGGCCAAGGAGAAAATTTAACATCTTGAGGAGGTCAACATTGATGATGTGGAACAATTGATTAGGAAATCGGTCAGCATCGAAGGAAAAATCCACATTTTCATTCGTATCTGGCATAAGTTAGCTAAGAATGAGATGGAAACATTCGAATGTAATGCCTAGCTGGGGCTAGAGTCAGCTAATTATCCAAATGTGGATGAGTTGTTAAAGATTTCAAACAAATGGCAAGTTTTTCTAGGCCATTAGTTTATTTTTGATTTGGTAATTCCGGTTTGTGGGAATTTACTCCTTGTATTATTATTTTGTAACTCTTATTTAAAAGAGATGATCTCTCATAGAGAGGGATGATGGAATTGTTAAGTTTAAACCAAATAGACTAGCAAGATCACTGAAAGAAACATAATCATAAGATAGACACAGAATTTACCCTGGGAAACCCTCATGGGGTAGAAAACCCAACAAAGCTTTCCTCAATAAGATGATCAACCAAAATACAAGATGTGCTCCAAGACTTGTCCTTCTTCTCTACCGCACATGCAGACCTCCCAGACACAAGTGCGCTACTTTCTGAGTTGTGGAAGTGTATCAAATGAGGAACTCTCCTCCTCTACTTATACTGATTCCCGACTGACCAAAATCCCTAATGGGGCTGACCTCTCCTTGTGAAGTCTAATAACCCCTAAAATATACACTCAGGGATGACCCCCACACGGTGGTTCTAATAACCCTAGTTACCACAAACCATTGGAGGAATAAACATCTCCGGATACATAATAGAATCACCTCGGAGGAATGAAACATCTCCAGAATAATAATGTACAAATATAATATTCTTAGAAGTTACAATATTCAACACTCCCCCTTAACGAGAAGGATATTATAACAACATCTGCAGGAGCAAGGAGTCATCGACTACATCACACATGATACATCTGTATATCATCGGAAGCTTTCTTCATTACATCATCATCAGTAACTCAACCAGTTACTGGAACATCAACATCATCGTCATCATCATTTTCATGATCATCAGCATCGTCATCATATGATCATCAGCATCGTCATCACACGATCATCAGCATCATCATCACACGATCATCAGCATCATCATCACACGATCATCAGCATCGTCATCACACGATCATCAGCATCGTCATCACACAATCATCAGCATCGTCATCACACTATCATTAGCATCTTCATCACACGATCATCAGCATCATCATCACACGATCATCAGCATCGTCATCACACGATCATCAGCATCGTCATCACATGATCATCAGTATCGTCATCACATGATCATCAGTATCGTCATCACATGATCAATCTGAACCATTCATTTAGGACTATATCCAAGGATGATTTAATCCTCACCGCGTTCATTTAGGACTATGTCCATGGATGACTTAATCCTCTCCCCGTACATTTAGGACTGTGTCCAAGGATGACTTAATCCTCACCCCATTCATTTAGGACTGTGTCCATGGATGACTTAATTCTCACCCCGTACATTTAGGACTGTATCCAAGGATGACTTAATCCTCACCCCATTCATTTAGGACTGTGTCCAAGGATGACTTAATTCTCACCCCGTTCATTTAGGACTGTATCCAAGGATGACTTAATCCTGTTCCCGTTCATTTAGGACTGTATCCAAGGATGACTTAATCCTCTTCCCGTACATTTAGGACTATGTCCAAGGATGACTTAATCCTCTTCCCGTTCATTTAGGACTATGTCCAAGGATGACTTAATCCTCTTCCCGTACATTTAGGACTATGTCCAAGGATGACTTAATCCTCTTCCCGTTCATTTAGGACTATGTCCAAGGATGACTTAATCCTCTTCCCGTACATTTAGGACTGTATCCAAGGATGACTTAATCCTCACTCCTATCCATCAAGGACTTCATTCTCGGAGACCATACGTCTACGGATTCTTTTAGAACATATGTTCAAGGATGATACAATCCCACTTGTATCCTCATCAACACAGATATCATCAAAAGCATGTATCCTCACCAATACATATATCATCAAAAGCATGTATCCTCACCAATACATATATCATCAAAAGCATGTAAAATAAGTATTCTAAGTATAAGAGTCCTAAATCTAAATAATCTAAGTATCCAAGTATAGTAAACAGGTATCCACATCATCGACCTTACTGTCGATGAGGCAATCTCATTATTAGTGACTACATTACTCCCCCTTTCGAGGAGGGTCCTTTTGAACTACACCAAGCTTGTCTCGGAAGTATTCAAATTTCACTCGAGATAGAGGTTTGGTCAAAATATCAGCAATTTGATCCTCAGTGCTCACATACTCGAGCTTAATAGCTCCTCTCTGCACCATATCTCGTATATAAAAGTATTGGATCTCTATGTGTTTTGACTTATCGTGGAATACAGAATTTTTTGTCATCTTGATACAACTTTGATTGTCACACATAATCACAGTGGGATCCATTTCTAATTCAAGCACTCCAGATAGTAGTTTCCGAAGCCATACTGCTTCATAGCTAGCAGAGCAGGCGGCTATATATTCTGCTTCAGCAGTACTGAGAGCCACACTGGATTGTTTCTTGCTGAACCAAGAGATCATGGCAGATCCAAGTCCATAACATCCACCTGATGTACTCTTCCTGTATGAAACACTTCCTGCCCAATCGGAATCTGAGTAACCATGTAATCTGAGTTCATGATTTCCAAGGTAGTAAAGACCAAAATCTAATGTAACTTTTAGATACCTCATTACATGCTTTGCAGCTATTAGGTGAACCTTCCTTGGTTCTACTAGATATTGACTCAGGGTATTTACAGCAAAGCATATATTTGGTCTGGTATTTGTTAAATACATCAATGACCCAATGATTTGTCTATATAGAGTTACATCCACTAATTCTGATGAGTCATCAACTAATAACTTCAAGTTGGAGTCCATGGGAGTAGCCATGGCCTTACACTCCAACATATCAAATCTTTTCAAAATCCCCACAGCATACTTACCTTGATTTAAAAAGATTCCTTTTGGTTCTTGCCATACTTCTAGACCTAAGAAGTAGTGCATTAATCCCAGATCCTTCATTTCAAATTCTGAAGAAAGCTTCTTCTTACATTCGATAATTTGGTTCTCATTTCCTGTTAGAAATAGATCATCTACATACAATAGTAAAATAATAGTTTCATCATCCATAACCTTGAGATAAATATTTGGGTCAGCTTTACTCTTGGTAAAGCCCATGCATGTTAAGAAACTGTCAATCCTTCCGTACCAAGCTCTGGGAGCTTGCTTCAATCCATACAAAGCATTTTTCAGCTTGCATACATGTGTTCTTCCATCTTTAACCTCAAATCCTTGTGGTTGTTCTATGTACACTTCTTCTTCAATGACACCATTCAAGAAGGCTGTTTTAACATCCATCTGGTGTAATTTCCACTTCATCATAGATGCAAGTGCCATGATAGTTCTAATTGATGTGTACCTAGCAACTGGTGCAAAACGTTTCTTCATAGTCTATTCCCTCCTTTTGAGAGAATCCTCTGGCTACAAATCTTGCCTTATATTTTTCAATGCTACCATCTACAGCATGTTTTATCTTGAATATCCATTTGGAAGAAACCACACTTTTATCCTTTGGTTTGGGAACTATATCCCAAACATCATTTTTCATTATTGACTAGTACTCTTATGTCATAGATTCTACCCACTCTTTCTTCTGAGCTGCCTCCTCATAGCTGGTGGGTTGTTGATCCACAAGATCACACATCAAGGCCACACAGTTGGATACTAACTTGGGTTTCTTCCTTTCTCTAGTAGAACCTTCAGGAGCTCCATATTTTTCAGCTCGTTGAATAATGTCTCTAGCTGATGCTGGCCTTCTTTTTCTAGATAGATTTGTAATGGGGGGTTCTTGAGGTTCTATCATGTCATGGTCTTCTGGTGAATCATCTTCAGGGATGGGTACAGCTTCTGTGACTCTAGGAGGTGTATCTTCTTCATAGATTTATTCAAGTTGGCACTTCCTAGATTTCTTGATAGCTACTTCTTCATCAAATGTTGCATCTCTACTTATCTCCATATGATGAAAACCAGGTATGTAAATTCTAAAAGCTTTGGATGTTTCACAATATCCAACAAATATTCCTTTCTTACCAGAGGGATCCAACTTGGTTCTCTTTTCTTTTGGAATGTGAAAATACACAGGACATCCAAATATTTTGAGATGACTTACCTCGGGCTTCTTTCCTGTGAACACTTCTTCTGGAGTCTTGAATTCAAGAGCACTATGAGAAAGTCTATTTTGTACATAGACATTTGTCCTGACTGCTTCAGCCCATAGATACATGGGAAGATCTTGATCATGTATCATAGTTTTTACAACTTCCATGATAGTTCTATTCTTTCTTTCAGCAACCCCATTTTGTTGGGGATTGTAGGGAGTGGTTATTTCCCTCTTGATTCCAGCTTGTTTACAAAAGTCTTCAAATTCCTTTGAAGTATATTCTCCGCCATTATCTGTTCGAAGAATCTTGATTTTCTTTTCTGAGAGATTTTCTATTAAGGCCTTGAACTCTTTGAATTTTCCAAAGACTTCATTCTTACCTTTTAGAAAATATATCCAAGTTTTCCTTGAATAGTCATCAATGAAAGAAAGATAGTATTCAAACCCACTTAGGGATGTGGTGGGCATTGGTCCACATACATCTGAGTGTATTAATTCCAAAATGTTCTTAGTCTTTGTTTCACTCTTTGGAAAAGGGTTCTTGAAATTCTTCCCTTTTTCACATCCTTTGCATGAGCCATTATGGTCAATCTTTAAATCTGGTAAAGCTATGACCACCTTGCTCACATAGGGTAGAGCCTTATAGTTAATGTGAGCAAGCCTTCTATGCCATCGTTCACTGGGGCTAGTGGTTTCATGGACAAGGGCAGCTTCTGGGTGACCCTTGAGTTTGTAAAGACCTCCTTCTTCTTCACCAATGACAATTGCATCCTCAATAGATTTTCCTTTGGGCCACATAAGTACTTGACCATCAATAAATGCAATTCCAAATCCTTTCTTATCTAGTGCTGAGATAGAAAGTAGGTTCTTCTTCAATCCTGGAACATATAAAATTTATTTCATCTTCAAAGGTGTCCCTGAGTCAAGCTTGTAGCTTGCTTCACCAATTCCCTTGATGGGATATTGATAATCATCTCCTAGAGATACCTTTTGTGGAGAAGACTTTTATTCAAGTCTTGAGAGAGTTTTCTTTTGACCTGTCATGTGCTTTGAAGAACCACTATCAATGAGCCATGTATCTTCTCCAGGAGACACAGATCCAGAGAGTGCGGAAAATAGAACATATTCTTCTGCATCTTCTTCTTCATTTCTTCTAGACCTTTTCCTAGGGAGAGGCCTTTCTTCTTCTTCTTCATGTTTGGATCTTTTCCTATGAGACCTTACTTCCTCTTCTTCTTCTTCTTCTTCACTATCATCTTCTGCAAGATGTGCTTGATGTCTTTTATAGTGAATATTTTTCTTCTTTATTGAAGGACAAAATCTAGCAATGTGTCCTAGCTTATGACAATTGAAACATTGGAAGGAAGAGAACTTTCCTTTTCCTTTCTTCTGAAATCTTTGTGGAGATTGAGACTCCTTGTGTTTGTCCTTCTTGAAGTAAGATTGATTCTTTCTTCTCTTAGTGTGTGTATCCAAGGCTTGATCATCCTCCTTGAGAAGGGATTCTCTGTTGGATACCCTAGCTTCTTCTTGAACACAATCTTCCCATACTACATCAAACTTTATACTCTCTTTTCTGGCACACATATTTTGTATAAATGACTCCCAAGGTTTAGTGAGACCATTTAGAGTAGTAATCACAAGTTCATCTTCATCAAGAGTATCACCAATGGCCTCTAGTTGTTCCTTGAATTGGGAGACCCTTGAGAAGTAGTCTTGAATGGATTCTCCTTTATGCATCTTGGTACTCTTAAACTGAGTTCTTAGGTTCATCTTCCTATTGATGTTCTTTCCCTCATACATCCTTCTTAGGGCATCATACATTTCCTTTGGGGTCTTCTTGGAAGCCACTTGGGGAATCAAGTGGTCTTTAATAGAATCAGCTATGATTCTCTTTGCCCTAGTCAAATCCTTCCTATGCTTCTCTTTGGCTTCATCTCCTTCAAGTTCTACAACTTCATCCTTGATATAATGAGCAAGATCATTCTCTTCAAGAATGAGACCAATTCTGTATTTCCATGCCCGGAAATTCTCTATACCTTAAAGCTTAGTACTTGGAGCCATCTTCTCTTGGGGGAGTCCAAGAGATTGGAGTTTAAGAGATGGAGTAGTACTTACTAGGAGATGTACTTTGCTTTCCGGATCTACAACAGAGTTTCTGGTTTATTGCACTTTTGGTAGAATTAGGGTTTGACTTTTCCGAAGTTCTATCCAACCAAAAATCTTGATCTAGGGCTCAAAAGATTGATTTTGAGAAGGGCTATTCATCCATGCAACCAAAAACCAAAAATACTAACCCTTTGCAGAAACCCTAATTCTTGGGAGAGAGAGAGAGATAATTTCACCTTGTGAAAGATGTTCTATTCAGGCTAGCTCTGAAACCATGTTAAGTTTAAACCAAATAGACTAGCAAGATCACTGAAAGAAACATAATCACAAGATAGACACAGAATTTACCCTGGGAAACCCTCATGGGGTAGAAAACCCAGCAAAGCTTTCCTCGATAAGATGATCAACCAAAATACAAGATGTGCTCCAAGACTTGTCCTTCTTCTCTACCTCACATGCAGACCTCCCAGACACAAGTGCACTACTTTCTGAGTTGTGGAAGTGTGTCAAATGAGGAGCTCTCCTCCTCTACTTATATTGATTCCCGACTGACCAAAATCCCTAATGGGGCCGACCTCTCCTTGTGAAGTCTAATAACCCCTAAAATATAAACTCAGGGCCGACCCCCACATGGTGGGTCTAATAACCCTAGTTACCACAAACCATCGGAGGAATAAACATCTCCGGATACATAATAGAATCACCTCGAAGGAATGAAACATCTCCAGAATAATAATGTACAAATATAATATTCTTAGAAGTTACAATATTCAACAGGTATTTGGAGACAAAATCTACAGGAGAGGCTGGAGATGCACTATTTTGATACAAGCTTGTAATTTCTTATAGATTGTCATTAAATACAGTAAAGTTATTTTCCGATCTACTTTTGTCTATTTAGTCAAGTTTATTTGATAAATGTGATTTTCCTCCAAATTGCTTATCTAATGTTGTTTTGATCATTTTGCAATTCATTAAGCACTGTGATCTGTAGTTATGGTTTATCATTGCTTATGATCTGTGTGTTTATGAAGTTTTAAGAGAGTTTATTCAATTAAAACTTTTATCGATTTCTGCAAATGGTTTTTACAGTAAAAATATAATTGATGTTAATTTTTCAATTAACATATCAGTTATAGATCAAATCTTGAATGCAGACAACCCTCAATTTGCCACTAGTTAATTTTTATTGATTAATTGTAACTTGAGCAGTTAAGTCATTGATCTCTTTCACATTTCGGTTTAATTGATGAATGCCTTGACTTATTTTACATATCAAGCTAATATACACTTATCTCAAAGACACCTTCTTAGGATAGATCTAACCTAGTTTAGATTCTTATAAGTAGATTTGTGTTTGCAGACCTTTTTACATTTTGCTTTTTTTTTTCTACATCAGAAAACCAATCCTTTGGATCAAAACCTACCAACTCATAGAGTGCCAACGGAGGCTGAATATCCATGGGAGATTACTTTACCAAATAAGATGGGGATAGAACTATCCTTGCGTAGGACCTTTTGAAGCCTTTCAGTCTGGTTTTTCCCCCTCTTTTGAGAGCTTAGGAACCCATTCGAGCACTTTGCATACCCTGCACATCCGAGGCGTCAACATGATTCCATGTTGGTTGCATCTGAAATAAAATCCATCATGCACAAGATTAAAGCCTCTGGTATGAAACCAGACCTTCCACTTGCAACATTTGTAAAATATCTTTATCCCACTCAGTCAAACTACCTTGAATCCTTGAAAGAAAGCGACAAGTTCAAATATATCACCTTCAAAGTTCTGGTAGAAAATATTGCAGATAGAGAGAAAGATTTTGGGAAGAAGACAAGTGAAAGTAATAATGAATCTCTTTGCTTTGATCATAAAGAAAAGAACAAGCCTAAAGACGCTTTCAGGGAAGATAACAGCAGAAGGGGCAGAGGAAGAAGAAATTTCAGAGGAAGAGGAGGAAGAAACAACTCAAGAAAAATATTAGATGTGGAATGCACACGCTACAGAAAGAATGGACATGAACTAGATCAATGCTAGGCATCTTGGAACTCCATCAAAGGTAGACAGAATAAAGAAGATAAGAATAAAAACCAACAAGGTAGTAAAACCCCTGATTCTGCTCATTGTATTGTTGCACATTGTAATCTTGGAATTAATGAAATGACTTCTCTTTCACCTTACAAAGATTCTTGGCTGCTTGATACTAGTGCATCATACTCATGGTATCACTTTCATTCATTGTGAGATTTCCTTCAGCATGAGCCCTTCATCGTAAAATTTCCTTCATCGTGAGATTTCCTTCTGCGTGAGCCCTTCATTGTGAGATTTCCTACTGCGTGAGCTTCATCTGTGTCCTCCACGTGAGCTTTATCTTCTCGAGCTTCATCACTTTCCTTGGTGAAACATCTCATATGACTTTTAGAAAATATTTCTTTGTAGAACTGAATGACATTGCGAATGGCATAGTATATTTTGCAGATAAATCTAGCCTCAAACCACATGGAATTGGATCAATCAGGATCAAGTTGCTTGGATTCCATGATTTCATATTAAAGAATGTTCTCTATATTCCTCAGTTGCAAAGAATCTTGTTGTCCTTGGTGCAGGTTCGACAACAAGGCCATTCCATCCACATGTTTGATGGGATTGTGGAGATAAGAAAATCCCTTGACAACAAGGTCATCATGACTGGTTATGAAGATGGACAACTATTAAAGTTGAGAATCTCTTCTGCAAGAGTTCAGAACTTTGCCTATATCTATCAGCATGAATGAGGTAATATGTCATCCAATTTATTATGGCATGCTAGATTTGGTCATCTTAACTATAACAGTCTTATATTGTTAAGAAATAATCGTGTATTTGGTTTTCCCACCATTCTGAAGCAAAGGAACAAATGTGATATGATAAAGTGATGAAGATAAAGCTCACGCATAGAAGGAGGTCGTAGCCTTCTTTCCACGGGATGACTACCAAGACTGTGAGAAAAAATATGGAGGAATCAGGGTTAAGGAACGGTTTCCTGCAATAGAATATGGCAGAAAACGCAGACATCAGGGTAGAGGAGCGCATAGGGCAGAATGATAGAAAATAGTAGCGGAATTCAATGATTGAGAATATTGTAGAGGGCAATTTTGGAAGGGACTGAGCATGCAGGAGTTATGGCATAGCTCTAATACCACTGAAAGGTAATAACTACAAGATGTATTCTTGATTCACCAAGCATGTCAATATATACAAGCTTTTCTAACCTTTGGTTTTCAGTTTCCAAAAGGTCCATTGAAGACTCTTTGACTTCCTACATCTGTTCATATTCATTTGATTTATTCACATATGTACATAATATGTGGAGCTATAATCTAAGGATTAAGACTCCAACATAAATAAAATAAAAGATATGGTGGAAAGATGCAAACTCCAAAAAAAACCAAAGGTATGCTAAAACACTCTTGTATTTCCTAATGGAATAGCTATACAACACCTAGTAGGTGAAGGATTAAAGGGAATCCAACAATATCCCTTAGGGAGGCCTTTCTTTTCTAAACTAAATGCTAAGTAGGTGGAAGAACAATGGAGAGAAACACTTGCCCGTTGATGGTAGGTGGCAAGTGTTATTTGTGCTTTCTCACTCCAACAGGTGAAAATGAGTGATCTATCGGCTTGAGGAAGCCGAGCTAGAGAGCATGTAAGAGGATGGCTCTTGGAGCTCTATGTGTGAGGAAAGTGCAGTAAACATAAGTAAAGATTAGTAAAACTAGAACTAAACTATGCAAATAGGAATATAACCTAAGGTGGGGTGGATTATGAGCCGTAAATGAAAAACTAAAATGAAAATATTATGCGAGAAATGGAAAAATAAAATGAAAATATTATGCCGTAAATGTGAATAGTAACAGTGAATGTGAAACTGTAACAAAAAAACAAGCAAGTAACTTTAAACTTTCCCTTTCAACAAACACACATAAATCACATGAAAGAATCTAATCTCTTTTATTAAAAGAATTTGACTTATAAATGAATAGAGAATACCTCATACAATGGTGGCCCTTACTGTGAAAATCCTCACAGTAGATCTAAGAGCTGATGTATACCTCACAATGAAAGAATTTAGGAATAAGATTAAGAGTGGTCAATGCAGTAAAATGAACAACAGAATAATAATATAGTAGAACTCGGATAGAAGCAAAATAAATTCACACACACTAATTCATTAATCACAATATGGACAAATAAGTAGTACAATGCATGAGGATTCGAATGCCAAGGTGGAAATTCGAATTAGCCATCATGGAGTGATCAAAAGATCACTGTATTGTCATCGGAGCACAACTAGAAGTCTATCTCATCATCAGTGGAGTCATCAATGCTCAAGTAACTGTCAACCATCAATCAAACTGAGTCTAACTGAGTGCGGTAGGTGTAACTGAGTGTAACTAGAACTAATTGAATGAAGGAGGCTCAGTTGAAGGCGCATGAGGAGCTAACTGGAGTTAGAATGGGCAGTCTAGTCTCATTGGAGGTCCATCGAAGTGATATAGTTAGTTGAGAGTCAGTCTAGCCTTAAATCAAGGAAAGAATTGATGATAATTCAATTAACTGAAGTGAAACTGAGTGGTAGGTGAGAGAGGATGAGTGGCTTCCTTAAATCAAGGAGGAAGGGCACACTAATCTCTAGGAGGGCTAAAACTGATCTGAGAGAAGCTCTCGGGAGCTAGCTAATTGAGGCTAGGTGCTGGGACTGATGATTGGGATGCATGCAATTGCATGCATGCATGCATGCAAGACTGTAAATGCAAATAAAGAAAATGCTAGTAGGACTAGGATGGAGTATAGGAATATCCTAAAACCCCCCCTTAATCCATCCTGGGCCCTGGTAACTAAGACCAAAGGTCACCCAAGGTCACCCAATACAATGAATAATAACAGTCAATAAACCAAGGAAATGGGGAAAACCTCATGGGAAAAATATCCCCCTCAAAATAGACTGTAAGGAACACACAAAAATAAATGTTCCAAACTCAAGCAAGTGTGATGCTTGGTCATATGTCTGGAGGTATATTCTTCTTGGGAAGAAGTGGATCATGCTCAAAAAGCATGTGCTTCTACTTGCTCTTTAGATCGAATGTGATGAGAACAAATAAAAAAATATGAGGATGATCCTTGAACCTGTGATTCGAATCAGCTGAGGTAGGATCAAATCTATGAATGTGCAGATAGTCTTTTGTCTTCTCCTTCGAACCATCATGGGTGAGATTATGCCAAAAAGAACCATCAAATAATAGTGATTGCTTGGAATCCAAATCAGCTCCAAGACTTGATAAATGGTTTCTTGAGATCTTCTTTGAACTAGCAGGGGTGAGATCAAAACCATCATATGCATGAGAAATTATCCCAAGTAGTGATTGCTTGGATTTTAAATCAGCTCCAAGACTTGAAACATGGTTTCTTGAGATGTCCTTTGAAGCATTAGAGGTGAGATCAAAACCAGTAAGTGCATGAGAAATTATCCCAAGTGAATGGAAATGGCCATTATCTTCAATAACCTTCTGAAAGCATGAAATAATGATCATATAGTAGTATATAATAGGTGAGTGATCAAGGAGAGCGAATGCATTACCTCCAATGGCTGATTTTACCTCCGAAACATTCAATAGATCATGATGCAAACCAACAAACTCTGGTGCAAGAGAGGATTTAGGACCTTCTGCAATTTCTAGAGTGTGAGCTGGCACAAAATTCGAAATAGAAGAAATTTGGAGCATGAGCGTAGAATCTGCAAGTTCTTCTTCTTTGTGGACAACTTCAATATCAGATATGTTTGATACTGATTCATGATCAATGAGATCATCAAGGAGGGTGAATGCATCACTTTGCTTTCTCTTGAAAGTGTTTGGACCAATCCCTTCATTCTGCTTGCCAAATCTTTCATCCAGATGGGCCCATAGCTCTTTTGGAGATTCAACATCATCAATGAATTGGTGTACCACGCATCGAGACATAGAAAACATCATGGTTCCCATGGCTCTGTCACCTTTATTTAACCATTCAATCTCTTCTTCAGAGGATTCGAACTCTCTTTCAAAACAATAATCAAAGAGACCATTTCTCTTCAAATGTGCTATCATCTTTGGTTTCCATTCATTATAGTTGAATGGAGAAAGAGGGTCATAGTTGAATGGAGGAGGATAGATTTCTTCTGAATACATGGATGCTGTAGAATACCTGCAAAAACAATAGAAAATATCTACAACTGCTACTGTTGCAAAAGTGGAGAAACTGCTTCAACTACTGCACTCGAAATCTTGATAATAACCTGCAAAAAACTCTCAGGAATTGGAGATAAACAATACTCTCAACATGCTCTCATACCATGTGAAAATACTCACAGCAGAATCTAAGAGCTGTTGTATACCTCACAATGAAAGAATTTAGGAATAAGATTAAGAGTGGTCAATGCAGTAAAATGAACAACAGAATAATAATATAGTAGAACTCGGATAGAAGCAAAATAAATTCACACACACTAATTCATTAATCACAATATGGACAAATAAGTAGTACAATGCATGAGGATTCAAATGCCAAGGTGGCAATTCGAATTAGCCTTCACTGAGTGATCAAAAGATCACTGTAGTGTCATCGGAGCACAACTAGAAGTCTATCTCATCATCAGTGGAGTCATCAATGCTCAAGTAACTGTCAACCATCAGTCAAACTAAGTCTAACTAAGTGTGGTAGGTGTAACTAAGTGTAACTGGAACTAACTGAATAAAGGAGGTTCAGTGGAGGGCGCATGAGGAGCTAACTGGAGTCAGAATGGGCAGTCTAGTCTCATTGGAGGTCCATCGAAGTGATATAGTCAATTGAGAGTCAGTCTAGCCTTAAATCAAGGAAAGAACTGATGATAACTCAATTAACTGAAGTGCAACTGAGTGGTAGGTGAGAGAGGACGAGTGGATTCCTTAAATCAAGGAGGAAGGGCGCATTAAGCTCTAGGAGGGCTAAAACTGATATGAGAGAAGCTCCTAGGGGCTGGCTAACCGGGGCCAGGTGATGGGACTGGTGACTGGGATGCATGCATGCAGAATGCATGCTGCATGCAGAAATGCATGCAAGACTGTAAATATAAATAATGAAAATGATGGTAGGTCTATGATGGAGTATAGGAATATCCTAACACTTACAACTAGGTTGAGTGTGTCTCTCTTGGTTCTAGGCAGCCGAATGTCTTCCACACTTTGTCACAGAAATGCCGAAGTTAAACCAGGGTGAAATGAGAGCAATAACAAAGGATTAATGGCTTAGAGGGAATTCCAGTAGAGTAACGATGATTAATGTGGAGATGTCATAAATGGGAACCTTCATATCACATAAATAGGAAAATACTTAGGATTTAGGGTTTCCAAACCATGGTGGTTTTTCCATTTTACAATTGGTAATTTTTGAATTTGAGTGGGACTTTATTTTAATGTGGACTTTCCCCAATTTTGGTGGCTTTTTCCCTATTTTGGTGGGATTTCCTAACTTTGTGGGATAAGTCCACTTTCCATGGTGTATCGAATTTTCTTTGGGTTTTTTGGTGTATGAAGGTTCACCATGTTGATCTTTTGGTGTGGAAATTAATGATGTAGAAATGGTAAGTAGGCTATGGTGTATGGACGAGTTTTTTGTGTTAACATATTTCCCCCTAATGTCCGATTTTAGGAGCTCTTCGTATGACCGATGGACATCATAGGAATTGGAAAATAATGTGACAGTAGTTTGGAGAACTGAGGAATGCACTAGAGAGGAGAGCAAACTTGTTATTTGGGCTCCAGGAGAAAAATCTATCGATACAACAATCAAAATGGATGAGGTGCATATAATCACAAATATGCATGGAAAAGGCAGGCATTCCCATGCTCGTATTCGTGTCTCAAGATATACAAATAGAGAAGCCCATAGGGAGACCTAAACAATATATACAGAACTATTGTGTACATCATAATGGTCCAGAGGGGACACAAATCTAGGACATACGCATGGTCCAACCATGACTGATCTGAAGAGATGGAATTGGAAACAATGGAATCCATCCTGAATGCGGTACCATAAAAACGGATGCACTGCTGGATTTGAAGGGGTCCAACAACTAAATGGACTCAACAAATGAGAGTCAGAATCTCAAAGGTACATGGACTCCATCTGAACCAAATACTGAAGGAAGCATATAATTGGAGGGATTCCAAACACTGTTGCCAACGCAGATTGGATATCTATGAGAACATATAAATGGGTGGGTTCCAAGTAGACTCACCAATGTGCTAGATTCAGGGGACATCCGGGGTCTTTGACCAATAAATGAAGGGACCAATACCCTATGCGAATCTCAACAATGCGATGAGTGAGTTGGAGTCGAGCACATGAGAAGCAATCAACCAAAGAGGCACTAATGAATCCTCTTAGATGATCCGTAGGAACTCACCACTAATGGGGGTGAAGACAAGATACAGGGACCTCTGGGTCTATCCTCTAGAATAGATATACTGGAATCGATAGAGGGAGACTTGCAACTACCAAGGAAAGGAGGATTCCTTGATAAGAGCGTAAGGTATACGACCAAGATGCAATAGTATTGGACCTGAGATTGGGACATTGTGGAGGGATATGAGGGCCTTCGAGTGATGGGACTCAAAATTACTTTGTTGAAATTATGATGACAAGGATGACCTAGAAGCATATGAAACTGATATTTGAGGGAGAGGACCATAGATTAGGGATCAAGATATGTGACTGAAATGGGGGAGACTCATGTAGAGGGGGGGAGAAGTTGATTAGTGATATTAGGGGACTCCAGGGATGACTCATCGCAAAATAATCTTAATAAAGGAGACCATAATTAGAAATGCTTCCGTAACATGGAGCTGTACGTGATCTCTAGGGGTGATGAAAGGCACTATCTTGGCCTTCTTCATGGTTTAAGGAGCTCGAAGAAGGGATATAAGTGTGCTTGATATGGTACCATTGTGCGGATTTTGTACGAGCCCAAGACCGTGACTACTCATGATAGCTTTTAATTTTGGAGAGTCTGAAAGCAATAAGAAGATTCTAAGGGGTTTCTTTTTCATGTGTTAGTCCCTAAATCCTGAAAAAGCATAAAAGTATGCAATGGAGAATGCTTCTAGCTGTAGAGACTAGAGTACTTATTTTTCATAATTAGTCCATCCGGTCCAGAAAAGGGGTAAAATTATACCGAATAGATTCCCTTTCGGACACTTTAATGAGCATGAAATGATATTGCTCAGTGATCTTTTCATTCTTAAGGAGTCAAAAAATAGCTTAAAAGAAACTCCATGATGGGAGCCCAGGGAATGGCCAATGAGCGACAATATGAGGAACTACATGTGGCTTCAACTCAATATGTCAAACTATAGGGGCTCCCAATCCTAAGAGAGGATTGAGTAGCATGGGTTCCAAATGCAAGGGGTTCTAAGAATGGTCACCCATGTGGAGGGAGGATCTACTGCCGAGTAGGGGAAAATGCAAGAGTGGCTGGATGGGGCCACCTACTCGAGCAGGGGGGTCCTACAGGTGCAAGGGAGTATACCAAGGAAATGCATCAAATTTTCAGAGGGAAAGGATGTCCTATATGCAAAACAAGGGGTCATACCTGTGGAGGTGGTAAGTACCATAAGGGGGCGCGCAACTGTAATCTGCATTTGTACAAAAGAAAAGGATACCTGAGCATAAATGTGCGTCTGGAATATAAAAATTGTATACAAATACATAAAAACATGACTTATGTGATGGAACACAAATCGAGGAGGACCTGAAAACCAACCCAGAGGTGAATTCCCAGGAAAAGAAAACGGATTCCATACTTAGGAAGAGCGTGAAATTTCAATTATGGTGGTGAAAATGACACATCAAATGGACGTCGTATGAATTTAGGACACTCAAAAGAAGATAGGGGGTCGTGGGCCTATAAAAGGGGGAGGGGACCACTTGACACTTGTCATTTTCACTTCTTGAGTTATGGAGAGTGTATGAGGGTTTGAAAGAGATTCAATGATATATTTCGATCAGAGTGACCATTTGTGATTCTACGACTTGTAGGTAAAAGATGGTCAAAATTCTCATTGATTGATGGTCATTTTTACGTGATTTGGCCTCTTGAGGGCCTAGATTGAGCTACTAAGGGTTTGAAGAGGGTAGGGTGCACCTTTAGAGGGAGAAGGAGCACCCTAGGGCGCTCTTAATGGGCTCATAGGAGTGGCCTAGGGAGCTCTTAACTTCCTGCTAGGAGCGCCCTAGGGAACTCTTATCTACCTACCAAGAGCACTCCAGGGCGCCCTCTTTCTCCAAACAAGAGCACTCTAGGCCTAGACGAAGGGTTTCATCCTTGAAATTGATCAGTGCTTGATTTTTTCCTTGCAGTATGCCTCATGTGGAGTGGTGGGAGAGAGACATGAGTGACCTTCATCATGAAGTGGAGGAGGATCCACTGGTGAAGGGAACTTTAGCACGATATGGTCTACTAAAGTTCTTTCAGAACCCAATGAGGAGGAGTTCCAAGTTCCTGCCAAACAACCTAGTGGAGTTTTGGGATCGTGACTTAGAGGCTTTCATCATCCAGGGGGAGAGGATAGAGATCACTATGAAGGATGTGTACTTCATGACGTGACTGCCAATGTATGGTGCTATTGGTGACAAACAACCGAAATACCCAAAAATAATTTCGATGGAGGATCTAGTAGAGCGTCATTGTTATGCCACTGTGGCAATAGATAAGACCTACATATTGATATGTGATATTGAGAGTCTGAATACTCATGCCATAGCAGCTGCAGTGGTGAGGGTACTTGGTGATCACTCACCTCACAAGTTCTCTAGTGGGAAAATGTTGATAGTAGAGCAGGTGCTGAGGGGTACCTACTTTGGTTGGGCTTAGATATATCTGACGACGGTTCGACGTTCACTGAACGAGGTTAGTCAAAGAGGTGGGTACTTCTGTTTCCCATCGTTCCTATGCACATTCTTTTTTGATCATTTGTCGACGTTGAGGCCACATCATCGGGTGGACGACAATGGGCCAAGGGAGCCCAAATTGAGGAGATGGTGCGAGCTAATGATTCGCGAGGGATGAGCTCTGGTGGGATGTTTCTTTACATGGGAGATCTTTGCACAGTGGAACCAACTTCCTATATTGATCGAGGACTTCCCCTATCCATACATGGACTACAGAGGAGATCCCTAGATTCCTCGAACACCGGGTCAGGTTTGGGGTCCTGATGGTATGTGTACACTTGTTCCTATTCTGATGTCATATTTATATTACTAGCTTAGATGGTAGCCAGTTTTTTATATGGTGGATGTTGATGTACTCTTTTGTGGTGTGTGTGTAGATGTGGGGTTGAGGCCTCTAGCGGGTTATCATCAACACCGAGGGAGATTTTGTAGGGTTGACCCATCGGTGGATCAACGACGACATCCTAGAGATACCGATGATGCATTGAACTCCATGAGCATTGGGATCGACCATATTCTAAGGGGAGTTTCTGATGATGGCTGGCATGATCTACATGATGATCTGATCGCCATCTACTACCAGGCTCTGCCCAAGTGGCGATCTACTATGCGGCGTATAGCCGTTGCACCTGAGTATGTAGGGGATGCAACTTGAGGGGACGTGCCACTAGATGAGGAGAGCTCTGATGAGGAGACATATGACGATGACTATGACTAGTCACTTAGTAGCTTATGGAGCTTCCCCCTAATGCGATGAGCATAGGGATTTTGTATCGGCCTACTATATATGATATTTTTACAAGGAAGATGTTGGGAATCCTCTTGTATGCACATGCCTATATGATGATGTAGACATTATGAAATTTTGATATATATATGCATGTGGATGCACTTTAATGTATTTTTTTATGTTTGATGAGCCTCTTATGTGATGATTATGCCTATATGATATGCATGTACATTTGAATCCAAGAAATGATGTGATGATGCATGCTTATGATTTAATTCCTATATGTGGTGATTAATGTGACATTCTAGAATGTCTTTATCCATATGGTCCGTGACACTATTATGATCTTGTGGAACATGTGTGAATGTAATGAATTCAAAATGCCTAACCAGTTGTTTAGTGCACATGAAATTTATAAAAAGGAAAGGATCGTGTACCTGGTACTAGCTGTTTAGCTAGGCGGCAAGGAGCTGGGAGTCTAGAAACACACAAAGGTGACTAACACCCAATTGGAGGGCGACAGTTAAGAGACTGGTCATGGCATTGTACTCAACATGTTTTTTGGTGGCATCGTCGATACACACACCATCAAGAAGGACTAACTCGTGTGAGGGGGAACATAAAACCCAAGCTGTCGAGGTGAGGTAAGGAGACCATATACTTGTGTTGTTAGGGAAACCGACATATATCGAGGGAG
Source organism: Larix kaempferi (assembly GCA_027924585.1). NCBI lineage: Eukaryota > Viridiplantae > Streptophyta > Pinopsida > Pinales > Pinaceae > Larix > Larix kaempferi. The sequence continues at coordinate 1,480,191 of BSBM01000738.1, forward strand.
CGGGATCCATATGGTATAAATCAAGGAATAAAACCACGAGGCTCGAAAGGAAAAAAGTAAAAAAAAAAAAAAAAAAATTGTACAACTTGAACTGAGGGGTTTGGTGGGGTTAGTGGTAGAATGGATTCAGGTACAACCCATTGCGAGGGTTGGTCAAGAGGTGTCCTTCGGATTCAATGAGGAGGTATGCCCCCTTGCTAAGGCAAGTTTTGATGGTGTATGGACCTTACCACATGGATTTGAAATTTCCTTTTCCGTTCTTATCATGGGATTGGTCATAAACAAGCACGAGGTCACACTCTTTGAAGATGCAAGGATGGAAAAGTTTATCGTAATGGGATTTGGATCTATTTTTGGCGACCTCGATCATTTGTAAGGCTTCCTGACGATATTCATCCGCCTACTCCAACAAAAGTAATCATTTCTCTAGTGGTGAAGTATCTGAGAGGAGTTCGACATCAATGCGCAAGGTTAGGATCTGACATTCAATGGGGAGAACAGACTCTACATTGTTGACCAAGTGGAATGGAGTGAAATCTGTCACAGTCTTGGCAGAAGTGCAGTAGGCCCAAAGTGCTGGGAAGAGAATGTGGTTCCAGTTGGACTTGTGTTTATCAACTATACACTGAAGCATGGTTTTCAAGATCTTATTGATAGCCTCAACTTGTCCATTACCTTGGGGGTAGTAGAAGGAGGTGTATTGGTGTTCAAATTTTAAAAACGTGGACAATTATCTCTAGACGATGTCTTCAAAATGTATGCCGTGATCCGACACAAGTTGCTTGAGGACCCCAAAACACGTAATGACGTGATTAAAAGAAAAACGTGCCGCAATCTCGACTTGGCAATTAAATGTAGGCATGGCCTCATCCCATTTGGTAAAATAGTCGACAACCACAATGATGTACTTATCACCACTGGATGCGGTTGGATTACACTCCATGAAATCAATGACCCATTTGTAGAAAGGACCGATGGTGACAATGGGATGGAGTGGTGCGGGAGGTTTCCTTGCTTTGGGGGAAAGGAGTTGGAATTTGCAGCAGTGTTTGACTACCGTGATGCAATCATTAAAAAGGGTTGGCCATAAATAGTCACTGTGTATGACCTTATGAGCAATGGCCATTCCTTAAAAATGGTCGTCGCAGGATTTGCTATGACAATCATTTAAAACCTGGCTAGCCTCATTGTGTGTAAGGCATCGACGTAAAATGGTGTTGATGCCCAGTCGATAAAGGACATCACCGATAAGAAGGTATCGTGAAGCTTGATGGTGGATGCGACATCGATCATCGTGAATCAGTTGTGGTCGAAGCTTCTGTGTCCATATATACACGAGAATGTCTCCATACCATGGGTAGTGAGATGAAATAGTGAACAAATGTTCGTCTGGCAGTTTAATCTTGATCGGAGGTGATGTCGACAAAGAGGGTAGATCGATCATGAGTTGTGCCAAGGAAAGGGCCTTGGTACTCTTGGGTGTCACAAATTCGAGATCGTACTCTTGAAATATTACAATCCATTTAGCTACTTGTCCTTGAATGAGTCGACGACTCAAAAGGTAAACCATGGTGTTGGAATCTACCACTACCATGGTCCAGCTCATAAGGATGTAATGGCGTAATTTATGGACCGAGAAGACGATGTCGAGGAACATTTTCTCTTCGTGGGGGTAGAGCAGTGGTGGGCCGGAAAATGTCTGACTTATGTAGTATATAACATGTTCTTGATGGGCACTATCCTCCTGAACTAAGACTCTTGAAATGGGGTGCTTGGATGCTGAGACATAGAGGATAAAATCCTTCGATAAATCAAGAGTTGAAATCAAGGGGGGGGGGAGTTATAGATTGTTTTAATGCATCGAAAGAGGCTTGTGCCTAATCATCCCAAACAAAAGGGACGTTGGACCAAAGCAAACACAAGAAACCATGAAATTTTGTAGCGTAGTCCGGGACAAATCGATGAAGAAAATTGGCCTTGCCTTGGAGGTTTTTCAATTGGCGTATGGTGCGAGGGGATGGAAGGTCAAGAATGGTTTGTACCTTCAATGGATCAGTAGTGATCCCTTTCTAGGAAATGATGAATCCCAATAACTGACTGGAGGGAACAAAAAATACACACTTAAGAGGGTTCAAGCAGATATTATATGTGCGACATCATAGGAAGACTTGCCATTGGTCCTCCAAGTGGTCTGAACGTTTCTGGGATAGAGTGGTGAGATTGTCCAAATAAATGAGGATAATGTGTACCAAGTCATGAAAGAAAAAGGTCATGGCCCGCTGAAAAGTGGCTCCCACATTTTTTAGACTGAAGGGCATTACACGATAAGCGAAGGGGCCCCATGGGGTGGTGAACGCCGTCTTGTGCCTGTCCTCTTTGTGGATCTGAATATGGTTATAACTAGAGAAGCTATCCATAAAGGATAGAACTTGACATGGCCTGCACATGCATCGATGAGCTAATCAATGAAAGGGACAGGGAAGTTATCTTTGGTGCATGTTAGGTTTAGGTCTCGAAAGTCAGTGCTGACGCGAATGGTGCCTTGTTTTTTTTTCCTGGCATGGAATTGGACACCCATGTGGTATAAGCAATGAGATAAATGAAACTAGCTTGGCACAACTTTTTGATTTTGGCCTTTACTGATGGCATTTTTTATGGATGTATCGGTTGTTTCTTTTGGAGGATGGGTGCGACGTCGAACCATGTATCTATGTATATGACCAAATGACCAAGGCCTACCATCTCAGTATATGACCAAATGAAGACTTCGTGAAACTCTTGAAACAGTTTCTTGTAGGTGTCTATTTCATCGGGGGTACAAGATGTGGCTAACGTGACGTTCTCGACCACACTGGGTTTGATGGATATATTGACCTGGATGGTGGGTGAGATATTGGCCATGTTACCTTCTTCTAAGGAATCTAGGGAAGGAATGGGGTTTTTAAACCAATCCACATTGCCATGGAGAACATATTTCGTTTTGACCGCAAATTGATCGGTCGAAACTGTGGTAGGATTCTCAGGAATGAAGTAGGATCAATGATGCATGTCATCCAATGGGAAGTCTGGTTCGGTTAGTGTCTCTAGAATTTCTTCGTTGTTTTGAAAGAACTGAGTGGATAGGTCGGAGGGTTCACTATTTGACACCATTTAAATGGTCTTTACCTCTGACGATGAGGATTCTGGGGGGTTGATCTCCTCAATAATAGTAATCAACGACTCTAAGGGTGGTTGTCGCAACTCATGGAGCACCAACTGGTACTCTGGTAAGTCGAGGAAGTGATGGGAATAATGACCATAGATGCAACAAACTATGCAGGATTGATTGGTGCACAATGATTTGTTGTGTGCATGATGGGGGGGTTGATAGTTGAATAATTGGAATGTTCTCGTTATCGTCCAACGAATCCATATGGGCGCAAAGGACGGGAAAGTGCAGATAGTTATGGGTGGCGTGACCCAAGGTATCACATAAAGCACATTTCATAGGTGTGTGTGCTTGAGGAGGGGGGTTCACATCCTTGTCGCAGTTATCGGGGTGTCATTTTTCGTGGCTTTTCCCCTAGCTCTTTTGGAATACTAGGGAGTAGGGTTGTGGGAATTTTTTTCCAGCACACCAAGAGGTGGGTGATTGGTGGTGTTGATTGGTTGGACCAGTTCGAGAATGACCTGGGGAGTTGGTGTGGGATTAGGTGCAGGTAGGTACCAGTCAGGGAGCCATAATGTCAACCCTAGAAGGTTTAGCGTTTCCATGATTAGTATGGTTACGAATCCTGATGGGGGAAACAAGAAAGGGATTGTGTGGATTGGGGTGGATCCCACCTGACTAGGTACTAACGGCAGTTGAGGTTTAGGTGGTCTCTAGGGTTACAACGAAGATACCAGTTGAGCTACAAGTTGTGCTATAGGAGATTGTTGGCTTGATGAAATGGTGCACAAATCTGATATCTCGATGGCCGACGAGGGTTGGGGTAAGGTGACAAAGGTGGAAATCATCAGGGCCTCGGAGTAAATACCTAGCCCTACAGTTGAAATCAAAGGAGTAGGCACGCCAAGTATAGGTTTGTCAACCACGGGGAGGACATTTTCTAGCATAGAGGGAGTGTTAGGGTCATAGTAAGTAAGTTGGTCGAGTTTGATGACCCATTCCTCATGGGGGAACACCATGAGCTAAAAAACACATGAGGCGATAACCTTCATTGTGTACATGTAGATGTGTCGTAAAGGAAGGTTGTAGTCGAGTTGAACATTTATGACTTCGATGTCAAATAAGATGGTTTTTCCTTCTAGTTGGATGGGGATGTTGGCAAGCAGGCCTTGTGGTTGGGCTGCATGACCATTATAAGCTCGAATGACCGTCATTGATGCTTGCAGAGGAGGGGATCCTAGTTTTTTTCCAAACAAATTTGGACATGGCGCATGTAGAGGCTCCCTCATCGACTATGCATAAGTATATAACTAGGTTTCAGATCGAAACTGAGATCTGAAATGCAATGGATGAAGGCATGCGGGGTCTTAACTAATCTACATCGAACACCATCATTCGTAAGTCCGAAGAGTCGATCGCACTGAACGTGGATAGCAATGCTTTTCTTTTTCTTGGGAAGTTGTTTAGAACTTCCAAGGTTGACATTGCAGCAAGGGACTGGGCCAATTCATCCACAATGTTATAATTAGGGGCGGCGCGAGCGTTGGGGTTATTAGTAATGCGACACAGAGTCAATTTGGGGGCTTTGGGAGCTCCTTCATTTGGTGATGGTGGCAGGCGTAATGAATAGTCAATGGGGGTTGACGTGTTCGTCTTATCTGCATGTATGGTTTCCGTAACCGAACCATATTCGTTACGACAAGTCTAGAGATTGACATCGACCGATGACATCATTAGGAGGTGGTGAACACCTGACTCAAATATTTGACTTATGGATGCATCATAGGTGGTAGGTGGTTATGTGGTGAGGACCCCTTGCGTGGGTACGGGGTTTTGCAATGTCATAAGTTGTGTCATGACAAACCCCTTCGTGGTTAAGGGGTTTTGAAACCCCATTGGAGGTTGTGTCATTTGGGGTGGTTGAGGTTGTTTCTGAGGGGAGACAATAGTGTTTTGGTGGTTAGCCTCATCCCAAATCTGGCGGGATGCCGCTAAGTGGGGACAATGGTGAGTGTAGTGGCCATGAACATTACAAAAGGAACAGGGGTGATTGGTTCGCAATTGTGGGTTCTTACCCTATCAGGGAGGTTGATTGGGGTCTTGATTCACGGGATTGGGAGGAGTTCCACTCCTCCCCTAGCATTGATTGTTTCTCTGATTCCATCTATGTCTTTTGTCTTATTGGCCTTTATGGTTGTTGTGGGTGGGTTGGTTTGGTTGTTGTTTCTGTTGAGCATAAAACTGTCATTGAGGCGTAGGGGGAGCCTGAGGTTGGGCAAGTGTGGGGGTGGCTTGCGGTGGATAATATGTAGTGGGGGCTTGAGGTTGGGGGAGAGAGGGAGCGGGTGGCAGATGGTAGTAAGATGGTGGGTCCACATGAGGGGGGTACGCTTGCTGGTTATGACTATAGCTAAGTGCCGTGGATGTGGGCCCATGTGTTTGAGCATTGTGGGTCGGTGGCACATATGAAGGTGTTTCTCTAGAATGAACTGTTGTACATGAAAAGTCGAGACTGCAGCTCATAGAGGGTTGAACGGGTGATGGAGGCATATGCATGGAGGGTCGGTTAGTGGACGTAATATGGCCGATGATGCCATCTGCAGCATGGGATGCCCCCGGTGTGTCCTTCCGAGCAATATCGCCACGCGGGGCATCCGGTAATATGGTGTATAGGTAGCTCGATTAGGTGTAGATAAGGTCGAACTATTTGGCTTTGAGGATAGCCTCTTCTTTGATTTTGGGTTGTTCAGATGGAACATACTTAGAGATGGCTGTATAAGATATTTCAAGGAACAATCTAGAAAGATGTGGTTGTCTAGTTTAATCTTAGACAAATTCTTGTGTTTATTCCATTCATGGATATGGTCTATGATATGGGTAGCCATATTCTGTCTGCAAGACAAGAGGATCTCAACACTAACATCGTAATGAACTGATAGTTGGAAGAACTGCAGGAAAGTCGAAGCGAGGGACGTAAAGGTGGAATGAGTCCCATGGGGCTGGTCAATGTACCACTTGCCTGCAGCGCCAGTGAAGGTTCATTGTAATAGGTGTAGTCAAATAGAGTCGTCCACTATGGATTTAGAGGAACACCACAAGTGGAAGGACATGATATGGTTTTGGGGGTCTTCCCCACCCTTACCCTCGAACTTGGGTATGTACGAAGGGAGCTTGGTGGGCATAGGAGGCCACATGGGATCATGTTGGATTGGGTCATTGGTCAATATAGCCAATTCAGGTAGGTTGAGACTGGCCATGAATGGAAAACTTGCAGGAGTATGTGACATGGATGGGTCGACCTACGTTCTAGCTACGGCGGCTATAGTGGGGCCACCTCTGTTGAATGCGAGTACATGAGAATTAGTCGTAATGGGAATACATGAACTACTTATATGGGGGGAGGGATCTGAAAGGAAGTGGAGGTGCCACCAAGGGTAGTGCTAGGAACCGGGGGGGATGTGGTTGTTGGGACGGGATCACTACCTATGAGTATGGATGCAATGGCTGGGTGAAAAGTGGTGCTAGGGGTAGGTCTTGTGAAAGTAGGGACAGAGGGTCCTGTGGATTCCACTTCTGTGATAGATGCTGTAGTGGTGACAGGGCTGCTGGCGTGTCCACCGCCAATGATTCCTCCATAAAACTAGTTGGGGTTCATGCCGACCATGGGGACAGATGGTGTTGTAGGTACATGTGACTTTGATTTAGAATTAGATGTGAAATAAGGGGTGTAGAGATGAAGCTCCAGCGATGAAAATTTGCATCTTAAGGGACCATGACAAGTAGGGTCTAAAGGATCGTGTTGACGAGACTATCCCCGCAGTCTATGGGAGTATATCAGGGGATCAATGATGACTGAAGTCGTAAGTGTAGAGGAGGTTAAATAAAAATGCTCAAAAATACAACTGATGCTGTGTTTGAAGAAGGAGAACTCTCAACAAAGTGGAACTCAGGCCAACAACAAACTCTAAAACTCTACTGCGATTGCGTGTCGCAGCAGGCGAGTAGTAAGGAACTACCAGAATGCAAAAAAGTATCACTAGCTAAAAATGAAAAAGGACTCACTAACCTGAGGGGTATGGGAGCATGCAAATGACTAACTAAAAGATATGAAAGCTCACACAAATCGTATCCCCTATAGGTTGATGAAATCCGTAGTCAGAGAATATGAAATGGAGAATCAAATAGATAATGGATATCCCTCTACCGAGAGGGATCCTAGGTAAAAGATCCCTAGAAGAATGGAAACTAGGATACCCCATTCATGACACGTCCAGAAAGGAAATTCATCGTTTTATCCCTTTGGTCACTACACCCATGGTATGGAGGCTTGGTAATGCAGTGATGACCATGAGCAGGTGTCCTTCAGAACTAAGTGGAGAGCGACATTCCACCTATCCTTCTGGAACCAGTCTCACAACTTTCCCTCCTTAGGGAGAGGCCTTTCCGACAAATCAACTTTTAACTGTGCCAAAACATACCAGAGGATTTTGGTTCCGTAAGAGACAACTGCTAAGTTTCGAGTGTAAAATGGAAAGGGGGGTTTATTTGGATTCCTACCCCCAGTTCCCTACCTAGCTATAAGATTATTTTTGGTCCCCAAGTGGGGTTAGATGTTTGTTTAGTTAAAACAAATTGGTCTCACTTTGATCTTTAGGGTGTGAGTGGGTGCACAAGTGGCGTGTATAACTATGCTAGATGAGCAAGAAATAAACATTTCTGATAACTTGAAAGAAACTGAAATGAAATTGTTTATTTCAAAATGAAATATACTGCAAAAAATCAATAAGAGGGACTGATTATACTGAAATCAACAAGCAGAGATAGTAAAAAGTGTGCTACAATCAGTCGAATCTTCAACCAAAAAGACAATCCAAATCATGAAATGGGACAAACAGAGGGCTCAGAGGGTTAAAATTCAGTCTTAGGGTGCTTCTATTTGAGGGACATAAGCGTTCTAGGGTGCACACTGTGTAGAAATAGGAGCACACCCAAAACTGAGTGAAATAGTTCTGGAGCACACCTTTCAGGGAGAAAGGAGCATTTTGGAGCGCTCTTAACTGGGAAATAGGGTCTCCCTAGGGCACACTTAATCAGAATAAAGTTGCCACTCCAAGACTGGTTTTGAATAAATTGAAAAACAACTCAAAAAAGGTTGAACAAGGGGTCTGAGGGTTGGACTAGGCCGGTTTTGCAGGCCAGAAGTCAAATAGGGGGCTAACAATACTTAGAAACACTCAAACTAATAGATATAACAAGAGAAACATCTATAGTAAAACACACTCAAACAAAGATAAAAATCAACTGGGGATATGTAGGGATCGACTTAGTATGGTCGCCAGTTCTGTTGTATGTGCTTTCGCACTCCAACAAGTGAAAATTAGTGATCTACAGGCTTGAGGAAGCCGAGGTAGAGAGCATGCAAGAGGATGTCTCTTATGGCTCTGTGTGTGAGGGAAGTGTAGTAAAGACCAGTAAAACTAGAACTAAATTATGCAAATAGGAATATAACATAAGGTGGGATGGCTTATGAGCCGTAAATGAAAATATTATGCAACAAATGGAAAACTAAAATGAAAATATTTTTCCGTAAATGTGAATAGTAACAGTGAATGTGAAACTTGTTGAATATTGTAACTTCTAAGAATATTATATTTGTACATTAATTATTCCGGAGATGTTTCATTCCTCCGAGGTAATCCTACTATGTATCTGGAGATGTTTATTCCTCCAGGGTTTGATATTAACTAGGGTTATTAGACCCACCATGTGTGGGTCGGCCCTGTAGTTATATTTTAGGGGTTATTAGACTTCTCCAGGTGAGGTTGGCCCCAACAGGTCTTTTAGTCAGTTGAGAGTCAAGTATAAATAGAGGAGGTGAACTCCTCATTAGATCATTCACTCACTTGTGGAAAAGTGCGCACTTGTTTGGGAGATCAGCTAAGGATACAAAGGAAGGAGGAGCACATCTTGTATTTTGGTTGTTCATCTTATTGAGGAAAGCTTTACTGGGTTTTCTACCCCATGAGGGTTTCCCAGGATATATTGTGTGTCTATCTTGTGATTATGCTTCTTTCAGTGATCTTGCTTGGTTATTTTGTTTAAACTTAACATGGTATCAGAGCTAGACTGAATAGGACATCTTTCACAAGGTAAGATTATCTCTTTCTCTCTCTTTGGTGAAGTTAGGGTTTCAGCCCAAAGTTGGTATTATTGATTTTTGGTTGCATGGCTGGATAGCCCTCCTCAATACCTTTCTTTTAAGCCCTAGATCGAAATTTTTGGTTGGGTAGAACTCCGGGAATTGCAAACCCTAATTCTACCAAAAGTGCGATACGTCAGATTTTGGTTTCAGAAAAAAGTTGGAATTTTTGGTTTCTGATTACATGGTTGGATAGCCCTCATCAAGAGCATTCTTTTAAGCCCTATATCGAACTTTTTGGTTGGGTAGAACTCCGGGAATTGCAAACCCTAATTCTACCAAAAGTGCGATAAAATTCTGTTTCAGTTTCCGGAAAAGTAAAAAGTAACTTTCCAAGTAAGTCTACTCTGTCTCTTGGACTCCCCCAAGAGAATATGGCTCCAAATACTAAGCTTGAAGACAAGCTAGAAGGCATAGAGAATTTTCGGGCATGGAAATACAGAATTGGTCTCATTCTTGAAGAGAATGACCTTGCTCATTATATCAAGGAGGAAGTTGCAGAACCAGAAGAAGATGAAGCCAAAGAAAAGCACAGGAAAGATCTGATTAGGGCAAAGAGAATCATAGCTGATTCCATTAAAGACCACTTGATTCCCCAAGTGTCTTCCAAGAAGACTCCAAAGGAAATGTATGATGCCCTAGGAAGAATGTTTGAAGGAAAGAACATCAATAGGAAGATGAATCTGAGGTCTAAATTGAAGAGCACCAAGATGCACAAAGGAGAATCCATTCAAGACTACTTCTCAAGGGTTTCACAAATCAAGGAACAACTAGATGCAATTGGTGATACCCTTGATGAGGATGAACTTGTGATGACTGCCCTCAATGGTCTCACTAGATCTTGGGAGTCATTTATACAAACCATGTGTGCCAGGAAAGAGAGAATGAAGTTTGATGTAGTATGGGAGGATTGTGTTCAAGAAGAAGCTAGGGTTGCAAATAGAGAAGCCCTTCTCAAAGAGGATGACCAAGCCCTAGCCACTCATACCAAAAGAAGAAGAATGAGTCATTTCAAGAGAGTTGATCACAAAGGATCTCAACACTTCTCTAGATCTAACAAGAGAAGAGGACCCAATTCAGCAAGAGATTTTTCTACGGTAGAATGCTACAGTTGTCATAAATTGGGACACATCTCCAGATATTGTCCTTCTCAAAGGAAGAAAGTATTCCACAAAAGACATCATGCACATATGGCAGAAAATGATAGTGAAGAAGAAGAAGAGGAAGAAGATGAAGAAGAAGAAGAGGTAGAGGTAAAACCCAAAAGGAAAAGATGTAAGGTGAAGAAAGAAGATCCAGAAGAATATGTTCTATTCTCTGCACTCTCTGGATCTGTATCTCCTAGAGAAGATACATGGCTCATTGATAGTGGTGCTTCCAAGCACATGACAGGTCAAAGGAAGACCTTCTCAAATCTTGAAGAAAAGTCTTCTTCACAGAAAGTATCTCTAGGAGATGACTACCAATATCCTATCAAAGGAATTGGTGAAGCTAGCTATAAGCTAGATTCTGGAACACCCTTGAAGATGAAAGACATCTTATATGTCCCAGGTTTAAAGAAGAACCTTCTCTCTATTTCAGCACTAGATAAGAAAGGCTTCAGAGTAGCCTTCATAGATGGACAAGTACTCATGTGGTCCAAAGGGAAGATAATTAAAGATGCAGTTGTTATTGGTGAAGAAGAAGGAGGTCTCTATAAACTCAAGGGTCATCCAGAAGCTGCCCTTGCACATGAGATCTCTAGCCCCAGTGAGCTATGGCATAGAAGATTAGCCCACATCAACTTTAAAGCCTTACCCTATGTAAGCAAGGTAGTCATAGGACTACCAGTTTTAAAATCTGATCATGATGGCTCATGTAAAGGATGTAAGAGAGGGAAAAATATCAAAAACCCCTTTCCAAAGAGTGAAACAAAGACTAAGAACATTTTAGAGCTTATACACTCAGATGTATGTGGTCCAATGCCCACCACTTCCTTAAGTGGGTTTGAATACTATCTTTCATTCATAGATGACTATTCAAGGAAAACTTGGATATACTTTCTAAAAGGGAAGAATGAAGTCTTTGGAAAATTCAAAGAGTTCAAGGCTCTAATAGAAAATCTATCAGACAAGAAAATCAAAACTCTCAGAACAGATAATGGCGGAGAATTCACCTCAAAGGAATTTGAGGACTTTTGCAAAGAAGCTGGAATTAAAAGGGAACTAACTACTCCCTACAATCCCCAACAGAATGGGGTGGCTGAAAGGAAAAATAGAACAATCATGGAAGCTGTGAAGACCATGATACATGACCAAGATCTTCCCATGTACTTATGGGCTGAAGCAGCCAAGACAGCAGTTTATGTGCAAAATAGATTATCTCACAGTGCTCTTGAATTCAAAACTCCAGAAGAAGTGTTTACAGGTAAGAAGCCTGAGGTAAGTCATCTTAAAATATTTGGGTGTCCTGTGTATATCCACATTCCAAAAGAAAAGAGAACCAAGTTGGATCCCTCAGGAAAGAAGGGAATGTTTGTTGGTTATTGTGAAACTTCCAAAGCCTTCAGAATCTACATACCAGGTTTCCATCATATAGAAATAAGTAGAGATGTAACCTTTGATGAGGAAGCAGCTCTCAAGAAATCCAGAAAGTGTCAACTTGAAGAAGTTTATGAAGAAGATTCTTCACCCAGAGATTCAGAGACTGTTCACATCCCTGAAGAAGCTACACCAGAGGATCATGACATGCTGGAACCTCAAGAACCACCTATTGCAGAACTATCCAGGAAAAGAAGACCAGCATGGGCTAGAGATATTATCCAAGGAGCTGAAAGATATGGAGCTCCTGAAGGCTCCACTAGAGAAAGAAAGAAACCAAAGCTAGTATCCAACTATATGGCCTTAATGTGTGACCTTGTGGATCAACTACCTACTAGCTATGAAGAGGCAGCTCAGAAGAAAGAATGGGTAGAAGCAATGACAGAAGAATATCAGTCAATAATGAAAAATGATGTTTGGGATATAGTTCCCAAGCCAAAAGATAAAAGTGTGGTTTCTTCCAAATGGATCTTCAAAATAAAACATGCCGCAGATGGAAGCATTGAAAAATACAAAGCAAGATTTGTAGCTAGAGGATTCTCTCAGAAGGAGGGAATTGACTACGAATAAAATTTTGCACCAGTTGCCAGGTATACTTCAATTAGAACTATTATGGCTCTTGCATCCATGATGAAGTGGAAATTACACCAAATGGATGTTAAGACAGCTTTTCTGAATGGAGTAATTGAAGAAGAAGTATACATAGAGCAACCTCAAGGGTTTGAGGTTAATGATGGAAGAACTCATGTATGCAAATTGAAGAAGGCATTATATGGGTTGAAACAAGCTCCAAGGGCTTGGTACGGAAGGATTGACAATTTCTTAACTAGCATGGGTTTTACCAAAAGTAAAGCTGACCCAAATCTTTATCTCAAGGTGGTGGATGATGAACCAGTTATATTGTTGTTATATGTAGATGATCTTTTCCTAACTGGAGATGAGAATCAGATTATTGAAAGCAAGAAGAAGCTTTCTTCAGAATTCGAGATGAAAGATCTCGGACTGATGCACTACTTCTTAGGCTTAGAAGTATGGCAAGAACCAAAAGGAATCTTTCTAAATCAAGGTAAGTACACTGTGGAGATTCTCAAAAGATTTGATATGTTGGAGTGTAAAGACATGGCCACTCCCATGGACTCCAACTTAAAGTTATTAGTTAATGATTCATCAGAACTAGTGGACATAACTTTATATAGACAAATCATTGGATCATTGATGTACTTAACTAATACTAGGCCTGATATATGCTTTGCTGTAAATACCCTAAGTCAGTATCTAGTAGAACCTAGAAAGGTTCACTTAATAGCTGCAAAGCATGTAATGAGGTACCTAAAAGGTACATTAGATTTTGGCTTATTTTATGTTGGAAATCATGAACTCAGATTACATGGTTACTCAGATTCTGATTGGGCAGGAAGTATCTCAGACAGAAAAAGTACCTCTGGTGGATGTTATGGTCTTGGATCTGCCATGATCTCATGGTTCAGCAAGAAACAATCAAGTGTGGCCCTCAGTACTGCTGAAGCTGAATACATAGCTGCCTGTTCTGCTAGCTGTGAAGCAGTATGGCTTCGAAAACTTTTATCTGGAGTGTTTCACTTAGAAATGGAACCCACTGTGATTATGTGTGATAATCAAAGCTGCATCAAGATGACTGAAAATCCTGTGTTTCATGATAAGTCAAAACACATAGAGATCCGTTACTTTTATATTCGAGATATGGTGCAAAAAGGAGCTATCAAGCTAGAGTATATAAGCACTGAGGATCAAATTGCTAATATCCTGACCAAGCCTCTGTCTCGAGTAAAGTTTGAACACTTCCGAGACAAGCTTGGTGTAGTTCAGAAGAACCCTCCTCGAAAGGGGGAGTAGCACAGTATGAGACAGACAAGCCTACCTCATCAATGATGAGGTTACCTATTTTTTTCTTTGCACTTACTCACCTAGAATTATTTAGATTTAGGACTCTTATATTCTTTATTTTTATGATTAGATGTATACATACTTTTGACGATAGATGTATACATGCTTTTGATGTTAGATGCTTTTGACGATAGATGTATACATGCTTTTGATGTTAGATGCTTTTGATGACTAGATGTATACATACTTTTGATTATAGATGTATACATGTTTTGATGTTGATGATACATGTTGAGGTTATACATGTTTTTGATGTTGATGATACATGTTATGGTTATACATGTTTTGATGATGATGATACATGTTATGGTTATACATGTTTTGATGATGATGATACATGTTGTGGTTATACATGTTTTGATGTTGATGATACATGTTGCGGTTATACATGTTTTGATGTTGATGATACATGTTATGGTTATACATGTTTTGATGATGATGATACATGTTGTGGTTATACATGTTTTGATGTTGATGACACATGTTGTGGTGATACATGTTATGATGATGAGGATACATGTTCTTGATGAACATGTGAGGGGATTGGATCATCCCTGGACTTTCAGTCCTAAAGAGAGCCGTAGACATGAGGTCTCCGAGAATGAAGTCCTTAGTGGACAGTTGAGGGGATTGGATCATCCCTGGACTTTCAGTCCTAAAGAGAGCCGTAGACATGAGGTCTCTGAGAATGAAGTCCTTAGTGGATAGTTGAGGGGATTGGATCATCCCTGGACTTTCAGTCCTAAAGAGAGCCATAGACATGAGGTCTCCGAGAATGAAGTCCTTTGTGTACAGTTGAGGGGATTGGATCATCCCTGGACTTTCAGTCCTAAAGAGAGCCGTATACATGAGGTCTCCGAGAATGATGTCCTTAGTGGACAGTTGAGGGGATTGGATCATCCCTGGACTTTCAGTCCTAAAGAGAGCCGTAGACATGAGGTCTCCGAGAATGAAGTCCTTAGTGGACAGTTGAGGGGATTGGATCATCCCTGGACTTTCAGTCCTAAAGAGAGCCGTAGACATGAGGTTTCCGAGAATGAAGTCCTTAGTGGACAGTTGAGGGGATTGGATCATCCCTGGACTTTCAGTCCTAAAGAGAGCCGTAGACATATGTCTTCGAGAATGAAGGGATTGGATCATTCCTGGACTTCAGTCCGAAAGAAGAACCGTAGACGTATGTCTTCGAGAATGAAGGGATTGGATCATTCCTGGACTTCAGTCCGAAAGAAGAACCGTAGACGTATGTCTTCAAGAATGAAGGGATTGGGATAATTCCTGGACTTCAGTCCGAAAGAAGAGCCGTAGACGTATGTCTTCGAGAATAAAGGGATTGGATCATTCCTGGACTTTAGTCCGAAAGAAGAACCGTAGACGTATGTCTTCGAGAATGAAGGGATTGGGATCATTCCTGGACTTCAGTCCGAAAGAAGAGACGTAGACGTATGTCTTCGATAATGAAGGGATTGGGATCATTCCTGGACTTCAGTCCGAAAGAAGAGCCGTAGACGTATGTCTTCGATAATGAAGGGATTGGGATCATTCCTGGACTTCAGTCCGAAAGAAGAGCCATAGACGTATGTCTTCGATAATGAAGGGATTGGGATCATTCCTGGACTTCAGTCCGAAAGAAGAGCCGTAGACGTATGTCCTCGATAATGAAGGGATTGGGATCATTCCTGGACTTCAGTCCGAAAGAAGAGCCGTAGACGTATGTCTTCGATAATAAAGGGATTGGATCATTCCTGGACCTCAGTCCGAAAGAAGAGCCGTAGACGTATGTCTTCGATAATGATAGGACTGGATCGTCCCTGGACTTCGGTTCAAAAGGTACATGACTGGTTTACATCATTCCTTGACGATGCTGATGATCGTGATGCTCGTGTGATGACGATGCTGATGATCGTGTGATGACGATGCTGATGATCGTGTGATGACGATGCTGATGATCATGCTGATGATCGTGTGATGACGATGACGATGATCGTGTGATGACGATGCTGATGATCATGTGATGACGATGCTGATGATCGTGTGATGACGATGCTAATGATCGTGTGATGTCGATGACGATGATCGTGTGATGACGATGCTGATGATCGTGTGATGACGATGTTGATGATCGTGTGGCGATAATGATGATGATCGTGTGATGACGATGCTAATAATCGTATGACGATGCTGATGACGATGTTGATGTTCCAGTAACTAGTAAAGTTACTGATGATGATGAATTGAAGAAAGCTTTCGATGATATATAGATGATGTAGTAAATGACTCCTTGCTCCTACAGATGTTGTTATAATATCCTTCTCGTTAAGGGGGAGTGTTGAATATTGTAACTTCTAAGAATATTATATTTGTACATTAATTATTCCGGAGATGTTTCATTCCTCCGAGGTAATCCTACTATGTATCTGGAGATGTTTATTCCTCCAGGGTTTGATATTAACTAGGGTTATTAGACCCACCATGTGTGGGTCGACCCTGTAGTTATATTTTAGGGGTTATTAGACTTCTCCAGGTGAGGTCGGCCCCAACAGGTCTTTTAGTCAGTTGAGAGTCAAGTATAAATAGAGGAGGTGAACTCCTCATTAGATCATTCACTCACTTGTGGAAGAGTGCGCACTTGTTTGGGAGATCAGCTAAGGAGACAAAGGAAGGAGGAGCACATCTTGTATTTTGGTTGTTCATCTTATTGAGGAAAGCTTTACTGGGTTTTCTACCCCATGAGGGTTTCCCAGGATATATTGTGTGTCTATCTTGTGATTATGCTTCTTTCAGTGATCTTGCTTGGTTATTTGGTTTAAACTTAACAAAACTGTAATAGTAAAAAAAAGAAAGTAACTTTAAACTTTCCCTTTCGACACACACATAAATCGCATGAAAGAATCTAATCTCTTTTATTAAAAGAATTCAACTTATACATGAATAGAGAATACCTCATACAATGGTGGCCCTTACATCTAGGCCGAGTGTCTCTCTCTTGTTTCCAGGAAGTCAAATATCTCCCACATTTTGTCACAGAGGTGTCGAACTTCAACCAGGGTGAAATGAGAGAAATAACAGAGGGTTAATGGCTCAGAGGGAATTCTGGCAGTGTAACAGTGCTTAATGTGGATATGTCGTAAATGGGAACCTTCATATCAAATAAATAGGAAAATACTTAGGATTTAGGGTTTCCAAACCATGGTGGTTTTTCCATTTTACCACTCGTAATATTTGAATTTGAGCGAGACTTTATTTTAATGTGTACTTTCCCCAATTTTGGTGGCTTTTTCCCTATTTTGGTGGAGATCCCAATTTTAGTGGGATTTCCTAACTTTGGGATAAGTCCACTTTCCATGGTGTATCGATTTTTCTTTGGATTTTTTGGTATTTGAAGGTTCACCATGTTGATTTTTGGTGTGTAAATTAATGATGTGGAAATGGCAAGTAGGCTATGATGTATGGACAAGTTTTTTATGTTAACAACAAGCAAGCTTGGAAATGGTTATAATGGTAGGACATGGTGGTTTATGAGGAAGCTCCAAATCAAACCCAACAATATAACCTTGCTCTAATTTCTCTCTTTAAAATGCATGCCAATGGATTCCTTTTATAGTCCAAGAGGTGGACATCAAATAACTAGATCAAAATGTGAACTCTCCTCCTTCATGAACTGGTTCCAAGGTACACAAGGAGGGTTGGTTAATGCTCCCAAGTGTGTGAGGAGTCAAATTCTGATCCTTGTGGATGATTGAGTCTTTAATGCACCGTTGGGTGTGAGCGGTCTCTCCATTTTCACAGTAGTGTGGCTATCGAAGGAAAATCCATGCAGATTTAGTGGAGGCATTGTTTAGGTAACCTGCACTATAGCGCAGGTTAACTATGTAATACTCGCACTACCCTTTGTTTGACTATTTCTTAGCACTTGTCGACTCATGATGCATTTTGTATATTTTGAGGATTCCTGTGGTAAGATGCATTCTTTATGTTGATGACGCATTATTGGATGAATCACCAAAATGTCACATGTGTGCGATTTTTAGGCGTTAATAGATGCCCCATGATGTATGAGGTTTGGAGGGTACTATAGAGTCGATAATGCATCAAGTTTTCTGTTGTTTCTCTCATGTTCTATATGATGAAGCATATGTGTACAAAATAAGGTTCTCTCATGGGGGAGGAGTGTTTGTGACGACCGTTGGAGCTTTAATAAAGAATATTTTTTATACAAATGAGCACTCTAGTACAAAATGAGAGATAAGTGACCAAACAAATGACCAAAATACGCATATAAATGACCACTTTTGATTTGGTGATCACTGGTGGCTAATTTCCGTTCTCTTATCACGTGACCAAAAATGTGGTCATATTTAGTTTGGTAATTTATAGGTTCCCTTGTGGTCATTAATTTGGTCATATATTTGGTCATTAATCTAGTCATATATTTTGTCATAGTTGTGGTCATTAATTGTCACGATTAATGACCAAATATACGACCAAATTAGTGATAAAAAATATGGCCAAATTAATGACCGCAGACATGCTATAACTGACCAAACTAAAATCAACCACATTTTTGCTCACGTGATAAGAGACTGAAAATTAGCTACCAAAACTAACATTTGGTCGTTTATATGTGAGTTTTGGTCGCTTATCTCTCATTCTTTGGTCACTAATTTAGTCTTTTTAAGCCATTTTATATGAAAATATTCACTGATTTCTGTAGATAGGGTATGGAAGAATCGAACCCCCAATATCCTTCCTGTAAGGTAGGTTCTCTTTCATTGAGCTAGTACCTTTGAAGTCATGTAATGTATTAAGAACCATGACATAGATTTCTAGAAGCATTGCAATTGAATCTTGCCTCCAAATCTGAATTTTATCTTAAATGTTATTTGAATAGTCTATAATACTCGAGTATATTTAACTAAAGAAGTGTTGAATGAAAAGAAAATATTAGAAATCATAATTAAAATCACTCTCACATTCTCACCTCATATTCTTTGAAAGGAACACCAATCGATCTACTGATGTATGGTAAATCAATCTCCAAATTCGAAATCGAGAGATCTAGATATGTGACTGCTTTTTCATCTAGGTTTACAACTTCAACTGGCTCGACCTCAAAATTCCTTTCACAGTACATAGAAAACATTGTCACCTGCACAAATGTGAACATAAATGATTTTTTTTTATGAACCCAAACTGCACACATGTACTCATGTGATATTCTAAGCAAGGCTATTACTTAATTTATTCTCAAAGTGTTTCCTTTTTCAAATAACATAATCTACTTTCTAACCACATAATCTACTTTCTAACTAGCACACAAAGGTCGATGGCCTTTATGGCATACTTTCAATAAACTACTAACATATTTCCATCTGTAACACACCAATAATTATACTATATTAACAATAATCAAATTCAGAGGAATGTATATTGTATACAATAGTGGAGAAAAAACTCTTGAACAATCAACTAGAAAGACCTCAAATCGTTGACCTTTTCTATGGAAAATATTGAATAATAACACAACAAATTATCACCATTGTGTCCAAAACAATTTTTTCTTTAGTCAGGTCAGTTCCTGTGCATTTAATGAAGACATTCTTTGTTTCCAAAGTGATTGCAGAATGTGCACCATTAATAATGGGAGGAAAATATACTACTGTTCTACACCTGTAACCACATTTACAAAGGGAAATGTCAACACAACAAATAAAAAAGTGAAATCAATCCATAAAATTATGCAGTAGAACTTGTTGTCATCAACCACATATTTAATAAGCTTTAACATCAAGGCTCACGTTTATTGACCCACTTTAGCTGCATTAGTCTTAGAACCACACATAGTGATTATTCAATAACCAAATAGTTTCTTACAATTCAATCCATCACACTACTTAAACACACTTCTATCATCAACCTAAAATGTGCCTCCTGCTATCATAAATCATTGGAAATACTGATGAGTACTTCGTAATAATGTGAAGGAACTTCTTTAATTTCATATCTGACTGCCAAAAAAAAGACACAATTATAAGTTAGCACTAAAGTAGAAAGAAACACACTGTACAATAGTCAATATTAATTGAAATACTCCCTCTATTTACTAATGTAGACTAGTAAACTTATGTTTGAGTATCACTATGCCATGTTACCATATGTACCATGTTATTATCCGTGTTGTGCAAAATAGTTTTGGCCATCTAATATTACTATTTTCATATGCTAAGCTCACCCAAGCATAACAAGATAAATTGGAAAGAAGGTTACATAAACTTTAAATAAAACCAATCTATCACTTGCATTAAGCAAGTAATAACCATATGTAGCTTGTAGTATTCCATAAGCTTGTCAGCTCTATACTCCTTCACCTGCAGAACAGTGGTAGAAATATGACTATAATAATGTGTACAGGAAATCAGTAGACAATACCTAATCAAGTGCAAACTTCTAAGATCCATAAAACTTTTACTCCAAATTTACCTTAGGAAACGGAAAAAACAGTAACACAAAATGCAGAAGGACATGGAAAAAACTGAGAAATTTATCCATGCTAGAAATTAATTGGGAAACCTGTCTTCTTTTATCTGGTATATCCCCTATATAAATTTTGTTGTCTTTTGAACGCTTATATCATGCTAACAAATTTATCATATCAATGAAAGGATAAAGAGAGAATTGAATATGTTTCAATGGAACAAACTTGATTTTAGAAGTTGCGAGTGCCTACAAAGAAGAAGGATAAATGACAATCAAAATATATGAATGTTTTCCAAGAACAAAATGTTCATTGTACTGTTTTTGTTGCATTATGTGAAATATTTTCTAATCCAATGAAAATATTAAATTGCAACAAGAAAATCATGAACAATCATAACTATTACAAGCATTCACCAACCCTATTCAAGTCTAACTTTCAGACTAGTATAGAATGGCATGGAAAGTATTATCATGACTCCCATGGCTTGGGAAATGGAGACACCTCCCATGTCAAAGTCCATGGGTGAATGCAATATGTGTCATTTTTATCTATAACAACAATGTGTATATTTCCATATCATAAAGAATTGCAACCAGACTAGTCAATGGTGTAATATGAAATGATTATTATATCTAAGCTTAAAAATTAGATTTTTTTTCAGCAAAGAGAGTCCAAAAAGAGATAGGTATCCTTTATAGAGGATATCATAGGATCTATATAAGTATACAATTTAAATAAAACATCTAGAATAATAAAATTCTTGCAAAACATAGTACTAGAGTTTAATGAAAATAATGTTTTTTCTATGAGTCTTCCAACTTGGAATTCACATGCTAAAGTACTTGATGTTCTAGGTCCATGGATTCAAACTATTGATGTATAGTTTTCAACTTTCCCTCCTCTTATAACTTACAAAGTGTAGAGCCCTAAACCAACTCCACACAATATCATTATGGTTGTTCACTTCTGATCTATTTATTCTGGTTATCTTCCAAGTGTTTCCCAAGAATTTATGTTTCAGGTGTGCATAGATCATTACCCATTCTTGTGATTATAGATTTTGTAAATAGGAAACAAACTGAATATGCAATTTGGAAACAAAGAGACAAGGGACATCCAAATGATATATTCAATTTAGATAAGAAAATGATAAAAATACATGCATGAAAATTACATGTGATCAATATGGAGATGATAGATTCCTCCTACAAAGATGATAATCCACTTGCTGCTGGTTCTTGTCCTATGGGAGTTTCTTATGAAAAATATCAACACCAAGATTTAGACTCTCCTCAAATCTGCAAGAATACTCCTCTGAGAATAAACCCAAGCACCCAGCTCTAAGCACAAATAACTCAACTACTGTTAGCTCAATCTTTGGGTGCCAGAATGATGAAAAATCTGGAGGATATGACCTACAATGAAGAAGAATAACCACATTAAGTGGTTGAGTGTCTCCACTCTACCCAACAATCAATATTATGTGCCTAGATCTATAAATATGCTTCCGAAGAAGTCATATGTTGTCCATTTCATGCACACAAGGTCCAACAATCATGAATACAGCTCTTAGATGCCCCCACGACCTCTTTCCAACGATCAACGCATGTCCACAATGTGCATACCAGAGATCTCGTGGCTTCCAAAGTCCTCAGAGTTGGTCATATTTAAGGTGATGTAGAGAGGTTAACCCTACATTACTGGATGCGCCAGGTGCAAATATTGGATCCATTGGGATCCAGATAGAATCCATTGTGGAACCGTTTATCATTTTTCTTGAAATGGATCCTGATCAGCTTGGACTGATCTTGACTTTTTTGGAGTGTTTCCAGAAATTTTTTGACTTTGGATCTTGTCAAAACCTCATTATTATTGGAGGATAGGTATGTAATTTATAGTCAAAAACCTAAATGCTATAAACCATAAGTCCTTCACAAGTGAATATGATCCCTTCACCCCCATTAAAGTAGATATTTGTTTCACATGATCCTCTAAGTGCTTGTGCCTTGAATAAGATAATATGAGAAAAGGTAATTTTATTAATGTCCACTGAATGACCACAAAAGTAAGTAAATGGAACATTCATAGAAACTAAGAACTAGATGTTGGAGCTATTGGACATTAAAATATAATTGTTGAAAGCTATGGGTAGATAATTTATTAGTTTCATGTTCTTCATTACTTTGATTCTATGTTATTGGTTTTTTTAATTGGTTCTTTCTCTAGTTAAAAAATAGAATATAGTGTAAAAGGAATGCAGTTTCACATGGCTACAATTTACCTGATGACACTTATGATCAATTTCAGTTCCATTTGGACTCCTATATTAATTTCAGTACCATCAAAAGACAAAGCAACTTTACAATATAAAGATAAATATAAACTTTACAATGAAAACTATCTAGACAAAGCAAGAGAGTGAAAACGATCAATACTAAAAGATAAGATAATATGAAAAAAATAAAAGATAATACTCTCAATAATAAGAAGATAAGATAATATATGAACACAATATTAGATAATGAAAACGTGAAAGATAAGATAATATTTTTTTTCATACTAAAAGATAAGAAAATATGAAAACAATCTAAGATAATACGAAAACTATCAAGGAATTTGCACTCTCTTGCTTAAATAAGATAATACTCTTGCACTCATAACTAGTAGAAAGCGAGAGTAAGTGAAAAGAACCTTCCATAACCATTTCAAAAAATCAAACTTTATTGAACTAATGTAAATTCTACTAAAACACTCTTATTTATAGTAAATAGGAAGATATAACACTCTCAACCTTTGCCAAAGATAACAAACAATGATGTCAAAATCAGTCCATATGACAAGACAACTATGAAATGTTGAAAATACTTAGAAAAAAGCCTAGGCCCTAAAGGCATCCAAATACTGTAAAAGTCTGTAAAACGATATTTGTCTATCTTGCATAATCCCACATAAAGAAAATGAGGGTGCTCTCTTATGGCATCACATATTGTATGTGATAAAATCCATTTTTCCGTTCTATATGTTTTTCTCTCTATTTTCTACTTGACAAGATGGTGCTCTCTTATCGCATCACATACTGTATGTGATAAAATGCATTAGAGGAGAAAGTTGTGGTTTATTTAGATAAATGCGAGAGGTCCATATTTCCATTCTCAGAATTCTCTTTTGCTTTTTCTCTCTTATTTCTACAGCTTTTGCTCTCTTATTGTATATATTGTGATATTGCAAATTTAGGTTATAATCCTAGTCCCGAAAGGAACCGAAATACTGTAAAAGACTATAATACAATATTTGAATGTAATAGAAAAGCCCTAACCAAGTCCTTACCCCTATTCAATCCGGTCCTTATCCTGAATCCTAATTCATGGACTTACTTCATAATGGTCAAGAATCTATTCCTGAACAGGTTGAACCTTACTCATGGTGATTAATGGCCGCCTTACTTAATGTTAAATACTAACTGCCCCCGCCTTTTTTCCTTACCGAATTTACTATCCGCCAATCAATTAGGGAGTGCAATCCTGTTGTTGCAGCAACACCCCCCCCAAAATTTTGTACATATTGGGGCCCCTCCTTTCATTTTTTTGTAGAAAGTTTGCCTTAAGAAGCCATCCCAGCTGTTATCTGTGTTTTTCAACATAAAATCTTGTTTCCCAACTGAATATCTTGCCATAAACCTTTCCATTTTTCCCCCAAGGAACCAAAAGGGAACTTATAATTTTTTCCTAACGTTTTGGAGTCTCTCGGGCTATCTCCCCGCAGTTGCGGAAGCCAAACACATAAGCTTCTTGAAAAAATGACTTAGAATATTTTGAGCGTGTTGCGGGACGTAAGAAGGAAGTTCTTCGGAGCCTTTCAGTCTTCTCTCCCGCAACGGCGGAAGTCTTTTACAAAACACTCCCGAAAGAAGACTTAGAAATTTTCGATTGGAAAAACGCGGAAACCATTGGGCAATCATTCCCGAAACGGCGGATTTCTTCGTTCAAACCTTCCGCAACCGCGGAAAGATTCCGGTTGTTCTCCAGAAACAGCGGAAACCGTTCGTCTAATTCTCCCGAAAAGTTTTGAAAGTCTTCGATTAAAACAATTGCGGAAGCCCCTAATAATGTATTCCTGCCGAAACGGCAGAAGAGTTAAATGAAGCCACCCGAAACGTGCGGGAGTCATCCGTCTACCTTCCCCGGGGGCGCTAAACGACTAATTTTTTGGCGAATTTCTTGAAGTCTCGAAAGTCGCGGAAGGCATTTGCCATATTCTTCCACAACCGGGGAAACCTTCGCGGAACCATCCCGAAGAATCACCGAAACAAACTTTGCGGAACCTTTGAAACAGCAGAGGCTAAGGACAAAAGCCTTCCGCGATTCTCACAAGTGCGGCCAATACTTAGATTTTTTCTCGAATTCGCGAGGACCTTTTGCGGAAGTCTTCCGAAACTGCGGAAGCCACTTACGAAAGCTTTCCGCAGTTTCGGGAGCCTTCACGTTTTCATCCCGAAGAGGCCGCCAAAAGAACTTAATCACGTCGCGGAAGCCTCTTGCAGAAGCAATTCACCACTCTCTCACGAAACAGCGGAAGCTTCCGCGATATCCTCTCGAATGAGTTGAGCTTTGCGGAACATTTTCTCTTCCGCGTCGCGAAGGCCTTTTACGGGGGTCATTCGCCTTCGTTCCCCGAAACGGCGGAAGCGGTTCGCCAGTTTGTCCTGCAAGAGGCGGTCGCACGCAAATCGAGGCGGCTCGATTTGACACCGGCATACGATGCATTTAAAAATCGGTCTTAATACGCCACCAACCGTATTAAAGTCCCACACGTGTCTCATTTGTTTAAATATACGGTGGGGGCTCGAGCCAACATATCATTGTTTTTCGATTGGAAAACGACGTGGAACGCCGTGCAAATCGCTCCAGCTCATCTCGCTCATCCGCGTTCACGGCCACCTCGTTCAGTGATCCTCACGGTGCCAGGTAGGATTTTAACCTTGAAATTTGCCCCTTCTACACTTCCAATTGCTATTGCGTTGTCTTTTGTTTGAAAATGATGGGTTTTGGTGGTATTTTGACGGGAAAAACACTCGTCATGGGCTATTTTTTGCCCGTCAAATACAGTTTGAATTGAGTTCTCGTCATATAAAATAGAGACAGGATAGAGCATTTTTTGGGTAGAGACAGTTAGTGCAGATGGTCAGACTTGTTCTATTTTCCTCCCCAGGCCGCATGCCCCGTTATGTAAAAAACTGCCGCGTGCCTCGTTATGTAAAAAACTGCCGAAGCCCCATGGACTTTTCATGTCCCCGGCCGAAAGCCTAAGACGTAAATCCCCAGGCCTTTTCGTAAAACTCAGTTCCAATGTGACCTCTACCCAATTTAAATCTTACGACAGGCGCCATTTCCCATGTTCAAACCTCCCGTAGGTACCTCGGCAACTGCTGTAAATGACAACGGTGTTCAAAGCCCTCGCTGGGTCGTAAAGGTGAAAGTGGCTCCTCATTTCGTCGCAAGGTTATTTCACCCCAGACTTCCCCGCCACTAGCCTTTTAAAAGCACAATGACGAAAGCTACCCTCTTCCCCAGGGCTAAACCGAAAGCAGGTTGCTTCCGCAACACGCCTACCGGTCCGAGAGCAAATTGTTTCCGCGACATACCTATCCTCCCAGGAGCATCTCAAAACTCATCCCTTCAAAAGATTCAAACGTTTCAATTTATGTTTCATATTGAAATAGTATAAGAAGTGGTAGCAGCTAAGGCAATGGCAAGACCAATCAGTACAGAGTTACACCGACGAGTTCTATCGACTTATGGCAAGACTTGGCATCCAAGAAGAAGAGAAATTTCTTGTTCTGAAATACACCAGTGGATTGTCTCAGTACATCCAGCAGGAGATGGAATTTTTGACTGTCAATACGCTTGCGGATGCTTTCCACTACTCCAACAAACTGGAAACCAAGCAGAAATGAAAAGCACGTTTCACGATAAAGCTGACATCAGGAAGACCACCCGATAAGAAGACACCAGTCGACTATGACAAGTCGAGATCTTCTTAGCCGACACCGCCAAAGCTTGAAAATGGTAAGAAGTCTTTTCACAAGAGGGAACATAGCAAACAACCGCCGACCGAAAAATGGTGTTATTACCACCACTCATCTTGACATGATATGTCTGTATGCAAAGCTCGAAGGAAATTTTTGGCAAAAGTGTCGACCTCCGATGCATTCGATAAGATGGTGGAAGAATCTGATCCAAACGCGATGACCCTTTTGACCTTGACAACTCAAGAAGCCTTGACTATTTTCAACGAGGACGAACGAGAGTGCCTGTTCTATACATGGATATGGGTCCATAGCAACCCATTACATCTGATCATGGACAACGGGAGCCAAAAGAACTTCGTTTTTGAAGAACTGGTGAAGAAGTTAGGTGTTGTTACCACTCCACATCCTCAGCCTTACACCATCGGTTGGATGAAGGATGGACAAGAACTACAGATCACTCGACAATGCAATCTCACCTACTTCATAAAACCTTTTGAAGATGAAGTACTCTGTGACGTGGCACCACTCTCTGTAGTCGACGCGCTGTTTGGGAAACCTGACCTCTGGGATAGACATGGAAGTTATCAGTCATGGCCTCAGAAGGTGATTGTTAGAATCTGAAATCGATGGTTCAGCATACCAGAGCGTCAACCTACACCGACGGTTGCACTGATATCTTCCAAATAGACAAAGAAGCTCATCAATCATGATCAGAAATTTGCATTAATCATGATCAAGCCGCAACATTCTAAGAAGACTGCAACAACAAGTCGAGTCACCGACCAATGCAGCTCTCGACAAAAGCCGCAATTCGATCATATTCTCGATGAGTACCAGAACCTCTTTCAAGCTCCAGACATAGTACCTCAGCATTGCCAGGTAAAACACTCCATTGAACTTGTTCCTGGTTCTTCTTTGCCTAACACATCTGTTTACAGAAGATCCATTCTCGAAAATGAAGAGATTCACAGAAAAATCCAAGATTTAATCGACAAAGGTCATATCCAACCCATCTCCTCTCTTTTTGGAAGTCCAATCATCCTAGTTCCAAAGAAAGATGGGACTTGGTGCATGTGCATCGACTACAGAGCTCTCAACAAAATATCAGTGAATAATCGGAACCCTCTACCACGGATAGATGAGCTTATCGACTGTCTGAAAGGTGCTAAATTATTTACTAAGCTCGACCTCAAGTCGGGATACCATCAAATTCCAATCGAGCCCTCAGATGTGTGGAAAACTGCTTTCAAGACCAAGGAAGGATTATTCGAATGGTTAGTCATGCCTTTCGGCTTAACCAATGCACCTGCGACCTTCATGCGACATATGGATAACCTTCTTGGACCTTTCATCGTCAAATGGGTTATTTTCTATCTCGATGACATATTGATTTTCATTCAATCATGGGAAGAACATGTCAGACATCTTCAACAAGTCCTCGACACTCTCTAGCAACATCGGCTCTATTCGAACATGGATAAATGCTCTTTTGCGATGACCAACATCAAATATTTGGGGTATGTAATTGACTCTGCAGGTATTCACGTCGATCCAGACAAAGTATAGATCCTCAAGGATTGGTCAATTCCTAGAAGCCTTCAAGAACTAAGAAGTTTTCTTGGTTTGGCGAATTTCTATCGACGATTCATACTTGGCTTCAGTCATATAGCCTGGCCCTTGAATCAATTGACAAAAGGAAACAAGAAAACTATGTTTCAATGGACAGAAAGACATCAAGCAGCTTTTGAACAGCTCAAACACAGGCTCTGCACTGCACCAGTACTTGTGTTACCTGATTTGCATTAGCCCTTTGAGATTGAGACAGATGCATCGGACTATGCTTTGGGCGTAGTGATCACCCAGTCTAGTCACCCAGTCACTTTTCATTCCGAGACTTTTAACGACATGGTTAGAAGATACTCAACATACTAAAAAGAACTGTATGCCATTGTGCAAGCTCTTAAGCAATGGAGGCATTACATCCTTGGCAAGGAAACGGTCATTCTTACTGATCACAAGCCTCTACAGTTCGCTCTGACACAATCAAAGTTGCAGAAAAACTGACAACTCAAGTGGATAAATTACCTACAACAATTTCAGTTGGTGATTAAGTATCGAAAAGGAAAGGCTAATGCCACTTCAAAAGATTCAAACGTTTCAATTTATGTTTCATATTGAAATAGTGTTTTTTACTCCCTAAATATGCAGCTTCATTGTACTTATCTCATCGACATATTAAAACAATGGTGCTCTCTGTTAAAACATCACAGTATGTTGCTCAATATCATGATGACTTGTATATGGGTGTTATCAGGGATAAATCAAAATGCCGAAAGTTGGCAAGAAGAAGGCTAAAATGTCAGAAAAGAAACCGGCGCCACTTAAAACTGAAACTTCACTCCAGGATACTAGGTGCACCACCGGTGTCCCTCCTGAAATCAGATGGGGTGACATCTACAGAATGATCCGAGACCAAGAGATCCCAGATATGTTGCTAGAGGAAGGGCCGATTTATCTCAATATCAGAGCCTCAGGCATAACTAGAGCCGCTACCCGCCCTGAGCCGTTCCCCTGTGCTGAAGTGATCGGATGGATACTCCAACATGCCGATGCTGAAGGGAGAGTGATAAATGATAGCGGGAAAGTGGCTATTGCCTCATTTCAACCCGCGTATCTTGCGGCAGCCTACAAATTTCCCCGTGTCCAACAAGCTCTGACTGATGAATGGTTGAGCCAGATGAACAACGTCGAGATAGCCAAGAAGCTGCTAATGGCAGGCAAACATTTGAGAAAGAAAGGAAGTGATGAATATGACGTGCAGAATCTGAGAGCTCCTTTCAGATTGATCGCTTTAATGTTGTGCAGAATCTTCGGCATGCCCGATGGCACAGTGTATAAGATTCAGTGGGTGCCTATCATCCACTACGTGGCATTCAAGGGAACTATGTTTGACTGGGCCACTCTCCTGTCAGATAGTTTGGCCTCGATGAGAGTTGCTGCTAAAGAGGGACTAGCCTTGAAGAAGGATGAATTTTTTATGTCTTCTTATCTGATTGATTGTATTTTGGCCAAGATAGACTTCCCCAAATTGGGCTGCACATGGGATAAGGCCACTACCCCGGTCTATATCGCTTTCAGGATGTTGTGGGCTCAAAATTACAAGCCTAGTTACAAACTCATCTGTGAGGGGTTCATCATGCCCCTGTATGAGAAGATATTCAAGGAGGAGCCCAACTGCCTGTCAGAGAATGCTTTGGAATTCCTTGAGAATTACGAGGATTTCTACTTTTCGGAGC
Source organism: Larix kaempferi (assembly GCA_027924585.1). Lineage (NCBI taxonomy): Eukaryota > Viridiplantae > Streptophyta > Pinopsida > Pinales > Pinaceae > Larix > Larix kaempferi. Next base: position 1,509,839 of record BSBM01000738.1, read on the forward strand.
AAGGAACCTACCTCAGAATGTTTGGAGGAACTAAGCCCCCATACATTTTGCCGCAGTATGCCACAGATTATGTAGTCCTTAAGGAAGCGGTAAGACAAATATTCCTGGATGGAATTGGGGCAATGCTCCACAAATAGCATAAGGCTTCCTTTCCCCCTCTACCTTTATGCATAGGTGCTTACAAGTTCTCGGGGGTTGCCTCAGTCGAAGAATTTGTGCAGGAGCTGAAAGCCTTCCACTTCGGTGAGGTGATCTTCCACAGGAATGACAGGAGGGGAAAAGTCGCTGAACACTGTAAGGAAATTTATGCCAACTTCGAATATTCTCACTACCCTGATGCCGAGGAAGAAACATTCAGGGGCATCAGCAACATGACTGAGCTATGAGTCTTCCGCCAAGGCACTGGAGCAAGCTCTAGCTCAGCCAAGGTCCAGAAGACCAGCCAGCAGCAGGAGGAAGAAGTTGAGGAAGCCCGAGCTCAGGAAGAGCTCAGATTAAGAGAAGAAGCAAGGTTACTCCAGGAAGCTGAGGAAGCCAGACTGCAGCGGGAAGCAGAAGAAGCCAGGTGGCAGCAGGAAGCTGAAATGGCAAGAAGGCAGCAGGAAGCTGAAGTGGAAAGAATGCAGCAAGAAGCTGAAAATGAAAGCCTGCGGAAAGAGGATGAGGAAGCCCAAAAGCAGAGAGAGGCGGAAGCTGAGCAAGCTGAGGCAGAAAGGAAGGCGGAATAAGAGTTGAAATCAAGGGGAGATGCTCAAGCCAGTGGGTCCGGTGTCCAAGACATGGATATAGACACATCTCAAGCAGGAGGCTCTGGTACCCAAGAGAAGGGCGTGGATCCAGCTCAGGAAGTCCGGACCCCACCTGCTGAAAAAGACATAGACATCATAAACCGACCAATTGTCCTGTACACGCCATCGAGAAAACATACAGTGTCCAGGTGGAATGAGTTTGTCTACGACAAGAAGAGGAAAGCAATGGTCCTCAAATCAGAAGAGAGGGTCAAAAGTCCCTTCCATGAAGACATCGTTACCCATCGGGAGATCACTGTAATGAAAAATACAGATAAGGATCCCTTTGCTATGGCATCCGCAATTGTAGAAACAGCAAGAGCATCGCTGGACAATGTGGGTGTGATAGTTAGAGAAAATGTTTTGACAAAGAAGAGAGCTCGTTCGCTACAACAGACTGTGGCTAATGAGCAAGCCCAAAGGGATTTGGTAGTAAACAAGTATAATTGCCTATATGCTAAGCATAAAGAGCTAACAGGTAAATATAACCAGCTGGAGGAGGAAAAGGACCATCTAACACTCCAAATGATGATTGTGGAAGCGGAGAAGAATGGAGCGGAAGAAAAGGCATCTCAGCTAGAAGAAGACAAGCAGGCATTAGCTGAGCGGTTAGAGCAAGCTGAGAGCAGAACGATGGACATATCTCCCTTCCATGAGCTGTCCTGCAGCATCCTGAAGCAAATAAATGACACTCAGGAGCTAATCACTAATGAGGTTTGCAAGCTCAAGGCCATGGTATTCAGGTTAAAAGAAATTAATGCAGAGTCCCATAGGCTCAAAGCTAAGAATACCCGTGTCAAGGAAAATATCATAAGTCAGATGGCATGGAGAGAAGGGAAAGGGGGTTTCCCCCTGCATCTTCCATTTAAAGCTGTGGACGATTTTAATGAGGACATAGCCTTGCTGGAGTTTGGCAGGAACTGTGCCAGTAAGCTGATAACTAGTGTGCAAAGAACAACAGATAAAATTAACAGTCTATACCAAAAGCTCCAAGGGGTTCATGACAAATGCACATTGAGTTTCCCTCAGACCCTGGAGGACTTTCCGGAAAAGGAGCAGCGGTTGTCTCAGCTAAAGGAAGAGCTAGGCGTTCAAACGGAGTATGTGAAAAGGATTGATGTTCTTGCTATTGATGACCTCCAACATTATGTTGGATTGTCATCCCTCCACAACCATCTGCTGAAGGAAGTGCATCAAGCTGCAGTAGTAGAAGTTCAAAGCATTAAAGCAGAGCTCGGGAAGAATGTAACTTCTCAGAAAATCTTGTTTCCTGCTGCAACAAACATAGTCATAAGGGACACAGGTGTGTGGTATAGCTACATAGCGGAAGAGGAAAAGAAAGCTGCAGCAGTAGCAGGAGCATCAACAGATCCAGAATCTTCTCTCCCAGCAGCCACTCTAGCAACAGCAGTGGGCTCGATTCCCTCTTCCCCGGCAGTGGCAGAAAGTCTGGCCAGCTCAATCCCTTCTTCCCAAGTAGAAGCAGCATCAGCAATAGGCTCGAGTGTCTCTTCCCAGGAAGCGTCAGTAGCAATTAACTTGGGCGATCCTTTGCCAGCAGAAGCTCACGCACAGGATTGAAATCGTTGATTTCAAAGCATTATTTCTGTTATTTTGTATTTGACTCTCAAATGTGTAAAGCGGGTAAACTGTGGGACAGTTGTCCCTATTTTCTTTTAAATAATTTCTGTAAATGAGAGGGAATCTTATTTTTGTCTATTTTAGGAGAGAATTTTCTGTAGATGACAAGTGGAAGGTGCTAGGTGGTAGCCCAAAGGGCAGATTTGTAATTATAAATAGAATCTAGGAAGAATAGAACGGGACTTTTGGCAGGGAAGGAAATTTTGAAACCTTTACGAGCTATCTTGTATCATTTCTGTAAAATTGAATTTTCTAATAAAAGCCACAGGAGATGGACGTTTTGCATGGGATGTTGGACGGATGTATGCTGGACTATTCTAATGATTGCTGTTCTGTAATGTGAGATCATTCTTACCATCTGAACTATTTCTTGGTATTAATGATTTTTTGCTCCTTCCTGTGCATGCAATTTTCTCTATTCTGTGAACAATGAATGCGTTTCATAGTGAATCAGGAGCTACCTGCTGATATATTTACCATTGCTGTAGAATTCTCTTTTAGATTAAACGGCTAACTGTTCTTTCTCCAAGATAATTCGTATGGCTCATTGTTCATGCTTTTAATTTGCTCCTTGCAGGGATCTTTAAATTTAATTTCAGTTTGTTTACATTTAGATCTGTTTTTGCGTTCTTGCCATTTAGATTAGATATTTTTTGCTTCTTTCTCTGTTTCATGAGCAATAGATGCATTTTACATTAAACTAGAAGCTATCTTCTAAGATCCTTTCATCTGGCTGTAGCTTTACCTGTAAGAATTGATAGCTACCTGTTCTTTCTTTATGTTATCTGTTACAGACCATTGCTCATCCTTAAAACGTGTTCCCAGCAAGGATAGGTAGATTTATTTCACTTGCTAGACTTAGATCTGCTTTAGTTGCATCTAGATCAAATATTACTAGGAATTTGCATCTCATTTAAAAGACATAAAATCCAAAAAAATAAAGGTGGATCGAGCCATAACCGGTAGAATCGGATTTAAAATCCAAACCCACGGTTGCCGGAACCGCTAACCGGACGGATTCCCTACACCAAACGGGAGATAGTCTAATTGGCACCATCTCTCGGGGAGAATCCCTTTTTGATTGATGCTACGATATCCGAGGCATCAACAGTTTTTGGCGCTAGAAGGAGGGCCTGAAAGTGCATGGCTGATAGAGGAAAATATTCCGCGGTCATAGATAACACTGAAAACCCGCTTAAAGAAAGCATTTCAAACAGCCAAGATCTTGGATTAACAGATCAAGAACGCCTCATTTCTGACCCTGAGCCTCAAGAAGCTTTATACGCTGTCCCTTTTACAGAAATAGAGGATTTGAGAAGACATACCAGATCCTACGTTAGACAGCTAGGTGGTTTAAACGCTGTCAACTTCCTCCCTAAGAAAATTACACCTAGAAAGGAGCCAGAATACACCCGTGATTCAATTCTCGTTCAAAGTTTTGAAGAACTGGTAAATCTGACTTTGGAAGAAATTTCAGACACTCTTAACAAGGCAGATCTTGAAAACTCAGAAAAAATTTCAGACCAAGAAAATCTTGAAGAAATTACCACTCCCAAAAGTAATCCACATAATTCACCCTACAATTCTCCACTAGGGTCTCCACATCCAAACATGGTTGTACCTGCTTGGAGGGAAAGGGGAGCGCTGAACCTAGCTGGACCATTCCATAATCTTCCAAAAAACCTAGAAAAGGTCTTGCCTAAGTACGATCCAGGGAAAGCCATTTCGGCGGAAGATCACCTTAAGAGCTTTTACTTAGCTCTGAACCTTTTGAACGTACAACATGAAGACGTAGTCTGTAGGTTGTTTCCATATACATTCGAGCCAAAAGTATCATCTTGGTATTTTAGCCTACAACCCAGCTCAATCTCTAGTTGGGATGAATTCGAAAAATGCTTTCTAAAAAAGTACGGAAACCAAAAAACTGTGGCCACACTCATGAAAGAACTCTTATCCATGAGAATGGAAAAGAAAGAAAAGGTTCAAGATTTCAATCAAAGATTCACAATGCTGTTAAATAACTTCAGTGAAGCTAATAAACCAGCGGAGGAATCTCTGATTGAGTACTACACAACAACTCTTGAAGGACCAATTGCAATGTTCGTGAAAAGATCCAAGAAAATTACCCTGATAGAGAACTTTGAGGAAGCTAGGAAGGTAGAAGAAGAAGCTGATAGCATTGCTAAACATGCCCTAGATGTAGAACCAAAACCAGCAGCTAGCAAAAAACCTTTGCTGCTCACTAGAGGGAAAGAAGAGCCATCTACAGACATGGAAAATGTAGTCAAGATGATGCAGAAATTATCTAACAAAATCGTAGATATCGAGAAAGACAAGGTTGCTAGCACATCTAGGAAACCTTTCAAGCCATTTTATAAAAGAAGGGAAGACGGTGAGCAAACTCATCCACCAATGAACCCTGCCCCTGTTTTAAACTTGAATGAGATTGGGATGGAAAATTTCTGCACTTTTCACCAAGAACCGCATTCAGAAAAGAGCTGCCCGCAATGGATTAATTCCATGAGCTTAGTCATGAACCAAATGTTAGATTCTCAGATCCCAGACCAAGATGATCCTCCAGAAGAGTCGAGCCCTGAGTTAGAGGAACCAACCCCGGACACTACTATGGTGCTGTGGGATTGGGTACCTATGACTGAATTAGTAGAAGAAGATCACATAGATAGCTCTCCCTCTACCATAAATGTTGCTACTCGCAGCAAAGGCCCAATTTCGGATCCTGTGCCAGCCACTGTTCCCCATAAGCCTAAAGTTTCAAAAGATCCGCCTAGGAGGCATATACCAATCATCCCACCACAACCCAAAGTTAACCAAACAGCGGCCAAACAGCCAAGCGCTGACACCATAGTTCAGCCACCTAAGGTCACAATGAGCAAAACAGATCAGCCAAGTCGAATTGGGAACGAATCTGATATAGGATACGATATTATTGAAGATATCAAGAAGGTCAAGGCAAATGTGTCAATATTTGACATGTGCAGCCTGCCCCATCAACGAGACAAACTGCTGCATGTTTTACAACCTCAGGCCAGCTCTCCATTAATTGTTTCTCAAGACAATCCCAAAATTAATGAGGCTAGCATCGGTGGAAAGTCTAAATCCCAAACATTGCCATTCTTATTGACTTTTGAAATTTTTAACCATAATGTTCACAACTGTTTGGTAGATTCTGGAGCATCCTCAAACGTTATGCCATTGTCAATTTGTAAAAGGATTAATGGGTAGCCTGTTCCATCTCCAGCTCAAATTATCCAATTAGATAGGACTACTGTCAAGGTTATTGGGGAGATGAAAGATGTTTTAATTAGACTATCAGCTGACCCGAGAGTCTGTCAATTCATTGACATAATGGTGGTCGATATTCCTGAAGCTTATGGGCTGATTTTGAGTAGGGATTGGTCTACCAAGCTGAGTGGCTACTTTGCTACTAATTGGTCCCACCTATGGCTGCCTTATCAGAACAGACAGAATCAGATTAAAGTTCTTAGGGAACCTCATATGAAACAAAACGTAACTCAGTTAGAAGAAAAGAATGAGGCCGTAGCCTTCTCATCCTCGGTTCAGGGGAACTACTTCTTAGAGATGGATCCGGGTAATTATCAATCTGAAGCCATTAGCCATGAATCAGATAGACAGTCCGATCTCCTTCATTTCTCTCGGACTGATGATATTGATTGTAACATAGTCAATTTAGTTACTGACATAGATCACAAAGAAACTAATTTAGTTGAATCTAAAGATACTTTTTGGACATTATACTTTGATGGTTCTAAAACTCTGGAAGGATCCGGAGCCGGTTGTGTTCTAATGGATCCGAAAAGAAACAAGTATTTTTTGTCTTGTAGATTAGAATTCGATTGTACTAATAACACTGTCGAATATGAAGCTTTGGTACATGGATTAAAGAAGGCCATTGGCTTAAATGTTAAGTACCTGAAGGTCTTTGGTGACTCCGAGATAGTTGTAAGATAGGTAAGGGACACCATTCACTGTCTCTCACCCCACTTGAAAGGTTATCAGGCTGAGGTATGGGATTTAATTATGCATTTTGACGCTTTCAATATAAAATCAATTCCTAGATTTCAAAATTCTGCCGCTGATTTGTTAGCAACATCTACTTCTAGATTGGTGCCGTCAAATAATAAATGCTCAATTGAATTGATTTTCAGGCCTTCCGTTCCCGATAACATCACGAACTTCAGAGTCTTCGATGATGATGAACAAATTATCAGCTTCCTAACAAACGAAGATAGCTTTCAAGGAGCTGCAATAGATGAGGAAGAACATGATGCTGATTTGATGAAGAAGGATGAGGAGAAAGGAAATTTCATGCCCAAGGGGGTAAGGTCCCTTGAAATGCTGTTCGATCTTCAAAATAATTTCAAAAGACCAGCTAATACCAAAACTAACAGCTCATCAATGCAACATGAGTTAGTTAATTTGGGTACCGAGGCAGAACCAAAATTCGTCAACCTCGGCCAATGTTGTTCACCAGGAGAAAGAGATAGGTTCATCAAATTGTTTAAGCAATACAAAGATGTTTTTGCATGGACCTATGAATATCTGAAAACATATGACGTCCGCATCATTCAGCATGTTATACCAATGAAAGCGGGTGTCAAGCCATTTCAACAGCAGTTAAGAAGGATGCATCTGACTCTAGAACCACTGATCCAAAAGGAATTAAAGAAGCTCTTGGACGCTAAGATAATATTCAAAGTCCGGCATTCTGAATGGGTTGCAAACTTGGTTCCCGTAAGAAAGAAGTCAGGAGAGATAAGGCTATGTGTAGATTTCAAAAATTTAAACAAAGCTTCGGATAAAGATAACTACCCCGTACCTTCAATGGAACAAATCCTACAAATGGTGTCAAGATCCGAATTGTTTTCTCTCCTCGATGGTTTCTCTGGCTACAATCAAATGTTGGTAGCCGAAGAAGATCGTCTCAAGACTACTTTCAGAACTAAGTGGGGAACTTTCGCCTACAGAAGAATGCCATTTGGTCTGATAAATGCAGGAGCTACATTCCAAAGGGCGATGGATATTGCCTTCCGAGGATTGGGTGGGCAATGTGTTGTTGTTTACTTAGATGATGTGACAGTCTTTTCGAAGAAAAGAGAAGATCATGTTGTTCATCTGAGGCATATCTTTGATCGTTGCCGGAAGTATGGTATTTCTCTGAATCCCAAGAAGAGCGTGTTTGCTGTTCCCGAAGGTAAGCTCTTGGGTCATATCATCTCCAAAGGGGGAGTGTCAATTGATCAAGAAAGAGTCCAAGCCATTAATAAGATTCCAATGCCTCACAACAAGAAATCTATGCAGTCCTTTATGGGCACCATCAATTTTGTCCGAAGGTTTGTTCCAAATTTCGCACAAATTGTTAAGCCGTTGCAACAGATGGTGAAACAAAGTATACAATTCAAGTGGTCAGATTTGGAGAAGGACGCATTTAGAGATATCAAGGCAGCTGTAGCTAAGGCTTCTTCCTTAAGAAGCCTAGATTTTGATAAGGATTTCATCTTATATACCTTCGCTTCGGATGACTCTCTCGCAGCTGTACTCATGCAAAAGGTGGAGTTGGGGGACGAATACCCAATTTCATTTATGAGCACTGGTCTACAGGGGGCCGAGCTGAACTATCCCGTAGTTGACAAGCATGCATATGCGGTCTTCAAAGCAGTCAAGTAGTTCAAGCCATACATTCTGAAGAACAGAACTAAGGTCATAGTTCCCCACCCAGCTGTCAGATCCCTTTTCGTTCAAAAGGAACTGGGAGAAAGGAGAGGGAACTGGGTCACAGCTCTTCAGGAATATGAGTTGGAATTTAAACCAGCCACGATCATCAAAGGATAAGGCCTGTGTAAGTTACTTGCGGGAAACTCAACTGATGAAGAACAACATTGGAAAAATGAAGCTGAGCTCAATTCGGTTGAAATGTATCATATCTTCACAGCTCCCCAGTCATGGTATAGAGATCTGGTACACTATTTACAACAGGGATACCTACCTGAGCACTGGAACTCTAAGCAAAGAAGGGCACTCCGCTTGAAATCGGCACCTTATCAAATCATTGATGGGATTCTTTTCAAGAAGAATTATGATGGAGTTCTCCTTAGATGTTTGGAAAAGGAAGATGCAAACAAAGTTGTCAAAGAATTACATGATGGCCCCGCAGGCGGACATTATTCAGGTGAGACAACAGCACACAAGATACTAAGAGCTGGTTATTATTGGCCCACTCTGTTCCGAGATGCCCACACATATGCACGGAACTGCGATGTATGTCAAAGAAGCGCTGGGAAGTTACCTAAGGCAGCAGGACCATTACAGCCGGTCATCATCTCTGAGCCTTTTGAGCAATGGGGTATAGATGTTATCGGAGAAATAAATCCAAATTCTTCGTTGCAACATCGATACATCCTCACGGCTACCGACTACTTCACTAGGTGGACGGAGGCCATCCCGTTGCGCAAGATCAACGAAGACGCAGTCATCAGCTTCTTGAAAGAGAACATCATAACCAGGTTTGGGGTTCCAATTTCCCTTGTTTTTGATAATGCTACTTATTTTTCATCTTGCAAGATAAATGAATTTGATTATGACTGGGGAATTAAGTTGCATTATTCAGCCAATTACCACCCTCAGGGGAATGGATTAGCTGAATTCTCAAACAAGAATCTGATTCGAATTCTTAAGAAGACTGTGATAGAAAACCAGAGAAGTTGGCATGTAGCTCTCCCAAACGCCTTATGGGCAGATAGGGTGACCCCGAAGAACGCTTTAGGTGTCTCCCCTTTCACTCTTGTCTATGGCAAGGAAGCCATTCTTCCCCCAAACATCTTACTCCCATCCTTGCATTTGTCCCAAGCCTCTCGGGGTTCTGGTAGCCAAGCCTTACAATCCAGGATCAACACCCTGCTTCAACTTGAAGAAGCCCGACACAAAGCTAAAGATCGATTCCATCAACAGCAGGACATAGTTAAGAGATGGTTCGATAAGAGGAAATCCGGTAAAAGAGATTTTGAAGTTGGGGATTTAGTCCTGGAATGGGACCATAATCATGAAGGCAAAGGAATGCATACAAAATTCCAACATCTATGGGTAGGCCCGTACCAAATTTCTGCAAAATTAGGCCCATCCACTTACAAATTGACAAATCTTAAGGGAGAAGAAGTAGCCCTTCCTCTCAATGGCCTCGCTCTGAAACAATACTTCGCATAGTCTCTTCGAGACTTCCTGTACATAAATAAAGTTTTCTTTTTGCTTTAGCCTTTAGTTGCTTTATTTTTTTTCGGCCATGTTGTTTCTCTCTTTGTTATTTGAACTTTTGCGACAAGTTTTGTTTTCTGAATGCCCTTTTGGTCGAGATCCCCGTTGAGGATAACTCTCTCAAAGAAAACTTGCGATCCATGAGTCTGGAACTCTGCTCAAGTAAATCCGGTCTGTTGTGCTCTCGCTGAAATATTCGGAAGGAAGGAAGCCTACTCTGCTGGTCACACTAATCCTATTCAAAATAGCAGAGACCTATGACCATCTTCACTACTATCGTTGGGCTCCACCCACTCTCACACTTTAAAGGCATCTCAAGAAGGTTACCAAAGTTGGACCCATGGAAAGTAGCACCTCTCGAGGACATAGGGTATTGAAATGACTCCATGCTGCAGATTTAACAGCCAAAATGGCCTATATTCAAGAGTCTGTTTTCCAGAGATTCTTGCCTCAATTAAAGAATGGCTGAGACAAAAGCAAAAGACATGTAAAACCAAGAAGGTTGTCCAAAAGGCTCAGCTCAAAATGGGCTCTTCTCCGTCCGTGAGGTTTGATCAAATCAATAAAATTTCTAACTCACACAAAAGGACATCATGGATTGAGGAGCCTAAATCAAAAAAATCATGTCCAAAAGAAAATATCTCTGGAAGGCTCAAGCAGCTAAGCTGTCCAAAGTACAAACATCCAAAAGGATGCAAGCAGCATGGGAATGAGGAACAAGAGCAATAATGTCCATGAGAAAATGTTGCAGATCCTGTGGAGTCCGGCAGTAGTGACCATCTGAAAGATGACCCTCCTAAAATGAATCTCATATATTGGCCCTTGGAGAGTGGTGAAGATGTCTCGGTCAAAGCTCCCCTTTCCCCAATGGCTGGCAGGAAAAGTGCCTTCTTCCCCTCACATGACTTTAAAGTGCTCAGCTGAGTAGTGCAGCCAAGATGGATGTCTTTGATGAGGTTTTGGACCATGAAGAGGAATTTTTCAGAGATATGTGTTCGCCAGCGACTCGCCATTGTTGTTGCAGCAACACCCCCCCCAAAATTTTGTACATATTGGGGCCCCTCCTTTCATTTTTTTGTAGAAAGTTTGCCTTAAGAAGCCATCCCAGCTGTTATCTGTGTTTTTCAACATAAAATCTTGTTTCCCAACTGAACATCTTGCCATAAACCTTTCCATTTTTCCCCCAAGGAACCAAAAGGGAACTTAGAATTTTTTCCCGACGTTTTGGAGTCTCTCAGGCTATCTCCCGCAGTTGCGGAAGCCAAACGCATAAGCTTCTCGAAAAATTGACTTAGGATATTTTGAGTGTGTTGCGGGACATAAGAAGGAAGTTCTTCGGAGCCTTTCAGTCTTCTCTCCCGCAACGGCGGAAGTCGTTTACAAAACACTCCCGAAAGAAGACTTAGAAATTTTCGATTGGAAAAACGCGGAAACCATTGGGCAATCATTCCCGAAACGGCGGAGTTCTTCGTTCAAACCTTCCGCAACCGCGGAAAGATTCCGGTTCTTCTCCCGAAACGGCGGAAACCGTTTGTCTAATTCTCCCGAAAAGTTTTGAAATTCTTCGATTAAACAAATTGTGGAAGCCCCTAATAATGTATTCCTCCCGAAACGGTGGAAGAGTTAAATGAAGCCACCCGAAACGTGCGGGAGTCATCCGTTTACCTTCCCCGGGGGCGCTAAACGACTAATTTTTTGGCGAATTTCTTGAAGTCTCGAAAGTCGCGGAAGGCATTCGCCATATTCTTCCGCAACCATGGAAACCTTCGCGGAACCATCCCGAAGAATCACCGAAACAAACTTTGCGAAACCTTCGAAATAGCGGAGGCTAAGGACAAAAGCCTTCCGCGATTCTCACAAGCGCAGCCAATACTTAGATTTTTTCTCGAATTCGCAAGGACCTTTTGCAGAAGCATTGGCGGAAGTCTTCCGAAACTGCGGAAGCCAATTACGAAAGCTTTCCACAGTTTCGGGAGCCTTCAAATTTTCATCCCGAAGAGGCCGCCAAAAGAACTCAATCACGTCACGGAAGCCTCTTGCGGAAGCAATTCACCACTCTCTCATGAAACAGCGGAAGCTTCCGCGATATCCTCCTGAATGAGTTGAGCTTTGTGGAACGTTTTCTCTTCCACGTCGCGGAGGCCTTTTGCAGTGGTCATTCGCCTTCGTTCCCCGAAACGGTGGAAGCGGTTCGCCAGTTTGTCCCGCAAGAGGCGGTCGCACGCAAACCGAGGCAGCTCGATTTGATGTCGGCGTACGATGCATTTAAACGGTCTTAATACGCCACCAACCGTATTAAAGTCCCACACGTATCTCATTTGTTTAAATATACGGTGGGGGCTCGAGCCAACATATCATTGTTTTTCGATTGGCAAACGACATGGAATGCCGTGCAAATCGCTCCAGCTCATCTCGCTCATCCGCGTTTGCGGCCACCTCGTTCAGCGATCCTCATGGTGCCAGGTAGGATTTTAACCTTGAAATTTGCCCCTTCTACACTTCCAATTGCTATTGGGTTGTCTTTTGTTTGAAAATGATGGGTTTTGGTGGGATTTTGACGGGCAAAACACTCGTCATGGGCTATTTTTTGCCCGTCAAATACAGTTTGAATTGAGTTCTCGTCATATAAAACAGAGACAGGATAGAACGTTTTTTGGGTAGAGACAGTTAGTACAGACGGTCATACTTGTTCTATTTTCCTCCCCGGGCCGCGTGCCCCGTTATGTAAAAAACTGTCGCGTGCCTCGTTATGTAAAAGACTGCCGAAGCCCCATGGACTTTTCATGTCCCTGGCCGAAAGCCTAAGACATAAATCCCCGGGCCTTTTCGTAAAAATCAGTTCCAACGTGACCTCTACCCAATTTAAATCTTACGACAGGCACCATTGCCCATGTTCAAACCTCCTGTAGGTACCTCGGCAAGTGCTGTAAATGGCAACGGCGTTCAAAGCCCTCGCCGGGTCATAAGTTGAAAGTGGCTCCTCATTTCGTCGCAGGGTTATTTCACCCCAGACTTCCCCGCCACTAGCCTTTTAAAAGCACAATGACGAAAGCTACCCTCTTCCCCAAGGCTAAACCGAAAGCAGGTTGCTTCCGCAACACGCCTATCGGTCTGAGAGCAAATTGTTTCCACGACATACCTATCCTCCCAGGAGCATCTCAAAACTCATCCCTTCAAAAGATTCAAACGTTTCAATTTATGTTTCATATTGAAATAGCGTTTTTTACTCCCTAAATATGCAGCTTCATTGTACTTATCTCATCGATATATTAAAACAATGGTGCTCTCTATTAAAACCTCACAGTATGTTGCTCAATATCATGATGACTTGTATATGGGTGTTATCAGGGATAAATCAAAATGCCGAATGTTGGCAAGAAGAAGGCTAAAATTTCAGAAAAGAAACCGGTGCCACTTAAAACTGAAACTTCACTCCAGGATACTAGGTGCACCACCGGTGTCCCTCCTGAAATCAGATGGGGTGACATCTACAGAATGATCCGAGACCAAGAGATCCCAGATATGTTGCTAGAGGAAGGGCCGATTTATCTCAATATCAGAGCCTCAGGCATAACTAGAGACGCTACCCGCCCTGAGCTGTTCCCCTGTGCTGAAGTGATCGGATGGATACTCCAACATGCCGATGCTGAAGGGAGAGTGATAAATGATAGCAGGAAAGTGGCTATTGCCTCATTTCAACCCACGTATCTTGTGGCAGCCTACAAATTTCCCCGTGTCCAACAAGATCTGACTGATGAATGGTTGAGCCAGATGAACAACGTCGAGATGGCCAAGAAGCTGATAATGGAAAGCAAACATTTGAGAAAGAAAGGAAGTGATGAATATGACGTGCAGAATCTGAGAGCTCCTTTCAGATTGATCGCTTTAATGTTGTGCAGAATCTTCGACATGCCCGATGGCACAGTGAATAAGATTCAGTGGGTCCCTATTATCCACTACGTACATTCAAGGGAACTGTGTTTGACTGGGCCACTCTCCTGTTAGATTGTTTGGCCTCGATGATAGTTGCTGCTAAAGAGGGACTAGCCTTGAAGAAGGCTGAATTTTTTATGTCTTCTTATCTGATTGATTGTATTTTGGCCAAGATAGACTTCCCCAAATTGGGTTGCACATGGGATAAGGCCACTACCCCGGTCTATATCGCTTTCAGGATGTTGTGGGCTCAAAATTACAAGCCTAGTTACAAACTCATCTGTGAGGGGTTCATCATGCCCCTGTATGAGAAGATATTCAAGGAGGAGCCCAAATGCCTGTCAGAGAATGCTTTGGAATTCCTTGAGAATTACGGGGATTTCTACTTTTCGGAGCAAGGCACCTACCTCAGAATGTTTGGAGGAACTAATCCCCCATACATTTTTCCGCAGTATGCCACAGATTATGTAGTCCTTAAGGAAGCGGTAAGACAAATCTTCCTGGATGGAATTGGGGCAATGCTCCACAAACAGCATAAGGCTTCCTTTCCCCCTCTACCTTTCTGCATAGGTGCTTACAAGTTCTCGAGGGTTGCCTCAGCCGAAGAATTTGTGCAGGAGCTGAAATCCTTCCACTTCAGTGAGGTAATCTTCCACAGGAATGACAGGAGGGGAAAAGTCGCTGAACACTGTAAGGAAATTTATGCCCACTTCGAATATTCTCACTACCCTGATGCTGAGGAAGAAACATTCAGGGGCATCAGCAACATGACTGAGCTACGAGTCTTCCGCGAAGGCACTGGAGCAAGCTCTAGCTCAGCCAAGGTCCAGAAGACGAGCCAGCAGCAGGAGGAAGAAGCTGAGGAAGCCCGAGCTCAGGAAGAGCTCAGATTAACAGAAGAAGCAAGGTTACTCCAGGAAGCTGAGGAAGCCAGACTGCAGCAGGAAGCAGAAGAAGCCAGGTGGCAGCAGGAAGCTGAAATGGCAAGAAGGGAGCAAGAAGCTGAAGTGGCAAGAATGCAGCAAGAAGCTGAGAATGAAACCCTGTGGAAAGAGGATGAGGAAGCCCAAAAGCAGAGAGAGGCGGAAGCTGAGCAAGCTAAGGCGGAAAGGAAGGCGGAAGAAGAGTTGAAAGCAAGGGGAGATGCTCAAGCAAGTGGGTCCGGTGTCCAAGACATGGATATAGACACATCTCAAGCAGGAGGGTCTAGTACCCAAGAGAAGGGCGTGGATCCAGCTCAGGAAGTCCGGACCCCACCTGCTGAAGAAGACATAGACATCATAAACCGACCAATTGTCCCGTACACGCCATCGGGAAAACATACAATGTCCAGGTGGAATGAGTTTGTCTACGACAAGAAGAGGAAAGCAATGGTCCTCAAATCAGAAGAGAGGGTCAAAAGTCCCTTCCATGAACACATCGTTACCCACCGGGAGGTCACTGTAATGAAAAATACAGATAAGGATCCCTTTGCTATGGCATCCACAGTTGTAGAAACAGCAAGAGCATCGCTGGACAATGTGGGTGTGATAGTTAGAGAAAATCTTTTGACAAAGAAGAGAGCTCGTTCGCTACAACAGACTGTGGCTAATGAGCAAGCCCAAAGGGATCTGGTAGTAAACAAGTATAATTGCCTATATGCTAAGCATAAAGAGCTAACAGGTAAATATAACCAACTGGAGGAGGAAAAGGACCAGCTAACACTCCAAATGATGATTGTGGAAGCGGAGAAGAATGGAGCGGAAGAAAAGGCATCTCAGATAGAAGCAGACAAGCAGGCATTAGCTGAGCGGTTAGAGCAAGATGAGAGCAGAACGATGGACATATCTCCCTTCCATGAGCTGTCTTGCAGCATCCTGAAGCAAATAAATGACACTCAGGAGCTAATCACTAATGAGGTTTGCAAGCTCAAGGCCATGGTAGTCAGGTTAAAAGAAATTAATGCGGAGGCCCATAGGCTCAAAGCTAAGAATACCCGTGTCAAGGCAAATATCATAAGTCAGATGGCATGGAGAGAAGGGAAAGGGGGTTTCCCCCCGCATCTTCCATTTAAAGCTGTGGACGATTTTAATGAGGACATATCCTTGCTGGAGTTTGGCAGGAACTCTGCCAGTAAGCTGATAACCAGTGTGCAAAGAACAACAGATAAAATTAACAGTCTATACCAAAAGCTCCAAGGGGTTCATGACAAATGCACATTGAGTTTCCCTCAGACCCTGGAGGACTTTCCGGAAAAGGAGCAGCGGTTGTCTCAGCTAAAGGAAGAGCTAGGCGTTCAAATGGAGTATGTGGAAAGGATTGATATTCTGGCTATTGATGACCTCCAACATTATGTTGGATTGTCATCCCTCCACAACCATCTGCTGAAGGAAGTGCATCAAGCTGCAGTAGTAGAAGTTCAAAGCATTAAAGCAGAGCTCGGGAAGAATGTAACTTCTCAGAAAATCTCATTTCCTGCTGCAGCAAACATAGTCATAAGGGACAGAAGTGTGTGGTATAGCTACATAGCGGAAGAGGAAAGGAAAGCTACAGCAGTAGCAGGAGCATCAGCAGATCTAGAATCTTCTTTCCCAGCAGCCACTCCAGCAACAGCAGTGGGCTCGATTCCCTCTTCCCCGGCAGTGGCAGAAAGTCTGGCCAGCTCAATCCCTTCTTCCCAAGTAGAATCAGCATCAGCAATAGGCTCGAGTGTCTCTTCCTAGGCAGCGTCAGCAGCAATTAACTTTGGCGATCCTCTGCCAGCAGAAGCTCACGCACAGGATTGAAATCGTTGATTTCAAAGCATTATTTCTGTTATTTTGTATTTGACTCTCAAATGTGTAAAGCGGGTAAACTGTGGGACAGTTGTCCCTATTTTCTTTTAAATAATTTCTGTAAATGAGAGGGAATCTTATTTTTGTCTATTTTAGGAGAGAATTTTCTGTAGATGACAAGTGGAAGGTGCTAGGTGGCAGCCCAAAGGGTAGATTTGTAATTATAAATAGAAGCTAGGAAGAATAGAACGGGACTTTTGGCAGGGAAGGAAATTTTGAAACCTTTACGAGCTATCTTGTATCGTTTCTGTAAAATTGAATTTTCTAATAAAATCCACGGGAGATGGACGTTTTGCATGGGATGTTGGACGGATGTATGTTGGACTATTCTAATGACTGCTGTTCTGTAATGTGAGATCATTCCTACCATCTGAACTATTTCTTGGTATTAATGATTTTTTGCTCCTTCCTGTGCATGCGATTTTCTCTATTCTGTGAACAATGAATACATTTCATAGTGAATCAGGAGCTACCTGCTGATATATTTACCATTGCTGTAGAATTCTCTTTTAGATTAAACGGCTAACTGTTTTTTCTCCAAGATAATTCGTATGGCTCATTCTTCATGCTTTTAATTTGCTCCTTGCAGGGATCTTTAAATTTAATTTCAGTTTGTTTACATTTAGATCTGTTTCTGCGTTCTTGCCATTTAGATTAGATATTTTTTGCTTCTTTCTCTGTTTCATGAGCAATAGATGCATTTTACATTAAACTAGAAGCTATCTTCTAAGATCCTTTCATCTGGCTGTAGCTTTACCTGTAAGAATTGACAGCTACCTGTTCTTTCTTTATGTTATATGTTACAGACCATTGCTCATCCTTAAAATGTGTTCCCTGCAAGGATAGGTAGATTTATTTCACTTTCTAGACTTAGATCTTTTTTAGTTGCATCTAGATCAAATATTACTAGGCATTTGCATCTCATTTAAAAGACATAATATCCAAAAAAAGAAAGGTGGATCGGGCCATAACCGGTAGAATCGGATTTAAACTCCAAACCCACGGTTGCCGGAACCGCTAACCGGACGGATTCCCTACACCAAACGGGAGATAGTCTAATTGGGACCATCTCTCGGGGAGAATCCCTTTCTGATTGATGCTACGATATCCGAGGCATCAATAAATACTTAGAATAAATGCTTCCTTGTCCTTTTTTTCCTTTTTATTGTCTGGTCAAAGAAGGGGACTTTTACACAATTAATCCTCAAAACAGACAATTGCATCATAAGATTGAAGCATAAGATTGCACCAGATCACCAGGTAAGGCTCATGGGTACGGGATTACATTTATTGGATTCAACTTAATCTTTATTAAACGTATTGGCCAAGGATGGATTGTGACCCCCTATATCTACAAAGCACCACTCCTACATTACAGTGTTCAAACCCAATCACACTAACAACAAGGCCACAAAAATATTATATTCATTTGGGAGTACAATGATGATAGGAAGATAAGTCATATCGAATAGGGATACGGAGAGCACGACGATTACAGGCTGTGTGTTTAATGTCTGTTGGGTTGCGCATGAAGTATGTTAGTGGATGAAATGTTAATGAGAGGACACTACCTAGGGGTTTATCTACTCTAAGAACCCCTACTGGTAACCTCTTCCTACCATGGTTAGCTTCCTTTACAACCCGCTATTGTGCATGTTTAATGGTATATTTGATCTCTACTCTAGTACCCACTTTCTCTCTTTGTAACTAAAAAATGTAGACCTCCTAAAATTTAGGTCTCCTATTAAAAGGTTTTGGATCTAAGGTGATATTGACCCTTCCTTCGCTTCGGTGGGGGTGTTATTCTCATGCCTACATCGTCACTAGATGGATGACTAACCATAGCTATAGTGTTCGAGTCTCTAAAGAGGTTTAAAAGAAACTCTATCTCATACTCTAAGCCCATACTCATACCATAACATGCTGAGATGTTGGATTAAATAGAAAAAAAATTAACCACGTCTAGGCTTTGGAAAAAGACACATCTTTTATTTAATTAAGACCCCACTTACCATTTTATTTTTGGAGGAGATACCATTGTGAGACTTACCTAGTGTAATTTAACTCATTTTCTAAAGATGATTGATCCTTTAAAATTGAATTGTTGATAGGATGACGAATCTCATATTTGAAGCAGTATTATCAGGGGGAGAGTCCATCATACTAGCCTCCGACACCAAAGGAATGGAAATATCCCCCACCATACAATCCTCTCATTCAGTTCTCCTTATATCCAACAAAGTTTCCTCCTGGGGTTTAGAGATGGAAGGCCACTTATCCTCAACCTTCATGGCTACTTATGTAGGGGAAGGAATCTTTTTTGCAAGGTATGAAGACTTGAGAGGAAATGGGACTACCCACCTTTTGAACCCAAAATTTCATCTTGAGGTGTAGGGAAAAACATGAAGTGCATGCCCATATTGAAGACAAGAGCACAATGAAAACAATGATTAACGTAATCCAAGACCTATGTATATTTTTGTGATCCATCTCCCAAATCCATTGTATCAAACAAACCCTCACTAGCATCTCTTTCCACCACAATGTGGGCTATAAAAATGACAGTGCAAGTCTTGTATCTATCATTTTCCACAATGATTTTACCTAAGGTATATTTTATGCCAAAGCTTTATAATAATATTGTCTAATTTTTCTCAGACCAGTTATGAGCTTTTAAATTCTGTTAAGTTTTTTTATTACACCAAAACCTATAAATATTAGTAAACTTCCAATCCAAGGACATAACATTAAGTCAGAGGCTAGTCCCATGTTTCCACTGTGGTTTTTAGTCCACAAGATAAAGTCCCAGAGGTGTGGCGGTTAGTCCAACAAACTCATCCATGGCATTAAAACAAGAATTCCATGGGTTAAGTGTTATGTACACGTTTTCAATGAACCAACATCCTTTGAAGTCTGTTAGGAAATAATTCTTGTATCTGAAGATGAAACGTACCCATCCCTTTGAAAGTAAATGGAAAACATGCCCATAGCCAAGCCATGGAGACCATTATACTTGTAATGAATCATTTAAGCAATCCATTTCTATCAAGTGACCAAGGAACTTTCGAGATAATTTTTTGTTGGAGAGGAGTCCCACCTTCTAAACATTGATTTCATTTCCCACCACCGGATAAATTCCACCACCACTTGATTTTATAATATTGTGCTTGTGTTTCTTTATTCTAGCTCCCTATGTAGATATATACTCACCTCTCAACCCCTCATCCAAGTATCTAGAGCCAACAAAACATCCACTCCAACCCTCATCCACTGTGATATCTCAAGATTTGGGAGAAAAAAAATTCTCTAGAATACCTGATGATGATTAATGCCAAAGGAGAGGGATTCCTGGAACTGAATCCAATCACTGTGAGGTTAGACCATAGTTATGCTTACAACTGCTACGATAACATCATCTTCCATCTTCATGTGGCTGGAGACCTCCACCTATCCAATTGGTATATTTGAGTGTACTATCCTTGGATCCCATTCTGAAATGGTCGCAGGCCTTCTTTCCTAGTCACTGTTTTATGTTTTGAGGATTGATAAATATTTTGAATAATGCTCACCCCCAAATCCTCATCTCAAGTCTCCTTATGCAAGAACAATTGAAATATCTGCTCTTTAGTGTAAGTGTCATCTGAGTAGTTGACTAGATGGATTTCATAATCCATCATGGTTGATCCCACCCTATACCGCAAACCCTAGATAAGCCCTAGCCAACTTGATACATACATACATATATCATATCTGTTTCATTCATTTAACTTAGCCAAATATGATCATTTATATACAATTTATTTTTATTGTGCACCTTACACCTTGAATTCATAGCATAGCTTCTTGAATCCTTACCAAACTAAAATTTTAACTTTTTATTTTGTTGTATTGTTGGCACGGGTTTAGAGCGCATGAAATACGGAAGCCAACATCCACAGAAGGGTCATCAGCGAAAGAAAGGATCATTCGTGAAGGATAAGAAGCCGAGGAAAGCGCAAGTTTTTGTCAGAGTTAGTTAGATTTCGTCATGTGGACCATTTTGTAACCGCCTTAGTTGTCTATAAATAGATCCACATTTGTAATCCTAAGGGCATCATTGATCAATAGCATGATAGCATCGAAGAATAGAGTGATTGTAAACAGAGATATCTAGCTTTTCTATATTTTCTGCTTCCGATAAGTTTTTCCCTGTATGTGAATTCGCATTAAGCCGCATATTTTGAGATGAGTTAATGCACGAGGATGTTCGATTATGTCTCTATTTTTGTCGTTGTGTTATGAATGGTGGATATTATCTAAATGATGCAATTTGTTTAAGGATTTGTTGCTCTATTTATTAATATGTGATATGCGAATGTCGCTTATATGGTATTGATGCAGATGTTAAGTTAATGTGTGAAGTGTTAATATAATGTTAAGGATGATCTCTCGTTTCTGTAGAGACTAAGTAAGGGGTAATGCATGTTCTCTGATCAACATTGTAGTTGGCATTTGTTGTCGTATGCTAACTTTGACACATCTTCAATCAGTCATCGTTGTTGATACAACTTCGACAAGTTTCGACACAACAGGACTTCGACATGTTTCGCACCTTCGACATGCTCAGTGACCTCACATTTCGCCACATCGACATGCAGCATCGACATGCGACCAGCGACTGTCGAACCTCGACAGATTGTCTCTTTGTCTTCTAGTCGACTGTAACAGTTGAACCGCTCTAACTTCTTCTTTGTAACTTAACGTAACGGGAAGGAACCCAAGCGTCTCAGATTTCTATATAGGCATGTAAATTATTGTAACATACATCTTATCTTGATCAATCTAGAACAGTTCGCATTCCTACATATTGTCTGTGTGTATTTGGGTTATATGTATTGCGTAATCCTACTTTTGCTCATTCTGTTTATTAAGCTTCCGCCATAATAGATCCGACTCATTCATTCAAACTGTTGTCCCCCTTGTGCTTCCTGGACACGATACGGATCATTGGTATCAGAGCGTACTCAGTTTTCTTGCTTAAGTTCTGCGTATACACTTCTCTCAAAGTTACCTGACTTATGCCTGTTCAAACTCGCTCGCAATCTCAGCAATCCAAGCAGACGTTATCTCCAGATATGTCAGAAGAAACAGATGATAGACATGCAGCCGACGAGGCAGCACAGCTCATTGAGTAAGCGCTGGCTCGACAATGAACTAAAATGTTTGCCCAGTTCAATGAGATTCTCTTGTGATTCGCTTCGACATCCGGAGGATCCTCGATGAGAACTCACTCTGATAAAATCAGCCCTTTCAAAGTACAAATGAATCTCGATATACCGAATCTTGAAGGAAAGATTGACGCCGAATCCGTCAACAATTGGGTGCAACAATTGAAATCCTATTACGTTGTAAACCAACTCTCCGAAGCTGAAAAAGTCACCATTGCGTCCTTAAAGATGTCAACCTCTATGCACTGCTGGTGGGAGAACCTCTCGACAAAGATGGAGGAAAACGGAGACCCCATCGACACATGGGATAAATTGGTTGAACACATCCGGAAGGAATTTTACCCGCCGAAATACCTCGAGCAACAGTATAAGAAGTGGTAGCAGCTAAGGCAATGACAAGACCAATCAGTACAGAGTTACACCGACGAGTTCTATCGACTTATGGCAAGACTTGGCATCCAAGAAGAAGAGAAATTGCTTGTTCTGAAATACACCAGTGGATTGTCTCAGTACATCCAGCAGGAGATGGAATTTTTGACTGTCAATACGCTTGCGGATGCTTTCCACTACTCCAACAAACTGGAAACCAAGCAGAAATGAAAAGCACGTTTCATGATAAAGCTGACATCAGGAAGACCACCCGATAAGAAGACACCAGTCGACTATGACAAGTCGAGATCTTCTCAGCCGACACCGCCAAAGCTTGAAAATGGTAAGAAGTCTTTTCACAAGAGGGAACATAGCAAACAACCACCGACCGAAAAATGGTGTCATTACCACCACTCATCTTGACATGATATGTCTGTATGCAAAGCTCGAAGGAAATTTTTGGCAAAAGTGTCGACCTCCGATGCATTCGATAAGATGGTGGAAGAATCTGATCCAAATGCGATGACCCTTTTGACCTTGACAACTCAAGAAGCCTTGACTATTTTCAACGAGGACGAACAAGAGTGCCTGTTCTATACACGGATATGGGTCCATAGCAACCCATTACATCTGATCATGGACAACGGGAGCCAAAAGAACTTCATTTTTGAAGAACTGGTGAAGAAGTTAGGTGTTGTTACCACTTCACATCCTCAGCCTTACACCATCGGTTGGATGAAGGATGGACAAGAACTACAGATCACTCGACAATGCAATCTCACCTACTTCATAAAACCTTTTGAAGATGAAGTACTCTGTGACGTGGCACCACTCTCTGTAGTCGACGCCCTGTTTGGGAAACCTGACCTCTGGGATAGACATGGAAGTTATCAATCATGGCCTCAGAAGGTGATTGTTAGAATCTGAAATCGATGGTTCAGCATACCAGAGCGTCAACCTACACCGACGGTTGCACTGATATCTTCCAAATAGACAAAGAAGCTCATCAATCATGATCAGAAATTTGCATTAATCATGATCAAGCCGCAACATTCTAAGAAGACTGCAACAACAAGTCGAGTCACCGACCAATGCAGCTCTCGACAAAAGCCGCAATTCGATCATATTCTCGATGAGTACCAGAACCTCTTTCAAGATCCAGACGGAGTACCTCAGCATTGCCAGGTAAAACACTCCATTGAACTTGTTCCTGGTTCTTCTTTGCCTAACACATCTGTTTACAGAAGATCCATTCTCGAAAATGAAGAGATTCACAGACAAATCCAAGATTTAATCGACAAAGGTCATATCCAACCCATCTCCTCTCTTTTTGGAAGTCCAATCATCCTAGTTCCAAAGAAAGATGGGACTTGGTGCATGTGCATCGACTACAGAGCTCTCAACAAAATATCGGTGAATAATCGGTACCCTCTACCACGGATAGATGAGCTTATCGACTGTCTGAAAGGTGCTAAATTATTTACTAAGCTTGACCTCAAGTCGAGATACCATCAAATTCCAATCGAGCCCTCAGATTTGTGGAAAACTGCTTTCAAGACCAAGGAAGGATTATTCGAATGGTTAGTCATGCCTTTCGGCTTAACCAATGCACCTGCGACCATCATGCGACATATGGATAACCTTCTTGGACCTTTCATCGTCAAATGGGTTATTGTCTATCTCGATGACATATTGATTTTCATTCAATCATGGGAAGAACATGTCAGACATCTTCGACAAGTCCGCGACACTCTCTAGCAACATCGGCTCTATTCGAACATGGATAAATGCTCTTTTGCGATGACCAACATCAAATATTTGGGGTATGTAATTGACTCTGCAGGTATTCACGTCGATCCAGACAAAGTACATATCCTCAAGGATTGGTCAATTCCTAGAAGCCTTCAAGAACTAAGAAGTTTTCTTGGTTTGGCGAATTTCTATCGACGATTCATACTTGGCTTCAGTCATATAGCCTGGCCCTTGAATCAATTGACGAAAGGAAACAAGAAAACTATATTTCAATGGACAGAAAGACATCAAGCAGCTTTTGAACAGCTCAAACACAGGCTCTGCACTGCACCAGTACTTGTGTTACCTGATTTGCATTAGCCCTTTGAGATTGAGACAGATGCATCGGACTATGCTTTGGGCGTAGTGATCACCCAGTCTAGTCACCCAGTCACTTTTCATTCCGAGACTTTTAACGACATGGTTAGAAGATACTCAACATACGAAAAAGAACTGTATGCCATTGTGCAAGCTCTTAAGCAATGGAGGCATTACATCCTTGGCAAGGAAACGGTCATTCTTACTGATCACAAGCCTCTACAGTTCGCTCTGACACAATCAAAGTTGCAGAAAAACCGACAACTCAAGTGGATAAATTACCTACAACAATTTCAGTTGGTGATTAAGTATCGAAAAGGAAAGGCTAATGCCACTTCAAAAGATTCAAACGTTTCAATTTATGTTTCATATTGAAATAGTGTTTTTTACTCCCTAAATATGCAGCTTCATTGTACTTATCTCATCGACATATTAAAACAATGGTGCTCTCTGTTAAAACATCACAGTATGTTTCTCAATATCATGATGACTTGTATATGGGTGTTATCATGGATAAATCAAAATGCCGAAAGTTGGCAAGAAGAAGGCTAAAATGTCAGAAAAGAAACCGGCGCCACTTAAAACTGAAACTTCACTCCAGGATACTAGGTGCACCACCGGTGTCCCTCCTGAAATCAGATGGGGTGACATCTACAGAATGATCCGAGACCAAGAGATCCCAGATATGTTGCTAGAGGAAGGGCCGATTTATCTCAATATCAGAGCCTCAGGCATAACTAGAGCCGCTACCCGCCCTGAGCTGTTCCCCTGTGCTGAAGTGATCGGATGGATACTCCAACATGCTGATGCTGAAGGGAGAGTGATAAATGATAGCGGGAAAGTGGCTATTGCCTCATTTCAACACGCGTATCTTGCGGAAGCCTACAAATTTCCCCGTGTCCAACAAGCTCTGACTGATGAATGGTTGAGCCAGATGAACAACGTCGAGATAGCCAAGAAGCTGCTAATGGCAGGCAAACATTTGAGAAAGAAAGGAAGTGATGAATATGACGTGCAGAATCTGAGAGCTCCTTTCAGATTGATCGCTTGAATGTTGTGTAGAATCTTCGGCATGCCCGATGGCACAGTGTATAAGATTCAGTGGGTCCCTATCATCCACTACGTGGCATTCAAGGGAACTGTGTTTGACTGGGCCACTCTCCTGTCAGATAGTTTGGCCTCGATGATAGTTGCTGCTAAAGAGGGACTAGCCTTGAAGAAGGCTGAATTTTTTATGTCTTCTTATCTGATTGATTGTATTTTGGCCAAGATAGACTTCCCCAAATTGGGCTGCACATGGGATAAGGCCACTACCCCAGTCTATATCGCTTTCAGGATGTTGTGGGCTCAAAATTACAAGCCTAGTTACAAACTCATCTGTGAGGGGTTCATCATGCCCCTGTATGAGAAGATATTCAAGGAGGAGCCCAACTGCCTGTCAGAGAATGCTTTGGAATTCCTTGAGAATTACGAGGATTTCTACTTTTCGGAGCAAGGCACCTACCTCAGAATGTTTGGAGGAACTAAGCCCCCATACATTTTTCCGCAGTATGCCACAGATTATGTAGTCCTTAAGGAAGCGGTAAGACAAATATTCCTGGATGGAATTGGGGCAATGCTCCACAAATAGCATAAGGCTTCCTTTCCCCCTCTACCTTTATGCATAGGTGCTTACAAGTTCTCGGGGGTTGCCTCAGTCGAAGAATTTGTGCAGGAGCTGAAAGCCTTCCACTTCGGTGAGGTAATCTTCCACAGGAATGACAGGAGGGGAAAAGTCGCTGAACACTGTAAGGAAATTTATGCCCACTTCGAATATTCTCACTACCCTGATGCCGAGGAAGAAACATTCAGGGGCATCAGCAACATGACTGAGCTATGAGTCTTCCGCCAAGGCACTGGAGCAAGCTCTAGCTCAGCCAAGGTCCAGAAGACCAGCCAGCAGCAGGAGGAAGAAGCTGAGGAAGCCCGAGCTCAGGAAGAGCTCAGATTAAGAGAAGAAGCAAGGTTACTCCAGGAAGCTGAGGAAGCCGAACTGCAGCGGGAAGCAGAAGAAGCCAGGTGGCAGCAGGAAGCTGAAATGGCAAGAAGGAAGCAGGAAGCTGAAGTGGAAAGAATGCAGCAAGAAGCTGAAAATGAAAGCCTGCGGAAAGAGGATGAGGAAGCCCAAAAGCAGAGAGAGGCGGAAGCTGAGCAAGCTGAGGCAGAAAGGAAGGTGGAAGAAGAGTTGAAAGCAAGGGGAGATGCTCAAGCCAGTGGGTCCGGTGTCCAAGACATGGATATAGACACATCTCAAGCAGGAGGCTCTGGTACCCAAGAGAAGGGCGTGGATCCAGCTCAGGAAGTCCGGACCCCACCTGCGGAAGAAGACATAGACATCATAAACCGACCAATTGTCCAGTACACGCCATCGGGAAAACATACAGTGTCCAGGTGGAATGAGTTTATCTACGACAAGAAGAGGAAAGCAATGGTCCTCAAATCAGAAGAGAGGGTCAAAAGTCCCTTCCATGAAGACATCGTTACCCATCGGGAGATCACTGTAATGAAAAATACAGATAAGGATCCCTTTGCTATGGCATCCGCAATTGTAGAAACAGCAAGAGCATCGCTGGACAATGTGGGTGTGATAGTTAGAGAAAATGTTTTGACAAAGAAGAGAGCTCGTTCGCTACAACAGACTGTGGCTAATGAGCAAGCCCAAAGGGATCTGGTAGTAAACAAGTATAATTGCCTATATGCTGAGCATAAAGAGCTAACAGGTAAATATAACCAGTTGGAGGAGGAAAAGGACCAGCTAACACTCCAAATGATGATTGTGGAAGCGGAGAAGAATGGAGCGGAAGAAAAGGCATCTCAGCTAGAAGTAGACAAGCAGGCATTAGCTGAGCGGTTAGAGCAAGCTGAGAGCAGAGCGATGGACATATCTCCCTTCCATGAGCTGTCCTGCAGCATCCTGAAGCAAATAAATGACACTCAGGAGCTAATCACTGATGAGGTTTGCAAGCTCAAGGCCATGGTAGTCAGGTTAAAAGAAATTAATGCAGAGGCCCATAGGCTCAAAGCTAAGAATACCCGTGTCAAGGAAAATATCATAAGTCAGATGGCATGGAGAGAAGGGAAAGGGGGTTTCCCCCTGCATCTTCCATTTAAAGCTGTGGACGATTTTAATGAGGACATAGCCTTGCTGGAGTTTGGCAGGAACTGTGCCAGTAAGCTGATAACTAGTGTGCAAAGAACAACAGATAAAATTAACAGTCTATACCAAAAGCTCCAAGGGGTTCATGACAAATGCACATTGAGTTTCCCTCAGACCCTGGAGGACTTTCTGGAAAAGGAGCAGCGGTTGTCTCAGCTAAAGGAAGAGCTAGGCGTTCAAATGGAGTATGTGAAAAGGATTGATGTTCTTGCTATTGATGACCTCCAACATTATGTTGGATTGTCATCCCTCCACAACCATCTGCTGAAGGAAGTGCATCAAGCTGCAGTAGTAGAATTTCAAAGCATTAAAGCAGAGCTCGGGAAGAATGTAACTTCTCAGAAAATCTTGTTTCCTGCTGCAACAAACATAGTCATAAGGGACACAGGTGTGTGGTATAGCTACATAGCGGAAGAGGAAAAGAAAGCTGCAGCAGTAGCAGGAGCATCAACAGATCCAGAATCTTCTCTCCCAGCAGCCACTCTAGCAACAGCAGTGGGCTCGATTCCCTCTTCCCCGGCAGTGGCAGAAAGTCTGGCCAGCTCAATCCCTTCTTCCTAAGTAGAAGCAGCATCAGCAATAGGCTCGAGTGTCTCTTCCCAGGAAGCGTCAGTAGCAATTAACTTGGGCGATCCTTTGCCAGCAGAAGCTCACGCACAGGATTGAAATCGTTGATTTCAAAGCATTATTTCTGTTATTTTGTATTTGAATCTCAAATGTGTAAAGCGGGTAAACTGTGGGACCGCTGTCCCTATTTTCTTTTAAATAATTTCTGTAAATGAGAGGGAATCTTATTTTTGTCTATTTTAGGAGAGAATTTTCTGTAGATGACAAGTGGAAGGTGCTAGGTGGCAGCCCAAAGGGCAGATTTGTAATTATAAATAGAAGCTAGGAAGAATAGAATGGGTCTTTTGGCAGGGAAGGAAATTTTGAAACCTTTACGAGCTATCTTGTATCGTTTCTGTAAAATTGAATTTTCTAATAAAAGCCACAGGAGATGGACGTTTTGCATGGGATGTTGGACGGATGTATGTTGGACTATTCTAATGACTGTTGTTCTGTAATGTGAGATCATTCTTACCATCTGAACTATTTCTTGGTATTAATGATTTTTTGCTCCTTCCTGTGCATGCGATTTTCTCTATTCTGTGAACAATGAATGCGTTTCATAGTGAATCAGGAGCTACCTGCTGATATATTTACCGTTGCTGTAGAATTCTCTTTTAGATTAGACGGCTAACTGTTCTTTCTCCAAGATAATTCGTATGGCTCATTGTTCATGCTTTTAATTTGCTCCTTGCAGGGATCTTTAAATTTAATTTCAGTTTGTTTACATTTAGATCTGTTTCTGCGTTCTTGCCATTTAGATTAGATATTTTTTGCTTCTTTCTCTGTTTCATGAGCAAGAGATGCATTTTACATTAAACTAGAAGCTATCTTCTAAGATCCTTTCATCTGGCTGTAGCTTTACCTGTAAGAATTGATAGCTACCTGTTCTTTCTTTATGTTATCTGTTACAGACCATTGCTCATCCTTAAAATGTGTTCCCTGCAAGGATAGGTAGATTTATTTCACTTGCTAGACTTAGATCTATTTTAGTTGCATCTAGATCAAATATTACTAGGAATTTGCATCTCATTTAAAAGACATAAAATCCAAAAAAAGAAAGGTGGATCGAGCCATAACAGGTAGAATCGGATTAAAAATCCAAACCCACGGTTGCCGGAACCGCTAACCAGACGGATTCCCTACACCAAACGGGAGATAGTCTAATTGGCACCATCTCTCGGGGAGAATCCCTTTCTGATTTATGCTACGATATCCGAGGCATCAACAGTTTTTGGCGCTAGAAGGAGGGCCTGAAAGTGCATGGCTGATAGAGGAAAATATTCCGCGGTCATAGATAACACTGAAAACCCGCTTAAATAAAGCATTTCAAACAGCCAAGATCTTGGATTAACAGATCAAGAACGCCTCATTTCTGACCCTGAGCCTCAAGAAGCTTTATACGCTGTCCCTTTTATAGAAATAGAGGATTTGAGAAGACATACCAGATCCTACGTTAGACAGCTAGGTGGTTTAAACGCTGTCAACTTCCTCCCTAAGAAAATTACACCTAGAAAGGAGCCAGAATACACCCGTGATTCAATTCTCGTTCAAAGTTTTGAAGAACTGGTAAATCTGACTTTGGAAGAAATTTCAGACACTCTTAACAAGGCAGATCTTGAAAACTCAGAAAAAATTTCAGACCAAGAAAATCTTGAAGAAATTACCACTCCCAAAAGTACTCCACAGAATTCACCCTACAATTCTCCACCAGGGTCTCCACATCCAAACATGGTTGTACCTGCTTGGAGGGAAAGGGGAGCGCTGAACCTAGCTAGACCATTCCATAATCTTCCAAAAAACCCAGAAAAGGTCTTGCCTAAGTACGATCCAGGGAAAGCCATTTCGGCGGAAGATCACCTTAAGAGCTTTTACTTAGCTCTGAACCTTTTGAACGTACAACATGAAGACGTAGTCTGTAGGTTGTTTCCATATACATTCGAGCCAAAAGTATCATCCTGGTATTTTAGCCTACAACCCAGGTCAATCTCTAGTTGGGATGAATTCGAAAAATGCTTTCTAAAAAAGTACGGAAACCAAAAAACTGTGGCCACACTCATGAAAGAACTCTTATCCATGAGAATGGAAAAGAAAGAAAAGGTTCAAGATTTCAATCAAAGATTCACAATGCTGTTAAATAACTTCAGTGAAGCTAATAAACCAGCGGAGGAATCTCTGATTGAGTACTACACAACAGCTCTTGAAGGACCAATTGCAATGTTCGTGAAAAGATCCAAGAAAACTACCCTTATAGAGAACTTTGAGGAAGCTAGGAAGGTAGAAGAAGAAGCTGATAGCATTGCTAAACATGCCCTAGATGTAGAACCAAAACCAACAGCTAGCAAAAAACCTTTGCTGCTCACTAGAGGGAAAGAAGAGCCATCTACAGACATGGAAAATGTAGTCAAGATGATGCAGAAATTATCTAACAAAATCGTAGATCTCGAGAAAGACAAGGCTGCTAGCACATCTAGGAAACCTTTCAAGCCATTTTATAAAAGAAGGGAAGACGGTGAGCAAACTCATCCACCAATGAACCCTGCCCCTGTTTTAAACTTGAATGAGATTGGGATGGAAAATTTCTGCACTTTTCACCAAGAACCGCTTTCAGAAAAGAGCTGCCCGCAATGGATTAATTCCATGAGCTTAGTCATGAACCAAATGTTAGATTCTCAGATCCCAGACCAAGATGATCCTCCAGAAGAGTCGAGCCCTGAGTTAGAGGAACCAACCCCGGACACTACTATGGTGCTGTGGGATTGGGTACCTATGACTGAATTAGTAGAAGAAGATCACATAGATAGCTCTCCCTCTACCATAAATGTTGCTACTCGCAACAAAGGCCCAATTGCGGATCCTGTGCCAGCCACCGTTCCCCATAAGCCTAAAGTTTCAAAAGATCCGCCTAGGAGGCATATACCAATCATCCCACCACAACCCAAAGTTAACCAAACAGCGGCCAAATAGCCAAGCGCTGACACCATAGTTCAGCCACCTAAGGTCACAATGAGCAAAACAGATCAGCCAAGTCGAATTGGGAACGAATCTGATATAGGATACGATATTATTGAAGATATCAAGAAGGTCAAGGCAAATGTGTCAATATTTGACATGTGCAGCCTGCCCCATCAACGAGACAAACTGCTGCATGTTTTACAACCTCAGGCCAGCTCTCCATTAATTGTTTCTCAAGACAATCCCGAAATTAATGAGGCTAGCATCGGTGGAAAGTCTAAATCCCAAACATTGCCATTCTTATTGACTTTTGAAATTTTTAACCATAATGTTCACAACTGTTTGGTAGATTCTGGAGCATCCTCAAACGTTATGCCATTGTCAATTTGTAAAAGGATTAATGGGTAGCCTGTTCCATCTCCAGCTCAAATTATCCAATTAGATAGGACTACTGTCAAGGTTATTGGGGAGATGAAAGATGTTTTAATTAGACTATCAGCTGACCCGAGAGTCTGTCAATTCATTGACATAATGGTGGTCGATATTCCTGAAGCTTATGGGCTGATTTTGAGTAGGGATTGGTCTACCAAGCTGAGTGGCTACTTTGCTACTGATTGGTCCCACCTATGGCTGCCTTATCAGAACAGACAGAATCAGATTAAAGTTCTTAGGGAACCTCATATGAAACAAAACGTAACTCAGTTAGAAGAAAAGAATGAGGCCGTAGCCTTCTCATCCTCGGTTCAGGGGAACTACTTCTTAGAGATGGATCCGGGTAATTATCAATCTAAAGCCATTAGCCATGAATCAGATAGACAGTCCGATCTCCTTCATTTCTCTCGGACTGATGATATTGATTGTAACATAGTCAATTTAGTTACTGACATAGATCACAAAGAAACTAATTTAGTTGAATCTAAAGATACTTTTTGGACATTATACTTTGATGGTTCTAAAACTCTGGAAGGATCCGGAGCCGGTTGTGTTCTAATGGATCCGAAAAGAAACAAGTATTTTTTGTCTTGTAGATTAGAATTCGATTGTACTAATAACACTGCCGAATATGAAGCTTTGGTACATGGATTAAAGAAGGCCATTGGCTTAAATGTTAAGTACCTGAAGGTCTTTGGTGACTCCGAGATAGTTGTAAGACAGGTAAGGGACACCATTCACTGTCTCTCACCCCACTTGAAAGGTTATCAGGCTGAGGTATGGGATTTAATTATGCATTTTGACGCTTTCAATATAAAATCAATTCCTAGATTGCAAAATTCTGCTGCTGATTTGTTAGCAACATCTACTTCTAGATTGGTGCCGTCAAATAATAAATGCTCAATTGAATTGATTTTCAGGCCTTCCGTTCCCGATAACATCACGAACTTCAGAGTCTTCGATGATGATGAACAAATTATCAGCTTCCTAACAAACGAAGATAGCTTTCAAGGAGCTGTAATAGATGAGGAAGAACATGATGCTGATTTGATGAAGAAGGATGAGGAGAAAGGAAATTTCATGCCCAAGGGGGTAAGGTCCATTGAAATGCTGTTCGATCTTCAAAATAATTTCAAAAGACCAGCTAATACCAAAACTAACAGCTCATCAATGCAACATGAGTTAGTTAATTTGGGTACCGAGGCAGAACCAAAATTCGTCAACCTCGGCCAATGTTGTTCACCAGGAGAAAGAGATAGGTTCATCAAATTGTTTAAG
Source organism: Larix kaempferi (assembly GCA_027924585.1). Classification (NCBI taxonomy): domain Eukaryota; kingdom Viridiplantae; phylum Streptophyta; class Pinopsida; order Pinales; family Pinaceae; genus Larix; species Larix kaempferi. Next base: position 1,542,453 of record BSBM01000738.1, read on the forward strand.
CAATACAAAGATGTTTTTGCATGGACCTATGAATATCTGAAAACATATGACGTCCGCATCATTCAGCATGTTATACCAATGAAAGCGGGTGTCAAGCCATTTCAACAGCAGTTAAGAAGGATGCATCTGACTCTAGAACCGCTGATCCAAAAGGAATTAAAGAAGCTCCTGGACGCTAAGATAATCTTCAAAGTCCGGCATTCTGAATGGGTTGCAAACTTGGTTCCCGTAAGAAAGAAGTCAGGAGAGATAAGGCTATGTGTAGATTTCAAAAATTTAAACAAAGCTTTGGATAAAGATAACTACCCCGTACCTTCAATGGAAAAAATCCTACAAATGGTGTCAAGATCCGAATTGTTTTCTCTCCTCGATGGTTTCTCTGGCTACAATCAAGTGTTGGTAGCCGAAGAAGATCGTCTCAAGACTACTTTCAGAACTAAGTGGGGAACTTTTGCCTACAGAAGAATGCCATTTGGTCTGATAAATGCAGGAGCTACATTCCAAAGGGCGATGGATATTGCCTTCCGAGGATTGGGTGGGCAATGTGTTGTTGTTTACTTAGATGATGTGGCAGTCTTTTCGAAGAAAAGAGAAGATCATGTTGTTCATCTGAGGCATATCTTTGATCGTTGCCGGAAGTATGGTATTTCCCTGAATCCCAAGAAGAGCGTGTTTGCTGTTCCCGAAGGTAAGCTCTTGGGTCATATCATCTCCAAAGGGGGAGTGTCAATTGATCAAGAAAGAGTCCAAGCCATTAATAAGATTCCAATGCCTCACAACAAGAAATCTATGCAGTCCTTTATGGGCACCATCAATTTTGTCCGAAGGTTTGTTCCAGATTTCGCACAAATTGTTAAGCCGTTGCAACAGATGGTGAAACAAAGTATACAATTCAAGTGGTCAGATTTGGAGAAGGACGCATTTAGAGATATCAAGGCAGCTGTAGCTAAGGCTCCTTCCTTAAGAAGCCCAGATTTTGATAAGGATTTCATCTTATATACCTTCGCTTCGGATGACTCTCTCGCAGTTGTACTCACGCAAAAGGTGGAGTTGGGGGACGAATACCCAATTTCATTTATGAGCACTGGTCTACAGGGGGCCGAGCTGAACTATCCCGTAGTTGACAAGCATGCATATGCGGTCTTCAAAGCAGTCAAGTAGTTCAGGCCATACATTCTGAAGAACAGAACTAAGGTCATAGTTCCCCACCCAGCTGTTAGATCCCTTTTCGTTCAAAAGGAACTGGGAGAAAGGAGAGGGAACTGGGTCACAGCTCTTTAGGAATATGATTTGGAATTTAAACCAGCCACGATCATCAAAGGATAAGGCCTGTGTAAGTTACTTGCGGGAAACTCAACTGATGAAGAAAAACATTGGAAAAATGAAGCTGAGCTCAATTCGGTTGAAATGTGTCATATCTTCACAGCTCCCCAGTCATGGTATAGAGATCTGGTACACTATTTACAACAGGGATACCTACCTGAGCACTGGAACTCTAAGCAAAGAAGGGCACTCCGCTTGAAATCGGCACCTTATCAAATCATTGATGGGATTCTTTTCAAGAAGAATTATGATGGAGTTCTCCTTAGATGTTTGGAAAAGGAAGATGCAAACAAAGTTGTCAAAGAATTACATGATGGCCCCGCAGGCGGACATTATTCAGGTGAGACAACAGCACACAAGATACTGAGAGCTGGTTATTATTGGCCCACTCTGTTCCGAGATGCCCACACATATGCACGGAACTGCGATGTATGTCAAAGAAGCGCTGGGAAGTTACCTAAGGCAGCAGGACCATTACAGCCGGTCATCATCTCTGAGCCTTTTGAGCAATGGGGTATAGATGTTATCGGAGAAATAAATCCAAATTCTTCGATGCAACATCGATACATCCTCACGGCTACCGACTACTTCACTAGGTGGACGGAGGCCATCCCATTGCGCAAGATCAACGAAGACACAGTCATCAGCTTCTTGAAAGAGAACATCATAACCAGGTTTGGGGTTCCAATTTCCCTTGTTTTTGATAATGCTACTTATTTTTCATCTTGCAAGATAAATGAATTTGATTATGACTGGGGAATTAAGTTGCATTATTCAGCCAATTACCACCCTCAGGGGAACGGATTAGCTGAATTCTCAAACAAGAATCTGATTCGAATTCTTAAGAAGACTGTGATAGAAAACCAGAGAAGTTGGCATGTAGCTCTCCCAAACGCCTTATGGGCAGATAGGGTGACCCCGAAGAACGCTTTAGGTGTCTCCCCTTTCACTCTTGTCTATGGCAAGGAAGCCATTCTTCCCCCAAACATCTTACTCCCATCCTTGCATTTGTCCCAAGCCTCTCGGGGTTCTGGTAGCCAAGCCTTACAATCCAGGATCAACACCCTGCTTCAACTTGAAGAAGCCCGACACAAAGCTAAAGATCGATTCCATCAACAGCAGGACATAGTTAAGAGATGGTTCGATAAGAGGAAATCCAGTAAAAGAGATTTTGAAGTTGGGGATTTAGTCCTGAAATGGGACCATAATCATGAAGGCAAAGGAATGCATACAAAATTCCAACATCTATGGGTAGGCCCGTACCAAATTTCTGCAAAATTAGGCCCATCCACTTACAAATTGACAAATCTTAAGGGAGAAGAAGTAGCCCTTCCTCTCAATGGCCTCGCTCTGAAACAATACTTCGCATAGTCTCTTCGAGACTTCCTGTACATAAATAAAGTTTTCTTTTTGCTTTAGCCTTTAGTTGCTTTATTTTTTTTCGGCCATGTTGTTTCTCTCTTTGTTATTTGAACTTTTGCGACAAGTTTTGTTTTCTGAATGCCCTTTTGGTCGAGATCCCCGTTGAGGATAACTCTCTCAAAGAAAACTTGCGATCCATGAGTCTGGAACTCTGCTCAAGTAAATCCGGTCTATTGTGCTCTCGCTGAAATATTCGGAAGGAAGGAAGCCTACTCTGCTGGTCACACTAATCCTATTCAAAATAGCAGAGACCTATGACCATCTTCACTACTATCGTTGGGATCCACCCACTCTCACACTTTAAAGGCATCTCAAGAAGGTTACCAAAGTTGGACCCATGGAAAGTAGCACCTCTCGAGGACATAGGGTATTGAAATGACTCCATGCTGCAGATTTAACAGCCAAAATGGCCTATATTCAAGAGTCTGTTTTCCAGAGATTCTTGCCTCAATTAAAGCATGGCTGAGACAAAAGCAAAAGACATGTAAAACCAAGAAGGTTGTCCAAAAGGCTCAGCTCAAAATGGGCTCTTCTCCGTCCGTGAGGTTTGATCAAATCAATAAAATTTCTAACTCACACAAAAGGACATCATGGATTGAGGAGCCTAAATCAAAAAAATCATGTCCAAAAGAAAATATCTCTGGAAGGCTCAAGCAGCTAAGCTGTCCAAAGTACAAACATCCAAAAGGATGCAAGCAGCATGGGAATGAGGAACAAGAGCAATAATGTCCATGAGAAAATGTTGCAGATCCTGTGGAGTCCGGCAGTAGTGACCATCTGAAAGATGACCCTCCTAAAATGAATCTCATATATTGGCCCTTGGAGAGTGGTGAAGATGTCTCGGTCAAAGCTCCCCTTTCCCCAATGGCTGCCAGGAAAAGTGCCTTCTTCCCCTCACATGACTTTAAAGTGCTCAGCTGAGTAGTGCAGCCAAGATGGATGTCTTTGATGAGGTTTTGGACCATGAAGAGGAATTTTTCAGAGATCTGTGTTCGCCAGCGACTCGCCATTGTTGTTGCAGCAACACCCCCCCCAAAATTTTGTACATATTGGGGCCCCTCCTTTCATTTTTTTGTAGAAAGTTTGCCTTAAGAAGCCATCCCAGTTGTTATCTGTGTTTTTCAACATAAAATCTTGTTTCCCAACTGAACATCTTGCCATAAACCTTTCCATTTTTCCCCCAAGGAACCAAAAGGGAACTTAGAATTTTTTCCCGACGTTTTGGAGTCTCTCGGGCTATCTCCCGCAGTTGCGGAAGCCAAACGCATAAGCTTCTCGAAAAATTGACTTAGGATATTTTGAGTGTGTTGCGGGACATAAGAAGGAAGTTCTTCGGAGCCTTTCAGTCTTCTCTCCCGCAACGGCGGAAGTCTTTTACAAAACACTCCCGAAAGAAGACTTAGAAATTTTCGATTGGAAAAATGCGGAAACCATTGGGCAATCATTCCCGAAACGGCGGAGTTCTTCGTTCAAACCTTCCGCAACCGCGGAAAGATTCCGGTTCTTCTCCCGAAACGGCGGAAACCGTTTGTCTAATTCTCCCGAAAAGTTTCGAAAGTCTTCGATTAAACAAATTGCGGAAGCCCCTAATAATGTATTCCTCCCGAAACGGCGGAAGAGTTAAATGAAGCCACCCGAAACGTGCGGGAGTCATCCGTCTACCTTCCCCGGGGGCGCTAAACGACTAATTTTTTGGCGAATTTCTTGAAGTCTCGAAAGTCGCGGAAGGCATTCGCCATATTCTTCCGCAACCACGGAAACCTTCGCGGAACCATCCCGAAGAATCACCGAAACAAACTTTGCGAAACCTTGGAAATAGCGGAGGCTAAGGACAAAAGCCTTCCGCGATTCTCACAAGCGCAGCCAATACTTAGATTTTTTCTCGAATTCGCAAGGACCTTTTGCAGAAGCGTTGGCGGAAGTCTTCCAAAACTGCGGAAGCCACTTACGAAAGCTTTCCACAGTTTCGGGAGCCTTCACATTTTCATCCCGAAGAGGCCGCCAAAAGAACTCAATCACGTCACGGAAGCCTCTTGCGGAAGCAATTCACCACTCTCTCATGAAATAGCGGAAGCTTCCGCGATATCCTCCCGAATGAGTTGAGCTTTGTGGAACGTTTTCTCTTCCGCGTCGCGGAGGCCTTTTGCAGGGGTCATTCGCCTTCGTTCCTCGAAACGGTGAAAGCGGTTCGCCAGTTTGTCCCGCAAGAGGCGGTCGCACGCAAACCGAGGCAGCTCGATTTGACGTCGGCGTACGATGCATTTAAAAAGTCTTAATACGCCACCAATCGTATTAAAGTCCCACACGTATCTCATTTGTTTAAATATACGGTGGGGGCTCGAGCCAACATATCATTGTTTTTCGATTGGCAAACGACATGGAATGCTGTGCAAATCGCTCCAGCTCATCTCGCTCATCCGTGTTTGCGGCCACCTCGTTCAGCGATCCTCATGGTTCCAGGTAGTATTTTAACCTTGAAATTTGCGCCTTCTACACTTCCAATTGCTATTGGGTTGTCTTTTGTTTGAAAATGATGGGTTTTGGTGGGATTTTGACGGGCAAAACACCCGTCATGGGCTATTTTTTGCCCGTCAAATACAGTTTGAATTGAGTTCTCGTCATATAAAACAGAGACAGGATAGAACGTTTTTTGGGTAGAGACAGTTAGTGCGGACGGTCATACTTGTTCTATTTTCCTCCCCGGGCCGCGTGCCCCGTTATGTAAAAAACTGCCGCGTGCCTCGTTATGTAAAAGACTGCCGAAGCCCCATGGACTTTTCATGTCCCCGGCCGAAAGCCTAAGACGTAAATCCCTGGGCCTTTTCGTAAAAATCAGTTCCAACGTGACCTCTACCCAATTTAAATCTTACGACAGGCGCCATTGCCCATGTTCAAACCTCCTGTAGGTACCTCGGTAAGTGCTGTAAATGGAAACGGCGTTCAAAGCCCTCGCCGAGTCATAAGGGGAAAGTGGCTCCTCATTTCGTCGCAGGGTTATTTCACCACAGACTTCCCCGCCACTAGCCTTTTAAAAGCACAATGACGAAAGCTACCCTCTTCCCCAAGGCTAAACCGAAAGCAGGTTGCTTCCGCAACACGCCTATCGGTCCGAGAGCAAATTGTTTCCACGACATACCTATCCTCCCAGGAGCATCTCAAAACTCATCCCTTCAAAAGATTCAAACGTTTCAATTTATGTTTCATATTGAAATAGTGTTTTTTACTCCCTAAATATGCAGCTTCATTGTACTTATCTCATCGATATATTAAAACAATGGTGCTCTCTATTAAAACCTCACAGTATGTTGCTCAATATCATGATGACTTGTATATGGGTGTTATCAGGGATAAATCAAAATGTCGAAAGTTGGCAAGAAGAAGGCTAAAATGTCAGAAAAGAAACCGGCGCCACTTAAAACTGAAACTTCACTCCAGGATACTAGGTGCACCACCGGTGTCCCTCCTGAAATCAGATGGGGTGACATCTACAGAATGATCCGAGACCAAGAGATCCCAGATATGTTGCTAGAGGAAGGGCCGATTTATCTCAATATCAGAGCCTCAGGCATAACTAGAGCCGCTACCCGCCCTGAGCTGTTCCCCTGTGCTGAAGTGATCGGATGGATACTCCAACATGCCGATGCTGAAGGGAGAGTGATAAATGATAGCGGGAAAGTGGCTATTGCCTCATTTCAACCCACGTATCTTGTGGCAGCCTACAAATTTCCCCGTGTCCAACAAGATCTGACTGATGAATGGTTGAGCCAGATGAACAACGTCGAGATGGCCAAGAAGCTGATAATGGTAGGCAAACATTTGAGAAAGAAAGGAAGTGATGAATATGACGTGCAGAATCTGAGAGCTCCTTTCAGATTGATCGCTTTAATGTTGTGCAGAATCTTCGACATGCCCGATGGCACAGTGAATAAGATTCAGTGGGTCCCTATTATCCATTACGTGGCATTCAAGGGAACTGTGTTTGACTGGGCCACTCTCCTGTTAGATAGTTTGGCCTCGATGATAGTTGCTGCTAAAGAGGGACTAGCCTTGAAGAAGGCTGAATTTTTTATGTCTTCTTATCTGATTGATTGTATTTTGGCCAAGATAGACTTCCCCAAATTGGGCTGCACATGGGATAAGGCCACTACCCCGGTCTATATCGCTTTCAAGATGTTGTGGGCTCAAAATTACAAGCCTACTTACAAACTCATCTGTGAGGGGTTCATCATGCCCCTGTATGAGAAGATATTCAAGGAGGAGCCCAACTGCCTGTCAGAGAATGCTTTGGAATTCCTTGAGAATTACGAGGATTTCTACTTTTCGGAGCAAGGCACCTACCTCAGAATGTTTGGAGGAACTAAGCCCCCATACATTTTGCCGCAGTATGCCACAGATTATGTAGTCCTTAAGGAAGCGGTAAGACAAATCTTCCTGGATGGAATTGGGGCAATGCTCCACAAACAGCATAAGGCTTCCTTTCCCCCTCTACCTTTCTGCATAGGTGCTTACAAGTTCTCGAGGGTTTCCTCAGCCGAAGAATTTGTGCAGGAGATGAAATCCTTCCACTTCAGTGAGGTAATCTTCCACAGGAATGACAGGAGGGGAAAAGTCGCTGAACACTGTAAGGAAATTTATGCCCACTTCGAATATTCTCACTACCCTGATGCTGAGGAAGAAACATTCAGGGGCATCAGCAACATGACTGAGCTACGAGTCTGCCGCGAAGGCACTGGAGCAAGCTCTAGCTCAGCCAAGGTCCAGAAGACCAGCCAGCAGCAGGAGGAAGAAGCTGAGGAAGCCTGAGCTCAGGAAGAGCTCAGATTAAGAGAAGAAGCAAGGTTACTCCAGGAATCTGAGGAAGCCAGACTGCAGCAGGAAGCAGAAGAAGCCAGGTGGTAGCAGGAAGCTGAAATGGCAAGAAGGGAGCAAGAAGCTGAAGTGGCAAGAATGCACCAAGAAGCTGAAAATGAAACCCTGTGGAAAGAGGATGAGGAAGCCCAAAAGCAGAGAGAGGCGGAAGCTGAGCAAGCTGAGGCAGAAAGGAAGGCGGAAGAAGAGTTGAAAGCAAGGGGAGATGCTCAAGCCAGTGGGTCCGGTGTCCAAGACATGGATATAGACACATCTCAAGCAGGAGGCTCTAGTACCCAAGAGAAGGGCATGGATCCAGCTCAGGAAGTCCGGACCCCACCTGCTGAAGAAGACATAGACATCATAAACCAACCAATTGTCCCGTACACGCCATCGGGAAAACATACAGTGTCCAGGTGGAATGAGTTTGTCTACGACAAGAAGAGGAAAGCAATGGTCCTTAAATCAGAAGAGAGGGTCAAAAGTCCCTTCCATGAACACATCGTTACCCACCGGGAGGTCACTGTAATGAAAAATACAGATAAGGATCCCTTTGCTATGGCATCCACAGTTGTAGAAACAGCAAGAGCATCGCTGGACAATGTGGGTGTGATAGTTAGAGAAAATGTTTTGACAAAGAAGAGAGCTCGTTCGCTACAACAGAGTGTGGCTAATGAGCAAGCCCAATGGGATCTGGTAGTAAAGAAGTATAATTGCCTATATGCTAAGCATAAAGAGCTAACAGGTAAATATAACCAGCTGGAGGAGGAAAAGGACCAGCTAACACTCCAAATGATGATTGTGGAAGCGGAGAAGAATGGAGCGGAAGAAAAGGCATCTCAGCTAGAAGCAGACAAGCAGGCATTAGCTGAGCGGTTAGAGCAAGCTGAGAGCAGAACGATGGACATATCTCCCTTCCATGAGCTGTCTTGCAGCATCCTGAAGCAAATAAATGACACTCAGGAGCTAATCACTAATGAGGTTTGCAAGCTCAAGGCCATGGTAGTCAGGTTAAAAGAAATTAATGCGGAGGCCCATAGGCTCAAAGCTAAGAATACCCGTGTCAAGGTAAATATCATAAGTCAGATGGCATGGAGAGAAGGGAAAGGGGGTTTCCCCCGGCATCTTCCATTTAAAGCTGTGGACGATTTTAATGACATATCCTTGCTGGAGTTTGGCAGGAACTCTGCCATTAAGCTGATAACCAGTGTGCAAAGAACAACAGATAAAATTAACAGTCTATACCAAAAGCTCCAAGGGGTTCATGACAAATGCACATTGAGTTTCCCTCAGACCCTGGAGGACTTTCCGGAAAAGGAGCAGCGGTTGTCTCAGCTAAAGGAAGAGCTAGGCGTTCAAATGGAGTATGTGGAAAGGATTGATATTCTGGCTATTGATGACCTCCAACATTATGTTGGATTGTCATCCCTCCACAACCATCTACTGAAGGAAGTGCATCAAGCTGTAGTAGTAGAAGTTCAAAGCATTAAAGCAGAGCTCAGGAAGAATGTAACTTCTCAGAAAATATCGTTTCCTGCTGCAGCAAACATAGTCATAAGGGACACAAGTGTGTGGTATAGCTACATAGCGGAAGAGGAAAGGAAAGCTACAGCAGTAGCAGGAGCATCAGCAGATCTAGAATCTTCTTTCCCAGCAGCCACTCCAGCAACAGTAGTGGGCTCGATTCCCTCTTCCCCGGCAGTGGCAGAAAGTCTGGCCAGCTCAATCCCTTCTTCCCAAGTAGAAGCAGCATCAGCAATAGGCTCGAGTGTTTCTTCCCAGGCAGCGTCAGCAGCAATTAACGTTGGCGATCCTCTGCCAGCAGAAGCTCACGCACAGGATTGAAATCGTTGATTTCAAAGCATTATTTCTGTTATTTTGTATTTGACTCTCAAATGTGTAAAGCGGGTAAACTGTGGGACAGCTGTCCCTATTTTCTTTTAAATAATTTTTGTAAATGAGAGGGAATCTTATTTTTGTCTATTTTAGGAGAGAATTTTCTGTAGATGACAAGTGGAAGGTGCTAGGTGGAAGCCCAAAGGGTAGATTTGTAATTATAAATAGAAGCTAGGAAGAATAGAACGGGACTTTTGGCAGGGAAGGAAATTTTGAAACCTTTACGAGCTATCTTGTATCATTTCTGTAAAATTGAATTTTCTAATAAAATCCACGGGAGATGGACGTTTTGCATGGGATGTTGGACGGATGTATGTTGGACTATTCTAATGACTGCTGTTCTGTAATGTGAGATCATTCCTACCATCTGAACTATTTCTTGGTATTAATGATTTTTTGCTCCTTCCTGTGCATGCGATTTTCTCTATTCTGTGAACAATGAATACATTTCATAGTGAATCAAGAGCTACCTGCTGATATATTTACCATTGCTGTAGAATTCTCTTTTAGATTAAACGGCTAACTGTTCTTTCTCCAAGATAATTCGTATGGCTCATTGTTCATGCTTTTAATTTGCTCCTTGCAGGGATCTTTAAATTTAATTTCAGTTTTTTTACATTTAGATCTGTTTCTGCGTTCTTTCCATTTAGATTAGATATTTTTTGCTTCTTTCTCTGTTTCATGAGCAATAGATGCGTTTTACATTAAACTAGAAGCTATCTTCTAAGATCCTTTCATCTGGCTGTAGCTTTACCTGTAAGAATTGACAGCTACCTGTTCTTTCTTTATGTTATCTGTTACAGACCATTGCTCATCCTTAAAACGTGTTCCCTACAAGGATAGGTAGATTTATTTCACTTTCTAGACTTAGATCTGTTTTAGTTGCATCTAGATCAAATATTACTAGGCATTTGCATCTCATTTAAAAGACATAAAATCCAAAAAAAGAAAGGTGGATCGGGCCATAACCGGTAGAATCGAATTTAAACTCCAAACCCACAGTTGCCGGAACCGCTAACCGGACGGATTCCCTACACCAAACGGGAGATAGTCTAATTGGGACCATCTCTCGGGGAGAATCCCTTTCTGATTGATGCTACGATATCCGAGGCATCAATAAATACTTAGAATAAATGCTTCCTTGTCCTTTTTTTCCTTTTTATTGTCTGGTCAAAGAAGGGGACTTTTACACAATTAATCCTCAAAAGAGACAATTGCATCATAAGATTGAAGCATAAGATTGCACCGGATCACCAGGTAAGGCTCATGGGTACGGTATTACATTTATTGGATTCAACTTAATCTTTATTAAACGTATTGGCCAAGGATGGATTGTGACCCCCTATATCTACAAAGCACCACTCCTACATTACAGTGTTCAAACCCAATCACACTAACAACAAGGCCACAAAAATATTATATTCATTTGGGAGTACAATGATGATAGGAAGATAAGGCATATCGAATAGGGATACGGAGAGCACGACGATTACAGGCTGTGTGTTTAATGTCTGTTGGGTTGCGCATGAAGTATGTTAGTGGATGAAATGTTAATGAGAGGACACTACCTAGGGGTTTATCTACTCTAAGAACCCCTACTGGTAACCTCTTCCTACCATGGTTAGCTTCCTTTACAACCCGCTATTGTGCATGTTTAATGGTATATTTGATCTCTACTCTAGTACCCACTTTCTCTCTTTGTAACTAAAAAATGTAGACCTCCTAAAATTTAGGTCTCCTATTAAAAGGTTTTGGGTCTAAGGTGATATTGACCCTTCCTTCGCTTCGGTGGGGGTGTTATTCTCATGCCTACATCGTCACTAGATGGATGACTAACCATAGCTATAGTGTTCGAGTCTCTAAAGAGGTTTAAAAGAAACTCTATCTCATACTCTAAGCCCATACTCATACCATAACATGCTGAGATGTTGGATTAAATAGAAAAAAAATTAACCACGTCTAGGCTTTGGAAAAAGACACATCTTTTATTTAATTAAGACCCCACTTACCATTTTATTTTTGGAGGAGATACCATTGTGAGACTTACCTAGTGTAATTTAACTCATTTTCTAAAGATGATTGATCCTTTAAAATTGAATTGTTGATAGGATGACGAATCTCATATTTGAAGCAGTATTATCAGGGGGAGAGTCCATCATACTAGCCTCCGACACCAAAGGAATGGAAATATCCCCCACCATACAATCCTCTCATTCAGTTCTCCTTATATCCAACAAAGTTTCCTCCTGGGGTTTAGAGATGGAAGGCCACTTATCCTCAACCTTCATGGCTACTTATGTAGGGGAAGGAATTTTTTTTGCAAGGTATGAAGACTTGAGAGGAAATGGGACTACCCACCTTTTGAACCCAAAATTTCATCTTGAGGTGTAGGGAAAAACATGAAGTGCATGCCCATATTGAAGACAAGAGCACAATGAAAACAATGATTAACGTAATCCAAGACCTATGTATATTTTTGTGATCCATCTCCCAAATCCATTGTATCAAACAAACCCTCACTAGCATCTCTTTCCACCACAATGTGGGCTATAAAAATGACAGTGCAAGTCTTGTATCTATCATTTTCCACAATGATTTTACCTAAGGTATATTTTATGCCAAAGCTTTATAATAATATTGTCTAATTTTTCTCAGACCAGTTATGAGCTTTTAAATTCTGTTAAGTTTTTTTATTACACCAAAACCTATAGATATTAGTAAACTTCCAATCCAAGGACATAACATTAAGTCAGAGGCTAGTCCCATGTTTCCACTGTGGTTTTTAGTCCACAAGATAAAGTCCCAGAGGTGTGGCGGTTAGTCCAACAAACTCATCCATGGCATTAAAACAAGAATTCCATGGGTTAAGTGTTATGTACACGTTTTCAATGAACCAACATCCTTTGAAGTCTGTTAGGAAATAATTCTTGTATCTGAAGATGAAACGTACCCATCCCTTTGAAAGTAAATGGAAAACATGCCCATAGCCAAGCCATGGAGACCATTATACTTGTAATGAATCATTTAAGCAATCCATTTCTATCAAGTGACCAAGGAACTTTCGAGATAATTTTTTGTTGGAGAGGAGTCCCACCTTCTAAACATTGATTTCATTTCCCACCACCGGATAAATTCCACCACCACTTGATTTTATAATATTGTGCTTGTGTTTCTTTATTCTAGCTCCCTATGTAGATATATACTCACCTCTCAACCCCTCATCCAAGTATCTAGAGCCAACAAAAAATCCACTCCAACCCTCATCCACTGTGATATCTCAAGATTTGGGAGAAAAAAAATTCTCTAGAATACCTGATGATGATTAATGCCAAAGGAGAGGGATTCCTGGAACTGAATCCAATCACTGTGAGGTTAGACCATAGTTATGCTTACAACTGCTACGATAACATCATCTTCCATCTTCATGTGGCTGGAGACCTCCACCTATCCAATTGGTATATTTGAGTGTACTATCCTTGGATCCCATTCTGAAATGGTCGCGGGCCCCCTTTCCTAGTCACTGTTTTATGTTTTGAGGATTGATAAATATTTTGAATAATGCTCACCCCCAAATCCTCATCTCAAGTCTCCTTATGCAAGAACAATTGAAATATCTGCTCTTTAGTGTAAGTGTCATCTGAGTAGTTGACTAGATGGATTTCATAATCCATCATGGTTGATCCCACCCTATACCGCAAACCCTATATAAGCCCTAGCCAACTTGATACATACATACATATATCATATCTGTTTCATTCATTTAACTTAGCCAAATATGATCATTTATATACAATTTATTTTTATTGTGCACCTTACACCTTGAATTCATAGCATAGCTTCTTGAATCCTTACCAAACTAAAATTTTAACTTTTTATTTTGTTGTATTGTTGGCACGGGTTTAGAGCGCATGAAATACGGAAGCCAACATCCACAGAAGGGTCATCAGCGAAAGAAAGGATCATTCGTGAAGGATAAGAAGCCGAGGAAAGCGCAAGTTTTTGTCATAGTTAGTTAGATTTGGTCATGTGGACCATTTTGTAACCGCCTTAGTTGTCTATAAATAGATCCACATTTGTAATCCTAAGGGCATCATTGATCAATAGCATGATAGCATCGAAGAATAGAGTGATTGTAAACAGAGATATCTAGCTTTTCTATATTTTCTGCTTCCGATAAGTTTTTCCCTGTATGTGAATTCGCATTAAGCCGCATATTTTGAGATGAGTTAATGCACGAGGATGTTCGATTATGTCTCTATTTTTGTCGTTGTGTTATGAATGGTGGATATTATCTAAATGATGCAATTTGTTTAAGGATTTGTTGCTCTATTTATTAATATGTGATATGCGAATGTCGCTTATATGGTATTGATGCAGATGTTAAGTTAATGTGTGAAGTGTTAATATAATGTTAAGGATGATCTCTCGTTTCTGTAGAGACTAAGTAAGGGGTAATGCATGTTCTCTGATCCACATTGTAGTTGGCATTTGTTGTCGTATGCTAACTTTGACACATCTTCAATCAGTCATCGTTGTTGATACAACTTCGACAAGTTTCGACACAAAAGGACTTCGACATGTTTCGCACCTTCGACATGCTCAGTGACCTCACATTTCGCGACATCGACATGCAGCATCGACATGCGACCAGCGACTGTCGAACCTCGACAGATTGTCTCTTTGTCTTCTAGTCGACTGTAACAGTTGAACCGCTCTAACTTCTTCTTTGTAACTTAACGTAACGGGAAGGAACCCAAGCGTCTCAGATTTCTATATAGGCATGTAAATTATTGTAACATACATCTTATCTTGATCAATCTAGAACAGTTCGCATTCCTACATATTGTCTGTGTGTATTTGGGTTATCTGTATTGCGTAATCCTACTTTTGCTCATTCTGTTTATTAAGCTTCCGCCATAATAGATCCGACTCATTCATTCAAACTGTTGTCCCCCTTGTGCTTCCTGGACACGATACGGATCATTGGTATCAGAGCGTACTCAGTTTTCTTGCTTAAGTTCTGCGTATACACTTCTCTCAAAGTTACCTGACTTATGCCTGTTCAAACTCGCTCGCAATCTCAGCAATCCAAGCAGACGTTATCTCCAGATATGTCAGAAGAAACGGATGATAGACATGCAGCGGACGAGGCAGCACAGCTCATTGAGCAAGCGCTGGCTCGACAATGAACTAAAATGTTTGCCCAGTTCAATGAGATTCTCTTGTGATTCGCTTCGACATCCAGAGGATCCTCGATGAGAACTCACTCTAATAAAATCAGCCCTTTCAAAGTACAAATGAATCTCGATATACCGAATCTTGAAGGAAAGATTGACGCCGAATACGTCAACAATTGGGTGCAACAATTGAAATCCTATTACGCTGTAAACCAACTCTCCGAAGCTGAAAAAGTCACCATTGCGTCCTTAAAGATGTCAAGCTCTATGCACTGCTGGTGGGAGAACCTCTCGACAAAGATGGAGGAAACGGAGACCCCATCGACACATGGGATAAATTGGTTGAACACATCTGGAAGGAATTTTACCCGCCGAAATACCTCGAGCAACAGTATAAGAAGTGGTAGCAGCTAAGGCAATGGAAATACCAATCAGTACAGAGTTACACCGACGAGTTCTATCGACTTATGGCAAGACTTGGCATCCAAGAAGAAGAGAAATTGCTTGTTCTGAAATACACCAGTGGATTGTCTCAGTACATCCAGCAGGAGATGGAATTTTTGACTGTCAATACGCTTGCGGATGCTTTCCACTACTCCAACAAACTGGAAACCAAGCAGAAATGAAAAGCACATTTCACGATAAAGCTGACATCAGGAAGACCACCCGATAAGAAGACACCAGTCGACTATGACAAGTCGAGATCTTCTCAGCCGACACCACCAAAGCTTGAAAATGGTAAGAAGTCTTTTCACAAGAGGGAACATAGCAAACAACCACCGACCGAAAAATGGTGTTATTACCACCACTCATCTTGACATGATATGTCTGTATGCAAAGCTCGAAGGAAATTTTTGGCAAAAGTGTCGACCTCCAATGCATTCGATAAGATGGTGGAAGAATCTGATCCAAACGCGATGACCCTTTTGACCTTGACAACTCAAGAAGCCTTGACTATTTTCAACGAGGACGAACGAGAGTGCCTGTTCTATACATGGATATGGGTCCATAGCAACCCATTACATCTGATCATGGACAACGGGAGCCAAAAGAACTTCGTTTTTGAAGAACTGGTGAAGAAGTTAGGTGTTGTTACCACTCCACATCCTCAGCCTTACACCATCGGTTGGATGAAGGATGGACGAGAACTACAGATCACTCGACAATGCAATCTCACCTACTTCATAAAACCTTTTGAAGATGAAGTACTCTGTGACGTGGCACCACTCTCTGTAGTCGACGCCCTGTTTGGGAAACCTGACCTATGGGATAGACATGGAAGTTATCAGTCATGGCCTCAGAAGGTGATTGTTAGAATCTGAAATTGATGATTCAGCATACCAGAGCGTCAACCTACACCGACGGTTGCACTGATATCTTCCAAATAGACAAAGAAGCTCATCAATCATGATCAGAAATTTGCATTAATCATGATCAAGCCGCAACATTCTAAGAAGACTGCAACAACAAGTCGAGTCACCGACCAATGCAACTCTCGACAAAAGCTGCAATTCGATCATATTCTCGATGAGTACCAGAACCTCTTTCAAGCTCCAGACGGAGTACCTCAGCATTGCCAGGTAAAACACTCCATTGAACTTGTTCCTGGTTCTTCTTTGCCTAACACATCTGTTTACAGAAGATCCATTCTCGAAAATGAAGAGATTCACAGACAAATCCAATATTTAATCAACAAAGGTCATATCCAACCCATCTCCTCTCTTTTTGGAAGTCCAATCATCCTAGTTCCAAAGAAAGATGGGACTTGGTGCATGTGCATCGACTACAGAGCTCTCAACAAAATATCGGTGAATAATCGGTACCCTCTACCACGGATAGATGAGCTTATCGACTGTCTGAAAGGTGCTAAATTATTTACTAAGCTCGACCTCAAGTCGGGATACCATCAAATTCCAATCGAGCCCTCAGATGTGTGGAAAACTGCTTTCAAGACCAAGGAAGGATTATTCGAATGGTTAGTCATGCCTTTCGGCTTAACCAATGCACCTGCGACCTTCATGCGACATATGGATAACCTTCTTGGACCTTTCATCGTCAAATGGGTTATTGTCTATCTCGATGACATATTGATTTTCATTCAATCATGGGAAGAACATGTCAGACATCTTCGACAAGTCCTCGACACTCTCTAGCAACATCGGCTCTATTCGAACATGGATAAATGCTCTTTTGCGATGACCAACATCAAATATTTGGGGTATGTAATTGACTCTGCAGGTATTCACGTCGATCCAGACAAAGTACAGATCCTCAAGGATTGGTCAATTCCTAGAAGCCTTCAAGAACTAAGAAGTTTTCTTGGTTTGGCGAATTTCTATCGACGATTCATACTTGGCTTCAGTCATATAGCCTGGCCCTTGAATCAATTGACGAAAGGAAACAAGAAAACTATATTTCAATGGACAGAAAGACATCAAGCAGCTTTTGAATAGCTCAAACACAGGCTCTGCACTGCACCAGTACTTGTGTTACCTGATTTGCATTAGCCCTTTGAGATTGAGACAGATGCATCGGACTATGCTTTGGGCGTAGTGATCACCCAGTCTAGTCACCCAGTCACTTTTCATTCCGAGACTTTTAACGACATGGTTAGAAGATACTCAACATATGAAAAAGAACTGTATGCCATTGTGCAAGCTCTTAAGCAATGGAGGCATTACATCCTTGGCAAGGAAACGGTCATTCTTACTGATCACAAGCCTCTACAGTTCGCTCTGACACAATCAAAGTTGCAGAAAAACCGACAACTCAAGTGGATAAATTACCTACAACAATTTCAGTTGGTGATTAAGTATCGAAAAGGAAAGGCTAATGCCACTTCATATTTCCTTAGTCGACCACCCATTACTCTCCTTTTGACAGTGATGAGTATGCAAGGCTACGACACGACCACTTGGCAATAGTTATACGAGGACGACAGCGACTTCTCAGTAGTCTACCGACAGTTACAAACTAACAAGTCATCGACCTCAGAATCCGACTACTTCCTGAAAGATACCTTGCTATACAAGCTTGGACAGCTTTGTGTACCGACCGGTGAGCAACGTCAGCAGCTCATCTGGGACATGATCTACAGCAAGCCGCAGGACACTTTGGAGTAGAAAAGACACTTGTTGTTCTGCAGAAGTAATTATTCTGGCCTACACTTAAATCTGATGTCAACAAGTTCATTCGATCAAGTGTGGTTTGTGCCATTGCTAAGCCACCTAATCAACGACAGGGATTGTACACACCTCTTCCAGTTCCTAGTCGACCATGGGAATCTATTTCTATGGAATACTTGACGGTTTATCCTACTACCAAACATCAGCATGACGCAATATTAGTAGTAGTCGACCGATTTTCCAAGATGGCCATTCTCATACCATGTAAGAAGACCATGACAACACAGCAGACTGCTCATCTCTTCTTAACACATGTTTGGAAACACTTTGGTTTCCCACAACCATAATTCCCAACCGAGATGCTAGATTCATTAGCATGTTTTGGAAGACCCTTTGGCAATAGCTAGACACGCGACTCTCATTGTTGACAACTTTCCATCCTCATACCGACGGACAGACGGAAGTTGTGAATCGCTTGGTAGTACAACTGCTTCGCATGTACAATCACCAACATCGACGCACATGGGATGATAGCCTTCCATACATACAACACAGCTACAATCGTGCTCAGCAAAGATCTACAGGAAAGAGTCCCTTTGAAGTCTGTTATGGATTTCAAAACTCAATGCTTATCGACTTGATCAGCTCCTCGACATAGCCAAAATCTGACACAGATCGCAACCAGCAAGAAGTTGATAAAGCAGTCAAGTTTTGAGAATAGATTTGCGACATTCAGCGACAAGCACAGGATATGTTGCACATAGAAAACGAGAAATCTATGGCCCAACATGACAAGCATCGCGTTCCTCACACATTTTGCATTGGGGATAAGTTCTGGCTACATCTTAAGAAGGATCATTTCACAGGTCCTTTCAAGAAGTTAAAACCTTTGCGATACGGTCCATACAGTATTCTTCGACAGATTGGCAAGAACGCTTTCTAGCTTGACATTCCTGATTTCCTGGGTCTGCATCCAATCTTTAATGTGGATCTACTTCGACCATACCATGCACCCTTGCTGGAACAGAATGACTTCTCCACAGTAGATCCCGCAGACATCAATCTAGATATTCAGGAGCCTCTTCCTTGCGACACCATTGTGGGTCAACGGGCATGCCTTACGACGACGAACACAATTCCCTTGTTTCAAGTTGCTAAGCTGGCCAAATCCTAGCTCAAGGAAAGTGGTACTCTACTACTGAAGTGATCGACAAGTTTCCTCACCTTCACAAGCAAACAAAGGGGTCCATTGTTTCTTAAGGAAGGAGGTCTGATCCACATCGCAGTTGGCATTTGTTGTCGAAGGCTAACTTCGAAACATCTTCAATCATTCATCATTGTTGATACAACTTCGATAAGTTTCGACACGACAGGACTTCGACATGTTCCGTACCTTTGACATGTTCAGAGACCTCACAATTCGCGACATCGACATACAGCGTCAACATGCGACCAACGACTGTCAAACCTCGACAGATTGTCTCTCTGTCTTCTAGTCGACTATAACGGTTGAACAATTGAACTGCTCTAACTTCTTCTTTGTAACTGAACGTAACGGGAAGGTCCAAGCGTCTCATATTTCTATATAAGCATGTAAATTATTGTAACATACATCTTATCTTGATCTTTCTAGAACAGTTTGCATTCCTGCATATTGTGTGTGTATTTGTGTTATCTATATTGTGTAATCCTGCTTTTGCTCATTCTGTTTATTAAGTTTCTGCCATAATAGATCCAACTCATTCAATCGTATTGTTGTCCCCCTCATGCTTCCTAGACACGATATGGATCATTCTCTCCATATTGCGGAAAATTGGTTCCTACAACCCCCTTGATCATCTTGGGTGAGACCTCACTCACTTCGCGGGTGTTACTGGAAGGGGTAAAACATTTCTGGGTCGATGCTCAAGGGTGTCTGGTTGGTGTTTGTTGATAGCAGTGCGAAGTGAACCCTTGTTGATAGAACTGCATCAACAAATGGTTTTGTTGCCAGGACCGTAGTGTGAAGAGAAAAAGAGAGGACATGCTGTGGAATCCGACGAAACCGGAGATCGAGGATTGGTTCGACAAGAAAGTGCAATAGTTTGTTGAATAAGAGAATCGCCAACCCAAATGGTTGATGACTGAGTGGTTGTAGAAATACATATACTCTGACGTCCATGAGATATTTTTCTGTGAATTTCCAATATTGCTGCATGAGTGGTTGGCACAATTGACATTTCAAAAGAAAATTTTCCAAGGTGGTGAACCTGAACACTGGACACCTGAATTGATTCAACAACTGAAGCTAGTGGATAACAAGGAATCGAGGGATGTCAAATTCTGGGTGGATAGCATTCTAGAAGGATATATTACTGAATTCTTCGTCGACACGATCAAATCATATAGCAACGTAGAGAGGAAATTTTTCAAGGGACCCCGCGGAAGACTTCTATTGTCACTAAAAGTATGGATTAAGATGCTCATCTGCAAAAAAGGAATACTAAGGATGAACGTTGACAAGTAAAATCTCAGTGTGCAGAGGTTGAGGATACCACGTGAGTGTGGGTCTGGTAGAATGATGTGGGGTAGAAAGACATGAGTGACGACGAGTTATTTAGGGAAACCGAGGAAGGTTGTGGTACCCTACGAAGTGGGGTGAGGTTCTGGAAGCCAGAGAAGAAGAGGAGGAATGAGATTGAGAGAGAGTCTCCCAAGTTGACCGCAGCGAATAACTATGAAATGGGACCATACAGGATGAAGAGCCCTTACTGCAATGATGAAAGTGACTAGGCTACCCCTGAATCCGAGAGATAGACCCAAAGTTACAACATACCCACAACCCCGCCCACCACGCCAAATTTTGGAGGAAGGAACGTAAGTTCATCGCAGTGTTGTCCAAAGTGTCAGAATAGTGGTAAAAGTAGCGAATCAATAAATAATAGTAGGATATCAAGATTGGCAGGAGATGAAGTGAAAATGCCAATTTTTCAGGGCAATAGGACCGAGGATCCTGAACAATATTGGTTTTTGTATGAAGCGGTATGGACAGTGAAACGGGTCTAGGACGATGACATCAAGAAAGGATAGCTGGCGACGACCTTTAGGGTTCGTGTGTTAGACTGGTTCATGAAATTCATACAAGTGGCTACAGGAAATCCAGAGAAAACACTGCCATAGATCAGGGCGAGACAAATTGATGAATTCAGAGAACTGAAGTTTGAGTCGCAGTACATCATGGAACTGAAGGAATTTAAGCAGTTTTCGAATGAATCGGTGTGGGAATTTCATCAAAGATATAAAACTCTGATGGCGAAAGTTATCTTCGGGATGAGCGATGTACAACACAAGGAGTGGTTCATCGCAGGACTTGTACCGCACATTTGTGGGCCACTAATGCAACAAAAAATCACATCCCAGTCAGAAGCGCTTGAAATTGCAATGAAATTGGAGGCTTGACCAGTTGGCGAAGCAGTAGTAGGAATCAAGCACAACTAGAAAATTTGACGCTACAGCTCCAAGACATGAAGAAGGCAAAAGAGGTGCGAGAGGAGATATGGTGCACCCGCTGAAAATCGAAAGGGCACCATAAGGACCAGTGCCCAGAGTTTTGTGAGTATTTACAATCCGACACACTAAATCCACTTAGCTAGGGGGGATGCCATGGTGCCGGGTTTTTCAGATGAGGGGACATCGACAAGAAGAGTGTGTGTATTTTCAAAAAAAGGTGTCGAAACCAGTCAACTTGTTCTGCAAGTTCTGTCGATCAATTGGACATGAGGAGGAGTGTAGGGAATACGAATTGCTCCAGGAAATAACTACAGATACATATTTTATGAATGGGGAGGAGCATCCCCCGGCGTAGCAGCAACCATAGTACAACTAGTAGCAACTGTAGTACAGTCAGCAACATCCATCCTACAATCAACGGTATAATCAACCACATCTCAATTATAATCAACCGCAACTGATGTACAGTCAACCCCAGCTGCAGTACGGCCAACCGCTATATCATACTGCGCAGTACAACCAACAGCGTTATGGCCAACCATGAGGAGGATTTACAGGAGGATTCCCCATAGGTAGGGGCGGAGGTGCTGGTCGAGGTCGAGGGTCAATAGTATGCTACAATTGTGGTCAAGTTGGACACTATCAAAGAGATTGTCCGATCCCAGTTCTGTAGTGTACATATTGTAGCGCACCGGATCATAGTGTTGAGGACTTCCCCTAGCTGATTGTGAAGTGGAAAAATAAAAATCCACCTCAGCCTCAACCGAATCCGAATCAGGGACAAAACCCCCATCCAAATGTACAAATATTTCAGCAGAAATAAGGGGTAAACCAGTGAATGTCCCGGTAGTGACTAGAGGAGTGGGTGCGACAGGAGAAGACAGACCAAAGTCAAGTGTCCGATAGACAGCAAGAAAGCAGGTCCAATTCGATGTAAAAACAGAAAAATAAATCTTCTTGGAAGCATAAGACGCGATGAGACGGATGAGGAAGCCACCGATGGGCCAAAAAGAACACACATATGAGATGCCGCTGGCATTGGACACAACGAATTCACAGAAGAATATAAACCATTTGAAATCCTTCTTGGAAAGCTGCTTGGAGTTGGCGAAAGACTAGGATGCACTAGTGGAGATAGCTAGCCTCTTACACCGACAGGAGGATGGTCGACAGATCCGAACAGTGAATCGACTGCATAAAAAGAAGACAGGAAGGGAGATGAGGATGAGTACGTAGATTGGTGCATTCGATGTTGACTCCATTATTTTGGATTTGGGGTCAGATGTGAATATCCTGACAAAACAGACATGGGAGATGATGGGGAAGCCACAGCTGGTATGGTCCCCAATATAGCTTCGACTGGAGAACCAGGGTAAGGTCACGCCTATCATCCAACTATGTCACATACGAGTTGAGATAGAGGGACTCAAGACATATGCCGATTTTGATGTGATCGAAATAGTCGATAACATGAGCCCCTATCCGGTGTTTCTAGGGATAGATTGGGAAATGGAGAATCAGGCCGTAATCAACTTCTAAAAATGAAAAATGTCGTTCGATAATCGTGACATGAGGGTAGTCACACCTATGGATCTAGCAAAAGGACAGAGGTATGGTGAGTTGATGCGGGATGAATTCATGGAAGGATGGGACAATGTGTATAATATCTCAGAAGACTATACCAATCCCACCGCCAACAGAGAACTGGGGTGGCGGAGTGGTAGCTTGGCATCGTCATATTTTGATGAAGCATTGGAGAACTCACAGAATTGACTGAATGAAGTATCATTCTGGATATGCGTACGCATCACCCAATCACTGAGATACGCGGCGACAGAGGTATGCGAGTTACTGACATATGAAGGACTTCCAAACCTGACTGAATTCATCACCAAATTTGAAGAAAGAGTCGTTGAACCATAGAGGCTGTTGGCATTAGAGGAGGCATTGAAGGCTACACCAACGTGATGGTGGGCGACACACAAGTCGACAATAACAAGCTGGCCGCTATGTCGAAAACTCATGGAGATTAGGTTCGGCGAAATAGAAGGATACCATGGAAGGAAATACAGTGGCAGAAGTAACCCAAGGGAGCACTTGGAGAAATTTCAAGGTGCATGGGGAATGAGACCGCCGGAAGAATGGGTCCATGCGTTCATCCATACATTGGATGAGGTATCGTGGAACTGGTATGTTGCAGCAAAACTGCGACACAGAACGACGACATGGGAGGATCTCACTATCAACTTCAACCGGACATTAAGCTTCTCGGATGAAAATCCATATATCCATAGCACACTGCAGGTGATACGGGAGAAGGTTCTTGAAGCAGTTCCGATAGAGAAACCAATGGGATTACAGTTGACCGAGACACCCGAGATGCTGTTGGAATGCTACAACTTGACAAGAGGACCGGACAATAAGGATGATCCGTGAGCCACTTATATCCTAGATTCAGAAGTAAATCGGAATGTTGAATCACCCGAGATACCTTTCGACAAGTTTCAGTAGCCGTTGCAGCTCAAGAAAGTGAATATCCAGTCAGCGAAAAACCCCAAGTTCGCAAGAATAGAGGACTTTTGGGATGATGCAACCATTGCAAAAGTCACAGATCTACTACATGAATTTCAGGATCTGTTCCCAACAAAATTTTTGGAAATGAAAGGCATTTCCAGGGAACCAGGCGAGATGAAGATCCCGCTAAATTCTAATGCGAAGCCAGTGAAGCAGTGACCATATCGTTTGAACACCAGATACAAAGAGCGAGTGAAAGATGAACTAGAGAGAATGTTGGACACGAGAATCATAGAGCCGGTAGAAGAATCTGAATGGATCAGTCCAATGGTGGTCCAAGATAAGAAAACCGAGGAGGAGGATTTAGAGGAGGATTCCGCAGAGGTAGGGGCGGAGGTGCTGGTCAAGGTTGAGGGCCAATAGTGTGCTACAATTGTGGTCAAGTTGGACACTATCAAAGAGATTGTCCGATCCCAGTTCCGTAGTGTACATATTGTAGCGCACAGGATCATAGTGTTGAGGACTTCCCCTAGCTGATTGTGAAGTGGAAAAATAAGAATCCACCTCAGCCTCAACCGAATCCGAATCAGGGACAAAATCCCCATCCAAATGTACAAATATTTCAGCAAAAATAAGGGGTCAACCAGTGAATGTTGCGGTAGTGACCAGAGGAGTGGATGCGACAGGAGAAGACAGACCAAGGTCGAGTGTCTGATAGACAGCAAGAAAACAGGTCCAATTCGATGTAGAAACAGAAAAATAGATCTTCTTGGAAGCACAAGACGTGATGAGACGGATGAAGAAGCCACCGGTGGGCCAGAAAGAACCCACTTACGAGATGCTGCAGGCATTCGACACAACGAATTCACAAAAGAATATAAACCATTTGAAATCCTTCTTGGAAAGTTTCTTGGAGTTGGCGAAAGACCAGGATGCACTAGCGGAGATAGTTAGCCTCTTACACCGACAGGAGGATGGTCAACAGATCCAAACAGTGAATCGACTGCATGAAAAGACGATAGGAAGGGAGATGAGGATGAGTGCATAGATTGGTGCATTCGATGTTGACTCCATTATTTTGGATTTGGCGTCAGATGTGAATATCCTGACAAAACAGACATGGGAGACGATGGGGAAGCCACAACTGGTATGGTCCCCAATACAGCTTTGACTGGAGAACTAGAGTAAGGTCATGTCTATCGTCCGACTATGTCGCATACGAGTTGAGATAGAGGGACTCAAGACATATGCCAATTTTGATGTGATCGAAATAGTCGATAACACGAGCCCCTATCCGGTGATTCTAGGTATAGATTGGGAAATGGAGAATCATGCCATAATCAACTTCTGAAAATGAAAAATGTCGTTCGATAATCACGACATGAGGGTAGTCGCACCTCTGGATCCAGCAAAAGGATAGAGGTATGGTGAGTCGATGCAAGATGAATTCACGGAAGGATGGGACAACATGTATAATATCTCAGAAGACTATACCAATCCCACCGCTGACGAAGAACTGGGGTAGCGGAGTGGTAGCTCGACATCGTCATATTTTGATGAAGCATTAGAGAACTGGAAGAATCGAAGGAATGAAGTATCATTCCAGATATGTGCATGCATCACCCAATCGCTGAGATGGGTGGTGATAGAGGTATGTGAGTTACTGACATGTGAAGGACTTCTCAACCTGACTGAATTCATCACCAAATTTGAAGAAAGATTCGTCGAACCACAGAGGCTGCTGGCATTAGAGGAGGCACTGAAGGCTACGCCAACGCGATGGTGGGAGACGCACAAGTCAACAATAATGAGCTGGCCGCTATGTTGAAAACTCATGGAGATTAGGTTTGGCGAAACGAAAGGATACCATGGAAGGAAATACAGTGGCAGGAGTGACCCAAGGGAGCACTTGGAGGAATTTCAAGGTGCATGGGGAATGAGACCACAGAAAGAATGGGTCCATGTGTTCATCAATACATTGGATGAGGTATCGTGGAACCGGTACATCGCAGCAAAACTGCGACACAGAACGACGACATGGGAGGATCTCACTATCAACTTCAGCCGAACATTAAGCTTCTCGGATGAAAATCCATTTATCCATAGCACACTGCAGGTGATATGGGAGAAGGTGCTTGAAGCAGTTCCGATAGAGAAGCCAATGGGATTACAGTGGACCGCAACACCCGAGATGCTATTGGAATGCTACAATGTGATGGGAGGACTGGACGATGAGGATGATCCTCGAGCCACTTATATCCCAGAGTTAGAAGGAAATCGGAATGTCGAATCACCCGAGATACCTTTCGACAAGTTTCAGTAGCTGTTGCACCTCAAGAAAGTGAATATTGGGTCAGAGGAAAACCCCAAGTTTGCAAGAATAGAGGACTATTGGGATGATGCGACCATTGCAAAAGTCACAGATGTACTACACGAATTTCATGATCTATTCCCAACAAAATTTTTAGAAATGAAAGGCATTTCCGGGGAACCAGCGACCGTATCCCACTAAATTCTGATGCGAAGCGAGTGAAGCAGCGACTGTATCGTTTGAACACCAGATACAATGAGCGAGTGAAAGATGAACTAGAGAGAATGTTGGACATGAGAATCATAGAGCCGGTAGAAGAATATGAATGGATCAGTCTGATGGTAGTCCAAGATAAGAAAACTGACGAAGTTAGGATTTGCGTCCACCTAAGGAAACTGAATGACGCATGTTTGCATGATCCATTCTCGACAGCATTCATGGACGAAGTGATAGAAGGAGTTGGAGGTCAAGAAATATACTCGTTCAGAGATGGATTCTCAGGATATCATCAAATAAATATTGCGAAAGAAGACCGACACAAAACAACCTTTGTAACATAATGGGGTTTCTTTCAATATACAGTAATGCGATTCGGTCTCAAAAATGCCCCAGAAATATTTTCACGATTAGTCATCTCTGCATTCAAGGACTTCATTCACAAGTTCCTTGCAGTATACATGGATGATTGGACATTGTATGGACTAGTAAAGGATCATGTCGCAAACCTAAGGTTGATGGTGGAAAGATGTAGGCAGCATCATATTTTGTTAAATTTGAAGAAATGCATCTTCTGCGCCCCATTCAACATTCTATTAGGACATATCATATGCAAGGAAGGGATGCTGGTGGACCCAATGAAGATTACAATTATTGTCAACTTACCACCTCCGATGACAGTAAAGCAGTTAAGAGATACATTAGGGCATACGGGGTATTACATGAAGTTTATCCAAGGGTATGCGGCGATCACAACAACCATGGAGAAATTGTTGAAGAAAGATGCGAAGTTTGAATGGAATGAAGAATTCCAGAAAACCCTCGATATATTAAAATCAAAGATGGTCGCAGCACCGATACTAGCCTTCCCGATTGGACGAAGGAATTCCATGTTCATGTGGATGCATCATCAGTCGTACTAGGGGTAGTATTGGCTCAGCCAGGAGAAGGGGCGATTGATCATCCAATTCCATTCGCCAGTAGGAAGCTGTCCACCATGGAGAGGAACTACACGATGACATAAAGGGAAGGGCTAGAAATGGTCTATGCATTACATAAATTCTTCCATTGCCTACTTGGAGGCCATTTCAAGATGTTTACTAACCATTCGGCATTAAAATATTTGGTCAACAAGCCTGTGTTGGGGGGAAAAATTTGTCGATGGATGCTATTATTTCAAGAATTCAACTTTGAGATTATTGTGAAACTTGGACGACTGAATGCAGGGCCTAATCACCTGTCCCGAATCGAGTATGGAGAGGACCCCAGAAGCATCGACGAGGGATTTCCAGATGGCTAGTTATTTCGAATTGGAATGGTTGATGACCACTACGAGTAGATAATCCAATTCTTGACTACGGAAAGTGCACTAGAAGGATTCACTACGAACTAGAAAAAGCAGTTAGTGGTGCAGGCTGCTGATTTTCAGCTGATTGCGGGACAACTTTACAAAATGGGGCCAGGTGATATCCTTCGCTGATACATTCTTTCGCATAAGCAAGAGAGAATACTAGCAGAATCCCGTGATGGGATCGCAGGAGGACACTTTGGAGGATGTGCCACTGCTAGGAAGATACTTAGAGCTAGATTATGGTGGCTGAAAATGCATGGAGATGATACAGACTATGCTAGGAGCCACGATGTCTGCCAAGGAACAGGAAAACCATCCCGAAGGGATGAAATGCCGCTAGTACCCTAATTAAAGTTACAAGCTTTCGACAAATGGGCGGTTGACATTGTAGGACAGATCAAACCACCAGGAAAAAGGATGGGATCATGATATATAATCACCGTGACTGATTACTTGACGCGCTGGGCTGAAGCTGCACCGGTAAAATACTGCACAGCGGCGACAATAGCGAGATTCCTCTTTGACAATGTGATCACAAGGTTTGGGTATCCAAAGATACTGATGAGAAACTAGGGTACTCACTTTGTCAACCAAACAATCAAGGAAATGATGGAATAATTCCAAATTCAGCATCGCAAGAGTACCCCGTATCACCCATAAGCGAATGGTGGGGTAGAAGCATTTAACAAGGTATTGGAGCATGTGCTAATAAAGGGATGCAACATAGACCACGGCGAATGGGACTTGAAGATTCCAAAAATATTGTGGGAATACATGACAACTTGTAAACGTTTGACAGGCCAGACACCATTCAAGTTAGTATATGGACAAGAAGCAATGATGCCAATGGAATACATTGTCCCCAGTCTCCGCATCGCAGCAACCACAGAAATGAGCGATGACGAAACAATCAAAGAATGGTTGGCGCAGCTAGTACATCTTGATGAGGACAGGTTTATTGCAGGATTTCAGGAACAAGTAGAAAAGGATCGCAAGAAGGCTTGGCACGATTGACATGTCAAATAAAATCACTTCCAACTTGGAGACATGGTACTACTTTACGACAGTAAGTTTGCGAAGCATCCAGGTAAGTTGCAAATGCATTGGTTGGGTCCTTATATCATAAATTTTATCACTGATGGAGGTGCAGTACAATTACAGAAGTTAGATGGCACACTATTGACAAATCTAGTGAATGGAAGTCAACTGAAGCCCTATCGTCATAGTATGGCGCATGGCAACTGAAACAGGGTTTGCGCAAGGTAAAAAAAGAAAGAAAAAAAGTAAGCGACAGAAGTTGAGAAGAAGAAGTAAGCAACGGAAGTTGAGCGACAGAAGTTGAAGTTTGTAGGCGGTTAGCACGTGGAAGTGAAATCAAACCATACTGATAGCAGGTAAGCATCGACGAATGACGGTGGAGGAGGATGCTGACACACTTAATGGCGGAATGTGGTAAATTAGGAAAAGATTCGACAAATGACTCGGTAATCATTCCTCAAAGATGCCATGATGGATAAGAATCGAGCGAGTTAGGTTACAAATATCCAAGCATATGGAGAAGGAAGAGCTATTGAGCCATATGTGCGACTCAAAGAATCTTGCAGATTCAAGCAGTGAGGATAGGAGGTCAAGAAAGTTGCAGAGTAAAGAAGTGAGGTTGTGATGGCACATTTCATTTCTAGAGGAAGCACTCAAGGTGCACTAAGGGAAAGGACGACGAGTGTTCACAAACAATCGATGGATGAAGTTGCGTAGAAAATTTGGAGGAACAGAGATGAATTTTCACCCGATATGTCTAAGTGAATTGTAGTAGTTAGAAGAACCGTGGTCCCTTCGACCACAAAAAAACCAAGGGAAAATGCATGCCGGTGCCAGCAAGGGACGGTCAAATGTGTGAAACAGATGTGCCATAGCGTTCGGCCTGTTTCACAATTTGGTGACGTTGATGAAATTTTGTCTAGACAAAAGCAAGCATGGAGCGCAACAGCTGGAACCGAAGGGATAGATGACAAAGGTTTCAAGATACTAGAGGATGAGTTCTAGGAAGTACACAACAATGAACAAGAGCAGTACTAGAGGTGTCTAGCTGAGGTGGCTCGAGGGAGAGCCACAAGTTTGTGTTGGGGTCCTGTTGGAACGGGGTTAGAGCACATGAAGTGCGGAAGCCAACAGTGACAGAAGGGTCATCAACGGAAGAAAGGATCATTCGTGAAGGATAAGAATCCGACTAAAGCACAAGTTTTGGTAAAAGTTAGTTAGATTTGGTCATGTGGACCATTTTGTAACCGCCTTAGTTGTCTATAAATAGATCCACATTTGTAAGAATAAGGGAATCATCGATCGATAGCATGATAGCATCGAAGAACAAAGTGATTGTAAATGGAGATATCTAGCTTTTATGTATTTTCTGCTTCCGGCAAGTTTTGCCCTGTATGTGAATTTGCATTAAGTAGCAGATTTTGAGATGAGTTAATGCATGAGGATGTTCGATTATGTTTCTATTTTTTTTGTTGTGTCATGAATGGTGGATATTCTCTAAATGATGCGATCTATTTAAGGCTTTGTTGCTCTGTTTATTAATATGTGATATGTGAATGTCGCTTATATGGTGTTGATGCGGATGTTAAGTTAATGTGTGAAGTTTTAAATTTAATGTTAAGGATGATATTTGGTTTCTGTAGTGACTAAGTAAGGGTTAATGAATGTTCTCTCCATACTGCAGAAACTTGGTTCCTACAACCCCCTTGATCATATCGAGTGAGACCTCACTCGCTTTGCGGGTGTTGCTGGAAGGGGTAAAACCTTTCCGAGCCAATTCTCAAGAATGTATGGTTGGTGTTTGTTGACAGTAGTGCGAAGTGAACCCCTGTTGACAAAACTGCATCAACATGTATTGCTTCTCAATCATAGGAAAAGAACCAAAAAAAATCTATTTTTTTTTATTCTCATCTGCATGGCTTCTCACTCTCCAATGTATTTCACTTGAATCCACTTTGGATAGATCATCATTGGCATGATATAATTTAAATGTTAATTATATACTATCACTTTGATAAAGTCTACTTTAATTCTTCACCATAACAATAAATAAGGTCTATGAGGTTAAAAAACATAAATAAACTAACTTGATCATTTGATAATGAAATATATTAATATATGATTTGGTCACTATATAATTTGCATTAATCTAATTTAAAATAAATAGCCCAATGAAACAAAACATAACAAGAATTGTCTCAACATTAAACACTCCTTCCCCTAAATGGGGTGGAAGGGAGGATGGGGCGGGTTGCTTGCAACTGCCTATAATAGAAATGACATGGACACAGTGGACCTCAATGTGTGGAGGACCTTGGATGTATGGTTGGGCATGACTCATGGTGGTGAAACATGAGATGGGCTCAACATGAAGGGCATGACCTAGGCGGATGGGATGGAAAATTTACTCCACAAGTGGTTTTAGGTTAACATGGGAGATTGTAATAGGGAATCTGTAGGTGGAATTACCTTAGGCCCATAGCAAGGAATGGTGGTCCCCCCAAAGTCCTAAGGTTGGGACGACCTCTTTCCGAAGTGCATGGGATTACTTTGATGAAGAACAAATGAAGGTAATGGTCAATGCTAAAGCTCTCTATTGAAAGGTAATCTTACAAACTGATATTTGAGAATCTTAGTAATTTAGCAATAGAAAGCATAGCTGAGATATGGTTGTTTGGAAGTATGATTGGAAGGGATAGCTCAAGTAGCGGTAGTAGTGAGAGGAAGTACATATTGGAAATACTATAGATGGATTTAAGTGCAATATAGGTATTGTACAATGATGAAGTAGACGGTAACACAGTTGCAGTAGTAGTGCTAGCGGTAGTTTGCATAGGTAATTTTTTTTTTGTTCGAACGATCAAGGGGAGCGGGAATTTTTTTTCGCTCGACCAATAGGGAGAGGAAGGAAGGAGGCCGCTCTCTAAAATGACTCATTTAATTAAAAGGTAAGCCTTTACGATAGCACTCCCAGCCCACCTGAATATACACAATGGGTAGATAAGTCTATAGCTATACCTATTATGTGGGTAAGAGTAGTAGAATTCTGAATCAATTCATAATACGCCTATAGATATAGAAGAGCACTCAATTTAGATGAGGTAAAGTTAAAATGGGGTAGTAAACAACAACTTAGCAAATTCCAAGAAGCTTAAAAAAAGCATTGGAAAAATAAAAAGCTAAGAAGGAAAGGGAAGCATTAAAAAGGAAAAGGGAATTATAGCAAGAGGATGCCAATAAAAAGGCATCACGAATAAATTGAAGATAAAGCAAGAAGAAAGACAACAACCAATTGATTCACAGGTTGAATTGCAGAGGAATAAAGAGAAACAAGAGGGGGAAATGAAAAGAAGACAACGAAAGCAAGAAGTACAACGACAAAGAGAAGAAGCTGCAAAAAGACAAAATAACTGGAAGATCAAAGAAAGAGAGAGGAAGAATAAAGGATGATAAAGAAAAAATAAAAAAGACCAAAAATAGAAAATAAGAGGAAGAAAAAATACAAGCAGAATAATAACAGAAAACAAGAGAAGAATTCAAAATATTGATGAAATAAGAGGAAGAAAAGAAAAGAATGCTAGACTAAATTGCTAAAGGAAAACATTCTGAGCAGACCCCTTTCAATCCTACAAGAAGGAAATGGTCTCAAGACA
The DNA here is from genome assembly GCA_027924585.1 of Larix kaempferi. Taxonomy (NCBI): domain Eukaryota; kingdom Viridiplantae; phylum Streptophyta; class Pinopsida; order Pinales; family Pinaceae; genus Larix; species Larix kaempferi. The sequence continues at coordinate 1,574,816 of BSBM01000738.1, forward strand.
CTGAGGCACCACTGAGGCTCCTCTCACAGGTGGACATTTCCCGTTGGAATAAATGGGAATCACACCATCCCGGGCTAGGAAGCTAGTGAACCTCAACGCCTTCAAATATGAAAGGAACCAAGACAGAATCGTGAGAAAATGACAAAATGCCTCCCATCCATTGAAGGACCAGGAGTCATGATGACTACTGAAACTCCTTTGGTGTCAAATGTGAGTAGGGATCCTGTAGCCATTGCTTCTTCCAGTTCTGCTTTCACCGAAGCATCAACAAATAATGTTAGAGGCCTAGAAAAATAATGAGATGACGGATAAGATAGCAGATCTAGAAGATAAAATGAGAAACCTACACATGGAGGCCAATAGTATTGCAGCATTTAAAGCTTGTGTTACTGATGTCTTGGAAGATTTAAAAATAGTCACAAAGCAATTGTATCCCGAATTCTAGAACTTTAAGGAAATATATAAGAGGATACTATATCTTGCAGAGCTAGTGAAAGAAAAGAGGCCAAGGCTAAAAGGGACAAGAATTGCTCTGGAAAATTTTACCAAATGGGTAGTGGAACACCCAGATGCACCAGCAGACCTTTTCCGTTTGAATGAAGAGGACACCAGGAGAATCCACTAAGGGATCACTAGATCCATCCAGCTCCAGGAGAAGCTGGAAAGAGATATAAAAGATTATATTAATTCCATACAGAAGAAGCACATCGTGTGTGGGAGAGTTATCTATAGAGAAAAAGTACCACAGATTGGGGAGGTTGAAAAGCCAAGAGATAGAGAGCAGGTATTTGCACAATTGGAATAACTTTTTAAAAAGAAAGATACAACCATTAATATGAATTCCCTGAGAACCAAGGATATTTTTAAATAAAGAATTGTAGAGTTATCCACCACAGTACAAATAATCATAAATTCTCTTGTTCCTCTTGGAAAAGAAGTGGATATTCTCACTCAACAATATTATTACTTTGAAGCTATTAAGAAAGCCTATTGTTCCCTATAATTATCCAATTTGCACCTTATTATGAGGCTTGGGAAGCATATGTTAATCAAGTGGGAGAACCAAAGGATTAATTCTTCCATCAATTTAAACTTCTATTACTCTATCTCTCTCTTTCTACCATGTAGTACAAAATCTAAAAACTTAAGTGACATAAATTTCTTGAGGAAGTCCAACAGTCCTCTTTGTATAAATATTCATGAGAATGTAAAATAAGGGGATTTTGCTTCTTTCACTTTTCTGATAATTTTTTCTGGACTTGTTAATGAGAAGAAGCCCTCAGGGCCATTTTTATTGGACGGATCAATGTAGTAGAAAAAGATGTGGTGTGTAGATTATTCCCGTATACATTTTAAAATAAAGAGTCCACATGGTATTTAAGTCTTCCCCCGGGTTCTATTACTAGTTGGAATATGTTTGAAAGAGCCTTTATGAGTAAGTTTGGATATGAGAAAATATGATGGTTTACCATGGCCTTAGCTAGAGAGGTTCCTGCAATCTCTACATGAGGAGTGAAAGGATTTGGCGTCATGTGACAATGAGGTGCTTAAGTTGGCATAATGGTAGCATTATCACCACTTCAGAGAGAAGGAAAATTGCTTCTATTAAAGGATTTGGAGTGCTAAAAAAACTAGTAATATAGAGCTAGTAATTGCATGAATTGGAGTACTAAAAATAGCGGTATGATCCAACTAGTAATTGCATGAAGAAGAGTGATTCCAACACTCCAATGAGCCCCAAATTCAACATTTCCTTTCCGTTAGGTTTTCTTCTTTTCTCCGAGATAACGTGATACTAATTTTAGACAAGGGTAGTGAAAATATTTGACCATCGTGATTTTTTCTTTAACGAGCAAGGTATTTCAAAATCCAGCATTGGATGTAGTCACTAGAGAACAATGGTCGAAAACATTGGGTGAAAAATCTGGACAAGATGTAAATGAAATGTGAGGAATGACAATAGCTAATCACAGTGAGAGTGATGCAACCCAGTGCATACAAGCTGATTTCCTATACTGTCCCTTCACGAGACTATCTTAAATATTTTTCCTCTTACTGTTGTTGAAATTCAAACTTTAATCATGGCTTTTTTTATTTGCAGTTCATGGTTTTGTGTGTAATGGTTTGCAAAATGGGAAGATTATATTGTAGTGGATAAGAAAACACTAGTACAAATTCAAAAAATCCATGAACATTTCTTTATGAAATATCAGAGATCATGGACGTGTTGAAAATTTTATTAATTATATTAGTAGTACAAAATAGACAACAGAATTAATGAAACAATCAATGTTCACACCTGGGATTTTTTGGAGGCATGTGATTCTTCCTTTTGATGGTATGGCTCCCAAAAAATAATATGTAACAGTTCTTAGCATGCAGCCACCATAAATGCACCAACAAGACTGGAATATTTCTCTTTCCCTTCAAATCGACCTCTGTTAATGGACCGTTGATATGTCGTATTGTAGATTGCTATAACAATTGGTTAGGAACCTAGAAACGATGGTGTTAAGCTCAAATGCACCCAGAATCCTCAGTGATGTACCCAACAACAAAGAATGATGAAAGAGATGTATATTGCCCCTTTTCCACATGCTCTAGATGATGGCATGCCCTCAAGACCGTATCTAATATTCTTAGCAGTAAAAGAATGGTGCACAGTATGTATTTGCACCCCCATATTCGTCTCTGAACAAATATTATTTAATGCAGTAAACAACATATATAGAAGATTCAAGGTTATGAATATTGCACTCAGAGTCATATTTATTCCATAGTAGCATAATTCGGCCGTATTGGTACTTAGTGTACGAAAATTCTGAACAAATTCGAATTCGTCGAATATTCGGTGTAGGTATAATACGAATACGGATTCTTACCAATGAATAACTAAATTTTGAAAACCAATTTAAAAAAAAAAAACTTTAATTATTTAAACATTATAAACTAGAAATACCATTCAATTTCATATTTTCTTGTTAATATAACTATTAATAACTAGTTGCCGTCTATCACATTTCCATATCAAGGTTGTTGAGATTTTATATTTTTATTTTTTAAATATATGTTAAATTTTATTATATAAATGTTTATCTCACACTTCCATATCCCAAGTTGAAATTTATATTTTTGTTTTAGAAATATATATTATATAAATGTCTATGTTTATTTATGGTATATTTGTGAATATTTGATTAAAAGAATTATATATAGGCAAGCTACCTCCGTATTTTATTCGTACTAGATTTTTTCAGTACGTATTTTTTCCGTATCGAATCGTATTCGTATCCGTATTCGTACTCGAATTATGCTACTATGATTTATTCTCAAACTTCCTTGGTAAGATGATGCTTCAGAAATTTCTTCCATGTTTCATCAGATTCCTAACAGTCAATCTAACTAGTTGAAACATTGAAAGGACAAAACTGAACTTAAACCCTCTTTATGTGGCACTAGTACCTTGATCGCTTACAATGACAAGCTTAAATCTTGAATAACCTACGTGATGGTCAGGTGGATCCCAAGGGGAAAGGATTTAGAGTCTATAGAAAAATATTCCAGGGGAAACCCTTTGGAGTCTATTGCAAAATATTGCAAGAGAAAGGGCCTTTGGAATCTCCAGCATGTGAATCCCATTCCAGTCTAGACCAAAATACGGCAGGGGAAACCTTCCCCTGGAATTTATTCCAATGAATCTCCTTGTTCTAATATCTTCTTCACGAAGATCAAATTTTAAGTAGCGCTCTTCTCCAAATAATGGTGACTCAGCACATCCTTAGCGCCATTGTAGGGAAAATCTTGTAAACTGCTCCAGAATGTGACCTCCAATCAAGTCATTTTGACACATAGGCAAGTCAAATCTCAAGCTTGAATGGAATCAGACTATAAGGTCAAGTCAAATTTCCTAAAAAAAAACCTTAGATTAGACTCCAATCTCAAGTCAAATGTCCAGAAAACCCTCGATGTAGATTGTAATCCCTAAGCTAATATTTGCTTAGGTTGACAGATTTCTTAATGGGACTTTAACTCCTACATTTGCCATTTTTCTACTGGATTAGTTCATGCTTCAATCGGTCATTCAATTTGATTGTCTTAGCTTCCTTTCATGTTGATTCCCAAATCTCTCATTTTCCTTCATGAAATTAGCTGGAAGCTCACGGATATCATTTCTTTCAGCTTGCTACGGCCAGTTATTTGTTTTTTTTTCCTTGACTGTGGGCTGCATTGATTAGTTTATGCACCTACCTATGCCTATATCTCTATTATGTGGCATCCTTGGAGAAAAATTGGAACCCTTTGGTTTGAAAAATTAAATCTCGAGGATGCGGAACTCAATCACTAATGATATCGCTTTGTATTTTCTCTGGATCATTGGTCCTCGCGTTTGCGTTTAATTGGTGGAATAGAGGAGTGGATATAGAGATATATTATATTATACATAAATAAGGGTTGGTTGTTTCTATCATGCCTCACTTTGACAGACAATCACATATGAAATTCATTCCATATGCATAGGCACATGAGGAGGGGTTCCATTCTTTTATGTAACCAATCCTTTCTTTTCATAAATTTATACCTTTAATAGTTGTTTTACATTCATATACCACGCTAATAACCCTCCCATCATGTCATGTTCTTTCCTCTTAAGACCAATATATCAACCATCATTGGAAAAGGTCTATAATCTAGATCTAAAGATTGTTTTCCTAGGCACATAGCATCATAGTAGGGTCCCCCATTCCTCTCCATGTATTTGTGATCAAAATAAATTATTCACCAATCCTTTATAAACAATTAACGGAAACAACACAACAAAGAATATTAGTAAAAACATGTGATCAAGCAAGCTTCGAAATCACCACACCATTAAGACATGAATAAATCAAAGGAGGCTCAAACACCCTCAATCCCAAACTAATAATCCACCTAAACTTAAGGAAGAAATCAAGAATCCATTCGGTCATAAGCATTCAAGCGCAATTCAAGTAAGTGAGTTAGTTAGGCACACTAATAAAATATATTGAAATCATCTGGGACCATCAATCACCTTAAAATCTTAAGTCATAAGGGATAGCAAGATACGAACAGTGAGATTGTAAAACATTTTTTGGGTCCCCCTCCCCTAGGGCCTAGGGTGTGTTGAGGGTTATTTTTAGTCAATAATATAATTATAACCATTTCAAAATTAATATAATTTAGTCATTAATATATTTAATTATAAGAATTTTAATATTGTTGCATACAAATTCGGCCTTTAAATTGGTGGTAGTGTATCTACATGCACTATGCTATATTTGCTCCTTTGTAGGGGTAGGACCCCTAAGGTCATGGTAAGATTCCCTTATAATCTAACATTTAAGAGTCAATGTTGGGTTTTGATGTTTTTCCATTTCATATAGCTTATTGTGTGAAGATGATATTTTTAATATAAAAAGGAGGGTTTTTATTTATTTTTAAATGGATGATATAGGACTTTTTTTCTCCATGGGAACACCAAGATGGTTATAACATTCTAGACATGGGAATGATGAGTTGGCATCCATAGAAGACAAGATCAACAATTTAACTAGGAGGCACCTCAATAGTGAGATATTGAAAAAATATTTGGTTGATAACAAAACTTCTACTACGAGAGTTTCCTACTATTGATCACATTCTTTTATTGGGTAGAGTCGACATACATCGAACTTTTGTGGTGAGATCCTTAGGCCAGGTTTGTGACAACAAAGTATGAAGCCCTATATTTTTCACTAGACAAGGAAATGTAGGTTAGAATTGATAGTATGTTCGAAAGTTAATATTAGGCCATGCAAAATGTGATCACAAATACCACTAGGATTTCCAGGGCCATTATTGTTTTGCATAGCAAATAGTACCATTTCGAGGTAACCCAAAACTACATCCGTATAAGACTGATGCTAGAAGGTGGAATAATTACTAGAGGAAGAGGTGTATATGTTTGAGTTCCTGTTGACAACTCAAGACATCAAGTGGGGCATCAAATGATGGGCCTAGGAAACAAAGGGACAAAGAAAGAATCAAGAAAATATAGCTCTGCAACCAGTCAATGCAAAAGAGGGAGATCCTGTAGGGGATTCTAAAAAAATACCATAGTTATATGTGGAGGATGGAAAGAAATCAAATTCCATTGATTCAAATTAATTATAGGTATGGATTTGGAATAAATTTATTGGCATTGACAACAAGTCATAACACCCGATGACAAGACAAGCTATGTATCCCTCCTCCTCCCACCATAGGTACCTCCAATGGTCAGGTGACATACAACATTTAAGCATCCTCATAGGGTAGTGTATCCACACAACTACCAAAGAGAAGGTGGAACTCCTACAATAGAGTGGAAGGATTAGGTCCTTAGTGCTACAACGACATCAATTGCTCCAATAGAAGGCAACTGATGAGAGCACATTTTTTACCAGCATAAACATTGACTACTCCTTGCCTAGCACTGCTAACGTGGATGATATGAAACACTCCGCCACAAACCACATTAATAAACATAATGTACATACCCATCCCTCAACCTTTGAATGATTTATACTTGAACACTTTCAACATAGAAATGCATGGTGTATAAGAAAGAGACACGGTACAATTCCCAACAAACATGAGGTTCATTGATATATCCTAGTAAGAGCCTCAATGGAAAGAAGTATATGTTAGGGTCACCATTGAATAATTTCCAATGGAGATGCCCCCACCATCATGACTAAAAATAAAGGCAAGAACCCTAAGCTCAATAGGGAAAATGACCAACGATGAAGAGAAGCTAACAGAAGAAAAGGCTAGGGATATGGTGAAGTCCCTTAGAGGAAAATTTTGCTAGACCAATGTCTTGGGAAAAATTCATAGAAGGGGGTGATATAATAGAATATGTGCCTACTCCATAATTTAAAGGAGACCACCCCTTTAATTCCAATCAAATAACCCTCAATGTGGGACATGTCATTGCCTCACCACAACCCATGGAGTATACAATCCACAATCCACATTGCACTTATTTCAATTAGGTTTTGAGTTTGGATTCCATTGCAAATTCTTATTTAAAAGTGATTTTGATAGACCTGGTTTTTTTATACTTAATTGGTTGCAGAGTCAAGGTAAATGACTTCCTGTGCTCCCTCTGGAGTAGCGGCGAATGATGGTGAGATGTGAGGGCGCTAAATCAACTACTATAGGTTCTGCTTATATAGGCCCTAAAGTATCACCCTCTCTTAAATTTCATATAGGGGATAGTCACTCAAAAACCATTCCTAGTCAATTTTTTCAATTGGTTCTAGATCAATTACTTCTAGCACCAGAATTCATTCTCGGCCAATGGGCGGTAGTGCAGATCGCACTTTTGACTCACAAGGAATGAAATTTATCACTTGAATGCCCATACGACCTAAACAATTTTTTGTTTCCTTTCAGGGCATGGCATTTATCACTTGAATGCCCATACCATCTAAACAAATATTTGTTTCCCTTCCCTTGTTTTTTTAATATTTATTTATTTATTTTATTTTGTGTTTTTTGTTTTTTTATATGGTTTATTATAATATAATATTATTAATTTATATATAAATTAGTATATGTAATAACATATATATGAAATAGCTATAAGGATACTTGTCCTTCCCTGAGAGACCTAGGAACAAGCCCCGACAACGGAACCATTTGTTGGTCGCAGCACTATTCTAGAGGTTTTCCAATGTAGACCCAGGTACTTTGCGGTACAAGATACCAACAAAACCCTTATTCACCGACCCTTTCGGCAATAGATTGCAAGCAACCTGAGGTCTCACCCGAGGCGAAGTTGAGGGGGTGGTTGCAAAAGCAGGTTTCCACAACCTTGTGATGTGAGTGTTTGAACTGATTCATGTGCAGCGCGGTACGAGTTGTGCACTGCGGTCGACGACTACGCGAAGTGTTCTACTCCATGTCGAGTATCTTCAGAAATGAAGATATTTTCACCCTTAGCACGTCCACAAACCACGCAGTGGGTTTATGAGATCTGGTCACTTCTATTCAACTTTATTCAATAATTCTTAATCATTCATCCTTACTTAGACTGTAAAACATCTTAACTTATGCAAATGAGTGGCATGTGCAGTGTTGTGTGCTTTGATACCGCGATTCAACCTTAATAATTAACGGTGTGGTTATCTCATTGATCCATTCATTCGAGGACTTATAGGTGATTGACTGCTAACATTCATCCATACATGAACTACTAACATCTTATTCCATCCTCTCCATGGTGAGTACAGATAACAGTAAACATATATCAGACAATAGTAACTTCATGCATGCATTGTAAGTAAATTAAATCACAAATTAATGACAATAATACATAGCAATCACATAACACAATGGTTTAACGTGGTTCACCCCCCCGGATGGGAAGCTACGTCCATAAGAACTGTTGTTTATTATCTAGGAAAGGGTACAACAGTTCTTTCATCTATGCGCTCAGCTACAGATGCTCTTCTCTCTCTCTCAAAATTAGGTCTATGCGCACTTAGCTGCAGAGCCTTTACAAGGCTTCAATCTAACAGATCTCACAATATTTGATAATATCAACAAAATGAGAGTTAACCATTTTCCTTTACAAAATTGCCTTATTTATAGATCAAGACCCGTAGGTCATGTCTTTACATTTTCGAAGGAAGAACCCTTAGGTTTACAAAGCTATCACGGTTTTCCAAAAATGGGGCTAGGGATATCTGGCAGTGGATCTTCTGTCATGCATGCGCCAACAGGTTACTTCCGCTGAGCTGTTCCTTCTTTCACGACCTTATATGACTGGTTCGAGTAGTCTTCTGTTTGTTGTGATTAGTCACCTACCTCCGATCTATACCTACCCACTGCTTGGTAGTTATCGACGATCTTTGCCAAAAATAGGTCTTCTGTGACCTAACCAAAATAACTGCCTTCATCTGTCCATGTTCTACTTAGCTGGATCTCCGTCGACGTGGCACATCACGAAGCTGTACTCCTCGTAGCACCGACCTCACAGCTCCTTTGCCACTGTGTTGCACGCAACTTCGCAGCATACCAAAACTTTATCCCAAAATTGTTCAAACTTAACTACGCTTAGCTCCGCAGTTCTCAAAATTCTTCCTATTCAAAAATTGCCCCATCTGGGCCAGGCCCAACATATAATATAAAACTATTAATTTATATAAAAGTAGTATGTATATATATAACCCATTTAAACTTTAACAGACTGCCGAGAGGGCCAAACGACGATGGTTTTGTTCAAACAAAATATGAACGTGACCAATATGATGAGCCAAACATAATGAAACCAAATTCACGACATGATAATGTTGAGAGGGAAAGACAACAAATATACAAGACACGACTCAACCACACTATGATGATGCACATGATGCAACTTGGCAGATCCGTCAAAGAGATAATACGAAAATAAAAATGGTGAAATAATAAATGGACATGATAATAACATCGAACTAGATGTGACAGTACAGATGAAATTATATTGCAAAAACGTTCAGTAGGTCTGCCTATGGATTCATGTCTCGACACTAGATCCTGTCTCTGAATCCATCTACAATGTTACACTATACTAAATTTTAACACTGCGGATGGATTCAGAGACCCCCTTTCTAGGGGGTCTCTGAATCCATCCTCAGTGTTAAAATTTAGTAAAATGTACAAATTCATTGTCAAAATTGTAATTTTTCATTGTCGGAGTGACACAACTAAAACTGACCAAATAAATGACCAATTGTTATGTGGTCATTTTTAGTTTAGTTCTTATACCGTGACCAAATTGGTCATTTATCTTGGTCATTTTTAGTTTAGTTCTTATCCTGTGACCAAATTGGTCATTTATCTTGGTCATTTTTAGTTAGCTCACTTAAAATTTCTCAATTTTGGTCATTTCTCCCTTGAAAAAATGTAGTGACCAAATTTTTTGGTTTCCTGGTCACTTATCTCTCATTTTGTACTAGTGGAGGCAGGCATACCCATGCTCGTGAAATACTATCAAAGTGATTACAGTGAGAGAGGAAAAAGGTGTCGACTCTGTTCTACTGTTGGGACATGGATGGAGGTGGATTCATTCCATGTTAGAGTAAATGCCTTTGGAACTGTTGCGGTATATTGAAGAAGTGGGACTGTTGGTGACCATGATAAACCCACTATGGTGGTGAACCAAACCGATATGTAACTCTGCATGAGGTATTTACCGTACCAAATAAACTACTATCATGATTTTTAAATGTGAAAACTGCTACCTTCAAAAGTACATCTCCCCTTGATGCAATGATGTGTTGACGTCGAGCATAGGGGAAACCACCTAGTTAGGGAGCACTAATGACTCTCCCTACTAAGTTCGAGGTGATCCCTTATAGTGATTGAAAGGGATCCCAAGTTACAATACGCAACTACTGAAACTCTCTAAATATAGTGTTTTGATGTCGACGAGAGATGAAGTACATGGTAGGACGTGAGTCCTACCATGAGAACTGGGATCATATTGTAACCGACTGATGGACGAAAAAACCTGACACCATACTGGTTGATAAGCGTGGGGATCATAACTTCCTCTGATCGATGTAAACACAGGGAGTGGGGATAAAAGCTTTTCTTTTGGAATGGTACATATTGAAATGAATGAAGACAGACTGCAAATGAAAGGTAATTGATGGAGACGCAAAACGAAGGGTAATGGTAATCAGAAAAAAAAAAAAAAAATAATGCTGAACATATGTAGACTCAAATACATCGATCAAAGGCGACCATGGGTTACTGCAAAAATAATATGATATTCCTGCAATGTGAGCTGATGCGGAAATTATTTTTACATAAGGAATGTTGGTGGGGTCCCCATAGTTTTGTGTGTATCGGGGGACCAATTTTATGATGGGCGGAGTCCCCACGCTTTTGAGTGGATTGAGAGACACTTTCCAATGATGAAGTGAGGGCTAATTTTATAGACGCGAAGATGGGTGCCCGAGGAAACGATGATATGGAGTATATGCTTGCAGAATAACTGAATAGAACTAGTTGCTTCTGAGGGTGGGGGCCGCATAGGTTTCTTTGCATATGTGATGATACGAGGGGTATTGAAAATGGAAAAGTGCTCATGGAGGTATGAGGGGGATTTATGAATAGTTCTCATAACCTATGCCGAGGGATCTGAAGAATGTCTACTTGGTGGAGTAAACCTGCAATTATGAAATGATACTCTAAGGGAGGGTATTTTCAAGTTTGGTCATACTCCTTGGAGTTGTGGGGGTCGACATCATGGGTGTTACTTGATGGTGGGGATGGAAGTGGTGCGCACACCCATGGGGGAACCTTCTATTCATGGGAATGATGTTGGTGGCACTTGAAGGCCATGAAGGGGGGGCCCTATGGTTATCAACATGAATACTAGGATATGCATTATAAACAGAGGGTAAATAGTGTCTATATGCCAGTTTTAGAATGATACTTGTGGTGGGGTGTGTTACCCTTGCGTAAACAAGAGTGTCCATGTTGTTATGATCACGGTCCTACACACACGACACACATACCAAAGTGTAATAAAATACATAACCGAGGTATTAAGAATGCATAAATCATATAACAAAAATATTACGTACCTGTGGGGTACTTTATTGATTAAGGAGAGAAAATAGTGTCCCACTGACATTGATGAGAATCCATATTAGTTGGTTCTATGTCGAAGAACTCGAAGCTCTGGTCATCATGGTGTGAACGGTTTTGAAAATGGATTTAGGGTTTGTCTGTGGCATTAGTTTGACATTTTGGTCAAATGAGTATAAAATAGGCGTTGGGCCCACTTTTCGAAATAATTGATTAATTTTCAATCGATTCTCGGAGATTTGGTGCACCATTTGGTGAGTGGTGAGTTCCAGGTATGCCTCACCCTTTTACTTTTTTATTTTGTCCAGATAGATTTAGGTAGGGGGTCCCCTAAGTGGCCAAGGGGAGTTTTTCACGTTTTTAGGGATGTTGCGTGGTATTTTGAGAAAATCCCATGTGGTCCCATGAGATTTTGGGAAAATCTCATGCTTCCCTAGTGCGGGATTTTCTGGAAATTACGCGTGACATAGCGTGCTCTGTATCGTCGAAGAAATGAATTGTGCCTCGCATAGCACAATACATATGTGTCTTGGTTGCACGTTGGTTTTTATCGTGACTGTTCCTAGAATAGTCATGCTAGCCACTTGGCTGAGGTGTATAACTCTCGCATGCTGGTTCTGCATAGCCGAACCTTGTATCGGTCTCTCTATGCACGTATGTCTTATAAAATTCCACACTACGCACGAGTCTTCTTAGAGAAGATCACTCTACTGGTTTTATGTAGCTAATAAGTGATTATTTCCATGTGCAAGTGGTTTCTTAGCAGTGATGGCCAATGCTCTAGATGTGGAGTGGAGAGAGAGGGAGTTTGATGACCTCCGAGTAGTTTTGTTGGCTGAACAGGGGGCAACCTATGTGATACGGGATGCTGGGATCTTGAAGTTCTTCAAGATCCCTATGATGAGATTGTCTGACTATCTCTTGTGGCAGCTACTGGACATGTGGGATCTTGAGCACAAGGTGTTCCAGGTTGGCGGTGAGGACTTGAGTATCGCTACTTAAGATATCTATTTTTTGATGGGGTTGTCTCCCCGAGGGGTGAGGGAGCCGCTCCCTTCATAGATGTTGGGGGAGTCCATCCATACCTTAGTGGATCGGTATTGTGATATTGACCAAATCTGAGTGAAATCTGGTGGTGTAATGTCCCCCTCACCCTATCCGACCATCAGGAGGGGACGCTAGCTAAACCTGGGATTTGATACATTTCTCCCCAAGTCCATAATACGTTTTTTACAATAAACAGTGTGTGCAGAATGTTAAGATAAACATGCACAACGGAAATAAAAACCTTTCCACACACATATACCATTAAATTACACATGCATAACATCACAGGTATGAAATAAAAACACTTTAGAATCAAATGCATAAGATTACTTATCTTTATCCAACGCAGATCCAAGCAACTGGTTGTGTGAGAGCGATTTTCCACCCAACCATAGAACTTGTCCATCCTGCACTATTTCAACTCCCAAATTCACCCCCAAGCTGGGCTATGAGTCCACCAGGGCGAAGGAAACACCTATAGGCTTCTATCTTCCTTTCCAAAAACACGGCTTTGTCCTCTAATTCGGATTTTTGGGTTTAACACACAGTCTAATCATGGACATCCACAACAATCATAAAATCTACATAGAGTAGCAGCTTGCATGAGAGAGTGAAAAAATGGAATGATAATCATCAAAAGAGTGTTGACTCTAAGGATATGGGGCAAGGGTGAAAAGACAACTAACCTAACTGACACAACCCCCATGCTTCAATAAATACATGAAGTGAATTTTCCCACCAACCTCACATGTGTAATAAATGATTGGAAAATAGTAAAAAAAGAGATAATTGGCTTATTCTCATCACATGACAGAATTTAGGGTGAGTCCTAAGGTAGACACATGGAAACATAGGATTGGGTTTACCATAATCCCCCTTCCTCTTCCCCTCTAGTGGAATCATAGCCCCTTTGGTGCTCCTTACACAACCATTGTTGGACCATTTTATTATTTATGCACATAGTATTTACATATACTCTAAATCAGCTTAAAATCCAACCAAATGGTCCAAATAAAATATAACAACATGCATGCCTATCCATTCACTAGTCTGTCCCTGGCCTTGAGCTTTGCACTAGGAATTCACACTAGCATATTTACATCATTTTACTTTTGTAATACAATGGGGTCAAAATCAGGATATTACAATCCCCTCCCCCTTGGAATTACACCGTCCTCAATGTTCCAATACTTAGGAATACATACACACTTTACACATGTCCAAAATTCACAAAACGTGGAAGGTTTGTCCTGCATTTCATCTTTTATTTTGACCTTCCAGGACCAAGACCTTGGTTTCAATAGGTTGCTCCTGCTGATCCACAAGTCTAGAAACTTCTTGGCTACAATTCTTCTTGTTGCCCTTTGTTGGGCAGTTGCGGAGGCAATGATTTACCCCACATTCCCAACATTTTAGTGGCTACTTTTTCTTTACTTGCTCCATTTCCTTTGAGTCTTCCCACCTGGAATGTTTCTTAATGGGATGATTGGATGAATGCTTCTTCATTGATCCACTTTCCTTCCCATTGCTAATTTCTCCCATAATGCTTTTCACCTCTCTTTGCAGACAAATAGAGTCCTGCAAAACCCTATGGTTCATCTCATTCTCTTGCTTCTGTAGCTTGAGCATCTCTCCAATATTTTCTTGGCTCTTGGTAATTGTTTGAAGAAGAATTTCAGCCAAATCAAATAGCTTTCGGTCTGCTTCCAAGGTCAATGTACACAACTGACCACACTTTTCTTACTAGCAACACTTGCTTGTATCAGCTGCAACCAATTGCTTCAATTTCTTACGTGTGAAATTCATTATGGCAATTCTTTGTTAGGCCACACATAACATAAACATTAAAACCAGTCAATTATTTGCCCAATTGACATGGAATGTCCATGATTTATTCATGAGACTTCCACACTTTTCATGCTTGTCCAACACACACATGAACTCATTCATGTTCATCCTTTCACGGGGAATTAACTATTTCAGAATTCACAATTCATTTCAAGCATTTAACACAATCATTTTCAGCTACAACATGCATTAAAAAATCCCTTGTTTTATAAATGCATCAATAAAAGGAAAGAGAGAGAGCAGTAAGAGTTTTATCCTCTTAGTCTTGTTCCAATTCAGAACCAAACCACCATTGTGGTTTCATGCTCCTAGCCTCTTTCACTTCAATGTGAATATTTGACTTTCCCTTCCTTGGCTATGAAACTTAGTGTCTAAGGTCTATCTAATGCTTTTCAACCATGGAACCCTTCCCCATTGTTTCCTAGAGAACCTTTGGCTGCTAGGACCAACACAAGTCCACTAGCACCATCTTTCATTACTGCTCATGCTTAGCTTTTTAGGACAGTCACATGTCCACAGGCATCCTTAAGATGCCTTCATAGTCCTTGATCCCAGCAATACCTACACTCAAACATTGAATCAATTCACATGTTTATTTTATTTTCATAGGTTTTATCTCTAAAAAAGAGTTTAAGAAATCATAACCAAATCATGTACACATGTATATTCATATTAAATAAGTAAGAAGTTGCAAGATAACCAAATACTTATATGTATTGGATGTCTTCACTTTGATCCACATGCTCCTTCTTTACTTTGCAAGCCTTGGATTTCCTATGGATATAATAACGAATGTTGGGCTAGCACGCGGGATACTCCACAACCATTCGGATAGTCAATGCCAAGCCAGTACGCTGACCGGGTTTATTAGGAATCCCATTTATCAATATGCTAATCCAGTACGATGACTGGGTTTATCAAGTATTTAAGGAATGTTTGGCCAGCACGCCGACTGCTCCACAACATTCAATGCCCAACCAGTGCATCGACTAGATTTACCAAGCATTTATGGTGCCTTAAAGGTCCCTTGCTTCCTACAATGACCAAGGTTTCCAACAAATAAACAATAGTGTATCAACTTTGCTGTTAGAAGACTTATTCATGAAATCTTCATTATTCAAAATAAGAAATTAATGAAATTGAATACTTATCTGTATTGGATAGTTCCTTGATACTCCACAGGTTTCCTTCCCTGTTTTACAAGCCTTGGATCACCTATGGGGTGGATGCTTGTCTAGCACACATGTTGCTCCACAACATCAAGTATTTAATTCCCAACCAGTTCATCGACTAGATTTACTAAGCATTGGTGGTTCCAAATCATTCCCATACCTGGTTTTCCCTCTCCATTTCCAAGCCAACATATCCGTCTGGGTCATCAACCAATGGAAGGAAACTGCACCACGACCATTTCTAGTTCAAGGCTCTACTACAGAGCCATAAGCATCTCAGGGTTTCCAGTTAGTCTCGGTACTCCACCTTACTACTGAACCAATAGAGATTTTATGCCTTCATCAATATCACCACACCTTCACACACCACATCCCTTCACACACACATCAACTCTTCATCCACACAAGGATGAAACTCCTCCTTCTATGCAAACTAGTCGTTCCCTCTAGGAACTCTATAGGTGACGTTCTTGACTATAGGCTAGCATGGCCCCACAGTACCCACTCACACTACACACGGATGATACCCCTTTTCTACTACACAGCTCCTCGAGCCTATCCATCCCCTCTAGTGTTCTTTAGTGTCAGTGTAGAAAGGTTACCAATGCCCGTACAGTCCTCCTGACTACCCTTCCTTCACTTTGCCTCTTAATGTGTAACACCAAATTGCATTTGTTTAAGATGACAACACAAGAAGGATAAGAAAACTCATCAGTATTGCTTCTCTAGAATTGTAACCATATTTCATAACATTCACTATCAAGTATTGAAACACCAGGAATGTGTCCATTCCCTTAAGGTGTAGTCAATATTAACAACCCTAACATGCCTCATCACCAGAAAGGTGAGCAACCCTCACTGATGTGAACCATGTAGGCCTTAATCATACTTCAAGTAGTCTGAAATAATGAAATAAAATCAAAGGATGCTCTGCACATTCAACTCTAGTAATTAGACATGTATATATATCAGCTAGGGTTGCAGAACAATTATCCATTTGCAGAGGTATTTTCTCTTCACTTATGAGGAATGGGGGCTCCCTTCTTTGATTTGAAAGTCCCTCAGTTTTCCATCCCAACTCCTTTTTATGTTCCATAACCCTCATATGTCTTACTGACATAATATTTACCATCTCACTCACATGGTTTACCACATGCAGTTTAGCTGAGACATCGAAATTTACAATGGTGTTTCACCCGAAACCCATTTCCAAAGCATGGGATCCTTCACATGAAGTTTGGCTTCTGCAGGCCATCACACATGGTCTTCCTACAATGTGTCTTCCTGGAACACTTATCAAATAGCCAGACAATCATTAGTATTTAACAACCAAATTCAAATCTGATTTCCATAATCAGTTAATAGCATTAGTAATTAAATTCAAACATGAATTTATAGTTCTGGCTCCTACAGAAATTGGTTTGTTTAACCATGAGGGCATCCTCATATTGTTTGGATATTGTAAGTGGTATCACTCTATCCATTATGGTTTTACACTTGCTACCATACATGAACATCCCACCTACAACATGTCCTCCTGACACAATTTTATATAAGCCAAATAGTCATTAGCAATTATTAGCAAAATTTCAAATCTGTTCCATGCATAAATTAAATTTCACAACTATGAGAACCATCTCATAAACCTTGGATTCTGCACATGGTAGATCCCGGTCTTTAATATGGACTTATCCTCATTTCCATACTCAAGACATTTCTACCTGAAATCTGGAACTTTCAATCATCCAAACACGTTGTGAGTATCTTATGCAAATAATATCTTCATTGCTACAACAGTCACTGAAGTGATCTCAGAATTATAACACTCAATAATTCAAACACCTCCAAATGTTAACATTTTAAATGCAGTGAAATATACATATCTATATATCCATCATTATCATAATAAAATTGCAAGGTACAGTCACATCACTTATGCAATTTAAATGAAACTTTAGATACTCATTACTTCACAGCCCTATCATTTATACAACTTTGCCCTTCCACAGAGCATTCTTGCAGTCCATCAATCTTGACTACCTTCTTCGTGCACTTACTCTCCTTCATTCATAGCAGCTCATGGAATGATCCCATTTTTATCGCCAATTCGTCATCTCATCCATTATATAGTTTGTAATAATACATACACCACAACCATGCATACACACAATGCATCTCAACATGTGCACCTATACCTATGCATGCACATTTACATCACTCACATAATATTTTCACGTGCAATCACTCAATGCAACCACAATATTTGTAAAAGCTCTTAATGCATAACCACTCAATGCCACCTTGCAATGATTCATGAATACTATATTGTCATGTCATTCATCCTATCATAACAGGGCCATAAGTCCTTACCTTCTTTGGTTATTAAAATCATAACCAACATACACAAATGGCATGATATAATTTCATATGAATGCATTGAGGTTTCTAAGAAACTATAGGGTGTAAGGCTCCTTACCTTCACTTACCCACACCTTACCATATTTGGTAGGATGACATTAACATTCAGGCACTCAATACCATATGCAAACCAAGTCAACATAGTTTAAACATAGTTGAAGGGATCTTACCAAATCCTCTTTCAACATTCATGCAATTAAGCACAAATAACCATTACCTGCATGGTTGTCATTAACATTGATTGATGTTACCTGATCAGTTTGCCTCTCACCAAGGCTACACAGTCATTTTCCAACCTTTTGATCATGAATCATTACTCCAACCTTCCCTCTCAAGGTTTGCTAGTCACATGCTGTAATTTCTTTGCATTTACAGTCATGCTTCTATGGTCTGATTCCTACAACCATTATCAACAACATTAATTGTCATCAACCATAGGAAATACCATCAATGGCTACTACATGTGTAAATTCACTACCTTTACCCATATGCAACATCATATGTGTGCACAAACATCCTCACATGCACTGTGCAATGTTTATTAATATGCCATCTAGTGCATATTCATTTCCTCTATCTAATCTCTTGCATTTTCAGCATTCTTATGCCATAATTTTCAGTATATAAAACTCATAAAATATAAGTACAATAGCAAGAGAGTAGTTAAGGAATTCTCCCTTTCCAATTCCCCATCATGACATGGAGCTCCTCCTCCATATCACATTTGATCCTTTTCTTGGATTCCATACCAAGCACACAAGGATTCATTAGCTGTGATTTCTCACCAAGTAGCAATTCAATACATATACATATGTAAAACATTTATAAATGCCACTATCTAAGCATACAATTGTTATGCTATAAACATAAATTAGCTTTAAGGTGAGAAATATTCCTCTTTATCAGCATTGCCTTATGGATATTATTCTCTTATTTCTGTTGCAACCATCTTATCAACTCTATGTAGCTTTCGCTGGGTCATCACAACAACTCTCATTGCACTCTGATCACAATGACTTGCTAGTCCAATTTCGTTGAGCAATTCTGGCCAAGTCCAACTGGACCTTTCTTGGACTTCATTACACTAATCAACACTACAATTTAATCCATTCCATATCCATATGGAGTCTTTTCAAGGTATACCATATGTCCTTATTCCTCATTCAACAATGAGACTTGCTTTTCTTTACCATGGAAGTACTTTACACAATTCCAAACCACCTGAATTACCCCATCAAGGTGCAAAATTTCCATTTCTCCCCATAGAATTCTCTCACAATACACGAATGTCTCATGGGGACGACGGGGGTGAAGGGGGCTTGCCCCCTTGTGGCTTCCCTGGATTTCGTGCAATCTGGCGCATAAGATTGACTATGATTTTTCAATTTCGGGCACCTAAGAATCGACTATGAAAAATGTTGATTTTCCTCTGATTCACACCCTTCGGATTCCACCTACCTTGCTATTGGCACGTTCTGCGAAACGATCATAGATCAACGGTCTAGATTGAAGCGACAAGGGAGATCTATGGTGGAGGCAGGTTCTGTTGGATTAAGAAGCATGGGATATAACACCGTGAAGTGACCGTTGGAGTATGGTTAACTGGAGGAAAAGATCAATAATTCATATCGGAGCGGCGAAATATCAATGGCCCACAGTCATTTCGTATCGCCAACATGCACGCTAGGAGGAAGGGAAGGGTGGTTGCGAAATACCAAACCACCTTCCACATGTCGGCACCACAGGATTTTGCAAGCCGAAAGAGTGGTAAGGGAAACCACCTTTGGCCATTACGAAACCTCTTTTCCGCTTCCTCCCATATGGTTACGTGCACATATGGATATGATGTGGCCGTTCCACATCACACCCTCTGCCCATGCAGCTTCCTCCACGTCGGAATTCCTGTCCACGTGGATCCTCCACGTCACCCTGCCACCTGGAAAAGGTGGGGCCCAACCAAATTCTCCCAATTTCAAAAATTTTGGGTTTTGTGATGGTATTTCATTGGTCAATGACGGGAAAAGCATAAATTCGAAACAACTCCAACTCACTCTCGTCTCCTTCACCGTCATTAACATAAACATACTTTTACGACATTGCCTCTAATTTTCCTGTAGCTCGTGATCTATGGCCCATGCAGATCTGGTATTGAAACCAAGAGCTCTGATACCACTCTGTAATGTCCCCCTCACCCTATCCGGCCATCGGGAGGGGACGCTAGCTAAACCTGGGCTTTAGTAAATTTCTCGCTAAGTCCATAATACATTTTTTACAATAAACAGTGTGTGTAGAAGGTTAAGATAAACATGCAAAGCGGAAATAAAAACCTTTCCACACATATATACCATTCAATTACACACGCATAACATCACAGGCATGAAATAAAAATGCTTCAGAATCAAATGCATAATATTACTTATCTTTATCCAACGCAGATCCAAGCAACTGGTTGTGTGAGAGCGCTTTTCCACCCAGCCATAGAACTTGTCCAGTCTGTACTATTTCATCTCCCAAGTTCACCCCCAAGATGGGATATGAGTCCACCAGGGCGAAGGAAACACCTACGGACTTCTATCTTCCTTTCCAAAAACGCAAGTCTGTCCTCTAATTCGGATTTCTAGGTTTAACACACAATCTCAATCATGAACATCCACAACAATTGTAAACTCTACGTAGAGTAGCAATGTGCATGAGAGAGTGAAAAAAATGGAATGATAATCATCAAAATATTGTTAACTCTAAGGATATGGGGAAATGGTGAAAAGACAGCTGACCTAACTGACACAACCCCCATGCTTCAATAACTACATGAAGTGACTTTTCCCATCAACCTCACATGTGTAATAAATGATAGGAAAATAGTCAAAAAAGAGATAATTAATGTATTCTCATCACATGACAGAGTTTAGGGTGAGTCCTAAGGTTGACACATGGAAACATAGGATTGGGTTTACCATAAGCCCCCTTCCTCTTCCCCTATGGTGGAATCATAGCCCCTTTGGTGCTCCTTACACAACCATTGTTGGACCATTTTATTATTTATTCACATAGTATTTACACATACTCTACATCGGCTTAAAATCCAACTAAACGGTCCAAATAAAATATAACAACATGCATGCATATTCATTCACTAGTCGGGCCTTGGCGTTGAGCTCCGCACTAGGAGTTCACACTAGCATATTTACATCATTTTACATTTGTAATACAATGGGGTCAAAATCGGGATATTACAGATGGCGTTTTACTGATCAATCTGAGGGCTCTACCTGTGGAGGATGTGGTAACATCCGTTGTTCATGTGTTGGGGGATGCATCCCCCAACCAGATTACAATAGACCAGCTCCAACTGGTGGAGAGAGTGGTTATGGGATAACCTGTGGTGTGGGGTTCACTAATGCTGCAGTCGATGATGTAGCAAATTTCATATTTATGATGACGAGTGGGGTGGCACACCTTCTACTTCGGTAGTGTATTATGCTCTTACTTCTTCGAGTGATATTCGTCTTTGCGGCCATGGGTAGTGGTGCCCCCAAGGGGACCATAGGAACCGCAGATGGATTTTTGGGGGCGTATTATACCTCGTGGGGGTGGCAGGCCTGTGGGGGCCTATTTTACATGGTAGGTGTTGGATGTGTAGGAGGGTCGTATAGGTTGGCCTTAGAGATATCCTTGGAGTGGGATGGACTTCCGAGGAGATACAAAGTTTCCCATTCCTCTTGGTGGATTCAACACTACAGGTATGGTTTACTGGTTTTCTACTTTTCCCATATATATTTGTACATATTGTTTATTTCTGTACTTTGATGATATATATGTTTATCAGGTACTTTGATGGTTTGTTGCTCTGTAATGCATATGTAGACCCCGTGAGGCCACCTCGGAGGCAGAAACCGAGGCAGGATCAACCAGATGGTGAAGCTAGAGTTTCTATTGGAGAATTAGGTGCTACTAAGGGTGCTCCTGCCAGAGATGCAGTAGGTGGGGAAGCTACTAGGGAACGGATGGCGATTTTGGTAGCTAATTTGGAGAGGAGGCTAGGTGAGCTGACCGCTGGAGTTAATGAGCGAGACTAGGCCGACCTTGATGATGAAGAGGTTTCCTTGACACTTCATATGCCAGCAGAGTGTGGGTTGTCCTAACGTCAGATCATACTATGAGTTTTTGTTTCTTTCCATGTAGCACAAGAGGTGTAGGGAGGAGTATCGCCTCCTCCACGACAACGTCCACAAAGGGGACTTGAGATAGTGCGAGGGGAGGATGTGTGGCCACTGGCCATTTTGGGTCCCCGAGATCCACCAGCTGGCGGGGTGGCTTGATGTTATGTAGGGATATGAGCCCCAATTTTGTAGATATACATTTTTTTATGGGCCTATGAGAGGCATTTTTTAAGTATCCCCATAAGACTACTATGTATACGCCCCAGGAGGGCCAATTTTGTATATATGACATACATTTTTTTATTACATACACACATACATATATATACTATTTTTGTGACATATGATGTATGCGTCTCTTTATGTATGTGATGTATGTGTATTTTGCTTTATGTTTCCTATATGTTGATGTGATGCATATGTAGTAGTCGATACTCGCATATTTGTTTTTGGCATGTGTTATCGACTTTTAGGCCTTATGATGGTGAAATACATGTATGTGTAGTCATAGGTGAGACACATAGATATATTTATGTATGATTGGTATGCAGGGTCATGCAACTGGGTGATGTACTAGGTGCCAATTAAATACCTCATTGGTGATGGAGTCGGAGGATGCATTGTTGTTTCTCGGTATATGTGTGAAATTTATGGTTTCAAACTATCGAATGAGAAGAAACACGCATAGAAATTTTCAAAAGAGGAGCAATTTGTGGACCCAAAATACATTATTCAACTGTGATACGACAAGTTGGGAGTCGAGCTGCACATGTAGATGGTGTAATACCCCAATTTTGACCCTTATGAAATATTGTCTTTTAATGTAGATATTGTATACATGTGATGTATGTTTCCCTAGTGTGGAGCTCAAGGCCAAGGCCCTGCTAGTGTATGTTCGAATTTTATTTAAAAGGGACAAGTATTTGATATTTTATTACCCATGAGCTATTCGGCCATGCAATATTGTAAATGATGTAAATATTTGATATTGTAATAAAATACCAAAACTGGCTATGGAAGCAACGAATGAGAAGGGGCCATGTGTATTCCACTAGGGAGTGGTGAGGGGGTTGTGGGGATGAACCATATGCTTCCAAATGTCATCTTGTGAACCCATTTGACTTTCCTTGCTGACATTTAATTATGTTGTAAGGAAGTTGTTAAAGAAATTAGTCCATGGCTTCAATGGAGCATGGGCAGCCCAGAAGTTTGTATGGCAAGTATGGGCTCTGTTTTTCTTGTACCACAAGTCACTCTACCTCATGGGAATAGGTGCTTCCTCATTCCCATTACGTTGTTGAACATCCCAACATCAGTTTTCATCCATTACGAATTCCCAGCAGTGAAAAAAACCAGAAATCGCAACTTGGCAGGAACCTACATTTTGAAGAGCCATAAAAACCCAAAATTTGGTATTGATAGTAAAATCCAATGGGGGATCCATAGATATGAACCTTGGGGCGAATTTGAGAGTATTAGATACCCCAAAATCCATAGAAAAACCCAGTTTTTATAACCCAGAAGTCTAGTGATGGGATTGAGTTATTTGTGTTAGTTTTTCAGAATTTAATTCATTCTGATCTAGGATCTTAACTGAAAGAACAACATGTACAACATATCAAGCATAAGAGACAAGATACAAAAGACACAAAACATTTCACTGGGGAAAACCAAGAGGGTGAAAAACCCCGCAACTTTCTTAGAGATAGAATAAGCATCAATACAAGGATCGCCATGATCAAACCCAAGAGATAGATATCTTCAGCAGCATGCTCCTCCTCCACTTGAGTGCATCCTCCTCTTCTCTCACTAATGCGAAGTGAGTGAATAATAGAATGTGTAAAATGAGAGAGACACACTCTCTATTTATACACCAACTTTCACTTGACCTTTACTCAACTAGGTTGGCCTCAACTTAACCACTTAACATAATGATGACTTGGACGACCCCTATTAGGGTGGTGTAATAACCCTTTGACCCACATGACTCGTACAGGGCCAACCCCATCAAGGTGGTCTAATAACCCATCAAGTATAAGTTACAACACTTACAATATAACTTGTGACACTTGCAAGTACACATGACGACACTTCCAATCGGAGGAATAATACATCTCCGTTGGGGATACAATAAAGTACAAATGTAATACATACAATATACAAGTGAATATCTTCTGAAGTTACAAATACATCAACACTCCCTCTTAACTAGGAAGGTATTCTCTTGACACAAGTCATCAATACATATATGCACAAGTCTTCAATTCTGGAGTTGGATCATCGTCACTGGATCATGGAGCATCACTATCATCACTGTTGCTGTACTCAACATCTCAATCACTGGGCTATCTTTGAATTCTTCTCATCATAGGAAGTTCTACAGAGCCAGCCGTTTTTCATGCTAGATGTAGGCCCACCACCTGTAGGTATTCATCAACACTGGCCATACTGTGGATCCTAGGACTAATTACGTGCATCAACAAAACCTCGAAAGAGCATCCCAGGTCTTTTACGAGCACACAGCTCAACCTATCGGATCTCCCAGGATATTTTACATGTGACCTTTACAAAACCTTAAAAGAGTGTCTTACTCAACAAGAAATCTAAAGAGCATCCGA
This sequence comes from Larix kaempferi, assembly GCA_027924585.1. NCBI lineage: Eukaryota > Viridiplantae > Streptophyta > Pinopsida > Pinales > Pinaceae > Larix > Larix kaempferi. The sequence continues at coordinate 1,599,707 of BSBM01000738.1, forward strand.
GGACTTTTACATGCCTAGCACAACCTGTCCGGATCTCCAGGAATGATTACATGTAATCTCCACAAAACCTTAAAAGGGTGTCTTGCGCAGCAAGAAGCCTAAAGAGCATCCGAGTCCTTTTACGTGACTAGCACAACCTATCCGGACCTCTAGGACATATTACATATGGTCCCCACAAAACCTTAAAAGGGTGTATTGCCCAACAAGAACCCTAAAGAGCATCCGAGGCCTTTTACGTGACTAGCACAACTTGTCTGGATCTCCAGGACGTATTACATGCTACCCTTGCACAACCTGTCCACGACCACAGAGTATCAACCTGATACTCACCATACATCATCGTGATGTACATGATCGTCCTGATCATCATCACTACATCGTCCTGATGCATGTCATATAGAGCATCGTCCTGATACTCATCACATATGATCATCCTGATCATCGTCACTGCATCGTCTTAATGCATGTCATCCAGAGCATTGTCCTGATACTCATCACACATGATCATCCTGATCATCGTCACTACATCGTCCTGATGCATGTCATCCAGAGCATCATCCTGATACTCATCACACATGATCATCTTGATCATCATCACTACATTGTCCTGATGCATGTCATCCAGAGCATTGTACAGGAGCTTCACTACTCCTCTCTACACCATATCCCTGATGTAGTGATATTTGATCTCAATGTGCTTTGACCTATCATGGAATACCGGGTTCTCTGATAACTGTACACAACTCTGGTTGTCACAATAGATACAGGTAGTGTTGATGTATATGTAACTTCGGAATGCATTTCATATATGTATATTGTACTCCTATAAAGATGGTATTATTCCTCTATACGGAAGTCTTTGCATTCCTATAGAGATGTTATTATTCCTCTATACAGAAGTGTCATCATTTATATTGTAAGTGTCGTAACTTATACTTGATGGGTTATTAGACCACCTTGTTGGGGTCAGCCCTATATAAGTCATGTGGGTCGAAGGGTTATTAGACCACCCTATTGGGGGTCGGCCATGTGGGTCAAAGGGTTATTAGACCACCCTATTGGGTGTTGGCCCAGTCAGCATTATGTTATGTGGTTAAGTTAAGGCTGACCTAGTAAAGGTTATTAGGCAAGTCAAGTCAAGTATAAATAGAGTGTGAGAGGCACTCTATTTCAACATTCTATTCTCTCACACACTCTTTGGAGAGTGGCGCACTTGTGGAGGAGGAGAAGCTGCTGCTAGGAGAAGACTATCTCTTGTACTTTGGTTGTATCATTTCTCTATCTATCTCTGAGGAAGTTATTGGGATTTTTCACCTTTATGGTTTTCCCCAAGTAAACTCTGTGTCTCTTGTGTGCTTGCATTATTGTGTCCATGATTGATATGTTGTAGATATGCTATACATGTTGTTCTCTCAGTTAAGATCCTAGATAATATTGAAGTAAATTCTGAAAAATTAACATGGTATCAGAGCTAGCCTGAAAGAAGGCATGGTATGGCATGTATGACACTTGTTGCACTTACGATGCTTGGGATTGATATAGCAGAAACAAGTCATCGTAGTACTTTCGCTATAAATCCATTTTGGCGAAGTTTTCGGATATGAAACTTCTACAGGTCGAATATAAGATCACCATGTACCTTTTTTCCAAAGGACAACTTCTAATTCGTTGTACTTTTTGTTTTATGATCTATACAATAGAGGGTTTCTGCCTCTTCCAGATATGAGTCATAAACAGGTGACCTTGGAAAAAAGGTCATAACTTGGGATAGGAAGCTCCAAATGAAATTTCATAAAAATTGAAAGGTAGTGCATGGACTGTACTTTCTCAAGTAACTTTTTCAGAGGCCGAAACTGAACCAGTGACACGTGGCACGCCGTACAAGTTCGCTCTCTTGTTTTATCCCATAAACAGGTCACATTGCGACACTTGGCATAAATCTCTCTCAGAGAATCCATTTGAGGTCAGACCTATGGGGTTGTAAATATGACAGTCGGAGTATCACAGGAACATTTTTCAGACCCTGTGGATAAAAAAAAATCGGAGTTACACTAGAAACAATCAGGTACATATTTCTGGCAAAACAGAATTATTTTTGAGCACCTTCATTCATGGCTTCCAGAATTTAGCGTTTTGGAGAAAGTTGGAATTCTTGTAATCAGAGACCACGGCTGAATGCTACTCATCAAAATCAAAATTTAGAGACCAATATCAGAATTTTTGGTTGGGCAGAAGGCCGGGCTTGATCAGACCCTAGTTCGGGACTTTGATCAGAAAAGTGGAAAATTAAGGCTTCTGTAAAAATGGGAATTTTTGAGATCTATGACCACGACTGGAAGCTCCTCAGAAAAATAGAAGCTTAGAGATTTGGGTCAAAACTTTTGACTGGGTAGAAGGGTGGGATTTATCAAACCCTAGTTTGGGGTCATGTCAAGTGAATTCAGAAGTTTCAAAGACAAACTTGAGGGGTGAAACTTTGCAGTTTTCAAATTCTGAGTATACCAGTTTGATCAGCTCATCAAGGCGCATATTTCTATCCTTTCAGAAGTTTGAAATTCAAAGTTTGAATTTTTAGGGTTTCTCTAACAAACCCTAATCCAACTCAAGATCCAATTCCTGCAAATCAAGTGGATTGGGTTAATCCTAGAAGAGAATGGATTGGTCATCTGCATAAGTGAAGAAGTTCTTGTTTCAAAGGGAGATGAGGCTAAGGCCTTACATAAGAAGATTACAAGCAATCTCGACAGGTATGACTTATCTAGGTATGTTTCAAGATTTGTTCATGATTATGTCTATGGTATGTTTGTCTTCATATTATTACGGTTAGTACAATCTTGTTTAAATTTAGACTTGTCGTGTCATCTTAATAAAATTATGAATGCATGATAGAAGATATTCATTGATTAGGGTGTTGACACTTATGATTGTACTAATGCATTATGGTGGTGTATGAGGTTTATGTTGTCTGCTAACATGAAAGGTACACCAAGAAAGACAAATCATGTTCTGGTTCAAGAACATATGATCATGGTGACATGAAGACAAAGATTCATCCATTGTCATGGATCACATAGAACATCCATTTACGAGGTATGTATAACTTGGTTCTATAATGGTTAACCTATGAGATATGCAGGTTACTAGCACAAGTCATTGAAGAAGAACAAGAAGACACCATGTGAGTATGTTAGACATAACTAGCTAACATACTAATCCAGGTATGTTTTTCCTATATCAAGTTAGAATCCTATCTTGTGATAGGATCTCTTATATAAGTAAACTTGGCATGATTGATAATGATTATTCATGGGTTTGAGTAATCATGTGTGTAGGCATATTATGTTTCTTACTTTAATTTATGATATGACTAACCACAAGAGTCCTTGAATACTAATGCTTATTATTTCTGTTTGAAATGATCATGACTATACATGTTTAAGATTATTGTGTTTTGATAGTATTAAGATTATACTAATGAATGTGTGATTATGTATGAGACCTCGAGGATAACACAATGATGATACTAATAAGCATGCATAGTGATTAAGGATGGATATAAGTTCAAGGAAAGGTAATTAAGGGAGCAAAGATCAAGAGGGAGCAAACTCCAGTTGTTCTTGCAAAGATCAAGAGGGAGCACACTCCAGTTGTTCCTGCAAGAAAGAAAAAATCAAGAGGGAGTACACTCCAGTTGTTCCTGCAAGGAAGCAAAGATCAAGAAGGAGCACACTTCAGTAGTTTCTGCAAGGATGCAGATATTCAGAGGGAGTTGACCACTTCTCACAATCCACATTAGAATGAAGTTGCAGAAAAGAAGCAAAGACTGAGAGGGAGTCAACCCAACAAACAAACAAAGATAAGTATTTGAATTATCATTCCTTGCATATTTTATTGTTTAAATAATACTATTCAATAATACTCATGTTCCTAGAATTAGGTTGTGTATTATGCATATTAGAATAGTTGCATTGATGAACAATATACTACTAATATACATGGGTAAGTGGCCTATGGAACTGTACAACATTCCATTGCTACTTATCTAGAATGAAACCTCTTTGCTGACATGTTGGGAGTTGTGCACACTCTTAACAATGTTCTGGTAGAGATTGGAAGGCATCTAGAAAGTTATGGGATATGGATAAATGTTGTATTGAAGCATTGGCTAAGATAATTGCATGACTGTATGACATATTTCTTTATGTGTAAGAATTTATTCTGAAAACTATGAGATGTTTTCTAATCATGCAATTTAACTTGTTGTGTAGGAAAGATCGTATACCATCACCTACAAAAGAAGGACTACAACATTTGTTCAGCAACAAAGTTATCTATTGAAAATATTGAAGATATTGAAGTTCCGGGATCTGGGAGAATGCCATGATCGAGGAGTACCAGTCGATCACGAAGATGTTTGGGATGCAGTCCCAAGACCTGAAGGGGAGTCTGTAGTGACTTACAAGAGGATCTACAAGATCAAGCATGCTGCAGGTGGTAGCATAGAGACTTTTGCTCCTGTAGCCAGATACACTTCCATTAGATCTGTACTTGCTCTCACTGTAGTGATGAAAGGGAAGATACACCAGATGGATTTCAAGACAGTTTTCTTGAATGGTGTAGTTGAAGAAGAAGTGTATGTGGAGCAACCACTTGGTTCTGAGACACATGACAGGGATTCATATATGTGCAGAACTTGGTATGGTAGGATAGACAGCTTTCTATCCATTTTGGGCTTTACCAAGAGTAAAGTGGATTCCAACCTTTACTACAAGGTTGAGGAAGGAAATCCAGTGATACTACTTTTGTATATGGATGACCTGTTTATTACAGGTGAAGATAGATTGATTGCTGAGACGCAGTGGAAGCTTGCTGCCGAGTTTGAGATGAAAGACTTGGGGATAATGCACTATTTTGTAGGTATGGAGGTGTGGCAGAGTACAGATGGGATCTTCCTTGGACAAGGGAAGTATAGTGTAAATATCCTGAAGAGGTTCGGGATGATGGATTGCAAGGCCATGGCCACACCTATGGCATCGAATCTGAAGCTTCTTTGTGATCCTTCATCTGAGCCGGTTGATGTCTCTATGTATTGTCAGATGATTGGGTCCTTGATGTACCTGACGAACACGAGACCAGATATTTGCTTTGCGGTGAACACATTGAGCCAGTTCCTGACGGATCCGAGGAGTGTTCACCTAATTGCTGTAAAGCATATTTTGAGGTACATGAAGGGTGCAATTGATTATGGGCTCAAATATGAAGCGAATCAAAAGTTTAACCTACAGGGTTATGTTGATTCAGATTGGCCAGGCAATGCTGCAGATAGGAAGAGCACTTCTGGGTGCTGCTTTAGTATGGGATCAGATGTTATCTCTTGGTTTAGCAGGAAGCAGTCTTGCGTCGCACTGAGTACAGTTGAGGCAGAGTATGTTGCAGCCTGTTCAGCTAGTTGTGAGACAGTATGGCTTCGGAAGCTATTGTCTGAGCTATTTTATCTCCCGTTGGATGCTACTGGTATTTTCTATGATAAAAAGAGTTGTGTGAAGTTGTCTGAGAACCCAGTGTTTCATGATAGATCGAAAGACATAGAGATCAAATATCACTATATCAGGGATATGGTGCAGAGAGGAGCAGTGAAGCTCCTATATGTTGCGATGGACGAGCAAATTGCAGATGTGCTGACAAAACCACTAGCCAGAGTGAAGTTCGAGTACTTCAGGGAGAGGCTTGGTGTTCTTCAGATCGATCACACTTCGAGGAAGAAGTGATGGACACATTGCGGAATCCATTCCAAGCATGTTGGAAGGAGGATCGTTCACACAGCTGTGGATGTAAGCGTTGGATGATGAGCATCAGGACGATGCTTCAGTTACTTGTCTATATATGCATCAGGATGATGCTGGATATGATCAGTTGGATCATTTATATGTATATGTATGTATGCATCATGTTGGATGCTGGATATGATCGGTTGGATCATTTGTATGTATTTGTATATGCATCATGTTGGATGCTTGGACCATGTATATGTATATGTATCAAGAGGATACTATGTATGATCAGGTATATCATGTATGTTGATATGTATCAGATGGGTACATTGTGTGGATCATGTATCTGTGTATGTATCAGGTGGATACATTGTATGATCAGGTGGATACATTGTATGATTAGGTAGATCATGTATGATGATATGTATCTGGTAGATACTTGGTATGCATAAGGTGGATGCAGTGTATGATCAGGATGACCATAGATGACGAGCTTCAGGATGTTGCTCCAGATGACATGCAGCAGGCTGTTGCAGTGATGATGATCAAGATGATCATGTGTACATCAGGATGATGTATGATGAGTATCAGGATGATACTTTGTGGCCGTGGATCAGGTTGTGCAGATGAGCATGTCTGGGAGATCCTATAGGTCGAAGTTGTGTACCTGTAACAGCCTGGAATGCTCTTTTGAGACATTGCTCTGGGAGGACATGTAATTTGTGCCCTGGGAGATTTCAGGTCAGAGTTGTGTACCCGTAACATCCTGAGATGCTCTTGCAAGGTTTTGTCCTATGGCATGTAATTTGTGCCCTGGGATATTTCAAGTCGGAGTTGTGTACAAGTAACATCCTGAGATGCTCTTTCAAGGTTTTGCCATGACCACATGTAATTTGTGTCGTGGGAGATCTTTCAGGTCGGAGTTGTGTACCCATAACATCCTGAGATGCTCTTGCTAGGTTTTGTGGTGACCACATGTAAATTGTGCCCTGGGAGATCCTTCAGGTTGGATTTGTGTACCCGTAACATCCTGGGATGCTCTTTTGAGGTTTTGTGGTGGGGTCACATGTAATAAGTCCTGGAGATCTGGACATGATGAAAAATGCCTCAGATTCTCTTTAGGGTTCTTGCTAGTCAAGAAACTCTTTTAAGGTTTTGTGACGCATGTAATAAGTTCTGAGAATTTCACAGTATGGCCAGTGATGATGAAGACCTGCAGGTGGTGGGCCTACATCCAGTATGAAAAAGGACTGGCTCTGTAGAACTTCCTATGACGAGTAGATTCAGATATTGATTGAGATAGCAGTAGCAATGACGATGACGATTATCCAGTGACGATGATTCAGAGAAGAAGACTTGTGCTACAAGACCTGTGTCGAGAAATACCTTCCTAATTAAGAGGGAGTGTTGATGTATATGTAACTTCGGAATGTATTTCATATATGTATATTGTACTCCTATAGAGATGGTATTATTCCTCTATACGGAAGTGTTTGTATTCTTATAGAGATGTTATTATTCCTCTATACGGAAGTGTCGTCATTTATATTGTAAGTGTTGTAACTTATACTTGATGGGTTATTAGACCACCTTGTTAGGGTCGGCCCTGTATAAGTCATATGGGTTGAAGGGTTATTAGACCACCCTATTGGGGGTCAGCCATGTGGGTCAAAGGATTATTAGGCCACCCTATTGGGTGTCGGCCCAGTCAGCATTATGTTATGTGGTTAAGTTAAGGCCGACCTAGTAAAGGTTATTAGGCAAGTCAAGTCAAGTATAAATAGAGTGCGGGAGGCACTCTATTTCATCATTCTATTCTCTCACACACTCTTTGGAGAGTGGCACACTTGTGGAGGAGGAGAAGCTGCTGCTAGGAGAAGACTATCTCTTGTACTTTGGTTGTATCATTTCTCTATCTATCTCTGAGGAAGTTATTGGGGTTTTTCACCTTTATGGTTTTCCCCAAGTAAACTCTGTGTCTCTTGTGTGCTTGCATTATTGTGTCCATGATTGATATGCTGTAGATATGTTGTACATGTTGTTCTCTCAGTTAAGATCCTAGATCAGATTGAAGTAAATTCTGAAAAATTAACAGGTAGCATCCAACGGGAGATCAAATAACTCAGATAGTATCTTCCTCAGCCATACTACCTCACAACTAGCCGAACAAGCTGCGACATACTCTGCTTTGGCTGTACTCAGTGCTACGCAAGACTGCTTCCTACTAAACCAAGAGATCACACCTGATCCCATACTAAAGCAGCACCCCGAAGTGCTCTTCCTATCTGCAGCATTGCCTGCCCAATCTAAATCAACATAACCCTCCAGGTTAAACTTTTGATTCGCATCATACTTGAGCCCATAATCAACTTACCCTTCAAGTACCTCAGAATATGCTTTACAGCAACCAGGTGAACACTTCTCGGATCCGTCAGGAACTGGCTCAATGTGTTCACCGCAAAGCAAATATCTGGTCTCATGTTCATCAGGTACATCAAGGACCCAATTATCTGATGATACATAGTGACATCAACCGGCTCAGATGAAGCATCACATAGAAGCTTCAGGTTCGATGCCATAGGTGTGGCCATGGCCTTGCAGTCCATCATCCCGAACCTCTTTAGGATCTCTACTGCATACTTCCCTTGTCCAAGGAAGATCCTATCTGCACTCTGCCACACCTCCATGCCTAGAAAGTAGTGCATCATCCCCAAGTCCTTCATCTCGAACTCGGCAGCAAGCTTCCTCTTGGTGTCAGTAATCAACCTATCCTCACCTGTAACAAACAGGTCATCCACATACAGTAGTAGTATCACAGGATTGCCTTCCTCAACCTTGTAGTAAAGGTTGGAATCCTCTTTACTCTTAGTAAATCCCAAACTGGATAGGAAACTGTCCATCCTACCATACCAAGTCCTAGGAGCTTGCTTCAAGCCATACAAGGATTTCTTCAACCTGCACACATATGACTCCCTGTCATGTATCTCAAAACCGAGTGGCTGCTCCACATACACTTCCTCTTCGACTACAACATTCAAGAAAGTTGTCTTGACATCCATCTATTGTATCCTCCACTTCATCACTACAGCCAGAGAAAGTATTGTTCTAATGGAAGTGTATCTGGCTATAGGTGTGAAAGTCTCTTCATTATCTATTCCCTCTTTCTGGGAGAAGCCACGAGCTACAAACCTCGCCTTGTATTTCTCTATGCTACCATCTGCAGCATGCTTGATCGTATAGATCCACTTGGAAGTCACAACAAACTTTTCTTCTGGTCTTTGGGACCACATCCCAAACATCATTCTTCATGATTGACTAGTATTCCTCGATCATGGCATTCTTCCATTACTGCATACCGGATCCTGGGAACTTCATATTCTTCAATATATTCAATAGATAGTTTTCTTTGAACTTTGTTGCTGGAACAAATGTTGTTGTCCTTCTTTTGTAGGTGATTGTACATGATCTTTCCTACAAGTCAAATTCAATTGCATGATTAGAAAATTCCCATAGTTTACAGAACAAAGTCTTATACACAAGTACATATGTCATACAGTCATGCAATTATCTTAGCCAATGCTTCAATACAATATTTATCCATGTCCCGTATTCACACGGTAAATTTCTAGATGCCTTCCATCTCTACCAGAACATTTGTTAAGAGTGTGCACAAATCCCAACATGTTAGCAAAGAGGTTTCATTCTAGATAAGTAGCAATGAAATGTTGTACAGTACCATAGGCCACTTACCCATTACTTGCATATTAGTAGTATCTTGTTCATTAATGCAACTTTTCTAATATGCATAATACATATCCTAAATTTAGGAACATAAGTATGTACATGACTTAACATCATCATTTAAGTAATCATAAAAATTCAAATACTTATCTTTGTTTAGTTGTTGGGTGGACTCCCTCTTGATCTTTACTTCCTAGAGTGCTCCCTCTTGATCTTTGCTTCCTGGATTACATGTCTTTGAACTTATATCCATCCTGGACCACTATGTATGCTTAAGTGTGCACTAGTGTCATGATAGTGTCATCCTCAAGATCTCATACATAACCATACATACATTAGTATAATCTCAATACTATCAAAACATTATGATCCTAAATAATCTTAACATGTATGGTCATGATCATTTCATACACAGGTAATTTATCACAAGCATTAGTATAGGGAGGACTTCTATTACTCATGCATATTATTATTTGACCATAGGAATCTTCTAGTTAGTCATATCATCAATCAAAGTAAGAAACATAATATGAATAAACCCTTGATTTCTAACTTCAAGAATAATCATTATCATTCATACAAAAGTATAAGATCCTAACACAAGGATTCTAACTTGATATAGGAAAAACATACCTAGATTATCATGCTTGCTAGTTATGTCTAACATACCCATATAATGTATTCTTGTTCTCTTCAATGACTTGTGCTTACTAACATGCATAACTCATAAGTTAACCATTGTAGAATCAAAATATACATACCTCGTAAGTAGAGCTTCTATAATGGCTATGGATGAGTCTTTTTCTTTATGTCACCATGGTCTTATGTTCTTGATCTAGAACTTGATTTGAACCTTTCATGTTAGCGGACAACATCATCCTCATACAATATCACAGTGCATTAGTACAATCATAAGTGTCATAACCCTAATCAATGAATGTCTTCTATCATTCACATGCATTCATACTTTTAATAGAGTGATAAGACAAGTCTAAAATTTAATCAATATTGTACTAACCTCCATAATATGAAGATAAACATATCATAACCTTAATCATGAACAGATTTCAAAAACACACCTGTATTTCTTCAAGTCATACATGTCGGGATTGCTTGTAGCCTTCTCCTGTAAAGTCTTAGCCTCATCTCCCTTTGGAACTGGAACTTCTTCACTTATGCAGGTGTCCAATTCATTCTTTTCTAGGATTATCCCAATCCACTTTGATTTACTAAAACTGGATCTGGAGCTGGATTAGGGTTTGTCAGAGAAACTCTAAAAATTCAAACTTTGAATTTCAAACTTCTGAATGGATGGAAAGATGTGGCTTGCTGAGTTGATCAAGCTGCTATACTTCAATTTTGAAAACTGCAAAATTTGACCCCTCAAAATTTCCTTTGAAACTTTCAGATTCACTAGACAGGACCTTGAACTAGGGTTTGATAAAACCCACCCTTCTGCCCAACCAAAAATTTTGATCCAAAGCTCTAAACTTCAATTTTTCTTAGGAGCTTCCAGGCGTGGTCACAGACTTAAAAAATTCCAACTTTTGCAAAAGCCCTAATTTTTCATCTTTCTGATCAAAATCCTAAACTAGGGTTTGATCAAAATCTTGAACTAGGGTTTGATCAAGCCCAACCTTTTATCCAACCAAAAAATTCGATATTGGTCTCTAAGTTTGGATTTTGATGAGGAGCATTCATTCGTGGTCTCCGATTCCAAAAATTCCAACTTTCTCTAAAGCCCTAAATTCTCGCAGCAGAGACAAGCCAAGAATGAAGGTGTTCAGAATCCAATTCTATTTTGATAGAAATATGCACCTAATTGTTTCTGATGCATCTTTGAAATTATGAATCCACAGGGTCTGAAACTTCAGCCCATGGTATTCTGACTTGTCATATTTCCAACCCCACAGGTCTAACCTCAATTGGATTCTCTAATGAGAGAGTTATGCCAAGTGTCGCAATGCGACTTGTTTATGGGATAAAACATGAGAGCGAACTTGTACGGCGTGCCACGTGTCACTGGATCAATTTCGGCCTCTAAAAAAGTTACCTGTGAAACTAAATTCCATGCCCTACCTGTCACTTTTTACGAAATTTCATTTGGACCTTCCTATCCAACGTTGTGACCTTTTTTCCTAGGTCATCTGTTTATGACTGAGATCTGGAAGAGGCAGAAACCCTAGATTGTACTGATCATAAAGAACAAAGTACAAAGAATTAGATTTTTTGCTTCGGACACAAGGTACATGGGGATGTTATCTACAACCTGTAAAGGTTTCATATCCTGAACCTTCACCAAAATGGATTTATAGCGAAATTTCTACGATGACTGGGTTTTGCTATATCAATCCCTAGCTTGCAATTTGTCACAAGTGCAACAAATCTCATAAATGCCATACCATGCCTTCCTTCAGGCTATATCTGATACCATGTTAGTTTTTCATAATTTAATTCATTCCGATCTAGGATCTTAACTGAAAGAACAACATGTACAACATATCAAGCATAAGAGACAAGAGACACAAAACATTTCACCAGGGAAAACCAAGAAGGTGAAAAACCCTGCAACTTCCTCAGAGATAGAATAAGCATCAATACAAGGATCGCCATGATCAATCCCAAGAGATAGATATCTTCAACAGCATGCTCCTCCTCCACTTGTGTGCATCCTCCTCTTCTCTCACTAATGCGAAGTGAGTGAATAATAGAATGTGTAAAATGAGAGAGAGACACACTCTCTATTTATACATTAACTTTCACTTGACCTTTACTCAACTAGGTCGGCCTCTACTTAACCACTTAACATAATGCTGACTGCGTCGACCCCTATTAGGGTGGTCTAATAACCCTTTGACCCACATGAATCATACAAGACCGACCCCATCAAGGTGGTCTAATAACCCATCAAGTATAAGTTATGACACTTATAATATAATTTGCGACACTTGCACGTACACATGACGACACTTCCAAGTACACATGACGACACTTCCAATCGGAGGAATAATGCATCTCCGTTGGGGATACAATAAAGTACAAATGTAATACATACAATATACAAGTGAATATCTTCTGAAGTTACAAATACATCAACAATTTGATCACCGAATTGAGAAATTTCAAGTGTGAATTCTAAAACAGAGGTTGGGAATGCTTGATAAACCCAGTAAAGGTTGGAATCTCAAGGATTTAGCAGCTTGGACCTTTCTATGCCCATCTTGAAGAGCACTGGAGGGAAGAGACACATGAGGGACTATGCAATAGAGAAGGACACATGAGGGACTGTGCAACAGAGAAGAGGACCTTCCTTTTGTTGGGTGTGGTAGGTACTGTGGGTACCTTGACTGTTTGAATTATCTTGAGATGCCTGTAGCTCTGTGGTTGAGCTCACTTGCTTAACATTGCCCTCCTTTGTCTTTTGTATGCTTGATCAACCCAACTGTGTGTTGGCTTAGCATGGTTGTTGAGTGAAACCATGGCTATGAGTGAGCCCATCTAGTTCCTCCTTAGTGGATACACAACCCAGCTTGGGGGTGATCTCTCAGCTGAAAGGATATAGGCTGGACAGAGATCTATGGTTGGGTGGAACGTTGCTCTAACATAGCTAGTTGTTTGGACAATTTCATCTCAAAGATAAGTGTTCTCTGTGTTTAAATTATATGCATTCTGTGCTTTGAAATGTGTTAATTTTGAATGATCATTTTTCATGTTGATGAAATGAAAGGCATCATGTTTTATGCATGATGAAACTGTGTGTAGATATATAGTGTTTAATTCCATTGTGTTTGCTGAGTATAAATATGTATACACAAGTTTTTATTTATACATGAATTTATTAGTAATGAATGGGGCTGAGTTTGTCAAATAAGCCCTAGTATGTTGGTCATGTTTCCTCTCTTGCATTGGTTGGATGGAAAGGGATGTGACAGAATTTTTCGTTTCGGGTTGCGGGTTGTGTGAACGCAAAGTTTTTGAAAAATTGTGCTTCGGTTTCTGCAATCCCGATTCTGCATTTCAGGTTGCGGGTTGCAGGAACGCAAATTTTTTGAAAAATTGCGTTTTGGTTTCCGCAATCCCGATCCCACATTTTAGGTTTCGGATTGTGAGTTTCAGGACTGTAAAAGTTTTGAAAAATTGCGTTTTAGTTTCCGCAATCCCAATTCTGCATTTCGGATTTCAACTTTCAGGTTCGGAAGAAAAAAAAAAAAGGAAGAAGAAGAAGAAAAATAAAATAAAAGTATAGAGCTGAAAAATTGATTTTTGGATTACAGGAGCATGCAGGATCATAATTGGATGAGGTTAGTGGCATTCTGAGGCCATTAACGAAGGCCATGAAAGGTCCAGTGAGGATCCCGAGCCCAATATGCTCCAATTTGGCATAAATTTGGGATTAACGGATTTTACAAATCGGTGTCCCGACACTTGACAAAAGGTCATATTGAGCCGAAATTGGTATGGAGTAGTCATGGAGCAGGCAAAATGTTAAGTTTGGAATTTTGGAAAAATGTGAAAAGTGGAAAGTAGTCAAAACCATAATTTAATAGAAAATGAATGGTGCATCGGAATAGATATCCACAAGTTGCTGAGAGTTCCTTGTTGTATGTACTAACTACGCCCAATAGAAAAGTTTTCGTGATTCTTCATAGATTTTCTTCTACATGTGGCTGGAGTTGGCAGTTCAGGATATTTTGCAACTGTGTAAAAGTGCAGAATTTTGGTAAAAGTTGTCATTTTTGAAGTAATGTAGTTTTCACACCCGATGTTGGAATGGAGCACGTGGATAGGCATTGGAAAGCTTATCCAACAGAGAACAATGGTTCATAACCATAATTTGAATGAGTTTATGATACCCCATAGATATTTAGAGCAGAAAAGTGCCAGTGTCTGTTTTTGTCAAATTGTTGACAATATGGGCAATTTCCAAAATTGCATGAATGGGCAAAAGAAATGAAGACATATTAACTCTGTAAATGGTTCCATGAGTTTGATTATGCTAAATATTGATGTTTTATATTTCTATATGCATTCCTAATATATCTAACAAATATTTTCATAATGCACAGTGCTTGAAGCTCATAAGATTTAATAGTGTAGCAGAAGTAGCATACAAGGAAGAGAGTCTCCAAGGAAAAAAAAATGGTGACCATAAATGATGCTCAGGATCCTTATGAGCATGAATAAGATGTGCTAGGAGAAAATGTGCAAGAAGGGAATGTTGAGACTAAATCCAATGGGAGAAGGGAGCAAATAACTCCTCAGAATTTGGTTGAGACCATGGTCAGCTTCAATGAAAAGTTGATGAAGGCTCAAGAAGAACAAAACCAACTCAATGCTGCTATTTTGCAAAGCCTCACTGATATGCAATAGAAGATAAACCTTGGGTCCAACCCAAGCAATGTGGGTGAAGAAGGAAGAGATGCAGAGAGTCGCTCTAGAGGTCGTTCAAAGAAGAGGACTCCAAGCCCAAGGAAGAGTTCTGTGAGTAAAAAGCATAGAACACCTTCCTCTAGATCTTCTTCCAGCAGATCATGTGACTCCATAGGTTCTCAAAGAAGTCCAAGGCATATGCCCAGGAGATTTGATGGAAGAAATAAGTTCAAAGGCATCCCACAAGGAGAATTCAGGAAGGCAAGGCCTTCCACATTTGATGGAGAAGGAAAGACTGGCCAAGAGGCAGAGGCATGGCTTCTTGGAATGAAGAAATATTTCAGAATTTAGGACTACTCAGGGAATGAAAAAGCCATAATTGCCATTTACAATCTAAATGGTAGAGCTTCAATCTGGTGGGATAACCTCTTGCAAGTGAAAGGGATCAGTGAAAGGAAGATCAGCTGGGAGAGTTTAAGAAGTACTTCAAGGAAAAATACCTTTCTACTAGGTATTATGACAGTATGAGGAAATAATTCAATGAACTCAGGTTGGGACAAAAATCTATGGAAGAACATGTCCATAAATTTTTGGAATTATTGAGGTATGTGGATTACATTAAAGATGAGAGAGTAAAAATCCAATGCTTCATTGGGAGTCTACCTCAAAGTTTCAGATATAGAATTGAGTTTGTTAATCCACCAAGTCTTGATGAAGCCATTAGAATTGAAATGCATTGCTATGAGCAGAATAAAGGAAAATCAGAGGTTAACCCAGCATGGAAAGGAAATCCAAGAGGGAAGTTTGATCAAAAGAAGAGTGGCTTCAAACCACCATTCAAAAGTCAGCCCAGAACCTTTCCACAGGGGCAGCAAGCAAGGAGTGGATTCAAGCCAGCAATAGCAGCAGATAAAGCCTCAAAAGAACCACTTCAGTGTTAGGGATGTGGAGAAAACCACATGCTAAAGGATTGTCCACATCGGAAAGGGAATCCCCGGAGCTTGAACAACTTAAAGGGAGTAGCAACAGTGGAGGACATGGCAAGGGAAACGCCTCGAATTTATGCAGCATTGGATAATCATCAGGCATACCATCAATCATCAGTGGTGGAAGTTGAAGGTAAGATTGCTAAGCAATCTATTTTTGTTTTGATTGATCGAGGATCTACTCATAGTTATATTTCCCCAAAAGTGATTGAAGGTTGTTCTCTTAGAAAAGTGAAGCTAAAGGAGAACAACCTTCAACCTTCCCCTATGGCCTCAGAATGCCATAGACGGTGAATGGATAGATCAAGATGTAGGGCATTGCTTAAAAGACCTATTACGACATCGTACTCTGCTTGTTATTTATTAGTGCCCCCATTCATACTATGCCAGTGTGCTGAAGTGTATGTGAGGGGGATTATATAACCCAAGAAGTGGATGCTAGATGTTTGGACCATCGATTGGAACCATCTACATAAATTATGTAGATGTCCGTTGAGGATGCCATATTCATTTTGAAAAGAAAGGTGGATTTACTTTCTAATTCGAGATGAAAGTAAAAATTTGCGACACAAATAAGAATATCAATAGGAGGTGTTAGATGTCTTGTTTGTGATGGGGTTAAAAGCCCCTTTTTGGTTTTGTTACTTTTTTGGGAATGCTTGCAAGTGGTATATGTCTTCATCAGAAGATGAGGAATCACTACAATTGAGGACACCGGCTAAAGGAGATTCAACATCGATGGTTTCTAGGAAGGTTGTAAATTCCTCCATAGTTGGTGACGCTTGTGGGGTTACATGGGGTGTTTGTCATTTGGTGCGCAAAATAGGGCACTAAAAGGAGTAATGGGTGGTTTCTCCACAAGATCGGCAAGGTCTAGGTACACGAGGATGGAAGCATTCTTGGTCTTCTTGGGTGTGTATTTTCTCCATTATACATGTGATAGAGCTAGGAGGGAGCATATGGGTAGAGTGCCCACTTGACAAGCATGCGTTGTGTGATGGTGTCATCGTAAGTCTAGATGGGTCTTGCGACATTATAGGCTCTACCATGTTGTCTGCAGTTGGCGCAACTTCTGTGGAAGGAGTGACTGATGGTGCCACTGATGTGGTGATCACATTAATGGATTCTACTTCTTGGTGTAATAAGGGGTATTCCTCAATTGTTACTTGAGTGATACAAACTGTTTCCAATGCCTCTTGATATCAAGGGAGTTCTTGGGAATGGTGTGTATAGTGCCCATGCTGAGCAGAAATGGATCATGCATGATTTGTACGCAATGTTTTAGACTAAGATGTGGACGAGGGAGGTGTGCCTCCTTTCACTGTTGGTGGAGCGTGGGTGATTCTCACAAGAGTGTTGAGAAAATTCCTTATCTATGGTAGAGTAGGACATAGATTAGTTGTGTGGCCTTACTACCTGCAAAGAGAACATGAAGGTGTGACCATTTGGGTGGGAGTATTGAACATAACTGGGGACTTTAACTCCTGATGGTTGATGCCCCCTGCTTTAGGCTTATCCATTTCTACTAAATTGGATGTAGGGTTTGGTAATAGGGGACCTTTCAACTTTGGTTGTTTGGTGCCCCCATTAGCGGTCTTAGTGAAGACCAATTGTGGGGTAGTTACGGTTGTCATAGGTAGGCCCATTGTAACTGAACATGGTACAAGTCTTGTAGATGTACTAGCTGAAACAAGGACAAAATCATAATGGGCAACTGGTTTGGAAGCCATCTCTGGAAAGGGTGGTGTAAGGTACCACACTGGGATTCCCAAAGTTAGCCCAGGTAGACTTGACAAAGCA
This sequence comes from Larix kaempferi, assembly GCA_027924585.1. Lineage (NCBI taxonomy): Eukaryota > Viridiplantae > Streptophyta > Pinopsida > Pinales > Pinaceae > Larix > Larix kaempferi. The sequence goes on from BSBM01000738.1 coordinate 1,617,375, forward strand.
ATAACTAGCATCCCTTGTACACCCGTGGGAGGATACAAGAAGGGGATTTAAAAAATTGGTGGCACCAATGGACTCAATGTTTGTTCAATTCCATGACTCAGCGATGGTGTTGATGACTGTGTTGAGGTGGATGCGACTCCATTTTTAGTGGTGAAAATTGTGCACATTAGGTCATCGGTCGATGTAGAGATATTTGGTGGTGGTCCTGAATACACCCCTAACAAATTGGATCCCTTGTACATACCAAGGATAATTTTAGGGGCGAAATTTATCCCATGGGCGAAATTAAGGGGGTTAGAAATATTTAATGGGCGAATTTTAATATGGAATTAAAAAAAATTGAAAATGCATTCGTCCAATATTTATTCAATAAATAATAACCAAAAAACAAATATCCCTCCCAAGTATTAAATGAGGAAGAGAAATAAAATGATTTCGCCCTCTTGCACTAGTTATTTCACCCTCCATATTCTATTTAAATTGAGGACATGGTTAAGTTTGCCATGATTTCCAGTAATGGAGGTTTCCAAAAAGTGACTTCTCCCTCCATATTTCATGTCAAAAAATAAAAAAATTGTCCCGATTTGTTATCTAAAGAATTTTTATAATAAAAGGGTCCATGTTTCATGGAATTGGGACTAATGAGAACTAATTTTATACCTATATAATTCCTATGTGATTCACTCAGTTCTCACATGATGGTTAATCTACAATTGGTCACCGTTTACTGGGCTTAGAGTTTGTACAGAGTTTAGTTTCTCCTTATCTTATTTCTCCTTTTGGGGTGTACACTTCATTGTTAAAGGTGAATTTGAATGTGTGTAGATCAAAACTACTAGTTAAGAACCTCCTTCATCTAATTACTTTTACATTACGTTGATGATTAGGGACTACAAAGAATCGATTTTGATGCTTGTGGGCCTTCTCAGAGTTACAGGTAAATGATTTTTCTAGTTATTTTTCTTGGAAAGTAACAGGGGATTATAGTTAACCTTCTCTTGTGGGTTATGGTATCTCATTTGAAAATATGTAGGACTACATTGTTTAAGAAATGGGTTTGTTTTTCATTGATTTTCTTTTGGTTAATATTTGCTCAGATGACCTTCATTTCCAAAGCATTTTCTTCTTAAATTTTGCAAAGTTATATCTATGCTGGAATATCATTATCACTGATGAATCTTCGCTAGTATATGATCATAAATATCATTATCATCGGTAAGTTTTATTTCTAGATAGGACGAGGGGAGTTCGCTATCACTGGTAGATTTGCAACCTTTTATCACAAATTTGGGTCTAATATCCTGTCACTGATATTCTTACATGTTCCAACAAAAGCAATTTAAATGATTTATAAAGAAATATGAAATACCTGGATTCATTATGGCCATCAATATTTTCTGTATGGAACTTCTAACTGCTTGGTTGTGTTGATATGATCTAATGAATTGTGGAAAATCAACTTGGATTGATGCTCATCTCTTACTATCTCATTTAGAGACTTTATTGTCGAAGATCCTACAGTTTAGTTATTGGTCCTCAAATTTGCAAATTGGTTGATTTTGTTAGATTTATTAAGATCGGGCTTTTCTAGTTTTGGTAATGTAGGTACATATGTTAGATACTTAACAGTATTTTGTAAGAGGTGGGGGCAGATACCTAGAGGAATAGCCACAACCCTGAAATTGGCTAGTTTAAAAGTAAAAGTAGAAAATAAAAATATCCCAGAGGGATGTTGTTTCAGTCGATGAAGAGTAGAATTGGATTTGCTTTTCATTAGTTTATTTAAGATAAATTTTCCAGCTTTATTACTCAGCCTATGAGGGGTATAATTTTAGCAGAACAATAATGCACAGTAGATTTGGCTTTATGGAAATGTTTTCCATAATTTGGAAATACATTTTGGGGGAAAATGCTCATTAATATCAAATGTTCAGTACTCGCAAGAAGTTCTGCAACCTATCAACATTTTCCGTATCGAGCTCATGTCTAAGTCTTCCAACTCCAAGCCCTTGGCACCAGATTGCCTGGTTTTCTTTGCATAATGAACGAAGAGTACCTAGCATTGTTGCGTAATCCAGAACTAAAGAAAGCAAGGATAGACTACTGTGATTCCCACTGCCTTGACTTGAAGCAAATAAAAAATTTATATTGATATCCATGGGTGACACAATGGGGCCAATACAACATGTGACATGTACAGTGACTCATGGCAGTTCCTAATGCATCTGCAAGTTGAACAGAAAATACAAAACACATCACAAAGTAACCACATTGTGAGAAAATAAACAATACATCTACAAAAGATCGTTCTATCACTAAGTGGCATGCAACTATCAGTGGTAATCTTTCCTGGTCTAGCACTATAAAATCCTCCAAATCCTCTTCAATAATATCATATGCAGATAATTGTGGAAGTATGTGAATTTCTTATGCAAATTTGTGTGGTCGTCAAGAAGCTCCCAAGCAAATGTTTCATTTATCCTATCATTCAAGGCCGATATTCCGTCATCTCAGATAACATGCCTACTCCTACTTTGTAGACGATCAGTCTGGATTCCATTCATTGACACATATATATTCGGAGGAAGGTGAAACGATAGAATAAAATCTCGTACATTGCTCACTGTTAAGCATGAACTACATGTAATGCCTCAATGATTTATCCAACTCCCACATGAAGGTTACTCTGTAATTGTTCAACGTTCACTAAGGCATGTAGTCTGTAAAGAGGTTAGTTTCTCCTTAACTTATGTTTCCTTTGGTCGGAACTTCCATTGTGGGTTCTAGGGTGTACTCTTCACTGCTATGGGTGAATTTGAATGTATGCAGATCAAAACTATTAGTTAACTTCCTCCTTCTAATTACTTTTACATTACCTTGATGATTGGAAACTACAAGAATCTATTTTGATGCTTGTGGGCCACATGTGAGTTACTTGTGAATGATTCTTTTGGTTATTTTTCCTGGAAAGTAATAGGGGATTATAGTTAACCTTCTCATGTGGGTTATAAAATATCATTTGACAATCAATGGGACATCATTATTTAAGAAATGGGTTTGTTTCTCACTGTTTTCTTTGGTTAATCTCCACCTTGCTGACTTTCATTTCCAAATTATTTTCTTCTTATCTTTTTGCAATTTTTTAAAGAGCATGTGTCTGAGATAATCCCAATTACCGTGGACTGGCAATCCTAATTGAAGATACTTGATCACGTTCATTTTTTATTTGCAGAGAAACCAAACAAGTTATTTTGTCATTTTGTCCATTAGTTCTAATGGTTAATTATGTCTTTTACAGGAAATGACCTATTCTGCGTTTCACTTTAGGCAAAAACTGAATGATCATTTAAGCCCTTTCAACATATAGAACCGAATCTTTATTTTTCTTTATTCAGTTCTAAAAGCCAAAGAGGAAGTGAAATAGTATGGGTGAATCCATCCCATTTCCCTTTTACTATTGACATGGTTCTCTATCTTCCTTTGCTTGTTTTCTGGTTGCTGAGAGGTTAGAAAGTAGAGCTTTTGCATGCTCTTTTGGGAAGGAACTGCGTTTTATACCGTTTACACTGGTTTGGAAATATTTCAATGAATTGACTGCTATGCATTGTCTAATATCACTTGTTTTGGAGCTTTGATCCTACCAAAATAGGATCACCAATATGGAAAAAGTCTGTAGAATACCATAAGAAAAATGTCATGTTCAATTTACAAGATGAATTTTTTATACTACTAACCAGTGTAGGAATTTGACGAGAAAAATGCCCATCATGGGTCATTTTGTCTGTCAAATACAGCTTAAATTTTAAACTAACCATCAAATAAAACAAAGAAACTGTGAAAACGTCCATTTATACTGTCAAAACTGCAAAAATGACAAGTGAATTGTTTTCCAAATTCCTACCCTGCTACTAACCTTTCAAAACCATTCAAAAAATTAATTAGAAAAATATTTCAACCATGGTAACCACTTTTTCTTCCATTTGTAAAGTATTATAAAAAAAATTGGTCATAAGCTTCACATAAACATAATGGTCATAAGCTTCACATCCACTCTTGAATTGTTATAAAAAAATTATAATAAGTTTGCCATCCATTCACAATGTAAAAAACAATATATAATGAGTTTGTCAATGGTGTACACATCCCAAGGACCTTCATGCCTTTAAATTGATAATAGTGTACAAATCCCATGGGCATTCATGCCTTTGAATTGATAATGAAACCAATGATGTAATTTGCAAAACCACAGTTTTGAAGGAATAAAATGTTGTAAATGTATTATAAAAAAATCAATACATATTATTCAGAAGAATGCACATTTTCTTACAGTATACAGAAGAGGATTACCGCTCTTTCTACATGAAATTAAAATCAGCAGGTCCTCAAGAGCTAAAATGAAACTTTGTACATATTTTCTTATAATTCCTACAATATACAAGAGGACAATCCCTCTTTCTACATGAAATTAAAACCACTAGGTGAAATTTCTGGCTGCTTATATGTAGAAAAACCAAAGGTAGTCTTAGGTGTGTCAAATGTTGCGACCATTTCATGCTCAGATAAATAATCCACAAGGATATTAACTCCTTTTTCATAAACATGTGTGTTTTCAAGAGACTGCAAGTCCACAACCTTATCCAAACCGCCAACATCCTCAATTTGGTTCACATATACAGTAACATTTGAGAGGCCTGCATTTTTTTTAGCCTCGCTGGCTTTCAATATATTTTCTAAGCCTTCAACGCAGAATGTTATAATCGTTGGATCCAGGCAGGCTAGCAGATCAGAAATTGGCTTAATGCAACCTTGAATGGCAAGGTTTCTGTAAAATAAAATAGCTCATTTGATCGACCTCTCATTATAAAAAAAAAGAATGTAGAAAGCTAGACATGCAAAGAAAGAAAATCTTCATACTTTATCTATTTGTCACTTCCACCAGAACTTGCATTTGAAACCATCCACGCTGCCTCTTTCTTTATGTTGAATTCACCATTTAATAGCAGCGATAAAAGTGATGGAAATATTTTTGTATTAATGACAACCTGCAATGAGAACATGGTGAATTAAAACAAAATGCTCTTAAGTTACACAAAAAAATGTGACACTTGTAGCAATAGTATAAATCCAAAATCATTTCCACATGAACTTGCTCTTCGGTCCCCTGTAGTAATATTGGATATTGTTCAACATGCTTTTTTTATTTATATGGATTTCTTTGTCTATTCGGATGTGAGAAGATTCAAGACTCACGCGGGGAAGAGCTTGATTTTCAATAACAGCCTGCAAACCTAGACAATATTTAAGCCAAAAAGATAAACCAAAAAATAAATTCACCAGTTTTGAGTTATATGGCTCCTTCTGAGAATATCGACAAGAAGGGGAACTAAACCGGATTGAATGACTGCATGGATTGGAGGATTAATTACTGCACAATAAGTGCTGGGAATATTGCTGGATAAAATAAAATCATGAGATGTGGTAAGTGTTTTCATTAAAAAAACCTAACTGATAGATAACATCTTTCGTAGGAGACTAGCAGCTGCCTTCTTTTCTTGAATATCTATGGAAAAGTCTGAAACTCCACCAATAAACATTTCCCATCAATCTAAACCCTGCATTTCAACATTTCAACAATAACATGATAGTAATAGATAACCCCACAAAGAGGTTATTAAAGTGCACATCAAAGTGATGTTTAGATATTACTATATATATTCATCTCCCAATAGTTGTTATAAAAGGTATAAAACCATATAATGAATTACAATATTTCGGAAAGAGGAATATTTTATAGTCTTAGAAACTAAGACAATAATATAAGTGTATATGCATATTGTTTCATACACTATCTTCTCTATTATAGAAATTAAGAAAGCTAAAAGAAGAGCGATTTATTAGAAATTATGTCAAATATAACAATAGTGGACAATTGTTTCATAGAGGGTATAAAAAGCCTTTAAATTTACCATTATGACAGGCATTATCTATCAAATCCTAGTCCTGTGGAGATAAACTCAGAGCAATCTACAACACATAACATATATCGTTATATATCTATCTAGAATAGATTGTTATATACCAAGTTGTTGTAAGAGAATTTACATTTTCGTCCAGGGAAATAGTTTGATCATAGCCATTAAAGGGCTGAATATTGAGGGCTCTCAAGGAAAACGAAGGAGTTCGAATGACCTTAGAATCCTTTACCAACATACCCCCTTGAGAACCCTCCTACCCCCTTTTATATATGCGATTATCAAGAACCCTAAAGAGATGTCTTTTGCAAATACACACCAACCTAAAGAGGTGCATCTATTTAAAGTCTTATACTCATTAAATTGGACATCTGTGCTTTAAGAAAGATACTTAATAGGCCTTTAAAATTTACTCACTTAAATGATTTTTGGAAAGAAATCACTAGGGTAAGAAAAAAAAACTCTAAAAAGATAATTAATAAGCTTTTTTAAAATTTACTCATTTAAATGTTTTTAGGAAAGAAAGCCCCCTTGAAAGAAAACAATTCTTATTAGAGAACTTAATCTGACTAGTGTCAAGTGTTAAGTTTAAACCAAATAGACTAGCAAGATTACTGAAAGAAATATAATCACAAGATAGACACAGAATTTACCTTGGGAAACCCTCATGGGGTAGAAAACCCAGCAAAGCTTTCCTCAATAAGATGATCAACCAAAATACAAGATGTGCTCCCTCCTTCTTTACCTCCTTAGCAGACCTCCCAGACAAGTGCGCTACTTTTCTGAGTTGTGCAAGTGTGTCTAATGAGGAGCTCACCTCCTCTATTTATATTAGTCCCCAACTGACCAAAATCCCTAATGGGGCCGACCTCTCCTGGAGAAGTCTAATAACCCCTAAAATATAATATCAGGGCCGACCCCCACATGGTGGGTCTAATAACCCTAGTTACCACAAACCATCGGAGGAATAATCATCTCTGGATACATAATAGGGTTACCTCGGAGGGATGAAACATCTTCGGAATAATAAAGTACAATTATAATATTCTTAGAAGTTACAATATTCAACACTCCCCCTTAACGAGAAGGATATTATAACAACGTCTGTAGGAGCAAGGAGTCATCGACTACATCATACATGATACATCTATATATCATCGGAAGCTTTCTTCAATTTATCATCATCATCACACGATCGTCAGCATCGTTATCACACGATCATCAGCATCGTCATCACACGATCATCAGCATCATCGTCACACGATCATCAGCATCGTCATCACACGATCATCAACATCGTCAGCACACAATCGTCAGCATTGTCATCTCACGATCATCATCATCGTCATCACACGATCATCAGCATCGTCATTTCACGATCATCAGCATCGTCATCTCACGATCATCAGCATCGTCATCACACGATCATCAGCATCGTCATCACACGATCATCAACATCGTCAACACACGATCATCAGCATCGTCATCTCACGATCATTAGCATCGTCATCACACGATCGTCAGTATCGTCATCAATACAAGTATCCATACCAATACAAGTATCCATATCATTAATACAAGTATCCATACCAATACAAGTAACCACATCATCAATACAAGTATCCATACCGATACAAGTAACCACATCATCAATACAAGTATCCATACCGATACAAGTAACCACATCATCAATACAAGTATCCATACCGATACAAGTAACCACATCATCAATACAAGTATCCATACCGATACAAGTAACCACATCATCAATACAAGTATCCATACCGATACAAGTAACCACATCATCAATACAAGTATCCATACCAATACAAGTAACCACATCATCAATACAAGTATCCATACCGATACAAGTAACCACAAAATCTAAGAATCACTTTCTCGGAGACATATGTCTACGGATCAATTCAGGGACCAAAGTCCGGGGATGATACAATCCCCTCTCGTCCACTAGGGACCACTTCTCGGAGACATCTGTCTACGGATCAATTCAGGGACCGAAGTCTGGGGATGATACAATCCCCATCACGTACATTTTGAACTAGTGGTTCCGGGATGATGCAATCCCCATCACGTACATTTTGAACTAGTGGTTCCGGGATGATGCAATCCCCATCACGTACCTTTTGAACTAGTGGTTTCGGGATGATGCAATCCCCATCACTTCATTCTCGAAGACCATGCATCTACGGATCAATTCAGGGACCAAGGTCCGGGGATGATACAATCCCCATCTGTCCAATTTGGACCTCATTCTCGGAGACCATACGTCTACGGATCAATTTAGGGACCGAAGTCCGGGGATGATGTAATCCCCATCTGTCCACTTTGGACCTCATTCTCGGAGACCATACGTCTACGGATCAATTCAGGGAACCAAAGTCCAGGGATGATACAATCCCTATCTGTATCCTTATCAATACAGATGTCATCACAACATGTATTCTCATCAATACATCAGTAAGACATGTATCCTCACCGATACATCAATAAAACATCAATAAACCATGTATCCTCATCCATACATTAGTAAGACATGTATCCTCACCGATACATCAATAAAACACCAATAAACCATGTATCCTCATCAATACATTAGTAAGACATGTATCCTCACCAATACATCAATAAACCATGTATCCTCATCAATACATTAGTAAAGTAAAAGTAAGTGAGAGAAAAATAAGTATTCTAAGTATAATAGTCCTAAGTCTAAGTAACTAAAACAGGTATCCACATCATCGACCTTGCTGTCGATGAGGAAATCTCATCATTAGAGACCACACTACTCCCCCTTTCGAGGAGGGTCCTTTTGAACCACACCAAGTTTGTCTCGGAAGTATTCAAATTTCACTCGAGACAAAGGTTTGGTCAAAATATCAGCAATTTGATCCTCAGTGCTCACATACTCGAGCTTAATAGCTCCTCTCTGCACCATATCTCGTATATAAAAGTATCGGATCTCTATGTGTTTTGACTTGTCGTGAAATACCGAGTTTTCTGTCATCTTGATACAACTTTGATTGTCACACATAATCACAGTGGGATCCAATTCTAAGTCAAATACTCCAGATAGTAGTTTCCGAAGCCATACTGCTTCACAGCTAGCAGAGCAGGAAGCTATATATTCTGCTTCAGCAGTACTGAGAGCCACACTAGATTGTTTCTTGCTGAACCAAGAGATCATGGCAGATCCAAGTCCAAAACATCCACCTGATGCACTCTTCCTGTCTGAAACACTTCCTTCCCAATCATAGTCAGAATAACCATGTAATCTAAGTTCATGATTTCCGAGGTAGTAAAGACCAAAATGTAATGTACCTTTTAGATACTTCATTACATGCTTTGCATCTATTAGGTGAACCTTCCTTGGTTCTACTAGATATTGACTCAGAGTATTTACAGCAAAGCATATATCTGGTCTGGTATTTGTCAAATACATCAATGACCCAATGATTTGTCTATATAGAGTTACATCCACTAATTCTGATGAGTCATCAACTAATAATTTCAAGTTGGATTCCATGGGAGTAGCCATGGTCTTACACTCCAACATGTCAAACCTTTTCAAGATCTCCACAGCATACTTACCTTGATTTAGGAAGATTCCTTTTGGTGCTTGCCATACTTCTAGACCTAAGAAGTAGTGCATTAATCCTAGATCCTTCATTTCAAATTCGGAAGAAAGCTTCTTCTTACATTCGATAATTTGGTTCTCATTTCCTGTTAGAAATAGATCATCCACATACAGTAGTAATATAACAGGTTCATGATCCATAATTTTGAGATAGATATTTGGATCAGCTTTACTCTTGGTAAAGCCCATACCTGTTAAGAAGCTGTCAATCCTTCCGTACCAAGCTCTGGGAGCTTGCTTCAATCCATACAAAGCCTTTTTCAGCTTACATACATGAGTTCTTCTATCTTTAACCTCAAATCCTTGTGGTTGTTCTATGTACACTTCTTCTTCAATGACACCATTCAGGAAGGCTGTTTTAACATCCATCTGGTGTAACTTCCACTTCATCATAGATGCAAGTGCCATGATGGTTCTAATTGAAGTGTACCTAGCAACTGGTGCAAATGTTTCTTCATAGTCTATTCCCTCCTTTGGAGAGAAACCTCTGGCTACAAATCTTGCCTTATATTTTTCAATGCTACCATCTGCAGCATTTTTTATCTTGAAAATCCATTTGGAAGAAACCACACTTTTATCCTTTGGTTTGGGAACTATATCCCAAACATCATTTTTCATTATTGACTGGTACTCTTCTGTCATAGCTTCTACCCACTCCTTTTCTTGAGCTGCCTCTTCATAGCTGGTGGGTTGATGATCCACAAGATCACACATTAAGGCCACATAGTTGGATACAAACTTGGGTTTCTTCCTTTCTCTAGTGGAACCTTCAGGAGCTCCATATTTTTCAGCTCCTTGAATAATGTCTCTAGCCCATGCTGGTTTTCTTTTTCTAGATAGATCTGAAAGGGGGGGTTCTTGAGGTTCTATCATATTATGGTCTTCTGGTGTATCATCTTCAGGGATGGGTACAGCTTTTGTAACTCTAGGAGGTGAATCTTCTTCATAGATTTCTTCAAGTGGGCACTTCCTAGATTTTTTGATAGCTGCTTCTTCATCGAATGTTACATCTCTACTTATCTCCATATGATGAAAACCAGGTATGTAAATTCTAAAAGCTTTGGATGTTTCACAATATCCAACAAATATTCCTTTCTTACCAGAGGGATCCAACTTGGTTCTCTTTTCTTTTGGAATGTGAATATACACAGGACATCCAAATATTTTGAGATGACTTACCTCAGGCTTCTCTCCTGTGAATACTTCTTCTGGAGTCTTAAATTCAAGAGCACTATGAGAAAGTCTATTTTGTACATAGACAGCTGTTCTGGCTGCTTCATCCCATAGATACATGGGAAGATCTTGATCATGTATCATAGTCTTTACAGCTTCCATGATAGTTCTATTCTTCCTTTCAGCAACCCCATTTTGTTGGGGATTGTAGGGAGTGGTTAGTTCCCTCTTGATTCCAACTCCTTTACAAAATTCTTCAAATTCCTTTGAAGTGTATTCTCCGCCATTATCTGTTCTAAGAATCTTGATTTTCTTTTCTGAGAGATTTTCTATTAAGGCCTTAAACTCTTTGAATTTTCCAAAGACTTCATTCTTACCTTTTAGAAAGAATATCCAGGTTTTCCTTGAGTAGTCATCAATGAATGTGACATAGTATTCATATCCACTCAAAGATGTGGAGGGCATTGGTCCACATACATCAGAGTGTATTAACTCCAGGGTACTTTTAGTCTTTGTTTCACTCCTGGGAAATGGGTTCTTGATATTCTTCCCTTTTTCACATCCTTTGCATGTGCCATCATGATTAATATTTAAGTCTGGCAAACCTATAACTACCTTGCTTACATAGGGTAGTGCTTTGTAGTTAATGTGAGCAAGTCTCCTATGCCATAGTTCATTTGGGCTAATGGTTTCATGAACAAGAGCTGCTTCTGGAAGGCCCTTAAGTTTGTATAAGCCTCCTTCTTCTTCACCAATGATAATTGCATCCTTGATAGACTTTCCTTTGGACCACATTAAGACTTGTCCATCAATGAATGCAATCCTATAGCCTTTCTTATCCAATGCTGAGATGGATAACAAGTTCTTCTTCAATCCTGGTACATACAATATTTCTTTCATTTTCATGGAGGTACCAGAATCAAGCTTGTAGCTTGCTTCACCAATTCCTTTGATGGGATATTGAAAGTCATCTCCTAGAGATACCTTTTGTGGAGAAGTCTTTTCTTCAAGACTTGAGAGAGTCTTTTTCTGACCTGTCATGTGCTTTGAAGCACCACTGTCAATAAGCCATGTATCTTCTCCAGGAGTTATAGATCCAGAGAGTGCAGAGAAAAGAACATATTCTTCTGCATCTTCTTCTTTATTTCTCCTAGATCTTCTTTTGAAGAAGGTCCTTTCTTCTTCTTCTTCTTCACTTCTAGGTCTTTTATTGTGAGGCCTTTCTTCCTCTTCTACTTCTTCTTCACTATCATCTTCTGCAAGATGTGCTTGATGTCTTTTGAAATGAGAACCCTTTTTCTTCTATAGAGGACAATCTCTAGCAAGGTGTCCTATTTTGTGACAAGAAAAACATTGGAAAGAGGAGTAATCTCTTCTTTGAGTAGTTCCTTTTTTCTTTTGAAATCTATGAGGAGGATGAGACTCCTTGTGACTATTCCTTTTGGAGTAGGATTGATTCCTTCTTCTCTTGGTGTGGGTGGCCAAGGCTTGGTCATCTTCTTTGAGCAAGGCTTCTTGATTTGCAACCCTAGCCTCCTCTTGTACACAATCCTCCCAAACTACATCAAACTTCATACTTTCTTTTCTGGCACACATAGTTTGTATGAATGACTCCCAAGGTCTAGTGAGACCATTTAGAGTTGTCATCACAAGTTCATCTTCATCAAGAGTATCACTAATGGCATCTAGTTGCTCCTTGATTTGGGAGACCCTTGAGAAGTAGTCTTGAATGGATTCTCCTTTGTGCATATTGGTGCTCTTCAACTGAGTCCTTAGGTTCATCTTCCTATTGATGTTCTTTCCTTCATACATTCTTCCTAGGGCATCATACATTTCCTTTGGAGTCTTCTTGGAGGCCACTTGGGGAATCAAGTGGTCTTTAATAGAATCAGCTATGATTCTCTTTGCCCTAATCAAATCCTTCCTATGCTTCTCTTTGGCTTCATCTCCTTCAGGTTCTGCAACTTCATCCTTGATATAATGAGCAAGGTCATTTTCTTCAAGAATGAGACCAATTCTGTATTTCCATGCTTGGAAATTTTCTATACCTTCTAGCTTGTCTTCAAGCTTAGTGTTTGGATCCATCTTCTCTTGGGGGAGTCCAAGAGGTAGAGTAGTACTTACCCGGAAATTTTAACTTTTCACTTTTCTGGATCTGTAACAGAAATTTCTGGTTTATCGCACTTTTGGTAAAATTAGGGTTTGACTTTCCCGAAATTCTACCCAACCAAAAAATTCGATCTAGGGCTCAAAAGATTGGTTTTGCCAAGGGCTATCCAGCCATGTAATCAGAATTCAATAATACCAACTTTTTGCAGAAGTCAATTTCTGGTTTATCGCACTTTTGGTAAAACTGGGGTTTGACTTTCCCGGAGTTCTACCCAACCAAAAAGTTCGATCTAGGGCTCAAAAGATTGGTTTTGAGAAGGGATATCCATCCATGCAATCAGAATTCAACAATACCAAATTTTTGCTGAAACCCTAATTTTCACCGGAGAGAGAGAGAGATATTCTTACCTTGTGAAAGATGTCCTATTCAGGCTAGCTCTGATACCATGTTAAGTTTAAACCAAATAGACTAGCAAGATCACTGAAAGAAACATAATCACAAGATAGACACAGAATTTACCCTGGGAAACCCTCATGGGGTAGAAAACCCAGCAAAGCTTTCCTCAATAAGATGATCAACCAAAATACAAGATGTGCTCCCTCCTTCTTTACCTCCTTAGCAGACCTCCCAGACAAGTGCGCTACTTTTCTGAGTTGTGCAAGTGTGTCTAATGAGGAGATCACCTCCTCTATTTATATTAGTCCCTGACTGACCAAAATCCCTAATGGGGCCGACCTCTCCTGGAGAAGTCTAATAACCCCTAAAATATAATATCAGGGCCGACCCCCACATGGTGGGTCTAATAACCCTAGTTACTACAAACCATCGGAGGAATAATCATCTCCGGATACATAATAGGGTTACCTCGGAGGGATGAAACATCTCCGGAATAATAAAGTACAATTATAATATTCTTAGAAGTTACAATATTCAACATCAAGGACTCATAGGCCATCATGAATTCAAAATAAATGATAATCAATGACACTATCTCCCTTTTACTTTAAAGAAAAGGATGCCTTGTTTGGATATATATATATATATATATGTGTGTGTGTGTGTGTGTGTTATTTTTTTTAGTATTTTATATTGGTTATAAATATTTATATATGAAATTATATAAGTTTTAATATATTAAAATTTTTATATTGATATAAAAGTTAGAATAATATTAATATTTTATTAATATAATTAGTTGATTAGTTATGTATGTGTGAACAATAAAACTAAATACATCATAAATAATATTTTTAAATACTTTTTATAATTATAAAATTTCTTATCATATTCTACCATCCTAATATAATTTCTACTTATACAAAAAATTCATCTTATTTTAATATTTAAGAGAATACTAATTTTAACAATAAACTAATAATTTTTTCTAACAAAGTTGGATCTATTGGTGATGAGTAAGGACTTTTTTTTGTTACCAATGGAAAAATGTTCAATTCATACATGAGAGTTTTTTTTGTGGAGCCATGGGGTCACTATGATGTAGTGGTTGAATGTTTGGTTACACATAGAAAGATTATATTAAATAATATTGACATGAGCCATGAACACATAAGTGGAGCAAATCCCACCCCCATGTTAATGGAGCCCCACCTAACCCATAGTCCTTAGATTATGTTGTTTAACCCAAGCCAACCAGGATGGAATCCTATAAAGCAAGCACAATCCCTGGATTCACTAAGAAGGTGGATATGAATCCTTAGATAGATATTGTGAACCCTAGATTGCAATCAAAGATAGAGATCCTCATAGAGAATGCACTAATAGGTATTTTTATTAACTTATGTCATATCCCTATTTCAACATATCAATGGATTGTCAACATTTGGAAACCCAAGTTGCAACGGTAACCTTCTTCCTTACCATGCAATAATGGCTATTGTGTTTCTCTTTTACACACCCAAAAAGATGAAGATATTATTTTAGATTGATAGTTCATATTTTATTATCTTCCCAGTTTGCTTTTATGACATATCTACCTTAAAGGCCATATACAAATCGTGTTTCATCATATCCAATAATGAGACATTGCCTTGACTCAACCATATAGACTTGAACAACCTATCCCTACAACAACCAACTACTCATCCAACTACTCATGTTCACCTAAGTGTTCCCATACTTTGCCTTACACTACAATACGTTAGATTTGAAACATTATTTCTACTTAACCAAATTATCCACCAGTAGGCTAACGTACATAGTGAGGAAAAACCAATCGTTGGAGACTCTTCTTGACGATAGCACTGTGCTTTTTAAGGATAGTTAATTAAACTTTACTTGCAACTTATCAGCCTCCATTGGGTTTTGAACATGTATCCATAATGGAGAAGTCCAATAAAAAAAAACCCATGTTTTTTTAATTGAAATGGATATAGCCTACACACTAAACATAAACATTTTTGACAATATAAATGTATGACTTTTGTTTTGTTTTGTTTTTACAACAACATCCCTTATTTTTTGGTTGAAGTCCAACACTTATATTTTATAAGGACTTTCAATTTTAAATACAAGGCCAATCCCACCTAAATAGCAAGTTCATGTGGCAACTTATGTGCTTTAAATATGGAACACTTCAAATCAAAAGTATATTTATTAACAATTTATCTAATTTTTGGATACAGTATTTAGTACTGTTGTAATGTATTTTGTAATCTGAATCAAATCAAAATATTAAAAAAAATTATAAATTTATATATTAAAAAAATTATTATAATCTTTCAAAAATATATATTAAAAAATATTACAATTTTTTAAAAATAAAAATAAAATTTAAAATTAAGAAGTATCAATTTTTTAAAATAAATTTAAAAGATTGACTTTCTAAAAATAAAATTTAACATTAAGTACCAATTTTTTAAAACAAATTTTAAAAAAATACATTAAAATAAGTTATTATAATTCAATTAATATGTTTTTCAATATAAAATAAAATAATATTTTATTATTTTATTATTAATATATTAGTTTTTTAAAAACATGTTTATATTATCTTTTTCATTTTATTTTTAAATAAATGAAATAATGCATATGATGTCTTCACGTCATTAAAGTTCAAACTAAATATCTTTTTCCTTCCTCATAATTGAGGAAGGAAAGACTTTATCATTAATATATTAGATTTTAAAAAACATGTTTATATTTTCTTTTCGAAAAATATAATTTTTATTTATAAATAAATGAAACAATGTATATCACGTCTTCAAGTCAAAGAGCTCAAAATAAACATCTAATTTAGCTAATAGGACTCACAATTGAGAGAGGTAATACCTCTTTTCTAAATATAGATTGTTCTTTCAAAAAATTATGTGAAGAGTGTATTGTAAAAAATGGATACACCTTAAGCCAAAAACAAAAATAGTTGCACATAAAAAAGACTTTAGATTGAGTGAAGAGTGTCCACAAAAAAATTGAATGTTGAGCTCAATTAAATCATTTGACTTTTTGAATATGGAGTCTTTTTTCATAGTTTATTAAACATTATATTGAGTTCTCTATAAACATGAGAAATAAATGTGATCAATTGTGGCATTAATATCTTTAAGGTTGTCACCCAAAGGCCTAAGCATGACATATTTTGGAGATGTGAAGTTCTAATCATCCATTTAATAGTTAAAGGAGAGCCACCATAAATCCACAAATTTAAAAGTTCATTTCATCAATAACTTTGTTTCAAATAGTTTAAATAGTTGTATTGAGTTGTTTGATCTAGTTCCAGGTCTTGTTTAAATTTTATATAATGATCCTATGAGAAATAGAAAACACCTCCAACATTATTGGTATTTCCACCATTCAAAGGTACCATAAAAAAATTCCCTAGCTAATAAATTTATCTTTTTGTACTATGTGGATAGTCTTGGGACAATTTGTGTTTCTTAAGTAATGCATTTTAGTCCTAGAGCATAAATATATGAATATAGTTGAAAAATTGGAATAGACTTATCTTCGAAAATGCTAAGTGTGATGCCAACAAAATACCCCATAGGACCAAACATGGTATTGATTTGTACGTTGTTAATTACTTTTTCATAAACCAATATTTGAGACACTCTTCAACTGTATTTTCTTTCCATCCATTTACAACTTGAGTCATATATTTTCGATAATGAATAAAAATATGACAATTTGTTTCGCACCCATTCCCACACTTCATACATATACTCAAGTCCTACTTGTTCCTCAGTTGCAACAAATCCCGAGTCAAAACCTTATTTTTCAAAGTGAACTAAAGAAGGTATTTGGAATTCAAAATTTAGGAGCCTTCATCTTCCATGCATTCTTCCACCACCATCATGGTTCCATATTTATAGAATTAAACATCACTTTATACCCAATATTTGTATTGAATTCACCTCCTATTTTATTGTTTACCAAAGCTAGCTCATCTAGTCCATCCATCAATCTAATATGTCCTTTCTTACAACCACCAATAAATTAGCTCCACTCATTTATCTCATTACCTTCCATATACCTAATAATTTAAACATTCACTGTATTTGTAACCATATACTTGTGGATGATTCATCTAGAGCTTCACTCAATAGGATAAGCCATTATAATGTAAAGAATTCATCGTTTCATCAAGCAATATATAAACATCTCTACAACCCATAATAGCATTTGAACCAAGGCTCACTATTCCTCTCGATACTACCTTACAATCTAGATGGTCACCTATCATTGAAAACAATCTTACTAGAGCTTTCCATTGATCAAATACATTTCTCATGTATTTCCGATCAGATACATTTCTCATGGATTTTCGATCAGATATATTTCTCATGTATTTTCTTGAATTTCTCATATAATCCATAAATGAACCTAGAGCAATGTATTTTTGTTCTAAAATATCTCTCCATAAACCCTCTTATGTACCTTCAAAATATTTTGTGTTACTAGATACAAACCAAAAACTTGCACATTTTTTAGATCCCAACCCCTATATTCCTTTGCCATTGCAATTTTTTTCCATTTAACTAACGGGATGTAACCATTTTTACATTTTCCATACCAACGAAAATCTAAACACCTCTTCCTTATGGGCCTCTGAGTGCCAAATGACCATAATAGCCTCTAGCATGGATTTAAACAAAGAAAACTAACCACCAAATGATAATCGACTATTACTCTAATGATTTATCTAATCATATATTCTATTTATTAACCAACCCCAAATTCCAATCCCTTTTTCCATACCTATTGGATTTTAACGAAAAGCCTATGTTGTAATACCCCCATTTTGACCCTTATGATATATTGGCTTTCATGCAAATTATGTGTACATGCGATGTGTGTTTTCCTAGCGTGGAGCTCAAGGCCAAGGTCAGGTTAGTGTATGCTAGAATTTTTATTTAATGGAGAAGTATTTGATATTTTGCTATCCATGTGCTATTAAGCCACGGAACATTGTGAAATGATGTAAATATTTAATATTGCAATAAAATACTAAAACTGACTATGGAAGCAACTAATGAGAAGGGTTCATGTGTATTCCACTAGGGAGTGGTAGGGGGTTGTGGAATTGAACCATAGGCTGCCAAATGTCATCTTGTGAACCCATTTGACTTTCCTTGCTGACATTTAATTCTGTGTAAGAAATTTGTGGAAGAAATCAATCCATGGCTTCAATGGAGAATAGGAAACCCAAAAATTCGTATGGCGGAGTATGGGCTCTGTTTCCTTGACCCACAAGTCACTCTAACTCATGGGAATTCGGTTTTTAATCATTCTCATTCCATTGTGGAACATCTAAGCTTCAGTTTTCATCCATTACACATGCCCAGCAGTGAGAAAAACCAGAAATCGCAACTGTGAATTAACCCATGTTTTGAAGTGCCATAAACGCCCAAAATTTCGTATTGACAATGAAATCCAATGGGGGATCTATAGACATGAACCTTAGGGCAAAATTGAGAGTATTAGATACCCCGAAATCCATTGGAAAACCCATTTTTTTATAGCCCGGAAATCCAATTACGGGATTGAGTTATTTGGTCACCGAATTGTGAAAATCCAAGCGTGAATGATAGAACAGAGGTTGGGATTGCTTGATAAACCCAATGAAGGCTAGAATCTCAATAAATTAGCAGCTTGGACCTTTTCTATGCCCATGCTGAAGAGAACTGGAGGGAAGGGATGCCTTAGGGACTGTGCAGTGGAGAAGGGGACCTTCCTTGTGTTGGGTGTGGTAGGTATTGTGGGTGTCATGACTGTTTGAGTTTAGTTGAGATGTATGTAGCTCTGTGGTTGAGCTCACTGGCTTAGCATCCTCCTCATTTGCTTCTTGCATGCTTGACAAACATAACCGTTTTTTGGCTTAGCATGACTGGTTGTGTGAGATCATGGCTGTGAGTGAGCATGTCTAGTTCCTCCATAGTGGATACACATCCCAACTCGGGAGTGGTCTCTCAGCTGAAAGAATGCATGCTGGATAGAGACCTATGGTTGGGTGGAACGTTGCTCTCACATAGCCAGTTGTTGGACAGTTTCATCTTAAAGATAATTATTCTCTGTGGTTTGAATATGTTAATTCTATGTTCTGCCATGTTTTTAATTGATGCTTGTTATTGATATTTTGTATGCATGATGTAGTTGTGTGTGGATAATGTTTATTTTCGTTGTGTTTATATTGAGTATGAATCTGCACGAATACGTTTTTATTTAATATGAATTTTGTTAGTAATGAACGGAGATGAGCTTTCCAAAGAATCCCATAACGTTAGTCATGTTCCCTTCTTTGCATCAGATCGACGGGAGGGGACCTGACAGAGTGGTATCAGAGCCCATGTTGTAGCACTGGGGCTGCTTGGGCCAAGCTATGAGTTACAGGAAGATATCAGAGTGTTTTAACGTGGTATTGATGGAGTTTGGGCGACATTTTGATTAGAAAATTGTCAAGATCACGGTCCTCAGGTGTGGCATAGGATCATACCATTGCATAAATATCTGTAATAGCTTTCCAACGGTACCAGACTCACCTTATTTGGTTAAGGGACGAGGGAGATATGAGCCCCGCAAGTTGTCGGAGTAGAAGTGTTTCCGCAATTGCGGATTGCAGAAACGAGGATTCAAATTTTACGTTGTGGCTTTCTGCAATTCCGAACCCGCATTGCAGATTGCAGATTGCGGATTACGGAAACGTAAAATTTTCGATTTTGCATTTTGGATTTCCACAATTCCAAACCCGCAATTGCGGATTGTGGATTGCGGATTGCGGAAACGTTCAAATTTCGAATTTGCGTTTTGGCTTTCCACAATTCTAAACCCGCAATTGCGGATTTGGGATTATGGATTGCGAAAACATTAAAATTTTGAATTTGCGTTTTGGATTTCCGCAATTCTGAACCCGCAATTGCGGATTGCGGAAACGTTAAAATTTTGAGTTTGCAATTTGGCTTTCCGCATTTTCGAGTTCCGTAGTATGGTTGCGGATTGCGGGATGCGGGTTGTGGACTGCAGGTTGCAGGTTGCGGGTTGCGAAAAAAAAAAAACTCGATTTTTGGATAGCAGGAGCATGCGGAATCATAATTGGAATAGTTCAGTGGCATTCTGAGGCCATTAACGAAGGCCATGAAGGAACCAGTGAAGATCCCGAGCTGATTATGCTCCAATTTGGCATAAAATTGGAATTAATGGCTTTTACAAATCGGTGTCCCGACGCTTGACAAAAGATTAGATTGAGCTGAAACTGATATGGAGTGGCCATGGAGAAGGCATAGTGTTCAGTTTGTAATTTTGGAGCCAAAATCCAAAGGATGTGGAGTCGGGGTGAGTGAGAAAGCCATAAAGCACTATTCTGGGCCACTTTTTGGAGAATTGGAAAAGCTTGCAGTGGTTGAAAGTGACATTAGATGAAGGATTGAAGAAATTTACTGAAATCAACATTTCATATTCTCATTAAAACAGATAATTCACGTTAGACAAATATTTTCCAGAAATGCTCAGTTTGGGAAATAGCCATTTTTGGCCCAAAATTTGAAATTTTGGAAAAAGTTAAAAGTGAAAAGTAGTCAAACCCAGAAATTTATAGAAAATGAATGGTGCATCGGAACAGAGATACGCAAGTTGTTGAGTGTTGCTTTTTGTATGGAATATTTTTTCCCGGTAGAAAAGTTTTCCTAAATCTTTCTAGATTTGCTTCTACAGGTGGCTGAAGTTGGCATTTCATGATATTTTGAAACTGTGCAAAAGTGCAGAATTTTGGTGAAAATTGTCATTTTTGAAGTAATGTAGTTTCCCCACCCGAAGTCAGAATGGAGCACGTGGATAGGAATTTGAAATCTTATCCAACAGGGAACAATGGTGCATAACCATAATTTGAATAAGGTTATCAGACATTATAGATATGTAGAGCAGAAAAGTGCCAGTGACTGTTTTGACTAATTGTTGACAATATGGGCAATTTCCAGAATTGCATGAATGGGCAAAAGAAATGAATGCATAATATATTTGAGAATTATTCCATGAATTAATTCTGTTAAAATATTGATGTCTTATGTTTATATATGCATTCCTAAGATGTCTAACAAATATTTTCTTAATGCACAGTGCTTGCAACTCATAAGATTTAAATAGTTGTAGCAGAAGTAGCATACAAGGAAAAGGGTCTCCAAAGGAAAATGGTGACCATAAATGATGCTCAAGATCCTTATGAGCATGATGAATATGTGCCAGGAGAAAATGTACAAGAAGGGAGTGATGAGACTGAAACTAATGGGAGAAGGGAGCAAATAACTCCTCAGAATTTGGTTGAGAGCATGGTAAGCTTCAATGAAAGATTGATGAAGGCTCAGGAAGAACAAAACCAGCTCAATGCTGCTATTTTTTGGAGCCTCACTGATATGAAACAGAGGATAAACCTTGGGTCTAACCTAAGCAATGTGGGTGAAGAAGGAAGAGATGCAGGGAGTCACTCTAGAGGTCGTTATAGGAAGAGGACTCCAAGCCCAAGGAAGAGTTCTGTGAGCAAGAAGCATAGAACACCTTCCTCAAGATCTTCTTCCAGCAAGTCATGTGACTCCAGAGATTCTAGAAGAAGTCCAAGGCATACTTCTAGTAGATTTGAGGGAAGGAAGAAATTCAAAGGCATCCCACAGGGAGAATTTAGGAATGCAAGACCTCCCACATTTGATTGAGAGGGTAAGACATGCCAAGAGGCAGAGGCATGGCTTCTTGGGATGAAGAAATATTCAAGATTCATGATTACTCAGTGAGTGAAAAGGTCAGAATTTCCATTTACAATCTAAATGGCAGAGCTTCAATTTGGTGGGATAACTTCTTGGAAGTTAAAGGGATCAATGAAAGGAAGATTAGTTGGGAAAGATTTAAGAAGTATTTCAAGGAAAAATACCTTTTCTGCTAGGTATTATGAAAGTAAGAGGAAATATTTCAATGAACTCATGTTGGGACATAAATCAATGGAAGAGAATGTCCAAAATTTTATGGGATTGTTGAGTTATGTGGACTATATCAAGGATGAGGGGATAAAGATCCAATGCTTCCTTGGAAGCCTACCTCAAGGTTTCAAAGATAGAATTGAGTTTGTTAATCTGCCAAGTCTAGATGAAGCCATTAGAATGGAAATGTATTGCTATGAGCAGAATAAAGGGAAATCAGAGGTTCACCCAGCATGGAAAGGGAAGCCAAGAGGGAGGTTTGATCAAAATAAAAGTGGATTCAAGCCACCATTCAAAGATCAACCAAGAAACTTTCCACGGGTCCAACAAGCACGAAGTGGAAACAAGCCAGCAGTAGCAGCAGATAAAGCATCAAAAGGACCACTTCAGTGTTGGGGATGTGGAGAAAATCACATGCTTAAGGATTGTCTACATCGGAAGGAGAATCCCAGGAGCTTGCACAACTTAAAGGGAGAAACTACAGTGGAGGATATGGCTAGTGTAACACCTCGAGTTTATGTAGCATTGGATAATCACGAAGCCGACCATCAATCAACAGTGGTGGAAGTTGAAGGTAAGATTGCTAAGAAATCTATTTCTGTTTTGATTGATCCAAGATCTCCTCATAGTTATGTTTCTCCAAAAGTGGTTGAAGGTTGTTCTCTTAGAAAAATCAAACATGATAAATCTTGGCTAGTTCAATTAGCCACAGGGACTAAGAGAAAATTAAGTGAAGTAGTGGTGGAGTGCCCCATAGAATTGAATGTACTCCACACACATGCAGAATTAAATGTACTACCATTAGGATCTTATGATGCCTTAATTGGCATGGATTGGTTGGAAAGACATAGAGCCAAGGTGGAATGTTATGAAAAAGCACTTGAATACATTGATGAAGAGGGAAGACCAAGATTGGTAAGAGGAATTCCCAAGCAAGTTTCAGTAAGACATATTTCAGCCTTACAGTTGAAAAGGTTTTATAAGAAAGGTTTCCAATTATATGTAGTTCATATATCAAATTCATCAGAGGACAAAGGACCAAGGATAGAAGAATTCCCATTGTTGCAATATTTCTAAGATGTGTTTCCGGATGAAGTGTCGGGACTATCACCAAAGAGAGATATTGATTTTACCATCGATCTTGTCCCAGGGGCAGCACCAAATTCCAAATCTCCTTATAGAATGATCACGCCAAAATTGGTAGAGTTAAAAATGCAGCTACGAGAGTTAATGGAAAAGAGGTATATCAGGCCAAGTGTGTCTCCTTGGGGAGCACCGGTGTTATTTGTCAAGAAGAAGGATGGGACTTTAAGGATGTGTATTGATTACAGGCAGCTAAATAAAGTGACAGTCAAGAATAAATACACATTTCCAAGAATTGATGACTTATTTGATCAAATGAAGGAAGCTAAGGTGTTTTCAAAGATTGACTTGAGCTCTAGCTACCATCAAGTGAGGATAAAAGAAGAAGACATTCACAAGACGGATTTCAGAACTAGATATGGTCATTATGAGTTCACTGTGGTGCCATTTGGTCTTACCAATGCACTTGCCAGATTCATGTGTCTCATGAATAGTGTCTTCAACAAATATTTGGATAAGTTTGTGATTGTGTTCTTGGATGACATTCTTGTCTATTCAAGGAATGAAGAAGAGCACGAGGAACATCTAAGGATGGTGTTGCAATTCCTTAGAGAACACCAGTTGTATGCCTAGTTAAGCAAGTGTGAATTCTATCAAAAGAGGGTGCAGTACTTGGGTCATGTCATTTATGAAGAGGGTATTGCAGTTGATCCAAAGAAGATCAATGCCATCATGGATTGGCATACTTCCAGGAATGTTTCAGATGTTAGATATTTCATGGGTCTTGTTGGTTAATACAGAAGGCTCATTGAAGGATTCTCCAAGATAGTTCATCCAATTACTTCATTGCAGAGGAAGAATGTCAAGTTTGTATGGTCTGAAAAATGTGAGAAAAGTTTTCAGTAGTTAAAGGAGTTACTTACCAACGCTCCTATTTTGAAGATAGCATATCCAAAGAAGGATTTTGTAGTGTGCACTGATGATTGCATTGAAGGTCTAGGTGGAGTGCTCATGCAAGAAGGATTTGTGATTTGTTATGAGTCAAGGAAATTAAAAGAGCATGAAAAGAATTATGCCACATATGATTTAGAATTAGGATCCATAGTACATGCTCTCAAGATGTGGAGGCATTATTTGTTGGGAAGAAGATTCAAGCTTAGGACAGACCACATGAGCTTGAAGTATTTGTTTGATCAACCCAACTTGAATGCTAGGCAAGCTAGGTGGATGGAATTCCTTTGTGAATTTGATTTTGAAATTAAGAATGTAAAAGAGAAAGAGAATAAGGTTGCATATGCTCTCAACATAAAATTTCATGTTGCAACAGTAAGTATGTGCAAATCAGATTTGAAGACAAGAGTTCTTGAAGCCCAAGACGGTGATGAAACTTGCCTTCAAATTAAAGAAAAGTTGCAACGAGGTAATGTGGATGAAGCATGTGCAAGATATCAGTTGGGTGAGGATGATGTTCTCATTTATCAGGCTACCAAAATATACATTCCAAATAGTTCATATCTGAGGAAGCTTGTGATGGATGAAATACATCAAATGCCATATTCTGGACACCCAGGATATCAGAAAACTATTACAGCAGCAAGAAATCAATACTTTTGGCATGGTACGAAGAAGGACATAGCTGAGTACATTGATAGGTATCAAAAGTGCCAGCAGGTCAAGGCAAAGCACCAACATCTAGCAGGATTGTTGCAGCCCTTACCCATCCCGGAATGGAAGTGGGAAGTGATCTCTATATATTTTATAACAGGTCTTCCCATGACAGTGAAGAAGCATGATTCAATCATGGTTTTGGTGGACAAGCTATCAAAGGTATCTCACTTTATTCCAGTCAAGTCCACTCACAAGGTTAATGACATTGCAAATATCTTCATGAGAGAGATATTCAGATTGCAAGGATTGCCTAAGGCAATAATTTCTTATCATGATACAAAGTTCACATCCAATTCCTGGAAAGGATTATTTCAAGAATTGGGAACTAGATTGAATTTCAGTACAGCATATCATCCTCAAACAGATGTCCAAACTGAGAGGGTGAATCAGGTTCTTGAAGACATGCTGAGAATGTATGTGATGGATAAACCATCCAAGTGGGAATATTGCCTACACTTGGTAGAATTTGCATACAATAATGGACATCACACATCATTGGGAATGAGTCCATTTGAGGCATTGTATGGCAATAGATGTAGGACTCTAGTGAATTGGGATAGTCCGGTTAACAGGGTAGTGCTTGGGCCAGAGATGATCAAGGAAATGGAATATGAAGTTGCTAAGATCAGGAAGAATTTAAGGGCAACTCAGGACAAGAAAAAGAGTTATGCATATTTGAAAAGAGTGCATAAGGAATTTCAGATTGGGGATCATGTTTATTTGAGAGTGAAACCAAGGAAAATTTCTCTCAAGTTGGGGAGTTGTGCCAAGTTGGCACCAAGATATTGTGGGCCATTTGAAGTCCTAGATAGGATAGGACCAAATGCATATAGAGTTGCATTTCCTGCTAACATAAGATCTCATAATGTTTTCCATATATATTTGCTTAAGAAGTATGTACATGATCCTAATCATATGATTGATTGGAATGTGATACAGGTGGAACCCGAGGGAGATTTCCAAGTAGAGCCTATGCGCATCCTTGACAAGAAGGTCACTTCGCTTCGGAACAGATCCATCGGGCAGGTAAAGGTCCAATGGGAGCACCTTAGTCCCGATGAGGCTGCATGGGAGTTGGAGGATGCCATGAGAGAGGCATTCCCATTTTTGTTCATTTTTTAGAACACCGAGGACGGTGTTGTTCTAAGGGGGAGGGGAATGTAAACCCCCATTTTGACCCTTATGATATATTGGATTTTATGTAAATATTGTGTACATGCGATGTGTGTTTTCCTAGTGTGGAGCTCAAGGCCAAGGCCCCGCTAGTGTATGCTCGGATTTCTATTTAATGGACAAGTATTTGATATTTTGCTATCCATTTTCTATTAAGCCACGGAACATTGTGAAATGATGTAAATATTTAATATTGCAATAAAATACCAAAACTGGCCATGGAAGCAACTAATGAGAAGGGTCCATGTGTATTCCACTAGGGAGTGGTGAGGGGGTTGTGGAATTGAACCATAGGCTTCCAAATGTCATCTTATGAACCCATTTGACTTTCCTTGATAACATTTAATTATGTGTAAGAAAGTTGTTGAAGAAATCAGTCCATGGCTTCAATGGAGAATGGCCAGCCCGGAAATTCATTGGCAGAGTATGGGCTCTATTTTCTTGACCCACAACTCACTCTACCTCATGGGAATTCGGTTTTCCCTAATTCCCATTCCATTGTGGAACATCTAAGCTTCAGTTTTCATCCATTACACATGCCCAACAGTGAGAAAAACCAGAAATCGCAACTGTGAATTAACCCACGTTTTGAAGTGCCATAAACGCCCAGGATTTTGTATTGACAATGAAATCCAATGGGGGATCCATAGAAATGAACCTTGGGGTGAAATTGAGAGTATTAGATACCCCGAAATCCATTGGAAAACCTAGGTTTTTTAGCCCAGAAATCCAATTACGGGATGGAGTTATTTGGTCACCGAATTGTGAAAATCTAAGTGTGAATGAGAGAACATAGGTTGGGATTGCTTGATAAACCTAGTGAAGACTATAATCTCAAGGAATTAGTGGCTTTGACCTTTCTATGCCCACCCTGAAGAGCACTAGAGGGAAGGGACACCTGAGGGACTGTGCAACAAAGAAGGGGACCTTCCTTGTGTTGGGTGTGGTAGGTATTGTGGGTGTCATGACTGTTTGAGTTTAGTTGAGATGTATGTAGCACTGTGGCTGAGCTCACTGGCTTAGCATCCTCCTCATTTCCCTCTTGCATGGTTGATAAACCTAACTGTGTGTTGGCTAAGGCATGACTGGTTGTGTGAGATCATGGTTGTGAGTGAGCCTGTCTAGTTTCTCCTCAGTGGATACACATCACAGCTCAGGGGTGGTCTCTCAGCTGAAAGAATACAGGCTGGATAGAGACCTATGGTTGGGTGGAACGTTGCTCTCACATAGCCAGTTGTTGGAGAGTTTCATCTTAAAGATAAGTATTATATGTGGTTTGAATATGTTAATTCTGTGTTCTACCATGTTTTAATTGATGCATGTTATTGATATGTTGGATGCATGTTATTGATATGTTGGATGCATGATGTAGTTGTGTGTGGATAATGTTTATTTCCGCTGTGTTTATATTGAGTATGAATCTGCACGCATAAGTTTTTATTTAATATGAATTTTGTTAGTAATGAACGAGGATGAGCTTTCCAAAGAAGCCCAGAACGTTAGTCATGTTCCCTTCCTTGCATCTGATCAATGGGAGGGGATGTGACATAGGTATTTGAATCCTTCTTATAATTTTATCTCTTTGAATGGAAAGCACAAAAATAATCTCTTAAAAACCTCTACCTCCAAACCATTGAAAAATATACTTTATATTTTCATATTAATTTCCATTCCCGTGGCTTTTCCATACAAACATAAAAAATTACTTTAGCTGGACAAATTATTTGAAAACCCCATTTATAAAGAATAAAGCATTGTCTACTAACAAAAGATGGTTAAGGTTGCAAGAATGATCTATATTCACCCTTGAAATAATACCATCTCTCTTTGCCTCCCAAATGGCCCTGCTAAGGCTCTTTGCTACTGGAAGAAATAACAATGGAAATAAAGAACAGCCTTGGTGAAGGCCTTGTGAAAGTTTGAAGAATTTTGCAAATGATCCATTAATAAGAAGATAAAATTATATCGTAGAGACACATCCCATTATCCACCTCACTATAGGGAAATTAAAGCTTAACTGAAGAATAAAAATTCTTAAGTATAAATTAATGGTTCGGTCATATGCTTTTGTCAAATTTGGGTTCAAGGAAACTATAGAGAGCTTTTCTACCTTGCTTGAATGAATACCCTCCTATGTAGCCCCAATTGCTTCAAAAATTTGTGTATCTTCCTAAAACCCAAATTGAACTTGTGATATAACATCTAATAAAATCCTTTCTACCATGATAGCCACAACATTTGAGATAATTTTATGCAAACAATTTTGTGAAAGATTCGCCAACATTTTATAAGTTTTTTTTTAATTCTATGAAATATTCGCCAATATTTGCTAAGATTATAGACTTTTGTGAAAGATTCACCAAAAAAATTATATATACATATGATATTATTAATAAAATAGCCTTCACATTTTTCTATGC
The DNA here is from genome assembly GCA_027924585.1 of Larix kaempferi. Lineage (NCBI taxonomy): Eukaryota > Viridiplantae > Streptophyta > Pinopsida > Pinales > Pinaceae > Larix > Larix kaempferi. The sequence continues at coordinate 1,646,042 of BSBM01000738.1, forward strand.
ATCATGGGCTTCGCCCATTTATTATACATATAAATTTAGGGGGGTTTCTTAAAATTATCCTTGGTACATACCGGGAGTGATGTCAACATATGGTTGGTCATCACCCAGTTTAGTTGGTAGGAGGTTTTCAGGATTGCTCATGGTATTAGGGTCATAGTAGTTAAGCTGGTAGAGGGTAACTACTTTCCCATTTAAGGGAAACATCATGATACAAAATACTAAGGAGGCTACCGCCTTCATGGCATACACGTACTACACCCCAAGAGGATGTTGTAGTCTATCTCAGCATCGATCACTTCAATATCAATCATAACCATCTTGCCCCCTAGCTCTATGGGGACATTTTGGTACAATCGTATTGGTTAGGATGGTCTCCCATCATACGCACAAAGAGCGATAAATGAGGGGACCATCTTGGGGGATCCTAATTGTTTCCATACTTTTATGGACATAATGCAAGTGGATGCTCCTTCGTCAATGATACAATAATGGAACATGATGTTTTTAACCGTGACTGGTACTTGAAATGCGACTCATGATGGTAGTCGCGGGTCACCTTTGTCAAGATCAAAGGTCATTATGTGCGAGTCGGATTGGTCAAACGCACCAAGTGCATTGAGTAATGATTTTCGTTGTGTTGGGAAATACTGTAACACTTCTAATGTGAACATAACCGCAGGGGATTGAGCCAAGTCATCCACAATGCTGTAATTGTGGGCAAATTTCACATGGTGGTTATTAGGGGTATGACAGAATAGTACTCTCGAAATATGTGGGATTTTTTCGGTATTCAGCCATGGTATTTATAGAGTGTCCCTAGGGGGGATAAGAACATCTTCCACTTGGGGGGTGGAAGGCCCATCATAACCCTTGTCTCACGTCTGGAGGTTTATATCCAAATTATAGATATTTTGGAAAGAGATATGACCAGGTGGACGAGGATCTTGTTCTTGTGTAACTGCCCCTTGATTGGCTAAGGGTTGTTTTAATACTGTTTTTTATGTTTGGGGACGATTCATTTCCTTAGGAGGGTTTGTCACTATCTTATTTTTATCTTCCACCAACTATTGGCATTCGGGGAGAAGAGGACAATGGTGTGTGTCGTGACCATAATCACCGCAAATAGAGCAACAATAAATAGTTCTCAGGGGAGGATTCTTCCCTTGTCTAGGGGGATTGTTAGTCCCTCCATTTGGATCACCCGTATTCTGGTTTTGCTGGGGATGGGGATTTCCCCCTTGACTCGACTGTTGGTTCTGCTTGTTCTTACCTTTCTTCTTCCCTCGAGTTTGTGGATTCTGGGGGTTCACAGTGTTCAATTACTCAAATTGTTGAGCTTGTTGAACATAAGTAGGTTGAACTAGGTTAACCCCCATGTGGGGGGGAAGGTTGGTGATTAGTTGGGCATGGGAAAGGGTAATACAGATTATATCCCGACAGTGAGACAAATTTCATTTGCGCTCCGTAAGAGGTGGATGTAGGAGCGACTGGCACCAAAGGTGGTGTAGGAACTGTCATTGTTTGGCTAATGTTTGGGTATATAAGACTATATGTCCCATATTGTAATTGACCAATTGATGGTGTTAGTACTAGTGTAGGGGGTACCGATGTAGGTGGCATGGATGGGTAATACAGAACCATGTTGAATGATATCGATGCGGTGGGAGGAAACTTTCCTAAATGGGAAATGGACCCAATAATCCCATCCGCCGAATGTGACGAGCCCAAAGGTGTAGGATCCAATGACCGATGTCGTGGGGCATTAGGGAGGATTATGTAAATATATATAGACTATGCATATATGAGGTCAAAATGTTGTGCATTCAAAATAGCCTCTTCCTCACTTTGTTGCATGGAGGTGGTGACATCTTTAGCTATGGCGGGTTGGAGATATTTGATAAACCAATCCAACACAAAGGAAGGTTGTATTTCGATCTTACATAGTGTGTGGAGTATACGCTACTTGTGGATGTGGTCCGCGATGTGGGTGGAAGTATTTTGATGAAACTCGGTGAGAATTTTGAGACCTAAATCATGTCGGATTGGAAATTGAAAGTATGTAAGAAATGTGATGGCTAATGTCGCAAATGTAGAATGGGTGGCACTTTCTAGGTTTACTACCATTTTGTTGTTTTTCTAGTGAGGGTACACTGGAAAATGAGAAGCCTCACACAGTCATAAACTATGCTGTTAGATGAACACCATAAGTGGAAATACATAACATGGTTGGTGGGATCACCTCCCTGTTTTCCTTCAAATTTGGGAATATCAGAAGGAAGCTTGTCTGGCATAGTTGACCATGTCGCATCATGAGAAATGGGGTCATTTGTCAGTTTGGCCAAATCATGTAGATTTAAACTAGCCATAAATAGTAAGGTAGGGATGGCGGGTCTTGCCATTCTATTTGGGATGTGATTTCCATGAGGGGGAAACCCAGGTGGTGTTGTGAACAATGGTTGACCTCCTATAAGGGAGGATGTGTCAAAGGGACCTAAGGGATATCCTTGGGGAGAACACAGCGGGATACTACTTCAGATGGGGGAAGAAGTGGTGTAATTGAGAGACTCTTCGAGGGGAGAAAATATATATAGAAAGGTTTTTCCTCGACCAGATGACCCTATCAATGTTTCCTAGGAATGACCCCAGCTTGAATTCCCTCCGCGTGGAATACAGGCGGGAAGTGTGAAAACACCCCTCAAGAGAGGGGATAGGCCTTGTAGTCTACGAGACGGCCTTAGGGTGTTGTTTTGTTCCTCAATGGTGAAGGCTTTGTGTCAATATGAGAGTGGTAATGGAATAAACACAATTGAACAAATGCAAAAATATGACAACCACAACATATGCAAAATGGTGCAACAAGTGAGTAATATGTGCAATATTGGTTTTAGTGCACGAGTTCCCACATGTAGGTTCTCTTTATTACGAGTTAGTGAACTTGTAGTTAAAAAGAAAATAAATGTAAATTCCCTAGCCGACCTAACATCCTTCCTCTCAAATGTAACTAGGCCTCCCAAAAGCACAATTGATGGTGATAATGGTATCCACGCACCAATCGACTAGTGGAGGTAGAGTTAGTTCTATCGAAGATGGGGCCAATGATCCAATCAAGAAGACTTGGAAACACCTCCCAACGGAAATATATAACTTCAGGATTCAATTTCACTCACAATTTCTCCTTGGTGATGTACTAATTTGTGCCACTAAGATACCGTACGTCAAGTGTGGATCAATGGTTAGTCCTGCACGGTATAGTCTCGTTTCCCTACAACAAGTTGAGTGGCTTATAGGGGAGATCAAGGTAGCGATATCTCGACATTCACCTCCTTTTTCATGATGCACTTATGATCCGGGTTCTCTTTTAACACTTGCTTTTAGCAGGATTTTGTAAGAACCCTAAAGGACAGCAATGCTATGTTTGAAAATATTCCTAATGAAACTAGATTGGTGGGAATTAATGGATGCCTAGGACAATCAATCCTACCTAACTAAAATATTTTTTTGTGACCTCCCATGGAGGATTTTAGTTGTTTAAGACAATTACAATGTTGATTTTAAGGGGTTTGTGTGTTTCACTCATGGAGTGTAAGAGCGGTATTACACAATTCCTACCTTTCTGATTCACCAAGCTCACATGAAGTGTGAGGTGAAGAGCATACTTTGGATTGGAAGAGTCTTTAGGCCTCTTATTGTGTGCTAGTGGAGCAAACACATTTGATAAAATAAAAAACAAATGATTCCGTTGGAAAATTAACTAAAAGAGTATATCAAGCAATATGTACTTTTAACTCTAAGAGATGCTCATGGCGCTTCACAAAATCGAATTAATCTATCTAATAGACAAGTGTGCAATTGAGGTATTTCACACTTCTCACCCTTTTTCTGATTCACCAAGCTCACATGAAGTGCGAGGTGAAGAGCATACTTCGGGAGAAAAGTGTCTTTAGGTCCTTGCTTGTATGCAAAAAGTGTTTTCTACACTAGCAATACTACTAAAAACAACATGTCGATTTGATGCATAACAAGAAATGGTCCTGAATACTATTGACAACAATAAGGCCCATTGAAAGCCTCAAATTTGGTTACCTAGTTAAGTTTCGAGAGAGATGTACTCTTTACTTCCTAATATTGGTCTAGGTGTGCTAATTACTAAAAGATTAAGTAATTGGGTGATTTAGCCTTAATTTAAGTTCACTAGTAAGAAACAATTGGGCTACCAAACTAAGCTATGTAGATAAAAAGCAAATAAATAATAGTAGAACAGTTAAACCGGACTGAGTCGCATGTACCGCACGAGTTAATACAAAATAGACGCGTTGTAGTGTGGGTAATACACTAACCTTCCGCTTGCTTGCCACCTACCATCAAGGGGCAAGTTTTTATCTCCATTGTTCTTCCACCTACTTAGCATTTAGTTTGGACAAGAAAGGCCTCCCTAAGGGATATTGTTGGCTTCCCTTGAAGCCTTCACCTCCTAGGTGTTGTACAACTATTCCATTGGGAAATACAAGAGTGGTTTAACATACCTTTGGTTTTTGTTGGAGTTTTCATCTTCCCCCCATCTCTTTTATTTTATTTTTATCAATATTTTCATGTTTGAATGTGAAATACACCAACAATATCTTGCAGTATCACTTGGACGAATACCAACCATCCAAAAGGGGCTCCAAGGACTGAGGCCTTGCAGCAACCTACAAGGATTGTCCCTAAACCTACGCTAGGCACACGAATTTCCAAGTTGAATCTTCGCTATTGGTGTGGAAGAGATGTCAAGAACCACGCGAATGTGGAAAAAAAAAGCTATGGCTGTGATGGGCCCAAATTCTGGAAGCAAGAGGTGGAATACCTACTCTCCTACAAGTGAAAAACACCTAGAATTAGATACTTAGCATAAAACAATCTAGTTTAAAAAGAAATGATGAAAAATAAGTATGGTCGCCATTAGAACGGTTATGGAAAAAAAATGCACAAATGCACTCTTTCACTTGGTGAGGGTCTAAGCCTTGTAGGTTTCTTCAAGGCTTCAGTCCTTGGATCCCCTTTTGGATAGTTGGTATTCCTCCAAATGATCCTGCAAGAGATTGTTAGTGTAGTTCACATTCAAACATGAAAATATTGATGAAAATAAAATAAAAGAGATGGGGGATGATTAATGCTCCTTAGTGTGTGAGGAGCCAAATTATGATCCTTGGGGAGAATTGAGTCTTTAATGCACCACTAGGCATGAGTGGTCCCACCATTTTGATAGTAGCGCGTCCATCGAAGGAAAATACGTGCGGGTGTAGTGCGAGCATTGTTCAGGTAACCTGCGCTATAGCGCGGGTTAACTGTGTAATACCCGCGCTACCCTTTGTTTTGACTATTTCTTGGCACTTCTGGACTCATGTTTTGTTTTAGATCTATTGAGGATTCATGTGGTGAGATGCATTCTTTATGTTGTGACGCTTTACTGGATGAATCGCCGAAATGTCGCATGTGTGCGATTTTTAGGTGTTAACAGGTGGTCAGGGGTTAGAGGTAGAGAAGGGGGGGTGTTAATGGGTTAGAGAGAAGCAAGGAGAGAGAGATAGGTGAAGGGAGATATGTTTGAGGGTGGTAAGGTATTAGCAGTAGAGAGATGGTGACTTTAAGGGGTTAGAGAGAGAGAGAGAGAGAGAGAGAGAGATTGGGGGTTGGTAAGGGGTTATAGGTAGAGAGATAGCGGGGTGTTAATGGGTTATAGGTAGAGAGAGAGGGAGGTGTTAATGGGTTAGAGGTAGAGAGAGAGGGGGGTGTTGAGAGAGAGAGAGAGAGATTGCGAGGTGGTAAGGGGTTAAAGATAGAGAGATACAAGGGTGTTAAGGGGTTAGAGCTGAAGATAGAGGGGTTTTTAGGAGGTTGGGGCAATGAGATATGGATGGGGGTAAGGTGTAGGTGTAGGTGGTAGAGACAGATAGAGAGAGTGTGCGTGAGATAGGGGGAGTAGGAGAGAGATAGAGAGGAGGGGATTTAGGTAGGGAGAGAGGGGGGTGTTAGGGGGTTACGGGTAGGTGGAGTAGGAGATATATATAGAGAGGGGGTTGTATTGGAGATTTTCTATCACCCCCCTTACCTCTTTCTTCACCAGTAACATCTAGGGAATCCATAGATTCTAAATATAACCAACCTAGGGATTCAAATATCAAAATCTAGGGCTTCATGGAGATAACCATCGGGAAATAAATGTTGTAATTTTTCTAATTTGATGCACACCATCCAACGGAAAATGGATGTGGAATTTATCACCATAAGGGTGGGATAAATCCCTCTAAAAATTGTCATTGGGACAAATCCACGAAACATGATAAGGGTGCGAAACAAATTTTAAAATACAACCAAAAAAATATGTGTGTTATTATTATTAATAAATGCATATTGGTGCTACTAGGAGGTTTTCAATATCAGGTATGGGTGTTCAAGCCTTTGGTGGAATCTATGGCCTCCTAGAGGGGATATAGGCTCCATGCAAAGGACAATGACTATTCCCGTGATATGGAACCTTCATTGGAGTTCATCATTACAACTAAAGATGTAGCTGGCATAGGTGCTCCTACTACCTTGTTGGATTTTAACCATGAGAAGGGATTTCAGAAACAAAATCATGATTCTATATGCAGCATGGGACAATCCACCAAAAAGAATAGAAGGGAAGGTGGTTATATTGGAGAAAAAGGTATAAAATATGACAGTTTCATATTATATATTCTTGAACGAATATAGACATTGACCTTTTTTCTAAATTAGATATTAGTGCAAATATATAACCCTTTAGATTTCTTTCCTATTTTAAATAGAAAATTATTGTTTTCATTGCAGGTATTGGACTTAAGAGCATTTTCTTAGTCACAAGCCAGCCTTGCATTTTTAGAAATTGATATAGGATAAGATTCAATGAAATCCATCCCCCTAATGTTAAGATTGGATATATTATTCCTGAATGGATAGAACATAGGACATGCACCACACAACTCAAAGAAATTTATGGATGACAACTTCCCATTACTTTTGTAGTTCTGCCCCTATATCCTGAGAAGGTTGAAGCTGTAAAGCAATTGCTCTCTATTATTCATCCCGAATTTATTTGGTTTATGCCTAAGATAAAGAATCTCTCAGTTCATGAGATCGAACATATGGATCTTAACAATATTTATACAATCTCTATTTTACGAGAAACAAACCTTAGAACTTCTCAGAGCAATGATAATGACTCCTTCATTTTGCATTTGTTAGCAGAAGAATATCATTTTTTGACAAAACAATGTAGTTATTGCATGTGGAGGCAACGATTTCCTTTGGAAGACAAGTGTAGGGATGAGCAGAGGAAAGATGTCAAAAAATGGGCTATTACATTAGCTTTTCCATTGGGCGAATGACTTATAGAAGGAAATATGAGGGTTGTAGGAATCTATGTTTTTATTCCCACAGAAATGTTAGTTGGATTTCCATTTAAAATACAAGCATATTTTTTACTGGTTTTTTTAATAGAAAGTATCATTTTCAATAGCAAGTTGAACCAAGGAATCCTTTATTTTGTTCCATTAGTTTTTTTTCAACATTTCGTACTCTGATAAGTGGTAATGCGCCTCTATCATCAAAAAATTGGGTCTTTACATGCCTTCCCTTTGAAACTCCTCATTATCCACAACTAACACAACTTAGAGATGCCATTCAGACCCAATTAAAAGCCGGGGAATTTCTTTTATCTGACATAATATTTGGGGATAAACATTTATGTAAACTAATAGAGGCTCAGAAAATACTCCTATCTTTTAAACATATTCTAGAGAAAGCAAGAGGACAAAGTCAACAAAGCGACCATAGTCATATTTTCTCTCATAATGTACACATAGTCCATCCTTACCTTGATAAACAATATTTTTATAATAGCTTGAATTTTTTGGGCATGGCTAATGTGTCTGACAATTGGTATTCTCCTTGTATTTGGTCATCTGGTTGGTTGAAAGGCCTGCCTAAAAATCTGTATGTTGAACTTATTTGTTTCATTGCTGAAAATTAGAAGGGACTTTCAAGTCACCTGCAAAATGCTCCTTTGTTGAAGTATGTAAGCTCTTCCAACAACACAAATTTGGAAAGTGTATCAAATCCTCCCATCTACACCAGAATTGATCTTTCGTTAAAGGAGTCGAACATATCCTAGATGACCAAATGGTCTGTGGAGCTTGGAAGTGCTTTCAAATATTATTTCATTCCTGAATATCATCATAAGGCAATTATAAATTTAGATCCTCAGGAAGGTTGAATCAACATCCTAAAATTACATAACTTTCTATCTCAGAGTTTGTTGAGAGGCTCTTGCATGTAGTATCAGAATCAACAGATAGTAAACTTTTATCACCACCATACATTTTTTGCACTATTCATCTGCAAGTAACTACATCTGGCCCAAAAAACTTACCAGTATTTGTGAGAATATTCCCCTTGTAGATTAAGGTGGAAATATCAGTAGGGAACGAGGCTCTCTAAAGTTTCTCCTGCTACATCCACGAGTAACCGGGCCAAGCTAATGGAAAGGAATCCCTGGAATACTATGGGATTTTCAACCATTTATGAAGATTACCTTAAATTACAACCTCGTGTAGGAGGTTTGATGTATTCAATTAATGATTTGGTTCCATTCTTTCAAAGACACCTTAATGTAGTAGATATTCCAGAGCTATTTCCTCTTAAATCCAATCTTCTTGTTGTTTACCATGCTTTGACAAAGGAGAATGCATTTCTTTTTTATATAGTGGATCCTATTGGGAAATAAATGCTGTAATTTTTCTAATTTGATGCACACAATCCAAAGGATAATGGCTGCACAATTTATCACTTGAATGGTAGGATAACTCCCTCCAAACAATGTCATCGGTAGAAATTCACGAAACGAGATAAGGGTGGGAAAAATATTTTAAAATAAAACCAAAACAATGTGTGTTATTATTATTAATAGATGCAAAATTTAAAATACAACCTAACCCCCCACCCCCCCTCTCTCTCTCCCCTTCCTCTCCCTAACCCTTACTAAACCCTAACCCCTCACCCCTTAACACTCCCCCGTCCTCTCTCTCTCTCTCTCTCTCTCTCTCTCTCTCTCTTCCTAACCACTAACCTCTAACCACTCTCTCTAACTCTTACTAAACCCTCTATGTCTCTACTTCTAACCCTTTAAAAACTCCCCTCTCATTCTACCTCTAATCCCACCCCCTAATTCCTTTTAATGTCTTTTTGACCAAACCAAACAATATAGTTGTCATGTTAAATATCACGATAAAATTGTAATGTTAAATATTGCGTATGCATTTTAGTGAAAAAAAACGCGTAAGCAATTTAGTTAACAAAAAATGTATGCATTATTGTTATGTAATGTCCCCATCCCTCAATCCGACGAGCAGGAGGGGACATTAACTAAACCAAGGCCTCAAAATTTCTCCCCGTAACCATAATTATGAATTCTTAATAGTTAAAACGCATGTGTAGACATGAAAATAAACACACAGCGGAACGAACTAACTCCACACACACAACATGCAATTTATAGGCACAATTATCACATGAATACAATAAAATAATTGCACATCAAATATACAAGAATACTTAACTTTAAACAAAGAAGATCCAAGCAACTGGCTATGTAAGAGAGATTTTCCACCCAGCCATAGGAACTCTATCTAGCATGTACACTTTCTGCATAGAGGCCACCCCCAAGATGGGCAATGATGCCACTAGGGCAAAGGAAAAACCTACAGGATTCTATCTCTCATCCCACAACACATTCTGCTCATTATTCTTAGCCAAAAATCTCAACTAGAGCTCTACAGGGGTCTCACTAAGCCATCACAACCATGGAAATCCTTCCAACTACCCCACACAACACAAGGAAGGAATTTCCCTTCACTGATTCACAGTTCCATCAGGAAATCCTACCCTTACAGTGGTTACCAATGTGGGAAGTAAGAGTCCAACCTGTTGTATGCTAATGGAGAACCTCCTACAACATTAATTCATGGCTTATAAAGCATCCAAAAGTAGCAGAACTCAATGAGTATAGGTTCCTATCTTTCCAAACCTCCATGCTCACCTTCATCCATCTATTTTTCGTTCCAAAATGCAGCCCTGTCCTCAAATTCGAATTTTCTGGATTAAACACCAGTTTGGTAATGGATATGAACAGCAATGGAAAACTCTACGTAGTGTAGCAGCATGCATGAGAGAATGATCAAAATAGTGTTGAATCCAAGGGTATGTGTAATGTCCCCTCCTATCATACCAGCATGATTGAGAGGACGTGACGCTAAAACTAGGCATCTAGCCCCATGCATTATTAAGTAAGCATTCACATAATATAAAAGAACATATGGGAATGTATAATTATAAGAAAACACAGCGGAAGTAATTTCAATAACATATCCACCATACATTCAAGATATTCATAAATAAATAATTGCAAAGTTAACACAAGAGAGTACTTATCTTATAACAAAGTAGTCCCAAGCAACTGGCTATGCAACTGCAACGTTCCACCCAACCATAGGCCAGTTGTGCTTGTCAACCTCTTGATACAACTGCCACCCCCGAGCTGGGCATGATTTCTACAAGGAACCAGGGAACAGCAGACTCGCACATAGCCAAGCATACACCAAGATGAGCCAAGCCAATCTACAATTGGGTTTATCAGGCTTCTAGGAAATGGAAAGGAAGAATTGCTAAGCTAGTGAGCTCAAGCACAGAGCCAGGGATACCTCTACAAGATCTATCTAGCTTGGCACCCACAATGCCTACACACCCCACTCAAGCAAGTATTCCCTTCACCAATGCACAATCCCTCATGCCATACCTTCCAATCTAGAGTATCTAAGGTGTGCATAGAAGAGTAGCCAACCCTCTTGATCTTCTTGAGAGGTTACTCCCTCCACTAGGTTTATCAAGCCAATTTTGTCCACTACCACTCCAAGTTTATTGCTCACAGGTTCAAATCAAAACATGGATGCACATAACAGCAAAAGTATAAGTGCTGGGCATGAAGAAACGTTACAGTGAGATGCCCAAGATGGGGTTTTCATTAACTTCAGAAAAATGTGGGAAACACAAAAACGAAACTGGAAGATGGGGAACAACCTTGGGAAGCCAAATCCATTTTCAGAAAAACGTTCATGGACATTCTGGGGCAAAAATAGCCTCCATAACAGTCCCAAATCATGGTCCTCCTCTCCCAGCCATTGTGTAACACAAAAACGAGCTCCCAACCATGGAAAAATGTAGGGAAATGATGAAAAACATGATGGGGAAAGACCCAGTAGTTCAGACTGCGTGAGAGAGGAAAAACTATCTCTTTAGAATGGCTTTGGGCACCATTTCGTGGGTGTTTTCTTGCCCAAGAAGCAAAAATACGAATTCCCAGGTTGATGGCTTGCCCATGCACGAAATTGGCTGCCATACCTCTTCATTCCCAAGGCATTAACTGCCTCAACCAATTTCTGAAAGAATTAAATGATTGGGTCCATAACTCAAAATGGGTAGTTGGTGGTTTATGGGTTTTCTCATTGACACATGGATTAACACCATTGGCTCAAGAGTTTGAATAATTTCCCTCCCTATTCCTTGTAGAATCATGCCCCCATCTCTTTGTTGCATTGCATAGCCAGTTGTGGGTTTTTTCATTAAAATTCGTATTTACATAATGTCTTAATTTACATTGTGCCTATCTAGCACAAGAACCATAGGCATTTATTTTTAATTGCCGATACATAAAACGCTAAATCAATGGTGGGGCCTTGTCCTTGAGCTCCTCACCATGATTAAATATCAATATTTACGTCATTTACGATCTAATGCAAAGGGGGTCAAAATGGGGACATTACATTCCCCTCCCCTTACATTAGCACTGTCCTCAGTGCTCGTCAAAATTGAACAAAAATGGATATGCCACCCTCATGGCATCCTCCAGCTCCCATGTAGCCTCATCGGGACCGTAGTGCTTCCATTGCACCTTTACCTGTTCGATGGCTTGGTTTCAGAGCAATGTTATCTTCTTGTCTATGATGCACAACGGATCAGTTTGGAATTCTCCCTCAGGTTCCACCTGGATCACATCCCAATTAATCACATGGTTAGGATCATGTACATATTTCTTAAGCAAAGAGACATGAAAAACATTATGAGCTTTAGTGCTAGCAGGCAATGCAAGTCTATATACAACTAGCCCTATTCTTTCAAGCACTTCAAATGACCCACAATATCTAGGTGATAGCTTGGCACAACTCCCACGCTTCAAGGAACTCTTCCTTGATCTCACTCTAAGATACACATGATCCCCAACATTGAATTCCCTATGCACTCTATGTTTATTTGCATAGCTTTTCTGTCTATCCTGGGCTGTTTTTAAATTCTGTCTGATCTTGGCAACTTCTTGCTCCATTTCCTTAAGCAATTCTAGCCCAAGTACAATTATGTTCACTGGATTGTCCCAAGTCACTGGTGTCCTACACCTTCTGCCGTACAAAGCCTCATAAGGACTCATTCCCAACGATGTTGGTTGCCCATTGTTATATGCAAATTCTACCAAGTGTAGATAATCCTCCCACTTGGATGGTTTGTCCATTACATACATGCAGAGCATGTCTTCAAGCACCCGGTTTACTCTTTCTGTTTGCCCATCTGTTTGAGGATGGTATGCGGTACTAAAGCTTAGCTATGTACCCAAATCTGCAAAGAGACCTTTCCAAAAATTGGAAGTGAACTTGGTATCCCTGTCAGAAATTATTGCCTTAGGCAACCCATGTAATCTGAAAATTTCCTTCATGAAAATATTTGCAATGGCATCGGCTTTATGTGTGGACTTAACCGGTATAAAATGTGTTGCCTTTGTTAACTTGTCCACCACAACCATGATGGAATCATGTTGTCTCACAGTCATTGGTAATCCTGTAATAAAGTCCATGGATATTACTTCCCATTTCCATTCTGGAATTGGCACTGGAAGCAATAAACCTGCTGGATGTTGGTGTTCACTCTTCACCTGGTGACATTCCATGCACTTAGAAATGTATTCATCGATGTCCTTCTTCATGCCTGGCCAGAAATAATATTTTCTTGCTGTAGCAATTGTTTTCTGATATCTTGGGTGACCAGAGTATGGAGCTTTATGGATCTCATCCATAACAATTCTCCTCAAATCTGCCGCATTTGGAATATAGACTCTACTCTTATAAGTAATAAGTCCGCCTTCTTCCAAATGATAGCCTTCATACTTCTTGCCAAGGTCTTTCTACTGCAATTTTTCCTTTATCTGTACGTACACTTCATCCTCAACAATACGGTTAACAATCTGCTGCTTCAAATCTGGTTGGCAAGTACTAAGTGCTGTCACATGCATTTCATGTACCTTCCTGCTGAGTGCATCAGCCACCTTGTTTTCTTTCCCTTTTATGTGTTTGATTTCAAAATCAAATACACACAAAAATTCCAACCATCTAGCTTGCCTAGCATTTAAAGTTGGCTGATCAAACAAGTATTTCAGACCACAATGGTCTGTCCTTAACTCAAATTTTCTTCCCATTAAGTAATGCCTCCACATCTTTAAGGCATGTACTATGGCTGCAAGTTCTATATCATGAGTAGCATAGTTCTTCTCATGCTCCTTCACCTTTCTTGACTCATAGCATATCATGTGGTTGTCTTGCATAAGAACTCCTCCAAGTCCTTGATTGCATGCATCGGTACATACCACAAAGTCTTTTTTTGGGTCTGCAATCTTCAAAATAGGTGCACTTGTAAGAAGATTCTTCAACCGTTGAAAACTTTCCTCACATCTTGGTGACCATTCAAACTTTATCCCCTTCTTTTGCAAAGAAGTGATCGGGTTTGCAACCTTGGAGAATCCTTCGATAAACCTCTTGGAGTAACCAGCAAGGCCCATAAAAGATCTCACATCAGTCACATTCCTTGGAGTTGGCCAATTCATAATGGCTTCAATCTTCTCAGGGTCTATAGATATTCCTTCGTCGGAGATGATGTGACCCAAATAATGAATTCTATCTTTATAAAAGTCACATTTGCTCAACTTTGCATACACCTTATGCTCCCTTAGTAATTGCATTGTCATTCTCAAATGTTCTTCATGCTCTTCTTCATTCTTAGAATAGATGAGAATGTCGTCTAGGAATACAAGAACAAACTTGTCCAAATACTTGCTAAAAACATTATTCATGAGACACATGAATGTAGCTGGTGCATTTGTGAGACCGAATGGTACCACTAAAAACTCATAGTGTCCATACCTTGTTCTAAAGGTTGTCTTATGAATATCTTCTTCTTTGATTCTTACCTGATGGTAACCAGACCTCAAGTCAATCTTTGAAAATACCTTTGCTCCTCTCATATGGTCAAAAAGGTCATCAATTTGGGGCAATGGGTATTTGTTCTTCACAGTTACTTTGTTCAACTGCCTGTAGTCAATACATAACCTGAGTGTTCCATCTGTCTTTTTCACAAATAGAACAGGTGCTCCCCACGGGGACACACTTGGCCTAATATATTTCTTTTCTAGCAACTCTTGTAATTGCATTTTCAATTCTAGCAATTCCGGTGTACTCATCCTATAGGGTGTCTTAGACACTGGTGCCGCTCCTGGCACAAGTTCAATTGTAAAGTCAATGTCTCTCTTTGGAGGAAGTCCTGGAATCTCATCAGGAAAAACATCCATAAATTCTTGCAATACATGATAGTCCTCCAATTTAAGAGTTTCATTCTCTTCTGCCTCTAAAATGTGGGTTGCATACAATTGACATCCCTTCCTACAAAACTTCTTCAGCTGCATGGTTGAAACCTGTTTAACAAAAGTCACCTTTGGAATGCCTTTTACAACCCTCGGGTTTCCTTCTTCGTCCATGCATTCAAATGTCTTATTGTAGCAGTCAATTTTAACCATGTGTGCTTCTAACCAATCCATTCCAATGAGAATTTCATAGGAACCAAGTGGCAAAATATTCAGATCTGCATAAGTGAAAAGCCCATCCATCTCTAATGGACATTTCTCTATTATTTCACTAACTTTTCTCTTGGTTCTAGTGGCTAGTTGAACTAACCATGATTTACTATGCTTTAATTTCTTGAAAGCACAAATATCAACAATTCTAGGAGTGACATAACTGTGAGTAGATCCAGGATCAATCAAAATAGAAACAGATTGCTTAGCAATCTTACCTTCAACTTCAACCACGGTTGACTGATGATCTGCCTGGCGGTCATCTAGTGCTGCATAGATTCTAGGGATTGTCCTCGCCACTTGACCCACAGTTTCAGCTCCCTGGATGTTGTGGACTTGATTTGCATTCCCATTCTGATGTGGACAGTTCCTAAGCATGTGGTCTCCTCCACAACCCCAACATTGAAGTGGTTCTCTTGGCTCCTTTGGATCTCTTGGCTTGTCTCCCATCATCCTAGTTGGCTTAGTCACAACCTGTGATGGTTGCCTTTGCTGATTCCGGAATTGAGGAGGCTTGAACCCCTTCTTCCTTTGATCAAACTTTTCGTTTTTCCTATCCTTCCATGCCTTATGGAATTCTGGTTTGCTTCTGTTTTGATCAAAGCAATACTTGGCCTTTCTTATGGCCTCCTCTAGAGTTTGAGGTTCATCGAACTCAATTCTGTCTTTATATGACTGGGGCAGTCCACTTAGGAAACGCTGAATTTTCACCTTATCATCTCGAATGTACCTGACATATCTTAGCAGCTCCAAGAATTTGTTTGCATATTCTTCCATGGTCAATTGTCCCAATCTCAGCTCATGGAACTCTTTGATCTTATCATCATAGTACCTGTCAGAGAGGTACTTCTGCTTGAAGTGTTTCTTGAACTGCTTCCATACAATCTTCCTTTCATTGATCTTCTTCACTTGCCTGATGTGTTCCCACCATATAGATGCACTTCCATTCAAGTTGAAGATGGCTACCCTTGCCTTCATATTCCCCGAGTAGTCTTGGACTTGGAAATACTTTCTCATCCCAAGAAGCCAAGCTTCAGCTTCTTGACCAGACTTTATCTCTCCATCAAATGTAGGAGGTTTCACCTTCTTAAATTCCCCATGTGAATTGTTCTTGTAGTGCTTCTTCCTCTTACTCGCGCGAGATGAAGAGCTTGAACCCTCAATGGATTCTTCAAAGTCAGATGATTCATTAGAAGAGATCTATGGAGTAAATGTTCTGTCTGTAGAAACTCTTCTTGAGCTACTAGCCCTCTTACGGGAATTCCTTCTAGAACTACTCCCACCCCTTTCTGGATTTGATGTCTGATGCCCATAGTTTATATGCCTTTGGATGCCTGTCAAACTCTGTAGCATGGCTGCATTCAACTGATTTTGTTCTTCCTGAGCTTTAATCATCCTTTCATTATCTTCTCTATAGCTTTGCAACTCCACCCTTAGGCTTCTGATGGTGGCTCCAATACCTGGAGGAGTCTCTTGATTTCTTCTCCCATTAGATTCTGTTTCAACATTTTCAACATGTATTTTCTCCCCCATGGCATCTGTCTCAGGCTCATAGGGATCCTGTGCATCATCCATGATGTTGATTTTCTTGGCCCAACCAAGATCCAAAACTTTCCAACTGTACTATCTAGAGTACTGCCCTGATGTAACTGTGATTCTGCAAAATGTGTTCATCAACCCAATTGTTAGTTGCATCATATTCTCAGAAATTCATAAATTACTTTCATGCATGTGGGAAAATGTTATATTGACAATTTGTCAGATCATAGAATTTTCTCACAATTAATGACATATGAGGGGGGACGACGGGGGTCAAGGGGGCTTGCCCCTGCAGGGCGGGTTGAGGGCAACGCCCTCGTTTTTTTTTTTTTTTTGTAAATCTTTCCATTTCGCGCAATCTGGCGCATAAGTTCCATGGCAATTTTTCCATTTTCGGCACCTGAAAATCTCCCTGAAAAATGGCTGAAATTCCTTGTTTCGGAGCAACTTGTGGAGTTCTTCCACAATTTCGGAAGAGAATTCCTTCCACAGTTTCGGAAGACACTGGGAAATTCTTTCCGCAGTTTCGAGGTGGTTTGCCAAACTCTTCCGCAATTTCGGAACGATTTGCCAAACTCTTCCGCAATTGCGGGACGATTCGCCGAACTCTTCCGCAATTGCAAAACAATTTTCTGAACTCTTCCACAATTTTGAAACGATTCGCCGAACTCTTCCACAATTGTGGGACGATTCGCCGAACTCTTCCGCAATTTCGGAACGATTTGCCGAACTCTTACGCAATTTTGGAACGATTTGTCGAACTCTTCCACGTTGCGGAACGACTCGCGGAATCCTTCCGCAGTTTCGGGCCAACTTGCCAAACTCTTCCACGTTGCGGAACGACTCACGGAATCCTTCCACAGTTTCGGGCCAACTTGCCGAACTCTTCCGCGTTGCGGAACGACTCACAGAATCCTTCCGCAGTTTTGGGCCAACTTGCTGAACTCTTCCGCATTGCGGAACGACTCGCGGAATCCTTCCGCAGTTTCGGGCCAACTCGCCGAACTCTTTCGCGTTGCAGAAAGACTCGCGGAATTCTTCCGCAGTTTTGGGCCAACTTGCCGAACTCTTCCGCGTTGCAGAATGACTCGCGGAATCCTTCCGCAGTTTCGGGCCAACTTTCCGAATTCTTCCCGAAACAGACTTAAACAAAAAATTTCCAAAAACTCTTAAAACAATTTCGGATTTCTTTTCTTCTTTTTTGTGATGACTACTGCCCAGCAGGAGGTAACCTTACCTCTGCAAACTATCCAACTTAGCCAGTTTAGGCCTGATGCTGATACCTGTGGTGATCAGGAAGGGACCTTCCCATGTGACTGAAATCTTGTTTGTCCCATAGAGGTCCAATGCTGCAACCAGCAGTTCTGATACCAAAATGTAATGTCCCCTCCTATCATACCAGCATGATCGAGAGGACGCGACGCTAAAACTGGGCATCTAGCCCCATGCATTATTAAGTAAGCATTCACATAATATAAAAGAACATATGGGAATGTATAATTATAAGAAAACACAGCGGAAGTAATTTCAATAACATATCCACCATACATTCAAGATATTCAGAAATAAATAATTGCAAAGTTAACACAAGAGAGTACTTATCTTATAACAAAGTAGTCCCAAGCAATTGGATATGCAACTGCAACGTTCCACCCAACCATAGGCCAGTTGTGCTTATCAACCTCTTGATACAACTGCCACCCCCGAGCTGGGCATGATTTCTACAAGGAACCAGGGAACAGTAGACTCTCACATAGCAAAGCATACACCAAGATGAGCCAAGCCAATCTACAATTGGTTTTATCAGGCTGCTAGGAAATGGAAAGGAATAATTGCTAAGCTAGTGAGCTCAAGCACAGAGCCAGGGATATCTCTACAAGATCTATCTAGCTTGGCACCCACAATGCCTACACACCCCACTCAAAGAAGTATTCCATTCACCAATGCACAGTCCCTCAGGCCATACCTTCCAATCTAGAGTGTCTAAGGTGTGCATAGAAGAGTAGCCAGCCCTCTTGATCTTCTTGAGAGGTTACTCCCTCCACTAGGTTTATCAAGCCAATTATGTCCACTACCACTCCAAGTTTCTTGCTCACAGGTTCAAATCAAAACATGGATGCACATAACAACAAAAGTATAAGTGTTGGGCATGAAGAAACGTTTTACAGTGAGATGCCCAAGATGGGGTTTTCATTAGCTTCAGAAAAACGTGGGAAACCCAAAAACGAAACTGGAAGATGGGGAACAACCCTGGGAAGCCAAATCCATTTTTAGAAAAAAATTCATGGACATTCTGGAGCAAAAACAGCCTCCATAACAGTCCCAAATCATGGTCCTCCTCTCCCAGCCACTGTGTAACACAAAAACGAGCTCCCAGCCATGGAAAAATGTAGGAAAATGATGAAAAACATGATGGGGAAAGACCCAGTAGTTCAGACTGCGTGAGAGAGGAAAAACTATCTCTTCAGAATGGCTTTGGGCACCATTTCATGGGTGTTTTCTTGCCCAAGAAGCAAAAATATGAATTCCCAGGTTGATGGCTTGCCCATGCACGAAATTGGCTGCCATACCTCTTCATTCCCAAGGCATTAACTGCCTCAACCAATTTCTGGAAAAATTAAATGATTGGGTCCATAACCCAAAATGGGTAGTTGGTGGTTTATGGGTTTTCTCATTGACACATGGATTAACAACATTGGCTCAAGGGTTTGAATAATTTCCCTCCTTATTCCTTGTAGAATCAGGCCCCCATCTCTTTGTTGCATTGCATAGCCAGTTGTGGGTTTTTTCATTAAAATTCGTATTTACATGATGTCTTAATTTACATTGTGCCTATCTAGCACAAGAACCATAGGCATCTATTTTTAATTTCCGATACATAAAACGCTAAATCAGTGGTGGGGCCTTGGCCTTGAGCTTCTCACCATGATTAAATATCAATATTTACATCATTTATGATTTAATGCGAAGGGGGTCAAAATGGGGACATTACAGTATAAGGAAAGACTGAAAAGACAATTGACATAGGTTCTGACCATAGAAGAAATATGATTGCTGACAGTTGACATAACTGTCATGACCCCCGTGCTTCAATAACTACATGAAGTGACTTTTCCCACCAACATCACATGTGCATTCAATGATTGGATTTAATAGTCAAGGGAAGGTAATTGGCTTGTTTAAATCACATGGCATATTTTGGATGAGTCATAAGGTTGACACATGGCATCAGAGGATTTGGTTTCCCCTTTGGCCCCCTTCCTCTTCCCCTCTAGTCGAATAATAGGCCCTCTATTTCTCTTTACACATCCATCTTGGACCATTTTATTAATTTCCAACATAATATTTACATAAATTTCAAATTGTCATGATAAGCCAATCATATGGTCCAAATAAAAATATATACATCATACATGCTTAGCCATTAACTAGTTGGGCCTTGGCCTTGAGCTCCATACTAGCATATTTACTTCATTTGCATGATCTTGATTGAATACATTCCAAGTCAAAACTAGGGGTATTATAGGTTACTTACGCTCCTATCCCCACAAACCCTATAATACACCCCCTCTACAACTCCTAAATACCCCCACATTAATCTAACACCCCCCAACCCACTAACAGCCCCTTCTCTCTCTCTCTCTCACACACACACATCCATATGCCTCCCCCTACCACTAACTCCCCTCATAGTCTCTCTCTCTTCCGTCATCTCCCTAACCCTTACTAACCCCTTCTCTCACTCTCTTTCTCCCCTGCTCCAATTACCCCCTATATCCTAACACTCCCCTTTGTCTCTACCTCTAACCCATTAACACTCTCCCTCTATATTTACCTCTAACCCCTTACCACCCCCTAATGTCTCTCTCTCCCTCCCTCTCTCTCTCTCTAAAACTTACTTGTCACATCCCCATCTCGACCCCATTGCAATAAAATTGTAAATAATGTAAATATTGTTATTAAGTCATGGTAAGGAGCTCAAGGCCAAGGCCCTGCCATTGATTTATCATTTTATGTATCGGCAATTAAAAATCGATGGATATAGTTCTTGTGCTAGCTATGCACAATATAAATTAAGACATGATGTAAATATGAATTTTAATGAAATACCCACAACTAGCTATGCAATGCAACAAAGAGATGGGGGCATGATTCTACAAGGAATGGGGAGGGAAATTATTCAAAACCTTGAGACAATGGTGATAAGCCAAATGTCAATGAATGAACCCC
This sequence comes from Larix kaempferi, assembly GCA_027924585.1. NCBI lineage: Eukaryota > Viridiplantae > Streptophyta > Pinopsida > Pinales > Pinaceae > Larix > Larix kaempferi. The sequence continues at coordinate 1,666,812 of BSBM01000738.1, forward strand.
AACTACCCATTTTGACTTATGCACCCAATCATTTAATTCTTCTAAGAGTTGGTTGAGGTAGTTAATGCCTTGGGAATGAAGAGGCATGGCAGCCAATTTCGTGCATGGGAAAGCCATCAACCTGGGAAAATGTACTTTTTCTTCTGGGGCAAGAAAACACCCACAAAATTGTGCCCAAAGCCATTCTTCACCCATGGTCTTTGCTCTCTCATGCAGTCTGAGCCAGCGAGGTCTTTCTCCTTCACGTTTTCTACCATTTTCCTGCATTTTCCATAGCTGGGAGCTTGTTTTTGTATTGCACAGTGGCTAGGAGAAAGGGAGTCATGTTTTGGGAGTTTATGGAGGTCGTTTCTTCCCCTGGAATGCCCATGAATGTTTTCAGGAAACTATTTTTCTCTCCCATGGTTGATTCCGAATCTACCACTTCGTTTTTGGTTGCCCACGTTTTTCTTCATACCCAGCACTTGTGATTATGCTGTTGTGTGCATCCCTGTTTTGGTTGGAACTTGTGAGAAAGAATTAGGAGTGGAAGTGGACCAGAATTGGCTTGATAAACCTAGTGAGGAGGTAACCTCTCAAGAAGATCAAAAGGGTTGGTTGCTCTTCTATGCACACCTTGAATAACACTAGAATGGAAGGTATGGCCTGAGGGATTGTGTAGTAGTGAAGGGAATAATTCCTTGTGCCAGGTGTGTAGGTATTGTGGGGACCAAGCTAGATAGATTTGATAGAGGTATCCATAGCTCTATGGGTGAGCCACTAGCTTAGCAATTCATTCCTTTCCATCTCCTTAGCAGCCTGATAAAACCAACTATAGATTGGCTTGGTTGATTTTGGTGCATATTGGGTTATGTGTGAGTCTGTTGTTCCCTTTTTCCTTGTATAGATCATGCCCAGCTCGAGGGTGGCAGTTGTGATGAGAGATTGATGATCACAACTGGCCTATGGTTGGGTGGAATGTTGCAGTTGCATAGCCAGTCGCTCGGGACTACTTTGTTAGAAGATAAGTACTCTCTTGTATTAACTCTGCAATGTATTTATTTGATGAATCTCGTGAATATCTTGAATGTATTATAGATGTGTTATTGAATTTATTTCCGCTGTGTTTATTACATATATACATCTGCATATTTATTTTTATATTATGTGAATGTTTATTTAATAAGTATGGGGCTAGATGCCCAGTTTTAACATCACATTCTCTCCATCGCACCGGTATGATGGGAGGGGATGTGAAATTACTAAATCCCTCGCTCACTCTCTCTCACTCTTCAACTCATCCACCTAGATCTAACCCCCACCCACTATCTCTTCCCCAACCCCCTAACACACCACCACCCCATTGGTTCTCTCTCTCTCTCTCTCTCTCTCCCCACACACACACACACACTCTTTAACCTAACACCGCCCTCTGTCTCTAACTCTAACCCCTTACCACACCCCCCCTCTCTCTCTCCCCCCACTCTTCCCCCTAAATATTACTAACCTCCTCTCTCATTCTCCCTTACTCCTCTACTCATCCACCTACACCTAACCCCCACCCCCTATCTCTTCCCCAACCACCTAACACACCACCGCCCCTCTCTCTCTCTCTCTCTCTCTCTCTCTCTTGAATTCTTCTCAGTGTAATATAATGGATAGCAGAGAATGTTTTCTTTTACAACATAGGAGATTTCTTTCGGAATATAAGAGATAAACAAACTTCTTGGTGAAGATATAGAAGCGATAGAGCAGAGAGATCAATCAAATGTGTTCCCAACACAACAATAACAAGCACGAACAATACTCTGCACAAAGAGAAGCGCTTTTCCTTCATTGGAGAATAGAATTCGATTCACACTTGATTCAACAAGCTTGTATATTATATATATTCATTCTTCTCTTCTATTTGTAACTTCTAACTTCAAGATGAACTCGCCCTGAAACTAGATGTATTAATTTTGCATGGAGTGGTGTGCCAAACTTCTCATGCAGTGCTTCATCTCACTGAGCTATCACTTAGGATGAACTCGCCTCTTAACTAAAAGCTTGCTCACTTAGTTAGGTGGCTAACTTATGTGTCAACATGTAAGGGTCGCAACTCACATGTCATCTTTTAGTTTAACATAAGTGTCGTCATGCAATAACACTTAGTTAACTAGATCTTCTTTGTTGTCACTTAATCAACTCTCTTTAACTAAAGTGTGGTCTTTAGTTTAACTAAAATGTAAATACTTTAGTTAACTAATCCCTTTTATTTAACACTTAGTTAACTAAAATCACATTGATTGATTTACTTGAAGTAACCACTACGATTTATTTAGTTAATGGAGACATATCTTTAACTAATGCTTTAACTGAAGCATTGATACTTAACTAAATCTTTATAACTGAAGCTTTAATAATTTGAGTTATCTTTAATTAGCTGAATTTTTTGCATGGGAAACTTCGAATTCTCTTGACCTCTTCAATCTCTATGGTGCACCCTACTTCTCATGCCCTAAGGGAAAGATTTTCTTATTTGATGCACACTGACTTGCTATGGATTCTCCCCTCCTCTTGGAGGAAGTCATGCCACAACCTTTCTAAGTTAGGTTGTACCTCTTGGCCATTTACTGCTACCAAGAATGTATCCCAAGAGGATGGGAGACCATCAATAGTGGTTTGGAGAATATCATCTTCATCCACCACTACTCCAATACTAGAAAGATGATATCTTACCTGAGAGATCTTGGAGAAGAAGGAGGCCACTATCTCATCCATATCCATATTTAAGTTTCAAAGCTTATTCTTCAATGCCCTCTTTGACTTGGGGCATTATTCTCATATATATTAGTCAATGTATCATAAAATTATTTCACGATCTTCAACGGTGTGATCACGATCATTAAGTTATCTTTTACTGAATCATAGATGATCCGTTTAGCCTTAGCTTGATTCTTCTTGAAGTTGATGCGGCCTACATTAGATGTAGGATCCTCCACTATAGTCGATACACGACCATCCAAGTCATGTTCCTCTAGGATGTTGAGAATCCTAGCCTTCCAAGTGTTGAAGTTTTAGGTGCCCTAAAGACAGCCTTCCAGTCGTACAAATACTGATGCCATAGTCTTCAAACCTTGTGCTCAACTTCTCAATATCTACATAGGCTCTAGATGGCATGAAAAACTGAGCTCCTTCATGCCCTGAGCTCTGATACCATGTTGAAATTTGGTTAAGCTTTGATATTTAATTCTTTTAGATGCAGAGACTTGAAGCAATGAGACAATTCAATCCATGAAATTCATTCAACCATAACACAAGATATACCTTGGGGAAAATCCTCAAAATAATGAGAACAAAAACCCCAGAAATTATTCTCAGTATAATATAATGGATAGCAGAGAATGCTTTCTTTTACAACAACGTAGATTTCTTTCAGAAGATAAGATATCACCAAACTTCTTGGTGAAGATACATAATCAATAGAGAAGAGAGATCAATCGGATGTGTGCCTAGCACAACAATAACAAGCACGAACAATATCCTGCACAAAGAGAAGCGCCTTTCCTTCAATGGAGAAGAGAATTTGCTTCACACTTGATTCAACAATCCTATATATCATATTTATACATTCTTATCTTGTATTTTTAACTTCTAACTTCAGTATGAACTCACCCTTAAAATGGATGTATTAATATTGCATGGAGTGGTGCGCCCCACTTCTCATGGAGTGCTTCATCTCATTGAGCTATCACTTAGGATGAACTTGCCTCTTAACTTAAAGCTTGGCCACTTAGTTAGGTGGCTAACTTAAGTGTCGACATGCAAGTGTCACAACTCATGTGTCATCTTTTAGTTTAACATAAGTGTCGTCATGCAATAACACTTAGTTAACTAGGTCTTCTTTGTTGTCGCTTAGTTAAATCTATTTAACTGAAGTGTCGTCTTTTAGTTTAACTCAAGTGTAAATACTTTAGTTAACTAGTCCCTTTTATTTAACACTTAGTTAACTGAAATCATGATGGTTGATTTACTTGAAGTGACCACTGTGAGTTCTTTAGTTAACTGAGAAATAGCTTTAATTGATGCTTTAACTAAAGCATTGATACTTAACTGAAGCTTTATAACTAAAGCTCTATAATTGAAGATTTAATAATTCAAGTTCTCTTTAATTAGATGAAGTGTATGCATGGGAAATTTCGAATTCTCTTGATCTCTATGCTTTATCTTTTATTTCTTTATCTCTTACTGCATGGTCAATATGTGCTAACTTTAATTATCCATCACATTACATTATACTAAGAAGAATTATCGGATGATGTGATCATATTTTATTATTTTGTACCAAATGATCATATGCTAAAGTAATTCACTTTAGAGGTGATCAATCTCTAAATGAGACTTAATAGAAACTGATGATCATGGTTAATAATATATCACACAACATTAAATGCTTTTAACAAGTAAATAATGACCTTTATACAAAAGGTCCACCTCTATATGGGAGGTCCATCTCATGGATACCTTTATATGGAAGGTTCACCTCTATATGGGAGGTCCATCTCATGGATACATTTATATGGAAGGTTCACATGATAATCACGACTTGATACACACAAGTTCATAGCGTTTTGCAATAAGAATCTACAACATCATTACTTTGATCAATTAACTCTATACGGGAGGAATAACCTTTACATGAAAGGAAATCAATGTGCTCACCTCTACACGGGAGGATCAATATTGACTACACAATATTTGTTTGGAGAATGTCTCCTGATGCTATTTATTTAACACTCCTTCTCAGCGAGGGAGACATTCTTTTCCATACCAAGCTTGTCTCGGAAGTACCTGAACTTCGTCACTAATAGAGGCTTTGTTAACACATCTGCAATCTTCTCATCAATAGCAATGTACTGAAGTTTCACTGTACCTTTCTAGACCATGTCTCGGATGAAGTGATACTTCATTTATATGTGCTTCGACTTGTCATGAAACATTGGGTTTTCAGAAATCTTGATGAAACTTTGATTGTCATACCTAATAACTATAGGATCAAAATTTTCACTGAACACCCCTGCAAGTAGCTTTCTGAGCCACATGGCTTCTCAGCGGGCAACACTAGCAGCTATGTATTATGATTCGGTAGTGATTTGAGAAATAGAGCCCTGCTTCCTGCTGGACCAAGATATCATAGGTTATCCTAGGCTATAACAGTAGTTGGATGTGCTCTTATGGTCCACAATGCTTCCTCCCTAGTCTGAGTCTGTATAACCAAGTAACATGACTCCTCCATTGGAGGCATATCTAAGTCCATATGAAATTGTACCTCGAAGGTACCTAAGAACATGCTTAGTAGCGTTCCAATATATATGTATCGGATCATACATAAATTGAATCAGAATTCTCACAACATAACATATATCAGCCTCGAATGTATGAAGTACATTAGCGAGCCTATAAGTTGTCTATACAAAGTGGGATCTATCAAATTGGGAGCCCAGGGCCTGACTCATGAAGTTTCCTCAAATTGGAAACCATCGGTGTAGTCATAGATTTGCAATCTATCATGCCAAACCTATGCAATATATCCACATTCTACTTCCCTTGAGATAGAAAAAATTCATCTTTTCTTTTCCAGATATCATGGCAAAGAAAGTAGTGCATTAGACCTAAGTCTTTCATCTCGAACTCTGAGGTGAGCTCCCTCTTACACCAAGCAATCAGATGTTCCTCTCTGGTGAGAAAAAAATAATCAACATACAAAACCAATATCAACAGTTGGTTCTTCACTACTTTGAAGTACAAATTTGGATCAGCTTCACTCTTACAGTAACCCCGTTTTTTAAGGTAGCTATCAATTATGGAGTACCAAGGTCTGGTGGCTCGCTTAAGCCCATATAGAGATTTCGTTAACTTGCAAACATGGGACTCCTTCCCATGCTCCAAAAATACTTCAATATGTTGAATATAAACCTCTTCCTCAACCTCACCATTGAGAAAGGTTGTCTTCACATCCATCTGGTGAAGTTTCCAGCCTAGAACAGATGCAAGTGCAATCATTGCTCGGATTGCGGTGTACCTTTCCATAGGGGAAAATATCTCTTTATAATCGATGTCTTCTTTCTGAGAGAAACCTTTGGCAACGAATCTGGCTTGATAATTTTGAATGCTACCATCCGTAGCATGCTTTATCTTGTAAATCCATCTGGAAGGCACAATGGACTTCCCATCATGTTTGGGAACAACCTCCCAAACATCATTCTTCATAAAGTTGTACTCTTTTGTCATTGAATATTTCCAAACTTGCTAATTTTGAAGCTTATTCATATGAGGATGGTTCTGAATCACTGATGTGACTCATCAGTGTAACATACCATGAATATATGTCAGGTTTCTTGTGCTCTCTGGATGAGACTGTTAGTGCTCCATGTTTCTCTTCATTTTGGAAGATGTATTGACAGCAATCAAATATTATTTTAGCGGGAGGTTCATCAAGTGACCTCTCAACCAGTTCTATTGGTTCTTCAGGAGCTAGCAAATCTAAGGAATCTTCTGGTTTCTCCATCTCTAACTCTAAAAGGGGGAAATCAGAGTCGGGATCCTCCATATCTAAATCACATTGAATCTCTTTCAATATTTTGAAAGCATCTTCCTCATGGAAGGTGACATATCGACTGACTTCAATGTGTCTCTCACCAGATACATATATTCGGTATGATTTGGATGACTCGCTATGACCCACAAAGGTGTCTTTCTTTCCAGAAGGCTCCATATTTGTTCTCTTTTCTTTCAGTACATGAATGTATACTAGGATCCCGAAGATCCTCAAGTGTGATATGTCTGGCTTCTCACTGGTAAACACTTCTTCTGGTGTATTCTCATCTATAATGGCATGCGAGCTTCTATTCTAGATGTACACAGCTGTACGGGTGGCTTCTTCCCATAATGAGGTAGACATATCTTGATCATGCATCATGGATTTTGCAGCCTCACTTATGGTTCTATTCTTTCTTTCAGAAACCCCATTTTGCTGAGGATTGTATGGTAATGCTAAATGTCTACATATTCCCACATCACTACATAACTCATTAAATGCATGTGAATCAAATTCACCTCCATTATCAGAACTTAATGCACAGATGTGATTTTCTTTCTAATTTTCAACTAAGGCTTTAAACTCTTTAAATTTCTAAGAGTTTCACTTTTAGCCTTCATGAAATAAATCCATGACTTCCTATAAAAATCATCTATGAACAATACATAATATAAGAAGCCACTTAGGGAGGGGCGTGATATGGGACCACATACATCAGAATGTATTAAATCTAAAATCCCTTTAGATCTAGTATAACTGCTAGAAAAAGATTTCTTAACATTCTTCCCAAGTGCACAACCCTGACATACACTATCATGCTCAAAATAAAATATGGGCATACCTTTTACCATCTTTTGAAGTCCTGGTAGCATTTTGTAGTGTAGGTGTCCAATCCTTCAGTGCCATAGCTCGCAGGGACTGATAGTGTGGTGAATCATATCTTGAATGTACTTCCTGGGTACCTTGTAGAGTCCTCCCTCTCGAAATCCAATCACAGTATCAGATTCTAAGATTTTGTTCTTCGGCCATAAAAGTGATTTGTTATCCATCAATATAACTCGAAATCCTTTGTCCTCAAGAAACAAATCTGGGAGGAGGTTCTTCTTCAATCGCGGAACATATAGAATGTCCTCCACATGTAGAATATCATCGGTGCTCAGTTGGAATGAGGTGGATCCAACTCCTTGGATCGAATAAGTTGAGTTGTCCCCCAACTCTACCATGCATGTGAATTCTTTCTCTTTTATATTGGTGATGGTACTCTTGTAACCAATCATATGTTTGGATGCACCATTGTCAATCAACCATGTGTCTGCATTTGTGATGACGGATCCCGAAATGGATGAGGCAAGATAATACCCCCTTCTTGTCTCCTTTTCTTCGGATGCATTCTTTTGAGTGATTTCATCTTCTATGGAGGTATAAGCATGAAACATTCCCTTCCGCTTTGCTCTACAATCTCTTGAGAAATGGCCTTTCTTGTTGCAATTGAAGCATCTAGCTTTTGACTTGTCAAAGCCTTTGTTGAACTCCTTCTTTGAATGAGAGAACTTCTTTTGGAAGAAGGGTTTCTTTCCTTTCTTCATTCTTGCCGTGAGGGCAAGATTTTATTATTTGATGCACACTGAATTGCTATGGATTCGCCCCTCCTCTTGGAGGAATTCATGCAACAACCTTTCGAAGTTAGGTTGTATCTCTCAACCATTTGACGCAGCCAAGAATGTATCCCAAGAGGATGGGAGACCATCAATAGCGGTTTGGAGAAGATCATCTTCATCCACCACTACTCCAATACTAGCAAGTTGATCTCTTACCTGAGAGATCTTGTATAAGAAGGATTCCACTGTCTCATCCATCTCCATATTTAAGTTTCGAAGCTTATTCTTCAATTCCCTCTTTTGACTTGGGGCATTCTTCTCATATAGATTAGTCAATGTATCATAACATTCTTTCGTGTTATTCAATGGTGTGATCACGAGCATCAAGTTATCTTTTACCGAATAATAGATGATCCCTTTTTCCTTAGCTTGATTCTTCTTGAAGTTGATGCGCCCTACATTAGATGTAGGATCCTCCACCACAATGGATACATATCCATCCAAGTCATGTTCCTCTAGGATGTTGAGAATCCTATCCTTCCAAGTGTTGAGGTCTGAGGTTCCCTCAACACGCTCTTCTATTCTTACAAAGATTGGTGCCATAGTCTTCAAATATTGTGCTCACTGCTTCTCAGGATCTACGTAGGCTCTAGATGGCATGCAAAACTAATCTCCTTCACGCCCTGTGCTCTGATACCATGTTGAAATTTGGTTGAGCTTTGGTATTTTTTTTCTTTTAGATGCAAATACTTGAAGCAATGATACAATTCAATCCATTAAATTCATACAACCATAACACAAGATATACCCTCGGGAAAATCCTCAAAATTATGAGAACAAAAACCCCAACAATTCTTCTCAGTATAATATAATGGATAGCAGAGAATGCTTTCTTTTACAACATAGCAGATTTATTTCAAAAGATAAGAGATCACCCAAATTCTTGGTGAAGATACATAAGTTATAGAGAAGAGAGATCAATCGGATGTGTATCCAACACAACAATAAAAAGCATGAACAATACCCTGCACAAAGAGAATCACCTTGCCTTCAATGGAGAAGAGGATTCGATTCACACTTGATTCAACAATCCTGTATATCATATTTATACATTCTTATCTTCTATTTTTAACTTCTAACTTCAGGATGAACTCGCCCTCAAACTGGATATATTAATCTTGCATGGAGTGGTGCACCCCACTTCTCGTGCAGTGCTTCATCTCACTGAGTTGTCACTTAGGATGAAATCGCCTCTTAACTGAGAGCTTGTCCACTTAGTTAGGTGGATAACTTAAGTGTCGACATGTAAGTGTCACAAATCACATGTCATCTTTTAGTTTAACATAAGTGTCGTCATGCAATAACACTTAGTTAACTAGATTGTCTTTGTTGTCACTTAGTTAACCCTCTTTAACTGAAGTGTCATCTTTTAGTTTAACTAAAGTGTACATACTTTAGTTAACTAGTCCCTTTTATTTAACAATTAGTTAACTGAAATCATGCTGATTGATTTACTTGAAGTGACCACTGTGAGTTCTTTAGTTAGCTAAGACATATCTTTAACTAATGCTTTAACTGAGGCATTGATACTTAACTGAAGCTTTAATAATTTGATTTCTCTTTAATTAGATGAAGTGTCTACATGGGCAATTTCGAATTCTCTTGATCTCTATGTTTTATCTTTTATTTATTTATCTCTTACTGCATGGTCAATATGTGCTAACTTTAATTATCCATCACATTACATTATAGTAAGAAAAATTATCATATGTTGTGATCATATTATATTATTCTGGACCAAATGATCATATGCTAAAGTAATTCACTTTAGAGGTGATCAATCTCTAAAGGAGACTTAATAGAATTTAGTGATCATGGTTAATAATATATCACACAACATTAAATGCTTTTAACAAGTAAAGCATGACCTTTATACGAAAGGTCCACCTCTATACGGGAGGTACATATCATGGATACCTTTATATGGAAGGTTCACATCTATACGGGAGATCCATCTCATGGATACCTTTATACGGAAGGTTCACATGATAATCATGACTTGATACACACAAGTTTGGAGCCTTGTCCAAAAAGACTTTACAACATCATTACTTTGATCAATTACCTCTATATGGGAGGAATAACCTTTACACGGAAGGAAATCAAAGTGCTCACCTCTATACGGTAGGATCAATCTTGACTACACAAGATTTGTTTGGAGAATGTCTCCTGATGCTGTATATTTAACAACCTTGACCCACCATCTCTCTCCCCCCTCCTATCCCTAACTCTTACTAACCCCTTCTCTCACTATCTTTCTCCCCTACTCTACTTAGCCCCAATCTCCTAAAACCATCCTCTGTCTTTACATCTAATGCCTAAACACTCCCCCTCTATATCCAAATCTAACCCCTTACCATCCCCAATCTCTCTCTCTCTCTCTCTCTCTCTCTCTCTCTCCAACCCTTACTAACCCATTTGGATGCCTAAGTATATAGAATGATCATATTTCATGAAGGGGGGATTTAGAGAAAGATATTAGTAGGATGGAGAGAGAGAGAAATATCGAGGGGGTTAGGGGTTTGGGGAGGAGTAGGGTGATTAGATAGAAATAGGGGGTTAGGGGTAGGTGGTGTATGAGAGAGGGGGGGATTAGCAATGCTTAGGATGAGGAGGGGGGATATAGGGATAGGATGGAGGGGTTAGTTGAAGGGGGTGAGTAGGAGGATGAGATAAAGAGAGATATTAAGACACAGTCATGGGTGTGATTATGGGGTAGGATGAGGAGGGTATTAGGGGTAGAGAGAGAGAGAGAGGGTTATGGGTTTTTGGAGGAGAAGGGTAATTTGAGATAAATGGGTGTATAGGTGAGGAGCATGACTTTTTTGGGTTAGAGTGAGAGAGGTAAAGGGAGAGACTTTAGGGGGAGGTAAGGGGTTATAGGTAGAGATAGAGGGGTAGTTTTAAGGGGCTAGAGGTAGAGACAGAGGGGTGTGTTAGTATATTGGGGGTAAGTATAACAAGGGAGAAAGAGAGTGAGAGAAGGGGTTAGTAAGGGTGAGAGAGAGAGAGAGAGAGGGAGAGAGAGAGGAGGGGGATTATTGGTAGGGGGAGTCATATGGATGTCTATGTGTGTGTGTGCAACAAGGAGTGCGGGTTGGGAAGATGTAAAATGATATTTTGAGAAACTACAAATCCAAATGTTTAAATATAACATCTAGTCAACCTATCTTGTGATATTTCCTAATGGAATTATTCTTCCTTTAGTTCATGAGTCTTCTGATGGACCCTTGCATTCTATAAAAGTTGTTTTTTCATGTTTCAATTTTATGTTGGTTCATTCTCTCGGTTTCTATGTTATTTCTTGTATCTTTATGACTCTAATTTTGTCTTTCCAATTTCTAAGATTTGTGTATTGAATCCTTTCTTTGGTGCCTAAGAGAATCCTTTTAATGCATTAATGAAACTTGGATTATTAAAAAAGGGTTGAGAAGGTTGTGTGTTTCTCTCTACCTACAAGTAGCTTGTTCCATTTGGTTTGATGTTCTATGTAAAAATATTATTCTTGTTATTAACAAGGAAAGATGTTGAATTTAATGTTTTTTAAATTTTAGACTATTAGTTTATGAAAGTAATATTTGTTTTTATTCTTTTGCACTTCTTTATTTTATTTGGTTAGTTAAATGGTGGAGGTTAGGTGTAGGTGGAATAAGGGAGTGAGAGAAGAGGTTAATAAGAGTTAGAGGGAAGACGGGCGGGGTGTGTTTTATGGGTTTTAGGAGGTTAAGAATAAGGGGGTGTGGGAAGACATTTAATGATTTCTTAGTCATGGAGCCACCTTCTTAAATGCTACCAATCGTTACTAGAAAAAATGCATATGCATTTTAGATGAAAAATGCATACACATTTTGCGTCTTTATAGATACCGCATGTCCCTGTCTGACATACACCCTAACATGTTTGAAGTAAAATACAGTGCGCAAAAAATTTCTGGTTTTAGACAGTTTATTCACTCTGTCCATTACGATAACAATACACAAATTGATGATTGCATTCACCATCTCCATCACAAGTGCTATAAGGATTGCTTGGAGCACCAAAGAAATTGGGCAAGGTTTAAGAATCCAATATAAAAACACCATAAACCATCTCCAATTTTGCACCATTAATTATCTTATAATTTAGGAGCATCAAATGCAATATTTCATTGATAATTGTGGTGGAGTATAGATACAATTGAGCACGAAAAACACAAATCTTGGAGAATATCCTATTGAGGAGCACCATAGACCATCCCACCATTGATTTTATTACAATTGAGGAGCATCAAAGACGATATCTCAGTGATCATTATGGTTGAGTATATAAACAATTGAGCAAGAAAAATACCTATCTTGGAGAATCTCCAATTGATAAGCACCATAGACCATCTACACGATTGATTTTCTTACAATTGAGGAGTATCAAAGACAATATCTAATTGATCATTGTGGTGGAGTATAACACAATTGAGAAAGAAAAATACTAATCTTGGATAATCTCCAATTGAGGAGCACCATAGATCATTGATCATTGTGGTCATGGGAAATCTGCGCAATTGAAAAATAAGATCTGCAAGGAAGAAGCTACCCAAAGAAATCATTGAAGAAATTAGAGAAAAGAGGAAAAATGACATGACCAATCAAATACATTCTATGGACACTCACCCAATTATAGTTTTAGAGGATGCCATGATCCTTCCTACCAATCCACAATAAGAAAGACTGGAGCATTCACTTGAGGGGCCTTCAATTTCCACAACAGTTGAATAAAAATCACCCCATGGCACTAATCACGGAGTAAAATGTAGGTGCACAAGAAGGCCACCTGAAAGACTTGACAATTTTGTCTCTTATGGTCATACAGGTGATGAAGTTAGAGAGGCATTCCATGCCAAACATATGCTCGAAGAAGACAATGTCATCGAGACCGTCCAAGAGGATGTCCAGTTTCCATCATCTAGATTCCAGTAAGAGAGAGAAGGACATGAAGCTCCTGTTGAAATGCCAGTCCATCCAGATGATGAAACTCCAACCCCCTACCTCCATTAGCAATTTCATGCCGAAGAACTCTAAGGCATATACATATTGATGAAAGTCTCATCAATTTGCTTGAAGGTACGATATCTAAATGTAGCATTCACTAGTGGAAAAAGTCAAAATTCCGACAAAACATTTCGACAGTTTGTTGAATTTAGTCGTTTCAAATACCGTCGGAATTGCGATGAAAAGGACAATTAAACGACGAAATTCAGCAAACTGTCGAAACTTTTCATCGGAATTTTGACTTTTTCCACTAGTAATTGCATATCAAACTCAACACATGTTAAGTATTTTGAATCTAAATGTGATGGAGATAAATGGAAAGTATATTTACCATTACTAAGATCTAGGTATATGACTGTTGTTAGGAGAAATTCAAGGATAAATACGATAAATAGTTTAGTATATACATTTAGTACAATTGGAAATAAATCTCATTCAAATATCGAAATGCAGCTCACCATGTGTTGTCACAATTAATCATGAACAAAAGCACTAGGGCCTTTTGTCTTCTTAAGACTACATCCAAAATTATTAATTTGAATTTCTAAACACTCTGTAGGTATTGTTTTAGAAGGTAACAACTTAAAACTAGTCAAACAGATGTCTGGTCCTTCATTAGCAGGTTTCCACGCTCTGATATAAAGCTCATTGATGCGGTAAGGGACTAGTGCAAGATTTTTGGCATGACAACACTAGACCTTCTTCCAACCAAAAAGATGTACTAAAATATAGAAGTGGTTGTCGGGAAAATTATATGATAACTAATGCGACACTAAATTGTCAACCTGGGGCTCGTAGGATTTGAGGTGACAACACTGTATGTTTACGATGGAAACCCTACTAGCCTAATCTATTCTAAATACTAAAAACCATAGTTTGCATGTAAAAGTTCAAGATGTCATTGAGTTGAAATTTTATGAATTCAAGTTTATGATCTGAATAAAAATATTTATGTTCACTCAATTTTTAGATGCAGAGACTTGCCATAACACAAGATATACCCTGGGGAAAATCCTCAAAATTATGAGAACAAAAACCCCAACAATTCTTCTCAGTATAATATAATGGATAACAGAGAATGGTTTCTTTTACAACATAGCAGATTGCTTTTGAAAGATAAGAGATCACCCAAATTTTTGGTGGAGATACATAATCCATAGAGAAGAGAGATCAATTGGATGTGTGCCCAACACAACAATAACAAGCATGAACAATACCCTGCACAAAGAAAAACACCTTGCCTTCAGTGGAGAAGAGAATTCGATTCACACTTGATTCAACAATCCTGTATATCATATTTATACATTCTTCTCTTCTATTTTTAAATTCTAACTTCAGGATGAACTCGCCCTCAAATTGGATATATTAATCCTGCATGGAGTGGTGTGCCCCACTTCTTGTGAAGTGCTTCATCTCACTGAGTTGTCACTTAGGATGAACTCGCCTCTTAACTGAAAGCTTGTCCACTTAGTTAGGTGGCTAACTTAAGTGTCGACATGCAAGTGTCACAACTCATGTGTCATATTTTATTTTTACATAAGTGTCGTCATGCAATAAAACTTAGTTAACTAGATCTTCTTTGTTGTCACTTATATAACCCTCTTTAATTGAAGTGTCATCTTTTAGTTTAACTAAAGTGTACATACTTTAGTTAACTAGTCCCTTTTATTTAACACTTAGTTAACTGAAATCATGCTGATTGATTTACTTGAAGCGACCACTGTGAGTTCTTTAGTTAACTGAGACATATCTTTAACTGATTCTTTAACTGAGGCATTGATACTTAACTGAAGCACTAGGACCTTTTGTCTTCTTAAGACTACATCCAAACTTATTAATTTGAATGTCTAAACACTCTGTAGGTATTGTTTTAGAAGGTAACAACTTAAAACTAGTCAAACAGATGTCTGGTCCTTCATTAGCAGGTTTCCACGCTTTGATATGAACCTCATTGATGCGGTAAAGGGACTAGTGCAAGATTTTTGGCATGACAACACTAGACCTTCTTCCAACCAAAAATATGTACTAAAATATAGAATTGGTTGTCGGGAAAATTATATGATAACTAATGCGACACTAAATTGTCAACCCGGGGCTCGTAGGATTTGAGGTGACAACACTATATGTTTAGGATGGAAACCCTACTAGCCTAATATATTCTAAATACTAGAGACCATAGTTTGCATGTAAAAGTTCAAGATGTCATTGAGTTGAAATTTTATGAATTCAAGTTTATGATCTGAATAAAAATATTTATGTTGACTCAATTTTTTAAAATTAATTGGGTCTTACTACAGTAATAGAGATATGTGATTCTACTCTAATATCTATAGCTACAATTCTAACTCAGACTCACAACTAACTACAAGTGGTATGGAAAAAGTAGAAAACCTATTTTATAGTTCAATTACAATCTAGCTATGCAACAACAACCTAAATGAAATTAACTTCTAAAGTAGAAAACGTTCAACCTTTCAAAAGAAAAACTTGTTTTTTTTTTAAGTTCAAAAGTTAAGTTTATATATGCAGAAAGAGATCTTCAGGTCAACGACAATTTAAATCAACCAAGATTTCAACCTGATGAACTAAGACGCCTGAGTTAAACCTATACTATGCACTCCAAAACAAACTTGGCAATCTAAAACCAGAAATTAAATATATTTTCAAATAGAAACTTATAGACAATGTCTCAATCAAATGGACAAAATAGAGCAAATTAAAAAGAAAAAATTGCTACGGGAAAACTGATGGAATGGATTCCATGTCTAATTCTGAGCTTGAAATTGTATGCATAATCTATGATAATAAAGGAATCTGAATTTAACAAATTGTTGGGGAAAAATCAAAAGGGAGAAATCACTCAATGTATTTAAAAGAGGAATTCTATTTGTGGGAACAAAGTATGGACAAAACTTCTACGATTAACCTTTCCTTGAAATCAACTACATAAATTCACAAAAGATTTGGCTTATACAAATTGAAATTTACAAACCAAAAACGTTTTCATACAAGTCCACAATTTCCACGCTTAATAATCAATTTGGTGGAATGATTTATGTGCAGAACATCAATCGGAAATACAACATGTCAATATAATTTCTGGAATCAATCTCTAAACTAGAATCTTACACAAAATTGATAGAAAAATATCAATTTTCATGCAGAAATTCAAAAACGTTTTTTTTTCGAACTACTCACAGAAATTGATTCTATTATCCAAATTGACAATCAAAATAAATACATGAACAAAATATGAGATAAAATTTGCAGAAGAAAACACACATTCGATCCATAGGGATAGCCAATCCTTGGGGATTTCACAAACAGTACATAGAATTTATTCCCGGGAATTCAATTCAGTGAAAGAGATTGAGTTTATAGAGTGTTGATCTGATGCTAAGACTCTTTTCCCTCCTCCCCAAAAACATTACCATTCTATGAATTTTATAGCATTTACAAAAGGTTGAGGAGACACATCGAATCTATGACTTGACCTCCCAGCTAATCAATACAAAATTCCATTATTACAAATGGTTAAAATGCCTTTGCAATTCTCTTCCAAGAAATTATGAAATTCATTAGATTGGAGGTTAATCAGATGCCAAAATCATTACACCAAATATTTTGTTGATTCTTCCCGTAACTACATACTCCAACAATCTGCTAGATTCCCAGGCTATCTTTAACACGTAACTCGCTGCTTTGACTGGAGTTTAGGGTCACTTTTCAGCAACCTAAAGTTGAAACGAGCACCACACCATCTAGAAACACCAACCTTAAAAACCCATGTGACGTATTTAGTAATGGAGGCCCGCATATATGTTAACCAATGATTCCTCTTTTGCAGAGGTGCGGGAACAAGTGCCAGATTGAGTGTCGGATTGCGAAATTTCATATCTTCCCAACGCAACAAGGTCTAATCTAAGTAATTAATCCCGAATATGATTTTGAATTCATAAAAGGGTTAAAAATAACTAAAATTAATGCAAAATTAGTTTGATTAAGCCTTGATAATATAATATCCTCAAAATGTTAGATTAAGAACCAAAAGGAATGATTGATATGCACAAACCTAGTCAAATATCTAGTTCACATACATAATTAGGATTAAGATTCGATATAAGATGGGAAAAATAGGGACCCATCACTGGTTCAAGGGATCGTGAACCCCACATTAAACATTTTCTTGACATGACACAAACCAAATTATATGAGAGATTTAAGCATGAACATAATGAACTTAACTTGGGCCAAAGATCCTTCCAGAAATGCAAACCATGGTATGTTAAAATAAAAAAAAACTCGTAACACATGTTGTTGTCAATACCACATTGAGTACGGTTATTATTATCACACACACACACACACATATATTGAGTGTATTGTATAACACGCTTACGAAGGAATGCTCAGCTACATTGCCGCCAATGTCATGTAGAGACTTTATTCATAGCATATTGTGCAAAAGGCTAGAAAGTTGCACATTTTATCAAAAATATTGTGTAGATGGGAGATGCTCAGGGTGTGGTGGAATGGCATTATTGGACAAATGCATACTTGTGACTAATGAGCATGAACTTGGGAGGTAGGAGGTGAACTTGCAATCATTCAAATATGTCACATATGATATTGATGAAGGGAATGAAAGAAAAAAAATACAAAGTGGTCACTTCTTAGGTTAGTAATGAGTACTTGAATACTATTTTCCTCTTCATATTAAAATTTCATGTGTAACAATCTATTGATATATGTCTTTATTGCTAATCTACTAGGTACGGATTTTTGACTTCATGGAAGGATTCTTTGAAAATACACAACAATATGTAAAGCATGTACATGTGGCTCATTGGCAACATGAGTAGTTTAGAACATGTAGGGATACATTTCTTGTTTGGACTATCTTATCAGTGGTTGATTTTATGGAAAAATACACTCTTTAGCCGAAAAGTGAGATTCAGAGTCAATGTTATCACTCATATCAGGTTATCATAATGTTCCATATTCTAGAAATTTCACTTCACTTACAGGATTTCAAGTTAAACTCAGATTAACTATGTTTAATAACCCATCTCATTCAACCATAGACAACTGAAAATGAAATTTCACTCATAAAAAAATCTGAACTGAAAGCACAAGAGAATTACTACCAAAATAATGAGAACAAAATTAACATAAAATCCATGCACACAAAAATTTCAGACTTAGATATTTTAGCCAAAGTGGCCCACGCAAAACCCCAAAGGGAAAACCTGTGAGAGAGAGGTCTTTAATTTTATTTCTTCAGCAAAATAAAAAAATTTGCAACAACAGAATTACAACATATTTCAACAGCAAAACCCATAAATTCTGTCTTGGAATTTGTGCCAAACCAACAGTGTACAGACTGACTGTATGGACCTCGAAATTCGTGCCCAAAAAATAATTGTCTACCTCGAAAATTGTGCCTATATCAGACCTCGATTTTCGTGCCACTATACAGACTATATATAATTGTACGGAATGTACAGAATTAATTTTATGTACCTGCCTTGAAATTCATGCACATGCTTGGAAATGCATGCCACTGTTTTCTTCTCGAAAATGTGCCTAGAATTGATGTACTGTTTTGGAATATGTGTTGTACCTTGTCTTGGGAATGGAGGAGCTATCTCAGACAGTTACCTTCTTTCTCTCAAACTCCAACTCAACTTGCTTTCCAACTCTCTTGGAAAATATTCACTTCTCCAACTCTCTTGGGATGTGTGCAACTGAATGAATGGGGTGCCTTATTTATTGTTTTTCCTTGTCTTTTCATTTCACCTTACTGGGGTAGTTGAAAGGACACTAGATCAAGGGCCGACATTTAATCTAGTGTTTTCTCATCAATGGATGAGAAAAATCACTTTTCTCTCCATTAAATTTTTTTTCTCTCAACCACAACTTAAATAAATTGAAAAGTCACTTTATAACTCTAAAGTGACATTAATTACTTTTATCAAGCAATTAATGCAAGGTTTATGTACTTTTTCCCCTTTTTAGTGACTTGGGAAAAAGTCACAAGGGGAACACTTCCTTGGTAAAAATTTCAACAGTCCCTCTTACCAAGGAAGGTGTTCTCCCTCTCTCCCAACTTATCCTGAAGAAGATAAACTGCTTCACCACCAAAGCTGGTAAACTTCTCATGTGCTTCTCGCACAATATCAAAGTCTTCTCATGTGCTTCTCGCACAATATCGAAGATCCCCACCCTTTCTAAACTCTTCTCTAGAAAGTTCATTTCAAGTGTCCCTTCATGTTAGACATCATCACATGAAGGACATCATCCTGAGCTACAAAGCTCAGTGCTTCTGCTTCACGCAGGAAGCCCTTCTGGCATATCCTCTACTAGAACCTCTCTCCAGTCTCATACTATCAGCAGTAGAATCTCCCCCTGTCTCTAGAGTCTTCCCTGCATCCTGCACTGATGCCTCATGTCGATACATCTCATCTATCTCATCCATCAGTGAGAAGTCATACCAACTGACCCTTTTGCTAGAACAGGAGGAAGTAGCCTCTCGCTGACTCCTCTAAATAGAATATGAACTACTCGGTACCACAATAATCTCTGGATCATCTCTCTCTCTCCTCTGAACTACGGACTAACTACTCGGTGCCACATCAATCCTCGAATCATCTCTCTCACTGTTTGTCTCAGACTCAGGCTCTGATATCCACCCAAATCCTCTTGTTGTAGGCTGACAACGCACTACATACACTCCATCTCTCCGATGACCTATAAGCACAAGGTCAACCGGATCCACTCCCAATACATAAATGAAGATGTGTTCACTCTTGAACAAAACTGCATATCTTGCTCCCTCCAAGGCTAGAATTGAAAGTCTATTGTCCTGCAGGCCTGGAATATAGCGTACTCCTGTAATCTACAGAATCTCTCCAAACTCAAGCTGGAACTGTACTCATCCCAAACCTTTGACTGCATGCAATGTCCCATCTCTATCATGTACAAGCTTCTCTGGAATAGTCACAAAATTGAGGAAGGCATCTCGTCTCTAAGTCATGTGACTGCAATCGGCACTATCCACAATCCACTTCCCATTATCAACTGGTATGCTACTGCCACAACTTGAAACAACAGTGGCAAGAGAGAACTCTGTAGCATAACACCCAATCTTTGTTGTAGCTGCAACCTGATCCTCTTTCTCCCGCTTTCCCTTCTTCTTCTTAGGACATTGACCTGCATAATGACCAAAATCATTGCATGCATAGCACCTGAATCTTCTTAGGTCCCTCTTATTCTCACCCCTCTGTTGATTATCCCCTCCCGGGCCCTTCTTGGAATTCTTGCATTTAGCTGATAAAGAAATGTTCTGATCATCAGTATCCTGCTCAGTATTCCCTTGAGACCCTTCTCGGATATCCTCCTAAGTAAAATCATCCCACAGTATTTCCCAAGAAGGAAATTTCTCTCTTCCAACTACACACTTCACAAACACATCCCACTCCTTAGTGAATCCTTTCAAGGCTATCTGCACTAGCTCAAGATCGGGAATCACCTCACCAATTGCACTCAGTTCATCTTTCATCTATCTGATTCTAGTAAGGTAAGAGGCTACATTCTCACCTCTCGCCATCTTTGTTCCATGAAGCTTATCCTTTAAAGCCATTTTATGATTTCATTCTTGTTCTCATACAAAGCTTTCAAAGTATCCCACATATCCTTAGCAGTATGTTTCTCTGCCAAATGTGGGATGAGGTGATCTCGAACACCATCCAGAAGCAGTTTCTGCGTTCTGTCCTCCTTCACCTCATGTATGTCAAGGGATATAGGATCAACTATGGGAGGAACCACTGTGGTACTAACGAAGGTCCATAACTTGTTCTCCTTGAGAACAATTGCCATCCGGGATTTCCCACTGCAAGTAGTTGGAAATCCCTTCCAACCAATCTTCATACCGGATGCAAGCCATCATTCACATCTGCTCTTTTTCCAACAATGCACACTCTGCCCTGATGTCTGAAAATTCCTAACTGACAATCTGCCCTTAATAGGGCTGTGATACCATGTAGAAATTTCACTTCACTAACAGGCTTTCAAGTTAAACTCAGATTAACTATGTTTAATAACCCATCTCATTCAACCATAGATAGCTGAAAATGAAATTTCACTCATAAACACATATGAACTGAAAGCACCATCTGAACTCAAAGCACAAGATAAGTACTACCAAAATACTGAGAACAAAATTAACATCACAGCCATGCACAAAAAAAAGTTCAAGCTCACATATTTCAGCCAAAATGGCCCAGGAAAAACCCCGAAGGGAAAACCTGTGAGAGAGAGGTCTTTAATTTTATTTCTTCAGCAAAATAAAAAAATTTGCAACAACAAAATTACAACTTATCTCAACAGCAAAACCCAGAAATTCTATCTTGGAATTTGTGCCAAACTAGCAGTGTACGGACTGACTGTACGAACCTCGAGATTTGTGCCCATAAATTAATTTTATGCCTCGAAAATCGTGCCTATATCAAACCTCGATTTTTGTGCCACTGTACGAAATGTATGGACTGTATGAAATTAATTTTTTGTACCTGCCTCGAAATTTGTGCCCATGCCTGGAAATGCATGCCACTGTTTTATTCTCAAAAAATGTGCCCATAATTATTGTACTATCTTGGAATCCATGTTGTACCTTGTCTTGGGAATGGAGCTTCTATCTCAGACAACTACCTTCTCTCTCTCAAACTCCAACTCAACTTGCTTTCCAACTCTCTTTGAAAATATTCACTTCTCCAACTCTCTTGGGATGTGTGCAAATGAATGAATGGGGTGCCTTATTTATTGTTTTTCCCTTGTCTTTTTATTTCACCCTCCTGGGGTAGCTGAAAGGACACTAGATCAAGGGCCCACATTTAATCTAGTGTTATCTCATCAATGGATGAGAAAAATCACTTTTCTCTCCATTAAATTTTTTTTTCTCTCAACCCCAACTTAAATAAATTGAAAAGTCACTTTATAAATCTGAAGTGACATTAATTACTTTTCTCAAGCAATTAATGCAATGTTTATGTACTTTGTCCCCTTTTTAGTGACTTAGGAAAAATTCACAAGGGGAACACTTCCTTGGTGCAAATTTCAACACATATCACCTACAAACATGGAATAGATAGTATTGAAGAAAACATGGTTATATTGAAGGAGTATCATTTCTTCATAAGTGATGACATGTGTCACGACTTGGATTTTGTACAACACAACTTTCAATTGTTCTACAATCACTTAAGGATAACAATGTATAGTTGGCACAAGATTGGATTTGGTCTAATGGTTGTGCAGGGAAATTAAAAAATGCCCATGTCTTTCAATGGTTGTGTATGCTCCACAAAAGGCACAAGATGCCATATATTTGGAACTATTTCGAGACTAAACACAGAAAAGGGGAACATGATGGAGCATGTGCATGCATCAAGACTGCATATTGTAGGAAAGAAATTAAGTTCACATCTTTTTTGCTCATTTGAGATGCAAAGACCATTTTTTAATGGTGTTCTTCGGTAATGGGGGAAGGAGAAAGAAGACAAGAAGATTAGTCAACCAGGAAAGCAAGAAGATTAATCAACCAGGAAAGCACATGTACATAGATATTTTTGGGAGGTGGTCGATGTAGATCAATCACAGTTATATGAGTGAAAGACTGTCTAGTAAACTCATTCATTTCATTCAGTTATAATGTTGGACAATGCTATACTTGAAATGTGGACAAGGAAACTCTCATGTTTTTGTTCTCCATGTAGTAGTAGTGAATGAGACAAATTTGAATCCATGGATTGGGTTGATAGCTGGGACCGTGTATCATTCCCCATTGGTCAATGTATAGATACAGAATTATACCACTTGGAGGAGGACCAATCAAGTATTTCACCAGATTATGAACACATATCAGATCTCGCACAACCAATTTTGATTCATATTTTGATCATTTTGAAATTTTTTACAACTAGTTGTGTCTAGTTAGTTGACTAAAATGTTGGCACTATATTTTCTGCAATGCACATATATGTAGTGGTTTCCCCAAGATGTAATGAATTTCACACTGACTATTGGCTAGCATGTTGTTTGGAGGGGAAGTATACCCTCAATGTATCATTAAGTGACTCTGAGTCCAATGATTTTCTAATTGGGTCAATGGTTATCAAAGGAGAATATTTGAACTAGGATTCCCACTTAGAAAGTGAAAAAGGGTATGTATTTGAATATTATAGGCCATACAAGATTCTATACCATTATACAAACTTATTTATTGGAAAAAACCCCCAGCTGCAAACAATTCCAAGGAATAAATCATTAAAGGAATGATACTTCTTGCCTTACTTCAAGCACAAGAGGTTAAATGATACCATTGGTATTAGAGGTGATCCCGATGGTCTAGTCAAATGACCATAGGTAGGTAGTCAAGTATTTGGTATGCATGTTACATTGTGTACTATGTTATAGGTATGTGGTGTACATGTATGTTATGATTTTGTTTCATGGTCTCATTGATTATTGACATTAATATTTTGAGTATTGTAGCCAGACATTGACATCTTGATAGATTGATAAATTGCACAGACTTATACAACTTGATAAGTTACACAAGCTTCATCATGGATTTGTTGTATTTTTTTTTGCTCCCATCTAAGTACACCATAAGATATGCATCCTCATGCAAATTGTCACCATCATCATCCCCATGCTCATTGTCACTATATCCATGCCCATTGTCACCATCACCATGCCTATTTCCACCATGAACATCACCACCATCCTCCTCCTACCCATGTTGTCACCATCACCATCCCCTTTTTCACAATAATATTCTCATCCATCATCCACACAAATATAAATGTTAGATAGCTAATTTAGAAATGCAGAAACCAAATCACAAACATAGAGACCTAATCTATCCTTAGAAACCTATTATACCCTAGAAACACAAATATAACCATAGAAACCTAAACTATAATCTTGGAAACCTAATCTATCCTTAGATACCTCCATCCATTTGAATCCAAACCATTATGCTACAAATATGCACAAGAGTCCAAAAAACCCTAGTTTGTGCATTCATGTGCAACCATTTGAATCCAAACCCTTGTGCACAAATATGCACAAGAGTCCAAAAAAAATCATACTGCAACTATATATGCATGCCAAACAAACTTCATATATTCATGTGCATCCATTTGTATTTCAACCATTGTGCAACAAATATGCACAAGAGTCCAAGAAACCCTAGTTTGTATTATAAACCCCTACCTACAAATCCTAGCATATCAATCTTAGCCTAGAAACTTTAGTTTGTACGCTAAACCCTAATTTGAATTCTAAACCCTGGAAACCATAGAGCCAATCCTAGAAACCCTAGTTTGTAGCATAAATCCTAATTTGAATTCTAAACCCTAGAAACCCTAGTTTGTAGCCTAGAGCCCAGTTTGTGTTCAAAATACTATAAACCCTAGTTTGTAGCCACTAAATATTATTTACCAATCACTAATATCATTTATTCAATGTCACCATTAACCAATATCAGTATCAAACATTCACACCTTTACAACTTTTCCCTAGGTCCAATTTGGCATGTGTCCCTAACTAGCTATAGGGAGCTACTTGCTAACAGGCATAGAAACAAAACTATGGATTGGATTGTGAAACAGTCAATTCCGTTGGATTTTTGGCATCAGATTATAGGTAGGGGTGACTGACTCTTTCAAGTCCCATGGATGGAGGCACCTTTTTAAGATGGATAGGACACTAGGGTTTTGATAATTGCAACACATGGAAATTATTTCATTGGAGGGTCAAAATACAAACCAAGTAGCATAACAAGGTTTTTTCAGCTCCAATAGATGTTTTTGGCCCTTGTGGATGTGGTCACATTGTCAGAACTCAGTTCTGCTTCCCAGATGGAATTCTATGGCCAGGGTTCAGATTCACCATGTGTCCCTGAAAAATATTTAGGGTGTGAGTTGTAACGAGCCATAGAATGATGATCATGGCTCAGATCGATGAAATGTCAACTCCGTTGGATTCAGGACATCGAGATAGTTCCATAGCTGCCCCTATCCTCTAGTTCCATGGTGGTCTTTTGATATTCTTACCTTTTTACGGGTTTAAAGTTCAAGAGCCTTAATTTAATTATTGACCAGGGATCATACAAACTTAAGAGGCACTACGCACTATATGTGCAACTACTGAGAGAATCCTACTAGAGTGATGGGAGTTGAGAATGTTCTAATCAAAGGAAATCATGTAACCTCTTGGTTTTTATGAAAGCAAAAATTGTTTAACAATGTCACTTACTTGCTGCGGGAAATAATATAGCAATCTATGGAAGCATCAATATAAAAGTTTATGAAAGTATACACCTAATATATGAAAGAATAAACCTATTTTAAGAAAGGATACATCTGATCTATGAAAGCATAAATCTATTTTAAAAAAGCATACATCTTATCTATGAAAGCATGAATCTATTTTAAGAAAGCATACATCTAATCTATGAAATCATGAATCTATTTTAAGAATGCATACATTTGATCTATGAAAGCATGAATCTATTTTAAGAGTCTGTTTAATGCATAAGAATGTAAATCTGTTTAAATTGTCTTTGTGGAATGCACCTACATTACTACAGACGTCATATAATGAAACTGCAGATGTCATTATGCAAACCTACGGATGAAAACATGCCTTTCCATAAATATATCTTATGCAACAAATAATTCTTTAACGAATCACGGTTGCTTACTCAATCAGAAATAATGAAATGCTTTTAATCTAAATATAAAGAAAAAACAGAATTACTGCTCAATGAAATGATTGGGCCCACCTCAAATCATATTACAGAAGCTAAATTAAACTTATAAACTCACAGGTAATATGAAACAAAATTTCTCCATTAAGCTGCTTTAGAATCCATGTCAATCATAAGACAAAAATTTGAGTGCTGTAAAATAAAATGTCTGAAAAAAGAAATAAAAAAATTCATGAGAGAGCTTCACGCTATGCATGAGCCTCTATTTATTACATAGTTTTAACAAGGTGTCCTCATTGGAAACCACGAGATCGATCTATTCTAGATTTGTCCTTGGAAATCAGGAGAGACTGATAGAGTGATATCGAGTTCTTCTTTCCTTACTTCATGAGGTCAACTTGGAACTAACTTTACCGAGCTTGTGTGATTGGGAGAAAGGTGCTACCTACTATATTCATATTTATCTTTAAACTTGCACTTATTTGCACATGGCGCTTATCCACTTGGTTAGCTCATTAAAACATGATAAGCACATAAAATATTAATACACAACTATCAGTATTTCATAGTCAATTAAATCATATCCTAGCCTACAGAAGGGGGTGATCTTGGGATTAATTTCTTACTCCATAATAGTAAAAAGGAATCTTATGATTGCAATTGATACCTGTCTTGCAGCCCCATCAGTCCATGGCCGAGATATCATATTTTAGGTCAATTTCGGAAACTATGGTTTTGCTCAACAAGGGACTTTGCAAATTTTGCACATAGTGGTCAACTTTGCAAATTCGGCCTCAACCGAGAACTTATGGCTATCATTCCCACATGGAACTTTCTGTTGGAATATTCACACCATCATTTTTATATTTTGCATGCCTGCATGCAAATCTGCATGATGCATGCATTTGCATGCCACTGCATGCATCCAGTCATCATCATGGTTGTCTCCCCAGTACCTAGAGCTTGATTCTAGCTCTTTGGATCCTGTCTTTATCCCCCATTTGGCCTCCTACCTACCTGATGTGCACTTCTTGACTGTTCTGCATGGAAAGTGTGCTTTTCTCACCCACCACACTCAGTTAGTGCACCTTTACTCGCTTACCTTCAGTTATCACTTAGTTAGAGCGCCCTTCTTCACTTACCAGGAGTTATCACTCAGTTAGTGCATGGATTGAGTATTTCTTCCACTGATTGCTCATGCTAACTGCTTGTAGCTTCTAGTTATCTAGCTCTGGAGTTCCACTTGACTATTTGACAGCCTCATGCACCCCCCTTGGAGTCTCCATTCCCTGATTTATGCCTAGATTGTTTTGTTAGACTTAGTTGGACACACTTGACTGACTCTTACCATTTATGACTGATACTACTGAATGGATGATGGTTCCATAGTTATCCAAGATAGACATTGAGCTTAGATTCGAATGCCTTACTTGGCTAATTCGAATCCTATATGATTCCTCATCATAGATTATTGTATCACATTCTTTACATTCATAATTCCATTGTATGATATTGACATTGTCTATTATTCTGTGTTTGTGAGTGATTATTGAGTGCATTCTTCTCTTCTTCTTTGCAACATACTTGAGAGTTTGATTGTGAGTTGTTACAGTTGCTAGATCTCTTGCATATTATCACATGGTATCAGAGCAGGAAGCAACTATTCGAATTGCATCCATTGCAGCAGCAACAGTTGCATCATTTCTTTGAGAAGCTATCTTTCACTTGTGCACCATAAGCCTCTGAGTTTCCACAGCAAATCCTGGTGCTATTACTTGAATTCAATGGAGAAATCCAGTGAGGTCTATCTAGGTGTGAAGGACTTAGTCTATCTGCCAAGTGTTCTTAAGGTAGTGTTCAGTCATAGTGTAGCATTCTCCATCAGCAAAAACTCTTCTTGTTTTGCAGGTTTATTCACCCGTTCGGAATCTTCTTCAATTATTTGACTTTCTCTGTTCATATGGATCTAAATCTCACATCTTCCAGCTATGTTGAGTGGAAATCCAAGATGGCTCTCTTCATGAGATCCAAGAGCTTCACCCAAATACTCAATGGAACGATGGTAGAACCTCTCAGTGCAGTTGAAAAGTCCAAGCACTTGGATAGACTTGATGAATTAGTTGGCTTCCTCTTTCTCTCAATTTCTGAAGATATTCACTTCCATGTCATTGATCTTACATCTCCTAAAGATGTTTGGGACAAGCTCAAATCCCTTTTTGGACAGAAATATGATATGAAAGGAAACAAATTGGAGAATGAACTCATATCTTTGAGTCCTGATAGCTTCAAATCTATCAATGCCTTCCTCACCAAGTTCAAAATCTTGATATCACAGTTGAAAAGATATGAGATAGTGAAAGAAGACAAGCAGCTTATACTTTCCATTCTCTCAAAGTTGGGGGAAAACTTCTCAGTTTTTGTCTCTACTTTCCAGTCAGCTAAGTTGTCCATTCCAAAATGGAAGTTTCCCTCACTTTATGGCTTCATCCAATCTCTTACTCAAGAGGAAGAGAAGTTGATCTCCATGGGAATGATAAAACCCAAATTGGATTCAACTCTTACAGCTGGAGAGAGAGCAAATGGTAAAGGAAAGCAAAAGATTTATGACAAGAGATCGAATGATACAAGGCCTACAGATAGTCCATACCAGTCAGATGGGGCTTCGAACTCAAGGAAGACCAAGCATTCTCAAAAGGGAAAATCCAAGTGCACTTATTGTCATAGATGATTCCATCCTGAGAGTTCTTGCATGAAGAAGAATATAGATTTGATGGCTCAATTACTTGAGAAGAACAATCTTCCTGTACCAGCATGTGCAAGGAAGAAAGATCTTTATACTGAATCTTCTAGATCCGAAGACAAATAAATATGTCATGCTCTCATATCAAGTGCATCAATTGATTCTTCTTTCATCATAGATTCAGGAGCATCATTCCATATGGCTTCCTCCAAAGATCTCTTCTCTAGTTTTGAAAGCTCTATTGGCCCTTCCATTAGTTTGGGCAATGATTCAGAAGTCCCCTCTCAGGGGATTGGAAGAATCGATCTTGATCATGGTCACTTTTCTGATGTGCTTTATGTTCCTTCTCTTGTAGCTAATGTCCTTTCAGTGTATCAAATGACTCATATTGGAGAGCCCAAAAGTGTGATCTTTACTCCATATGAAGTCGAGGTACAACACATGGTTTCAGGGGAAATCATTGCAAAAGGAGTTGCAAATCATGAGACAAAACTCTATGAGTTTTCACACTTCTTGCCTCTCTCAAAGAAGTTTTCTCTTCGCTCTCATACGCATGAAGAGAGTAGACTATCTCATCTCAACTACAAGCTAGCTCATAATGTGGTTGATGGTCTTCTAAGTGGCAATTTTTCCCATGGCACCTTCAAAGATTGCCTAAAGGGAGAAGATACACCAAAAGAGATTGAGAAAAAGAGGACTCTTGAAGAAGTGCGAATGCTAGATCCAGATCCACAAGAACCTGAAGATATAGCACCTATTTGTCCAACTCCTAGTTCAAAATGGGCCTCCACTACTGCATCCTCTTTTGATCTTAACGAAGATCCATCATCATCTAGTTCTTCTGATATTGATTACAGTCATGATGGTTCAAATGAGGACTACATGCATATTCTGGAGCAGTTTCATGACATCAACATTTTTGGATATGTTCCTTCTTCAAGTGATGATGAGCATGAGCCAGTTTTACTTGCTTCTCCTCATGAGATTTCAGATTCAGAGTTTGCATGTGATGATGAGACAGTTTTACTTGCTTCTCCTCATGATATTTTAGATTCAGAGTTTGTATGTGATGATGAGCCAGTTTTACTTGCTTCTTCACATGAGATTTCAGATTCAGAGTTTGGATGTGATGATGCATCTTCACATGATATTTCAGATTTAGAATCTAAAGATGGAGATGGTGATGAGAGAATGCTAGACCCATATCCCCAAGAACCTGAAGGTCTAGCAAATGATGATGAAGATGGGAAAATGGGAGATCCAGATCCACAAGAACCTGAATATCTCTCACCTGGTTGTCCTCCTCTTCCTCGATGGG
Source organism: Larix kaempferi (assembly GCA_027924585.1). NCBI lineage: Eukaryota > Viridiplantae > Streptophyta > Pinopsida > Pinales > Pinaceae > Larix > Larix kaempferi. The sequence continues at coordinate 1,696,886 of BSBM01000738.1, forward strand.
CAATCATTGCTCCCCTATCATCCAGATCATATTTTCAGCATGGAAGGTTTCATCCTTCTCGCATGGTTGATCCTCTTCCTCGATGGACATCCACTGCTCCTCGATCAGCCAGATCAGAGTTTCAGCATGGGAGGTTTCATCCTTCTTTCTTTACTGATCCTCTTCTTCGATGGGAAACCACTGGTCCCTGATCTGCCATATCAGAGGTTTCACATGTAAGGATTCATCCTTGTGAAATTCCTGATCCATTTCGGATCTATCGATCTTTCTTTGAGAAAGAAGGATAGTTACCTCCTTCAGGGGTGAGAGATGATATGCTTCATTAGCATCCTTTAGTCTATTTTGAGGGAGGGATTTCTTCCCACTGGGTTTTCTCTCTTTCCTCACTTATTTTATTTAGATTGATTGTACGGGGTGACCTTTGGTCTTAGTCACCAGGGCCCTATTTTATTGTTTTCATTTATTTATCATAGTATAGTTTGCGAGGGGGTGTTGGAATATTCACACCATCATTTTTATATTTTGCATGCCTGCATGCAAATCTACATGCTGCATGCATTTGCATGCATCTAGTCATCATCATGGTTGTCTCCCCAGCACCTAGAACTTGCTTCTAGCTCTCCAAAGCCTATCTTTATCCCCCATTTGGATTCCTACCTACCTGATGTGCCCTTCTTGACCGTTATGCATGGCAAGTGCACCTTTCTCACCTACCACACTCAATTAGTGCGCCTTTACTCACCTACCTTCAGTTAGAGCGCCCTTCTTCACCTACCAGGAGTTATCACTTAGTTAGTGCATCGATTGAGTAGTTCTTCCACGGATTTCTCATGCTGACTGCTTGTAGCTTCTAGTTAGCTAGTTTTGGAGTTCCACTTGACTATTTGACAGCCTCTTGCGCCCCCCTTGGAGTCTCCATTCCCTGATTTATGCCTAGATGGTTCTGTTAAACTCAGTTGGACACACTTGACTGACTCTTACCATTTATGACTGATACTACTGACTGGATGATGTCTCCATAGTTATCCAAGCTAGACTTTGAGCTCAGATTCGAATGCCCTACTTGGCTAATTCGATTCCTATATGATGCCTCATCATAGATTATTGTATCACATTCTTTACATTCATAATTCCATTGTATGATATTGACATTATATATTATTATGTGTTTGTGAGTGATTATTGAGTGCATTCTTCTCTTCTTCTTTGCAACATACTTGAGAGTTTGATTGTGAGTTGTTACAACTGCTATATCTCTTGCAGATTATCACACTTTCCTAGACACACTTGCATGACCTACCAAAACCCAGTTTTGTTGCACGGTTGGAATCCTATCCCGCCGATAGGGATTCACCATGTGTCCCTCAAAGCCTTTAGGGTGAGATTTGTAATAGGACATAGAATAATGATCATGGCTAAGATTGATGGACCATCAAATCCATTGAATTCAGGACATTGGAATAGTTCCAGGGGTTCCCCTCTCCTCTGGGTCCATGGACCAAAGATCATCTTTTGGGTCGATTTTGGAAACTAGTGTTTTGCTCAATAAGGGACTTTGCAATTTTTGCACATAGGGGTCAACTTTGCAAATTTCTTGATCGAGAACTTGTGGCTATTGTTCCCACATTGAACCTTCCTAGAAACACTTGCAGGACCTCTTAGAACCCAATTTTGTTGCACGGTTGGAATTCTATGCCCTCGGTATGGATTCACCATGTGTCCCTGAAAGAATTTAGGGTGAGAGTTGTAACGGGCCATAGAATGATGACCATGGCTCAGATCAGAGAACCTTCGACTCTGTTGGATTCATGACATCAGTATAGTGCCAAGGGTTCACCACTCCTCTAGGTCCATGGCCTAGAGATAATATTTTAGGTCAATTTTGGAAAATATGGTTTTGCTCAATAAGGGACTTTCCAATTTTTCCAAATAGGGGTCAACTTTGAAAATTAATTGACTAAGAAATTATGGCTAGAATTCCCACATGGAACCTACCTAGACACACTTGAGAGACCTCATAGAACCCAATTTTGTTTCACGGTTGGAATTCTTGTCCCCGATAGGGATTGAATAGGTGTCCCTGAAAGCCTTTAGGAGGTGAGCTTCAACATGCCATAGAATGATGACTGTGGCTTGGATTGACGAACTATCAAATCCATTGGATTTAAGAAATTAGGATAGTTCCAAGGGTTCCCCTCTAATTTGGGTCCATGGACGAAAGATCATCTTTTAGGTCGATTTTGGAAACCATGGTTTTGATCAATAAGGGACTTTGATATTTTTGCACATAGGGGTTAGATTTGAAAATTCCTAAATTGAGAACTTGTGGCTATAATTCCCACATGGAACCTTCCTAGACATGCTTGTGGGACCTATTAGAACCTATTTTTGTTGCACGGTTGGAATTCAATGGCCCGGTAGGGATTGAACAATTGTCCTTGAAATCCTCTAGGAGGTGAGCTTCAACATTCCATAGAATGATTATCGTGGGTTATATCAACAAACCATCGACTCTATTGGAATGAGGACATAGAATTAATGCTAGGGATACCCCTCCCCCCTATGTCCCTGCCTAGATATCTCCTTATAGGACGATTTTAGAAACTATGGTTTCACTTCGTAAGGGTCTGTGCATTTTTTGCACAAAGGGGTCAACTTTGTAAAATTTTGATTTTGAGTGGCACTCAAACCTACCACATTGCACTCTTAATATATTGTTATGTCCTTAGTGTGCCACATCTTTTGAAATTTCCTTAATGTTCTACTATATTTTCATTTTTAGCAATTAATGTCGTTTTTAAGAATTCAAAGTTTCAAATAAAAATGGAGGTGGTGTTTCATTGATGATATCTCTTTGATCTTTTCTAAATTTTTCATTTTCCTTGACTTGTCATTGTGGTTTCTTAGGAGCCACTTGCAAAATATATCTTGTTGGGCTTGCTAATCTCTTTCATTTGAATTGGACAAGTATTCAAGTCATTTGTAAAAAAATTTGGGGTATACAATTATTCATACACATGGTTTATTATGTGTTGTTGATCATGCATGAGCTCTGTGTGTTTTTTTGTATATGATTAATGTGCATCCCATATATTTGTTAGATGAAAGTCATCATGCCAAAATCCTATTTCATTTTATGTGGGCCACACAGGTGCATCACTTAGGTGTGTCAACTGTGTGCATCCTTTATGTTTGTCAGGTTCTTATGTGGGTAAGGTTCTTATGTGTTCCACTTAGTTGGGTCAGTTGCTTAGGTGAGTTGGGTGCTTATGTGTGTTAGGTATGTTGCAAAGTGACTTAGGTAGTTAGGGTTGGGATCATTAGTAGGTTATGTGTTGGTGGTAGTGGGTTAGCCATAAATGGGGTTGAAGTTATATGGATTAGTTTTATAGGGGTTGCATGGGTCAAGGTAAAAGATAAGTATCATCTATGTGGGATAAATAAGTGTGTTTCATAGGTGTTCCATCTATGTGCATACTTTGATATGTCCAACATGTGCATATGTAGGTTAGGTATTCATGTGCATGAGTTAGATTGATTTGTTCCTTATGTGTGTCACTTGAGAAAACTGGGTGCTTATGTGATTAAGGTGAAACATGATATGCAATGGTTGGTTAGGGTTAATAGTATTAGTGGGTTAGGATAAAAAGGCTTTGAGTTTAGTTGGTGAGTTGTGAGTGGGGATTATGATAAAGGGATTATTGGTTTAGGGGTCATGTTAATAGGATAGTGTCACATTGAACTTATGTGCATTCCCATGTTCAATTTGTTATATGAGTGTCATCACAACAAAATTTAACCTTCTTATATGGGTTACATGTGTGTGAAAGTCTAGATGCATAGCCTATGTGTGTTTGTCACAAGTCTTGTTAAGTTTTTATGTGGGTTAGAAGTTTATGTACATCATTAAGTTGTATTAGTTTCTTATTTTTTAGGTTAAGTGTGTTAGTATATTGTGTGGATTAGGTGCATCACTCACATGATTTCACATGAAATTTCATAATATTCAATTGCGGTCAAGAACATGTTGTAAATACAATTTAACCTTGTTAATTTAACAATGTATATGCAATTGGATCGTGGTCAATATGCTATGAATATTATATGTATGTTAATTAAATTTATTAATTATTAAGTGAAAGGGTGTAACCCTTCACTATACATGCTCAAGCCTATAAAAGCGATCCTCATTGTAAATTATTAATCATCCATTATCTAATATATTATCTATTTTAATCCATATTTATGGCTTATCGTATATACCAGATCTTCTGGTGAAGTTACTTGTGTGAAGCAAATAATTATTTGTGGCATTTGGTATCAGAGCTCGGCTCTTGATTCGGCCTTTGGCCAAAATTTGCAGACCTTGTCTGAGTGTATTCAGAGTTTCTCTGATTTAAAAGGATCTTTATCCAACATTTTGAAGTTTTTGGAGAAAAAAAAAAGAAAAAAAGAAAGAAAGAAAAAAGTTTCCGCTGCATCCACCCACCATCTGTTGGTCTCGACTCCTTCCTCGTGCTGCTCCATCCCTCTACACCAAACCCCCACTTCAACACTCTAATCGCCTCCTCATTTCCACCCACGGCCTGCCTCCACGTACTGCGCCCACCTGCAATATCCCACCACTTCCATCGTACCCCTCATCACTGCAACCACTCCACCCTGGTTCTTCCACTCCACCCCCACCTTCTTTCTCCCTCCTCGCCTCCACCACGCCTCCTCTTCCATCGCATCCCCACTCTCAGCGCCCTCCAATTCTTACACTACACTCCACTCCCTCCCTCGCTAGCTTCCATTCCAACCTCGCCGACCACCACTCTGGTTCCCTCACACTTCTTTCATACCCTGCACGTCCTCCCTACCAGCTGCACATCCCCGCGCGTTGCCTTCCCTCCCTACTGCGCGCCCCCGCGCGTTGCCTTCCCTCCCTACTGCGCGCCCCCAACAGCCACCCCCACTTTCCATCCGCCACTGCCCCCACCTGCTGCATCCAACACCCCCTCCTTCCTCCTTGCTCCTCCACGCCAGCTCCTCCTGCAATCCTCCCTGGTCAATCGCTCCCGCCTTCCATTGAAACCCTACAAAAAAAAATGAAATTAAATAATAAATAATATAATAATATTATTATATTTGTTTAGATATTTTGATTTTAAAAAAATAACTATATATTAAAATATATATAGTTTATAAAACCATTAATATTAATAATAATTATTAATTAATTAATTAATAATTATTATTATAAAAATATATATATATATTAATAATTATTATTATTATCAAAGAAAAAAAAAATCAATTCTTTTGAAATAAGAGATGTTTGAAGAAACAAAGCAAATTCAAGTCAAAGAAGACATTAAAGACAAAGTCCAAGCAAGACTCCTTATTATCAAAGAAGTTGAAGAACACTTATTATCGAAGAAATCAAGTCAAGGACAATCATTTATCGTTGAAGAAGTCAAAGTAAAGGAAGGCTTATCAAGAAGTCGAGACGCGTTAACGACAAGGACGACCAAGTTTAAGAAAGACTCATCAAAGAAATCAAAGAAGATCATTCCACCGTCGAAGAAGACAGAAACCATGGAAGCCGATTTGCGAGAGAAATTAGAAGCCAAGTTAAAGCGCTATCGAAAAGACAATGAAGAATTACGAGACATTAATACACAATCAGAAGTAAGGATTGAACTACATAAGATACAAGAACGGTTCAATGAACAAACAATGTCCAACCATAAAAATCACATAGAAAAATTATGTGCGCAAATCAAGGAATTAAAAGATGAAAGTGATTTCAATCAGAGGTTGAAAAATCAAGATATAAAGAAAGAAATAAACGATTATGAAGCAGAAATAATACGCTTGAAAAAAATCGTTAGCGACAAAGATGAAGAACTAACGCAGATACAACATAAATTAGAAAGTCAAGAATCAGAGGTCGGCCAATGTCGACAACAGATAAAAGTTCTTCAACAACAAAATGACGACTCTAAAAATACACATAAATCAGAGATCGCGAAGAGTAATAAAGCATTATCTAACAATGCTGAAGAAATTTTTAGACTAAGAAATCATAACAAGATACTAGTCACAAAAATTAAGAAGTTGAAAAATAGCCGAAAGATAGAACAATCTATGGACGACATTGAAGGGAAACTTCTAGACAAGCAGGAAGAAAATAGTTGTATCAGAAGTCATAATGAAGATCTTAAGGAACAACTTAAGACATCTGAAGATGACAGAAAATCGCAATTCGAATTGAGTTAAGAAGTTTCAAAATGATAATAGGCAGTTAGAAAACAAGTTGGAAAAGATACAGAACAAAAACTTAAATCCTCAAGAGATGAAAATACAACTTCCAACTCAGATCAATGCTCTAAAGGTGACATTCGTAAATGAAAATGACATCGTGAAAGTTCCTTATCGACACCCCAACCATAAAAACCGATATTTGAAAAAGTGGGAAATGTCAAAAGATAATGGTACTAATGTGATCAAATCTCCTGACGACACATCAGTAGGGAATCCCATCAGTCCACAACAAATCAATTTGGGATGGATTGATCTGTCGACGTATCGGAAGTTATGCTCTACACTTAGCAGTTCGTATCAACATGTTCCATCAGCCATGACATCGCAAAGAACAATGCGACAAAATTATAAGGCTTTGAGGACAAAGCCTTTCTAAGAGAGTGGCAATGCTATGAATATTATATGTATGTTAATTAAAGTTATTAATTATTAAGTGAAAGGGTGTAACCCTTCACTATACATGCTCAAGCCTCTAAAAGCGAGCCTCATTGTAAATTATTAATCATCCATTATCTAATATATTATCTATTTTACTCCATATTTATGGCTTATCGTATATACCAGATCTTCTGGTGAAGTTACTTGTGTGAAGCAAATAATTATTTGCGGCACAATAACATTGTAAATGTGCATTGTTGTCAATTGTTGTCATTGTGCATTGTTGTAATTGTGTTTTTTTCTCAATGTTATAATTGATATCTCCATTCAATCTTCCAAGCTATAAAACAATTGGGACCATTACGCATAGAAACATTATTGGCCACACATGTATGATCACACATAAGACTGAACTATGAACATGTCAAGAGACAATCTGAAATATATATTATATCATGGAAGTTATAATACAAAAATAGATGGCCCTTAGATGGCCTATCAATGTACATGTATAATAAAGGTCAATGATGTAAATGTAAACAAAAGTACATATGTCCATGACAACACATCAAAACTCTAACTTCCTCTTGTAAACAAAAGTACATTTGTCCTAGACTACATATCAAAACTCTAACTTCCTCTTGTTTTTTTCCTGATTGTGATGCATCTTGCCTCTTTCCATGACTGCTATGCATCTATGGTGATTGCAAGTCAAAGATAATATTTCTTGATTAGGTAACTGAACTAATATTGAAGCACTAACAAACTTATAAAAAAAAAATACGACTCAATTACTTATAACAAACACTCACTAAATCCATCTGAGGTATAGATGATTGCGATGTCCTCCTCCTTGTTGAAATCCTCTTTGCAATGGTGTTCTGTGAATAAAATATCATATGTCAATTAGCTCAACAATTATCAACATGTATGCATGATAAAGTACTAACCAATTTTTTAATTGATTAACATCTCACCGAAAAAATATTCTTTGGGAGAAGAGACTAGGTTTCTTCTATAGCGAGTGGATCCATAGGTTGAACATAAACCTCAGTAACATGCACTACTGGACTAGACTGAGGCTACATCTACCAAATGCTAAAATAGTTAGACATCATGGATGTGAATACACAATACGAATGAACTATACATGTTCAAATATTCAATGCCACCCATTGTACATGCAACATTAACTACAACATCAGCAACCCCTCTAATGTCTAGCATGGAGGACTCTCCATCATGATGTTGTAAACATGCAAAAAAAAAAAAAGTTGTGGAGTGAATTGAAAGCTAACCAACAATTGTCATCGAAGGCTATGTACATTACTGTGGAATTAGTAGGTCCATGGTCATGGACACCCACTCTTTTTATGGAAGAGGGTCATCTAATGTATACAAAACCATTCTCTACATTTGGACTATGGGGAGAGCCAAACCAAAGTGGTGGTGGATTGATTTCCATTGATTCCTGCAGTCACATAGTGTTGTCATAGTTAGACATGAATATGAATGGATGAAATAATATGTATTGAAAAAATAACATGTTGTAATACTTACTTGTTCCTGGTACATATCTCCCCCATGGGAGGGATCGTTACTATAAAATTATTGCCCCTCTATAGAGCCAAATAACACTTACAAATTTAAAAATTCTAAATATTAGCAATCTATAAAGGATTACACTAAGAAAAAAATAATTTGAACAAGACTAAGTCATTAACATGTACTTACATTCCTAAAAAACTCATAGAATCCACCTATGGGGAATTCACTCAAATCAATGTCACCCACATCGTGTTGAAAATGCGGTTCCTGCAACTTCAAAAATTGTAAATATTAGACCATATAACAAATTAATGAACTAACATGTATTAACGAAATGACATTTATTAAAAAAACGACATGTTGAAAATATGACCTCGGTGTTGGTTTTTGTTTCCTTAGATACAACAACACCGAGTACAGTACCACCCCCTGTAGAGGCATCAAGCTCCTGTAAGATTAAAAAATGTATATATTAACAATATTTTAATATGTGTACAATATGAAAAAAAATTTGAATGACATTAGTGTTTTAACAATATCCTTACCTAACTGGAAGTCATCATAAAGGTACCATCTATTGGTCCACAACCATAGTAGGATTGATCACCCGCCATGCACATGTGTGGCTTAATATGGGGCTCATGGGATGTCGGTATATCCCCACTAGTAGATGGTCCTCTTCCACCGACAGGTGATGGTTGTAACCCACCAGGGGAAGAGGGCCCTGTCTGGTCAATAGTTGTGTTGTGGTGTACAGTCACCCGAGCTAGTGTTAGAAATGCCTCCTATGTCCAGGGAATCATATTATGTGCAGGAGGGACATTTGGCCTTGGTAGATAACTACATGGTGGAGGTATCGATTGATTGGCATCTCTATGCCTAGCATTGGGACGGTTTTGGGGCATCCCCATACCAACGCCCTGAAACCCCAACATATTGAAATAGTTGAAATGTTTTACCATCACAAACTCAACATAAATTTTATGGAGGAAGTATAGCGGTACTTCCCTATTTTTGTGTGGGGTAATGTCAAAAACCATATACCATCTATCCATCCAATGATATCTGATTGGTTGAGAAATGCACCACTCAATTGAAATATGTGCTCTACCAATGTCTGGAATGACATCTATCCTAAGCACTCTAAAAAGTGTATATATCTTCTCTTTGGTGATTTTTAACTTCTTAAGATCATTGTCAGTCAAGCCATTGGCATATTCTTTCCGTTTCCTTTCTCTATACGATGCTATGTTATACAACACATCATTCGAGTAATTGATACTGTCTACAATAACACCTAATGATGATACCCGAGAGTGGTGAATTCTATCTCCAAGCCGCACCAATCTCTCTCAAATGACCAATCTATCTCAATACATCTTCATTTTGATCCATAATAACCAATGCAATCATAAATACAAAAAAATATCATCAGAAAAATGCACATGGTATATTGACATCTCTAAGCAATGAAAAATGTAAAACTAGTGTACAACAAATAACAACATGAACTATTTATAATTTAAAATTTAAAAATGAAAAAATTTTACACTAAAGAATAAACATTTAACATTTTTCCATCTTAAATTTATGTCGTATATGTGTATTAATTTCAATTTCCAAATACATACATAAATGTCCTACGTGTATATGTTTATTGGGAAGCTTCTCTACCTTATTTTTAGGCTTGGATTATGAAGTTTCATCAAAACTGTAGGGTGTTGACTAATTCCCTTGGAGGACCAACTCTAAGATTCCGGGTAGAGGAAAGGGATAGAGCCTAAAGGAGGGAGCATAGGGTGCTACTGATGAACAAAATCCCAATATAGGCAAGGATTTTGATATATGTAATTATTTGTTGTAGCGTGAAGTTTTTTGGACTCTATAGGCCATTTAGCATATTTTTTTATATGTAATTTGAGGCATGTATGGATTACACCTGATTTTATTTTAGTTATATGCACTCTTTCTATATGCACATGAGAAACTTTGCATATTTGTGTATAGTGGTTTGGGATCTAGAATTCAACAGAATTAACAGTTTTCAAACTTTTAGGATTGTAAGGTTTCCACTGGATTCTTTCATGTATGATAGTATGGGATTGGCATGTAATCAAACACGTCAACCTACCTATGTATCTTGATGTTGGTAGAGCCTATTGTTGAACTCTTCTATCCTAACCTTAACCGAAATGCACCCTTCACTCAAGTGAAAACATTTATTAAGCATGGTAAGCTTCTCTACCCTATTTTAACACTTGGATAAGGAAGTTTCATCAAAACTATATAAGGTATTGACTAATTTCCTTGGAGAACCAACTTTGATATCCTGGGTAGAGGCCAGGGCTAGAGGCTAGAGGAGGGGTAAATGGTGCTAGTGATGAATAAAATCCCAATATCGGCAAGGATTTTGATATGTTATAATTTGTTGTGGCATGAATTTTTTTGGACTATATAGGCCATTTAGCGTCTTTGTTTATGTATTTTGGGGAAGATATGGATTCTACTTGATTTTTTTTTAGTTGTAAGCAACCTTGCTATATACATGAGAAACTTTGCATATTTGTGAATATTGGTTTGGATTCATAAGGATGCTCATGAATATATATGCATCTAGTGAAATTGATTTTATTTTTGTGAGTAAATTAGGGTTTTAATTTCCTTTGGGCATACAAATGACTAGAGTTATGCTTTAAATTTCTCTTAGGGCATACAAATTAAAAAAAAATGGTTTCAATTCATTTTAGGGCATACAAATTACAAAAAATAAAGAGATTAGAAGGATGGAATTGATGTAAATACCTGAGATTGAGGAGAATGATGTTGAAGGTGGAAGATCCAAGCTCTAGTCACTTGAAATGCATTCACCAATACCTATTTTGTCATTTGAAACTGATTATATGTTTCTTTCATGGAGGAAATGACGACCATGGCCCGTTTTGGGGCATAAAACTTGTTTTATAAATCGCGTACGTGTTTAGTACTACATAACGCATACGCGTTTTATGACTACATAATGCGTATGCATTTTTTTTAACTATCCTACTTGGCCTTCACCGTGGCAGGCTTGGGACTAGGTTTGGCAGGGTCAAGATTTCTTGGGATCAATTATCTTTTCTAGAACTTGAATGAGTTTCTTGAATCTACCATTGCATCTAAGAGGTCCCTCAACTTTGTGCACTCATCCATATCTTGTCACGTTCATTCATAAAGAGGGGTTTTTAATTGTGAAAAATAAGGTAAATATATTGTAAGTACTGGAGGGTAGAGAGTAGGGTATGGGGGATTTATAGGTATTGGGTGGGTATAAAACACAGTATCTAGTAAAAATAGGGAATATCTTGTAAAAATAGGGTTTTTTAAATTGGAAATATGTATTGGAAGGGGGGTTCAAAAAAATGATTTTGGTAGGTATTTACCAATATCTAGTGAAATTGACGGTATTCTTTAATTTCCCATGAATGAAAGCACTATGGCCTAGTTTCACTGAGTGAATATGCTATGCAGGTAAATTGGAAGATCTGTTACGATTGTGTACTAAATTGAAATAATTGGGTGAATGGTACTCTAGAACTTTGTTTCCTGATAAATTCATCTTTGAGAAATGTGGAAATTTTATTTCCTATTAGGGAATAACTCATATGCATTTCCTTGACCATGTTTTAACACTCATGGCAATGTCGAGAATATTGGGTACCAATGTTTCATAACATTATTTGACCTTGGTTGATTGCAATGGTTTGTGCCTTATTATTGTTTTTTTTCATTTGCACCATTGAAAGTGTAATATTCAAAAGATATTTTCAAGTTCTCTATGTTTCTTCCAATCTAGGAATCACATGGATAATTTATAGTAATTTGGGAGAAAAATATACCTAACGTTTAATATTGGCCAAAATTTTGTTTGGAAGCAATTGAAATATGTACTATTGTAGTTCCCTACAAAGGGGAAACTATATAAAATGATGTGCATAACTGGAAATAATTGTGTTCATTCTATGATGTTGTGACATGTGGATTTGTTCTCTACCTTGTCATTGTTAAATATGGCATGGAAGATGCTCCTAAACAACATACACATAAATCTATCAAATGTGGCCTAGTTTTGGGGTAAAACTTGAAATGTATTACACTTTCAAAGAAATTATAAGCTATACATTCTAACTTAACTAAGTTTCTTTATTGATGCATGATTGTTGCATATGAGAAGAAAATCCATTATGAAATGATGCATATCCATACTGCTACACCTCAAATTGTCACTTTTGAGAACCATCTATTATCACCATGAAATACATAGTTCTTTTGCTTCCTAAGTGTTCTAAAACTTACCATCATGTGACCCTTTCCCTTCATATCCATGTTTGGGAAACTTCTATTCCACTTGGAGGTCGAAAACCAATCTAACAAACCTCATCCTTTCCCTTTTTATAAGATTTTCTCTCCTTGCCTAGTGTTAGGGGAGTGAAAATCCTTGTTATCCAGTGTTAAGGGAGTGAAAATCTCCCATTTTTCGCTCTGTGGCCTTCCTTGGGGGAGAAAAAATCTCCTTTGACCTCTCCTCCTTGGATTTTGGATCTAGATCTTCGTGAGATATTCATGGGATGGATTCCTCCTTCGAATCCTACTTCACATTCCTTTCATGGTAATCTAGATATATCCCAATCCAGCTTATTCTCCATAATCCAAATCTCCCTCCAAGTTGTTTGGCCTTCCCTAGCCTATAAATTGGACCTCATGATTTGGCTCAAGGAGGTGGAAAAATCTTGAAGAGGTGGACCTTATGATCCTAGTATTCTCGAAGGGATTTGGAAGGAGAGCTTGAGGGAAGTACTGCAACAAAGTCATGTATACATTTGTATTTCTTCATAGCTTTCTAATTAATATAACTTGGCCTATTCTTCCATATTTTGTTTCCATGCAATGTATTTTTACTTTGTACTATCCAAAGTTGAATAGATCTAGTTTATGCTTAACAAACTTGGAGAAAGGTAGTATTGCATTGTCTTTTGCAGATTGCATCAATATTGGGAGCCATGGAGATCAAGCTAAAGGCTACAAAAACGAGGATAACCTTCCGGAACAAGGTAGGAAATATACTTCCTTCTCTACCCTTCTCTCCTCTTGTTTGCATGAAAGATTAGATCTAGGAAGATGCTAGGAACCATTTGTTTGTCTCTTGTCTCGGGTTAGGTCACTAGGGTCCTTTCTAATCCCATGAGAGATTCTACTTATCCGTAGGCATAATTTCTAGACATACATACAAAACTGCAGCAATTGAAATATGTTGTAGGTTGTAGTATGGGGGAATGTATCTTTGTAAAAAAATATTTATGTTCTAAATTAGTTGTAAGTAACTTCTATTTTTTCCCATACTATCAATGAGTAATAAGCTTATTAAAAGCATTACCATCATGATATTATGCATTGAATACCATTCTATTGAATAATGATGAGTTAGGTTTTAAGATGGTTGTTGATCCTATATCTCAAGAAGAAGTGTAGATGTTGAGCACTATTGGGTATGAGAACCATGAAATAGCTTAATTTTCTATAAAAGCGGAAACCATAAAAACGGATGGAAATTGGAAGTAGAATCCTTAGAGAAAGAAATAATAAAAAATGCTTACAAGCATAAGAAATATAATTTCCAAAAACAAGGTCAAAAAAATACTCATATAAAAGTGAAATAGAATGATTTCAACCTAATGCAATAGAACACTTGTAGACACCACCCTATTGGAAAATATCAGAAGGGAATGCAATCATAGAACTATGATAAGGAGAATATTAAGTCATATTATTTTACAGTTGGAAAATGAAAGTAAAACTTAGTCTAGAGACTTCAATACATGACATATTGTCAAGGTTTTCTGGTTTATCTCTATGTGGAACATTTTCAATGTAGAAGCATGTATGGAAAATTTTAAGGACGTGTAAGAAGAAAAATATCTTGCTATGGCATTGGATATAGCCTTGATATTTCAATACATGAATATAAGGTGAGAAATCATGTAATTCTTTGACAAGATATTTTGTTGCAACACAACTAATAGTCATGAAGAGAGGTTAAATGACACTAAACCTTGAATGCCAATCAAATATTTTTAATTAGAAGTTGACAATGGCCATAAATTCATCTGATATGGCAAGGAAGTACATATTATTATTTCATATTCATTGGGGAAAAGACGTTGTAGGCCTATTAATTGCAGAGAAGGTACATTAAAACAAGGTTTTCTAATTCCCAAGTTCTCCTTGGCACCATAGGTCCCATTGGCATTGGTAGTGATGTTCATTCAACCATTACATTAGATGTAAGTATAGAAAAACATAGACATATTTAGGCCCACCCATATATTCAAGAATACAAAAGAAATTCCATTATGGATTATGCATTTATATCCAACCTAATTACAAGGTGCATAAGGTTATCATTATTAACTCTAGAGTATGTACGATATCTTAGGATAGGCATGAGGGATTTCAAACAATTTGATATAGGATTGTGACCAATATTATTTTTCCATGAAGCCCTCATAATTTGAGGGCATTGTGAATATTTCCATCCATAGGCCTCCCAAGATAATTTCCTCAATCATTCTCTAGTATGTTATTAAGATAATGTACACTAATTGAAGGGATCATAGTAGAATTATTACAATAGTTGTTTTTAGAAAAAGAATAATTATTCACCACCACTTCTAGCTTTAATTCATAAATATTTGATATCATGCTAGAATATGTTGATAATATTGTGCATCAATCTTGTAGGAAGACAAAGACGTGAAGATGTTGATCATAACGTTGGTGAAAACATTAAGTAAACTTCCATGAATTACCCACTATTCAGGTAACATCATGAATTTTATGGACAACTATAAAGGCATGCATTTGATTATGCTAATGTATTCATATGTTAAAGTAATATGGGAAGGTATTCCTTTACTTATTCTTAATATCATTGTTGAATGATTAAATGGGGTTAAATTATTGTATGTGAATGATACCATGGGGTATGACAAAGGAATGAATCCTAATATATGGCAATAATGCTTGTAATTATTTGAATGCATTCATGTTTTGTTTATCACCTTGTGTGAATGTTTGTTTGTTCTAATAATGCTTATGCAGTGAATGATATTCCATTATAGTTAACATGTTTATTGTTGAAGTTGATTTACTTTGATCTTGTGACAAGATTTTAGAATCATTTCATATGTTTTGGTGATTATATGCATGAGTACTCATGCTTTGTTTGGCTAAATGAAAGTTTTTTCAAGGATAATATATTGCAGATAGGAATTTATTTAATATGGAAGTCAGTGTAAGCCCATAATTAATACTAATGACCATTGCCACAAGGAAAAAACATCATGAGAAGAGTTTCATAATTTTAAAATCTGATTTTGTAAGAATAATATTTAAAATTTTGATTGATTTTTTTATGATGATATCTCATGATAATTGTGTTCATATGATACAAATGACATGATGAATCCATCAAATAAGGACAAATGATGTTTCTTGAGCTAAAAAGTGTGGAAGAATGCTATTGTGATGACAAAATATCCATATAACATTCCCCAATCACCTTAATCTATGGTTATTAGAGAAAGCCATTGTGACACCTTGGTAGTAAGAATCTATAATTTTGCACCCTTCTTGTGCTATAAAGGATTGGCAAATGATGGATTTCCCAAGGGACTACTTAGCAGGGAAGGGAATAGTCAATCCTAGAGGGTGAGTGACTGTAAGGAATATGATACTTGAATGACTCTGTGGTGAGAGATTCATGTTACATGCTAGAGAGGATCGTGAATGAATCATATGCATTGGGTGTGTCAAAGAAAATATTGAATTGAGTCTTGTTAGTGGTAGCCATATGGAGGAGCTACACATTCATACAATAAGCATTGAGTTGTCAATTACATACTTTACATTGGGTTATGAATATATATGCTTTGATTATGAACTTGAATTCATATATTGCCCAATTCATATGGATGACATACTTAATGCATAGAAATGCTATGATCTTCATGTTTACTTTGATGATTCTCGTAGTTATATGTTGGAATCCTAAAAAATTTGGAGGTGTGTCAAGTAAGTGAAGAGAATTACATTGTGAATTCAAGTGAAGAATTAAGACATACAGTACCATTAAAGAGAAAACAACACCATGTAAGGTGTTATTCCAAGGGGTAGGGGACATATTGTTCTAGTTTTGAACCCTTGGAAACCTTGATATTGATTTTGTATAGATTGTAATTATTCTTTTTATAACTATGTTTGGTTCACACCATGTGTCACATACCAATTTTTCCATGTAATAAATAAAATAATAATAATAATATGTGAAAATTTAAAAGTAATTAGTGTTGGAAATAAGTTTTGTTCCATTTTTCGTTGTCAATTATTCCCTTTTTGACCTTCTACTCCTTCATTTCACCTTCCTTTCAAAGGATACATTGAAACAAGTTCACAAGGTAGTAAATTGTCATTTTGTCATGATTTTTGGTATTTTTAATAAACCAATAGAGTTAGAATTGGTTTTACTAATGATGGTTATAATAGTTCTAGATCCCATAACCTCAGTACAAATCTGGTAACCCATCATCGATTAGCATATTAGTGCTTCTCTAGGAAAAAATATACCACATGAGTTTTGTTTATAGATGCCCTAAGATGGTTTTGTGTTTCTCAAATCAATTCTAGGCTAACTGAAGACGACAATATATCCTGGTCAAAATTCCAGTCAACTATATTCATATACACGACATCCAACAAAGGTAAAGTTCATTTCCAAGTAGAGAGGGATATTTTCATGCATTACATGTCATGAAAATATCATGTAGTAACAATATACAATCTATCCTTCACTAACAACAAGCTAAACTTCTCCCATGATTTTAAGTGTATATATTGTATTTGGTAATATTTGGTTGTATCAGTTCTACCGACCAATGAAACAAGGGAATTGCTTATGAATTCTAAAATGCCTCCCCATGCTTTAAATATATGATATGTATGTAGATCAGGAAGTAAAAAACTGTATGTAGAGAGGAGCAGTCTTATGAACATAGAGATTATGTACCTATGAACTTGATTTCCATAATACAAAGGAATTGATGCTTTGAAGTTCTTGTGTGACTATATCATAGTACTATATCTCTTATTGTAGTGCAAGCTAGCTAGGAATCCCCGTCCTTAACCTACCCCATTTCAATATATTTATTTTATTTAGCTACTTAAGTTTGTGTGTTTTATCATTTAGCTCTTAATTTATTTACATGCTTTTTGATTTAGTATTTTAATTCATGTAGCTTAATCATATTCTAAATATTATTGCAAGTTTCCATTACATATCTTTATATATTTCCATTGAAAAGTGTGTTGATCATATACATAAAGAAATTACTCATTGAAGGTTGTATAACTTGTTTGCTTATAATTTATTACAAGAACAATTGATGTCCTTAAATTAGATGAAATATTGTGATTAGTACTTGCAAAAACACTTTAGTAAACATCAATCTAGTGATTAAATATATCTTTGTAGTGTGATTGGTTTATGCTTTTATTGGTTTTCATGATAAGTGTGTTCCTAATTCATTAAGAGTTTCCTGTATCAAATTCATTCATTGGGATAGAATTAATTAATGCATTGCCCCTACTAATATTGTAGTAAATCCCCCCTATGGATAGGTAGAATCCCTCTTAGACATGTAAAGGTTCCCTACATCCCTAATCCAAGACAAGAGCAAAATGAATGGACTCTAACTTTCTCCTAGACCTAGGCTTTATGCATACAACAATACAAGAAGGAATAAGAGTGAGGGAAGCTAGATGAATTACCTCCTTATTGATGGTTGTTCTCATTGCTCCAGCCCTTAGGTCTGATATAAAAGCTCCAAAGATGAGTAGGTCCTATGGAGACAACACAAAATACTACCTTCCTTCTACAAGTTAAGCATAAATTAGCCTATTTACTTTGAATGCAACAATAGTAAGCATACATGTGAATGAAGACATATATGGGAGAAATAGGCCAAGTTGTATTAATGGAAAGCCATAAAGAATCATGTACAATGGTATACCTAACTTGTAGTAGCACTTCATATAAGCTTACCTTCCAGACCCTTCGAGAATCAAGCTAACATAAGGATGGAATCTCCAAGCATACTTTCCATGTGTGGGATTCAGGGTAGGAGATTCATTTATATTATTTGGAGGCCAAACTACCATGGATAAAGGTTTGGGTCACAACAGGATATCATGGATCTTGGGAGGATTGGCATAATTAGGATGGTATGGAGGATAGGATTCAAAGGGTAGACCCAATGTCCCAAAATCCATCTCAAATATTGATCCTAAAATCACGGAAAATTAGTTTGGGAAAATTTTCGCTCCCCTAAAGAATGCCACAGAGTGACAAAAGGGGAATTATTGCTCCCTAGACAAGGGGAAGGGGGCGAAAATTTGTGTTCGTGTCTCAAAATAGGGTTGGTTAAAGTGGATTTATATCCCCAACATATTTAGGGACCATAGTATGATTTAGGTTTCCCTCTAGAACACCTATAGAAAGCATAATAATCACATTTTCATGCTGATAAAATATACAATTCAAGGAGGACCACAAATGTGAAAATATGTGTCTAGAAGAGAGCCAGAAAGAAGTTGCAAGCAAAGATGAAACAATATATCTATATCATCCCCAAGGTGGGCATACCCATGCTCAAAACAAATTGACTCAAAGCATGGATTCTTACCAATACATTACATATCCATGATCATATTGCAGACACACAGATCAAGGGCACTCGACATCAAAGGATCCAGCTTTATCGAGTTGTCAAAGCAGGGCAGCTCCTGCACCAAGGCAAGTGGCTCACCCAAGGCCAAATTCAGCAGAAATTTCCTCATCTGATGGGGGAACTCAACGCAATGGAGACCATTGCTTCCTAAGGAGGGAGGATTGATCCAGGTGGATATTGGTGGCCACCCACCTTTCCAACTGGCTCAAAATAGTTTTATGGCAATTTTGATATTGTACTATTTTTAGCAGTTTTTCGGGTCCTGAACTTCCAGGGCCATTTTGAGGCCCTAAACGACCTTTTTTGGCGATTTGGGGGTCCAAATTCTTGCCCCCGACACACATTTGTCCTCAATCGAAAGTTGTAAATATCGGATAGACCTTTCCAACGGGCTACCGAGCACCCCAAACGGAGATCGTATGCAAAAGTTACGACCCCGAGAAGTTGATGTACTAACTTACCCAAACGGGGCCCACATGACTTTTGGCGCTTCATCTCCTGGGGTTAGGTTTTTGGATGTCTAGGGTTTTTGACATTCCTATTTATTGTAAAAGGCCTGGAGAGCCTCATTGTAACAATCTTCTTGCGAAATGAGCGCAGCCGTCACATCTCTTCTCAGAGATAAGCCGCCACCATTCCAGCAAGCTTGTTTTCCGCTGCATTTTACAGTTCTAGCTTATTTCCTTATTGAATAGAAAACCAGTTTTACTGTATCTCTGTTATTTTGTGTTAAGCATCTGATAATAATCTGTATTCATTTCGTTATGCTCATAAAATCCGGATCAAAGGCTTGAATGCCGAGAGAGGAGGAGGTTAAGCATGCAAAACTGTCATAAAATTCACATGAAAACCCTAATATTGCATAAGAATAAGCATGAACAAAAACATATGAAGTGAATGGGAGGTGAGGCTCAAAGAGGAGCCCCACCTCTTAAACTAATTACCAATAAGTCACTCAAATCTAATTAATCTCACAATGAATAATAGAAAATAGGAGAGAAACCAAATGAGTAACTTGTTATCATGAGAAGGCTTGCTAGGCCTTTATATAGCATTATTACAATGTGTCTTGAGGCCATACCATGGGCCAAAACTATGTGCTACCAAATACCATGGATATGAGTGGGTGGTCTCTCAATTTAATACTTTTATGGCTTATACATCCGAATTTAGACCATCTGCCCCCTAAAATTCGGATCATCTTATACATGCGAATTTAGACCATATGCCCCCTAAAATTCGGATCATATGATCCGAATTTTAGGGGGCATATGGTCTAAATTCGGATGTATAAGCCATAAAAGTATTAAATTGAGAGGCCACCCTCTCATATCCATGGTATTTGGTAGCACATAGTTTTGGCCCATGGTATGGCCTCAAGACACATTGTAATAATGTTATATAAAGGCTTAGCAAGCCTTCTCATGATAACAAGTTACTCATTTGGTTTCTCTCCTATTTTCTACTGTTCATTGTGAGATTAATTAGATCTGAGTGACTTATTGGTAATTAGTTTCAGAGGTGGGGCTCCTCTTTGAGCCTCACCTCCCATTCACTTCATATGTTTTTGTTTATGCTTATTCTCATGCAAGATTAGTGTTTTTCATGTGAATTTTATGATAGATTTGCATGCTTAACCTCCTCCTCTCTCGGCATTCAAGCCTTCCGGTTCTCAGCTCCCAAGATCCGGATCAGTGGTATCAAAGCGGGTACGCTCTCCATCGGGACAAGATTTTGAATCATTATGCGGATTCAACGGAGGTTCCACAACCTCTACAACAACCCATGCTTCTCTACAAACTCTTGGCATCTCTATACTCAACACTCTCATATTCAGCAAACTTTGAACAGGTGCCATGGGCTTCACAGGACGTTTTAGAGGCTCTACTATAGCTCATCAGAAAGGTATATCCGTCAGCTCAAATGGGTATTTCACGGAATTTCCTTTCGTTTCCCGGTTTGTGAGATACGCTTGTTTGAAGTAGCACGTGTTTGTGCATAATGCGGCCGGACGTACAACAACTTTAAACAAGTGCTACAGACTCCACAGAATGTCTCAAAGGCTCTTCCATAGCTCATTGGAAAGCTCTTTCTATCATCTAAAATGGGTATTTTACGGAATTTCATTTCATTTTTCGGTTTGTGAGATATGTTTGTTTGAAGTAGTACATATTTGTACACAATGCGGCCGGACGTACAACAACTTTAAACAAGTGCTACAGACTCCACAAAATGTCTTGGAGGCTCTACCATAGCTCATTGGAAAGCTCTTTCCGTCAGCTAAAATGGGTATTTCGTGGTTTTCCATTTGGCTCTCTGGTTTGAGAGATATCATCAACTGAAGCAACATATGTCTGCAAAATAGTGTGCGCGCATCTCTTAAACTTCAACAAACATTTTCTCAATCTCTGGACCACCCTAGAGAAAGTATGTTATATGGATGGAAAGGTCTCTTCGAGATGGTCTTCAATAGAATTCAATTTCAGTACATGCATCAGAAGCTATGAATGGATTTGCAGCAAGACATCAACTGCACCAAAGATCATGAATTTTCAATTTTTTTTAAATCTCAATGTAATCACGGTTATGGGTCAACCACACAAAACCCATAGTTATGGGTTAACCACACAAAACCCATAGTTATGTATTGTAATCATGGTTTTGGATCAACCACACAAAACCCACGGTTATGGGTTAACCACACAAAACCCTTCTCTTCAGTGGAAACAAGCTTGTCATTGCCACCATGGTTATGGGTCAACCACATAAAACCCACGGTTATGGGTCAACCACACAAAACCCATGGTTTTGAGTCAACCACACAAAACTCTTCTCTTCATTGGAATCAAGCTTGCCATTGCCATCACGGTTATGGGTCAACCTCGCAAAACCCACTGTTATGGGTCAACCATACAAAACCCATGGTTCTGAGTCAACCACACAAAACTCTTCTCTTCATTGATAACTAGCACATTGTAATCATGGGTCTCTTTTTAGCATAAAATGATGGGGACCATCATTTTCTAAGGGGGGAGGAATGATCTGAATTTTAGGGGGCATATGGTCTAAATTCGGATGTATAAACCATAAAAGTATTAAATTGAGAGGCCACCCTCTCATATCCATGGTATTTGGTAGCACATTGTTTTGGCCCATGGCATGGCCTCAAGACACATTGTAATAATGTTATATAAAGGCCTAGCAAGCCTTCTCATGATAACAAGTTACTCATTTGGTTTCTCTCCTATTTTCTATTGTTCATTGTGAGATTAATTAGATCTGAGTGACTTATTGGTAATTAGTTTCGGAGGTGGGGCTCCTCTTTGAGCCTCACCTCCCATTCACTTCATATGTTTTTGTTTATGCTTATTCTCATGCAAGATTAGTGTTTTTCATGTGAATTTTATGATAGATTTGCATGCTTAACCTCCTCCTCTCTCGGCATTCAAGCCTTCCGGTTCTCAGCTCCCAAGATCCGAATCAACAGGATATCATGGATCTTGAGAGGATTGGCATAATTAGGATGGTATGGAGGATAGGATTCAAAGGGTAGACCCAATGTCCCAAAATCCATCTCAAATATTGATCCTAAAATCACGGAAAATTAGTTTGGGAAAATTTTCGCTCCCCTAAAGAATGCCACAGAGTGACAAAAGGGGAATTATTGCTCCCTAGACAAGGGGAAGGGGGCAAAAATTTGTTTTCGTGTCTCAAAATAGGGTTGGTTAAAGTGGATTTATATCCCCAACATATTTAGGGACCATAGTATGATTTAGGTTTCCCTCTAAAACACCTATAGAAAGCATAATAATCACATTTTCATGGTGATAAAATATACAATTCAAGGAGGACCACAAATGTGAAAATATGTGTCTAGAAGAGAGCCAGAAAGAAGTTGCAAGCAAAGATGAAACAATATATCTATATCATCCCCAAGGTGGGCATACCCATGCTCAAAACAAATTGACTCAAAGCATGGATTCTTACCAATACATTACATATCCATGATAGTATTGACTCAGGATATAGCCACTGAAATACAATGTGGATCCATACCTAAAATCACTGAAAAAAAATCAAGGATATAAGAGTACAAAGTAGATCCATAGTATATTAATGACATAGCCACAGATCAATACAAAGTGCATATGTGTGACAATATACATATCAGTTCCAACATGATCTCTATGTAGGAACCTACTCAAAACAATCTCCATCATAACTTGGGTAAAGTACATAACAAGAGTCCCCAGGGTCTTCACCCGATCGAAAAGTGATATGATTATAGCCATGTGAATAAAAATTTTGATATCTAACATGGTAGAAACCACTTGATTACCGGTCATTGATGTAAACCATTAACAAGTGCAAGGGAAATCACCAATAATGACAATGACTCCCAAGGTATTCTAGTATGTTCCAACGAATGTAAATAAGTGAGATGAAGTCGAACACTTGTGGAATAATTTGATCAGAGGTCAATGATGTAAACCTACTGTCAAAAGCAAGGAAACTTGCCATTGAGGCATGCATGACCCAAGGTACTAAGGGGTTTCTAATTCTAATTCCTGGATGATATGTTGGAGTCGAAAGGAATAGACTCATCAAAGGAGGTCCATGATGTATCCCACATCATCAACACATGAAAATGATTTAAACCGGTATACCAAATGAGCATAGACTGACACAAGGATGAAAGTCGATATAACTGCAAATTTTTTTACTCGGGCTAACTTCCCTTTAACATTGGATGGCATGAAAAATGACTTGGTAGCATTGAATCAAAGAGATAGAGACCAAAACATAATGAAAAAATGACTCAGGCTTTCTTTAGATGGAAAAAAGGAGTAAGATGACTCATCGAATTTGTATAAATTAGAGGTGAGAAGATTATATAAATGTAAGGAAAGATGAAAATAGTTGCCATGTTCAATGGCGACAACAAGTTGCCATAAAGCTTCTCATCAAAACTAACCCATTTTTCCCAAATTCCCCCCCATCATGATCGATGAGTACCTCTCTTTTCTTAACGATCTTGAGGAGGATAGAAGATGCTCAGTATAGCTCATATTAGATGAGTCCCTCAACATATGTTTAATGATCCTAAAGAAGGAGGGGTTCGATCCCATATGGACCCTTCGATGCATTGTTTCACAAGTCCAAAGAAGGTAAAATCGATGATCTTTTCACATTTAGAGAGTTTGAAAAGGATCTAAAGAAGACTCCAAAATAGTTATTTTTCGTAAATTTAGTCTCCTCATCCGAAAAAGGATAAAACAATGCGAGAGAGAGATCTTCTAGTCAATGATAGACCGGAGTATTATTTTTTCGTAATTAGTCCAAATGGTTTGAAAAGGCGGTAAACAACCATGGCATAAATTATGGTTAAAACAATGTGGGTTCACATCTTGTTAGCATTAACCCACTTTTAAACCATATCCCAAAGTTTTGTTGTATATGGTATGGACCATGTGGCATATACCCATAATATGTTTACAATTGTTTGTTGGTGGACTATCCCACTATATGGTGTATTAAAATATGGTTGTTGTGGGAAGGAGATCCGGATTCAACCATGTGGCCCCCACCCCTTTCCTTTTTTAGTTTAAAAATCTACCCAACAAATTAAATAATATATATTCCATATAGTTACATGCACCGAGAGGAGCGAGGTTCTCTACAGCCCAGTATGAGGGAGATGTTGTAACGGTCCTACCTAACAAAATAATTAACAAAATTCTTGTCGGCTCATAAAATAAAAAAAATTATGGAAAATATTTAAAAAGAATCCACGTATTCATCAGAGGAGAGTAGGATGCAGACGGCGAGCTGGGCTATGAGGGTTTTGGGAGGGCCATCCCTGTCAGGGATCGGTCAGCCTCGTTTACAGCATTGACATGGGATGCTGATGGGATTATGGATTTCTATCCATCGATGGGGGTTTTTTATTATTTTTGGCAGGAGGGCCGTTTGGCTATCTAGGGTTTGGAGCACTGTGACGGTTTGGAAGAACCATTTTTGCAGCCATGGATGAACAGGAAGCCGTTGGGGGTGTTTTTGACAGGCTGGACGGTCGCGTTGGATGGGGGATGCCATGTGGGAGGGCACTTGACGAGCTGGTGGATTTTCCGGTGATGGGATCTAAGATGCATCAGCCGGCGGGAATGGAGCCGTTAAACCTCTCAAATGATTTTTCTCCATCTGCTCTCTTCTCTTCGCTGGAGCAGCTTACATCTGGGAGTGAAAAGGGCCCTGTGGCGGAACATCAGACGGTTGATCTGCTTGGGGATACGAGTTGGAGGGAAGCAGGGTTATTTTTCTCAAAGGCCCTAGGGTTTTCTGATGCAACGGCACCGAGTGGGGCTGAGGTGAAGGAGGGTTTCGACTGGATTCCGGCGGAGGGTGTGGCTCGACAGGGTCGGTTGGACACTAGTTCTAGTGGGTTCTCGTCGGAGGAAGAAAGAAGGGTTTCCCTAGAGGTTGCGGAGCAATGGGGTTTTGGCTCTCCGGAATGGGACGGGAGACGGGGGAAGGAGACCTGTGAGGCTGCTGAGGGTACGAAAAAGGGTGGAGGAGGCACTGTGAAGAAGCGGAGGAAAAGCGTTATCAAGATAAAAGTGGTCAGGAACTATGCGGTGGGTGAAGACATAGCATGGGGTAATGTTCTGCAGATGGCACATTTTACTCTCGTTGGCAGGGTTATGGGACGCAATTTCTCTAGAAAGTCGGTGGCGGATTGGGTTGGGGAAAATTGGAAGGATCTGGTGGGTCAGTTGCCGGTGGTGGTGGAGCTGAATAGGGGGTGGTTCGCTTTCAAATTCTCTAAAGAGGAGGAGCTGCAGAGGGTTTTGAACAAGAATTGGCATCTCAATCATACACCAATGCTGCTGAAGCCATGGCACTCTTTGTTCGATGCCAGCCGTGAAAGGGTGGATGTAGTTCCGCTTTGGGTTCGTTTGCCAGCGCTTCCTCTGCACTTCTGGGACATACATCATTTCAAACGGATAGGGGATATTTTGGGGACTTTCCTGGAGGCGGATTTGTCATTTGAGGAGACTCTATGTCAAAAAGTTGCGCGCATTCTGGTTAACATCAATATCAGAGAGGGGTTGGTTGAAGAAATTAAGATGGAATGGGGTCCGGAGACCATCACTCAAATTCTGGACTATGAGAATGTGTCGTTTAGGTGCCGGCGATGTCACGCTTATGGACACCTTGTATCCGACTGCAGCCTTCCTTTTCGGAATCAGATGGGGGGTCGGAGAAATCTTTCTTCAGGAGATGCGGTTCACTACACAGAGATTGGATCGGGTTCTTCCGATTTTGTACTATCCTCTTCAGATGACCTTGGGAATGTGCCGTCCGATGAGGAACCTACTCCGGTGTGTCCGGTGGTGGAACCAACTGCGGCTGAATAGATGGAGTTGGTGACTACACAGAAGCTTGAAGATGTACTTCGGGGACCTGACTTCCCTGGTATCTCCTCTCTTCCTTTACCCCATACTGTCAATTTATTTATGAACTCTGTTACATTAATGAGGCAAGATTGGGTGGAGGGTATGAGCAACCTTTCTCTCTTGCGCAATGTGGGTCCTGGGGGGTCTCGGTCCGGTTTACACGATGGTAAGACGAATGAAATAGTTTTGTTTTCTCCCTCTTTGGAACCGGTATTGGAACCTGTTACTGCTAGTATCGGTGCTGTGGATGATACCCCACTTGGATTACCTGACCCTGATCCCGGTGAAGCTCTTGAGGAGGATTACCTCTCTCCCACGGAGTCACATAAATCCGGATATTTACTTCGTTCCTGTACAAAAAACACTTCTACGGGGCTGGGGAAAAATACTACTCCTGCTCGCAAGGGAAGGGGTAGAAAATCTAATATTCATAAGGCACAAACTAGGGCAAGGGTTGATATTATGGATGGGAAACAAATTTCGATTGTTAAGGCACTTAGAGCGAGGAATGCCTTGAAGAAAGGGCGTTTATGAAGATAATGTCTTACAGTTGTCGGGGTCTGGCTGGGCCCAACAAGAAATCAACCTTCAGAAGGGTGCTTACTCTTGAACACCCGGATGTGATCTTGCTACAAGAGACCTTAGGTGAAGGAGATGTTATTAAGAATCGTTTGGAGAGCTGGCTTCCTGGATGGTCCTTTCTCACTTTGGATGTAAAGGGACGTTCTGGGGGGCTGGCTGTGGGATGGAGGCTTAGTAATTTTAAGTTGGTGAATTCATGGGGAATGGATTCTGTTCTTTGTGTTGATGTTATGTCGGTTGAATTAGGGAACATTTTTAAGGTGATTAATATTTATGGACCTTATCTGCATCGCATTGAGTTTTGGGACTCACTGTTTGGAAATCCCCTGATGAGTAGTGACACATTGATCATTGGGGGGGATCTAAACTTTTCACTGGGGATGAATGAGGTATGGGGACCACATGCTCATATGGATTCGTTGGCTGGCTACTTTGTTCAGAAGTTAATGGAAAAGGGTTTGTTAGATATAGAACCACTCAAGCTGAAACTGACATGAAGAAATAACCGCAGTGGGGATGCTAGGGTGGAGAAAAGGATTGATCGTTTTCTGGTGGCTGAACAGTTGATGGACAGATTCTTTCAGGTTCGACAGTGGGTTGGTAATGGGGGTATATCTGATCATTTCCCTATCTTTCTTGAGATACAAAAAGGGCCTACAAATCCTCCGAGTCCCTTGAAATTCAATAAATTATGGTTACAAGATGAGACCTTTAAGAATCTCTTTCTTACTAACTGGATACCCTTTGATAGGGATCAGGATCGATCTGTTGCCTTTCATTTTGCAGATAATATTAAAAAGATGAAAAGATTGGTCAAAGATTGGGCTATTGCTAAGAAAGGTAGGGAAGATGCAGAATTGAAACAAGTGGAGGATGAGCTCTTGCGGATTTATGAGGGTGAAGGGGGAGGACTTATCTCTCAGGAATCCAAGGAGGCTCTTATCAGATTGGAAGGGCGACGGAACAAAATGTTATGTGATATGGAGGAAACATGGCGGCTGAAGAGCAGAGCGATTTGGCTAGAATGTGGGGATGATAATACTAAATTTTTCCATGCTTATGCGAGAGGGAGAAAGGCAGCTAATACCATATGGAGTCTGAAGGACGATGAAGGACACACCCATATAAATTTCGATGATAAGGCCAGGTGTGGGGTGACACATTTCAAAAATTTGTTTCGGGCACCAAATCAGGCTACTATTGCTGAGGTGATCAAAGTGGCAGAGATGTTTCCTAGTTTTGTTGATGATGAAGGTAATAGGGAACTGATGAAGGCATTAACGGAGGAGGAGCTTAAGAAGGTACTCATAAGCTTTCAAAAAGACAAGAGCCCTGGCCCTGACGGGTGGACTATTGATTTTTTCTTGGATCTCTTTGAGATTCTGGGGAATGACCTTCTGGCAGTTGTTGAAGACTCCAGGGAATCAGGGAAAATACTGGCCAGTTTCAATTCTACTTTTATCGCCCTCATTCCTAAGTCTGATAATGCAATGTCACTAAATGAATTCAGGCCAATCTCACTATGCAATTGTATATATAAGATCATCTCCAAAGTTATAGCCAGAAGGCTTAAAAGTATCCTCTCACAACATATATCTGCAGAACAGTTTGGGTTTTTGGAGGGTAGACAAATACATGAGGCTGTTGGTGTGGCTCAGGAAGGGATGCATAGTTTGAAGACCAAGAATCTGAAGGGAGCCATACTAAAAATTGATCTCTCCAAGGCCTATGATAAAGTGAGTTGGTTGTATCTTCGCCTACTTTTCACTCATCTGGGGTTTGGTATTGCTTTTATTAGATGGGTAATGTCCTACATCACTACTGTATCCTTCTCTGTACTTATCAATGGGGCGGCTTCGACTTTCTTCCATGCTGAAAGGGGTCTTAGACAGGGATGTCCTTTATCACCGCTGCTCTTCCTGTTGTTTGCTGAAGGACTCAGTAGGGCCATTAGCAGGGCTAAGGCCGAAGGGCACTTTCAGGGGATTCCAGTGGCTACAAATCTGTATATTACTCATCTGCTATTCGTGGATGATGTTTTAATCTTCTGTTCTGGAAGCAGAGGGGATACTCGGGTACTAAATGAGATATTGGAACTGTTTTCTAAGGCCACTGGTATGGAAATAAATGCTGGGAAGTCTACCTTAGCCACTCATTTGCTGAGACCGGAAGAGGAGGTAGAACTCACTAGGTTTTTTCCTTTCAACACTGCGGGACTTGAGGATGGTTTGAAATACCTTGGGTTCTCGATAAGATAAAAGCTACTTTATATGTGAAGAGGGATTGGGCTTGGTTGGTTGGGAAGGTGGAGAAAAGACTGATGGTTTGGAGCCATAGGTGGCTTTCACGAGCTGGCAGACTGGTCCTGGTCAAGGCAGTACTGGAAGCAATCCCTTTATACTGGATGTCATTAGCCTGGATACCTAAAGGAATCCTTGACAGCATTAGGAGGATCTGTTTTAGGTTTCTTTGGAGCGGCAAGAAGGATGTACAGGTCACTCCTTGGGTAAATTGGAAGAGACTTGCAGTTCCAAAAGGTTTGGGGGGCTGGGGGATTAAGAACATATTCTTGTTTGCTAAGGCGTTGGCAGCCAAGGGGGGTTGGAGACTGGTGACGACTGCTAGTCTTTGGACCAGGGTTATCAAATAGAAATACTTGGCCGAATATAGCATTGAAGAATGGATTAGGGTCTCTAGAAAATCTCATTTGGGGGGATCGATGATTTGGAAGGCTGTGGTAAAATCTTTTGGTCTGATTGAATCCAAGTTAGCCTGGAATGTGGGGAATGGTGAAAAGCTGCTGGTAGGAAGGGACCCATGGTTGGGTTGCACACATGAACATATTCTACCTAGTCATGTTATTGCGGCACTTGGAAGATTAGGGATTCACACACTGAATCAGTTGGCTGATCCGAGACCTGTGGAGTCTTGGAGACAGAGATGGTATAGGGCAAACACACTGGGGCTTCAGGAACAGGAGTCGGCTATCTTGGAGGTTTATATCCATCATTTGGAAGCGGCAAATGTATTGCTGAAAGATGCGGTGGATTCTCTGGTCTGGGAGGCGGATCCGGAAGGTAAGTATACACCCAAGGCAGGTTATACCTTATTAAGTTCAGAAATGGAACAAAGGGAGGTTGTCTGGTGGTGGAAGTCTCTCTGGAAGTTAAAGTGCCCTGCAAAATCGAAACTTTTTATGTGGTGTGTACTCGAGAACAAAGCACCTACATGGGATAATCTGCAGAAGAGGTCCTTTCAGGGGCCAAGCTGGTGTGTGCTCTGCAAAAGGGAAACTGAGACTGCATTACACCTATTCCTTACATGCCCCTTTTCTGCTGCAGTTTGGAAGGAGTGCACAGTCTTGGCGGGATTTCCTTGTCATTGGGTTGGAGAGTCGATTGGGGAAGCATGGGAAACATGGTGGAGGAGGAACACTGTTAAGATTTATAAGTGCCTACCTCTGCTTGTTATCTGGGGGATATGGACTGCACGGAACAATGCTATCTTCATTGAAAAGCCATGCCTTCCAGAGATAACTGCAGCTCTATCTATTGGTATCAGCAAGTCACTTCCTGAACATATAAGGGCTGTCAATCAACGAAGGAACCTGGAGGTGGAGATTGATCGATCTCGACCATGGGCATTTTTCGATGGGGCCTCACAGCACAATCTGTGTGGGGGTGGCGCGGTACTCCATCTTTCAGATACGCATTCAATTACTCTTTCTATGGGACTCAGGGTGGGCTCAAACAACTTTGCCGAGATGCAGAGCTTGAAACTGTTATTAATCTTTGCTCTTGAGAAAGGTTGCAACACATTGAATTGCTTCGGGGACTCAATGAATGTTATAAATTGGATCCAATAGATACAGGAATGCAGAAATTTGCGGCTGGTGAACATACTCACAACCATTAGGATGATCCTATTGCGGTTTGACAGTTTTTCTTGCCGACATGTTTACAGGAATAACAACAAAGAAGTGGACACCGCATCCAAGGAGGGGCTATCGAGGGACTATGGCACTTGGCATGTGACAGAAACGCAAAATGGCCGGACACAGAATTACTATCATAGGGCATTTATTGAGGATCTATGAATTATAGCAGCACTTTATTTACCTTTCAGTCACTATATATTGATACTCTGTAAAAGCATATAATTTGTCCACTGGTTTTTTATGTGACGGTCCAGAAACACTGACAGAAGTAAGTCATGAAAGAAGCCTTATGGGGTTGAGCTCCATCTCTATGTAGCATCATAGTATGTGTTTTTTTTGTAATCTAAAAGAAGACATAACAGTTCCATCAAAGGAATATATGATCTTGAAGAATTCACTATTTTATGGTGAATCTACAGAATGTAATTTTGATCTCTACAGATGAATGAAATTACGTTTTTTTTTCTTGGAAAAAAAAATAAAAATAAAAAAATAAAAAAATGGATGTCCATATATAAAATTTAAATCCGGATCTATCAACCAAGAGATCAAATTTATTGAGTTTAATTTTATTTTATTTTAAATTACACCTCAAGAAATTGGATCCCTCTCGGTGCTTGATAGATCTAGGTTTAAGATGGATCTATGCTGGTAGCTACCACATATAAGTGGATTTCTAAGGACACTTGGATTGTGTAATGGTGGTCATGGGTTCCATTCCTACCAGCGTGTAATTTTTCCTTTGGGATTATTTTGTCCATCCTCGGGTTGACACGTGTCATGTCCGGGTTGGTCCATGTATACGCCCACTCAAATTCTAACTCAACTTCCAAATAATCCTTCCAAGCCCAACGTCATAGACCCATTGGGCCATGTCATATGTTGTGTAAACGTATGACCTGCCACGTGGAGCTGGCACATGGCACAATTTTATTGGTCCGCTTGGTAGTCGGAACTACCAAAAACATGTGACACATGGAACATCCTGGAGCTACCATGTCATATCCATATGATTGGGCCACATCACTACATGGAATTCCATGTGTCACCATCCACTTGTTCCACGTGGCACTTCTTTTGACAATTTTCTTGTTTGGCATGAAATTTAGAATGCAATATATTCGCCATATGGAGTCCGTTTGATGTGCCATTGGAAAGCTCTCACTGAGATCTTCATGATGGTGTTATAATTCCTGGAAGTTGATCACTTTTACTTTGGAGAGTCTTCATATCCACCTAGATCAATTGTTGACCTAAAAGGCCATGATGATTGAGTGGAAAGAGAGGGAGCATAAACTTGATGACATGGCTACCCTCCATGACCAAGCCACCCTAGATGCACTAAAAAATTGTTGGTTGTTGAAGTTCTTTAAGACCCCGAGCATGAGGAAAAAATCAGTCCTCTTGAACCATCCAATAGGAATGTAGGATGATGATAACCAAGTTTTAATGTGGGACCTCATGTTCTTGAAATCGAATCGGAGGACATATATTTATTAACTAGGATTTCTAAATGAGGAGCACCAATTAACTTGACTGGTCATCGAAGCACCGATGACTATAGCACAATATTGCATGCCATAAACTCGAAAGAGTAGTGGCAAGATACCAATCAAGCATGTAGTTCATCATCCCTTACGCACTATTTTTTTCACCATTACAAAATTGGCCAAGAGTATAGGGCCTCATCATGCTACTAAGGCACAAATGGTGTATGCCATTGATTTTCTGGAGACTAGACTCTTCAATCGGTGTAGGGGTGTGTTGGTCAACATGAAGGAACATATTTATGGGGAGTTGGAGACCTGTGTGGAGTTTTTATTCTTGATGTGTTTCGGACTCTAGAGTTGAGTCCATCTTCAAGAGAAATATATCTCAAATGAACTCCACGGATCCACACTTATTAAATATTGTTTGTTTCTCATGAAAGTTGAAAGAGCCGACTTATTAGGTGAGTAATTGGTTTTAACATTTTATATTCAAACTTTTAATATTTAAGATCTTTATAATCTTTTAATTTGGTTATTTAATATTTACATTAATGTGGTTTTTTACTTTTTTTTAAAGGTTCTAATTTTTGTTTTAATATTTATTAATCCTATATATATATATATTAATATCCTAACATTTTTAATTTATTAATTGATTCTTATCTAATTTATTTATTATTATTATTATTTTAATTAAATATTATTATTTTTATTTTTATTTTTTTTATCTAAATTTTTGTTTTTGTTTTTTTTAACAGAGACGGTTGAGCTTATATATTATAAAAAAGAGGAAGTAGGGTCCAAATACATAGTGTACGAGTAGGCCGAAACACCAACAACGTTGGCCGGCTACTACTCTACAAACTTCATGTCCAAAATGCTATAGAAGAAACCATTATCCACCTGTGAGACAAATAGACTAGCTTTCAAAAAAAAGATTGCAAAACGACCAGTGCTTGCTCCATGACTAGCTGCCAAAAGGCCCTGACAGAAAATCTAAACATTCATAACAAAAGGTGGCTCAAAAAAGACTACCAGAATGCGAATTACTTGTAAATTTCACTTTTCTTCCTTGTTTAGCAGCAACAGCTTCAGTTCTGTGCTTTCACTCATGATGCCTTCGACATTCTTCTGGATGTCATTTGTGAGTCCTCTAATTACCCTGAGCTGCTCCGTGTCCCGCTGGTCTCCAATTTCCATATCCACTTCCATGGTTTGCAGCTTGTCTTTAAGCAATTGGGTCTCAAATCTCACTGTTTGTTCCAATTTGGCTAATTGGCTTACCATACTTTTCCATTCTGCCACCTCAATTCGGAGAATATGCACCTAGGCTTCTAAAATTGATACACGGTCATCCAAGACGTTGGTGGAGGCATCATTAACCTGCTTGACTGGAGAATTGGACCAGAGGGTATGTTCCAAGCTCTATCCAGAAGAACCACCGGAGAAATCACCAAAAGTTTGATACCTGCACTTCTTGTGCAACGGATGTGCTTCATTCTGCATTATACCCTGCGCCTGCTCCCAGTGCTGAAGACCTTCCATATACCTAGTCCAGGATGGCACGCGTTTTCGAAAGTCAAGAGACGCACTATCGGGAATTGGTATCGTGCTGATGCAAAAAGGATAGCTTGAACCTGCCATCCTTACACTGCTTCCAGGAGAATGTAGCTACGAAACAAGGGCCGATAATTGTTTCCAAATGTCCTATGGATTCAAATGGTTGAAGAGACAGCCTTTCAAGCTGGCTAGGGGCAGTTCACGCGTGTGATTCCCATGTGAAACGATCAGACGAGTGTCCTTTCCTCGAGTTCCTAAACTGGGTTTCATACTATAGCTTAAAATTTGATGCAGATCGTAGAACGAAGAGGGTGAGAGCCAAAGCAATTCCCCTTGTGAGGATGAAGGGGCCAAGACCAATTTCTGGAATCCAAACATTATTTTTTAGGGAGGAATTTTTAGCAAGAGTGCCTTTGTTTAGGGTAACGCCTTCATTTTCCTTCTTATCAGTGGCCAGGTTGTTAGATCTCATAACATGGTAGAAGTTGATGGATTCAAACTCCTTGACGAGGTACTTGAGTAGGCTGTGGATCTTAGAAGAGGGGCTTTTCTTATTCTTGCTCAGATTCCTAGCCTCCCTAATGATAACCATTGAGTCTCCTCACACCACGAGGTTGATGATGCCCTCTTCTCTAGCGATCTCCAAACCTTTAGTCAAAGCGAGCCATTCCGCAATATTATTCGTGGTTCTCCCGATACCCCAAGCATAATCCTTCATCTCATTTCCAGTGGAGTCGTAGAGTACTCCTACCGCACCTGCCAACCCAGATTTATTATTATTATTATTATTATTATCATTATTTAATTTTAATTAATTCATATTTTATTTATTTTTTCTTAGGGAATGAATGATTGGTTTCCAGGTTTCGCACAGGGCGAGGTCTTCATCTTTGTTAAAGTTTTTTGGGTGTTTCTTAATTTCAATTGCTTCATGTATGCGTCTCTTGTTGCAGTGATCCTCAAGTGCTATGAATTTTGCTTCTTCAATGCATACATGGTGGTTTGTTATCGATGAATGCTCAGCCACGACTGACTTCGTAATTCTTCCATGAATAATGTCCGCACAATGCTCTTTCAACCTTATCTATATTGAACGACTTGTTTCACTTATGTATAGATATATGCATGAGAAAGTGATCGAATAAATACCTTTTCTCTTCTCTGGGTCGATAGGGTCTTTTGCTTTGTCCAACAAATTTCTTAGGGAGATAGGCAGGAAAAATATTGTTTTGATTTTCCTTCTCTTTAACACTTTAGCAATTTTGTCTATGATTTCTTGGATATATGGGAGAAAATCCCTCCCTAGGTTTTCTTGTTCATTGTTTTGATTTTTATTCCATATGTCTTTTTCTCTTTTGAATGCTCTGTTAATATCTTTTCTTTTGTAACCATTATTTTGGAGGGTATTTGCTAGGTACTTTAGTTCATCATCAAGGTTTTCCTTATCAAATCTTCTTACTGCTCTTGTAGCGAGTGTGTGCAAAATTCCTATTTTTTGTGAAGGGTGATGATGTGAATTGGCATGTACATATGTGTCTGTATGGGTCTTCTTTTGGTACACTTGGTGAGCTAGGGAGTCGTCTTCCTTCTTAGTGATCGGGACATCAAGAAAAGGCAGGGAGTTGTTTTCTTGGATCTCCATGGTGAATTTTATGTGTTCAGATTGACTGTTTATGTGCATTAGGAAATCATCTAATTTATCTCTTCCATGCGGCCAAATAAAGTTGGTGTAGTCCACAAATCGTTTCCATTCTTTTTGTTTTAGTGGGTAAGAATCCAATGCTTTCTTTTCAAAGTATTCCATGTAAAGGTTGGCCACAACTGGGAATAGTGGGTATCCCATTGCAACACTGCTAGTTTGTTCATATATTTCACCACGAAAGGTGAAGTAGGTATATTTTAAACAAACTCTTACTAAGTTGGTTATATTTTCACTTGTGATCTCCTTCAACAAATTGATTGCTTCTTCCACTGGGATTTTTGTGTAAAGTAAAGTTACATCAAAACTCACAAGAAAATATGTATCATCAATTTGTAAATTTCTTATATTTTCCACAAAATGTGTTGAATATTTGATGTATGAAAATGTGTGGCCAACTAATAGTTTTAGGGTTTTGGCAAGATACTTCGCTAGATTATAAGTTAGTGACCCAATGGTGTTCACAATTGGTCTCAGTGAAGGAACATATTACTAAATGGAGGACATGAAGATAGAAATTGTTCGGATATGGAACTCTCTTGTTTTCATTCTTCTTATAGCAGGTACCACTGCTGCGTTCACAGATTGATATGCCAATCCACCCCCAATCCAATCCACAAATTGAATATTGGAATAGCCACACAGGTTGACTTGGAGGTCCTAAAATACTATAATAAGATGTTGGTTTCTTTGCATGATGGAGGAACCATATTCCTACTATAGAGGACTATCCTTATGTCGTGGTGGATTTCTGTGGAGATAGAGATTTAGTGCTTGCAGAGGGATCATAGTGGGATGATACATGTACGTCTCTAGAAAATGTGATCTTGGATCAATATGTGTTTTTGTATTTTTAAGTATTTTATATATGTTTTTCTTGTACAAAAGGAAATCTAAACATTTTTATGTTCTATGTCATAGATTGAGGACCATTATGGCCAACGGGTTCATCACCATTGCATCAACGTGCGTAGGAATATAAAGTAGAGGGGGATGAAGGAAGTGATCTCCAAGATGTGGAACAGAACCAACGAGGGTTGAATATGGGCATCATTCCCATGAGGATGCACGAGGTCCCATATCACCTACAGAGGCACCCCATTGGGGTTCCTAGGAGCATTGTTCATTTCCTACACCGAGTGATATGAGAAGTCATGTGCTACCATGAGCACAATACACCTCGTGATGAGTATTAGAATTTAGCTGTCCAGTTAGTCTCTTTAGTTTTTTTTTACATTTATATGATGTATGGGAAATATAGCCTGATTTTTCCCTTATTTACATTTTTTTGGACATGTGATGTGACACACTTTTGGTATGGTATATACACATATATTTTTTGGACTACTTATTTTCTATATGTTTTATTTACATTATATATTTTGCACCTCATAATGGTGAAATGTTCATCTATGCATGATATGCCAATTTAATATAAAATTAGAGAAAGATTCAATGATCATATTCAATTCTCTTGAGATATGTTGATCTTGTATGAAATCAAATGATCTCTAAAAAAGACACATTCTTTGGTAAAGAAAAAGTAAAGTAGGGTTGTGAATGGAATAGACTCAATTCAACTGTGAAACCATGAGTTGGAAGTCTAGGTAAATGATGATATTGTGTATTCCAAAAGAGGAAGCATCGTTCAATATTCCTATTATGATGTGATATTCAACAATGTTGTTAGTTGTTGGACCTAAGAAAACTCCACCTAAGCTAACCAACTCATCAATCGGGGATGTTTTCACCAGATTTTGCACCTAGTTAACATAGCAGAAATCTCTCTACTGCTCGGTGCTCCCTTGGGGGAAAGTATCGAGTCAGGGCTCTCACCTAATCTGAATTCCTTCATTTAGGATAACTCCTAATGAATCCAAGGGGGGTAGTCGGAAATTTTCTAAGGATGTTAAGTGTTTTTAGAAAATTTAGTAGGTGAGGTGTTTTTAGGAGTTTAAGAGGATGTGATCTTATTGTCCAAGTTTATGCAAAAAAGAATTAAAGACAACAAAATGAAATTTAAACCATTGATATTGATGGAATATTTAAAAATTAAACAAATAGAATACCAATTCCTTGGAGTCAAATACTTAAACAAAATTGATGTTGTCAAATGTAAAATGTTTTGCAAATGTGTCTTGGTCAGTTTTAAAATTATTAAAGGGTGAATTTAAGCAAGGGAAAATGGGAAGCTCTGTATATATTGTGAGGTACAAAGAGTAATGTCCAGAAATTAGGAAAATGTGGCTCCTCATGAAGACATGTGTGCTGGAGAAGAGTCTCGAGGGCATGTTCAACACTACACCAACAAGGATGTAGTATAACGTTTATGTGAGGTCACTCTCCAGTGGTTCCTGTTTCTTCTGAGAAATTTCCCCGCGCAATACTTAATGTTCGAGTGCCATATTTTCACTATGTTTGGGGTTGTTGATTTTATTAATGTGAGTTTTTAATTATATGTTTGGGAATTAATAAGTTGATGCAACTCTTTCTGATTTCCCTAGAACCAGGCTAATTTCCGCAAAGGAAAATAGCATACTCTGAGAACAACAAAATGTTCGTTCCAGTTTAGTGCTTGAAAATAAAATCCTTGAAAAAAAAGTAACTTGCAGAAAAGAAATATATCGATCACCGAATCTATGTGTCACTTTCTGAGCAACCACCACTAATCGACAATGCCTTTATGTGGTGGTGAGAGCATACTTCATGGCAATGAGATTGGTTTTATTTAACCAATTTCAAAATGAAAGGAAAAGTTATTAAATAGTAAAACTAAAGTATACAATCCTGAATGAAAGCAGTGCTTGTGTGCTTGTGTTTGTTAGAAAAAAATTATACCACAAACACTGAGACTGCGAATCCCCCCAAGGGGGATGGGGTGTGAACGTTGTGTAGCCCTCTTTCTCTCTTTTAATAATTTTTACAATTTGATAAAAAAATAAGAAATGCCTCTTATTCCTTTTAGAGTTGGATGTAAGGGCTTACAAGCTATAATTTGAAAGCAAAGATGGAATGGGGTCTCTGGAAAGTAAATTTGGCAAATTCTGATGAAATTTCACTAGAGTTTCCTCCTCTTTTTCATTGGACCTGCTAAAAACCAAAAAGCTAACTTTGTTAAAATGTGATGGAAAACACATATAAAAAATTGAAATTTATACTTATTTGAAAAAATGCTAAGTGTAAGTACAAATTTCTCTAATCTAGATCTAGTAAAAAAGATGGCCTTTGAAGTGCTTTAGATCTATCTATTCGACAATGCTAAACTAAAATAGATCTAAATGATAAGATTTAATAAAATGGATCTACTTCTTTAGCACTTTTAAAAGAATGAAATCGGAAAAGAGAGGAAGTTTTGTTTTGAGAGATGGATGGAGCTCTTCAAGCCCTAGATTTATCTTTTGTGTTGGCCTTGGAAACCCCTGCAAACAAAATATTAGCTTCAAAAAATGTACCAAAGAGAAGAGAAGAGACATCCGAGTTCTAATCCCCCTTAAAGCTTGTGATCTACACAACTAATAAGAAAAAATTGCACAAGATGAGTTAGATCTAGCGTGTTTGAAGAAGAAAAATAGAAAGAGCCTAAATAAAACCAAGTATAGTTGGCTACTCCATAATATTTCGAAAGAAAAACACAAGTAAGAAAATTAACATCTGCAAATGCTTACTCTAAGAACTACTAAGCTAGATCTACCAACAAAATGAAATAAGAAATGCTTAATCAACACAATATCACCTCATAAAAATGGCATTCATCACAATAGCACAATAGTGGACCTCCAAATTATTCAACTTGCATTAATCAAATAGCATCAAGATTACAACGGGTATAGGCTCTATGCATCCATGAGGAAGAGTGAGGAAAGACCTCACTTTTATAGCCAAATGAGAGAGGGGGAGGTGCACTTCCCAAGAGAGATCCTCTTTGACACTTGGAGAAATGATTTGATATAGTTGGAAAAGGCTTGTTAACACATGTGAGAGGTTTGGGGAGGTTATTCACACCTTTCTCCAACCATTTGGCACTTTTCAACCTCCACTTGACACCTCTCCAGCCACAAATTCGCCCCCCTTTAGATGAGATCCAATATTCAATCAAATCGGTGAAGAGATGATCCAAAATTGCCTTGTATTTGATTTCCAATCATCATAGATATGAATCCGACAAACTTCCTTAATCAATGGGATCTCAATTTTGACTTTATTATGTCTTATTTGGCCATTTATTTGGTCTTTTTGGCCTTTTGCGAGTAAATATTAATTTTGGAGATAAATACTCACTCGAAACTTAGGAAAAGTGGGTTTATGGGTTAAATGGGTGCTCTAGATTAGAAAATGAGAATCAACTTGTCAAATTTAACCCACAAACCATAATTTTATTACCTTTTCATTTTTTCCATTTAGACTATTACAAACCAGTGTAATTTTACGGGAAAAAATATTTTTCTCGGAAATTAAAAAAAATCCTAGGGGACCTAACACATGTCCATATGACTCAATATTGATGGCTAAGATATAAAAATACATAGACACTTAGGATTTAATAACCTCCCAAAGTTTGACCACCAAGGTAAATACTCCAGCTTTGGAGGTATGAGTGAAAAACTTAGGAATTATACGTCACTGAAGCGCAACGCATAATTCCTAAGGAAAAAAAACTCTAGAGTACCACATTGATAGATAAACCTAAGGTAATCCAATATTGTTGCAAAGAGGACTATGTTAGACCAAATTATTACAATAATCCCAAGGGGCATGGACATGCAATTTTTTGAAAAACGAGCCAAAATTGGTTGACTGAACTCT
Organism: Larix kaempferi; assembly: GCA_027924585.1. Taxonomy (NCBI): domain Eukaryota; kingdom Viridiplantae; phylum Streptophyta; class Pinopsida; order Pinales; family Pinaceae; genus Larix; species Larix kaempferi. Next base: position 1,737,466 of record BSBM01000738.1, read on the forward strand.
TGAATGTTGGCAATGAACAAGTACATTGATCCAATATTCGTCGACTCACTTGGAAACCAACTAAGTGCAACTTAGGTGGTAACATATGGCTCCAACTGCAGTAGGTGTGCTTGATCTAGCCTTCAGGAAAGGAGAGGATGCGAGAATACCAAAATCTCTGGTTTTGCTAACCTGTAAAAACATCTCAGCTTGACAAGAAAACCCTTCAGTAGCACAAGTTCTATAAAAGGGCCAACGAACAACAAGTTGCATTTATTTGAAAAAATGAAACTAAGGAAGTTCCTAAGTTCATAAAAGGAAAGTACTGAAAAGGAAACACATAAATTAAATGCTCACTTTGAGGATCTTATTTTTCCTACTCTAAACACACCATAATAAAATTGCTAAGTAAAATGAAAAATCCAATGTAGCCATCTTAACATTTCACTAATTTTAGAGTTTTTGGCCTTGCATTTGGTTTCTAGCCAAAGCAAGGAAAATTTATTCAAGAAATGAAAACTTGCATAAATTTTTTGGATCAGAGGGATGGATGGGAGATATAGGTATGTAATATGTTATTGAACTGCTTCCCAAATTGGCAAGTCCTCCTGCATGCTTCTTCTATCCATGACTAGATACGAATTTTGAATGACGAGGCATATTAACCACGTCATCATATTTTTCAACAGGACTTATCCGATGATAGCTCTTTGTGTAATCCCGAAGCCACTCCAAATCATAAGGAATCTCTTTATGTGAAGACGACGGTTGGGACGGATCTTCAATTGATTGAATCTAATTTGATTCTTCGTTGCATTTCTTCTCTAAGTCTTCATTTCCGGCACTCATGCAAGGCTCTAATTGTTCATATGAACAAACAACATGATCTTCTTCCATGTCCACATGTTCCAAGGTATCAAAATCCACTCTCCCTTCTCTTGATATATCAAATATGGGACTTCCAACTTCTTCTAAATGGACACTACCCTCTCCAGAGATATAATAAATGGTATTTTCAATGAAACCACCAAAATGATCAGACTCAACATCCTCTTCTATATTATAGATGGGATTTTCCATGAATGTCCATTAATTATCAACAACATCTTTGTCAGATGTAAGGGAATCTTCATCACTTGTACTGATCTCTAGGCTATGTTTTTCCTCTTCATGCTCGTAGTCATCTTCAGAAAAAAGGTCACAAGAAAGTAAACCTTCCAAGACTTCATCATCATATACTTTACAAACTTCATCCTGGATTTTTATATGGGATTCTATAATGGTTTCTTGTGGAGGTGGATCAAGAGTACACATGAGCTCATCCTCACTGGAAAAATCTGAGAAAACTCCCAATCTTCAATGTCTTCCATCATGGTGGCATGAGGAGGGTCTTCAATAAAACTTTCAACAACTGGGTCATGTTGAATCAGATATAAAAATGCATGATTTTCTTTAATGAGCTGCCTAATCTCCCCTTTACTACAATAACTCAGAGGCAACTCCCAATATTTTTTGTTTTCTACTATGATGAGGAGAGGAGCGTTAGGATCATCCTCATGATATTCTATCCAAGGTAGGAATATGGGAAATAAATTCTCAACTATATTGTCCAAAGCTTCCATACCAAATCCTTTATTATGCCACTGCCTGAAAAATATTATAAGGAAGCTCGGAAGGGAAGTAATACATTTATCCGGGAGGCCCTTAGAATACCAGTGAGAATTTCCCCGTAGATTACTAACAAACATCTCCATCATGTTATCTTCGTATAAAACATTGAACTCAACTAGAACCTTAAGAAAGGGCATGGCATGTTGGGTCTCTAAATCACCATTTCCCCAAAAGATTGGCAAATGATCAAATATATCTCTACCAGTATGATAATTAGGGAAACCTGGGATGTTTAAGAAGTGAATAGGAGGATACTCATTTGAAAATTCATCACCAGAATATTCATCATGCATACTCAGTGATCATAACCATATATTTGAAATGACCATGGAAAGTATTTGCTACTGCATCAGGAGGGTTGTTCAAAAAATGAGCTTTAAATTTTTTTTGTGTCGCATGGGCTCATCTACACAAAATAAGTCTCAACAAATTTATGAGAAACAAGGGTTTTATCTTTTCAGCGGAGTCGCCATGTGAGAATAAAAATATGCATTTTAAAACACTCACAAAAGTTCTATTTTTTACTTTGAAATTTTATAAAAAAAGAAAAAAGGCTAGTGGAGTTTCCAAATGAAAAAATTAAAGATTAGATCTAAGATTCATCAAACAAGGAAAAAAAAAGGTAAAAAAATAAAAAATCGTACCCAGGGATATAAATATTTATCCCTGGCAATGGAGCCAAAAATGTTTCCGCCATATTGCGCACGTAGTTAACGAAGCAAAAATATCACTACTGCTCGGTGCTCCCTTGGGGAAAACTCTCGAGTCAGGGATATCACTCGATCTTGACTCCTCCATTTAGGCCAAATCCTGACGAAGCCAAGCAGGGTATTCCCTATGAACATTTTCTAAGGCTGTAAGTGTTTTTAGAAAATTTATTCTGGTGAACTGTTTTAAGGAGTTTAAGGGGGTGTGATCTTATCGTCCAAGTTTATGCAAAAAAGAATTAAAGAAAACATAATGAAATGTAAACCATTGACATTGATGAAAGCTTTAAAAATAAAACAAATAGAATACCAGTTCCTTGGTGTCAAATACTTAAACAAAATTGATGTTGCCGAATGTAAAATGTTTTGCAACACCGTGTCTTGGTCACTTTTAGAATTATTAAAGGGTGAATTTAATTAAGGGAAAATGGGAAGCTTTATATATACCATGAGGTACAAGGAGTAATGTCTATAAATTAGGAAAATGTGGCTCTTCACGAATATGTGTGGGTGGGAGAGGAGTCTCAAGGCCATGTTCAACACTATACCAACAAGGATGTATCCTAACGGTGCCCTAAGGTCACTCTCCAGTGGTTCCCTCTTCTTCTGATAAATTTCCCCATGCAATACTTAATGTTCGAGAGCCATATTTTCAATATGTTTGGGGATTTTGATTTTATTAATGTGACTTTTTAATTAGATTTTTGAGAATTAATACTTTGCTGCAACTCTTTCTGATTTCCCCAGGACCAGGCCAATGCCTACAAAGGGAAAGAGCATACTCTGAGAACAACAAAATGTTCATTCTGGTTTAGTGCTTAAAAATAAAATTCTTGAAACAAAAGTAACATGCATAAAAGAAAGAGATAGATCACCAAATCTATGTGTCACTTTCTAATTCACCACTACTAATCGAAAATGCCTTTATGTGGTGGTGAGAGCATACTTTGTGGCAACGAGATTGGTTTTATTTAACTACTTGAAAAATGAAAGGAAAAATGATTAAACAGTAAAAACTAAAGTATACAATGTTGCATGAAAACAATGCTTGTGTGCATGTGTTTGTTAGAAAAAATTATACCACAAAAAATGAGACTGCAAATCACCCCAGGGGGGATGGGGTGCTGGTGATGTGTAGACCACTTGCTCTCTTTTAATAATTCTTACAATTTGCTCAAAAAAAAGAAATGCCTCTTAGTCCTTTTAGACTTGGATCTAAGGGATTACAAGCTAGAATTTGAAAGATGTAACGTTCCCCGACCTCCCTTATGGCCTTCGGAGGCCACTGAAGATCCTTCAATACTTTTATTTTCTTATTTACTTCAAATACTACACACAGCCGCAATGGGATCGGATCCACAATCCACCATTACGATCCGCATTATGCAATTACGACCCACAATCCGCAATTGCGATCCGCAATCTGCATTCCGCATTCCGCAATTGCAATCCGCAATCCGCATTCTACATTCCGAAATTGCGATCTGCAATCCGCACTCCACATTACGTAATTGCGATCTACAATCCACAATTGCATATGCAGAAATGTGGAAATCCCTATGCCATCTCTGGAACAAATTTTCCTTCCACAATTTGCAATCCGCATTGCGGATGTGAAATGGGCCTTTCTTAGCCCTTTCTGCATCTCGCAGTTCCGCATTGTGGAAGTCCAAATCCAATGTTGGTTTCCAATGTCTGCAATCCGCAATCCGCATTGCGGATGCGGAGTTGCGGAAACACCTCCACTGCACCTGCAAACTTCCCAAGGTAATAACTCCTTCGTCCTTTAACCAAATTGGGCAAGGTTGGTACCATTGGAAATATCTTGGAGAGCTATATCCACTGGTGTAATCCCCTTCCCATCCAAGGTCTCTAACGTTATCATTTCTCCAACTGAAGTTATTGCTCATAACCTCCTCTAGGTGCCTTAACCTTCTCCAAGGACTTTGTCTGCCTTCTATCATGACTCCATCTCTTCCCCCCTGACTCACAGGGAATCATGGAGCACCCCAAGGCACCTCCTATCCTTTCCCATGCATAGATGAATCCCTACAATCCATCCCGAAAGGAAAGCAATGCATAACAATTACAAAAGATGCAAGGACTAGGTCTAATCAATATATCCACCACATGCAAGATTTATAATGCATTAAAATCATGGAACTAAATGAGGCATCCAACATGAATTCAACCTTCTACTCAGGATTATACATAATATACATATTACTCACATTCATATAAACATTTATTCAACAAATTAAACAAAGAAAACATAGAATAACATAGGAAATATCAACATTCACTTCACAATAACACTTATCTTTGGATCTTGAAGTTTCCCAAGCAACTGGCTAAGTGAGAGCAACGTTCCACCCAACCTCAGGTCTATGTCCATCCTATACTCTTTCAACTGAGAGAATACCCCTGAGTTGGGCTATGTATACACTAAGTAGGGATAATGGCTCTCTCACAGTCAAGATCTCATCCCCCATGCTAAGCCAATCTATAGTTGGGTTTGTCAAGCATACCAGTGAATAGGGATGTTAAGCCAACCTACAGTTAGTCTATCAAGCATCCAATGGAAACGGAACCATGCTAATGCAACTTGTAGTTGGGTTTATCAAGCATACACGGGAAGTAGGGAGGATATTGCTAAGACATCGAGTTCAATCCACAGATCTACGGGCATCTCAACACTCAGTAGACATGGCACCCAAATTATCTACCACACCCAACACAAGGAAGGCCCTCTTCTCTGCTACACATTCCCTCAAGGCCCCTTCCCTTCCAGTTTTATTCAAGGTGGGAATAAGAAGTTCCAACTGCTAGTTCTATGAGACTACATCCTTCACTGGGTTTATCAAGCATTCCAACCCTAACTCTAACCCTATATTTCTGTTAGACAAGTTGGGATCTTCACAAGGTTGCGGATTCGATTCTGTCCCGCAACTCGTTTCTCTGCACACTGTTTCCAATCTTCTCACAACTTCCTCAAGTTGTGAACACTCTGTATCTTCTTCTCGGGTTTGCTTACAAGGAATTCATTCCTAGATAACGCTTCCGCACATGGTTTTATATGGCATTCGGCTCTATAACTCTGATTTACACCGAGTCGCATTTTCTTCTTTGTTTCATGACCGACTCTGCATTTTGGGGTGGCTCTGAAGTTCGGGTTCACCCTTGCATAGTAGGAACATGGTTTATGGTTTCCTAGGCTATAAAAATTCTTCTAGGGACAGTGAGAAGAACCCAACCGACTGAACTAGTGATGAACCCCCTATTTCGAATCCCAGGGAGTTTTGTATCCCTCCAACTTCTCTGCGCCGGCTTTCCTTCCCCTACTCTCTGTAACTGAATCCTAGGTCATGATGGGGAATCAAAACGGTTTCCCTTGTATAGGTGGAAACATGGGTCTCCATCCGATAACCCCCTCGCCTCCCCCCAGTGGATACCTTCGCCCCCTTCTCATTAGCTTCCTCACTTAGCCAATTTCCTTAGTATTTCATTGCAATATTAAACATTTACATCAATTATAATATCTCATGGCTTAGTAGCACATGAATGGTCCAAATGTCAAATACTTTCCTATGCAACAAAATTTAAGCATCCACTAGTGGGTCCTTGGCCTTTATCTCCACACTAGGGAAAACACACATTTATATACACAATATTCATATTGAAGCCAATAATTATTAAGGCAAGGTAGGGGTATTACAACTCCCTCCTCCTTAGAACAACACTATCCTCGGTGTTCTCAAAACTGAAAAAAAAAATGGGAATGCCTCTCTCATGGAATCCTCCAACTCCCATGTAGCCTCCTCTGGACTAAGGTGCTTCTATTGCACATTTACACTTCTGATGGCTTGCTTCTGGAGTAAGGTAACTTTCTTGTCAATAATGCACACAGGTTCCACTTGGAATTATCCCTCGGGTTCCACCTATATCAAATGTCAATCAATGAGGTGATTAGGATCATATACATACTTCTTAAGTAAAGAGACATGGAAAACACTATGAGCTCTCATGATAGCAAGAAATGCAATCCTATATGCAACTGGTCCTATTTTATCAAGGACTTCAAATGGTCCACAATATCTGGGTTCCAAATTGGCACAACTTACCAACTTCATGAAGCTCTTCCTTGGTCTCACTCTCAAGTAAACATGATCCCCAATCTGGAATTCTTTGTGTACTCTCTTCAAATATGCATAACTCTTATGTCTGTCCTGAGCTATCTTCAAATTCTACTTGATCTTAACAACTTCTTGCTCCATCTCTTCAATCGTTTCTGGTCCAAGAACTACCCTGTTCACTGGGCTATCCTAATTCATTGTAGTTCTGCATCCTCTACCATATAAGACTTCAAAAGGGCTCATCTTCGACGATGCCTGGTACCCATTGTTGTAGGAAAATTCTACCAAGTGTAGGTAGTCCTCCCACTTGGATGGCTTATCCATCACATACATCCTTAGCATGTCTTCAAGAATCTGGTTTACTCTCTTAGTCGGACCATCTATTTGAGGATGATAGGTTGTATTGAAATTAAACTTAGTCCCCAATTATTGAAATAAGCCTTTCCAAAAGTTGGAAGTGAATTTTGTGTCCCGGTCTGAAATTATTGCCTTGGGAAATCCATGCAACCTGATTATCTCTCTCATGAAGATATTTGCAATGTCATTGGCCTTGTGAGTAGACTTAACTAGAATAAAGTGAGCTACTTTTGATAGCTTTTCCACCACAACCATAATGGAATCATGTTTCATCACAGTCATGGGAAAACCTGTTATAAATTCCATGGAAATCACTTCCCACACCCATTCGGGAATGGGAAATGGCTGCAACAATCCCGCTGTATGTTGATGCTCTACCTTGACCCGCTGACATTTTTGACATCTAGCAATATACTCTGCTATGTCCTTCTTCATCCCATGCAAAAGTGTTGCTTCCTTGATGCAGTTATAGTTTTATGATATCCTAGGTGACCAAAGTAGGGATTTTGGTGTATCTCGCCCAACACAAGCTCCTTCAATTCGACACAGTTTGGAATGTACAGTCTGGCATCTTGGTACATAAGGACATCATCTTCTCCAATCTGATATCCTGCAAACTTGTCATCCACATTATCCTGCTGCAACTTCTCTCTGATTTGTAGGTAAGTTTCATCATTAGCTTGAACTTCAATGATCCTTTCCTTCAAATCTGATTTACAAACACTTATTTCTGCAACATGAAATTTCCTACTGAGCGCATAAAAAACCTTATTATCCTTTCCATTGACATGCTTAATATCCAAATCAAACTCGCGGAGAAATTCCATCCATCTAATTTGTCTAGCATTCATATTTGGTTGGTCAAATAAATATTTTAAGCTCATGTGATCAGTCCCGAGTTCGAATCTTCTCCCCAAAAGGTAATGTCTCCACTTCTTGAGAGCATGAATTATGGCCGCTAGTTCCAAGTCATGTGTGGCATAGTTCCTTTCATTTTCTTTCAACTTCCTTGACTCATAGCTGATTACAAACCCTTCTTGCATGAGCACTCCACCTAGCCCTTCAATTCAAACATCTGTGCACACCACAAAGTCCTTACTTGGATCTGCAATCTTTAAAACAGGGGCACTGGTAAGTAATTATTTTAACTGCTAAAAGCTTCTTTCACATTTTCCAGACCATGTGAATTTGACTTCCGTCCTTTGTAATGATGTAATTGGGTGAGCTATCTTAGAGAAAATTTCAATGAACCTTCTGTAGTAACTTGTAAGGTGCATAAAATATCTTACATCTGCAACATTTCTTGAAGTAGGCCAATCCATTATGGCCTCAATCTTCTCTGGATCTACTGCAATACCTTCTGCCGAAATAATATGTCCCAAATAATTTACCTTCTGCTGATAGAAGTCACACTTGCTCAGCTTTTCATACAGTTGGTGTTCTCTAAGGACTTGCAGTACCATTCTCAAATGCTTAGTATGCTCTTCTTCATTCTTTGAATACACCAGAATGTCATCCAAGAATACAATCACAAACCTATCCAAGTATTTTTTGAATACATTGTTCATAAGACACTTGAAATTAGCAGGTGCATTGGTGAGACCAAATGGCACCACAGTGAATTCATAATGACCATATCTAGTCTTGAAAGTTGTCTTGTGAATGTATTCATCATTTATCCTCACTTGATGGTATCCAGACCTCAAGTCAATCTTGGAAAATACTTTAGCTTCCTTCATCTGATCAAACAAGTCATCAATTCTTGGCAATGAAGACTTATTCTTGATTGTTACCTTGTTTAGCTTCCTGTAGTCTATACATAGCCTTAAAGTCCCATCCTTCTTCTTAACAAACAACACAGGTGCACCCCAAGGAGATACACTTGGTATGATATATTCTTTTCCCACTAATTCTTGTAGTTTCATTTTCAATTCTATCAGCTCAGGTGTGCTCATCTTATAAGGATATTTGGAATGTGGTGCTGCTCCTAGAACAAGGTTAATGGAGAAATCAATGTCTCTCTTGGGTGGTAGTCCTGGCACTTCATCTGGGAATACATCCTGAAACTCCTGCAAAAGATGAAAGTCCTCTAACTTTGCCCCTTTATCCTCCGTTGAATCTGATATATGCACAGTATATAGTTGACAACCCTTTTTATAGAACTTTCTCAGCTGTAAGGCTGAAATCTTTCTTACTGGAACTTGTTTCAGAATTCTTTTAACCAACCTTGGTATTCCTTCACCATCAATACACTCAAGCACATTCTTATAGTAGTCAAGCTTGGCTCTATGCTTCTCCAACCAATCCATGCCTATCAAGGCATCATAAGATCCTAAGGTTAGTACATTCAAGTTTACCTTGGTGGGAAGTCAATTGAGCTCTATGGAACATTCCAACACTACTTCACTCACCTTCCTCTTAGTCCTAGTGGCTAGTTGAACTAACCAAGACTTAATATGTTTCACTTTACTAAGTGAACAACTTTCAACCACCTTAGGAGACACATAACTATGATTGGATCCTGGATCAATTAAAATAGAAATAGATTGCTTAGCAATATTACCTTCAACCTCTACCATTGCTGACTGGTGGTCTGCCTGGTGTTCATCCAGTGATGCATAGATTCGAGATGTGGATCTGGCCATATCTTCTACCGTGGTTTCTTATACCGGGTTGTGCAAGCTTCAGGGGTTCCCACTTTGATTCGGGCAATCTCTAAGCATGTGGTTGTCTCCACATCCCCAACACTGAAGTGGTCCTTTTGATGTTTTCTCTGCTATTACAGCTGGTTTGAATCCACTTCCTGCTGGTTGTCCCTCTGGAAAGCTTCTGGAGTGATTCTTAAAGGGTGTCTTGAAGCCACTTCTCCTTGGTTCAAATCCTCCTTTGGGATTTCCTTTCCATGCTGGTTGAGTGTATGTCCTTCCTTTATTCTGCTCATAATGTAGCATGGCCATTCTAATGGCTTCATCCAAACTTGGTGGATGGACAAACTCAATCCTATCCCTGTAGTTCTGTGGTAGGCTTCCAAGGAAACACTGTATCTTCATGCTTTCATTCTTGATATAGTCTACATACCTTAACAATTCCAAGAATTTGTGAACATGTTCCTCCATGGAATTTTTCCCCAACTTGAGTTCATTGAAATCCTTTCTCTTATTGTCATAATACCTAGCTTATAGGTATTTTTCCTTAAAGTATCTTTTAAAACCGTTCCCACCTGATCCTTCTTTCACTTGTTCTTTCCACTTTCATGAGATGTTCCCACCAAATGGAAGCTCTTCCATTCAGATTGTAAATGGACACCCTAGCTTTCTCACTCTCTGAATAATCATGCATTTTGAAGTACTTTTTCATTCCAAGTAGCCATGCCTCTGCCTCTTGGCCTATCTTGCTTTCTCCATCAAAGGTAGGAGGTCTTTCTTTCCTAAATTATCCTTGTGGAATCCCTCTGGGCTTCCTCCTTCTCTCAGTCTTGTTGTAAGTGTTCCTTGGACTTCCTTGAGAGTCTCTGGAATGTCCCGATCTGCTAGAAGGAGATCCCGAAGATGATGTTATGTACCTTATGCTTACAGAACCCCTTCTATGTATTGGATTCCTTTTCCTAGAACAGCCTCTAGAGTGACTAATTGCATTCCTTTATTCTCTACCCGTATTACTTCGATTGGACCCCATATTTACCCTTTGATGCATGTCAGTGAGGCTCTGCAGAATGGCCGCATTGAGCTAGTGTTGTTCTTCCTGCACCTTTATCATCTTCTCATTGAAACTTACCATGGTATCAACCAATTTTTGGGGAGTCACCCGCTCCCTTCTTCAACTAGATGTTGTTTCAGCGTTCTCTTCCTGCACCTTTTACCCTAGCACGTCTTCTTCAGACTCTTAGGGATCCTTCGCATCATTAACGGTCACCATTCTTGTTTTATGGAACACGAACTTGTTGTACGCTTTAACTATACCTGTTTCAATCATTGTGCATGATATAAATGTTTATTAGACAGCATAGGACTTGAAACATCCATGCAATCTGGAAATTATTCATTAAACAATTAATAAATAAGAGTTCTTTTAGGTTGAAACAGTGCCATGAGAATTTCCTTGCATGTGATTTATTCCATTGTTTGGCCCTAACAGCCCCAGTGTTGTAACTGAAGCTTTGATACCACTTTGTAACGTTCCCTGACCTCCCTTGTTGTCATGTCCCAAAAATTTGGATTAGGTCACAATGGCCTAAGCCCCTTGGCCATAGTCATGATAGTTTGTCAAATTGATGTTAAGGGTCAAATAATTTCCAAGTTGGTAATAATGAAAAATTAAATCCAAATGGACAAGGTGGGTCACATCAAGAGAAAATTCTCAATTAAAAGTTTGTAATATTCCCATCTAAATGAATTATCATGGAGGAAAATTACTAGTTCCCTAGGTTGGAGATGGAAGCATTAAAAGTTGGAATAAAGGAGATACAAGACCCAAAATGACCGTAGAATTTAAAAATTCATATTAAATGGGTCAATTAAATAATAATACAAAGAAAATAAGGTGGCATTGTATCATGAGGGCACATAAGAGGTTGTGGGACCCACATGTGGCAAGATTCCTCACTACACTTGGCATGATTCTCTCACCAATTCGAGTTCAAGATGAAGGGTAACATAATTGGGGGAGTTTAAGAGGTATTATTCATGGCATGAATCATGTAAGGTAGAATTTGAGTGGAATAATAACTCCCATGGAAGAGGAAGAGGCATCTTAGAAGAATTGTCACACTTGGAGCTAGATTCCCTAACTCCTATGACAACAATGATGAAGATTCTATGACACCTATGACAAAGTTCAGACCTGATTACTGACATAATACGACATGTTAGGGATAAAAATAACCTCCAAGAGGGTGAAAAAGGGAGTGATAGCCAAGAAGCTTCCCCATTCGAATTGAGGGAAGATGGAGATTAGGAATTGTTGGACAAGTGGCACACATTGGAATCTCTTCCCAAATTGAGTTGGCATGAGGATTTTGGAAGGAATTAGACCCATGGAGGACTTGAGAAGATTAGAAAAGAGAAAAAAAAATAAGGAAATGATATTTTTATCATTTTTTATTTGCATATTTTCAATTTGGAGAGATTCTAGCTTGTCCATGCTAGTGGAGTGTTTACTATACTTGCCTTAGTACCAATGTCGAAGGTGAAATATTCCCATACTAATTGGAAATTGGATAGGCCATTTAGAACTTTCATTTGTATCTAGGATGGAGTTATTTTTTGCAGGTTGAAGCTATAGGGAAGCTCATGATTCTTTCTTCTTCAACTTGTTCCCATCTCTATCTCACATTTCTCTGCATATTTTGGCTCTTGGAGGAAGCGCGCACTTGGTGAGATGATGATCTCTTTATGAGAGTCCAAGATAATCCATTTTTTTTAATATGATATATATACTCTGTATTTAATTCTCATAAGACTCTCAAGTCTAAATATCAAGTGAAACTATGTAAAAATACCAAACAATGCATAAATGGTGTCATTTTCCCTATATCTTGTTGTGAGAGATTGAAGTTGCTTTATTTTGATTTGTACCAGTTCATATATTTGATTTTTATGATTTATGGAGAGTAATTAATGTCCTAAATAAGTTTCATATACATTACATAAGCCTTTGGAACATAAATCTCAAATTTCATAGAAAGTGGTGAAGTTTCCTATCATTTCCCCCTATGTGAAGACATGTCCACAAACCTCTGGTTTATGGCAGTTGAAATAGCCTTTAGAAACTTATTAATGATGTATTTGGGTGCCCATTTAATTCCTTTAACTAATACATGTCTCTGTTCTGAAATTTGGGAGGTTCATACTGCATTTGGGAAGCCATTAGAGACCTCTACCCTTGGGAGTTTGAACCTCGAATTTACTAGTACATTTCCCTATTTTCTCCTAAAGTTAAATGAAGGTTTCAGAAGTATTTTGAGAGTTTCCAAGATGGATACATAAGATTAATTTTTATGTCTCAATACCCTTCAAACGCTCTCAGTCCCAATTCGAAATCCTTAGGAGTCTTTTGGATCCTTCTACCCTTGGGGGTTTCAACATCGATTTTCCTAGTAATTCTGCCTTTCATTCTCTAATTGTAAATGCTAGTTTTTGAAGTATTTGGAAAGTTTCCAAGCATATAATAGCCAATTTAATGTGTCCAAATACATCCCAATCCACTCCATACACCATTCGAAAATATTTGGGATCATTTGAGACAGTTTGGAGATTTACTAGTCCAAGTTTCGAAAATTGACTAAATTGGGAAAATTTCCAAATTGGGGACATTACAGTGGTATCAAAGCATGGTACTTTCACCTATGCATTAGGGTCATCCATTGAAGAAGAAATTTCAGCCATGTCTTACTATTATGATGACTCCTAAGAGTACAATTCCATGAATGAACTACAAAGATTGAGAGCAACATGTAAAACCTTACCCCAACAATATCAGACATATCTTGATATGTATAAGGGAGGTACACAAAATTCCATTCTTTTTTAATACTTTTTTGATTGGGTGTTTGAAAATATGCCCAATATAGAATATGTGGAGTTAGTGAAGAAAGGTATATGCCCTTCTTGCAAAATATCTTGGAGAGAAAATCATATATGTGTGAATGAAAAGAGCAGTGAAATATCTGAAGCTTCAGGGAATGCATGTGTTTCCTACTTGAAGAGAGCTTTTGGGTTTTCTTCAAATATATTGATCCTAAGGAAACCAAGGGAAAAAATTCATCAACTTTCTTGAAGGAGTGAAAGGAGGAGACCCATGAGCCACCTAGTTCTGAAATAAGTGAAGTAGAAGAAGCAGTACATGAAGAGGATCGAAAGTCACTCCCAAGTGAATCTGAAAAATATGAAGAGACATCACATGTGCACGATCCTACCCTTATGGAGCCTACAAATGATGACACTTTTGCATATTCTGATAATTTGGTTGAGTTGGTTCATTCTCCTACACCTCACACTTCCATATTTTGCAGCATTCATCCTAATGAAGTATGGGTGAAAATTTCATTTTTGATGGTGCCACATGAGGAGTATGAAACTCCTATCTCTCTTTCATATGATGACATGTTTAGAGAACCTTCTTATTTACATTTGTAGCAACATCCTTTTTTACCTTATGATGATACATATCTTCATGGATGCACCTATGATGTTCACTTGAGTCACTTGAAGACTCATGATTTTCCTTGCTCCTTGCTTAGTCCAATTGATGTTGGTGGAACTTCATCCAATACTTGGGTGAAGAGATATATGATTGGAGCACATTTTTATTGGCATAATCATCCTTTGTTTTTTCTTGATGATACACATATTTATGGATGCACAAATGGTACTTCTGTGAGCCCCTTGAAGGCTCATTGTTTTCTTTGATCCCTACTTGGTTCATATTTTAGTGGAGATTCTTCATTCATTTATTATATGAAAGAATACATGGCTGATTATTTTGAGGCATCTTACATCCTTTTGGATAAGAGAAACCCATATTTGATAGCTGAAAATCCAGCTACGGGACAGAGCCTTCGTCCGCAACGTTGAGGATATCCAAGAGTGGATCGCAGTGGGAAAGAGACCAGGGGGTTCAGACTTCATGGTAGAGCCAGTGAAGGCTCATTTATCCTTGGTTTAACAGTTGGGACCAGCTATACCTTCCCAGGTCAGCGCTGAGGGAAGGGGCACCTGAGGAACTGTGCAACATAGAAGGGGACCTTACTAAGGCCGAGAGTGGAGGTGACGGGAGTTCTTGGACTGTCTGAAGTCAATTGGATATACCTATAGCTCTATGGTTGAGCTCATTAACTTAGAAAACCCCTTCTCTGTCTCCCCACTTTCTTAACAGAGCCAGTTGTGTGTTGGATGACCCTGATTGACTGTGCCTATTAGGAACCAGTGTCAACCCTTCTCCTTACTTTGTTAGTATATTGTTGTTGGGCGCATATGCTTTGTAAGTTGTCTCGTAGTACTATGTGTTCCATGGTATTGATCCATAGTTTGTACTATCCCATAGTATTATATGTTCCATGGTATTGATCCATAGTATTGGACGCATATGCTTTGTAAGTTGTCTCGTATTATTATATGTTCCATGGTATTGATTCATAGTATTGGGCGCATAGACGTAGTATATAAGTACGTGTTGAGGCCAATGAAGGCATCCATGAGTTATTTGTATTGAGCTTTCTCAAAGGAGGTTACCCCCTCGAAGTGGCTCGTGATCAATAAATATCTTCTGTGTTCTTATATTTTTGATATATCGTGCATTTTTATTATTTAATTGTTGGAGGTTCCTCACATCTGGTATCAGAGCACTTTTCTGGGCTCGTTAGGTGAAATTTATACCAAACTTTGTTTTCGCATCTGTATTGTTCCTTTTAATTGCAGGTTCGGATCCGGGAATAATCCCTATCTGCTTAATTGTAGGAAGTACTTGGGCATAGCCCTAAAACTCATTGTGAGGACTACCACAGGAACCCCGAAGTAGCTGGCCCATTGAGAGGACCTATCAACGAAAAGGGAAACGACCCCTACATGATTGACTAGTTCCCACTCGTGAGGTAAACCAAGAGCTGTCGTTTGTGGCAAAGCGATTATCAGTTTTACCTGAGTCGTGGAGTGAGGGGTACTGCCCCAATACACAAGTCGTTAGACAATATTGGTGGTTGAGTGAATCCCCTGAACCATTAGGAAGTCATCCATACATGGGGTCCATATCTATTTCCAGCTGATAAATAGTATATTACATCTATCCAGAACTGTTGCAAATCAATTCCAAGTTATTGCAGATCCATTCCGAAAAAAAATATATGTTTTTTCGCCATATCTTCCTTGTTTTAACTCTGTTTCCCTTGAAAATTCACTGACACCCCTGAAATATCATTCTGCATATTTCATTCATGAGGACCCTATCCCAAATTCCACTTCCCGAAGCCAGAAATCCCACATATGTCTATCTTTCAGGTTTTCCATAACCTTTTCGATTTTCACCCAATCGCCTTCAAATTTTGCCACAACATTCATTTTCTATTTCTAGTTCTCTATCCCTCTTTGAAATTTTTTTTCATTCTTTCACCCGCCCCTGAAATCCCCATTTTCTGCTTCCCCATCCATTAGAAAGTGTCCAAAACCTAGTCAAATCCCAATTACCCATTAGAGTTTTTCCCAAATCCAAATTTTCCTTTACTATAGAAGTTTCTATTTTTTTTCTACCCATTGAAAAAAAAAACTCCTGGTTATGGTTGTCACCTGCACATGAGAAAAAATCATGGAGAAAGAAATTGCATCCCTCAAAACCAAACTTCAAGAGCTGGATGACAAAATTTCTCAGCCTCCATCTTCAACATTCAGCCATGAACAATAAATGACAGCTAGAATCTTCTGCAGACACTGGCTTCTCTTCTTCCAGCAATTTTTGTGGGCTAAAGCTTGATTTTCCTCGCTTCAATGGTAATGATCCAACTGGATGGATATACCGGGAAGAACAATATTTTAGTTTGCATCATACTTTTGATCTAAAAAAAGTTTCACTTACATCCTTTCATTTTGAACATGAATCCCTTCAATGGTACTGTTGGTACATCAAGGTTCATGAAGAACCAAAATGGACATATTTTTTCCAACTCCTTTTCCAACGATTTGTATCTAGTGATTTTGATGACTTCATGGGAGCACTCACTAAACTTCGCCAAATTGGAACTATGAGAGAGTATCAGACAGAATTTGAGAAACTGGCCAATCACACAGAAGGATTGTCTGATGAATTCTACCGGATTTGTTTTATCAGTGGTCTAAAGGATGCAATCCGATCTGAGGTTAAAATGTTCTGTCCTAACACAATGATGGAAGTCCTAGGGTTGGCTAAGTTGGTGGAGGACAAGATCACAGCTCAAAAAATATCCAAATCCATTTTTGTTCCATTCAGCAATATGGTTTCCCAACGACCTCCCATCACGCCAACTCCTTGACCAACTCCTATAAAGCATTTGTTTGAAGCAGAGATGCGGGCATGTAGAGAAAAAGGGATTTGTTATAATTGTGATGAGAAATTCACTCGGGGACATAGATGTGTTGAGCAAAAGATCTATCTCTTGGATGTGGGTTCTCCGCCTGCCTCTGACTTGGTGAAGAAGCTCCAGATATAATAGATGATGAGATTTTTCCTGTTGACCCTCCTTAGGATGACCACCCAGAGATATATCTCCATGCTTTAGCCAAAATCACCACCCCACAAACAATGAGGGTCAGGGGTTACTTCAAGAATCTCCCTCTTACAATATTCATTGATTCGGGTAGCACTCATAACTTCATTGACCCTCGAATCACCAAAAAAGATGATTGTTTTGTCCATCCTTGCTCCCACTTTGAAGTCATGATTGCCAATGGGGGCACCTTACTTTGCAAGGGGAAGTGTCGCAATGTGCATACCTCTATGGGAGATTATAACCGACGCTCCGACATGTTTTCTTTGGCCTTAGGCGGATTTGATGTGGTTTTGGGCGCTTAATGGTTACGCACACTTGGCCCCATCTTATGGGATTTTTTGAACTTTGGATGCAGTTTTCAGTCAATGGGAAAAAACACACATTGTCCGACTTACAACCAGGGTCTCTCCGCATCATCAGTTCGCTTCGCATGGAAAATATCCTTAAGAAGAATTCACATGGTGTCATCGCTCAGCTCCATCCATTCAGATGCACCCATCAGCGGTCTCCACTACTCCTTTGGATCTACAACAAATTTTTGATAGATATGTAGGTGTCTTTGTTGAACCAGTGGGATTTCCACCTTCAAGAGCCCTTTTCGGTAAGAATTTAGCTGCCTCTACATATGAGAAGGAAATGATGGCTATTTTGCATGAGGTACTGAAGTGGCGGTTGTACCTATTAGGGAATTATTTCTGCATCAAGACTGATCACCAGAGACTGAAATATTTCCTGGAACAACGAGTCACCTCCCCAACACAACAAAAATGGGTTAGAAAACTCATAGGTTATGACTATCAGATCACTTACAAGAAGGGTAAGGAAAATATGGTGGCAGATGCTCTTTCTCACACATTTGATGACCAAGTTTATCTTTCAGTTATTTCTATGTCTGTTCCAAATTGGTTGCAATCTGTTCAACAGGTCTATACCAATAACTCCTCATTATCTCAAATCATCCAACGGTTGTCCAACAACCCTTATGTTATACTGCATTACTCTTGGGATGGTGCTTCTCTGAGATACATGGGTCATCTGGTGCTTTCCCAGAGCACAGATCTTCAACGGGTTGTCTTCTATGAACTCCATGCTTCTCCATCGGTAGGGCACTCTAGGTTCCTCAAAAATTATGAACGGGCACAACATAACTTCTTTTGGAAGGGAATGAAAAGGACAATTCAAAATATGGTGGCTTAATGTGATACTTTCCAGTGTAATCAGGGTGAAATGGCACTCCTTCCGGGATTACTCGAACCCTTTCCCATCCCTACACAGATTTGGATAGATATTTCTATGGATTTCATTGAAGGGATCCCTAAATATGGAGGGAAGACAATGATTTTGGTTGTGGTCGATCGCCTCTCCAAATATAGTCATTTTTGTGCCCTCATCCATCCCTGTACCGCCTCCTTAGTCACACAAATTTTCCTGGACCGGATCTTCCGTCTTCATGGAATCCATTCTTACATTGTCTCGGATTGCGATGCAACTTTCACCAGTCATTTTTGGACATAACTATTTCACCACATTGGCACCAAACAGAAGATGAGTTCAGGGTATCACCCACAAACAGATGGTCAAACTGAAATTATAAATAAATTTTTGGAAACTTATCTTCGTTGCTTCACCTCCAAACAACAACATCAGTGGGAAAAGTGGCTCCCTCTCACTGAATGGTGGTACAATAGCTCCTACCACATTGCATCTAAAATGGCTCCATATGAAGCAGTCTATGGTCAGGCACTGCCATTTCTTCTTCCCTACACCCCCAACAGTTCACCAGTTCAGGAAGTTGGCACGGATATTCGAAACCGCGATCAGATTCTTCACATTTTGCAGGACAATCCTCACATGACAAGAAATTGAATGAAACAACAATCCAAACAGCTCTGTTCTGAGCGCACTTTTCAAGAAGGCGATATGGTTTTTCTTCGTCCACAACCTTACAAGCAATCCTCCCTGAAACTCAAAGGACGTCATAAGATCGCTCCAAAATTCTTTGGGCCATATAAGGTTCTTCAGAAAGATTGGTTCTGTTGCTTAAAAATTGGAACTTCCTCCTTCTTCCTGCATTCATCCAGTATTTCATGTCTCTTGTCTCAAGAAATTTCTTGGCACCAACATCATAGCACAAACTATTTTACCGGAACTGGATAATGAAGGATCCATCCTTTTGGAGCTGGAGGCCATCCTCAATAGGCGCACTCATCAGCTTCGCTCTCGATCTATCACAGAGGTATTAATTCAATGGCATGGAATGCACCCTGAGGATGCTACATGGGAACTACTCCTTCAGATTCAACAACAATTTCCACATCTAAAGCTTTGAGGACAAAGATTTTTCTAAGGGGGAGGGGCTGTTAAGAACCCGTGTCAAACCTTCTCTTTACTTTGTTAGTATATTGTTGTTGGATGCATATGCTTTGTAAGTCGTCCTGTAGTATTATATGTTCCATGGTATTGATCAATAGTTTGTATTATCCCACAGTATTATATGTTCCATGGTATTGATCCATAGTATTGGACACATATGCTTTGTAAGTCATCCCATAGTATTATATGTTCCATAGTATTGATCCATAGTATTGGATGCATAGACTTAGTATATAAGTATGTGTTGAGGCCAATGAAGGAATCCATAAGTTATTTGTATTGAGTTTGCTCAAAGGAGGTTTCCCCCTCGAAGTGGGCCGCGATCAATAAATCTCTTATGTGTTCTTCTATTTATGATATATCGTGCATTTTCATCATTTAATTATTGGAATTTCCTTCACAGTGCCTAAGGCTGTGAGTGGACCTGAGTAGTTCCTCCTTAGTGGATACATAGTCCCAGCTTAAGGGTGGTTTATGAGTGCTGAAAGAATACAGGCTGGGAATAGACCTATGGTTGGGTTGGAACGTTGTAGTCCATAGCTGGTTGCTTGGGGATTTCAATGAAAATATAAGTGTGCTTTGTGGTTCAAATTATGTCTATTTTACATATATGCATGTTGGTTTGCTTATGTCAGGATACATAGATTGATCCAGCTGAGTAATAGGAGTGAATGCCTGTGCATGATGTTGTATACGCCTATGATGAAATGATGGTAGAGGCATTCTGGGTGTGTGTTAATATGGTTTAATTTTGTTGTGTATGTTATTTTACCATGCTTCTGCACCTCTGCATTCTTATTTTTAATGCTATGAATTTATGCCTTGATGAATAGGGCTAAGTTGGTAAAGGCCCAGAATGTTCAGAAGTTTCACTCATGGCTTTAGTGGAGAAATAGACACCCCTGATGTGTTCATGTTCCCTTTGAGGGTTTGGATTGATGGGAGGAGACATGGAAGAGTGGATCGGAGGTCTTTACAAAGAGGTAAATAAGTCTTGATGAAGTTTGGGAAACACCTTGGTTGGAAGAAGGACAATTCAGAGTTTTCAGGTGCGACATAGGATCATACAGTTGCATGGGGCTCGCCAAGACCTTTCTAATGATACCAAGTTTTCCAAAAATGGACTTAGGATGAGGAAGATATCGGACTGAGAAGTTGGCAGTAACAAGAGCATATGGCTGACTTCCGACTTTCCGAACCCGCATTGTGGATTGCGGATTGTGGAATTCAGAAGTGTGATTTCCTCAGAGTTGCATGCTATGGTTTTGAATTCCGACTCCCGCAAGGTGGATTGCGGATTGCAGAAGTCGGAGGAGTAATTTTCCCGTAGCTGTGAATTTGGAGTTTCGACTCCCGCATCGCGGGTTGCGGAAGTCAGGGGCGTGATTCGGCGAAGCAGAGAATTTGGGGTTTCGACTTCTGACTCCCGCATCGTGGATTGCGGAAGTCGGAGGCGTAAACCTTCAAAGTTGAGAATTTGGGGTTTCGACTTCTCCCGCATCGCTGATTGCAGATTGCGGAATTCAGAGATGCAAATCTTCGAAGTTGAGAATTTGGGGTTCTGATTTCCGACTCCCGCATCGCGGATTGCAGATTGCGGAAGTCGGAGGCATAAATGTTCGAAGTTGAGAATTTTGGGTTCCAACTTCCGACTCTCGCATCGCGGATTGCGGAAGTCAGAGGCATAAATCTTCGAAGTTGAGAATTTGGGGTTCTGATTTCCGACTCTCGCATCGCGGATTGCAGATTGTGGAAGTCAGAGGCGTATTTCTTCGACGTTGTGTATTTGGTGTTCTGAATTTCTGACTCCCGCATTGCGGATTGCGGAAGTCGGAGGTGTAATTCTTGAAGTGGTGCGTTGGGGTGCCGATTTCCGACTCCCGACTTGTGGCTTGTGGATTGCGGATTGTGGACCGAAGTTATTGCGGCTGTACGAATGTGCAGAGTTGCAGATAGTTTGAGGAAAAAATTTAGCAGGTTGATTCTAAGGAGCTCCCCCATCACCTCTAAAGGGCACCAAGGGGATCGGGGACGTTACAATCAAATTACTCAAATGTCCAATGTTTCTCTTTTACCATCTTTGCAATAGTTATGTTGGTGACACATGTATCAATATTAATTTGCTGAACTGTTGAAGTGCTCTTGAGTAATATCTCACACTATTTATCTTTTAGAGTAGATTCTACTTATTTATACAACAAGTTTCCATATCTCTCCTTGATTGTTTGAAATTGAAATACCCGAGCCTTGTTGAGCTTGTATCACTAAAATCTAAGTAACAATTTAACGAATTTGTGCTATGTAATTTTGCCCAAAAGTATCAAGCTATGTTGTTATAGCATTGTTGCTTGTAATATTTCTAAAGTTTTGCACCTTTAAAGTTTATGATATTTAGATTTCATAATTTGTACTTCCCACTTGAAATATGTACATGGCTTGTTTCAATGATAAACCCATTTTTACTTTAACAAAATGTTGAACTTGAATTTTTTAAGAACCATACCAAAATTTGAACTTTTTAAGAAATAACATATTAATAGTAACTTGGAATTATTGTGGGTAAGAGTGAGGCTAATCGAATTTATGAAAACAACAAATAAATTTAGCCTTTCAAAACTAGAACCAAATACTATATTCCTGATTTAATGCCATTACCGTCTCGTAACTCTTGTTTATGTAAAAGATGGTTGTAAAATTTGAAATATATCTAAATAATACAATAATAAAATAATTTATATGGTACACATACATAATTTATGATTTTTATTATTATAATAATAATTTATTATATTAAAATAAGTGAATGTATTTTAGAATGTATTAATGTATTAGAAAGTGAATTAAGCAAATAAATATTTCTTTATTATTAATTAAAAAAAATCAATTTTAAAAATTTAATAATTTTTCTTAACCCAAATGCTAGATCTGATCCTGATATTCCGTTTAGGAATCAAGGGTTTGCCCAAACCCGTTGCATCATAGGGTTCGGCCTTAAAATTTTAATATATAAATATGAAAAATAATATTCTATAAATTTTAAATTAAAATAATGTAAAAAATAATGATATAATGAAATTGGATAAATAATTTAATAATAACAAATATTTTTAAGAGGAATATTGCCCTCACATTAAATTTGATAAATGGTTCAACGCTGCAAATAAGGGAATGGCTTCGGAACAAGAAACACTTGATTCCATATCCAGGCTGGCTTTATGTCCCTTGGCTTAAACCTAGCTAAGTATTTAATGTGTCTTCGCTATTTCGCAATTTCGTTCTATCTTGCCATCATCACTTGACCTGGTTTGTCTGGTTTTGCAGATTGCTTTCCTCTGGCCAACGAGAACGCCAAGCGACTACCATGGCCTTCTGATACTTGGCTGGATATACATTTTGGAGAACCAGACATCAAGCTCCAAGCTTTTACAATTCGAATTCTGCTGGAACTATTGATTTTTTTTGCGTGTTTAGGTATATTGATTGTTTCTAATACATTGTGTTTTGTCTTGTTATTTTGCTAGAGGAGTGGGAGGAGATATGGAATCGTCTTGCTATTCAATGAATTCCAAGAGCCTCTTCACAGAGAAGCAATGTCTCCGTCCTCTACAGAAACAGGGTGCTTCAATGAATGGTCACACAGTATGGATATTTTCATCTTACCGCTTTTTAACACATGCTTTCTATGCTGAAAACATGTAATTCCCCAATTTGGATTTATTACAATGAAGTGTAGCTAGGGAGAAACATGTTTACGAGGATTTAAATAATATTCAGAGAATATCACCCTCCCAGCTTAATTGTCAAACTAATACCCAGTGGACACTTCTCTCTTGGAATTGTGAATGAGAATTTGTTTTTATTGTTTTTTCTATTGCAGAGCGACAGATTCATTCCGGAAAGAGGATCCATGGATTTTGATGTAGCTAGATTCATGATCACGCGGAAAGAAAAGGAAAAAGGAGATACCCTTACCTCCTACCCTTCCCCTTCCAAAAAAGCATACAAAAGGGAGATGGCGGCAACTTTATTGAAGGATGCAAGTGCTGCAGACAACAATTACAGAATTCTTTCTTTCAAAGAAAAATCAGCCACTACTTCCCAGGCTTCACAACAATATGTGCCGGCTAATCTCCCTGTTGCCAAACGAGCACGCAGATATATTCCTCAGGTAAAACTTGGATTTCATATTTTGTTTATAGTCATTTTCATTTGACATTCCATAACCAGTTCCTGACTTCCATTGATGGTTACTCGTTATTGAACTAAGCCCTTCATCCTATTTGGATTTGTGTGCGAAATGGCTTCTGCTTGTTATTGCAGCATTATCCCATTTGGATGCATGTTTTATAGTCTTTTTTCTTTTCCACTTGCATTGCTGAATTAGCTACCACATCCATTCCAATTTCTTAAAAAAAAATATTCACAGAATGATGTCAGGACTTATTTCAGCACAGAAAATTACCCTTTCGCAAACGAAGCCCTGGTCCCATTCTGTTTTGTAAAACCATCGACATTTACCTATCTTTGAATATACTCTTTGGAGCCCAAATCAACTACATACTATATGGGTTTTTTTGTCATTAGGACACTGGATGTGCCCATTTGAGAAACATTTTTCCGTTGTCCTGTTTTCTTAGCCTATAAATTTAACGTATCCATGTTGGTTGTAGTCTGCAGAAAGAACTCTGGATGCACCAGACCTGCTAGATGATTATTACTTGAATCTACTGGATTGGAGTTCTACCAACGTTTTGTCCGTAGCCCTTGGAAACACTGTATACTTGTGGGATGCTTCGGATAGCTCCATATCCGAGCTTCTGATTGCAGGTGATGAAGAGGGTCCCGTTACCAGCGTTAGTTGGGCACCTGATGGGAGGCATATTGCCGTTGGAATGAATAATTCTGTTGTACAGCTATGGGACTCTGCATCTGATAAAAAGGTAAATTAAACCTCTCTATCTCTTCCAAAGCTTTCTCATTCCAATGTAATGTCAATCTCTAAATTTGACATGGATAAAATTGCAGTTAAGAGCCTTGGAAGGTCATCATGAGCGTGTTGGAGCCCTTGCTTGGAATGGTCCTATTCTCACTACAGGAGGACTGGATGGGATCATAATCAATCATGATGTTCGCCTCCGTCAACACAGTGTTCAAACATACAGAGGGCATAGCCAGGAGGTTTGTGGATTGAAATGGTCTCCTTCTGGCCAACAACTTGCAAGTGGGGGAAATGACAATCTACTCTGCATTTGGGACAAGAGCATGGCATCCCATAATTCTTCCTCTCAATACCTACACGAATTAGATGAACATTGTGCAGCAGTCAAGGCCTTAGCATGGTGCCCCTTCCAGAACGATCTTTTGGCATCTGGTGGAGGGAGTTTAGACAGGTCTATAAAGTTTTGGAACACTCAAACAGGTGCCTGCCTGAATACCATCGATACCCATTCCCAAGTCTGTTCATTACTGTGGAATAGACATGAACGTGAGTTATTGAGTTCACATGGGTTAGATAAGAACCAGTTAACCTTATGGAAATACCCATCCATGGTGAAGATTACTGAGCTTACAGAGCATACTAGTCGTGTTCTTCATATGGCACAGGTATGAAAATTCATCTCTTATATAATTATATGCATTCATGTTT
Source organism: Larix kaempferi (assembly GCA_027924585.1). Taxonomy (NCBI): domain Eukaryota; kingdom Viridiplantae; phylum Streptophyta; class Pinopsida; order Pinales; family Pinaceae; genus Larix; species Larix kaempferi. The sequence continues at coordinate 1,762,564 of BSBM01000738.1, forward strand.
TTCCTTTATGAATAGATTTGTCCTGATGACCCTTCCCTTTTTTTTGCCTCTTCAGAGCCCTGATGGGTACACAGTTGTATCAGCTGCAGCAGATGAAACACTCAAGCTTTGGAAAATTTTTGGAGCTCCGGATACCTCGAAGAAGGCCAAGACTAAAGACGCAAGAGGGGCTTTCAGCAACTTTCATACTCACATCCGCTAAGAAGTATCTGTCCAGATTTATGGAATCAGGATGTACAACTAAAGGTAGTAATTAGATGTTTTGTTTTCTCTTTACAAAGCTCTTCTGCAGGCGCTCTGTAGTTCTGTAACCTGTTGGATTTTTATGTAGTGCGTTCCACTTTTTTCTTTGTACTTTATTCCTTCCTTTGGTATTCATATAGCATGAATTATATGTAATTTATGGCGAAAGCTAAGCATTGAGCTGCAGAGCATTGAATGCGGCGGCGCAGTGTTTAGAGTCCGTTGGATCTGGAGATTCTCCAAATCCAAGGGACCCTAAGCACTGAGCTGCGACATTTAATGCTCTGCAGCTCAATGTTTAGCTTTCGCTGTAATGTATCTTCTGTGAACCCTGATGGAACAATGTTGCAACAACTTTGTGAGACAATGATCCGTTTCTTCAGCTGCACAATAAGATTTTAAATGGTTTTGGCATGTCTTTGGCGCTTCAAAGAAGATTCCAAAAATGATACATCATGGCTGTGAACAAGTATCTCATTCACATCTATAAAGAAGGCTCCATGATTCTACACATGAAATGATTATAAGGTGATGCTCAATGTTGTAAGTAATTCTTGAATTATTTATCTTTCTTCATTAGCTATAAGGCACTTATTGTGAGATTTCTTGAGTGAGAATTTAGAAGGTTTAGTTGTTTTGTATCTATATTTTTCTCTCTCTCATGTAAATGTTTATTTCTTTAATATTGTCCACTTTGCCATCATGCACTCTCACATATATATGCATTCTGATAGGACATTGATCATAATAACTCATCACAGACATACGTACTACTCTGATTTGTGTGGCTACAATTCTAACATGAGAAAACATTGACTGCACGGAATAATAGACTAAATCCCTCCATGCATCATTGCATACCATAAATGGGAAGACACTAAATCGAGAGATTCTCATGTCCTACGACGACAGGCAATACTGATCATCTTGTGTCGTGTCCCTGTTGCGAGTTCATGTCCGGGGATTTTAAACCTTTGCTCTCATGGAACTGTTGGTCTGATCAATCATATTTGTCCGGTGTCGCTAAGGCCCAAACACTTCTTGAATGTTTGTGGAAATTGTCCATCCTTGTTGGTTCTATCCAGTCATCATATCATATCTTGCTCCGACTACTGACATCTGTTATTGGGCTGTTTGACTGACCAATCATGCTTATCCTGTATTCCTCTTCTCCCATGGAACTGTTGGCCTGATCAATCATGCTTGCTCGATGTCGTCAAACACATCTTGAATGTTTGTTGAAATTGTTCATGCCTGTTGGTAGTATCCAGTCATCATCCAGTAATCATATCTTACCTTTACTGGCATCTGTTGTTGGGCTGTTGGACTGACCAGCCATACTTATCCTGTACTCCTCTGCATTCGAATCGTTTCAAGTTTCTACACTTTGTCTTTGTCCGATAGCCATCCTGTGCCTGTGCTTTGCTTTGAAACTTGGATGGTTTTTTTCAATTGTTGCTACTGCTGTGTCTGGGTACCTGCTGTATTCTTGCCAGATTTTGGCTTGCATAACACAATCTTTTCTCACACTCTTGTTCAGCTACTTATAATGTTTCCTGGTACCTTGAAACCTAACATACCCATCACTACTATTTCATGGATGTTTTTTTCTTTTTTCCAACCGTGTTTTGCACTACCTTTCTTTATTCCAGATAAATCAGGTTAAGTTGAAATTTCAGTCATGCTTTCATCTTTTTATTTTCACTTACCAGTAAATTTTATTAATGATTTCAGTTAATGATGAATAAGAAATAATCAGATAAAACTCTGGTTTTGTCTGATCTTAATTACCTTCCAAGGTTGGTGGGTCTGCGGCAACTTGGAGTCCAGCTGATTCATTCGAATCAGCCTAGTACCAACCAAGTATAAAAAACGTGGGAATTTTTGGCTTTCGCCGCAGCCTACTGTTCAATCTCTTTAACCTAATTTTTTAGTAGCTACTTGTGGGGGTGATTGGTTGGTTTTTTTTTGGTTTGTGGGGCCTGTTGTGAAGTTTTTTTTGCAGATTTTGGTGCATCCCCGGTGGCGTGGTTTACTTTAGACAAGTTTTTTTTGGTGTGGCAGCTGTTGCCATCTCTTGCATGACTTGGTGGTGGGGTTTTCTTTATGCTGACAGACTTTACTGTTTAACAGCTGCCGGTTCCACCATCGGTAGGCCCGGTGACTTACCATTATAGGAGACCCTTCTCCTTTCCCAGATTCATTTGCAGTTTTGAACCCCTCTCAGACGAGGTCTGCTTCGGGAGTTTGTATTCCTAAAAACAAGAAGTTGTTTGGTCTTAGGGAAAAGGCCAGGAGATATCAGAAGACAGTGAAAGCTTGGGAGGTTGTTGAGAAGTATGAGATTGACTCTGATTTTAACCTAGATCGGATAGGAATGCTTGCGGAGCGAGCCCTAGTGGGAAGATTAGAATATACCTCTGGTTCGAAATTGGAAATCTCAGACTGGGTGAACCTGTGTTGGGTTCCCTTGCCGGGAATGGCGTTGCATATCAATCTGTTGATGAATAGATGGATCATGTGCATTTTTCCAGAGGCCTTCGACATTGATCAAATTCTATTGAAATTCTGGGTTTTTAAGCAGGGTTCCCTTTTTCTCAAACGCTGGCATGTGAACTTCGACCCTCTCAAGGAATCTCAAGGTATTCGGCACCTCTAGATGCTCATTCCTGGGTTGCCCATAGAACTCTGGTCTGAAGAAGTGATCACGGGCTTGGCAAATGCAGTGGGAAGGTTTATAAGATTTGATAAGCCCAACCTGTGTGGAATGGATAGGAGGGTTGCCAAGGTAATGGTAGAGATGGACATGCGTCCTGGACTGCCTGCAGAAGTTGAGGTTGTGTGGGGTAGTAGGGTTTGGAGACAAAGATTGGATTTTTATAAAATACCCTTCCGGTGCTTTGCTTGTCGGAAAATCGGGCATGTACAAGCCAATTGCTCCTCTTTTCGGCATCACAGAGCGGATTCCTCTTCCTTTGGACTTTCTACTCCTAAATCTTCACAGTCCAAGAGCTTGAGCTTGATAACGGGTAAGTCTATCCCTAACCAATCGGATTTGTTCTCAGAATTATCTAAGGATGAAATTCTTTTTATTGAAAAGTCTGAGAAAGATCTTTCTAAGCGTATTTCCAAAGGGGAGGTCATATTGAGACATGATTTGGTTACTGGTCTCTTAGTTGATAAAGTTGGACAGGTTCCTGATGGGTCACTGGTGGGTCCTAGTCTGATTAAAGAGCTTAATTTTGTGGATTTGATTGAATCCCTTCCTACTAATCCCCATTTGGAAGAAGGTGTTTGCCCTAATAACCCTATCCTCATCCCTTCGGAAGATTCCAAGGAGGTGCCTTCTGTTCCGGCTGGGTCAGTTTTAGCTGAGTCCATTTTGAATGTTTGTTCTATTCCCCTTTCTTTGAAAGATAAATCTATTTTAAATGAGAGTGGCTCTCTTTTATCTGAGAAGGGTTTGGAGTTCCCTCTTCTGTCCATATATTCAAAAAACCCGGGTTTACAGTCTGATGCCATCCCTTTACATTCTCTCAATTTTCAAAATGTCACCATTCGTAGAGGAAAGAAAAAGAAATTTTTGCCTGTCCCTGATAACCCTGATTTTGATTCTTATACCCCTGTCTCGAAAAGGTTGGAGGATGAGGGGTTTGCTTCTTCTTCAATTCCTGAGGGCCTTAGAGCGGCGTCCCCCTCTGCAGCTGTTCCTTAATGTCCATCATCTCTTTTAATGTACGTGGATTGGGTAAGGTATCTAGGGCTCAGGCCTTATCCAATCTATTAACTGCTACTAGCCCAGCTATTGTCTTGCTACAGGAAACTATGTGTGATGATTCCCTCGCTATTTCCAAGATCTGTAAGGTCCTGCCTAATTGGGAAGTGGCTGCTGTCAATTTGTGTGGTCTCTCGGGGGGTCTTGCAGTAGCTTGGAACCCGTCTTTGTTCACTTTTAAAGCCCATTCTACTCCATGGGGTATTCTTCTGAAGGGTTCTTTTTGTGGGTGTCATCAGTCTCTTGATATTTTAAATTGTTATGCCCCCTACAAGGAGAGAAAGATATTTTGGGCGACACTTCAAGACTCTGGTCTTCTGAGTCTTCCAAATCTGATTATTGCAGGTGATTTGAATCACACAAGCTCAACTTCTGAGGTTTGGGGACATACAGTTGAACTGGATGATTTGGATGATTTCTTTTCTAAGTTTTATGTTGAGAATGATTTAATTGATATTTTACCTGTGAAGATGAGGCCTACATGGTCAAATGGTAGATGTGGCAGGGCTAGAGTACACAAATGGCTCGACAGGTTTCTTATTAAGTCTGAATTTCTGGTTCAATTTCAAAGTTATAGGACTTGGGTTTATGAGACTAAATTCTCTGATCATTGGCCTATTGTGTTACAATTGGATGATTATGGGCAAAGACACTCATCTCCCTTTAAGTTTAACAGCTCCTGGTTAAATGATGATCAGTTTTGCATTATGGTCAAAGATTTCTGGCTAAATTATAGGGGTCAGGAGGATAACTTATTGATTCGATTCTGTCATAAGTTGAAAGTTTTAAAAGAAGTGGTTATGGTCTGGATTAAAAAAAGAAAGTTGGCAGATCAGCTGGAATGATCTCAGTTGGAATTGAAAATACATAAAGCTCTTGAAGATAACTTTTCTAAATCCTTAGATGAAAATTCATTTGAAGCATTGAAAAAGCTTGAACAGAAAAAAGAGGAGCTGCTGGTCCAGGAGGAAAAAGAGTGGCATCTCAAGAGCAGAGCCATCTGGTTGGCCCATGGGGATAAAAACTCAAAATTCTTTCACAACTTTGCTTCTGCTAGAAGAAATATGAATACCATTTGGGAAATCCAAGATGCCCAGGGTTTGTTGATCTCTGGGACTGATCAGCTAAAATGGGAAGCAGTCAATTTCTTTGGAAACATTTATAAGGATGTGGGAGATTGTGTTTTACAAGATCAGATCAAAGTGGCTAGGCTTTATCCGAGGTTTTTTAATGAACATGATGTTGATCATTTACAAAAGGAAGTCTCACTGATTGAAATCAAGGATACCTTAAAATTATTTGCTAAAGAAAAAAACCCCGGGCCAGATGGATGGCCGGTGGAGCTTTTCATCCATTTTTTTGATGTAATGGGTGATTAGTTAAAAAGTATGGTAAATTTCTCAAGGGTTAATGGTTCCATTCCTGGAGCACTCAATTCAACCTTTGTTACTCTTATCCCAAAAAGCAACAAGCCACTTACCTTTGGGGATTTTCGCCCGATTGCCTTATGCAATATTGTGTACAAGCTGATTGCCAAGATAATTGCTTAAAGATTGAAATTGGTGCTCTCAGAATTTATATCTCCAGAGCAATTTGGTTTCCTATCTGGGCAACAGATTCATGATGCTTTGGGGATAGCTCAGGAGTTGTTGCACAACATCAAAATCAAAAAGATGAAAGCCATTTTGCTCAAAATGGACTTAGAGAAAGCTTATGATCAGGTCAATTGGAACTTTCTGAGATTAATTTTGATAAGGATTGGTATTCCTCCTCAGGTGATAAGGTGGATCATGGCTTGCATCACTTCGATGAATATTGCAATGTTGGTGAATGGAACTCCCTCGTCTTTCTTCAGCTGCTCAAGAGGTATCCGCTAGGGATGTCTTCTTTCCCCACTTCTCTTTATACTAGTTATGGATGGTTTTAGCAGGCTAGTTAAACAAGCTTTGGAAAATGGCTGGATCAAGGGTATTAAGCTGGCCAAGGACTGTGTGAGCACTCATATTCTATTTGTGGATGATGTTTTGGTGGGGGGTATGGAATCAGTTGCAGAATGGCAAATATACAAAAACATTATACAGACTTTTTGCAATGCGTCTGGTATGAAGGTTAGTTCGGCAATATCCAGCTTCTATCATTTCAATTCAGATGAACTACTTCTGAGAAGTATTACTTCCTTCCTTCCCTTCCAGTGTTGCCCTCTGGAGGATGGCTTCAAATACCTGGGGTTCTTATTGAAACCTAACAATTATCTTATCAAAGATTGGTTTTGGCTACTGAGGAAAATAGAGAATCGGATCAAACATTGGTCTTTTAGACTTCTGTCCATTGGTGGAAAGCTCATTTCAGTCAAGACAATGCTTTCTAGCATTCCTGTATATTGCTTTTCATTGCTTGAAGTGCCGACTTCTATCATAAATTCCATGAGAAAATGTTTGTTTAACTTTCTTTGGACAGGGAATTCTGAATCTGTGAAAGTGCCAATGGTCGCTTGGCAAGCCATTTCAAGGCTTGAAAGATTTGGGGGCTAGGGAATCAAAGACTTGGAAGCTTTCAGTGCAGCTCTTAGGCTTAAAAGTCTTTGGAGATGTATGTTTGGGAATACCCTTTGGTCCAGGATTATGCAACTTAAATATCTAAAGCCGAATGTGCTAACATGGCTTAGGAATCCGTAGATGATGGGATGGAACTTCTCTCCTGTTTGGAGGGGTTTCATGAAAGTCTTCAAATGGATCAAACAAGATCTCTATTGGCAAGTGGGATCGGGTGCTAATATTAGAATTGGTTTGGATCAGGTTTTAGGAATGGAGGATTCTTATCCGCTTTCTAATACTTTAATTAATTACCTTCAGGTTCTTGGGTTGAATACCCTCGACAGAATTTGTATTCAAAGGAATGACGAGGCCGGTTTTGCTGTGTGGATGAATTCCAAAGACCTTGTACTCTCTAGCTGTTTTGCAACTGAATGGGAAAATTATATCAGATCATTAAATTCTGCTGGTGTGAAAATTAATTTGGATCTTGATCGTTTGGTATGGAGTGGAAATGCTAATATGGAATAGTCACTGCCAAAACAGCTTATATAAGAATAATGCAGGACAATTATATTTTTCCTTTAAAATTAAAATGTTTCTTGTGGTTAGCTATTCAAGACAAACTCAAGACTTGGGAGAATTTGCTTAAGCGTGGATGGATTGGCCCAAGCAGGTGCAGCCTTTGTATGGTTTCAACAGAGACTTCTCAACATCTTTTAGTCAATTACAGCTTCACTAACAAAGTTTGGGCCTTTGTCTCTGCAAATCTGAATATTACCCGTCCTTGGGATGTGGGTGAATTCAAATGCTGTTTATTAAATTGGTTCAGAAATTGTAAGCCTTTTTTCATCATTGCAATTTGTATTTCTTGGGCTATTTGGTACACTAGGAATTGTGCCATATTTCAGAGCTTACAGCCAGATGAAAAGTAGGTGGAGTAATTTTTCTGAATGAAGATCATCATTTCTTTGTTCGCCTCAATTGTGGAGCTGGCATGAACATGAAAGCAAAACTTATGGCTCTTTGGTGTGTCTTAATATTGGCAAATATTTTTGGACTAGTGAATCTCAAAGTCTATGGAGATTCTCGTGTAACAATCAAGTGGAGTGGGCATTGGGTCATTTTAAACTCAATGTCACTAACCTTCATCATTGTTGCATCCACACTCAAAGAGAAATCTCATTGCAGCATAATATCTCTTTTGAGCATATATATAGAGAAAACAACTTGATGGTGGATAAATTATCAAAGCAGGCTTTGGAGGGCTCTGAAGGTCATCTTATCTGGGATGAATGGCTGGAAAATGCCATTGTGGATTGTGGTGATATCTACTTTTTTTATTAAGTTGCTGGAAATCTTTTTCTCTCTTTTTTGTAGAGGCGTGTAGTCTATCAGTATTGGTCCTTTTTGGGAAGAATGTAATGCTTCAGGCCGATTAAGACTATGTGATCAGAAAGTCTTTAAATGATTCAGACCATGAATCAAATCGATCATTGTACTATTTGATTCTCCTTGAATATCAATAGTAGATTTTTTCGCTGAAAAAAAAAAATTACCTTCCAAGGTAATTTAAAGGAAATACTGACAGGTATTTGAACTTATTGCGGCAGCATTCAGTTTGTCAGATTTATTCAAAATTTGCAGATGATTTGTAATTTATTATACATGGCTAATTTGATTCTTGGCATTACCATTTACCAGATGTCTACGAAATAACTTTTCATCCGTTAGTCAACAATAACAATGAGGTCAACGAGATAGTTAAGTAACTTCCGAGGCTATTTAAATGATATGGTTAAGTATTTTTAATCTAATCTAGCAGAATTCAGTTAATTACATTCTGAGTTTGCAAGATACTGTCTAATTTGTTATGCATTGCAATTTGCTATACTTGGCACTGCCATAAAGTTTGTCTTACACGATGAATTACTTCTTTGCTAAGCATGTTACTGAAGAGCTGAAGAGCATCCAAGGTGCCTTGAAGGAACACGGAATCACGCCAACAGTCTAAGATGTGCAAGAATGCGTTCAACGCCGCGAAGAAGAATCATACAGATAAGAGTAGCATGGTCCCTCAATTGGAATTTTTTATCTCGACATTCTAAGGTGCGTTTTTTTGTTGTTGGTTCTGTACTTTCCTAGTTGCAGTACAATTTTCCAGCACAACTGAATTTGTAAGTACCTCTTATTCATACTATCTATGCTTCATCTTTATTATCTTTTATTGTTTGTGCTTCATCTTTATTATCTTTTATGGCATGAATTACATTTACTTGTATTGCATTCTTCACTGACTGTGTTGCCTCATTGTAGCTATTCCCTTTGGGCATTGATAATCAATATATATTGATTGTCTGCACCATTATCTTATACGGCAACGGCATTTTTAAATGCCACCAACCGACTGGAAATTTCTCCACCCTTCAGCTTCTTAAATAGGAAATGAACATGAAGCTTTTCTGTAATTAAGGTTAAGGCATTGGGAAGAACCAAGATACAGAAAAAAAATGTTGATCTGCAATCTTCATTACTTCCAAGCTAATGATAATGTTTTAAAAGGGCAATGCCTGTCTGTGGATATAAATCACGTGTGTTCAGAATGTAGATACGGATTTTCTGAAATTAGTTTAGCTCTCAAAATTCTATTGGTATTTTGTTGTTTAGATTGCGCATTACAATTTAGAATTGAATCAACTAACTACAATTTAGAATTGAATCAAATAACTAAAAGTTCAGTTTGTTCTGTATTTTTCTTTAAAGTAACTATGATATATTTTGGTTTAACAATATTCTAATAATGTTTTATGCTATATGTTGGTTATTACATAATTCATATATTTATTATGAACATCATATCATTTATTAGAATTGAATCTAGGTGAGAAAAAATAATAATCAATTTTTTCATTCACTGAAACTACATCTAATAATCAAATTAAAATAATATTACTTATTACAAATAAATTGTGTCCTACAATCCTTATATTCCTATTATATATTTTTTTAGTTGTTAAATCAATATATTCATCGAATCAATCTTTATACACAATTGCATAACCCAAGCATGTGTGAAATGCTCTTGCACTTACAATTTAATTAAATTTTCACGAAAGGCATACGTATAAGTTTTTAAATAATTAACGCAAGGCATAGCTATAACTTTTAAAAAGCAACATTTTTTATAACTTTTAAAATGCAACATATTTTTGTGAATAAAATGTTTTATAAAAAACCATAAAAAATAAAAGTTTATGTTTTTTTAATTTTTTTTTATATGTATCATTGTATTAATGGTTATAATGACTTAATATATTTTATTAATAATATAAGAAATTGTAAAATATTGATTTTTTTTTTTAAGCAAAAAAAGGTAACTTTCATTCTATTATCATAAACTGAGAGTACATATTGAACTTCTTACAGACTGCAGGTGCTTCATGAGTCACCAAAAGATCCCACAGATCAACACAGGTGCTGAAAGAGCCACCCCTCAATTTCCAAACAGCAGGTGCTAAATGAGCCACCTTCTAATTATGCACCCCACCCAGTCCCTATCGACAGTCTTAGCAGAGAAAAGAGCCAAAGTTTCAATAGAACCATTCAGCCGAACCAAAAAGGTGAGACCATCATCATAAGTGTCACTAAGCATAAAACTACTGCTCGAGAGATAACACAATCATACTATTCAGGAGATTACAAAAAATCCTTCCCCTACACAGCAATGAAACATCTGACAACACTAACCCTACCCATAACCATAGCCCCATACAGCTATAGATACCCATTCAAGAAAAGAGTCTGAAGACAGTACCAAAGGAAGAGACACCGGATCCAAAAGACATTACCGCCGAGAATACCATGTTGTAGGATACAAGAACAACAGAGACCTTAGGTTGCCGGTCCTGCCTCGTCATCACTCTGCACCAGAATAGGAGCATCAGGTACCTCCCCTATATCTACAGGTTCAGGACCCCAAGGAATAGCTTCCTTTTTCGGCATATCTAGATATGTAATACCCAGTTTGTCAGCCAGCAGGTCCAGCTTCATATGGATTCAGTTACAGTTATCCGCCGTGTCTTTGCTGACTTCCTCCAGCCTCTTGAGCCGAGGAGATCCAGATAAAGCATCACCACGCGTGTCTAGACATTGGGCAATTAAGGTTTTAGTCACCCACAGAGTGACAATCGCTCGATTATACAATGCCATACGACCCATAGTATTCCCCGGGTCATGGATCCAATTGGCCATGGCCTCCATTTCCTCCGGTAAATCAGCTTCCCCCACCAGACGCCATAAGTCGGCCTCAATTTCCTCCACCTCCTGCCTAACTCCCGAAGGAAATAAACGTCGAAAGAAAACAACAGTAGCCGCTGAATTCCATTGATCACGGCTAGGACCAGTACAAGGTGTGGCACCTCCACCCATCATGCTCGTTTCCCCAAGGTCTTTCCTCCCCTGTTTCACAGCACGACCTTTCGGAGGCATGATATTCTAAAACTTACAACTTCTCTACACCCTCACAGTCACAATACACTTGCTGAAAGTAAACCAAGTATAAAACCGTCTGGAAGCTTTGTCCTTGATACCACCTCTCTAGTCCATATTTATGGGTGAGCCGCCTCCTATCGCCATTGAATTCGGCATCATGAGCCTGACGCTGAAATAATTATCACAGCCTTAATCGTTAGTACCCATCGTCCTTTGCTGATCACGAAACTCCATCGTAATCCAGCAAATGCTTCACCACCTTATCTTCGCATGTTGCAAATTCTCCAAATTAAATTCCCCCTCTGATTTAATATCTCCACCATCCTTAATGATCATCCCTTGGTACTTCTTCCCTTGTTCCATCTGTCCCTTTGAGTCGAGATGTGTACCATTCCTATATCAATTACCGGTAGTGGGGCTGAATCTGTCGTCATCTTTCGCCAGCCATCCCTTATTATCACACTCGGCGATGTTAATGCACTTGATACGACACGTATCAGATGGTAAATTCGAGATCTTCCCATCCCATCTATCATTCACTTGTATGACGCCCTGGTTTGCCAACTCATCAGCCAGACAGTTGGCGCTTCTTCTAACATGTCTGAACACGATGGAGTTAAATCCTCTAATCATGGTTTCCAGACAAGTTATCCTCCACGCCAGACACCACGTGGTGTTAATCTTTACAGCATGGGTTCCATTTAAAAGTTTGTTTGCCGTCTGTATAAAAATTTCAAAATCACCTTCTACAATACAAAAATTAAAGCCGCGTCTGGTAATAAGCATGAGACCTTGAAGCAGAGCTTCACACTCCGCGGCATTATTTGTTTCATTACCAATATTACCATAATAGCATAACTGAATTTGGCCATGGCTATTTCTAACCACTCCGTCGTACCTTGCCACTCCCGGGTTCCCTTTAGACGCACCATCAAAGTTCAGTTTCAACCATCCCTGCTGCAGCGGAGACCATTGAGTCAGGCTTTCCTGCGGTTTCGTAGCATTACGCTGAGTACCAATAAACTGTGGAAGACCTTTGATGCCCTAGGTATGTAATAGCTTAGTTTCATTATCAGGGCCACTCAGTTCTTCCATATTCCACCTTGTAAGTTTCAAGGTTTCATTTATTTCCTGCTTAAGACGTTCCCAGACGCACTTCCAGGTATTCAACTTTTGTTTTTCTTGAAAGAAACGATAATTACGTTCTTTCCACACCTCCCAAAGGAGGAAACCAGGAAACAATTGCCATATACGGTTCAGAATGTTCCCTTGAAAGGGCTTCATATTCCATTGCTTGATAGTTTGCTCCGGGTTTGATCTAACCCGAGCTATCCTTCTAAAAAACCTGGCCCCTTCATCCCACAGCTTTGATGCAAAGCTACATTCGTCAAGAAGATGCGCCATTGTCTCATTATTCTGACCACATAGAACACACATAGATGGTCCCTCGAAACCTCGTTTCACAAGCTTGTCCCATGTCAGGATACGACCTCTTAGGACTAACCAGAGAAAAAGAGTAATCTTGGGCCACAACTTGGCCTCCCATAAATACTTCCATACCTGATCCTCCTCAGAATTAATTGAGCTGGTTTGTAAATGATAAGCTTCTTTAATGGTAAACCTCCCTATCGGTAGATGACCCCATCGTAGGATATCCCGCCCTCCCTGGATTTTAACCTACCTCTGTTTCAAAATACCATAGATCTGCCTTCCTATTTCTTCCCCATAGGAGGTTATCCACCAATCTAAGGGCTTCCAGATGTGGAAACCTCTGTCCTCAGAAGATTCATGCCAGTAATTCTTGACCGCATACCAGTGAAATTTCCTAGTCCTGGTTTCTTCAAAGATCACCAATGATGCAATAGAAGGATCCTGTTGCCACGCATCAAACCAAAGGTTAGCTGTTGTTCCCTCACAGATTTCCCAAAAACTATGTTTTTTTATTAAACCATTACCAGCCCTTGCCATCTTCCAAATATGGGATCCATTATCCGGTCCTTCCTCCCCGATCCAATCCTGCTGATCGATGTTCGGCATGTATTTCCTTCCCCAAAAGCTTGTCCATTGCTCATTCGTATAAGTTAGCCACCGCCACCAGATTTTAGCCCCACACACTCTACTTAGCTCCTCAGGATCCTGTAACCCCAGACCCCCCTCCTTCTTAGTTTTGCAGAGAGTCTTCCATCCTACCAATGGACATTTCCTCTAATCTCCCTTTCCTCCCCACAAAAAGGTCTATTGCAAATTCTGGATTTCCTTTAGCACTGTCTTAGGAGCTGATAATACCAAAAATAAGTACAACAGCATTGCTTGCAAAACAGATTTGACCAGAACCACTCTTCCGAGAAAATTTAAGGTACTAAGGGTCCAGTTCGATAGTTTTTCCTTTATTCTATTCAAAAGATCTTCCCAGGAAGCTTTTTTAAGGATCCCTTCGGTTAAAGGCGCCTCGAGATATTTGGTTGAAAGGGAGCTCTTCTTAAAGCCCAGAATACAGATGATATTTCTCTGACTGATTGGCGGAGTATTAAAGAAAAATACGAGGGATTTATCCATATTGATCGTTAACCTCGAGGCTTGCCGAAAGATATTCAGAGCATATTTGATCTTATGAGCTTCCTGCACAGAGGAATGACCCATCATTAGAGTATCATCTACAAACTGTTGATGAGTTATCGCCTTCTCATAGGGAGGAAATTTTAAGCGTTTGATGCTCCCCTGACTAACATATTGAGATATGAGTCTCCCCAATCCTTCTGTCATTAGCACAAAAAGGAAAGGCGACAGAGGGTCCCCTTGCCTGATTCCCCTGGTAGGTCTTACCACACTAGACGGATGACCATTCACTAGAATGGAGAAAAAGGCCGATTAAGTAAGATTAGCGATCCATGTGATCCAAGTATCACTAAATCCAAACGCTTTCATGACCTATTTCATGTACTTCCAGTTTAACTTATCATAAGTTTTAGATAGATCCAGTTTCAGCATCACCCCCGCTTTTTTGGTATCTTTAAGTGAGTGAATCACTTCATGGGCTAAAATAATGCCATCCATGATCTGACGACCTTCCACAAAGCCTGATTGTTCTATAGATATGAGAGAAGGGAGAAGGGGTTTTAACCTGTTAGCCAATACCTTAGTGATGATCTTATAAATAATATTGCATAGGGAAATAGGGCGAAAAGAATTAGCATTCTCAGCCATAGGAGACTTAGGGATAAGGGTAAGAAAAGTAGAGTTAAGTGCAGGAAGAACCCCTCTCATCTGGCGAGATTCTTCCACAACTTGCCAGACTTCCAGTTTAATCAATGTTAAATTTTCTGAATTTACTTCAATATGATCTAGGATCTTAACTGAGAGAAGAACATGTACAGCATATCTACAGCATATCAATCATGGAGACAATAATGCAAGCACACAAGAGACACAAAGATTTACTTGGGGAAAACCATAAAGGTGAAAAACCCCAATAACTTCCTCAGAGATAGATAGAGCAATGATACAACCAACCAAGAGAGATAGCCATAACCTAGCAGCAGATCCTCCTCCTCCATAAGTGCGCCACTCCTCCTTGAGTGCATGTGTGAGAAGTGAGTGAGTAAATAGAGTGCCTCCCGCACTCTATTTATACTTGACTTGACTTGCCTTTTTACCTAACTCATGTAGGCTCGAACTTAACCACATAACATAATGCTGAGTGGGCCGACCCCCAATAGGGTGGTCTAATAACCCTTTGACCCACATGGCCGACCCCCAATAGGGTGGTCTAATAACCCATCAAGTATAAGTTACGACACTTACAATATAAATGACGACACTTCCTTATAGAGGAATAATACCATCTCTATAGGAATACAATATACATATATGTGAAATACATTCCGAAGTTACATATACATCAACACTCCCTCTTAACTAGGAAGGTATTTCTCAGCACAGTTCTTCTAGCACAAATCATCTTCTCTGGATCATCGTCACTGGATAATCGTCATCGAGTCATCATCATCGTCACTGCTGCTGCTATCTCAAACAATCTCTGAATCTACTCGTCATAGGAAGTTCTACAGAGCCAGTCCTTTTTCATACTGGATGTAGGCCCACCACCTGCAGGTCTTCGTCATCACTGGCCATACTGTGGAATCCTCAGGACTTATTACGTGCGTCACAAAACCTCGAAAGAGCATCCCAGGATGTTACGGGTACACAACTCTGACCTGTAGGATCTCCCAGGGCGCTATTACATGTGACCCCACCACAAAACCTCGAAAGAGCATCTCAGGATGTTACGGGTACACAACTCCGACCTGAAATCTCCCAGGGCACAAATTACATGTGGTCCACCACAAAACCTCGCAAGAGCATCTCAGGATGTTACGGGTACACAACTCCGACCTGAAATCTCCCAGGGCGCTATTACATGTGGTCATGGCAAAACCTCGAAAGAGCATCTCAGGATGTTACGGGTACACAACTCCGACCTGAAATCTCCCAGGGCCCAAATTACATGCCATAGGACAAAACCTCACAAGAGCATCTCAGGATGTTACGGGTACACAACTCCGACCTGAAATCTCCCAGGGCACAAATTACATGTCCTCCCAGAGC
Source organism: Larix kaempferi (assembly GCA_027924585.1). Taxonomy (NCBI): domain Eukaryota; kingdom Viridiplantae; phylum Streptophyta; class Pinopsida; order Pinales; family Pinaceae; genus Larix; species Larix kaempferi. The sequence goes on from BSBM01000738.1 coordinate 1,778,209, forward strand.
AATGTCTCGAAAGAGCATCCCAGGCTGTTACGGGTACACAACTCCGACCTATAAGATCTCCCAGACATGCTCATCTGCACAACCTGATCCACGGCCACAGAGTATCAACCTGATACTCAACATACATCATCCTGATGTACTCATGATCGTCCTGATCATCATCACTGCAACGTCCTGCTGCATGTCATCTGGAGCAACATCCTGAAGCTCGTCATCTATGATCATCCTGATCATCACTGCAACATCCTGCTACATGTCATCTGGAGCAACATCCTGAAGCTCGTCATCTATGATCATCCTGATCATCACTGCAACATCCTGCTGCATGTCATCTGGAGCAACATCCTGAAGCTCGTCATCTATGATCATCCTGATCATCACTGCAACATCCTGCTGCATGTCATCTGGAGCAACATCCTGAAGCTCGTCATCTATGATCATCCTGATCATTAATGCATCTACTTGATGCATACCAAGTATCTACCCGATACATATCATCATACATGATCCGCCTGATCATCAATGTATCCACCTTATACAAATACAAATACATGATATATATCACCATACATGATCCACCTGATCACACAATGTATCCACCTGATACATATACAGATACATGGTCCAAGCATCCAACATGATGCATACATACATACATAAAATGATCCAACTGATCATATCCAGCATCCACATGATGCGTACATACATACATAAAATGATCCAACTGATCATATCCAAGCAGAAACCAGAACATCATCCTGATGCTCATCATCCAGCGCTTACATCCACAGCCATGTGAAGGATCCTCCTTCCAACATGCTTGGAATGGCTTCAGCAAATGTGTCCATCACTTCTTCCTCGAAGTGTCCTCGATCTGGAGAACGCCAAGCCTCTCTCTGAAGTACTCAAACTTCACCCTAGCTAGTGGCTTCGTCAGCACATCTGCAATCTGCTCGTCCGTCGCAACATACAGGAGCTTCACAGCTCCTCTCTGCACCATATCCCTGATATAGTGATATTTGATCTCTATGTGTTTCGACCTGTCATGAAACACTGGGTTCTCGGAAAGCTTCACACAACTCTGGTTATCACAGAAGATACCAGTAGCTTCCAACGGGAGATCAAATAGCTCAGACAGTAGCTTCCATAGCCATACTGCCTCACAACTAGCTGAGCAGGCTGCAACATACTCTGCCTCAGCTGTACTCAATGCTACGCAGGACTGCTTCCTGCTAAACCAAGAGATCACACCTGATCCCATACTGAAGCAACACCCAGATGTGCTCTTCCTATCTGCAGCACTGCCAGCCCAATCTGAATCAACATAACCCTGTAGGTTAAACTTTTGGTTTGCTTCATACTTGAGCCCATAATCCACTGTACCCTTCAGGTACCTCAGAACATGCTTTACAGCAACTAGGTGAACACTCCTCGGATCCGTCAGGAACTGGCTCAATGTGTTCACAGCAAAGCAAATATCTGGTCTTGTGTTCGTCAGGTACATCAAGGACCCAATCATCTGACGATACATAGTGATATCAACTGGCTCAGATGAAGCATCACATAGAAGCTTCAGATTCGATGCCATAGGTGTGGCCATGGCCTTGCAATCCATCATCCCAAATCTCTTCAGGATATCTACTGTGTACTTCCCTTGACCAAGGAAGATTCCTTCTGCACTCTGCCACACCTCCATGCCAAAAAACAAATAGTGCATCATCCCCAAGTTCTTCATCTCGAACTCGGTAGTAAGCTTCCGCTGCGTGTCGACAATCAATCTATCTTCACCATACCAAGTTCTGCACATATATGATTTCCTATCATGTGTCTCAGAACCAAGTGGCTGCTCCACATACACTTCTTCTTCAACTACACCATTCAAGAAAGCTGTCTTGAATCCATCTGGTGTATCTTCTGTTTCATCACTTTTATATTTCTCTATGCTGCCATCTGCAACATGCTTGATCTAATAGTTCCATATGGAAGTCATAACAAACTTCCCTTCAGGTCTTGGGATTACATCCCAAACATCATTCTTCATGATCGACGGATCATGGCATTCCATTTCTTCATCCCAGATCCTGGGAACTTCAATATCTTCAATAAATATCTTTGTTGCTGGAACAAATGTTGTAGTTCTTTTTGTAGGTGAATATATACGGTCTTTCCTACAAAACAGGTTAAATTGCATGATTAGAAATATCTCATAATTTTCAAAACAAATTCTTACACATAAAGAAATATGTCATACAGTCATGCAATTATCTTAGCCAATGTTTCAATACAACATTTATCCATATTCCGTAACTTTCTAGATGCCTTCCAATCTCTACCAGAACATTGTTCAGAGTGTGCACAACTCTCAACATGTCAGCAAAGAGGTTTCATTCTAGATAAGTAGTAATGGAACGTTGTACAGTGCCATAGGCCACTTACCCATGTATATTAGTAATATACTGTTCATCAATGCAACTATTCTAATATGCATAATACACAACCTAATTCTAGGAACATCAGTATATACATTATTGAACAGTATTATTCAAACAAACAAATATGCAAGAAATGATGATTAAAATACTTATATTTTTTTGTTCGTTGGGTAGACTCCCTCTGAGTCTTCGCTTCCTTGCAGGAGCTGCTGGAGTCCTAATCTGAAGTAGCTTCTTCTACACCTTTCTGTTGTGGGATGTAGAGAGATGGTCAACTCCCTCTGAATATCTGCATCCTTGCATAAACCACTGGAATGTACTCCCTCTTGATTTTTGCTTCCTGGATTACCTGTTCTTGAATCTCATATTCATCCTTGGTCCCTATGCATGCTTATTAGTATCATGAATGTGTTATCCTTGTGATCTCATATAAAATCATACATTCATTAGTATACTATTAAAACACAATAATCTCAAGCATGTATAGTCATGATCATTTCAAACAGAAATAATAAGCATTAGCATTCAAGGTTTATGTAGGATTCTTATGGTTAGTCAAATCATAAGAAACATAACATGTCTAAACCTATAATTACTCAAAGCTATGACTCTTCGGGTTAGTCATATCATCAATCAAGAGAAGATATATAATATGCATAAAACCATGACTATTCAAACCTATGGTTTCATGATTCTTCTGGTTAGTCAAATCAATCAATATAAGAGACATATTATTTTACTTATATTCCTATTTGACCATAGGACTTTTCTGGTTAGTCATATCATTAAACAAAGTAAAAAGCATAATATGCCTAAACCCATGATTACTAACTTCAATGAATAATTATAATCAATCATGCCAAGTATACTTATATAAAGGATCTTATCACAAGATGAGATTGTAACTTGATATAGAAAAAAACATACCTGGATTAGCATGCTAGCTAGTTATGTCTAACATACTCACATGATGTCTTCTTGTTCTTCTTCAATGACTTGTGCTAGTAACCTGTATATCTCATAGGTTAGCCATTATAAAACCAAGTTATACATACCTCGTAAATGGATCTTCTATGAGATCCATGACAATGGATGAATCTTTGTCCTCATATTATCATGATCATATGTTCTTGGACCAGAACATGATTTGTCTTTCTTGGTGTACCTTTCATGTTAGTAGACAACATAAACCTCATACAACACCATAATGCATTAGTACAATCATAAGTGTCAACACCTTAATCAATGAATATTTTCTTATCATGCATTCATAATTTTGTTAAGGTGATACGACAAATCTAAAATCAAGATTGTACTAACCGTAATAACATGAAGACAAACATACCATAAACTTAATCATGAACAAATATGGAAACATACCTCGATGAGTCATACCTGTCGATATCACTTGTAATATTCTTATGTAAGGCCTTAGCCTCATCTCCCTCTGAAACAGGAACTTCTTCACTCATGCAGATGATCAATCCATCTTCTTCTAGGATTAACCCAATCCACTTGATTTGCAAGAACTGGACCTTGAGCTGGATATGGGTTTGTCAGAGAAACCCCAAAAATTCAAACTTTGAATTTCAACCTTCCGATAGGATAGGAATATGCGCCTTGATGAACTGATCAAACTGGTATATTCAGAATTTGAAAACTGCAAAGTTTCACTCCTCAATTTTGCCTTTGAAACTTCCGAATTCACTGGACGTGACCCTGAACTGGGGTTTGATGAAGCCCACTCTTTTTCCCCATCAAAATGTTTGATCCAAAGCTCTAAGCTTCTATTTTTCTGAGGAGCTTCCAGCCGTGGTCACAGATTTCAAAAATTCCCATTTTTACAGAAGCCCTAATTTTCCACTTTTCTGATCAAAGTCCCGAATTAGGGTCTAATCAAGCCCGGCCTTCTGCCCAACCAAAAATTCTGATCTTGGTCTCTAAATTTCTATTTTGATGAGTAGCATCCAGCCGTGGTCTCCGATTACAAAAAATTCCAACTTTCTCCAAAGCCCTAAATTCCGAAAGCCATGAATGAAGGTACCAAAAAATAATTCTGTTTTGACAGAAATATGTACCTGATTGTTTCTGGTGTAACTCCAAAATTTTTGATCCACAGGGTCTGAAAAAGTTTCCTGAGATAGCCTGACCTGTTATCTTTCCATCCTGACAGGTCTGACCTCAATTGGATTTTCTGAGAGAGAGTTATGCCAAATGTCGCAACGTGACCTGTTTTGGGATAAAACAGGAGAGCGAACTTGTACGGAGTGCCACGTGTCACTGTTTTAACTTCGGCCTCTGAAAAAGTTTTTTGCGATAGTGCAGACTGTGTACTACCTGTCACTTTTTACGAAATTTCATTTGGAGCTTCCTAGCCCAAGATATGACCTTTTTCCCAAGGTCACCTGATTTTGACTCGGATCTGGAAGAGGCAGAAACCCTATATTGTACAGATCATAAATCACAAAGTACAACGAATTAGAGGTTTTCCTTTGGACACAAGATACCTGGAGATCTTAGCTTCGGCCTGTAACAATTTCAGATCCGAAAACTTCGCCAAAACGGATTTATAGCGAAAGTGCTACGATGACTGGTTTTTGCTATATCAAGCCCTAGCATCGTAAGTGCAACAAGTGTCATACATGCCATATCATGCCTTCTTTCAGGCTAGCTCTGATACCATGTTAAATTTTCTGAATTTACTTCAATATGATCTAGGATCGTAACTGAGAGAAGAACATGTACAACATATCTACAGCATATCAATCATGGAGACAATAATGCAAGCACACAAGAGACACAAAGATTTACTTGGGGAAAACCATAAAGGTGAAAAACCCCAATAACTTCCTCAGAGATAGATAGAGCAATGATACAACCAACCAAGAGAGATAGCCATAACCTAGCAGCAGATCCTCCTCCTCCATAAGTGTGCCACTCCTCCTTGAGTGCATGTGTGAGAAGTGAGTGAGTAAATAGAGTGCCTCCCGCACTCTATTTATACTTGACTTGACTTGTCTTTTTACCTAACTCATGTAGGCTCGAACTTAACCACATAACATAATGCTGAGTGGGCCGACCCCCAATAGGGTGGTCTAATAACCCTTTGACCCACATGGCCGACCCCCAATAGGGTGGTCTAATAACCCATCAAGTATAAGTTACGACACTTACAATATAAATGACGATACTTCCTTATAGAGGAATAATACCATCTCTATAGGAATACAATATACATATATGTGAAATACATTCCGAAGTTACATATACATCAACAATCAAGTCCCAGAAAGTATGAAAAAAATTAGCAGTGAAGCCATCAGGACCAAGGAATTTCCCTTCTTCCATCTGAAAGATAGTTGTCTTCACGTCCATTAAGGATATAGGACTGATCAGTAAATCATTCTGTTCATCAGAGATAATTCGAGGAATAACTGATTTGATAATCCTCCAAGCTTCAGTGCGATCCTCCTCCGGTTCAATAGTAACTTTAGTAAAATGATCAAGCAATTCTTTTTTGATCTCCTCATGAGATTCCAGTACCACCCCTTCATCAGTCTTGAGATTAAAAATCTGGTTATAGTGCCTCTGTTGTAATGTGGCCCTATGGAAGAATCGGGTATTTTGATCCCCATCCTTCAGCCACTGATTCCAAGATTTTTGTTTCCAAAGCAGCTCTTCCTGAGACTGTCTTTGTTTGATATCCCCCGAAATTCTTGTTTCCGCCTCCACAAGCTCACGGGTTACGCCCATCTGCATAATCCTTTCCTGAACTTGTTCCATATTATCCTCCAATTTAGCTTTTTCTTGCTGAATATTTCCAAAGACTTCTTTATTCCATCTTTTAATTTTTTGTTTGAGCATTTTCAGCTTTTTTTGGAAGCAAAACATTTTATTTCCTTCCTGTGAATTAAAAGAAGTCCACCACTCTTCCACCCTAGCGGAAAAATCCACATGAGTTAGCCAAAAATTTTCAAAACTAAAGGGTTTAGACATATTCATACCTATCTTACTCCAAAGAAGTGACACTGGCCAATGATCCGACCCCGCAGATGCAATTGGCCGTGAGGTCAGAGTACCCCCAAGAAGCATGATGCTTTCAGATAGGAGAAAACGATCCAGATGTGCAGCCACCAGGTTTTCACCACCCCGACGATTATTCCAAGTGCACATCGTGCTACCAAGATCCACATCAATGAGACTGTTATCCTCTATAAATTCATCAAACAATATATTCTCGGGCGTGAGGTAATGTCTCCCCCCCTTTTCTTTGTTAAGGATTGAATCATATTAAAGTCTCCTCCCACAATCTAGTGAAATCCCTCGAACAAACTTCTGAGGTAGGCCAGGCTACTCAGAAACTTTCGTTTTTCAGGGTAACTGCAGGGGCCATATACATTGGTTATAACTCCTTTGACCCTTGACCCAATGACATGAAATTCAGCCGTGAGGCTAAACTTTGTCGACAAAAAATTAGTCAAGGTTATATTACTTGGATTCCATAAAACCGCCAGACCTCCCGAATACCCTGTCGCATCTAGAGCCATCCATCTACAGTTTTTCCAGAGATTGCCCGCTTTTATTGCTACTTGATTGCCAGAACATTTAGTTTCCTGCAAAAAAACCACAGAGGGTTTCTCCTTCAGAATCTTGTTTTTAAGGATCTTGATTTTTTGGGGACTATTAATCCCACGAATATTCCAGGTTAGGATTTTCATTGAGTGCTATATCTGACTGTGAGGAGCGCCTCCTGTATAGTGGGATATTGTCCTGAGTCCAGTAATCTGGCTCCAATTTCTCCAATCCTGTCTCTGTTGGACCGTCTTCCCCTCTTGGAGTTTCCTTCCTTTGTCTTCCTCTTGTTTTCCTTCAGTTTAAGAGGGCCAATTCCTAGACTCAGAGTCGGTTTAACTTTTAGAATGGCAGCTTTCAACAATTGAAGTTGATTTTTAGGGATTGAATGAACCTTAATGTTTTTGCATGCTTCTTCTATACTATCCAGGTCCAAATCTCCTAGCAGCATATCATCCAGATATTCATCCATAAATTCAGTCTCCTTCGGTTTATTAGCCACCTGATCAGTAGGTGTTTCCTTCCCTATTTTTGCTTCAGGTTGCACTCCCTCCACCTTCGAATAACCTTTGTCCTGCTTTGGGATCGAGTTTTCAACAGGGCTAGAATTTAAGACTTCAAAACTGTTAGTCTGCACAATCTTTTTCCCCAGATCAAGGCCTGTGTGGTGTCTTCCTGAGTTTTTATGATTGGCAACTTTAATAAATCCATCTTGATCTTTCTGTTCCAATATTCTACTACTAGGAATTCCATCCAGAAGATTAAGATGACAATCCCTTGCCAAGTGACCAGGTGCATGGCATCGTCGACATCGAAAAGGGATGTGTTCATAATCCAGGGTTGGGAACCATTCAGAATCATCCCAGTTAAGAGTAATCCCTTCCGGGATTGATTTTGCTATATTCATATAAACACAGATTCGAGCATAAGACACATACCTTCCTTGTTTGGTCTGATCTGATATCTTGACGAAATGTCCAAGGGTTTCACCAATAGTTTGTAAAACTTCCAGATCCCAATATTCAACAGGAAGAGAGTAGAGGCGAATCTAGACCGAGGCAATAGATAGATCTTCCTTATCCGGATTGAAATGGTCTTTCCAGATTCGCAGAAAGAGGCCTGTAGAAAAGTAAAAGTATGGCCCTCCCTCAAAAATCCTATCCTTATCTTCCACACTTAGAAATACAACAGTAAAAAAACCTTTTGATCCCAACAAGAGATCGAAATGGCCTTTGGGCTTCCAAGTTTCTTTAATCCACCATGTCAGAGCTTTTTCTATTGGCCAAATTCCCATGAACTTGCCAATCAATGCGTGGTCTGTCATGTATTGGATGCGTTCCTTAACTTTGGTAGAGTTGATAGTAATTGCCGGGCTGCTTGTGGCTTTCGGGATACACACACCACCAGTATCTCCTCTGTTCATACCCATCTTCCCACCTCCCGATCTCACTGCTATGCCTTTCCTTACCTCTCCCTGGATCTCCGATCAAGGCTCAAAACCCTCTCCTCCTATCCTGCTCGGCCCATCCATATTCTTTGCAACATTCGGATGAGCTTTGCTTTGCACCGATACATCATCCTCGCTTCGATTACTCTGAAGGAGAGGAGGGGGAGTGCCCCTCCCCTGCGATCGCACCATCCCTTTGGCAGCCAAACCCTTCATGCTTAACCACTAAATGCTGATACAGAGGCTAATGCAGAGAAATCCCCGAATCAACCGTTATAGAGGAGCATTTCTTGGAGCTCGTTTACCTCTCTATGAACTATCACTTCCACTTTAAAATTAAAATATTGAATATTAAATATTCATAAATTAAAACTTTTCCGTGATAACTATTTTTAACAAGTATGGTCATCTAACTGTTGGTGGGGTTAGATAGATTTCATTCCATCCACCTAGGTTCAATTCTGTTGAGACATCTTCTGACTTGGATTACCGGCGTTCATGTATAAGATTGATGTTTAGGTGTAAACATATGTTTGGAATGGACGTGCATTCATGTATAAGATTGATGTTTAGATGTAAACATATGTTTGGAATGGACAAAATATTTGAGAATAGCATTGAATGTGATTGGCATGAATCTAACAAATAGCAACAATTGCATTAAAAATATATATGCTTATGTCTAGGTGTAAATATATGTTTTGGGTGGACAGAAAAATTGAGAAGAGTATGGCATTGATTGCACTAGAAAAAATGAGGCCATGCTTAGATTGTTCCAATGGAATTGACCATAATCTTAAAAGGTAATATTTTTAAGGAGAGTGGAGTTGAAGCCTTTGAGTACTTGTACTAAATGCTAATTTATTATTTGTAATGGAATTAAAATTAAATTAAACATTCAAAGGAACTACTTGTTTGTCCACAATTCTTTTTAACCATCACCTATAATAATTAAAAACAATGCAATCATAGACATATTGTTTCTCAATAAGTTAATGATTGAGTTTGTAATTTCGATATGAATCAATGTGACATAGATGGACTATACCAGCCTAGATCCAAATCCTAGGCTCTATCAAGCGCCGAGAGGGATCAAATTTCTCGAGGTGCAAACCTCTCCTTGAATGGCTCTTTGAGTGCAATACCTGAGCCACCTAATCCTAAGCTTTAAAGTCTCTAGTTTAAGTCTCATATTTACTTTTTACTTCGTATTATTTTGTTACTCGAAAAACTCGACAAACACTCTAAAGTCTCATATTTACTTTTTACTTTGTATTAAAAGTAAAATGTAAAGTCTCTAGTTTAATCTCATATTTATTTTGTCAATTGAGTGTAGATCGGGTGGTTGGGAGGAATGTTATCCTCCCCACCCGGGTTCGAATCTAGCTTGGTGACATTTGCTCCTTGGAGCCAACTTTGATTATGTAATGATTGTAATTCTAAATACCTTGATTCTCCGGAATATCAGGTATTGACCTTCTTCTGATGGATGTAGCCCTCTAACAAAAGGTGAACCATCATTTTAAAAGTCTCATATTTATTTTTTACTTTGTATTATTCCTTTTTGTGTATGGCTGACATAATATTTACCACCTAATCCTAAGCTCTAAAGTCTCATTATTACTTTTTACTTTGTATTATTCTTTTTTGTTTATGACCGACATAATATTTACCACCTAATCCTAAGTTCTAAAGTCTCTAGTTTAAGTCTCATATTTACTTTTTACTTTGTATTATTCTTTTTTGTTTATAGGCAACATAATATTTATTACTTTTTACTTTGTATTATTCTTTTTTGTTTACTTTGTATTATTTTGTTACTCGACAAACACTTGACAAACTCCACAAACACTCACATGTTACAAGATCTCCCTCATACTGGGTTGTAGAGCGCCTCTCGGCGCAATCACCTTTATGTTGTAATCATTCATCAATATTTAGATAAACCTATATATCAAGTTCTAATATTGCAATATTTTTCTAATATTTTGCAGTACCTTTATTTATACTTAATAGTGGAGGTTTTAATTGCCACATAGATTAGATTTTGTTGAAATTTGAATCATGGTTTCATTTTTAGTTAACCCTATATATCAAGTTTGGAAGGATATGGGGTTGCAATAAATTTTTCAATTACAATGTATTGGAAAAAGATTTCAAAGAATGTATGACAATGATTCAGGGGCTAATTTTGTAATTAGATAGATTGTGATTTGAGACTAGTGACTAGGCCTATTGTGACATGGGGATATTGCAACATAAAGTTAGCCACAAGGCCATTGTGATCTAATCTTGATGATGGACATGCAAACAAACAAAGATTATTGACTTAGAGTTCTAGTAAGTTTGTGCAATTTTATATAACTACCAATTATATAATTGCCTTGGACCTTGGAATGAAAATTTTCTCACACTGTAACATACCCATCACTATTTCATTGATTCTTTTTTTTTTTTTTTTTCTAATATTTTGCAATAACTTTATTTATGCCTAATAGTAGAGGTTTTCATTGACATATAAATTGGATCTAGTTCAAATTCGACAATGATTTCAATTTTTTAAATTTTGATAGCTAATTAAGTGAATTATGAATAAGAAATAATAGGATGAGATGGATTTGCAATAAATATTGCAATTACAATGTATTGGGAGAGAATTTCAAAGGGCGAGAATGGCAATGATAAGGATGCAGGAGCTAATTTTATAATAAGATATATTGTGATTTGGAATGTAGTGATCATGCTTATTATGACATCTGGATATTGGAACATAATGTTAGTTACAAGGCCATTGTGATCTAATCTTGGTGATGGACATACAAACAAGCAAATACTATTGACTTAGAGTTCTAGTAAGTTTGTGCAATTGTATATAACTACCCATTATATACTTGTTGGATCTTGTAATGCATTTTTTCTCACGCTATGTAACATACACATCACTGTTTCATGGATACTTCTTTCTTTTCTAATACTTTGCAATACCTTTATTTATATGTGACAACATTTAGTTTATCAAATTTATTCACAACTTGCCCATGATTTGTAATTTATCATGCATTGTTAATAGATACTTGGCAGGATGTGAAGCAAATAAATTGTCTATCCTTTTAGTCAACAATAAAAAGGGATCCATGAGTTGTAATCTATTGATGGAACAAATCTTTGTAAATGATTAATAAAATTAATTAAGATAAAGTTATAACTTTTCCTTTTTTAAACTACCTTATGAAGTGGTTTAAATGATACTGTAAAATGTTTTAATCATATACATTCCAATTTAAACTCACTTAATGACATACATTTAGAGTTTGCAAATATTATCAAATTTATTATGCATTTATACTTAGCATTTCCATTTAACATTTATCTAACACATTAAATTGCTCCTCTTTTTTAGTAGTAAACGTGTTAATGAAGAGCATCTTTGACATGGCATAATGAACATGGGATCATGCCAACATTCGAGAAGGAAGAGAATTGATTCAACTCTCCGAAGAATAATTATACATAGTGTTACCAAACAAACTAGTAGGGCTAGTGTACAATAAACAATGCAAGGAGAGTATGACCCAATGTCACCCTAATCACACTTCCACAACTTCTTAGGAGTGTCGTGACCTCCAAGGTGAGAGCCATTTTCGTTATTTTGCAAGACACTTAGGTAACCACACTAAATATTCTATGAAAATGTATTAAAGTGACTAGTGCCTTATGGGGTCAAATAAAACATGAAGAACAAATATTGAACATAGTTCGTGCTATCAAATGAAAATAAAGGCTTTTTTCATCAAATAATTAACATGAACATATGATCATTTATCAAATAAAGAAGGAACATTGTATAAATATTGTTGCAATAGTGGTAAGTAAAGGTGAGTTTAATATAGTGAGTTACAAGATAATGATAGTCTTATAAGAGTAATTTGTAATAGTAAACAGTCCAATTATTGGGCCTGGCCCAAGCGGGGCAATTTTGAATATTCCGGATAGACTAGAAGCGGTCTAATTTTGGTAAAGATGCTCTAGGAATGCCTAGCGGTGGGTAGGAGCGGATCAGGAAGAAAGTGACTGGTCGCACATGCAAAAGATCCCACCACCTATACCAATCGCACGAAGCCGTTAGAAGAAGAGCGGCTCTGTGAAAGTGACTTGTTGGCATGCGTGCGACAGGAAGGATGATAGCGACATGGGCACACGCAAAGGGCAGGCCATGATGGAAGATTCGCTACCAAGCGCCAGCTAGCTCGATGAGATAGAAACTGTAACCGTTTTTGGTAAACCTAAGGGTTTTTGGCCTGCGTATTGTAAATACATGACCTACGGGCATGATCTATAAAGAAGGCATGATTTTGTAAGGGAAGGGTTACTCTTTAGTTTTGATTAAGCATTGATTATTGTAGAATCTAAAAGCTTGAAATCCATTATAAAGGCTCTGCAGCTGAGTGCGCAAAGACCTATCGAAGAGAGAAGAGAGTCTGCAATTGAGTGCGCAGACTAAGAACAGTTGTACCCTTCCCATTAAGAGAAATATTAACAACCGTTCTTGTGGATGTAGCCTCCATTCGGGGGGGTGAACCACTTAATTCCTGTGTTATGTGATTGTTGTGTGTTTATGAGTGTTCATTTGCTTAGTATGAAAGTTAATATTGCAGTTAACTGTCATGTGATTGCTTTTGTATGTATTCGCCACAGAGAATGGGAATAATATGTTAAGTGATACATGTATGGGTGAATGCTAGGTATTCAACAAGCATAAGTCTACGAATGAATGAATAAAGTGACTAATCACACAGTGGAACATTGAATTTAAGCACAATGTTCGAGCATGTAGTTTTGCATGCTTTATTTGTTTGCATACTCCAAATGATAACCCTTAAGTATCTTGAATGCATAAAGAATGGTAGCTTGGTCGAAGTTGGACGGTCTCGAATAGCCGTGCGGTCCCTTAGATGCGCTGTTCCATGTCTGTGCTGCGAGGTAAGCTGTCAATAGTTTACCTGCGCCAAGAAAGAGATAGTCCCTACTACGCAAGTGGATCTGGGGCGAGCCACATGTAAGTGTTAGAGGCCTGTTGGGCCTGGCCCAAGTGGGACAATTTTGAACAAGGGACCTTTTTTTTGGAACTTCGAAGCTGAGCACAGCTCGGCCTAAATATTTCCTTTCTTTTGTATAAGTTTTGGGGATGCTGCGAAGTTGTGTGCAACATAGTGATGGATAGCTACGAAGCTCAGTGCTGCGAGGATGAAATACCGCGAAGTGTCCAGTCTACAAGGATCCAGCATGGAAGAGTGATAAACGGGGAAGATGGCACGTGTTCTGAATAGACCAGCAGCGGTCTAATTTTGGTAAAGATGCTCTAGGATTGCTAAGCAGTGGGCAAGAGCGGATCAGGAAGAAAGCGACTGGTCGCACATACAAAAGATGCCACCTCATGTACTAGTCGCACAAAGCCGTTAGAAGAAGAGTGGCTCTATGAAAGCAACCTGTTGGCATGTGTGCGACAGGAAGGACGATAGCAACATGGGCACACGAGAAGGGTAGGCCATGATGGAAGATTTGCTACCAGGCGCTAGCTAGCTCAATGAGCTGGAAACTATAACCGTTTTTGGTAAACCTAAGGGTTTTTGGCCCGCGTATTGTAAAGACATGACCTACAGGCATGATTTTGTAAGGGAAGGGTTACTCTTCAGTTTTGATTAAGCATTGATTATTATAGAATCTAAAAGATTGAAAGCCATTGTAAAGGCTCTGTAACTGAGTGCGCAGAGACCTATCTGAGAGAGAAGAGAGTTTGCAGCTGAGTGCTTAGACTAAGAATGGTTGTACCATTCCCATTAAGAGCAATATTAACAATCGTTCTTGTGGACGTAGCCTCCATCCGGGGGGTGAACCATGTTAACTCCTGTGTTATGTGATTGTTGTGTGTTTATGAGTGTTCATTTGCTTAGTATGAAGGTTAATACTGCAGTTAACTGTCATGTGATTGCTTTTGTATGTATTCGCTGCATAGAATGGGAATACTATGTTAAGTGCTACATGTATGGGTGAATGCTAGGTATTCAACAAGTATAAGTCTACGAATGAATGAATAAACTGACTAATCACATAGTGGAACATTGAACTTAAGCGCAGTGTTCGGGCGCATAGTTTTGCATTCTTTACTTGTTTGCATACTCCAAACGATAACCCTTAAGTATCTTGAATGCATAAATAATGGTAGGTTGGTCGAAGTTGGACGGTCTCGAATAGACGCACGGTCCCTTAGATGCGCTGTTCCACGTCCGTACTGCGAGGTAAGCTGTCAATAGCTTACCTGCGCCAGGCAGAAGATAGTCCCTACTACGCAGTCCTTGGATGCGCTGGTCGTGCAAGTTCCAAAGCTCGAAGAAGCATCCGACGTGGGACAGAGACTCCGCACGGTTGTCGTCCGCGGCAGTCTGCAAGATATTGCGCTGCTAATCCTGCTCCCCACTCTCACATCACCAGGCTGCGGAAACTCGATTCCACATCCACCCCCTCAGTAGTTCACCTCAGGTGAGACCTCAAGATACGCGCAGTCTATTGCCAAAAGGGCCGGTGAATAGAGGTTTTGTTGGTTCCTTGAACCGTGAAGTACCTTGGTCTACATTGGAAACCTCAAGAAGGTGAAATACAACCAACACCAATAATTATTGAGTAATCACTCAAACAACCATAAAGATAATCCATCCAATATTGAAGCAAAATATATGAATGTTATTGCAAAGATTATAATTCTCACAGTGACCACCAAATTTCGATAGTAACCTCCAGTAGTGAATAGTCTAAGTATTATCGAACTTGTGATATTTAGATAGCACTTAACACCTTCAAATATTAGCCAAATTAGACTTCATCAAAGAGGAATCTTGATAGCAAATTGTAACACTCTAACAAAGTCTGTTATAACAATCTTGTAGAAGGTAAACAGTACAGCTTTTAGTCCTTTATGTCACTCTTAAAATAGTAATCAAATGTCCTTTTTGCTAACCTTTTTTATTGTTATTTGTTTGTTGTTTTGTGTGTGTTTATGATAGGTTTCAAGAAGACAACAAGACAGTCAACTTCCCCCTTTATGACAAACTTGGGATGAGGGAAAAGGAAGGCTATTACATCGTTAGAGTGGGATGCCAAAGGGAGAGGGAGGACCGTAGAGGAGGGATGAGGCCCTAGGAGGGACAAATAAGAGAGGGCGAGGGAGAAAGGATAAAGGATAAAGGCCGAGGTATTTGGAAGAAGGAAGAGGGTTGCTAGGGCAGAAAAGAGACAACACGAGGGATTTTGGAGGGGTTTAAGATTAGGCCAAGGAAGAAAGGGACTAAACTGAGGGTCTTAAAGGGAGGGGATTATGGATGTGAGGCCTAGGGATATAGGAGGAGGAGGCCATAGCCCTAAGTGGCTACAAATTTTGCAAAAAAATAATATGTTAGGGTTTTTTAAGAATTTTTGATACTTTTAGGTTTTTAAGGATTCCATAATTTTTCCATAGGGACTTTTAGGGATAAATAGGCAGGACAAAATTGTAAGAGAGGGATGAAATTTTAGGAAGACAACAAAATTGTAGGAGAGGGATGAAATTTTAGGAAGCCAACAAAATTGTAGGAGAGGGATGAAATTTTAGGAAGACAACAAAATTGAAAAAAAAAATTGATTTTTTTAGGGTTTCAAACATAAAATTGCAGACCTAATTCTAACCCTAATTCTACTATGAAAATGCAAAATTACACATGAAAATGCAAGAGAAATTTGGTAAAATTTGATAACTAGGGTTTTAATGGATGAAACCCTAAACCATAGGCCTAGAGGTGAGGTGATCAACCTCCCTCTTGGAGTAATTTCTCTTTGACCACTAAACTAGGGCTTCCTACAACAACCTCTAGGGTTTGTTATAGGAGCCTAATATGGGGAAAAATTAGAGATCTAAGGCCAAACTAAGGAAAGCCTCCTCTAGGGAGGGTTTTCCACCATGCAAGGGAGATAGAAGGAAGAAAAAAAGGATTTAATTAGAAAAAATGCAGCTCTATGGCCACCATTCAATCATCAAGAAGCAAAAATTCACCTACCTTCACCAAGCAAGGCTAAAACTAGACTTACTTTAGCTTTATGTTGTTCCAACAATTCCTAGCATCCACCAAGTATGAGCAAAACAATAGAAAATCCATCTAATTTCATCCAAAAGACAAGGAAGAGCCTACTCCAAGAGGTTCACATCACATCCAAAGAGCCTATCTTGGGTAAAAGAGCATCATAATGTAATTTATCCCATGAGTTATGATTTACAAATGAAGTAAGGAGTTCTATTTATAGTGTTCTCAACTCACTTTTACAAAATAAACAAGACAACAGGACAAATAATGTCAATGTAAAAATATGACATAAAATAATATAAAATCATCTAAAAGATGGCTAAAAGGTGGCTACCTAGGGTATTCCCCCCCAAGGTGCCCAAAACTGATAAAAATAACTAAAATTGAACATACGTCTTCACTCCGAAAGGTGGAATGAGCAGAGGAGATTGTCATGCCCCATCTGACCCCAACAATGCTAAAAATTCCTCAATGCCCCCCCTCTACAAGCCTGTGGCCCTCGTGACCAAGGATGATGTCATCACTGAAAATACACCAAGGAGAGAGGGCACTCTGCTGGAAAGGGGCCAGGATGGGTGCATAGGGTGATTGGAAGAGGAGGAAATTTCCTTAGAGCTGAAACACTGCCACACGTGTGAAAAATAAGTAGGGGGTCATGCGACCAAGTGACCTACCCCTAGGATCCCTGGAAACCAACCTCAAGGATACATGCCCCAAAATGAGGCATTCAACAATGCCACTAAACCATAGTACTCCTAAAGGAAGAATCAAAGGGTCTGACCATAACCACCTCTCAGAACTGCAGATAATACCCACATCCAAGGCCCCCCCAAAACAACGACCCCTCTCATTGGGTAGATGTCTGAAAGTGCGTAGGTACGGGTACCACGTAACACATAGAATAATAGCACACTCCCTCAACTACATTTTTTTCATCTCAACATTATAAGGTGTGCTTGCTTGTTATCAGTTTTGTGATTAGCTAATTGCACTACAATTTTCCAACATAGTTGATATTTGTAAATGACCCTTGTTGATACTATATGTGCTTTGTATTTAATATTATTTCTTGACATGAATTGTCTTGTAACTTCATTTTATTCTATTGCATTATTGATTGATTGTTGTTGATTGTAGCTCTTCACTTTGGGTATTGATGATCAATATCTATTGATGTCTACCACTATAATGTTTCGGTTTTGACTCTTTAGAAACCATGAACTTGATTGTGTATATGTTGTAATTATGTTTTTCATTAATATGTTTTCTCCATACCATGAGGTATACTCACCATGGATATTTTGAATACTTATAAATATGATCATTTTGAAATTAAAATATAAAATAAAAATCTAAGAATGACTAGGGGCAGAACACTAATGGAGCTATGATTCCACCACAAGGAAAAGGCAAGTGGTTCTTTGGTAGATATGGGACTATGTTTTATGATGGTGCCACACTCTATCAATAGTCTTCTTTGTGAGAGTATCATACTATCATGCCATAAGCACACTGAAATGATTAATTACTTCTAAGTAATTATCACCCACTCTCAAGTGCCTACATCCTATTTTGAAGCAACCAATTCCTATAATATTTCAATCAAGGAGAGCTCAATTAGGATTCTTGATTCCTATCATTAAGGAAGTGGAAGAGTTGGATTAGGAATCTTACTTTCTCTCTCATTCATTTGGAAAGAAGAACTTGAATTAGGAAGGAGAGAAATAAAAGTGATTTATTGAGGAAAGAATAAGGTTCTTGATGAAAAAGAGCACCTTGGATATCATAGGATCCATGGAGAAATCAAAGAAACATTGTAATGTGGAATTATACACCAAGATTGAGTAGGGAAGTGCTTTCTTCAACTTTTTCACTTTGTTGGTTTGTTATGTTGTCCAATATCCCATACTTTATTGTCCAAGAAGCCATATACCATTGGAAATGAAATCTGAATATGGGCGTCAACTTGGGCTAATCCTACTTCTACTGAAGAGCACAAAGAGGGATACAATCCTTAGGGATTGACGAGTAGAGAACGAAGTGGTTTCTCATGTTGTATGTAGTAGTGGAATGAAATCCAGGAGTTGATTTGATTGGAAGACTAAATAAATAACCCAAGAATGGTTTGTGTGGATTTTTGGAAGCTCTTGGGAACAAGAGAAATGATTTGGAAGCCTTGAACAATATTATTTACCCCACCAGTTCTCATAACCTAACACAAGGGTGGCGTCCACAAAGGATTTTCTCATGGTTGGGATGAAAATAGTTAGCCCACAAAGAGTTGCCTTGGGATTCATATTGTGATAAAGGTAAGTATTTAATTTTTTCTCTTCAATTTTTTAATGAGATGAATATATTATGTTGTTGTAGTTATGATTTATTGCGTGTAAGTTTTTGTAGATTTGTAGTTTAATGGTTACAAACTACGTGGTGGAAATGCTATGTATACCATGTTTACAAATATATATGTTTGGTTAAAAAAAATCCATATCATTTGACATGCTTAGTTGAAGAAATCTCTAGATGTGTAAATTATTTATTTTCTACGTATAGCATGTCATAGCTCTAACATTTCGTCGACTCTCTTTTGGATAGATTGATAACAATAATAATGCTACCTGTAATTGCAATTCACAATAAAAATTGCAAATTGCAATTGTTAGAATATTGTGAACATATGAAATAATATCATAACACAATATAAACTATGGAAAGCATTACTAGTCTATCCTTCTATCTACCAAGCAACATAAAGGATGAAATAAAATTGGAGAAAAAAGAACAACAAGAGAACACTGATATACGTGGTTCACCCAATTGGGCTACGTCCATGGGAAGGGTTGCATCTTCCATTAATATGAAAAAGATCTCAAATATTGCATGGAATCCTCACATATGCATCACATCAAGCTCCATAATACAATGTGTGTACAAATGACATACACAACATGTGATGTGTGATGAATTACAATCAACACTTACCCAAAAGGGTCTCCTTCAACTCTCTTATATACCAAGAGGTTTGGATTACAATACATCCCATAACGCATGTGGGATAAATGAATTTCCCCCTCTTTATATAGAGAATGGTTACAAAGGATATAATTACAATGATGCATGTGGGATAACTCTATTTTATAACATTAGAGTTATTTTATGCCTTTATTTGATATTTTACGAATATATCACTTAAGTCATTATTACATATTCTAACAACAATTACAAACTTAGCATTGTAATTGCTTGGTGAAATATCCTTTGAAGTTGGCTCATTCTGATACTCATCAATTTAATCATAGTTGTTTATTAAAGGGAGTTATCTTCCTTTGCCTAACCCATGACCTTTGTTGAATTTTCTATTACATTGAGGTTGATAAGTCATATTGCATGATCGTCTTGTATGGGTTGTTGAATAATGATATTGCGGGTGTTCTGCCTCTAAGTGGAGCCTATAACTACCTTAGCAATTATGATGCCACCATTGATTTAGATAGACACTGTAATTGATTTTGAGGACGTTAAAATGTTGGCTTGGGGTTGGAGGTATCACCCCTTGAACTACCTTTCTTTAATCTAGTGGTAGAGTCGTTAGAGTTCTTTAGCACAAAATTGGTGCATGGTTTAGCCTTCGCCCTTAACCAACTTGTTTTGAGGAGGCCTATCTCTATGCATGAATCTAAACCTGTAGGTTTTATCCATTGGGCTATTACTCCAATCATTTTTTATGGAATTATTCTTTGGCAAATCAATTTTATGGATGATGCAACTCCATATCTTGTAGGCATTATTTATATTTTATTATTTGTAATCTAAGTCGGGTTTTCTTGGTAGATGTTGATGGGGATAGTTAAATAGAAGGAGAGTGTTCCACATGTAGCCTATCTTTGGTAGAACACCCATCAATCATTTTCCCATTTAGTGTTGTGTCAATGATATAATGATGGTTTACAAAGTAGCCATTTTTATGGAATTGATTTAGGTTTCCTATATAGTCACAAAAGTTTTACTCTACTAATCAGAATATATATATAGGGATATTTACTCATCAAGTTGTAGTTGGTTTTGAATCTCCTAGTGCTAGTACTAATGGCAACTAAGTCAGTAACTCATGGGAAATCCTCTAATGCTGACATTACGTTTCAGGCGGTCCATGACAATGACACTTAAGCAGTGGAAGCACTATCCATCTTCTCATTAAGAGATAACAGAGGCATGGATCCCTGTGGAAACTGTAGAATTAGCAGTAAGGTGGGTACTTACTCTTTGGTTGGAACTTGATCCAATATCACCTTACTTCTCAATGAAATAGAATTCAAACCCAATGCTACAGATTGGAGTTTAGATACTCTCCACTGTTTGATTTGATTGAATCGTATTAGCTGTTTTTCAGAGCCCAGTGTATGGCTCATTTGTTCACGCCCATAATGAAGTTATGCTCTTTGAGTATCTTCTATGGATTTGGGGTGGCTTCCCAGTATTGTTTTGAAATGATTGTAGAGGTAGGTTGTACTCTTGCTTCCTCCTTTTAGTTCGAACGATAATAAGCTTTTGACTATTTGCATACATCTATAGATACCTCTATGGATTGATTTTGAGACTCTATTTGTTCATGTGTTTAGAGTTGTCTTTTCTTCAACAAGTAGAAATTGATGGTGTGATCCTCTAAGTTTCCCTCAGTGGATCTTTGAATTAGAAATAGAAAACCTTCTCCTTACCTGTGAACATATGCTTTGCAATAACTCATTTGCTTGATTTGGTTGGATAATCATGTATACTCCGACCTTTGACTGATTTTAAATTTAAAGATATATGTATTCAATACAATTCTCTAGTTCATCTTATCCAGGTTACACATTTGGAAAAGTACAAATAGTAGATTGAGCCCATACCTTCACAGTTTGTCCAGTTGTTAACTACCAAATTATAATATATTTGTTATATGGATGCATGCTTTCAAGGGTTGTGCGTAGTTATCTTCTCCCTTTAAAAAATGAACTACATGCCATGAAACTCAAGAGTGTTTGGTTTTGGGTGCTCTGTTGTTGAGCTAGTTAATTATCAACTTCTAATCATATTATCCTCTATTTCATGATGTCATTTCTTTTGAGTATTATGAAATCCAAGTGTATTCAAGTTTTGATTATATGCACTAACTGATTATTGGTTGAGTATTGAGGGTTTAATTTAAGATACCATGGTACTTGCTCAAGTGTTTCTCCTGACGCTCAAACAATAATTATTTGAAATGGTGTACTTCTCCTTTTGAAGGCATGATTTGTATACAAATTTATTGGATCAATGAGGCTCAATTCTATTTGTCTTGTGTGGATTCCAAGTTATTTGATATCAAAAAATCAAAAATAAAAAATAAAAAATAAAATTCTTAACCTATTGGGGATATTACAATTGGTATTAGGGAAAGGTTACAACACAGAGGTTGTATGGGTTCAATGGACCTTGAAGGTATAATTGAAGGTCTAATTGTTTGTGCATATAACATAGTAGAGTTGGATGTAGAAAACACAAGTATGAGTTCTTGGAAGACTATGAAGGAATGGGATTGTTCTAATTGGTGTTATTTGAACCTCACAACAATTTGTGAAAATGCTAGCATACATAACTTTCCAAATTATAAATACATTATTTGGTAGTGTGGAATTTTTTTTTCTATTTTGAATATTATTGTGAATTCTATTTCTAGAACAAAGAAGACAATTGTAGTAGTGAGAAAGGATAGGCATGGAAATTACCATCCTTATCGTTTTCGCAACTTCTTTGCTTGCATGTAGTAAGTCATTCTTTTGAATCTTGACCTTCTTACATAATAGTTAACTTTATTTGATATAAAAATAATCTGGTTATGTTTTAATAGTATCTTCTTCTCACCAATAAATTTTGGCATGTTATTCAATTTTGATAGTCCCACTAATTTTCTCAAGAGCAATGGAAAGAGAAATGGACAATACAATATATTTCTAATAGTTTGGTAAGTGCTACTCTACATACAATAGTTTTGTTTTGATGAAAATCTTTATTTATGCTCGTTGTCTATAACTTTTCCTTAGTGTATGGATTGAAGTAATCATGATCATTGACTTCTAAAGGACTACCATATTCTAGAGTTGGATTGGAATTTGAGGCATATTCATATGGAAAACTTGAGTTGTAATATGCCTCAATTTTTCCATATGAATATGCCTCAAATTGAGTTGTAAGGACTCCATTTTTCCATATGGATGGTTACTAGTTTTCATTGTGTTGAATTAGTCATAGATATGTTAGAAGGGATGCTTCAATGAGTAATTTGGGGGATCGTGTAAGATTGTGTATTAAATTGAAATAATTGGGTGAATGGTACTCTAGAACTTTATTTCCCGATAACTTCATCTTTGAGAAATGTGAAAATTTTATTTCCTATTAGGCAATATCTCATATGAATGTCCTTAACCACATTTTAACACTCATGACATGTTTGGAATATTGGGTACCATTGTTTTAGAACTTTATTTGACCTTGGTTGATTGCAATGTTGCACCATATTATTGTTTTTCTCATTTGCACCATTGCAAGTGTAATATTCAAAAGGTCTTTTTGAGTTCTATATGTTTCTTCCAATTTAGGAATCACATGGATAGTTTATAGTGATTTGGGGGAAAACTCTACTTAATATTTAATCTTGGAAAAAAAGTTTCTTTGGAAGTAATTGAAATATGTATTGTCGTAGTTCCCTACAAAGAGGAAACTATATAAAAAAAGCTACATAGCTGACAATAATTGTTTGGTTATAGGTTGTGGTGACATGTGTATTTATTCTCTATCTTTCCATGGAAGATGCTTGCAAACGACATACACATAACTCTATCAAAAGTGGGTGGTTTTGGGGTAAGAGATGAAATACAATAACACTTTCAAAGCAAATATAAGCTATACACTGTAAATTAACTAAGTCTATTTATGAATGCATGATCTATGCATATGAGAAGAAAACCCATTATGAAATTATGCATATCCATACACGACTGCAACAATTAAAATATGTTGTAGGTGGTAGCATGGGGAATGCATCTTTGCAATTAAATATTTATGTTCTAAATTAGTTGCAAGTAATTTATATATTTTCCCCATAATATCAACAAATAATAATGTTATGACAAGCATTACCATCATGATAACGTTGAACACCATTCTATTGAATAAGGATGAGTTAGGTTTTAAGATGGTTGTTGACTCTCTATTTCAAGAAGTGTAGACATTGATCACTATCGGGTAAGAGAATCATGAAGTAGCTTAATTTTGTTGAAAAAGGGGAAACAATAAAATGGTTGGAACTTGGAAGTTGAATCCTTAGAACAAGCAATGATAAAAAAAAATTCTTACAAACATAAGAAATATAAATTCCAAAAACAAGGGCAACAAAATACTCACAGAAAAGTTAAATAGAATGCTTCCAACCAAATGCAACAAAATACTTGTAGGCAACTCCCTACTAGAAGATATAAGAAGGGAATACAATCATATATTGATGATAAGGAGAATATAAATATGATTATTTTAGTTTTGGAAAATTCAAGTAAAACTTAGTCTAGAGGCTTCCATAGTTGGACATAATCTTTGTTGGGTATATTCTTTGCATGTGTGTGTGGGGTTTGTCATTTGTATGACTGTGCCTGATGATCCCCACCCATCTACTGCTTTATCATATGCGTTGGGTGTTGCACATAGAAAGGGGGGTCATAAGGTGGGGTGGGGGAGGGGGGGCACGTCGATGCCCTCCTCCTTCCACGAAGCAAATAACATCACTCGGCATCAACTCAGTGCCGACATGAGCAGAAGGCGAGTTCATATTTTTTGGACTATTTTTGGGGATTTTTTTTTGTTTTTTCTAAAAATGTGTAATTAGATCACGGTTAGGGGATTGGGGTATATATCTAATCCAGTTTAATGGATTAGGGTTT
This sequence comes from Larix kaempferi, assembly GCA_027924585.1. Lineage (NCBI taxonomy): Eukaryota > Viridiplantae > Streptophyta > Pinopsida > Pinales > Pinaceae > Larix > Larix kaempferi. The sequence continues at coordinate 1,802,723 of BSBM01000738.1, forward strand.
TGGATGCTACAAAATACATACATATTGTATCGTGAGTGGTTAATAATCATAATGAGAAAGTGAGAGGTGTGGCTCTAATTTTTGTTGGTTTTCTCAGTTAAGGGTTTCCATGGTAAATCTTTGTGTATTATGTGTGAATATTGTGGTGTAATCTCTATTTTGCTTAAAAGAATCTATATGCTTTGCTTCTCTGCACATGTTTAAAACTTACATGGTCAAGGTTTTCTAGTTTATTTCTGTGTGAAATATTTCAATGTAGAAGTATGTGTGACAAGTTTTTAAGATGTTCAAGAAGAAATGTATCTTTCTATGATATTTGACATAGCCTTGATATTTCAATCCATGAATATAAGGTCAAAAATTGTGTAATTCTTTGACAAGACATTTGGTTGCAATGCAACTAGTTTTCATGAAGATTGGTTAGATGATACCAAACCTTGAATGCCAATAAAAGTTTTTCAATTAGAAGATGGCAATGGCCATAAATTACTCTTATAGTGCTACTAAGTGCATATTATGATTGTAGACTCATTGGGGAAAAACATGTTGCGTGACTAGAAATTGTAGAGGAAGTACATTAAAACAAGTGTTTCTAATGCACAAGTGCTCTATGGCACCATAATTCCCATTGGCATTGGTAGTGATGTCCATTCAACCATTATGATAGATGTAGGTATAGAAAAAGATAAATAGATTTAGGACCACCCATACATTGAATAATACAAAGGAAATTACATTATGGATGTATCATGATGCAACTATATCCAACATGATTTTTTAAAAACTTAAATGATTATAAATTTACATTAAAACAACTAGTTAAAAAAACAGTTTTACAAGTTTATCATTTGACAAAAATTCTCTTGTTCTAGTAGGGCTATTCCACAAAATTTTCCATCTAACTGATAAACTATAATTCCTATGATATTTCTAACATAATATTGATTACTATATATATTAACAAACTATCCCAACAAAAAATTACAAAAAAAGTACATATGTAAACTAAAACTAGCCAGACCCACTAAAAGACTCCTACATGAACGCAACTCCTTCTTCCTTCCTGGGAGAATTGTAAATCTCAATAGGGACCACATTAGGATGTTGCATCGAATATTCCTGCATATCCTTTGAGTTTTCAAATGGATAACTTTGAGAGTGACCACCCATAAGAAGTGCCCGATGCACCTTAGATGCTACAAATAGCTTCTCAATATGCCTTCTTTGTTATTAAACCTCGGTTTCCAAGTCATCAAACTTGGAATCCATTTGAGAAATATGACTGGTAAGCTGCTCTATGACTGCTATAACTCCCTCCAGTTGCAAATTAAGTCTTCTCATCACAATATGAATTTCCTTGATGATACCTTGTATCTCGTAGAGCTTAGAGATTGAACCCAAATTGTCCATTGTGCTCGAAAAAACTAGAAATTTCCCCTTGGATGCAATACATAGAAACCATTTTCCAATAAGCCCAACTCTGTTGAATGAGCTACAAATACGCAACACAGACAGGGAAAGTCACTTAAATGAAATTCCAGATGAACAAATTTGTGATTCGTTGCTAAATATCTTCCTCCCATTCCTTTCTAGCTGCACACTGCCAAAACAATCATAGTCTAATGCCCTGTGGGAGCCTCTGCTACAAGATATACCACTAACATCACTTACCAGGGAATAATACACCATACGCCAAAGGATCATAACCATAAGAGTGGGCTTGAGAAATGCTCAAGACAGTTCTCCCATGCGAGATATTAAATGACCTTTTTGCCACCTATCTAGAACACGAATCACCTACCAAGTGTCCCCATCATCACCAATGAATGGGTGGAGAAATAATTCCTGTTACTACCCTCATTTATGGGATCCATCTCCTTTGTGTGGGGGGTGGAGGGGGGATTTAAAACATAAAAACCATGCTTTAGAGATACAACTCTATTAGCGAGCACATTTGCATCTTGATTGTTGCTTCTTCATATATGCAATGTATTTATTTCACTGATATGTTTTAAATTGTCCCAAATCCTCTTCTGAATGCACCCCGAATCCTCATCATTAGATTTAATCGATTTCCTAGACTGGGTTATCACCAATAAAGAGTCTTTGAGTATCATTATCTTAGAGATCTTGAGAGAAATGATGAGCTCCAATCCTCCTAAAAGGGTGTACCACTCTACCTGATTATTCATCATTCATATGAAAATATTTTATTTTCATCGATATCCAGAAGAAGTCCCTCCCCCCCCTCCCCCCGCACCAACCTCCCCTAACTTTATCGAACATGATTATAAGGTGCATAAGGTTATCATAATTAACTCTAGAGTGTGTGTGATATCTTAAGATAGGCATAAGGTATTTCAAACAAATGGATGTAGGATTTTGACCAAGATTCTTCTTCCATGAATCCCTCATAATTTGAGGGAATTGATGAAGATTTCCATGCATACTCAGGATGAATTCCTCATTATCAATACAATGTACACTGATCAAAGGGATCTGTGTAGAATTATTACAACAACTGGTTTTAGGAAAAGAAGAAGCGCCACCACTTCCAATTTTAATTAAAAACAAATTGATGTCATGGTTGAAGATGTTGATGATATTGCATATCAATATTGTGAGGAAGACAAAGACATGAATTTGTTTATTATGAGGTTGGGGAAATCATTATGTAAGCTTCCATGAATTACACATTGATTAGGTAGCATCATGAATGTTATGGAAAACTATACAAGTATGCATTTGATTATGCTAATGTTTTCCGATGTTGAAGTAATTTGGAAAATGATTCCTCCTCTTATGCTTAATATCATTGTTGAATGATTAAATGGGATTAAATTCTTATATGTGAGTGATACTAGGGGGGTATGATAAAGGCATGAATCTTGATATATGACAATAATGCTTTTTATTTTTTTGAACACATTCATGTTTTGTTTGATCTCCTTGTGTGAATGTTTATTTGTTCTAATAAAGCATATATAGTGAATGATATTCCATATCTATTATTTTGATAGTTGACGGTGATTGAATTATTCTTGTGACATAATTCTAGAATCATTTCATATGTTTTGTGATTATATGCATGAGTAATCATAGTTTATTTGGCTAAATTAAATATTTGTCAAGGATAATAAATTGTATATAGGAATGTATCTGATATGGAAGTTACTATAATCCCATAATGAAGACTAATGAATACTGCCACAAGGAACAACATTATGAGAAGAGTTTCGTAATTGTGAAATCTGATTTTTGTAAGAAGCATATTTAAAAATTTGATTGATTTTTTTATGATGACATCTCATGGTAATTGTATTCGTATGAGACAAGTGACATGTTGAATCTATCTAAAAAGGCCAAATGATGGTTGTTGAAGCTAAAAAGTGTGGAATAATGCTACTATGATGACATTGGAGCCCTAGAACATGCCCCAATCACCTTAAGATATGCTTATTAGAGCAAGCCAATGGGATACCCTGGTAGTAAGACTCTATAAGCATGGACTCTTATGATGTGAGAAAGGATTGTCAAATGGTGGATTTACCAAGGTACTATTTAGGAGGGAAGGGAATACTCAAGCCCAGAGAGTGAGTGTATGCAAGGAACATGATACTTGAATGAACCTATGGTAAGAGGTTCATGTTACATGCTAGATAGGATCATGAGTGCATTATATACATTAGGTGTGCCATAGAAAATAATGAATTGATTCTTGTCAATGGTAGCTATACAGAGGAGATACATATTCAGATAGATAAGTATTGGGTTGAATTACATACTTTATCTTACATTAAGAATATATATGCTCCAATTATGAACTTGAAATTCATATATTGGAATTCATGTGGATGACATAATTAATGCATAAAAATGCTATGATCTTCATGTTTACTTTGATTATTATTGTAGGCATAAGTTGGAATCCTATACATTTTGTAGGTGTATGAAGGAAGTGAAGAGCATCACATTGTATGTACAACTGAAGAATGAAGGCATAAAGTAATATTGAAGAGAAGAGAACAACATGGAAGTTGTTATTCCAAGCGGGAGAAGGTGTAATATTCTGGTTTTGATCATCTAGAAACCCTGATATTGATTTTGTATATATTGTAATTATGTTTTTTATTACTATGTTTGATCCACACCATGTGTCACATACCAATTTTCCCATTTAATAAATAAAATAAGAATAATAATATGTAAAAAAATTAAAAGTAATTAGTTCTTTTGTAATTTGTAATAATGAAAAGTTGTGATGTACAAACATAAAAGGGTCTTTACTTTTCACTATGGAACCCTTCAACTACTATTTATTTGAAATTTGGTCATTATCTTGTGCAAGGAAAATGATTATCAAGAGAAGTGTTGGTGAAAATGTTATGAACTAGATACTTCATATAGCATAATATAACATAATACACACCATGTACAACAAATGTAATGTGGAGAATAACTCTAATATAAATAAGAGAGATGGTTTACACAATAAATCCTTGAATAATAGGAGAGCCTCCTCCAAATACCCCAATAAATTCATATATCCCATTCACATGTTCCTCTCAACAATGACTACATGACCCCCATATATTCACATTCACTCATTGCACATGTTGTCCCTTCATTAGGTCGACCACTATTACACATACATTTAATTCATTACACATACATTTAACCCCATATATGCCCCTCTTTGGGTCATATCATATACATTTAACCCCATATATGCTCCCCTTGGGTCATAACATAGTACCCTCCTTCAAAAATATGTGTCCTCAAAGCTTTGCAGTTAAGGGATTTACATGTGATGAAACCAAGTAATAAGATTTCCTTATATTCCTTCTCTCATGTTTCTATCAATGATGATCCATCCATAGAATTTGATTTTTTTAGTCTTAATCCTTGATAGTTGGTTGTTGCATAGTTTTGATTCCATGTGTTGTTATTGTGACTTCTCCCATTTGTTGTAGTTTCTAGTCTCTAATGATATCTTCTTGAATAATGGTTTTGTGATGAACTGCTCCATTATTCCATCTTTTTCCTTGGTAGTGTCAACGTAGATCTTATTACCTTTATTGGTAATGAGAGTGTTGATATGGTTTCACATTTGATGGTTTCCCTTCATTCCGCAGACCGCTATCACCAATCTTGTTTTAAAAAATGATGGCATCCTCTATTGTTTGTGGTTGGTCTTTGATTACTCTAGCCTTGAGATAATACCATAATATTGGACATGTACATGGGGCCCCACATAAAAATTTAGGAGTGAAATTTATACCATGGGCTAATTTTTTACCTCTTTTTCCAAAACAAGATTGATCAATTTCCATTTTTTCTAAAGTGATTCGCCCAAATTCCATGCGATAACAAAATTTTATTCTAAAAATTGCCAAAAATTGTTCAAAAAATATATAAAATCCTTAGAAATATGAATATTTTAGAAAAATATCACCCAACCTTTTATGGTTGGAAATTTAAGAATTAGTAATATTTTCCAAGGTTTCTATAGTTTAAGATTATTATGGGTCTCTAATATTTTCCCCGACATCCTCAAGATGGAGCTCAACTTCTTTCATTATTTTCTAGTGACCTTCTTGAATCTTGTATTCCTTCTCCTTTTGAAGATATGATGTGATTCCATCCTCAAATTCTTACATCCTTCTTCAATTCTATATATCATTTTTTATTTTGTATCCTCATTATTTAAGGTTGCTTCAAGTTTCATGAATATTTCCTCTTCAAGTATTCTGGTAGTCTCTTCATCCAAGATCCTTGTTTTTTTCTTGATTTTTGACCATGCTTCCTTTCTTCTTTCAATCTCTTCACCTCATCTAGGTTTTTTTATTATGTTACCATAATATACATATTTCATCATCTTCTTTTTTAATTCTTCTATTGGCTCATATTTTTCCTACTTTCTTTTTCTATTATTTTCTTTCTTCAATTTATGAACCTCCTTAATGTGTGCTTCATTAAGGGATTGTATCTTGGATAAGTCCCCACCTTTATTCTTGAGTTCTTCTTTTACTTCTTTCAATTCATCTTGATTTTTATTCATCTCTTTCATTTTTTAGTCCTCAATCCATATTTTTGAGACGCTTGTCTATGCCTCAATGTTCACTGGGAGAAGAACTCTAATTGATGAAATTATATAGTAGTTCTCCCAAAAAGTACCAATGCCATATAAATAGGTGGTATTGTATATGCAAATGAGGTAGCATCATAATGAAGAGAGGATTCAAAACCCAAGGTCTTCAACCCAAATTCACCAAGGATACAAATATGCACCACATGAATTAATGATACGATGTTGAAGATGGGAGAAAATATTTAATCACTAGTCATTGATGTATATTATTGACAAATTCCATGCCACCCATTGATAATGATGATGGGCACCAAGGTATCAAGTACATTCTAATAAGTGTGAATGAAATGCAATGACGTCGAATCTATCAAACATGGAACGTTGATGTATCCCCACTGTCAATAGAAAGGAGACCTATCACTAATGATTGTGAATTCTAAGGTACTATAAATGTCTCTAAATATCAACCCCATAATAGATGAGTCAATGTCAATAGAAAGAGATATTCTCACAAGAGGGAATTCAAGAATCCTTTTCAACCAACGTGAGAAAGTGTCATGAACACAATTTGAAGATATTGGATGATAAATGAAAGAGAAAACGATCGAGTACATATTTGAAATATGAAAAATGGAAGAAACTCACACAAAAATCCCTTTTAGTAACAATTAATAATGTAGAACTACTAACAAAGGTGAGGAGTTATACTAATGATGAAAGTGAAACTAAGGTACAACACAAATACCTATATGTGAATAAAGGTCGTACCATTGAACATAGGGGAACCACTTAATCAACAATCATTGATGAAAATCACCAATGAGTGTAGGGATACAAATCAATGATGGAATTATGTGTCGAGGTTCTAGATACTCTAGATCTAACTCCCATAACAATGTTTCAAAGTTAATAGGAGAAGACCCACCGTTGAGAAGGTAATGATTAATCTTCCCGCATAATCCCGAGAAAACACAAGTTACGATGATGACACTAAGAACAACTTGATGAGAAGGAAGGTATAACACAATGGTCACTTGGGAAACAACTGATGCCAAAAGAGACCAATGATGTAAATCTGTAATACAAGGGGAATCAATGGATTCTCCATAATTATTGGAAGAGTAACCAACCATAGGACTAAAAAATCAAAGATCATGGTTCAAATCCTATGGAAATACCAAGACCTAACCATAGATTCAATATTAATGCTTACTCAAGGATAACAAACTTGACTACTACCACATATATATAAATTTAACAAAGATCTCGTTTCTTTCCCCCTTCTCTCTATCTATTAAATGATTTACTTTTGTGTGATTTTCATATTATAAATCCCAAATAGGAATAAAATAATTCTATAATATAATGGAGGAAAAGAGAATCACAAGGCATATAACTATTTTCCAAGTGCATGGAACATACCTATGAAAAAAAGAAAATAGCGGTGTGTAGGATGTGAACACTCATAAGCATGCTTCCTCTAAGGTTTTGAATTGCATACAAAATAAATGCAAAGGTAACTAGCTCAAGAGAATGTGTTAGAGGTAAGCAAAGGATGAAAAAATGGAGTGAACATTAGGATCAAAAGTGAAAGTAGTTGTATCCAATGCAATATAAAAAATCAAAAGTTGACAAGGGGCGCCCCATAAGAAATAGCCAAAAAGAGTGAGAAGTGATTATGTAGTTTCAATCATGATGTCATGGAAAGGCTAAGAGGGATCCCAATCCTATGAGAAAACTTAGCATGGGCTCTACCACTCAAATTGTGACAAATAACTAGGGAAGTGGTTGACTATCACAACCTAGTGGAGTGGATCTTAAGGAAAAACGACATAGTGACTAGTCATATCATAATGCAAAGTGAAGGAACTATATCTATATGCAAGTTCAAGTTCATTTACATAATGATCCAGGGGGGAAATCAATGGGAAACGTTGAGTCCCTACAAGTATTTTGTATGCTTGCAAAACATCACAAACACTTTTTTGACATTGAACAAGTTAGAAATTCAAAAATATATATGCAAATAGAGTTAAAAGCATAAAAAGTATACAAATGTGGGTAATGTTTTTGATAGATAGGTGAAAACAATTCATTTTTACCGAATCAATTTGAATTTTAACCACAAAATCTTTGGAGAGCCAATTTACCCTTAAACACTCGATCACATATTTTAGATATTCCATGCTTTTGAGATCCATTAAATCTAGGTATTCTTCAAGCCCGTTATCTTTCATTTCATCCTTTCTTTTCAAAATTTCATCAAAATTTCACTATTGAGGGACCCCTACTAAAACTAGGACTGTTCACCCACACTTTTTCTTCATGCAAAGCACAAGTAAAAGGACATACTAATGCCTTTTATGGAGGAAATGCATGGGTGCACATTCCTATATTCACTAGAAAGAATATGTACTCTTAATTTGAAAACAAAAATCTAATGCCCCAAAATATGTTGGATGTGCATGTATATTTAGAGATAGCTATCATATATAGAGAGAGGGAACATGAATAAGTTGATAACCAAGCATTTAATGGTCCTACATATTCATATGCACTTTGTGATTGTGGACTTCTGAATTTTTTTAGATGTCCCTACACGTGGACCCAAAAAAATTACTCCAAATGCTCATAGGTTATTGTGATTTTGACCATGATGCCTTCATAATGGATTACAAAGTCTTAAAATATAGAGGTAGAGAACATATTTTCTTACAGGACTGTGCTGATGAGGAATGCCAGTAGTTTTTAAAGGAAGCAATTTAGGGGGCAATACCTTCAGTGTGTAGGAGTATATAGACACATACTATGTAGCTGATACACATAAGGTAAGAAGTCAATTTCCCATCTATGCCATTGTTGATATTAGTCTCAAGATAATACTCTTTACCATCACTTGTTCAACATGACCCTCCTCTCTAGACATAACCTCAAAGGATGAGATGTATTATGGAGTTGAGTGCATAAGGCCCACAATATTTGGCTAGGCCACAAGCCACTTAGACAATATTAAAGATCAATTAGATTCTTTAAATATTATTCCACACAAATACTGTGCATACAAGAGATTATTATATTCATTTTTCATGGAGAGAATCCAAATAATGCACCACTGAGAGAATCCAAATAATGCACCACACAAACTGCTCCCATAGATGGTACTGAGAGAGACTAGGATGGCTCAGTGGGACAACATGATGTAGAGTCTAGGAGGTAGGAAGATCACAAATTCCTTCATGGATGAGTTCTTTGAATGGTGATCTCATCAATTGATAGTGATACATGAATACCCATATCTCAGATGGACTTCAATCATGATTGTTAGCTGGTGCTTCCCTTAGATGCCCAATAGGGAAACATTGGTAGGAACAAGATTTTTGTTTTCAAAACTTATATCATGTCTTTGTATTTTATAATATGTTTCATTTTTACTTTTAGAAGTATAAATTTTTTTTTGTATAGAACTACTAACAAAATATTCTTCTAATACAAATGTAGGCTTTATGTGACCAACTTGATATCTGTGTCATTGACATAGAGACCAAGGAGATGACCATTTTGGAGGAGGAGCAAGGGCTGTGAGAGTACTGTGATGGATTCAAAGGAATATTGATGATTCACTACCAAAGTAATAATGTCCCAAATAAAAGACCTCCCAAAATGCCTTCATAGCTAAGTGGTAGGATTACCACGTGGATGGATCTATTTCTTCCATCGATTAGCCATTTTTGTTCTCAACTAGGATAATAATAATACTAAACCTTAGGACTATACCCCTTTATACCATTTTTTATTAGTAGAATTATATTGTACTAGCACGGGTTAGAATTTTAGATTTTGTACATGACTCCATAGATTTTTGACATGAGGTATTTTATTATTATATATATACATTGTTTTCTGTTTCTACTTATTTTAACAAAAAAAGATGTGATTTATTTTCATGATAATGTACATGCATGATCTATTTTTAATGTTAATGATATAAATGTTAATCTAACACATAATTAGATAATGCAATAGTTATATTGTTAAATATTATAAGAATATGAATATATGTAGCAAATTCAAAATAACACCAAAGAAGTATCACTCGTAAATACTTCCTTAGAAGCATTGGATCAAGACATTAAATGATACAGATTTATGTGGGAATGAAATGAAAGAGAATGTATAGAACCATATACACAAATATATTGCAAAGAAAACAGTGATATAGTAAACACATATTCTATTAAATAGCGGAAATAGAACAAGCTGTAAAATAAAACAGCTAGAATGATGGTAGCTATCTCTAAGAAGAGATGTGGCCGCTATGATCATTCGTTCCAAGATGAATAAAAAAAGAGTCTAAAAGGGCCTATTTATAATAAGCATGAGGGAAATAATACCAAACATCCAAAAACCTAACCCTAGAAGATGAACCGTCATAAAGTTTGTGGCCCCAAGGTGGTTAGTTGAACACTCAACTTCCCAGGGCCATAACTTTTGCATACGACCTATGTTTGGGGCACTCGATAGCCTGTTGGAAAGGTATATATGATATTTACAAATTTTGGTTGGTTGCAAATGCATGCCGTCAGCATCCATTTTCCCCCTCTGAATCGCCAAAAAACGTCATTTAGGGCCTCAAAATGGTCCCATAATTTTAGGACCCGAAAAACCGTAGAAACATTACTAGAAAATTTCCAAAATGGGAAATTGTTTTGAGAAAGTGGAATAGGTGGGTGGCCACCTATATCCATTAGGATCATCCCCCCCCCCCCCTTAGGAAGAAATGGTATCCATTTTTTCAAATCCTTTATCATATGTCGAACTGCGTGTTAAGTTGAGCTCCTGGTGTGGCATTTGTTGAAGTGAAAATGCTTCCTTTCTTTGACATTTTCAGAGGGTTGTAATTGTTGTTGATGGATGCACTGGAGTTGTTCAACAATTTTGGTTGTTTGTTATCCTTGGTCTGCACCGGTGTGGATGATTTATTTCTGGAGGAGCACCTTGAACACGTGGCCATGCACTGTAGAGGTACCTGGATAGACGATGCTGCAATGACTTTGTGTTCTTCTTGTTTCTGCTGAGTAGAGGGATCATGTGCATAGGTTGTGGATGTCTATGTGATCTGATGTACTCCTTCAGTGGAAATTGAGAATAGGGAAAATTTCCTAGTGTGGGAGATTATCTTCCTGCACTACTTGGTTGGGGTAGGTTCATCTATATCTGGTATCCGATAGATTTGTCCTCCCAAAGTGATAATGAAAATATGAGGTCATGATTCATATACAACATGACGCTTCCACATATATGGATGTCCTAAAATAACATCACATACTTCAAGTGGGGCCACATCACACAATACCTCATATTTGAAGGGATTAATGTCGTATGGTAGGTAGTATTGATGACTGACGTGGATACCTCATCCTTGGCTTAGCAAAAAAAAGGTGTATGGTTGTGGGCGTGGTGTTATTGGTAGCTCCAATCTCTTGATGACTTCTATCGAGATCAGGTTCTTTTGGATTCCGTTGTCCAAAAAAAATGTAGCGGAATTCCCTTCACCCACATCTATGAGTGGAAGAGGCACTCCTCTACCTCCGACTCTTTAGTTTCCTCTGGTTGAATTTGTGTGGTAGCAACAGTGACACTGGGTTCTGCATCAATGATCCACTGCCCTTTGTCTGTGGCTATGACATTGGGTTCTGAATCAGAATCAAAACTGGGATCTGATTCTGAAGCTTTGATCTCAGCCACCAATGAGTGTTTTGAGCGACATTCATCAATGTTGTTCCAGGGGGTTTTTGTGGAGCTCGCACCACTTCCCGCTGTCCTTCTTTGTCTTTCCATTACTCTTTTTCGCTTGTGGTTGGGACTGTTTGTCCTTTCCTTGTCCTGTGTTCTGCGAATTAGATTTTCCCTTGCCCTGCTTCTGCACAGGTCCGAACTCGCGCTTGTTCTTTTGATAATGTTTCTGCTCAATTTTGAGAGCATACTGATAGGCATATCCAAGTGAAGAGATGTCCATGAATTCCATCTATGTTTGTATGTACCAGTGTAGGCCACTGCAATATTTCAGTACTAGGTTCCCTTCGGAGTCCATGATATCCAACTTTGTGCACAAGGTACAAAAGTTGGTGTACTACGACATTGTTTGGTCTCTCTCTTGATGTAGAATGGTCCATTTTGTGTACTAGTAATCATAGTTTCCCACGAGGTAATATTGTTCCTTAACGACATCTATAAAAGAGGCTCAAGTGGGATTGGCCTCAAACAATCCGGAATCGTCAGATGAGTTTTTCTCATAATAAGTTTCCCACCAATTTTTGACATGGGAGACATCCTCAAGGAGTGCAAAGGTGATCTTTTCCCTGTCAAAAAAATTGTGGATAGAGAAATACCCTTCTAGTAGATTCAACCATTTATCCAGGGCATCGAAATCGATCTGGCCTTCAAATAAAGGGATATCAAAGTTAACTTGTACCTTGAAGGGAGTTGCATCTCCGAAATGGCTGCTCATTGAATGTGTATTTTCCGTTGTCAAAATGCGTCGAAGTATCTGGTCGAAATTATCCATCATCTAGTTCCTCAGTTGCACAAGGGATTCCTCGAGAAAAAAATTGGGAGGATCTCTTGCTCCATCGTCTCTCTTTTATTCCTCCATGGGGGGCCGCTTGGGGTGGCGAGATTTATCTTCCCCAAGAGAAACTAGTTCAAGACCCAACTCTCTATATATTGACCTCATCGGGGACATGCAATGAGAAATAATCAAAGAGCAGATTGCTTTGATACCATTGATCTGGATTTATGTGGGAACGAAATGAAGGAGAAGGTATAGAACCATATACACAGAGATATTACAAAGAACACAGTGATACACTAAACAAATATTCTATTAAATAGTAGAAATAGAACATACTATAAAATAAAACAACTAGAATGATGGTAGCTTTCTCTGAGAAGAGATGTGGCCGCTATGCTCATTCGTGCCAAGCTGAATACAAAAATATGTCGGGCCTATTTATCATAAGAATGAGGGAAAGAATCCCAAACATCCAAAAACCTAACCCTATAAGATGAACCGTCATAAATTTTGTGGCCCCAAGGTGGTTAGTTGAACAATCAACTTCAGGGGGCCATAACGTTTGCATACGATCTCTGTTTGGGGTGCTCAATATCTCATTGGAGAGGTCTATATGGGATTTACAACTGTCGATTGGTTGCAGAGGCATGACATTGACAACCATTTCCTCCCCCAAATCGCCAAAAAAACGTCGTTTAGGGCCTCAAAACGGCCCCAGAAGTTTAGAACTCGTAAAACTGAAGAAATATTATTAGAAAATTGCCAAAATGGGAAACTGTTTTGAGCCACTCGAATAGGTGGGTGGACACCAATATCCATTTGGATCATTCCTCCCTCCTTAGGAAGCAATGGTATCCATTGCATCAAATCCCTTATCATATGTTGAACTGTGTGTTGAGTTGAGCTTTTGGTGCGACATTTGTTGAAGTGAAAAGGATTCATTTCTTTGAATCTTTAGAGGGTTGTAATTGTTGTTGATGGATGCGTTGGAGCTATTCAACAATTTTGGTTGTCGTGTTATCCTTGGTCTACACGGTGTGGATTATTTATTTCTAGAGGAGCACCTTGAATGCGTGGCCTTGCACTATAGAGGTACTTGGATAGACGATGCTGCAATGAATTTGTGTTCTTCTTATTTCTACTGAGTAGAGGGATCATGTGCATAGGTTGTGGATGTCTCTGCGATCTGATGTACGCCTTCAGTGGAAATTGCGAATAAGGAAAATTTCCCAATGTGGGAGATTATCTTCCTGCACTGCTTGGTTGGGGTAGAGTCAACTATCTCTAGTTACTGATAGAGTTGTCCTCCCAAAGTGAGAATGACACTACGAGGTCATGATTCATATACAACATGATGCTTCCACGTATATGGTTGTTCTAAAATAACACCACATACTTCAAGTGGGGCCACATCACACAATACCCCATCTTTGAAGGGCTTGATGTCGTATGGTAGGCAGTATTGATGACTGACGCGGATACCTCATCCTTGGATTAGCCAACTGATGGTGTATGGTTGTAGGTGTGGTGTTATTGGTAGCTCCAATATCTTGATGAATTCTGCCGAGATTAGGTTCTTTTGGCTGTCGTTGTCCACAAAAAAATGTAGGGTAATTCCCTTCACCTACATCTGTGAGTGGAAGAGGCACTCCTCTGCCTCTGAATCTTTAGGTTCCTCTGGTTGAATATGTCTAGTAGCAACAGTGACACTGGATTCTGCATCAATGATTCACTTCCCTTTGTCTGCGATTGTGACATTGGGTTCTGAATCATAATCGAAACTGTGATATGATTTTGAAGCTTTGATCTCAGCCACCAATGACTGTTTTGAGCGACATTCATCAGTGTTGTGCAAGGGTATTTTGTGGAACTCGCACCACTTACTGGTGTCCTTCTTTGTCTTTCCGTTACCCTTCTTCTCTTATGGTTGGGACTGGTTGTCCTTTCGTTGTCCCATGTTCTGCGAGACAGAGTTTCCCTTCCCTTGCTTCTGTGCAGGTCCGAAGTCACGCCTTTTCTTTTTCTTAAATTTATTCTCAATTTTCACAGCATATCGATAGGAAGATCCAAGTGAAGAGATGTCCAAAATTTCCATATCTGTTCGTATGTATCGGTGTAGGCCACTATGATATTTCAATACTAGGTTCCACTCAGAGTCCTTGATACCCAACTTTGTGCGTAAGGTATGAATGTTGTTGGTGTACTATGACATTGTTTGGTACCTCTCTAGACACAGAATGGTCCATTTTTTGTAGTGTTCATCATAGTTTCCCACAGGGTAATATTGTTCCTTAACGACATCTATAAAATAATCCCAAGTGGGATTGGCCTCAAACAATCAAGACTAGTCTGATGAGTTGTGGTCACAATAAGTTTCCCACCAATTTTTGACAAGGGAGGCAACCTTGAGGAGTGCAAATGTGATCTTTTCCCTGTCGGAAAAATTATGGACAGATAAATACCCTTCTAGTAGATTCAACCATTTATCTAGGGAATCAGCATCTATTTATCCTTCAAATAAAGGGATATCAAAGTTAACTTGTACCTGGAAAGGAGTCGCATCTCCGAAATGGCATCTCATTGAAGGTCTATTTGTCATCGTCATCATGCATCGATGTATCTCGTAAAAATTATCCATCATCTCGTTCCTCTATTGCGCAAGGGATTCCTCGAGCAACAACTTGATAGGATCTCTTGCTCTGTCATCTCTCTTTTCTTCCTACTCGTCCATTCACCTCCAAATAGTACACAAATGGGTGTTCTTACTTGAAAACTAGTTTAGATGCTAATTTCATTATCTTTTTATTAAAAAAAGGGACGCCATGAAACATCCCAAAAATTTGAATTTTTTTTTCTTTCAATAATAACAATAAATATGATATTAATTATGTGGAAGTAATTATCTGTTTATTTTATTTAGCATTACTAAAACATCTTTTTGTTATTTAACAAAAGTTTGTTAAGATTTCTATTTTATAATTGACTATTTCAATTGTACTTAACTAATCATGTCTTCTTTTGATAATGAAGGGGTCTTTTGACACCCGGGGCTTACTTAGCTGCAATGCTAAAGTCATTTATCTTGACGCAGGTTCACAGGTAAGAGTAAATTCCAGACAGTGAAGTTATTTTGTAAACTACCAGCATTTAAAATAACTGCTGTATTTTTAATTGAAGATTATTCAGGTGAGATCTCTATTTTTAATGTTTCTTCTATAGGAAGATAAAATGACCTAGTCCCATGTTTATCATAATTTACTATAAGTGTTGGAACTGTAAAAAGTAACAACAAAAATATCATACAGTATCGTAAGCTTGAATATTACCAATTACACAAGAGTTAGTATAAAACTCTACAATCAAGTATGTCCAGAAATACTTTTATCCAAGAGTTGTTACAATGATAATGACCATAATTTTATATAGTCCAATTGTCATTTATGAATCAAAAAGACAAAATATGACGATACAATTCTAATGTCATATGATCATTTGTCATATTATACGCACATAGTGATAACACCTAAAGTATATAGTCATCCTAAATTAGATCATCCTATAACTTAGCCAAATATTAATATTGCAATTGTATCTAATGGACATAGAAATTATAGCGATGTATAGTGTGCAATATCAGTATTTAAATATTTTGAATATCAACATTATAAATAAATAGATACATGGTATTCTAAACTCTATTCTATGAATTCAAAAGATTTAATATTAGTTAGGGTCACAAACCAAAAACATATTTATGTACCATGACCTATCCTATGACTCTAACATTAGACATTTTTACTATACCTATCAAAAATTGTTATAATCATTAATATGATCCAAGATCACAACCATATACTATACTAGAATGAAATGTAATAATAATCAAATGTATAGTGTAGGGTTGAGAGGTTATATTATTCTATTCCTATATACAAATTCATAACATCAAAATCGGTGGTACCCAAAACATTGTTATAATAATCGACATATATCAAAATAATTGTAATGATAACAAGGTTTGAATGAGAATGCATGTAATAACTATGGTACTATGCAAACAAATGGAATTCCAACACAATGCTAAGGTTATGTAATCGTCGTTGGATTGTACAGGTTGACGAGCACTTTAGCTTTAAAGGAATTAACTGAGTTTTAATGTGCATGGCTCGGTGTCATCCTAGTTGGCTCAGGGAACGTGATCAACCTTTGGGTAATGTGCTTTTGCACAAGTGGAGAGAGTTAAATCCTTCCAAGCCAAAACCCTAGTATTCATTGTTGTTCTTCGTGTTTTGGGTATGAGGCCAACAGGCCGCGGAATCTAAGGGTTGAGGAGTTTGTTTTGGGTTTGGAACCCATGACCTCTGTGTTAATTTAATGGTTTAATTCAAACCTGGAAGCGATAGCTTGGTAGTTACAGTTCAGGTTCTTTTTTTGCTGTAACCTCCAGATTGAAAAAAATGTTTTTTTAGTGTTGAAGAAGCTTGAACCTAGCCCGAAGAGTGTTGGAGTGTATGTTCAAAGATTGTGGTGTCTATTCAGTTTTTACAGTGCTTGCTCAAGATTTGAGAATACAATCTTCAGACTCATTTTTATACTGAATAATCTACCTGTGAGTGTAGGGTTTGAAACTAAGCCCTCGGGGTCTATAATAGTGATACTGTACAATGATACAGGGGTTTCTCGAAGTGTAAGTTTAGGTTTTCAAGAGTGTAAAAGAAGCTGTAACCTCTGCGTTGTAGAATAATGGTGTTTTTCCATACTTTGTGAAAATAGCTACGAAGTAAGGGTTCAAGAAAATCGTTGTGCTTCCTCCGGCTTGGAACTTACTACTCAGAGCAGTCCAGAAGAAATATGTTTATCGGTCTTAAGTTTTACACAATGATTCCATTCTGCATCTCTAACGAAAGACTGAAGGTGAGTCTTAATGTAATCTTTCCAGGTTTACTTGTCTGTTTTACTTTTCCAACAATACGTTCTCTAACAATATTGTCCACAAATATAAATGCAGGGTCCAAGATGGATTTTCGGCCTTGCTCGTTGTGGATGAAGGATGCCGAGGACTCCACTATCTTGGTAAGTCTCGAGTTCATATACAACCATGGACTTGTCAGAAGTTGACATGTTAAGCTTTAGTAACTAGGTTAGAATGTAGACAGTGATGTAATGTTCTTGTGATGCCAAGGCTATAAGCCTGTGTGATAAAGTTTGTGTTTAAGCGATGGCCACTTTGCCATTGTACAATGTGCAAGTTTTGTGTTAAAGGTTTGAAGTCATAAGACTTGGAAATAAAAATACTTCTAGTTAATACAAACACTGTGTTGTCTTTTATGAAAAGTGTTGTTGTTAACATGGCTACCGACTTTGATGTAGATGCATTCACTAGTGTTTAGCAGGTTAAAAAAAAGATAACCAGAATGTTTTGACCTTCGTTTAGATTAGGGTTTGAACAAATATCTTTGTAATGTTGAAGAAGGCCTGAAAGCCAAATGCTTAGTTATTCTTGTATCTAAAGTTTAAATGGCAAGTTTTGTTCTATGTTGAAATGAGTCTCAACAGGGTTGGTTAGAATGCTTATAAAAACTTTCAAAAAGGAAAAATGTTTATTTTTATAGCTGTTAAAAGAAGATCCAGAGAGAAGAGAAGATACGATGCTTAAAAACAGAGTTAGGGTCTGTAATGTATTAGTTTTTTGAGACTATTCCAAAAACAAATGATATATGAAATCAAAACAAAAAACTAGTGAAGAAATACAGTATGTGTAAATATAAGAAAACTATATATTTATCAGTTCTAGCAGCTGTTAAAATCCTTGGAAAATACTATTACTTGGAAAACATGATATGTATGATTTTAATTGCATTTGTTTGCTATCTTGATGAAATAGAAATAGAAGGATAATACATGACTGTGCAGAAATTAAACTAGATTTATATTTTATGAGATAAGAACAGAATCCTATAACACTGTCTATACTTATACAGTAAATTCTTACTCTGTTTAGATATAGGTCAGAATAGCAAACAAATCACTTACTATAATTATTTATCCAATCAAATGGCAATCTGCCTATCTCTCATCTATTATTTAATTTGCTTCTCTATACTAGAGTACGATGCAAATAATAGCATGTGGAAAAATAAAGAGATGGTTTCAAATCAATAATTCACAGACTTCATCATGCAGTTATGGAACATAAATCAGAAATAAAATAAATTCTTTTATAAAACAGAGTTTGATAAATCCTACTAGATAGAATATTGAATTGTAAACAAAATAGGAAACAACAAAACCTGGTAAATCTGTAGGGAAACAAACAGCCCAAGGAGCCTATTCCACCCAACCAATTCCTGAAGACAGCCAATTTACTTTCCTTAGGACCCCCGAGCCTGTTCACTGAACCAATAGGAGGAAGAAACTTAGAAGCTTAGGACCTCAACTTGCAGTAGTAATAGTTATCCAGTCTTAGCAGTCAAAGGGACCTGCACCAACACCTCTGGTTCTCATTCTCAGAATAATTTGTAGACTTACAATGCACTCACATATCCTCCCTATTCAAATCTCTCAGTCATCACCAGATGCACATGAGGAATATTTTTGCAGAAAATATTGTGTAAGAGCTACCTGCTCAATTCGAATTTGCCTTATGTAGGCTGCATAGGCCTTTTCAGTTGTTCACTAGTCTTTAAATGAGCTGCCTGCTCACTCCCTCCACCTGGGGGATAATACCACATTTGTAGGGGTAGTTGTCCCATAACCGACATCTAGTGGTGAAGTGCAATTGCTGCCATCTGTCCCATGCCTTCTAACAGCTTCCATTCCTCCTAGTGGGTCAATGAACACTCATTTAACAGTTCCCTTGGGTGTTTGTCTCCTACTTTAATTTATTAAATAATAATAATTCAGTAATTACATTCATCCTTGACCAAACTTGGTCATAATTACAAAACTTTGTAATTAAAATTTAACATAAAGTAATTTTCCAATAAAATAATAATTTCATAAATTGGGTAGGTGACATGCCATGGTTAGTGATAATTTCCTTAGGCATGCCAAATCCAACAATGCGATCATTGAATATGAAAAGGTTGTTTTCTCAGTGTCATTAGTGAAATTTGGCCACATAGCTTTGACCCACTTAATAAATTAGTTAACAAATGCAATGATGTACTTATGTCCCTTTGTTGAAACTCGATGACATGTCATAAAATCAACCCACCATTTCATAAAGGGACCAATGGTGACATCAAGAATAACAGAGCAAGGTGCACATGCATTGTTTTGGTAAAAACTTGGTAGGGATGACATTTCTTGTTGGATTCAATGCAATCTTTGAAAATAGGTGTCTAGAAATATTCCACATGCAAAACATTTTGAGCTGTCACCAACCTAGATAAATTACTACCACATGATCCACCGTGACAATTTTTAATATCCTTATGGACTTCTTCATGGGTTAAGAATTGACATAAAACCATATCAGCCCCGTGATAGTACATAGTTTCGTTGATAATAAGGTAGCTCTTAGTATGATAACGAACATCCCTCTACCCATCATGTGAGTAGTGGGAATGGAATCTTTGGATGTTGAGATATATGAGGATGTTTCCATATTGAGGGTCACTAGATTAGATGAGAAATAGATATTCATTGTGAAATGACTCATTTTCCACTTTATTTTCACCATATTTAGCCAACTCTAACATTAACTTGTCAAACACCAAATACTTCTTTAATCATTAGGGGAGTTTTGAGGTAAAAAATGGGCCTCAAAACAAATAATGTACCATAAAAATTCACTTTATAAGAACCAATAGAATTCAAGATGATGATTCCAACCATAAGGGTAAAATTTGTAAAACAAATTGGAGGGAAAAAGAAAAAACTACTTTTTCTCTTTCTTCTCTAAAATTTAGAACTCTTAGTTTATTATTATAACTCATAATTTTATTATTTCCCTTAGGAGGCCCATTTTAGACCTCAAAATTCCCATAATGTTAGAAGATGCAAACACCAATTCAAATCCATTTAGGATAGCAATCCATTAGGAATACTTGCCTCCTATTATTTATCGGTTCAATATATGTTGCATCATATTAGTGTCTAGAACCACTAGTGTATGTTGAAGTAGTATATAATGCCAAAGTATTTGCACATCATGAACTACTTCTAAGGCCAAATTTTCAACATGAGAGGATGGTGGTTGAGTTTCATTAATGATGTCTAAGGAAGGCAAACAAATGAACCATAGTTAAAGAAATTGTTGAGTAAATCTCATAAACAATTTCCAGGTTTTGGCGAAGTGTTAACTTCTTGTTGAGTTTATTAAGTCATTGTTGAGTCTTGCATGCTATTTTGCTAATTCTTTGTCTGAGATTCCGCTCTCTAATTTTTTTAAATTCTTGTTACCTATTTTGTTAATAACCCTTATTATTGTTTTGTTTTTCCAAGTTGCTCATCAAAACTTTCCAGGTTTTGGCGAAGTGTTGAGTTATTGTTGAGATTATTAAGTCGTTGTTGAGTCTTGCATTTTATTTTGCTAATTCTTTGTCTAATATTATGCTCTTTGATTTTTTTTAATTCACATTACCTATTTTGTTAATAACCCTTATTATTGTTGAGTTTTTCCAAGTCCTCTAGTTTACTCCATTTTGGTTTTGTTAAGTTATTGTTGAGTTTGAGTTGTGTGACTTTGAGGGGAACAATGTTAGACAATCCATATCCATATTTGTTCTACTAAACATCATTCTCCTCATCAAGTTGTTGTGAATCCTATGCATCAACATCCCAATGAATTGTTGGAC
Source organism: Larix kaempferi (assembly GCA_027924585.1). Lineage (NCBI taxonomy): Eukaryota > Viridiplantae > Streptophyta > Pinopsida > Pinales > Pinaceae > Larix > Larix kaempferi. Next base: position 1,824,186 of record BSBM01000738.1, read on the forward strand.
CTTGAAATAAGTTACTTTCTTCAACTACAATAGTCATAGGTTGATGTATATTTAAACCATTTGTTTCCCTCATTGAAACTAGATTATTTTTCTCCATTGAGTGTGTGCTCCAATGCTTCCTCACATGTAGAGGGGTTGGAAAATTGGGAAAACATTATAAAACCAAATTCCAAATTTTTAGAGCTTGAGTTCCTCTCGTTGAATTTGCTTACAATAACAACTACTATATCTCCAATGGTGCAACACCCTATGAGGTGATATATGGGATGGCTTGTAGAACTCCTCTCAATTGGGATCAATTAAAATACATAGTCATGTTGTACCCTGAACATCTTTAGGAAATGGAGGAACAAATGATCATGATTTAAGAAAATGCTTAAGGAAGCTGAGGAACATCAAAAAATTTATATCAATTCCAAATGAATAGATAGGATTTACAAAGAAGGTAACATGGTGTTTGTTTGAGTTAGACCCCTGAAAAGTCGCTTTAAATTTGGTAAAGGGACCAAATTGTTTCCCATATTTGTAGGTCCATTTGAAATCCTTAAGAGGATTGGACCAATCACTTACAATATTAATATTCCACCCCATCTAGGAAAAATGCGTGATGTATTTCATATTTTTGTTATTACACATTACATTTCAGACTCCTCACTTGTGATTAAGTTGGAAGGATTACAAGTTTCCAACGAGGGGATAATACAAGTCGAACCATATTGCATATTGGACCATAGAGTTTGATAGGTTGGGAGCTCTATGATGGAACAAGGATCAATGTTGTCTCCATAGGTTCATCCAATTGGGAAGATGTAGAGACAATGCGACACGACTTTCCTTATATTTTATAGAATAGTTGTTTACTAAACAAACTTAATAATGTTGATGGGAGACATTCTTATGGATATGCATCATTAGTTAAATTACTTCCTTTTGGTCATAATATAATTGAGATGCTTGTATTCTTCTTTCATTTGATTTCTGATATTTAATGATGATTGGTAGGGCTTAATATAGGATGTGGTATTCGCATAAAGACTTGTGATTCCCTAATAAATGAAGAATTTATATATATATGTAAATTTCTACTACTTTATGATATATTAAATGATTTCATAGCATGCCATGAAATTCTATTCAAGATGATGATATGATTTGGTGACATGTATCATTTATTCATAATGTATTGATGATGTTAGTTTTTCATCATGGCATCCAAAAGCATGATTAATTTGCCAAAATTGCATTTAATGATATGTGTGTTATTGTAAATTTTAGGAAAAGTTAACAAGTGGCTTGTGTGTACGTAAAATAATTTAGCGATAAATGCATAATTTATGAAAAATATATATGAACATAATCTACACAAAAAACACCAAGCGCACATATTTTTTTTAATTGATTTTGGAAAATTATATTTTTTATTAAGTATTGAAACTAACCATTGAAAATTTTAATCACATTTTGTACACATGTGTGCACGTAAACTTTTTTTTTATTGGTTACAAAAATCAAAAAACAAAAAATACCCTTTTGAAGAGGACACGATGTGGGGAATATATATTTTTTGAAATTTTTTGGTTGTGTACTTTTTATGTTGTTGATTTTTCTTTGCTTTGATTCAAAGTTATGGACATGGTTTTTAAGTGTAAGTTTGAAAAGAAAATAAAAAATAATTATCATATGAATTCAAAAATATGTAAGGTATATGCCAATGGATAAACGATTCATTGACAAATCCGTTGGTATGAAGTCTGCCACCTAAGGTGCATCTCAAGACAGGGTTTAATTCTGGAAAAGATGTCAGTAAAATTAAATTTCCTGAAATGGGGGATAAATGCCCATTTTTAAATCCCTCCATCAAGCAATTAGCTCGATCAAGGTCTATAAAACCCTCAATCGAGCTTTTATGCACCTTTTTAAATGCCTCGATTAAGGGTTTATGTATGGTTAGAAAAAATCTCGATCGAGCTAAAAATATCGATCAAGTTGTTAAAAAAATTCGAGTGCCCATATTCGTGTGTGCACATGAATATGGAAACCCAAAAATAATTTTAATCAAAAATTTTAAAAGCTCGTATCATTTATGGTCCATCAAGCTCTTCGAATTCAATGAAAGGAAAATATATAATTATATGATAATAAAATTTAATAAAATATAATTTCATAAAAAAATGATACGTGTGGATATTAATAAATACCTTGAAGAAGAATCAAGTAAATGCATTACTTCCGCCACTTCCTCTAAATATTCATTTGTAGATATGGGTCGTGGAGTAATTGGAGTCATAGATTTGATCAATAATATATATAACTTGAATTAATCTGTGACCCATAACTATAAACAAATAGGACCCTTCTCATCTATAAACACTAATCACACATCTATTATATCTATAACACATATACTCTATCTACAACCCATTTCTATTAGTCCTTCACTAAATTTCTATAGAAAAAAGAAATGAAATAAGTCATGGTTTGCTGCATTTGTATACTTATAACGATTGGATATGCTTGATCAAACTATTAAAAAACACTCAATCGAGGGTTAGTAAAACCCTTGATCGAGATATAAAGCTTTATCGATGGTTTTACTAATCCTCGATCGAATGCTTTTTCAAGTCCTCAATCGAGGTATGTTTTTAACATAATCACGTCCTCCACTTTTCAAAACCTGTTTACCCATATTCATGGAAACACCCCTAAGTATGACATAACTTAGAAAAAAGTTTCATGAAGGAGGGAAGTATGTAACAACCCAAAATTTGTATTAAAATACCTATATAAATAAAAACAGGAAAAATAAGTATAAGGTATATTAATTATAAAAATAAAAGTAAATACTAAAAATAGGAATTTGTTAATTAAATTCATTTAAATATACATGGTTCAAGTACCAAATGAAAGAAATATAATATTTAAAAAGGAGAAGGATTGGAGGGGAAGAGCATGAAATTCTACTTGGATTCTTGCTAAGTTATGGATGGTTGTGGAAGGTAAGAGAAAAGACTCGGCTTAGTTTTATTGTTTGAAGGATCAGGTGATCTCAATGGTTCACTGAGAGGTTGGTTGGCTATAGATTCATCCCCCACATGTTTTCATGTGTTGCTTTTAGCTATCCAAAGGTACATTTTTTGGACATTTATTTGGGTTACAGGTATGTCTTCCTTCTTGTTCTATTAAATTATTATTATGATCAATTGTAAATGGTTATATAAACTTTTCTCATGGAAATGGAATTGATTTTAGTTAATTATATTATGATATTGCCTTAATTATTTGTTTATCAAATCTATTTGTAATAAATCAAATTCTTAAGGCCGATTTGGACCTTACATTACCTATGTTAAGGAATTAATTATCCATCCTCTTAATTGTTGGAGATTGACCTTCAAACCATATCTTCATGTCTTTGCTACATATCCTATGTTGATCCCCATTCTCTTCATGGTTTTCCATCTTCTACAACGTTCACCCCAAAAACATAGTGGCAGATGGTATCCACTATTCAAATCTATATTTTGAAAACTTATTTTCCCCACACAAATAATCCATGAGGTCCTCCATCCTTGGTGAGGGAAATCAATACTTTAGATTAATCATGTTAATGCCTTATGAATCCATGCACATTCACCATTCACCACCCTATTTCAGTATCAATATTGTTGGGACAACACATGGATTTAAACTTTTCAAATCAAACCCTTGTTGAGTTGTTCTTGCACCTATCTATTTACTTCTTCACTATAAATGAGAGTAATTTGGTAAGGATCCTTGTTAGGTATACTTGATCCCATAATCAAGTCAATATGATGTAAAAAAATTCTCATGGGAGGAATACCCATAGACATATAATTTCCAATAGTCCCTGCAAATTTATTTTAAAAACATTGAATTTGAATCGGCACATGACTCTTTTTCTCATCTACTTGTACCTTCTTTGGAATTATTACCATACAAGAAATTACCTTATTCTATTCCTTCAAAACTCTTTGCTTGAACATAATATTAATTAATTGATAATGCTAACACCACTTCTACTATCACCAATGCTCCTTATTTTTGTCTCATCTTCCACCTCTGGTTCTATCGTGTAAGACTATCCATCCTTATTAAACTCATATGTATTTTTCATACCGCCATGAGAACAATTCCTATTAAATAGCAATGGTAATCTTAACAACACATGGCATGCATCACCCATATAGACCACATCACGTAGTACCTAGTCCCTAAGATTGTCGATTTAAAAACTCAACAAGCATTGCTCCACCATGATACTCGATATGGATTGGGATGAGAAATGCACTTCAATTTTATATTCTCAATAACCTTCGTGGACACCATATTTTCTATTCTTCAACCATCTATGATCAAATGTCAATATTTACTTTAAACCTTGCATTTATTAAAAAACACTCTCCCTCTATGTAGGTTCCTCCATAGTCTTTTTCTAAGGATTGAGAAACCCTTTTGAACATAATATTTCCTCCCTATTTTTGTTGAAGCGATACAACATTATATCCATGAAATAATGATCTAAAATTGGATCTGAACTGACGAATGGAAAAAGAATCAGTACCTACAAAAGAAAAAAAACGTACTTCAGAAAATGTATAGATTAATAAGCATTGTAAAAAAAAATGCAAATGTAAAATAAATGTGAGAAAAAAGGAGAGAGAAAATGAATAAAGAAGTAAGATAATGAAAAGAGAGAGAATGGAAATGGGAAATAAAAGGACAGATCTATGGGCCTTCCCATTGCCCCTAGCTCTCCTATTTCCCATTGGGTTTCCACTCTCCAAGGGATTTTTGGCCAGGAGAGAGTGGGAAGAGGAGAATGCCAAGAATAAAAATGAATAGAGATTGCCACAATTAAAATATTGAGCCCCATTGAATGTTGGTTTTCCCATTTGGATTTCTAGGGTAAAATATTGTCTGTCCATTATGTTCTTTGTATATTGCTTCTACTTCATTTTTAATTAAGGCCAATGATTTTAATAGAAGCTCATCTGCATTTTAATGTCTACCTATCTAAGAAATATTGACAATTAAATTGGTATATTTAATATGTTATTGGTTATTATTTTTTAATGGAGGTCTAAGAAATCTTTTCCTCACACCGTCTGATGTAACTCCAAACCCATAAATAAAGGTTTGAGATCCCAGAGTTGTTGCATCAATGTAAGAAGTTTCCAAAACTGTTTTAGTGATTGTTGGGAAAATTTCTCACTTTCCTATCTATTTAATTGACTATTGGTAATTTTTCCACTTTCCCTAGGTGTTTTTAATTTACTGGGGCATTCTCTCCATTGCTTGGGATTTTTGTATATTGCTGGTCCAATTCCTCCATTGCTTGGGATTTTTGTATATTGCTGGTCCAATTCCTCCATTGCTGGAAAATTTTATACATTGCTAGGACATTTTTAATGGATGTTGGAAAATTTTGGTCACCGCCGAATGAATTCTCTTTGCATGGGATGTTTCCCTCATTGCTAAAATGTTTTCTTCATTGCCTAAATGAATTTAACAATGCCTGGGCACACCATTCTAGTTTGTATCTTTTTCTTGGGGATAAATTCATGTCTAGACATTTATCTTCTTTAACAATTATAAATTATCTATCCTTAGGCGTTTCTATTTAATTGCTCAGTCTATTTTTATTACCTAGGATTGTCCTCTCCCTTGTATTACTGACTGGGTGAGTTATTCACATCTCATAAATTATTTCATGTTAAACTGGGTAGTTTTAATGACTGGAACAATGTTTACCTAGGCATTTATTCATTGAGTGAAATGAAAAAAAATTGTCACTTTCTTGATGGGCGTAACACTTCTTTAGATTTATTTTGGGAAATTTAAATGAGATTGGACAGTTTATTAATGGGGAAAATATTTCCTTGTAAGTTTGTTGGGTTGCTTTATTAAACATTTCTCATGGGGTATCTACTTGATGCATCCTACTTTCTTTGTATATAAATCCCTCACAGATTCGTCAATTATACTCACACGTTTACACAATATGCATCCTATGTGTGTTGGATCTTTGATTAAATCACACCACTTAAGAAGGACTAAATACATGGTTTGGGGATTGGTGGATTTGATTTAAAGCACTTCTATTCCAGTGTGTTTGCTTGAGAGACATTGGAATTTCAAGCGCAAAGGAAGAGATCAATGCATATATCCCAATAATGATTATTTTGTTGATGAAACATTGGCCATTATGAGAAGCCTCTGTAGAAAAATTGATTTAGCATTTGGTATATTTTACAACCAATTCTATATAGACAGAATAGATAGAGTAGTAAAACCAAGTTCTAATAAAAAATATCAATGATATCATAACTTTGATAGAGTAATAGAAGAGGTCAAAGTATCGTGTCCACAAAGGATCTATGTTGGTGAAATGAGGGGGATATAAGTCCCTCAATTAAGGATCAACTAATGCTTCATATGCCTACATCAAATTGATCTTTTGATCACTCTTTCTTCCTAGATTGTGCTTCTTTGGGAATTCAAATGCCTTGTGCCCTTGTACTCCACATCTGTAGCAAAAATCACATTCTTACCCTTGCCTCTTCCAAAACCTTTTCCTTTACCAAGATGGTTTCCTCCTTTGACAGTTTGAATATTAATCTTTGTATCTTCTCTCCCATTTCTATTCATTCCTCTTGCATCCTCCACTCTTCCTCTTTCTTTAAGTAAATTTCCTCTATAGTTATAACTATTCAAATTTTCCTCTACCTCCAAAGGAATTTGGTATGCTTCATCAACAGTTCCAGTCATAATATGTACTCATATCATCATGGATATAAAACTTCAATCCATTGGCATACCTCACTATCCTTTGATACTCCAACTATTTAAGTCCTTATCTGAGCGGTAATTTGAATAAATATTTATTGTACTCCTAGACACATGTCTCTTTTTGCCTAAAATTCTATGCTTCTATGAACAAACATTGTTGGTAATGAACAAGCAATAATTTCTCCTTGATCTCACTCACCATTTTCTTCTAGGTTTTAATCTTCTCCTACTACTTGTCTACTATATCCTTCCACATAAGATATCACTAGAGTGTAGCATACCCTTTTAGATTTTTTTTGCAAAAATAACTCTATTGGGGTCTTAAACATTAGCGTACTCAAAGTATCTTCCAATATCTCTTATCCAATCAACGAGAATCTCTGCTTTCAAACTACCATCATAGCACGGAACTTCCACCCTTGCATTACCTCTATCTATCAAACAAAGAGGTCAAATGTATAAAGGTATATTTCATTAGCATGTTGATCTAACTCAATATTTTATTTTGATTTTGAATCTAGTACAAATTCAACATATCCAATTCATTTATTCTCTAATTCTTTGATTCACCCTCTCAATTCTTCTAATTTTCGATTCCTCACACCTCCTCGGTGTTATGATCCCACCCTAACCCCTCTACTCTAAGGATACTTAGGAGTGATTTAGTGATGTATAATGAAATATTCTTTGAATAAGTCTTATTATATAGTTAGTTACTCGATGTAAAAGGGTCTCTTTATTAATTAATACCCACTAGGTGGTTGACCCTTTTTAATAGTGGGACCATAGGTAGTTAGGAGTTTTCTATTGATGAACAATATATAGGCTAGAAGGTTATGTAATGGATTACAAGTTGTTATTGGATTTGAATATTTGCTCATAGGAGGTTGCAACCCCCTCAAAGAGGCAAGTGAACATTTCTTTCTCTTTTAGACATCACTAATACAAGGGTTCTTTCTAGGGTCCTATATATTTATATATTGTATTTTTTTGTTTATAACTGGTATTCTATCACATTTTGTTATTTTTCTCTAAAATGTTAGGATTAAGTACATTACAAGTGGTACCAAAGCACCTTATTGGGCCAAGCACATACCCAAATTATATATATATATATATATATATATATATATATAGAGAGAGAGAGAGAGAGAGAGAGAGAGAGAGAGAGAGAGAGAGAGAGAGAGAGAGATGTTCTACTATCTTTAAATAACATAGATATCTATTTTTAAATGGGTAAAAATGTAGTGGGGGGTATACACGCAAGAAATATAAGTGAAAACACTTTTTGGGAAACCCTTTTCGGTACCCCTTTAACTATTACTACATTAGACAACACTTGTATACATAATTTCACTCCCATGTACCCTCGAGTATATCGAAATTCCCCTAGGATACCTGAAACTAGATTTAAATCATCTTATCGACCATATTGTTGCTATAGTGGCACCAAACATAAAATTGAGGGATATTAATCTCTATTATTTATGAATTTGGGAAGTGTAATATTCCTATTGTGCAAAGTTCTCAAATACACCCAATTTTGAATCTAGGGATGATGTACACAATTTTTCCAAATTATTCCAAATGTTTTTGAATTGTGAAAGGAGGGACTTGGGAGGGTATAGGAAACTTTAATACAATCACTAGACACCCAAACACCCACTATAAACATCCATGGTCTGCAATTTACAAGGAGAGAATATTTGGGACAAAACTAGTCAATTGGATGGGTGGAAATCCCCCTTACGCCAACCACTGTTTTCCCTCCCAAACATTGTACGGAATTCCCTAATTTTTAATTTGAGACTTGAATTTGTTAAAGGACACCAAGGAAAACATGTTTTCAGCATCATATCATGTTTTATGGTTGAATAGGTATCCCAAAGGACAACAACTTCTAGAGTATATAATTTGGGTGAAGATGGTAAACAAGGATCCTTGAATTTATGTCACAAACTATAGTAAGAATTTAGAGGTATGCATACATTATTTGGGCCATAAATTTAACTCCATATGCATCTCATAACATAGACAAAATCTCAGAAATATCTGATATCAAATAGGTACAATCTCATCCCAAAATCACATGAAAATGCTATGAGGAAAATGGCTTGAATCTCAGTTTTAATTGGAAATATTACATGAAGTACTTAGTATTTTGAGCTGTGTCTCTTGTGATATATCTATTACAGAGATATGCAACAACTGACATATCCATAAGTTCTAAATAGAAATCCTCCATTAACTAGATGCAACAAGAAGTGCACCATCACACTTTTACATGACATTCAGAGAAAGATAGTAGAATGAGAATAAAGAAGAATGAGAGAATAGGAATTGAAACTTAGATAGGGGTTTAAATTGCATCAAAAAATATCCATGAAGCTCTGTTGAGAGGTCTGAATGGCTTCTCCATAGACCAAATTGGATGGGAATATTGCACACTCGAAATTGGTTCTAAGGCAGGGAGGATGAACATCCACCATGCAAGGACAACCTAAGCTCTCCAAATGTGCCAAATGAGAAATGATCAAAATCCGATATCCTTACTCTTGATCACCTTTTATTAACCATGAATGGCCTCCATATCTCGAATTCCTTCCAATATTCTCCTACGAACTCAATTTAGGGAAATATTCTCATGAATGACATGTGTCCCTCACTTCCTACCCTTCCTCTTCCATTAATTCGAATCGGGGAATATTGGATGCCATAAATCAGGCTATTTTTATCCCTAACATGTCACAAGGGTCATATGTCAGCAATCAGTTCTGAACTTGTCATAGGTGTGATAGAATCTTCATCATTGTTTTCATAGAGATTAGGTAATCTAGCTCCAAGTGTCACAATTCTTCCATGATGCCTCTTCCTCTTCCATGGGAATTACTCTTCCAATCCAATTAGATCTTCATAGATTCATTCCATGAACAATTCCTCTCCAACTTCTCCAAGAACGTTATACTCCACCTTGGATTTGAATGGCTGAGGGAATTATTCCATGTGGAATGGAGAATCTAGCCTTGTGGGACCACCTATGCGCCCTCATGACCAAATTCCACCTTATTTATCCATTATTATTATTTATTGGTCCTCTTTGAGGTGTATTTGAAAATATAAGGTTTATTTGGGGTTATATATCTTCCTTATTACAAGTCTAAATGTTTCCACCCAACCTAAGGAACTAGTAGATTGGTGGAGATTTTTCCTTCATGAATTTTATTTGGATGGAGACATTACAGTCCTCCCCACCCAATATTTCTTGTCCCCAAGCAATTCCAAATTTGGATGCTGCAAAATTTGTTCCTCTTCCCATGCGGCATCCTCACTTGGAAAATCTTTCCATTGTACTAAATATTCTCTTATGGTTCTGCTCCTCAATTTCCTTTCCCTTGTTTTCATATTTCTTTCTGTAATGAGTATGAGTTGTCCTTCATGATCTAATGGAGGGAGTGTTTCTGAAATATAAATTTTCTGTCCAATAACCTTCTTGAGGCATGAAACATGAAACACATGATGGATTTTGTTGCCTTCTAGAAGTCCTACTTCATAAGCTACCTCACCAACCTTTCAAATAATCTTATATGGACCATAAAATCTTGGTTTAATATTTTATGATCCTCTCCCTTTTAAGGTGGTTTGTTTATATGGTTTCATCCTCAAATAAACCAAATAATTCACTTGAAAAATGATTTTTTTCCTATGTTGAACTGCATATTTTTTTTGTTGATTTTGGGAAACTTGCAAATTGTCTTTTAAGAGCTTCAAAATATCTTGACTTTCCTCAATCCAATACTTATATTTTGGGGCTCTACTATCACCAAAAATGTGATCAACAAATGTCAGTTCTTCATAACCATAAAGTGATTTGAAGGGATACATGCTCATGGACATATGAAAGATAGTATTGTAGCAAAACTCACCCAAATGTAGTCATTTAACCCATGCTTTTTGCTTCCCACCAACATAGTTTATCAAGTATCCCTCCAGCCATTGGTTCACCCTTTCTATTTGGCCATCAGTTTGAGGATTAGTTCTTGTGCTAGGAGTCAATTTTGTTCCCACCAACTTGAATATTTATTTCCAAAAAGCACTCATAAATCTGCTATCCCTATCACTCACAACATTTTTGGAAAGTCTATGCAATCTGAAAACATCTCCAAAGAATAGCTCAGCCACTTGTGCAGCAGTAAAAGAGGAGGAAATAGCAAAGAAATGAGCAAATTTTGTGAGCCTATCCACCACAACATAAATACAATCCTTACCAAGAGCCTTGGGAAAACCTGTGATGAAATCCATGGAGATGCTTTCCCACTTTTTTTTGGAATAGGCAATGGTCGTAAGAGATGAGCAGTATGGGTATGCTCAACTTTGTTTTGATTACATATCTTTCATCCATTCACATAATTTAAAACCTCTTACTTCAAACTTTTCAAAGAGAACCTTTGTCTTAGCTACCTACATGTTTTAAAGAAACCAGGATGGCCTGCTCAAGGAGAGTCATGAGTTGCATTAAAGATTTTTTTCTTCAAATTCGAACCATGAACTAAGTATATTTGGTATTTATAGTAGATTAGGCCATTCATTATCTTGTACCTATCATCTCCCTTGGCCCCATCTAACAATTCACAAGAAATCTTATCTTTGGAATACTCTACTATTAGCACATCTTTCCAATCTTTTGAGATGTCCATAAGGAAAAATGAGGGTCTCTTACACAATGCATCTGCTACAATATTATTTTTCCCTTTTCCATATTCAATGTCAAAATCAAAATCTTGAATATTACTCACCCATTTTTGTTTCCTTTCATCGATATCTTTTTGTGTAAGGAAATGCTTTAAACTGTTATGATCGGTCTTGACCACAAATTTGTTCCCCACCAGATATTGTCGAAACTTGGCCAAGGCATGCATGATGGATAACATTTCCTTGTCATATATGGAGTAGAGATTCTCATGTGGCTGCAATTTTATGCTCTCAAAAGCTATAGGGTGTTGATTTTGCTTTAGTACTACCCCTATGCCTTCCCCTGGTGCATTACATTCCAAAACAAACAGTTTAGAAAAATATGGTAATGCAAGTACTCAACAACTAGTCATTACCTCTTTCATTCTTTGGAAATTCTTTTGAGCCTCTTCATTCTATTGGAAAGCATCCTTCTTGTTCAAATCAGTGAGAGGAGCAGTCAATTTGGAAAACCCCTTCACAAAATTCCTATAGTAAGTACAGATCCCAATAAAGCCCATCAATTCAGTGATGTTTTTGGGTGATGGCCATTCAAGAATAGCCTTTATTTTCTCCAAGTGCATCTTTACCCCATCTTTCCCAATGATGTTCCCAAGATACACAATTTTTTTCAACCCAAACTCACACTTGGACAACTTAGCAAACAAATATTGTTCATGCAATATTTTCAATACAACTTCTAACTGATGCAAATTTTCCTCCCATGTCTTACTGTAAATCAAAATATCATACAAAAAAAAAACTTACAGAGTTGCTTGAAAAATATTTTTTCATGCATGATTGGAAGGTTGCTGGAGCATTGGTCAAACCAAAAGGCATGACAAGAAATTCGAAATGACCATAGTGACATCTGAAAGTAGTTTTTTGCACATCCTCCTCCTTCATTTGAATCTGATGGTAACCAGATCTAAGATCAAATTTGGAAAACAACTTTGTTCCAAATAGCTCATCCATGAGTTCATCTATCCAAGAGATGGAATATATATTCTTTATTCTCTTTTTGTTTAAGGATCTAAAATCAATGAACATCCTTAATGTTACATCCTTTTTCTTCACCAAGACAACTGAAGAAGCATAGGGACTTGAGCTTAGCCTCATGATCCCCAATTCCAAAAGTTCTTTAATAGCCTTCTCAATATCATCTCTGGACCTTTTTGGGTGTCTATATGGAGGTATTTGGATAGGTGAAGTACCTACCTACAAAACAATGGTATGTTCAACTCCTTTGTTAGGTGACCTTCCATGGGGAAGGTCTCCAAAAATCCTCTCATACTTGTGTAATAGTTTCCTTATATCCCTTGGATGTTTTGCAACTTTTATGCTTGGTTTGGGGGAAATGATTAAACATTATGCATCCCATTCAATGTCCCCATGACTCAATATGGATCTCATATTGTGGGAAGACACTATTTGGTTAGGATAGGTGTGCATTCCCCTCACTAAAATTTGTTTTCCTTCCGAATTTTTGAACTTTATTTCAGTTATTTGGTAATTCACTGTATGTTCTCCTATAGAGTACAACCATTGTACTCCAAAAACCACATTTGTATCAATAAATTTCACCACATAGAAGCTATCAGTAAAGGTGTAATTTCCTATGGTAAGTTGTACCTTTGGGATCCATGTGTTACAATCCATAGAATGGCTACCTGGAATGATGAATCTGAACCCTTCAAATGCTTTAGTAGGAAAATTTATCCTCTCCACCCAGGCTGCATCAATGAAGTTATGATTTTCCCCTCCATCTACCAATATTGAAACCTTCTTTCCTTGTACCACTCCCTTTCATCGAAGGGTGTGAAAACGAGGTACTCCTGATAGCATTGCCATCTTTCCTGTTTTAGTTGATGGATGATATTCTTATGTTGTGTCATATCCCTCTTCTTGGGTTGAATGTTGTTCTTATTCCTCCATGTCCTCTTCATTATCAAAAAAATACTTCAATGAAGTGTGCTTTCCCCTTAGCATATTTATGCCTTGGCACCCATGATTGATGGCATGTGAAACATAGTTTATTTCTTCTTAGTTCTTCCTTTCTTGGTCCCTCTTTCTTGTCCCTCCCAAATGAATATTTTTTCCATGGTCTCTTGTCATCTCTGAACTTGGATGGGAAAATGGGCTTGGGAGGATATTGTGTCTTGGGTAGCACAGTTTGTAGATCGCTTGCCAAATTCATGGCATCTTTCAATGAAGTAGTATTGTGATATTTAACTAAAAATTTCAAAGGTTCAACCAATCCTTCAGTAAAGAGAAATACCAATCGAGCCACAGAGATATCAACAACCATAACTGACAATTTTTGGAATTCCAACATGTACTCCTCTGGGGTTCCATTTTGCTTCTACTACGCTAGTTCCTTGAAAGGCATTTTAGGGTCTCTTTGATCAAATCTTTCCACTAACTTGTTAACAAACTCTTCATATGATGTGATCTGATCATGTCCCAAGGTTTTAACTCCATGGAACCACCAATCATTTGCTTCTCCCTCAAGATGCAAAATAGCCATTTTTAAAGCATCCTCTTCAACCATTGGATTCAGCTGAAAATGTACATCTAACTTTTGTACCCAAGTATTTGCAGAACTTTGGGGTGAGCCATCAAAGGTGGGAAGGGACACTTTTCCTATGGTAGAATTCAATTATTTATTTTTGAAATAGGTTTTGTTACCTCCTCTCATTTTGATCTTGTTTGAGACAGTAAATAATTGGTCAAATGGTAAGGTCCTCCTACAATCTTCACTCCACTACTGCCATTCTGCTAGAACTTAATGCATTCCATATTGAGTGTTAGGATCCTATTTGGACTCAAGAAAATTGGGTGTGGTGGCTCTTGTTGAGCCCTGGAATTCATTAGGTCATTTGTGAGGCCATGTCATTGAGAAAAAAAATTCTCCAACTTTCTTTTTTTCCTCAAAATGAGAACTACTACTGCGTCCTATTTCCAATTTGCTTCCAATTTGACTGGACATCAATTCAATACATTGCATTATTTTCCTTGTCATGTACTCAATTTATTTTCATGAATTTCCTAAACGGCTCTTTCTCCTCCATATCTGAGGTTCCTTTTTCATCCTTAGCCATAGTGTCATCAGAGTGCACCTCTTCTCCTGCTTATTCCTCTTCACCAAAGGTACTTTTAGTTTCGGTTTCTAGGGGTTGGGGATGACTTATTGACCTAATAAATGGTCACCCAAATCAGGTGCAAGGACGATGCTCTGATACCACTATAATATCCCTATTGTGAAAAGTTTTCAAATGCACCCAATTTCAAATCTAGGGATGATGTACACAATCTGTTCCAAATGCTTCCAAATGTTTTTGAATGGTTAAAGGAGGGACTTGGGAGGGTATAGGAAAATTTAATACAATCAATAGACACCCAAAAACATGCTATAAAAATACATGGTCTTCAATTCACAAGGAGAGAATATTTGGGACAAAAATAGTCAATTGGATTGGTGGAAATCCCCCCTAGGTCAGCCACTGTTTTTCCTCCCAAACATTGTACGACCTTCCCTAGTTTTTAATATGATACTTGAATATGTTAAAGGACATCAAGTAAAACATTTTTTCAGCATCATATCAGGTTTTATGGTTGAATATGTATCCCAAAGGCAACAACTACTAGAGTATATAATTTGGGTGAAGATGTTAAACAAGGGGCCTTGAATTTATGTCACAAACTATAGTAAGAATTTATGGGTATGAATAAATTATTTGTGACATAAATTTAAATCCATATTCATCTCATAAAATATACATAAATATCATAAATATATGATATCAAATAGGTACAATCTCATCCCAAAATAACCATGAAAATGCTATGAGGAAAATTGCTCGAATCTTAGTTTTAATTGGAAATATTACATGAAGTACTTAGTATTTAGAGCTATGTCTCTCATGATATATCTATTACAGATATATGTAGAAACTAACATATCCATAAGGTCTAAATAAAAATCCTCTATTAACTAGATGCAACAAGAATTGCGCCATCATACTTTTACATGACATTGAGAGAAAGATAGTAGAATGAGAATAGAGAAGAATGAGAGAATAGGAACTCGAACTCATATGGGGGTTGAACTTGCATAAAAAAATCTCCATGAATCTCTGTTGATAGGTATGAATGGCCTCTCCATCAACCAATTTGGATGGGACTCTTGCACCCTTGAAATTGGTTCTAAGGCAGGGAAGATGAACATCCACCGCGCAAGGACAAGTTAAGCTCTCCAAATGTTCCAAATGTGAAATGATCAAAAGACACTCTAATTATTACTCATCACCTTTTATTAACCTTTAATGACCTCCATATATAGAATTCCCTCCAAGAGTCTCCTCGCAACTCAGATTAGGGAAATATTCTCATGAATGAAATTTGTCCCTCACTTCCTAGCCTTCCTATTCCATCAATTCGAATGGGGGAATCTTGGATTCCATAACTCCCCTTGTGATCCCTCTTAGTGACTATTTTTAGCCCTGACATGTCATAATTATCATATGTCAGAAATCAGGTCTGAACTTGTCATAGGTGTCATAGAATATTCATCATTGTTGTCATAGAGATTAGGGAATCTAGCTTCGAGTGTCACAATTCTTTCATGATGCCTCTTCCTCTTACATGGGAGTTACTCTTTCAATCCAATTCGACCTTCCTATATTAATTCCATGAATAATGCCTCTCCAACTACTACAAGAACAATATATTCCACCTTGGATTTGACTGTGTGAGAGAATGATGCCATGTGGAATGGAGAATCTATCCTTGTGTGGGTCCCACACGACCTATGCGCCCTCATGACAAAATGCCACTTTATTTATCCATTATTATTAGTTATTGGGCCCCTTTTATGTGTACTTTACAACTAAGGTTAATTTGGGGTCTTATAGCTCCCTTATTCGAAGTCTAAATTCTTCCACCCCAACCTAGGGAAATAGTATATTGGTGGATATTTTTCTTTCATGAATTTTATTTGTATGGGGACATTACATGAAGTATGGAAAAGGGAACAATCGCACCTCCTTATTTATCACCCTTGAATATTGGTCTGATTAATACTATTGGACTTCACCAATATATTAGATAGATATATCACATGACACTCTCTTATATTAGGACCCAACAAACCCTAGTATCTGCTACATAGGCCCAAAATTCCTACACAATTTGGAATATCAATAATTTGGGAATTTCATCACTATATTATTAATTAGATAGGAGTGATACTTTCATAGGAGTATTACTTAGGAAAGAAAAATATTGTATCCTAGTTATACCTTATAGGATACCTATTTCAAAAGAACTTGTTCCATGTTAATCATCATGGTATCAGTCTCTAATTAATTTTTTTATGTGGACCTAACCATGCCATTGTGGATGACCTACCTCATCAGATTCCTTGAGAGACATTAATCATCATGATCTCACTCCCTAGTAATATATTTTTTGGGAACCCAAAGACACCATGGAGACCCTCTCTAACACCATGCAGTTTAATAAGAGACTTGAAATCCTAGATGACTAGTATTTGATACTTCAATAAAAACTCAAAGACATTTTTTCCCAATAGGATCAAAAGATTTCCACACTCGAGGAATCAATCAAAACCATACAAAATATGGTGGCCCCTATAGGGAGTTTGAACGAACAAATAATCATCTAACAACTCACTTCCTCCAAGTTAATAACCAATGGAATGAACCATACATAGAGATACCTAATGATGAATCTTAAATGAACCATAAACAACCCCATTTTTGTCCTCACATCCATAAAATTCCCTTCACTGATAAAAACTAGAACTTTGTTCCTAAAGTGGATATCAACAATTTTGATGGTTTTGATCCCTCTGTTTGGGTCATCAATATGGAACACTACTTTACCCACCATGGCATTACTAATGACATGTTGAAACTTAGAGTGGGGTGTTGCACTTGGACCTAGAAAGATGGAAGTGGTGGGAATGGAATAAAAAATCCTATGGTGGCTACATAGCATGGAGTTAGTTTCTTAAGGCCATCTATGCTTGTTTTGAGCAAGATACTCACTATTTGGGGTGGTTTACCATGTTGCACCAAACAAGTTCAATAGTATAATTTATCACATCCTTTGAGAAATTAGCAATCTGTACAAGTGAATTTATTGATTCTTTTTATAAATAATGCTTCATTAGTGGCCTCAAGGAGGATATTAGAGCACAACTTATGATGCAGAAACTTGCTTCATATTTGGAGGCCTCTCAATGAGCTCAAGAAGTGGAGACAATAGCTAATGCACAATCCAAAAGACCCCTCTTTCATGCATTTCACTCACTCTTCGTAGTCCACTTCCCAAACATCTTTCCTACTTATCCCCTAAATGTAAAATAATTGTTTCCAATGGAAATGGTAGAGAATCAATGGCATGGAATATGCTATAATTAAGACAAGTATGTCCCCAATCATAAATGTAAAGAACATAAATTATTTCAAATTGATGTCACATCTTCCATGCAATCAAAAGAAATCACTATGGAAGATACATCAGAGTTAAAGGTAGAAACCATTGACCCTAGCATGCAATTATATGTGGAGCCTAAAGTTCATCAAGAACAACCCCTAATCTCCTTTCATGATTTATCTTCCATTTTCACTCCTCAAACTCATAAAATTCTTGACTAGATCAACCACAAAAAAGTGATTGTTTTGGTTAACAACGATGACAACCACAATTGTCTTCATAAGTACATGATTGAAGATTCCCATTGCTATATCAACCCGGTGTAAAAATTCCAAATGATGATATCCAATGGAGGTATGATGAAATGTGGAGGAAAATGTGGAAATGTGAAACTCCAACTAGGGAACCCTCAACTCAAAACTCATATGTTCATGACAGATATGGGTGTTTTTGATATAGCTTTTGTGGAATAATGGCTATGAACCTTGGGGTCAATCACCATGGATTTCAAGGAATATACATGAGCTTTACTAAAGAGGCTCATAAACACCCTCAAAGGGATTTAGTTATAATCCTTTGAAATCATCATCTCTCATTATATGCAGAATTTATAAAAGAAAGACCATGATACGAACCATTACACCAAAACCTCGAGGTCTTAATGAAGGTCTCCCACTAGGATATTAACATCCCACCACGCTCCACTGTCCAGAATCTGGGATGGATGTGCGCCCCTACGGTGGTGTCCACTTTGAGTCGTATGAGCCCCAGACAAACACTACAATGCTGACGTTGTCACCCGCTCTATGACTCAAACCTAGGTGGAGGCTCTGATACCAAATGATACGAATCGTTACACCAAAACCCCGAGGTGTTAGTGAAGGTCTCCCACTAGGATATTAATTGGAAACTTATCCTTGATTGTGAGGTGATTAAGTGCTCGAAAGTCAATGCAGAGGTGCCATGAACCATATTTTTTACGGACAAGAAGAACTAGTGAAGAAAAGGAACTAGTGCTTGGGAGAATAATACCTTGCTTTAGTAAGTCCCGAACGAGCATTTCAATCTCTGTTTTTTGTTGAAATGGGTAGTGATATGGCATGATGTTGGGAGGAACGCTTCCAGGAAGGAGAGGAATACGATGGTCCTCTAGCCTTGAAGGTGGAAATCCCACCGGTTCAACAAATACACCTGTATATCGATCCAAAATTTGTTGTAAATCCAAAGGAGTAGTGGAGACCGCTGAAGGTTGCATCTGAATGGAATGGAGCTAAGAGATGACACCATGTGAATTCTTTTTAAGGATTTTTTCCATGCAATGTGAAATGATGATGTTGAGAGACCCTGGTTGTAAGCCTGCCAATGTGTGCTTTTGTCCATTGGGTGAAAAATGCATCCAAATTTTAGCAAAATCCCATAAGATGGGGCTAAGTGTGCGTAGCCATTGAGCACCCAAAACCACATCACATCTACCTAAGGTCAAGGAAAAAATGTCAGAGCGCAAGTTATAATATCTCATAGAGATATGCACATTGCAACACTTCCCTTTGAAAGGTAAGGTGCCCCCATTGTCAACCATGACTTCAAAGTTGGAGCAAGGATGGACAAAACAATCAGCCTGTTTGGCGATCCGAGGGTCAATGAAGTTATGAGTGCTACTAGAATCAATGAGTATTGTAAGAGGAAGCTTCTTGAAGTAACCCCTAACCCGCATTGTTTGGGGGGTGGTGATTCTGCCTAATCATGGAGAGATATCTCTGGGTGGTCGTCCTGAGATGGAGGGTCAATAAGAGGCTCCTGAATGTCGACCTGATCATCCATTGTATCTGGAGCTTCTTCACCCATTTCAGAGGCAGGCGGACAATCCACATCCAAGAGATAGAGCTTTTGCTGAACACATCTATGTCCCCGAGTGAATTTCTCATCACAATTATAACAAAGCCCTTTTTCTCTGCATGCCTGCATCTCTGTTTCAGACAAATGCTTGATAGGAGTTGGTCGAGGAGCTGGTAGGATGGGAGGTCGTTGAGAACCCATATTTCAGAAGGAAACAAAAGTGGGTTTGGAGCATTGTTGGGATGCAATCTTAACTTATGCCAACTTAGCCAAACCTAGGGCTTCCATCATTATGTTGGGTCAGAACATTTTGACCTCAAAGCGGATTGCATCCTTTAGACCAATGATAAAACAACTCTGGTAGAAGTCATCAAGAAATCCTTCGGTGTGGTTGGATAGTTTCTCAAATTCGGTTTGATACTCTCTCACAGTGCCAATTTGGAAAAGTTTAGTGAGGGAGCCTGTGAAGTCATCAAAATCACTAGGACCAAATCGTTGCAAAAGGAGCTGGCAAAAATCTAGCAATTTTGGCTCTTCATGAGCCTTGATGTACCAACGGTACCATTGAAGAGCTTCCTGTTCCAAATGAAAGGATGCAAGTGGAACTTTGTTGACATCAAAAGTATTATGCAGACTGAAATACTATTCTGCATGATAGATCCATCCATTCGGATCAGTACCATTGAAGCGAGGAAAATCAAGCGTCAGACCATGGAAATTGCTAGAAGAAGAGAACCCATTGTCTGATGGAGACTCGAACTGTCGTTTGTTGTTCATGGCTAAATGCTCAATATGGAGGCCGAGAAATTTTTCATCCAGATCTTGGAGTTTGGTTTGGATGGTTGTAAGTGCTTCCTCCATGCTTTTTGCTCCTATGCGAGTGATAACCATAACCAGGATTTTTTTTTTGTTTTTTTTTAGTGGGTAGAAAAGCAAAAACAAAAATTGTTTCAGTAAACGATAATCTGGATTTGGGAAAAAATATGATGGGTAATTTGGGTTTGACTAAGTTTTGGACACTTTCGAATGGACAGGGAAGCAGAAAAGGAGGATTTCAGAAGCGGGGTGAAAGAATGAGAAAATTTGGTAGAGAGGGACAAAGAAGCAGAAATTGGAAAGGAACTATGTGGTAAAATTTGAAGGCGATTGGGTAAAAGTCGAAGAAGTTATGGTAAACCCTAAAAATAGACAAATTTGGGATTTCTAGATTTGGGAAGTGGAATTGGGGATAGGGTCCTAAGGAATTAAATATTCAGAATGGGATCACAGGGGTTTCAGGGAAGTTTCATGGGAAATAGAGTGAAAACAAGGGAGATATGACAATTTTTTTTTTTCCAGAATGGATCTTCTACGACGTAGAAGGGATTGGAAACAGATAGATCTGCAACGAGGCAGAAGTGAGGCAATGGACGGATCTGCAACAACACATAAGTGATCAAAAACAGTTCTGGACAGAGGAAATTTGCGATTTATCAGCTGAAAATAGATATGGACCCTACGTATGCTCAGCTTCCTAACGGTTCAGGGGATTCACTCAGACACCAATGTTGTATGACGGCTTGCATATTTGGGCTGTACCCCTCACTCCCCAACTCAAGTAAAACTGATACCCACTTTTCCACAAACGAGAACTCTTGGTTTACCTCACGGATGGGAATTAGTCAATCAGGTAGGGGTCGTTTCCCTTTTCACTGGCAGGTCCTCTCAATGTGCCAGCTACTTCGGGGTTCCTATGGTACTCCTCACAATGAGTTTTAGGTCTTATTCCCAAGTACTTCCCACAGTTAAGCGGGTAGGGATTATTCTTAGTTCCGAACCTGCAATAGATGCGAAAAAAAATTTTGGCAGAAATTTCACCCAACGAGCCCAATAAAGTGCTCTTATACCAAATGTGAAGAACTTGCAACAATTAATTGATGAAATACATGATATATTAGATCACAAAATATTTTTATTGATCGCAGGCCACTTCGAGGGGGAAACCTCCTTTGAGCAAGCTTAATACAAAATAGCTTCACAGTGCCTTCATTGGCCTCAACACAAACTTATATACTATGTCTAGGCACCAATACTATGGGTCAAAACCATGGGCCAATACAAACTATGGATCAACAAATACTACGAGACGAATTACAAAGCATATGCATCCAACAACAATAATACAAACTATGGATCAACAAATACTATGGGATGACTTACGAAGCATATGCATCCAACAACAATATACTGACAAAGTAAAGAGAAGGGTTGACATGGGTTCGTAATAGACCACTTGGCATTATTTCCCAATTCAATGCCATGTAGGTTATGGACAATCTCTTATAAGAAATACTCCCTAACTTGTAGTAGTTTTTGAACAAACATCATTAGGTATTTGAGACACAAACTGTTTTATCCCCACCAAGAGGAGAACATGATCATGGTACTCTATTGATTTCAGGTAGTCAATCACTGAATGTGCATTCTTATAGACACCCTTTTTCACAAAAGAATGAAATTCAAAATATTATTCATGAATTGTTTGAGGAAAGTGGCATACGTCCTAGTACTAGACCTTATTCATCACCAATGGTTGTGGTTTTAAAAAAATAAGGCATGTGGTGCATGTGCCCAAAATTTTGTAATCTCAATAAGCTAACAATAAAGGATAAATTCCCAATTTGAACTTGATCAACGCCCTCTTGGATGAGCTTCATGATTCCATTTTCTTCACCAAACCAGGGATAATTTTAAGGACCCATACTTATTTAAAAGTGTATAAACCTTGGCGAATCTTACCAATTCTTAAAATGTCAACTATAAAATATTTGGCGATATTTTTCTAAAATTATTTCAATTTCTAAGGATTTTATATAGTTTATATAATAATTTGGCGATTTGTAGACTGAAAAAAGTTGACCCCATCAAAATTGGGCGAAATGGGGCTTCAAAAAATGCAAATTGGCAAATCTTTTTTTTGAAAAAAACATGGAAAAATATCCCATGGGCTAAATTTCACCCCTAAAATTATCCTTGCACCAAACTTGACTGTCACTCTAGATACCACCAAATCAAAATGAAGAAAGTGGGCATCTCCAAGATCTATTTCCACACACATGAAGGCCATTATGAATTATTGTGATTTCTTTTGGACTTTGCAATGCCCCATCCACCATCTAGAGTCTCATGAAAATTAACTTTAGTCCCTTCCTATGTCTTTTTGTTTCGATATTCTTTGTTGATATCTTCATCTATAGTGAATATTGGCAGCCCCTTTTGGAACATCTTGATAAACTACCACAACTACTTAGAAACAGTCAAGTATTTCTAAGTGGTCCAAATGCACTTTTGGTGCTTCTGAGGTCAAATACTTGGTCCCATTGTTATTAAACATGGATCTGAGTGGATTCCAAGAAAATTTGAGGCTATCCAAGACAAGCCACAACCCAAAACACTGAAAATCTAACATGGCTTCCTAAGGATTACATGTTACTACATAAAGCTTCTGTAGAATTAAAAGAATATTGATACACCATTAACATATCTGCTAAATCCTAATTCCTTTGTCTTGACCAAGGCCACACAACATGCCTTTCCATATTTAAAATAATTTGTGCACCAAACCGGTCTTAGTGGTATCTAATTTCAAAAACAATTTTGTATTGGAATGTGATGCATCAGGCCATAGTCTAGGAATAGTAATATACAAGAAGCGTGCCCCTTGGCATTCATTAGCAAACAATTATGCCATCATATGTTAGGTAAATCCACTTATTATAATGAGATGATGGCCATCCTTAATCCACTTTAAACTTGGTTCCCCTATCTTATTGGAAGACACTTTCATATCAAAATAGATCATCACAGTTTGAAGTATTTTTTGGAACATAGGTTGTAGTCTCCATAGCAGCACAAGTGGGTGACTAAGATGTTGGGGGTATGATTATGAGATAATCTATAAAAATGGAAACTACATTATTGTGGAATATTCCTCTTCCATGAAATATGAGGAATATGGATGTATATTTGTTATATCCTCTCCAGTACCATAATGGTTAGTAGAAGCATGCCATGAATGGTTGACCAATGATAGGTGTCCTAGATCATCAAATGACTTCAATCGGACACGAATCCTCTCAAAATATACACAATTAAACAAGAGACATTGTGGTATAAAGGCCACCATTTTTTCTACCAAATTCAGTTGAACACAAGATACTTGAAGAGTTGCTTTCATCTCATATAGCAAGTCATTCACGATTTAAAAAACTCGTGAACGCACTAGACAATCTTTATATTGGGGAAGAAGAAAAGGGATATGTACATACTTTTGTGATTGAATGTGACATATGTCAAGGGAACAAAGGTGATACAATGAAGAATCTAATGGCCTTGCAGCCATTTCCAATCCCAACAACTATTTAGATGAACATGTCCATGGATTTTATGCTATATCTTCCAAAATTAGGAAAAAAAAAATAATCATGTGCCCTGCAACACTCCTTTACTCTAGAAATTGTTACCCAAGTTTTTATGGATCAAAATTTTAGGCTCCATGGTATAACCACTTCCATTGTGTCATCTAGGGATTCCACATTCACTAGCAAATTTTGGAAAGAGTTGTTCAAACCAAAAGGAACCCAATTGCAAATGAGCACAACTTATCATCCACAAATGGATGGGTAGATAAAATTAGTGAACATATGTCTAGGAACCTATTTGAGATGTTTTTCCCTAGAAAAGTAGCATTAGTGGGTACGGTTGCTACCTTTGGTTGAATAGTCCACTTATCATTATGCTATAAAAATGACCCATAAGAAGAAGAATATGGCCATCAACCACATTCAATGGTTTCATATATAATAGGGACCTGAATGTTGCATCCAATGAATAATATGCTTCACAATCACAAAAACATTCTCCACACACTTAAGGAAAATTTGGTTATGGCTCAAAATTGCGTGAAACAATATGGAGACCAACATCGCTCATATGTTCCTTTGATGTATGGCATCAGGTTTTCCTTCATCTCCAACCCTATAAGCAAACATATCTCAAATCTAAAGGTCATCAAAAGTTGACACTAAATTTTTATTGCCCATATCAGATTATACAATGCATTAAACATATGGCTTATAAATTATCCATTTTTAGCATACTCCAAGATCCACCCATTATTTCATTTTTTTTGTTTGAAGAAGGTTATGGGGTAGGATTGATGAGTTCAAACTACCTTACCATAACTCAATGAAAAAGGATCCATTTGGATCCAACCAAAATCATTTTTGGGCACCTAAGAGCATCACCTCTCCTAATGCACTATCTAAGAAGTTCTCATTCAATGAAAGGATATGCAACCATAAGATGTTACTTGGGAATTGTCGACCATTTTGCAATAGTTTCACCAGAGTCTATCCTTGAGGAAAATGTTTCTTTTGAGGGGGTGGGAATGTTAGGGTCCTACCCTAATCCCTCCACTTTGAGTATACATAGGATTACTTTATTTATATATGAGGCCATCTTCTTTGAATAAGGCCTATTATATAGTTATTCAATGTAAAATGGTCTCTTTACTAATTAAGACCCAATAGGTGGTCAACCCTCTTTAATATTGGGACTAGAAGTAGTTAGGTTTTTTATATTGATGCACTATATATAGAATAAAAGGTTGTGTAATGCACCAAGGGTTGTTATTGTATTTGGAGCTATGCTCATAGGATGTTTCCCCCTTGAAGACGCAAGTGAACATTGCTCTCTCTTTTGGACATCACTAATACAAGGCTTCTTTCTCGAGCTCTATTTAATTCTCTCTTGTATTTATTGTTCAACACTTGCATCCTGTTGCATTTTGTTATTTTTCTCTAAAATTCTAGGTTTAAGTATGTTGCACCTCTTTGTGATGATAGGGTGTTCCCATGAAGATGGGTAACACTTTTTGGCAAATAGAGGGCATGAGTATGGAAAAAAAATAGCTCGATCAAGCATTTGTCAAGCCCTTGATTGAGATTTTAAATAGCTTGATCGAGTTATTGTCATTAGTAAAAAATAAAGAAAATGTTGTGGGAAGACTATAGAAAGTAAAAAGTAGCTTGATTGAGCTTTTGAGTTAACCATACATAAAACCTCAATCGAGGTATTTAAAAAATGCATGTAAAATCTCGATCGAGGGTTTTTAAAACCTCGATCAAACTAATATCTTGATCGGGGGTTTTAAAATAGGATTTTAGCCCCCTTTTTTGCAGATTTAATTTTACTAACCCCTTTTCCAAGCCTAAACCTTGTCCTGAGATGCACCTTAGGTGGCGTAATTCATACATATAGATTCATCAACGAATCGCCTAGCCATTGGCATATAATTTACGGGATCCTAAGTTCATATGATAAATTTTTTGAATTTTCTTTTCAAACTTACTCTTACAAAACCATGTACACAAATTCGAATCAACGCAAAGAAAAATCAACCACATAAAAAGTACACAACCAAAAAATACATACACCCCAGATCAACGCATCCTCTTCAACAAGGTATTTTTTTCGATTTTTGTAACTAGTAAAAAAAAATTTACGTGTACACACATGTACAAAATGCGATTAAAATTTTCAATGGCCAGTTTTGAAAATTAATAAAAAAATATAATTTCTAAACATAAATTACAAAACATTATGTACGCCTCAGTGCATTTTGTGTAGATTATATTCATTTTTTTCAAAAATTATGCATTTATCACTAATTTATTTTATGAGCACACAAGCCACTTGCTAACTTATTTTGAAATTTACAGGAACAAACCTATCATTAAATGCAATTTTGGCATATTAAATAATATTATTATTTAAAACATATATATAGGTGAAAAGACAACATAATTCCCTACAATTTGTTTTTGTTGCATGTCAGAATTCATAAGGCATACATGAGTTTCGAGGGATTTTATTCAATAAATGAGTAAAAAATTAAATTTTCACTGTCACTTTTGGCCAAAACGTGTTACCCTTCTTTGTGGATTCACTCTACATCCTTGGGTGTTGAATTCTAGTCTTCAACCAGACTACCATTCACAAGCCTTTCTTCTTGGCACTACCTCCCACAATGCTTCTTCTAGAAATCAAAAGATGAAATGACCCACTTGGGTCTCCTTGCTACCACAGTTGCATAGGAGTTGAATTTACAGAACCTAGTCCTCACAAGCAAACTAATTTTCATAATTTTGCAACTTATTGATCATGAAATGAACTTCACTCTTATACCACTTGGTGCACATTGAACAAAAATGCAAATGAAACAAAACTAGATATGGACACAATTAATAACGTAAACACACAATTAATAATGTAAACATTTTCAAACAAAAGGAAAGTAATAGAATTGAACTCTTTATTGAATAGTACAACCAATATCATCCCATGGATTACAATCTGGAGGTCTAAGTCTCTCCACAACTTGTACAATTAAAACATGGCAAGGTCATACTGCAATTACTTGGTGTCAAACTCCAAGAGCATGAAATTGGCATTTTATTTCTTATCCTTCTACTGCAAATCACTAGATTTGAACCCTTCTTCAAGCAAATTTATCAAAATTATAATTTCCCCTCAATTATTCAGTTCTTGTGGAAGTTGAATAGTCCCTATATGATTCATATTCACCAACAATATCTCTATGAATCCCCATTGGTATCATGGTGTCAACTTCTCTTAGACTGCTTCCATATTTTGTTTCATACAACTATATTTTACCTTCCATAGCAATGTAGCCAATGAAGATAGAACTCCATTGTCTTTACTTTTTCAACAGCATGAACTCATTTTGTAGCTAAAGAACACTAAAGTTTC
The DNA here is from genome assembly GCA_027924585.1 of Larix kaempferi. Classification (NCBI taxonomy): domain Eukaryota; kingdom Viridiplantae; phylum Streptophyta; class Pinopsida; order Pinales; family Pinaceae; genus Larix; species Larix kaempferi. Next base: position 1,851,834 of record BSBM01000738.1, read on the forward strand.
ATGTTTCCTCTCTTTTATAGCAATGCCAACTTCCTTATTCCCTCCTATTGAGAAAAGAAACAAACAATGCAAAATATAAATCAATCTTTGGATGTTGATTATGTGATCCCAAGGATTCTCCTAGGTTAAGAAGACTCCTGGCAGTAAAATGTAAAACTAGGGTGATTCTTGATGTGGAGAAAGATTAAGAAATGAAAGAGGCACATATCATTGTTCTGTGCATGTTAGGCTATCATGTGGCATCACCACTAGATTTTTCTATTTAAATTTACTTCGGTAGTTTTATGTAGAAGCATCTTCCTCATTCATTGTGACAGTGACAAGCTCAAAGCATTTCCCATTTCACATTTGAGAATTCTCATTCATGCAAGAAACATAGAGATTGGGAAGAGGGAAATCAATTCTTGAATCATCAAGTCCCAACCTTGATTGATGAATATAGTCTTTGTAGGGTCTAAATATTATTTCCAAATATGAAGCTTGGAGATGGAGGACAAGAGCACTTTTTGTCACTTTGTCCTCCACTTGAATTCTAGAAATGCATTGAGGGTAATTTTCCTTAGAGCTCGACACATGATAACAAGGATCTATGTTTTTTGGAAACTGCTGCAACTGATATTAAAAATAATAATTTAACCTCCTTTATGATGGTAGGTTAAGTAGTCACGAGTAAATTTGAACCCAAAATCTAATGGCATATTTGTTTGAATTTTGACAACGCTCTGTTTAAGATCCAACAAAGTATTCTTTTTTTAAACGTCAGTAAAACTTTGCCGGATATCCGACAGGGACAACTCGTTGTTGTATAACCGACAACGCCTCGTCGAATAACCTACACATTTCTTTTAATCAATAATTTGAATAACTAACGACAATGTCGTCGCATACCTGATAACATTTACTTACCAGAAGGTTGGATAACCGATCAAATAAACATCGAATATCTGACACATTCGTATTCGATTAACCAACAAAGTCAATGTCGAATATCCAACAAATAATCCCTCCCTCATTGTCAAATATCCGACAACATTTATTTACTAGAAAGTCCGATAACTGACCAAATAAACATTAAATATCCGACACATCAGTAGTCGATTAACCGACAAACAATCCCTCCCTAGTTGTCGAATAACCGACATGTTTGTACCACATCCCAACAAAAAAATCCGACGACATTTTCCATCGGAGGTATAGCAACCTCGTCGAAGCTAGTAGAGTTGTCGTCAGACATTCGACGATATTGAGAAATTTAATATATATATATATATATATATATATATATATATTCCCAGCTAAGAGACATTGTTTATGAATGGTTACAAATTCCATCTATCCTCACTGGAGCTGGCATTGTACCACTATCCTCACTTGAAATGATTAATTCATGAACGAGTGAGGGAATATATTCATCTAGGGTAAAAAAATTGATGGCACAATTACGAGCAGAAGATGGCTCTAATATTGAGCGAATTTTTTCAAATTTCAACGTAGTCTCTTATAGTGTTGTTTATGGTTCCAATTAGTTCTTTGAGATTTCTTAAACAATCCTCTCACATATTTTTGCATATTATATAAACATACTATCTCCCTTCTTCCATACCTCCTAAAGAAGAGCATAGTGAAGAAGCTCTAAATTTGTCATCTCAAAAGTTTCTTCCAAGCCCTTCAATGTTGTTTTATGGTTGGTTTGATCCAAATATTTTGTGTGTCTAATGAATGATATGATTTCCATTAATGTCACAAATCAATTTTGGCCAACCTATCCATCAATTCACAAATTCCAAATTGTCGCTAATGACATATTGAAGTACTTGACACCAAAGGAGTTACTTGAAGATATATGGATTCCATGGATACCTTTGACATGGAGTGTATAAGGGTCGGATATTAGACTAAAACAATGTCTAAGGGTCAGATATATCGATTCCATGGCTACCTTCGATAATATCACCTCAATAACTAACAAATATTTGAGGATGTAACAATGTATTTTTCTATTCATGTTCGACTACAATCATTCCCGAAAACACAATCAACACAGCTAGTAGAAAAATACAATGAAGAGAGCATAATTACAACACAACTTAGTGGGAAGCATTAGCTTTGGTTTATAAATTGCAAAAAAATGACATTACTTGTTGTACAATTTGTTTAACTTTTATGTGGATCACCAATCCCTAAGTGTGACTTTCACATGTTTGTAAAATTGAATAGGGCCCATGATGGACCCAATCAACTATCATGAATTAATAGTGGTTAAATGGATAAGACCGGGGAGGGTGACTTCCTCAATGCTAATTTTTCTGAGGTTCACATCACCTTGGGGTATCTAAATGATATACTTCATATCTTTCGGCATGGAAAGACACAGTAAGATGTAACAAAATTCCAATGGAGAATTTTAATGCAAAAGTGCTAAGGTTCAAATTGGTCACATAATTATTATATTGAGTTGGAATAGATGGTACTCTTCATCAATGTGTAACATCATATGAGATGGAGTATTTGATAGTAGAATCCCATACAAGCAATGTTGGAGGACATTTCCCCACCACTAGAATGTCATATATATTTGTGGAACTTTGGTGGTTGGCCACACATGAATTCAAATATTCTTTCAAATGAGTCAAGAGATGTGCACTGTGCTAGAAGGAATGCACACACATTTTTATTTGGATTTATAATGAACTCCACCTAATCCTTCCAATGTATCCTTTTGAGCATTGGGAAATTGAATTTATCAAATTTTTTGTGTGATCAAAGAAAACATAATTTCAATATATCATTGTAATGAGGACCATGTACACTAAGTGGGTAAATTCCCCATATATTTGAGTGGGCCCATATAAAGAAACAACTAAGTTTTTTTTAGAATGTGCTTTTTAGGTTCGTATGTCCATTACAAATCACTTCTAACCAAGGGACTCATTAAATAGGGAATATCGTCATTGGAACCACAAATCAAACCAGCATATTGAAACCACCTACGACTCTAGCCCTAAAAGGTATGGTATTTTCATATCCAACCTTAGTCCTTGACTCCTTCATGAAATTTCTAGTGGCTCATATAATACAATTGGTTCCAAGTCTACTATTAAACATATGGAGCCACAAAGGGATGGAACTTATGTGTTATTCAATTTCTTATTGGTTATGAATGGGATGAGGAAAGGTATGACTTGGGACAACCTATTCTGTATCTGGGAGGGTGTAGTGTGCCTAAGTTGAACCCTAATAAATGTGATAAACCACCTAAGATTATAGATTCCCAAAGAAAGAATGGAAATGTAGTAAAAGGTCAGAACAAGAGTTATTAGTCAAATATTGATACCTCGTTCTCCATCTAGATTACAAAGTCGGTCCACTTTTTTCTTTGTAATTGTTTTTTTCAGATGGTGTTGGATGCCAGCCATGTTTCTCCTCCTATAAAACACATGACACATGGACTAGTTAAACTAATTATTATGCAATCATTTATTTTTTTCTAGGAATTAAAAATAATATCATTTCACAAAAGTACAGATCAAGGCCTATAGACCTTTATGGCCACTATGATGCATGGCATGAAGTTTGGAAAGCCTATCCTTGGAGGCCTTGTCTTTATTTAACTATGCACAAATAAAGCATAAAAATCGTTTAATAATTTTGATATAATGTTATGAGAAAATTTAATTACCTAGGTACTCTCCTCTTCAGAATTCCTCCATGCATCTGACTTCTCATATGATTTTACAAGTTCTTTCCATAATTTAAGACTTACATCAATTCACTCTTTTTAGCCTTTGGTCGGGCAAGATTTTTTTATCTTCTTTGTTTAGTTGCACTAGAATCGCTTGCAATTTTGAGACCTTTGTTTTTTTTGTCTTCTTTATAGACCAACCTATGCCAAATTCAGTCTCCATGTCATGGATGACTGCTTTCTGTAGGTGCATCAATATATTTGAGAATGACAAATGTAGATGATTTTTGAACCGTTGAAGGCTTGATTCCTTCAACCTGTTCACAAAATATTTTCAAGTATGGGAAACTTTAGGCATCATAATCATGTAATCTCTAGTATGGGAAACTTTATCCAGTTTTGGAAAGAATATATATTGTATAGGGTAGGTTTTAGTGGTGATAAATGGACCTATTGTCTACAAGAGCACTAACATAAAGACATTGAGCACAGTGAGATACTTTGTTTGGAGGACTTGGAGCTTGATGTGATGTCATGATTGATGATTTTGGATACATGCGTTTCTTGGGAATGTGTTGTGATGATGTACTTGGATGTTCACTTGTATGATACGAATGACAAAGTGGCCAGCTTTGGTTGGAATTGACTTCTTATAGCTAGGGGGGACTTATTCGGATGAAATTTCCTTCCTGTTGTTTTGAAGGACAAATATTTCAGTTAGTGAACCCAGGAGTGGTTGTTTAATGGAAAAACCCTTGTGTGCTTGAGATGAACACTTGCACATGTGAAGGATTTGATGGGTTGAAACCTAGTTTATCTTGTGATCGTAAGAGTGTGGTCTCACTTATGATAGGTACTAAAGATACTTCATTGATGGCAAGTATAAATACCTCATTGAGCTCTTCTTTGTTTCGAGAATAATTTAATATTATATGTTTAACAGGGCCAACCACATGAAGGTGGAAGTTCTTATGGCCCCTACCTTCCCCACACATCACTCTCAATTCCCCATACCAATGCATGTACATGAAAGAAAATTAAATTTATGTGCAAACATGCGGATTTCATCATAAAGAAACATTTACCATACATTCATTAAAATATAACATTCATTAATCCACTCATTCATTCAGTAGTAAACAATAAATGCATGACATTATAGTATCAAAAATAAGTATACATAGTGTTTCTTCAGTCACTTCTTTCTAGGTTTTTTCTTTTGAAACAATCATCAAGAAACTCATCTTCTACAACTTGTTGTTCAGTTCTTGTGGCATCTACATCTTGCCATGCTTTCTTCCTAGTAGAGTACTCGCGACGTGGATGCTACTGCAAGGGGTCCATATTTGCTGCAATAATGTAAAAATGTTACATTGATATTTTTTTATTATAATGACAAGTATTTCATTAAAAAAACATTACACAGTTGTTTTTTAACTAATGTGGCCAAATCATGTACTTCATATTCCTGTCTAGGCTCATCTTGTATAGTATGATCCTTTACATGCTCTACATTTGAAACATGAAAAGGTACAATTAATATTTGTTAAGTTTATACTAATTTGACTAGCAAGATCACTGAAAGAAACACAATCACAAGATAGACAAAGATTTACCCTGGGAAACCCTCATGGGGTAGAAAACCCAGCAAAGCTTTCCTCAATATAGATGATCAACCAATACAAGATGTAGAAACCAAACAAGAGCTCTTCCTCCTCCTATGCAGACCTCTCTCTCACTTGTGCACTACTTCCAAGTGGATGAATGAATGAGATAAGTGAGGAACATCCTCCTCTACTTATACTTGTTTTTCGACTGACTTTTTACCCTATGGGGCCGACCTCTCCTAGGAGAGTCTAATAACCCTCAAATAACTAACTCAGGGCCGACCTCTCCTAGGAGATCTAATAATCCTATTTACCACAATCTCGCGAAGGAATAAACATCTCCGGATACATAACAAAGTCCCATCGGAGGAATGAAACATCTCCGGAATAATAAAGTACAAATATAATATTCTTTGAAGTTACAATATTTCAATACTCCCCCTTAACGAGAAGGATATTATAACAACATATACAGGAGCAAGGAGTCATTAACTACATGATACATGATACATCTATAAATCATTGGAAGCTTTCTTTAGTAACTCAACCAGTTACTGGAACATCTTCAAGATCTTTAATACTGGAACATCAACAAGATATTCAATACTTAGTCTTCATCTTCTGCAGCACTCGAACAGCTACAGTAGCATCATAATTTGGATCCTCTCGATCAAAATCATCGTCATCACATGATCATCAGCATCGTCATCACACGATCATCAACATCCGCATCTAGATCATCATGATCAACATCATCGTCATCTAGATCATCACGATCAACAACATTGTCATCTAGATCATCACGATCAACAGCATCGTCATCTAGATCATCATGATCAATAGTATCGTCATCTAGATCAGCATCATCATCATCTAGACCATCACGATCAACATCATCGTAGCAACATACCCTACAATACACATGATCCATTTAAGACACCATAACATGTATGGGGACGATGCAATCCACTCGTCAACTTAGACAAAGTCTAAGGACCATTTTTCGAAGACATATGTCTATGGATCAATTTAGGGACCAAAGTCCAGGGATGATACAATCCCCTCTCATCCACTAGGGACCACTTCTTGGAGACATCTGTCTATGGATCAATTCAGGGACCGAAGTTCGGGGATGATACAATCCCCTCTCATCCACTAGGGACCACGAAGACATATGTATGCAGATCAATTCAAGGACTGAAGTCTGGGGATGATACAATCCCCTCTCATCCACTAGGGACCACTTCTCGGATACATTTGTCTACGGATCAATTCAGGGACCGAAGTCCGGGGATGATACAATCCCCTCTTGTCCACTAGGGACCACGGAGACATATGTCTGTGAATCAATTCAGGAACCAAAGTACGGGGATGATGCAATCCCCTCTCGTCCACTAGGGACCACTTCTCGGAGACATATGTCTACGGATCAATTCAGGGACTAAAGTTTGGGGATGATACAATCCCCTCTCGTCCACTAGGGACCGCTTCACAGAGACATCTGTCTACGGATCAATTCAGGGACCGAATTCCGGGGATGATACAATCCCCATCACATACATTTTGAACTAGTTGTTCCGGGATGATGCAATACCCATCACATACATTTTGAACTAGTGGTTCCAGGATGATGCAATCCCCATCACGTACATTTTGAACTAGGCATTCAGGGACGATGGAGTCCAATCATATCAACTAGGTACCATATACTGACCTCACCGTCAGATTAAGTAGCCTCATCATTGATACAAGTATCCATATCAATACATGTATCCACATCATCGATACAACATCCTCATCAATACAGTATCCACATCAATGATATAGTATCCTCATCAATACAATATCCACAGGTATCCTCATCATTGACCTTATCGTCAATATAGGCAATCACATCATTGATACAGGTATCCACATCGATACCAATATCCAAAGATATCTTTATCGACCATATCACTCCCCCTTTCGAGGAGGGTCCTTTTGAACTACACCAAGATTGTCTCGGAAATACTCAAACTTTACTCGAGACAGAGGTTTGGTCAACACATCAACAACTTGTTCATCAGTGCCTACATACTCGAGATTGATATCTCCTTTCTGCACCATATCCCGTATATAGAAATATAGGATCTCTATGTGCTTTGACTTATCATGGAATACTGGATTCTCTGTCATTTTGATACAACTCTGGTTGTCACACAGGATCACAATGGGGTCCATATCTAAGTCAAACAATCCTGATAACAACTTCCAAAGCCATACCGCTTTGCAACTAGCAGAGCAGGCATCTATATATTCCGCTTTAGCTATGCTGAGAGCCACACTTGACTACTTCCTTCTAAACCAAGAGATCATGGCAGATCCCAGACAATAACATCCACTCGATGTATTCTTCCTGTCTGATATGCTTCCTTCCCAATCAACATCTGTGTAGCCATACAATCTGAAGTCATGATCTCCTCGATAATATAGGCCAAAATCTATCGTACCCTTTAGGTACCTCATCACATGCTTTGCAGCAATCAGGTGAAAGCATCTAGGTTCCACTAGATACTGACTCAGGGTGTTCACCGCAAAGCATATGTTTGGCCTGGTATTTGTTAGATACATTAATGACCTAATAATTTGTTTGTACAGAGTCACATCCACTAACTCTGAAGAGTCATCAACTAACAGCTTCAAGTTGGAATCCATGGGAGTGTCCATGGTTTTGCAATCCAACATATAGAATCTTTTCAAGATTCCCACAACATACTTTCCTTGGTTGAGAAAGATTCCATCTGTTCCTTGCCACACTTCCAGTCCTAGGAAGTAGTGCATCAATCTGAGATCTTTCATCTCAAACTCTAATGAGAGCTTCTTCTTGCACTCGATAATCTGTTTCTCATTTCCAGTAAAAAATAGCTCAGCCACATATAGAAACAATATGAAAGGGTCATCATCCATAACCTTGAGATAAAGATTAGGATCAGCTTTACTTTTGGTAAATCCCAAGCTTGTCAAGAAACTGTCAATTCTTCCATACCAAGCTCTGGGAGATTACTTCAACCCATACAAAGCTTTCTTTAGTTTGCATACATGGGTTCTTTCATCTTCCACCTCAAATCCTTGAGGTTGTTCTATGTACACTTCCTCCTCAATTACACCATTCAGGAAAGTTGTCTTCACATCCATCTGGTGTAATTCCCACTCCATCATGGATGCAAGCGCCATGATGGTTCTAATGAAAGTGTACCTTGCAACTGGTGCAAATGTCTCTTCATAGTCAATTCCCTCTTTCTAGGAGAATCCTCTGGCCACAAATATTGCTTTATATTTTTCAATGCTACCACCCGCAACATGTTTTATTTTGTATATCCATTTGGAGGATACCACACTTTTGTCTTTAGGCTTAGGAACTATCATCCCAAACATCATTCTTCATTATTGACTGGTATTCCTCTGTCATTTCCTCTACCCACTCTTTCTTATGAACTGCCTCTTCATAACTAGTAGGTTCTTGATCTACAAGATCACACATCAAAGCCATATAGTTGGAGAAGGGATTTGGTTTCTTTCTCACTCTAGTGGAGCCTTCAGGAGATCCATAATTTTATGCTCCTAGTATAATATCTCTTTCCCATGCTGGCTTTCTTTTCCTTGAAATGTTTGAAATGGGGGGTTCTCGTGGTTCTATCATATCATGGTCTTCAGGTGTTACATCTTCAGGGATGGGAGCAGTCTCTGCAATTATGGGAGGTGCATCTTCTTCGTATACTTCTTCATACTGGCATTTCCTAGATTTCTTGAGAGCTATCTCTTCATCAAATGTCACATCCCTACTAATCTCCATGTGGTGAAATCCTGGGATGTATATTCTGAATGCCTTGGATGTTTCACAATATCCAACAAATATTCTCTTCTTTCCGGAAGGGTCTAATTTAGTTCTTTTTTCTTTTGGAATGTGAATATATATAGGACACCCAAATATCTTGAGGGGCTTACCTCAGGCTTCTTCCCTATAAACACTTCTTCTGGGGTCTTGAATTCAAGAGCACTATGAGATAGTCTATTCTGCACATAGACTGTTGTCTTGGCTGCTTCAGCCCATAGATACATAGATAGGTCTTGATCATGTATTATTGTCTTCACTGCTTCCATAATGGTTCTATTCTTTCTTTCCGCAACACCATTTTGTTGAGGATTGTAGGGAGTGGTTAACTCCCTCTCGATTCCAGCTTCTTTACAAAAGACTTCAAATATTTTGAAGTGTATTCTCCACCATTATTTGTCTTGAGTATTTTGATCTTCTTTTCTGAAATATTTTCTATCAATGCTTTGAACTCCTTGAACTTTCCAAAGACTTCATTCTTCCCTTTTAGAAAGTATATCCAAGTCTTTCTGGAGTAGTCATCAATAAATGTAAGGTAGTATTCATATCCACTCAAAGATATGGAGGGCATTGGTCCACATACATCTGAATGAATCAATTCCAAAATACTCTTAGTCTTTGTTTCACTCTTTGGAAATGGGTTCTTGATATTCTTCCCTTTTGTACATCCTTTGCATGAGCCATCATGATAAATCTTCAAATCTGGTAGTCCTATGACTACTTTACTCACATGAGGTAGTGCTTTGTAGTTAATATGAGCAAGCCTCCTATGCCATAGTTCACTAGGGCTAGTGGCTTCATGAACAAGGAAAACTTTTGGATGTCCCTTGAGTTTGTATAGACCTCCTTCCTCTTCACCAATAGCAATTGGATCCTCAATTGATTTTCCTTTAGACCACATGAGTACTTGTCCATCTATGAATGCAACCCTGAACCTTTCTTATCTAGAGCTGAGATAGAAAGTAAGTTCTTCTTCAATCCTGGGACATATAATATCTCTTTCATCTTTAATGGTGTTCCTGAATCAAGCTTGTAGCTTGCTTCACCAATTCCCTGGATTGGATATTGATAGTCATCTCCTGGAGATACCTTTTGTGGAGAGGTCTTCTCTTCAAGTTTTGTAAGAGTTTTCTTTTGACCTATCATGTGCTTTGAAGCACCACTATCAATGAGCCATGTATTTTCTCCAGGTTTTACAGTCCTAGAGAGTGCAGAGAATAGAACATGTTCTTCTGCATCTTCTTCTTCTATTCTAGCCCTTTTCTTCTGAGGCCTTTCCTCTTCTTCTTCTTCTTCACTTTCATCTTCTGCTAGGTGTGCTTGATGTCTTTTATGGTGGAATCCCTTCTTCTTTTCCTTTGAAGGACAATTCCTAGCAATGTGTCCTATTTTATGACAATTGAAACATTGGAATGTGGAATACTTTCTTCCTTGAGTAGTTCCTCTTTTCTTCTGAAATATTTGTGGAGGTTGAGACTCCTCGTGACTATCATTCTTGAAGTAAGGTTTATTCCTTCTTCTCTTGGTGTGGGTGGCCAAGGCTTGGTCACCTTCTTTGAGCAAGGATTCTCTGTTGGAAACCCTGGCTTCTTCTTGGATGCAATCTTCCCATAGCACATCAAACTTCATGCTCTCTTTTCTGGCACACATGGTTTGGATAAATGACTCCCATGGTCTAGTGAGACCATTTAGAGCAATCATGACTAGTTCATCTTCATCAAGGGTATCTCCAATGGAATCTAGTTGTTCCTTGAACTGGGAAACCCTTGAGAAATAATCTTGAATGGATTCTCCTTGATTCATCTTGGTGCTCTTCAATTGAGCTCTCAAGTTCATCTTCCTATTGATGTTCTTTCCTTCATACATTCTGGAAAGGGCATTATACATTTCCTTTGGGGTCTTCTTGGATGCCACTTGGGGAATCAAGTGGTCTTTTATAGAATCAACAATGATTCTCTTTTCCCTAATCAAGTCCTTCCTATACTTCTCTTTGGCTTCATCTTCTTCAGGTTCTGCAATTTCATCCTTGATATATTGGTCAAGATCATTCTCTTCAAGAATGAGACCAATCCTATATTTCCATGCCCGGAAATTCTCTATACCCTCTAGCTTATATTCAAGCTTAGTGCTTGGAGCCATATTATTCAGGGATTGAATTTTCTCAGGAGATAGAATAACACTTACCAAGAGATGTGCTTGATTGAGTTGAAGGTTCTGATGTGTTCTGCTTCTGAAAACTTCAACCTTTCACCTTCCGAATCTGCAACAGAATTTCTGGCTTTCTGGTCTTCTCTTTTCTGGTTTTCTAGTGCATGGGTTCGCAGCTTTTTTGGTTCACTGGTGCGCGGCTTTTCTAGTTCTCTGGTTTTCTGGTTTTTTGCACTTTTGTTCAAACTAGGGTTTGAATTTCTCGGAGTTCTACCCAACCAAAAACCTCGATCCAGGTCTCAAAAATTTGATTTTGAGGAGGGCTATCCAGCCATGCAATCAGAATCCAAAAATTCCAACTTTTGCAGAAACCCTAATTTTCACTGGAGGAGGAGGAGAGAGAGGTATTTTCACCTTGTGAAAGATGTCCTATTCAGGCTAGCTCTGAAACCATGTTAAGTTTATACTAATTTGACTAGAAAGGTCACTGAAAGAAACACAATCACAAGATAGAAAAAGATTTAACTTGGGAAACCCTCATGGGGTAGAAAACCCAGCAAATCTTTCCTCAATATAGATGATCAACCAATACAAGATGTAGAAACCAAACAAGAGCTCCTCATCCTCCTATGTATACCTCTCTCTCACTTGTGCACTACTTCCAAGTGGATGAATGAATGAGATAAGTGAGGAACATCCTCCTCTACTTATACTTGTTTTTCGACTGACTTTTTACCCTATGGGGATGACCTCTCCTAGGAGAGTCTAATAACCCTCAAATAACTAACTCAGGGATGAACTCTCCTAGGAGATTCTAATAACCCTCAAATAACTAACTCAGGGATTAACTCTCCTAGGAGATATAATAACCCTAGTTACCACAATCTCTTAGAGGAATAAACATCTTCGTATACATAACAAAGTCCCATCGGAGGAATGAAACATCTCCGGAATAATAAAGTACAAATATAATATTCTTTGAAGTTACAATATTTCAACAATATTCACCATTTTCAATGCAATATTTTAAATTGTAGCAGATGAATACATTCATTACTAGGACTCGAATCATGATCTTCGATGGGTTGTTCTCCATCCTCGATAATAAGTGGATTGTTGCTTTTCTGCTCAAAACAAAATCAATATTTTATGGAAAATATTTATAATGAATATATTTCACAAGTAATCAATCTTAATTAAACTTCATTTATTTTATATACCTACACACAAGATGGATCACCGGAATACTGTGTTTTCCCAGACAAGCTTTTTCGACATTCAACAAAAACTCCAAAGCCGTGTTGGAATCCAATCTTCAAGCCTTCCTCTATGGGCACTTCCTTGAATCGATCGGCCTGCATATTTGCATAACATCATGAATTTAAATTTTACAGTGCAATAAAACTAAAATAATTTTCAATTTATTATTTGGATGCAATATTGGTTTTCTGATACTTACAATTAATGCCGCCAAATTCAAATAACCACCAGGACCAAGCTTGTGCTGTCCAATTTTTTCTTGTCTTTCTTTTATGGCCTTTGATGTTTCTGACATCCTATGAAAATGTTGAAATATGTTAGATGTTTCAAATTTGATCTAAAAAATAATAATAATAAGGTTTATAATTACATTGTGGAAAGTATCGCATACCTTCCTATGCCTGGTGGTAGCTTTCCTTCTTTTCTCAAATCCCTCTCATTTCCATATTCCACTAGGGATTTCCACTCTCTTCCTAGAATCATTGGAGGGCGCTCATACCTAGGGTTTCTTTCTAGATGAACCCTATATTGGTCCCTCACAATCTTCATATGTTGGCCAACCTTCTTTAGGACCTTCGCTTGATTAAAGGTCTGAACGTAGAACAGGGCAAACAAGTGATTAGTGAGCTCATATTTTAAATTTTTATTGTGTTTATCACACCTTATGTGGATGGTGGTTCCAAATATCTCCAATGACAAATCATTTAAATGTTTATAAAAACATCATTTCCTACAAGACTATCATGTCATCATTAGTTGAAAAACAATGTTTTATGAGTATATTACAATCACATTATAAACAATAACGTAAACAATGTATAAAACCTGGGATATTCTCTGTCTTTATGGGAATGACATATTCATCCAGCAAAAATGTGGTCTGCAGTGTACCCATGCTAGTGACATGGGAAGATCTACGAAATACTACTTGAGCAATATCAATACTAGTCTCTACATCGACCCCTTCTTATGTACGATCTGACGTGCTCTGGCCACTATCGGGTGCACTCACATCTGGCCTCGTGGGTGTCACGGAATGTGTTTTCGATTGTTCAATCAACAACAATAACACATGAGATGCAAGTGGAGTCATTTTCTCATGTGACAACTCTCAACGAGCATCACTAGTACCAACAACGCCCTGAGCACTAGTGTGTGGGAGAAAAAAATCATGTAAATACAAACCATACTTTAGTTCACGATCATATATAGGTAAAAATTATAAAATCCCAAATGAATTTATCTTCTAATTCAAGATCCCACAACTTACTTTCAAGTTCTGAGATCTCTTTACCAAAACATCAACATTTTCTCTAATCTCTTTTGTCTACGGCTGAATGAATAGCAGACTAAGGATGTCCTCATGATTTTTTTTAAGGTCTTCTCTATCATATTAATTGGTTCTAGTGAAGATCCGATGTCAACATCATGCATGAGCTCATCCACATCAATATATATTGATTGCTCTGATGCTAGATCAAACAACGAATTAGTAGCCTGCAACAAAAATATATAAAACATTATTGAAATGAAAGCAATAGACTAAGGAAAAAATCATAATAAAAAAACATATAGCTCATGTTCGATTTCTAAAATTACAATTAGGTATACCTACTTCCTCGAGGCTAGTGTCGTCTGATCCACAGCTGGGGACTTGCCTCGATCATCACCCTGTAACAAAAATGTAGAAAACATTATCATAATGAAACCAATACACACAAGAAAAAGACATAACAAAAAAAACATATTGCTCATATTATATTTGTACAATTACAATGAGGTATACCTCTTGCCTCAAGGATCGTGTACTCATCTAATCAATGGTCGAAGACTTGCCCCGATCACCTCCCTGCAATAAAAATTCTATAAAACACTATCAAAATGAAACCAATATACTCATGAAAAAAACATAATAAAAAATAATATTGCTCATATAATTATGTATGTGCAATTACAATAAGGTATACCTGCTTCCTCGAGGATGATGTACTACTCTGATAAACTATTGGGAGATGCCCCGATCACTAGCCTGTGATGAAAATATAGAATTCATTATCGAAATGAAACCAATATACTCATTGAAATAAATAATAAAAAAAGATATTTTGCATATTATAGTAGTAAAATTACAATGAGGTATACCTGCTTCCTTGAGGCTGGTCTGATCTGATCTATTCTTAGGGAGGTGCCCTGATCAGCACCCTACAACAAAAATATAGAAAAAATTATCTAAATTAAACCAATATACTCACGAAAAATACATAAGAGAAAAACATATTGCTCATATAATTATATGTGTGCAATTACAATGAGTTATCCCTATCACCTCGAGGATGGTGTACCCCTCTGATCAATTGTTGGGGAGATGCCTCGATCACTATCCTATCATGAAAAATATAGAATTAATTATCGAAATGAAACCAATATACTCATGAAAAGAAATAATAAAAAAACATATTGCGCATATTATAGTAGTACAAGTACAATGAGGTATACATGTTGCCTCGAGGCTAGTCTTGTCTGATCTACTGCTAGGGAGGTGCCCCGATCAACACCCTGCAAAAAAAATATAGAAAAAATTATCTAAACGAAACCAAAATACTCACAAAAAAATCATAATAAGAAAACATATTGATCGTATTTAAATTGTACAATTAAAATGAGGTATACATGTTGCCTCGAGGTTGTTGTCGTCTTATCAACAGCTGGGTAGTTTCCCCAATCATCACTCTGCAACAAATATATAGATAACATTATCTAAACGAAATGAATATACTCATGAAAAAACATAACAAAAAAAATTGTTTTCATATTATATTTGTAAAATTACAATGATGTATACATGCTGCCTCGAGGATGGTGTACTCCTCTGATCAGCTGCCGGGGAGATGCCCCAATCACTACCCTGCGAAATAAATATAAATTTTTTTAACAAAATTATAACAATAGACTAGAGAAAAATACATAATATATTAGATACATTAATTAAAGGTTGGGTAAATTGTTAGATGTACCACTCCCATAGTAATTGTGTTTGTATCTATTTGATTCAAATTGTAATTAATAAGCAACTCTTCCCCTGCAACTATTGAATTAATGGCACATACAAAACACGATTTCCTTCACACCCCTCAAATATGGAATTGGGTTGCTTAATTGTAGACCCTAGTTGTGTACTATTTATAAACCCTACAATATTCCCTGTAGCTTTTGGTATTCCATCAATGTACATCGTCACTCCTTTATTTTGATCCTTGTCTTTCAGCTGTAAATAATTTCCAAACAATTCGTATCTGCTCATACTTCGTATATATTGGACCAGTCGCATCCAATCTTTGTAGTTGTAACATGGTCCAACATACTCCATCAATTCAATACATCTGTTGTAATTGACCTTTATGCCATCCATGCAAAACAACCCCAAACCATGTAATGACGATGGTGCAATCCAATATATCCTTTCATTCACACCAAAATATGTGTTTAGTTGAGGAAGATCCTTGGGTACCCATTGTTTCACTAGATGTTTGTACCTCAAGGGAACATCGATGTCACTTATGGTTTCATCATCATAAGAACATGACCCCCATCCAGCGAGAAAAAATTCCATGCGTTTATGGAACTTTCTTCTGATATTTTGACATCTAGTTGATATAACTCTTGTAGACCTACTGGATGTCTCACTTTCCTCTAGTCTTCCTAAAATCCCCTCACTCGAGGAAGACATATATGAAAAATACCTGTTTGGTTCTACCTGCACCATGGGAAAAAAAAATCTCCAATAAATAAAGCACTTAGGCACATTGATGTACTCTTATAATAAAATCATTATCACTACTATAGGCGAGGAGATTGTACATAATTTTGGTTTGGTGTTGTTGAGGGTTAGAATGAAAATATATATTATGAGGACCTTTAGCACCTTACAATGGGGTTTCTATATCCACATGGATCCAATGTTAACCGTTGATATTATACTTCATTTTTTCACAAAATTAGATTCATGTCCATGAGCTACCTAAGTATAAATTTTTCATGGTTAATTTTAAACCAAACATCCAAGCATGTAGTTGGAATCCTTGGAAAGGGAAGACCCTCCACTATCATCATGCATAGTTTACATGCCTCCCCCAAGCTTGAAAATGCATCCATTGATTAGGAAGGGAATTTTCCTTTAACTGTATTGCATGTTCAAATTTGGTAGAAATGGCCAAAATTAATTTTTGAATGCCTCAAGTTTGTAGAAGAAGGAATCATCAAAATTTCCAGCCTATGGGGTGATAAACTATGTGAGACATACTATCTCCATTACCTCATATGACACTAGAACTTTAATATCACAAGTGAAATCTTAGATTCTCTAATATCAACTCAAATTTATTGCACATTAAGACCTAAATTACTAGGTCCTAATGGAATATGCTTTGAGATTTGGATATAAAAAAGTGGAAATGTATAAAGGTCAAGTATCTCTAGTAGAAGACTCAACAATTTTCAAATCCCATTTTTAACTTCCCTACATAGAATTGCTTATATTTTGGAAACTATGTAAAAAACAAAAGTGAAATTGGGTAAAATGGAAACTTTTGTAGACTTGTAATTCATAGCTCGTAATGAAATGGAGAAACCTGGAAATGTGGAAAGATAAGCACCCTGGGATAATTCACCTCCCTTGCTGCAAATTACATTGAAAGAGCTTGTACAAGGAGTAGTGTGTGTTAACCCTCAAATTCCATGTACAATTTGAGATATCCATGAGGCACGATGAATCTCATATGGTAGCAAATTGGGTTTATGGAGGCATATTTGAAAGGGGTGTCTAAAAAAGAGGGTTAAATCTATATTTTGAGGACATTCCTTACAATGGGATTTTTATCTCCATATGGATCCAATGTTAACCCTTGATATTGTACTTCATATTTCACAAAACTAGAGGCATGTCCATGAGCTTCCTAAGTATAAATTATTTATGGTTAATAGCAAACCAAACCTCAAAGCATGCAGTTGGAATCCTCGAAATGGGAAATAATCTTCACTATAATCATCCATAGTTACCTTGACTCCCCCAATCTTGAGAATGAATTATTTGATTAGGAAGGTAAATTTTCCTTTAATTGTCTTGCATGTCCAAAATTGGAAAAATTGGTCGAAATCCATTTTTGAATGCCTCGATTTTGTAGAAGGAATCATGAAAAACTATGAGCTTATTGGATGATAAATCATGTGATACATTCCATATCCATTAACTCATATGACACTTGGAATTTATCTCTAGGTCCAAGATTACACTCTCTAAGACCAACTCAAATTTAATGCACAACTAGACCTAAAATACCAGGTTCTAATGGCATATGATTTGAGATTTGGATATAAAAAAGTGGAAATGTAGAAATGTCAAATATGTCTAGTACAAGACTTGTCAATTTTCAAATCCCATTTTTTACCTTCCTATATAGAATGGCTTATATTTTGTTGACTATGAAAAAAAAAGTGAAATTGAGGCAAGTGGAGACTTTTCTAGACCCATACTTCATAGCTCATAATGAAATGGAGAAACATGAAAATGTGGAAAGCTAAACACCGTGGGATAATTCACCCCCATTGCTACAAATTCCATTGAAAGAGTTATGGGTATTTTTCCTTAAAATAAACGAGATGAGAGGTTCATCACAGATACAAGATATCGGTATTATACATATGGTGCTACATCCTAAGAAGGCCAATGACTTTTCCAACAGATGGCATTGAATTGTGCAGTAATCCATGAATGACCCTTCTTCAATAGATTTTTCATACAATGATAACTCAGTAGGTGAGATTTTCTTGAGGGATGGACAAATATGTTGGGGAGGCACAAATTTTTCGCATAGTCATGGAACAATTTTTGGGTGTTCAGACTAGGCATATGTTGCATATTTTGCATGACAATATAGTTGAGATGTCTACAACTAGGTAATAGAATGTAAATTTTGTTTTAAGCCATTGGAAGGAAAGAATTAGCGATACACTAAGTCCTTACAATGGTAGTGATGGTAATCCATGTGTGTGATTTAATTATTGCAACAAATTCACAAACCTTGTGCTTGACCTCAATCAAATCAATTTAGGATTCTTCCTTAACACAACAACCTTCACCGTTATGTGCACTCTATTTGCATTATCTCAAATGCATTATCGTTATCCACTTGCATGGAATGAAGAGGTGCAAGAAATCAAAGGAAATAACTATATAATCTATCTTTTCTACCTAATGAATACAATGAAAAAATACATTAATTATATTATCCCCTTTCAATATGGTGATGAAGAAATGTAGGAAAGGGGACCTAGGGTTTATCACTTTCTCAAGTGTGAAAAAGCCATTAACTAGGTGTATCACAATCTAACTATAATATAAAATGTTACAAAGAGGAAGAAAATTGGGATGTAGATGTAAACAAATAAATGGGATGGGTTTTAAATAATTGCCTATATACAAATAAGGTGATCCCCTCCTACAAAAGTAATATTGATTACCTATATTGAATAATACAAAGCAAGGGCAACAAAATAAAATAAAATTTAACTAAATAAATCAATCAAATGAAAGGGTATTGATCCATTGTCAAATGAAATTGAAATAACCACAAAATTGTTGTAAATAAACCTTTAAGTTGGAACATTATATGTAGGGGGGGTATAGTCCAAAAATATCAATCAATACAATTATAGAAGAAAAGGAAATCCAAATTCAAATGGAACAAAAAATATAACTTGTAGTTTCATCCAATATGATAGGGGACCAAAGGATATAACAAACACAAGAAGACCCAAGAGCATGGGAGGTGGAATATAAAATATAAATCATAAGTAAGCTATCAATTTATAAGAAAAGTTTCGGTACATGGTCAAATGGAATCAGAGACCTTTTTTGAGGAGGGTTACATTGACTTAAATAGATTAGGGGATGCTTAATTTGTGTTATCAATTCTTTCAATGGTGAGTAGTATGCTTGGAAAATATGGAATGAGGATTTATGGCCTTGTATAACATAAGAAAGTGAGGCATACCATGGATATTTATTGTAAAAAACACATTGTATTATAAGGATTGACTAACTATAATGAGACACCACTAGGATAGATAGTGAAGTCACAACTATGAAAATTTTCACCGCTCTAGGATACTACATGTTGCAACTTGCGCCCTTTATAGACTAAGCATAAAGAACCAAAATTGGTAAAATGATAGCTTGTTGGAAATATTATACATATAACTATAGGTTTACATGGTGGTCTTATGATGCCAATGTCAAAGAAGCTTATTTCATAAACAAATTTTGAAACACTTCATCTTACGTTGACTTGGCTAATGACTACAAATATTACTCTAAAAAATAAGTGGATTTTTAGTTTCTAATTTATGACCACCCTATAACTATTTTATGAGGGAGTGCTACAATTTCTTATAATGTGTTTGAGTGCAGTGAACAAAATTGGGAGAAGAAAAAACTAAATTGCTTTCATGTATGGATATATCTCAACTACACTTCCTCTTTGATTCTCTAGCTTATTTCCTTGTCTTCCTTCCCCAATTTGTAGGGAGGGAGTTGAGAAATTATTTGAGGACCCTGACATATGTGAGATTTTAGAAGCCATTGTTTGGGCATACTCATGTTTTGGAAACTGTCGTAAACAGTTAGAAATATCAGCAAGGAAATTGTAACCTTGACATGATTAAAACCTGAGTTAATTAGCGTAAGTTTCATTTGGTTCAATTATGGATTTAGGGTTTTTCCTGAATTGAGAAGGAGGCACAATCAAAATTTGCAAGCACTGGTGTTTGAAAACGACATTGGAAAATTGGGTTTGGTATTTTGTCTTTCAAATGGAAGATACCACGTGAGATTGTATGTTTTCCAAATGATGGAGTGTGAAGTATTGAAAGGAAGATAGAAACCCCAATGTAGATTTGAATTAACAATGAAACCCTCTTGGAAAATCGAATTAGCAATGAAACCACAGTGATTTCCAAAATAATTTAAAAATTTTTCAAATCAAAATGATTTAGGTCTTGGTGCTCACATATTTGGGAGGCATTTTTGGCTCCTCTTATAGTTTCTTTGCTTGGCCTCCCTCTCCCCTGCCACAATCGAACTATGCTCTCCTTAGTATCCACTGGTCCAAATCGCCTCTCCCACTGCTTGCTTGTCGGGTCACTAGTTGTCTCAAATCCTCAATGGTCAAGTTGCTCAAATCATGGGTCACTGATACGATGGATCGATGAGATGCTATTGAGGAAGAAGCATATGCGCAAGAGGTAAATTTTGATTTGTTTGATTGTTTTTTATGTATTTTTTATTATTTTTTATGTATATATTTGTGTTTATAATTATATATATATAATGTAATTTATATAAATTTTTATATATACATATTGAAAAATAATATTTAATTTAAAAAGATTTAAATTTGATAAGTATAATGAGATATAATTATTAGGTTTTAGAGATTATATGCATATATATACTATGATGATCTACCTTACAAAATTTTAATTCTACCTTGGTCTTCCATCTCCATTGCAAAGGTCCAACACTTAGAACACTCACTTACACAATTAGTCCAACTTTGGTTCTTCCTTAGGATCAAGTTTGTCACTTTCCTCCTTTTCTCAAACCTATTATTGGATCCTTGAACCTCTTGAATGGTGTACAAGTTGCATGGTCACCTGCACCTAGACTCGGTGATCAAAGCTCCAATAGAAGCATGCCTTTGATTAAAATATACAACACTCCAAGTCACAATCACTTGACTTGAATGGAGGGAAAATAAGCAACTCCTTCGACTAAGGAGGTCATCCCCATTCCAGATCCTCATTTAGACCCAATACTTTGATAGCTTCCTTAAGAAACCCAACCATTTCCTTAAGGTGTGGATGTGTGCAACACTTCAACACCCAAATCATCTATCTAACAATTCATGTGATGTCTCTTCCTGCCTAATGATTTTCCCAAGCCTTTAAGGAATTGTTGAATACTTAATTATTGGGACCACTTTACTCCATGGAATGAAACCCTCTTTGAATAAGATATCCGTGAAACTCTTCCTTCCTTCAAAAACCTCCTTTTTTTCTAGCTCGAAATTTTCTTGAGTGCATACAATAATGAAGAGTGAAGGATGATATTTCATCCATTCCTATCTTAGTTCCTTAGGAGTTGGTTGTTTCTATATTGG
Source organism: Larix kaempferi (assembly GCA_027924585.1). Taxonomy (NCBI): domain Eukaryota; kingdom Viridiplantae; phylum Streptophyta; class Pinopsida; order Pinales; family Pinaceae; genus Larix; species Larix kaempferi. The sequence goes on from BSBM01000738.1 coordinate 1,873,617, forward strand.
ATTTAGGCAATTTGTATTAAAATTACTAAGTCTCATATCACAATTTCTAGGTTCTTAAATTGAGGCTTAACATAACATAAGGGTAATAAATAAATAAAAGTAAAGAGTATTGTGAGTTAGGTTAGAAATAGGCATAGGTATACCCCCCCCCCCCATTATTCTTCACTAGTGAACTCATAGACCATCATTGTCCTCCCCTAGCTAGCCTTGAAACTTTTATTTTGTTGTTATTCACAAATAATCATCTTATACATTTTGATTTTCAAAAAAATCCATAGTATGTTTATTATACCAAGTAAAACATTTTCAATATGGTTTAAATTTTATTGAAAAGGAACATATTTTAATGTATCATTCAACTTGTTTGAGCTACTTCATTTCAAACAAAAATACACTAAGAAATATATTTCATCATTATATAGGACTTGATGTGGTCTTTTAGGAACACATATTAAACTTGTGAAATCCAATAATTATACATTATAAAATTGTGTACATTTGGAAACCAATAGTCACACAATTAGAAGCTAATAATTCACTCTTGAAATTCTATACTCATACTTTTGTACCATATTTTAGGTCTATATTCTCACTAGTGAGTTTAAATGTAATGAAATATTGGTGGTTATGAAGTTACAATATTGTCATGATTTTACATTGAAAATAGCTTATGAATATATAATTATTCACATTATATCCATGAAATTTTTATGCCTAGGTACACAACTTATTATTACCACTTTCATCAAAACATTTATTAAAAATCAGCCATGAATGAGAAACACTATAAATCAATTACATCCATTAATTGCAAATTCCTAATAGCTACACTTTCTTAAAGGATCAGTGAAGAAACATAATGAGCTTCACTCTATTGGTTTACGATATGATATTTAAGAGAAATTCATAGATATTATTTGATGCAAGTGCCTTGGAATATTTTTCTAAGTAACCATTACGTAATTTGGCTTGAATATCAATGAAAATGAAAATATTTTAATGCATTTATTCAACTTGTATGAGGTATTTCATTTTGAATAAAAATGCACTAAAAATATATTTCATCATTATATAGGAGTTGATGTGATTTGTGAATTCCAATAATTATACATTATAAAAGTGACAGTGTAATTTGGAATAATATAATTCCAATATTGGAAACCAATAATCAATAATCACACCCTTGAAAATTGATAATCACATCTTTAAAAATCAATACTCACACATTTGGACCATGATTCAGGGTTAAACTTAATGACATGGTGGTTATAAAATTACACAAATATCATGATTTGCATTCAAAATTTTTTATGAATGCATAGTTATTAACATATGCATCATGAAGATGATATTATTAGGTACACAACATATTCCCACCACCTTAACCAAAACTTTAATTTTTTTTTTAAATCCACAAATAAGAAACATTGGCAATCACCAACATAGTTCCTTTATGTCATTTACTTTTAATCTCTTCCCTCAGTCTTGTACAAACACTTTTTTTTCTCTACCATTTTCATTTTTTAGTGCAAACTACTCAACAACACTATCCAGGATTAGAGGTATGGCATGGTCTCTAATGTAACCTACACACAAAAACCAGCTAATAATCCAAAAATAATTACACCAATAAAATAAATTAAAACCACAATATGTTTGTTGTTTGATTGTCAAATTGTTTTTGTGAGTCATGTTTGAGTCTCGAAACCCTCCCATACCATCAATGCATGCATCTAGTCTAACCATGCCAAATTTCAGTACATACAACCACAAATTGAAAAAATTTCAATGTTGGCCCCATTTAGTACATTAATTATTCTATAGGTTTGTTGTTTGATTGTCTAATTATTTGTGTGAGTCATGTTTGAGACTAGAAACCCTCCCATACCGTCAATCCATGGTTCTAGTCTAACCATGCCAAATTTCATCCCATATAAGCACAAATTGAAAAAAATATAATGTTGGCCCCATTCGCATGACAGTTATAATATGCGGGGTCAAGTACATGAGCAGGCATGCCTTATTTTTGGGTTATTCATATCATATAATAATGAAGGTGAAACAAGCATAATTGTGCATTACCTTACAGAGCATTACATTGAAAGGATTAATGGCCATATCATCATCATCATCATCGATGTTAGTTTCGATACTTAGTGATGATGACATTGACGACATCGATGTTGATGACTATCATTATCATCACCACTACCACCATCCTAATCATCATCATCATCATCATCATCATCATAATCATTGGCATCATCATCATCATCATCATCATCATCATCATCATCATAATCATTGGCATCATCATCATCATCGTCGTCATCTTCTTCTTCATCATAATGAACATCATGGTCATCATAAGAATCACCATCATTGTTGTCGATGTTATCACCAATAATCATCATCATCATCATCAGCATCATCACTGTTGTCATAAGTAAAAATTAGGATATAGGGGTGAAGCACCTTATTTTTATAGAACCATGATGAGTAGAGAGTGGGGGTTGGTACTAGCTATATGGACCATACATGTTTCCAACCATTCATGAATGAACTATTCTAACTCATTTTTGTGTGAAATAGGATGTTGATATTGGTGCATATTGGGTGGTTGGATTCCTAGAATCAATAGAATTACATAATCATGCTCCCCACATGAGAGTGGCAGTCTATGGGGAAGTTGGTCTATACTAAATTAATAAAAGGGTATATCCCCATGGAAAATTGGTAACTCTATACATAGAGTTAAACCCAACCATGAAAAATCATAAAATTGGAATGCATGACTATAACTCTACTCATAGACTACATTATGTGACAAAAAGAACTAAACTTCAAGTATCTCTCACAACAATTTATTATACAGGTGACAACGAACCTCTCTCGCAAACCAAAATAGGAGAAACTATCAATGTGAACTACTTAAGGTTAATGGACAACCAACATTAAGTTCTTTAACTTACATGTAACTACATTAAGCTACAATATTCAACATAAGGGTATACAACCAACCACCATGGCTATTTCTTGTCCATACAACAACATATCAATTTGTTTCCAAAGAAATATTTTGAGAACATGTCTTTATTCATGTAGTTGCAAGCCTAGAGGCCACAACATACTTATAACCAACACCTAAGAACACATGGATATTCTTGCGCAACCATTTAAAAAGTTTCAGGGATATTTTTAATTCTATAGGATTTGATTGTGCCCTATAGACATGGTAGTTTTAGTTCATTCATGACTTGTCCTCAACAATGTGGTTTGTGAGTCATGTTTGAGTCTGGAAACCCTCCCAAACCATAAATACATGTGTCTAGTCTAACCAAGCAAAATTTCAATCCATACAAGCACAACTTGAAAAAATTTCAACGTTGGCCCCATTTAGTACATTGATTATTATATAGGTTTGTTGCTTGTTTGGTGAATTGTTTGTGCAATTCATGTTTGAGTCTGGAAACCCTCCCATATCGCCAATGCATGTGTCTAGTCTAGCCATGCCAAATTTCAGTCCACCCAAGCACATATTGAAAAAAGTTCAATGTTAGCCCCATTCAGTACATTAATTACTATTCTATAGGTTTGTTGTATGTTTGGCAAATTGTTTGTGTGAGTCATGTTTGAGGCTGGAAACCCTCCCAAACCATCAATACATGAGTCTAGTATAACCAAGCCAAATTTCAATCCATACAAGCACAACTTGAAAAAATTTCAATGTTGGCCCCATTTAGTACACTAATTATTCTATAGGTTTGTTGTTTGATTGGATAATTGTTTATGCGAGTTATTTTTGAGTCTGAAAACCCTCCCATGCCGTCAATGCATGTTCCTAGTCTAACCATGCCAAATTTCTTTCCATACAAGCAAAAATTGAAAAAAAATCAACAATGGCCCCGTGCAGTACATTAATTATTCTATAGGTTTGTGTTTTGATTGTCAAATTGTTTGTGTCAGTCATGTTTGAGTCTAGAAACCCTCCCACACCATCAATGCATGTGTCTATTCTAACCATGCCAAATTTCATTGCATACAAGCACAAATTGGAAAAAATTCAACGTTGTCCCCTAACTTTCAACGTTGATGTCTAGTCTAACCATGCCAACATTGTTTAATCATATGCCAATTATAATATGCAGGGTCAATTACGTGAGAAGGCACACCTTTTGGGTTGTGAAATATCATATAAAAATGAAGGTAAAATAATTAGCATGATAATTGTGCATTGCCTTACCGAGCTTCTCTTTGTTTCAAGAATAATTTAATATTCTATACTAAACAGGGCCAACCACGTGAAGGTGGAAGCTCATATGACCCCCCCCATCATGTCACTCTCAATTCACCATAACCTGACAAAATCTATGTACAAAAAAAAAAATTATTATGTTTTTTGTCATACTTAAGAAGCAATGTCTCTTATAACATATGCCAACCTACAAGAAAATGGAAAAAAAACTTAAAAGCAATTAATTTATACGTACCAATACAAGTCAATAATTCTATCACAATATTAATTATAAATATATAGAGCAGATATATTAAGGCATACCTCATACAGTTCAATGGACTTCATCATCTTCTTTATCCAAGTCAGCATCTGTATCATCCCATCCAGATTCAACATTGTAAGGATTGGCCATATCATCATCGTCATCGATGTCAGTTTCGATCATCATGTTGGTTATATTTCAGGCTGATCCAGGTTCAGCAATGTTCTTGTAGACCCAACAAAATCCCCTTCACTGGCCCTTTCGGTATCAACCTATGAACATGATGAAGTATCACCCGAAGTGAAGATGGGTGGCTACAGAATCAGGTTTTTGTAACTATGGTGATGCGGAGATGTGTTATATAGCGATCTTGCAATGCATTCCTTGCTAACATGCACACTTCGCAGTTATCGACAACCTATAGGCTTCGCTAAATCGTTGTTGTCTTTATTCTATAACTACGCATTTACCATAGTTAAGGTTACTTTGCAACATTCATACACATGTGTTTTTCTTACTTAACATAGATTCTCATTCACATACATATGAAAGTAAATACATAGGTTTAATCATAACATGAAAAAAAAACACATCATAGATTCATATACATAACACAGGGATTTATGTGGTTCACCCCCTAGATGGGAGCTACGTCCACATGAATTGTTCTTATATTACTTCGAAGGGGTAACACTTCCAGTATGTGCACTCAGCTGGAGACTCTTCTTTACAATAGATCTATGTGCATTCAGCTGCAAAGTCTTTTCCTCTCTTATATCTCTCTCAGTCTAGATATAGAAATATCTAACAATCTCTAACAAAAGTCTAACCCTTATACAAAATTTTCCTTTATATAGATGTGATTGAAGGTCCCATATTACAATAACTATGGGTCAACCCCCATAGTACCCTTAAACCCAAAATAGCATGGTTCTCTTATTGAACATGCTTTGTCTTAACTTTGTTGCAACTCTATTGTCCTTTTGCACCGCTTCTTCTGAATCTGACGCTTCTTTTGACAGTCACTGTTATGACTGCGCGACTCTGAGTCTACAGTGGCACTTCCTTTGCACCATTCCACTTCTTTACTCTCTTATTTTGTAGATGTCATTTCGTTGCTTCATCCTTAACTACTTCAACTACCTCTGGTCGTCCTTAGTACTTCGTCTTTGCTAAGGGGACAGGTCCTTTCCTGTCAACTTCGCTTCGCTCCATACCCTCCTCCCAGGAATTGCGGAGTTTCTTCTCCCAAAAATTGGTCAATGTTATCCCTCGCCTAACTGTACCTTTGTCTTCAAAACTTCCTACATTTCGGTTGCACCCAACAGACCCCTAACACTTACTTGTGGCTCGCCCCCGAGCCACTTTCACTGGACTTATTCGACTGTGCTTCACTTGGGATGGTTGTCTTCACAGCGAATTCCTGAAAGTTGCGCTCAACTTTGCAACTGCTTCCTCAGTCTCTTGCTCAAATTCTTTAATCGTTTCGAACATCATCGCTGATACGGGTTCTTGCATCTGATCTTTCACTGTACTTTATGTCATGAGGATTTCTTGCAGTTTCTCCTCAATTTCTTTAGAAAGTGCTAGTGCTTCTTCTTGCATCGATTGTAAATTCAACGAAGTTTCAGCTTCCTTCATCCTTAGTTCCTTGATATCCTTATGAATATCTTTCATCTCTGCAAACTTCTGGATCCTTTGCCTTACCGGAAAATCCTTCATGGTCATGTTCACTGAATCAAGGTCCTTATGTCTTTTCTGAACTTCATCCTGAATTTTCTGTAATTCGGGATCCTCTTGCAGTATAGCCCATGCCTTAGTGACTTCTTCGAGCAAGTCCTGACATCTCATAACTTCTGCAAAGATGTTTTCTGTTGATGTCTTCAACTCTTCGGCCCTTGCTTCTTTTACATATGGCAGATTTCCAGGTTTTTGCCGAGACTCTAAGTCAACAATGTTCTCCTTGTAGCCAATCTCCATATCCTCCATCTTCGCTTTGAGATTGTCCACAACACTACCAATATTTAGGATGGTCGGTTCTACTTCAGGCTCTTATGCGCAGTCTGGGATCTTTGCGCATACCTCAACGGCGGCTTTCTTCTGCTTTTTTTGCCTCTCTTGTGCATTCGCTAGCTCACTTGTATTCAACATGCATTCATTCTTCAGCTCCTTGTAGCTATCTTCCAGCTTCAGATACTGGTTATAAGAGATCATATCTCTATCTCTGATTTCTTCCACAACCTGCAAATGTAGATTATGCAGTCCTTCAATGGGAAACATTCCCACGTTTAGTTCTGTATGTGTGAGTTTCTTCGTACCTTCAGTAAGCTCGTCAATCGGGAATATCACATTCATTAGCTCTATTCGGACTAGTCGAGGTCTCATCATCAAAGCAGGTGCTTTTTTTTTCCTTTGGCTTGACTCGTATGTCCAGTCTTCAGAGTCTGATTACCTTACTAAGTCTCGTTGGACTCATTGTTCCACTCTTGCTACCAGACTCTTCAGTTCTATGAGGCTCTCTATCATGCTCGCTTGGACTTCCTCTTTCTTGTTGTCCTTCAATGAGAGTGTCTCTTCAAGATGCTCATTGAATCGAGCTACGATGCAGTCATAATATTGCGCATCAAAAGAGGCCTTATTTTCCTTTTGTTTCTTTCTTTGCGATGCTTCCGACACGGCTGTGTTGGGATTCTTCCTCTTCTTCCCTACCGGAAAATCAACAGTTTGTAGTTGTTCTTCTCCTGAATCTTGTCCCTAATCTTGAGTACTTGTTGGATCATATTCTTGGTTCTGGGTATTTTCAGCTACTCTTTCCTCTGATGTAGTGATCAACGTCTCTAGTGCATTGATCTTCCACTCGGGCAGCCAATATTACATGATAAGATCAATTTTCTACGCATCCAATTGATATAACCCCTCAAACCATTCTAGGTTATTTAGCGGTTCCCTCGGTTGAATGTAAAGGAAGTGAAGGCCGACTTTTAATGTCATCTTCTGGATATACACAGTTGTTATTTCTTTGGTAATATGCGAAGTGCGCTGGATAACTTCGCATAGCTGCTCATAATATGTATACAACTATATATTATTGAGTATTTTCTTGTCTGGCTTCGAATTGGCCCACATGTTCAGAAATCTGGGTCCTCGGTAATCTCCAATTAATACCGGTACATTTTGTTGATACCTAGGCTCTTTCTAGCCTACAAATGTCATCAACACTAACAACCAGTTATAATGGAATTGATGTCCATTATCTTGTGTATCTGCAACATCATCTAGGAACTCGTTTAGCAGATAATTTTCCCAGTAATACTGGAGTCCATCATTGGCCTTCGCAGCTAAGGAGATCGCAGTGGCCGACACCTCATTCAGTCTACATTTCCTTAGTACTTTCCTTGCGAGCAGTTGAACTGTGAACCTCGTATCTTGATACTTGATTCCAGCTGTCTGATATCCACGGGTTCCTTTGAGAAAACCAAATCCATTCTTCATTCTCTTGGCAAGATATTTATCTTTATCGAGAATTCCACTGCGGGATAAACACCTCTTTTTCTCAAGTGCGTGATTCTGTAAATTAGGTCTATATTGATGTCGATCTTGCAGTCTAACCACAAGTAACCCTGGTGCATACATGAGATTAATGTTCGCACAACCATTGTGAGCTCTGGGCTCCTATCAAAATGTGGAATTCATAGTAAGTTCATCAATTCTAATGGCTGCAACGATGCAATCCAGTCTTACGCTTGAATTGTTCTTTGCTTGTCGGCTTCATCATGTCTCCTGCAAATATACCGGTCTAGTTTAAATTGTGGAAACTTTGTTTCATGCAACAAGTCATGATCCGAGAACTTGCATTCTGGAACCTTGCCGAGCAAGTTCTCCTTTTTCGTGCACATGACTCGACATGGGCGGCAACGGGATCTCATATTGTAGATTCTTCGTGAGTATCAAATCTGGCGCACCATCTCTTCTCGGAGGGATGTATTTCGGTATGAGAAAAATAGGGCTATAGCGAGGTTGTTCTAGTGGAAATGGAGTTGGAATATTTGCGGCCTTCGGCTTCTCTTGCTCAGTAGCCTTTTAATAATCTTTCTGCTTCGACTCTGTTATATTTTGCGGTGAACTTCTAGATGTTCCACCTCTCTTTGGGACTGATTTTTTCACTGGCGTATTCATGAATCCTTCCAAACCAGAATGTCAAAATTCTCTTAATATATCTTCTAGGATTGATTGTTCAGACACACACTATCGGATTACTCTTTCTCTTGACTTGTAAAAACTCATAAATTGAAGGTAGTAAAAATTTAAAAGTCACGATAAAACCGATAACTATACGGTCTTTACTATTTATATGCACAGTGACACTAAGGCATGCCCAAAAATGGCTAACTTAGCATTAAATTTCATGTTCGTTGGCCAAATATTGCTTAGATATTGGTCCTTTCCCTTCATTTAATGTGTCTTCAACGGACGAATATGCCTTAAAAGCGAAAAAATCTAGTTCCCAAAAGTATTGTATAATGGCTACTTTCCGACCAAAACTGTAATGGCTAGTTTTCTTTTACTTTGCTCATGGTTAGGCGAGTGGCAAAGTTCACTTCGCATTTTCCTTCTCCTAGTTTGAACTTCATAGAGATACTCCCTTATTTTACTTCGCAGTTTAGCTTGCTATGTGTGCTTCGCAGCACATCTTCCCCTATTGTGAAACTGCTAATTTTAACAAAAATGTTGTGTACAAACTCAACCTTATGTTTTAGTGTCCAATTTCAACTGCACTTGACAATTAAAACCTTCTTTCATTTCTTCACTAATACCTGTAGGATTAGGGTCATCCCTATAAGGATTTAGTCTACTCCCATTAACAAGTCCTTGCAAGTTTTATCCAAGTAATGTGGCTAACTAAACTGCACCACCATTAGTAACATTTTTGACAATGTATGGCCCTAACCAATGCATTTTGAATTTTCCAGGAAATTTCATAAATTTGTTATCACAGAGGAGGAAAAGGTCTCCTACTTGGAAGAATTTGTACTTGATGTGTCTATCATGCCATACATTTTCTCTTAATTTCTACACTTGTTGGTGAAAACCTGCAGTGAAGCAGTCTTCCTCCAATCCAACCAACTGTAATAGTCTTTCATCCATTATCTCATCATCAACCATATCTGTGAATGTTGCAATTCTCAAGATTGGTACTATGTATTCCATGGGCATGATAGCTTCTTGTCCATATGATAATATGAAAGGTGTATGACCTGTAAACTTCTTACAAGTTGTTTTATATGCCCATAATATTGCTGGTATTCTGAGATCCCAATCATTCCTGTTTGTATTGCATACCTTGGTCAATGCCTTCTACAATACTTTATTAAAGGCTTCTACAGTTCCATTAGCTTGTGGATTATATGGTGTAATATTCTGATGGTAGATCTGAAATTCTTATGTTAGGGTTTCAATAGTTCTATTCAGGAAATGGGTTCCCTGATCACTCATTAGAATCTTTGGACATCCAAACCTTGTCAAAATGTTCTCAAAAATGAACTACGTGGTGGTAACTATGCTACATTCCTTTACTGGTTTTTCCTCTACCCATCTGGTTAGATAATCTGTAGCTATGATGATATATCTTGAGCTAGTTCTCTTCCCTAGTGGATTAATAGGTCCCACAAAGTCAAGAGCCCATTTATCAAAGGCTTGCAATGTTAGTTGTGGCATCAATGGAATCTCATCTCTATGAGATGGCTGCCCTGTTCCTTGGAATACATCGCAACTTCAGTAATGTTCTTTTGAATCTTTGTGTATCGTAGGCCACCATAGTCCCGATCTCAAAATTTTCTACGCAGTATCTCTTCCTGCGTAGTGTCCTCTCGATACACCTGAACGTGCTTCAACAAGTATGTTAGGTCTTTCATGTTCTAGTACGCATCTTCTTAGTGCTTCATCGGGTCCCAGTTTGAATAATTATCTCGCAATTAGGTTAAAGTCAGTTGATCTTACCACTAATTGTTTCTTCTGCTTCATAGCAAATTTTGCAGGTGCTAATCCTGTAGTCATAAATTCTACAATATCTCTGAAATAGTCATCTGCTATATGGATAGCAACCATCTGCACATCTGGTAGATTATCCTCCAAATTACTAGGTTCTTCTCCTGACTCGATTCTTGAAAGATGGCCAGGTCCTGCATTCAATCTTCCTAGCTTCATAATGACTTCAAAATCATATTCCTGAAATAGTAACAACTATCTGCATATTCTTCCCCCTAACACTAGTTTATTGACAAAGTACTTCCAACCTGAATGGTCAGTGAACATACAGAAATGTGAACCTAGAATATAGTGTCTAAACTTATGCAATGCGTATACCATATCTAAGCCTTCCCTTTCTGTTGTGGTATAATTATTTTTTGTTGAAGATAATGTTCTTCTTGAAAATGCAATGGGATGATCGATTCCTCCCTCACCTAGTTGTGCTAATACAATTTCAAGTGCTATAGATGAAACATCTACATCTACATGAAATGGCTTATAATAGTCAGGAAATATGAGAATAGGCGTTGTAACCATTTTCTCTTTCAATGTATCCAATCCTTTTTGGTGATCTTCAGTCCAATTGTACTTCTCTTCTTTCTTCAATAGTTTCTCCATAAGCGCAATGATTTGCGCATATCCTTTAATGAATTTTCTATAGTATCTTGTGTGCCCCAATGTAGTGCATAGCTGCTTAATTGAATTAGGAGCTGGAATATTTACTATGATTGCTATCTTCGTTGGATCAACCATCAATCCTTTCTTACATACTATGTGTCCCAATAAAATACCATAAGGAACATAGAAGACGCACTTCTTCAAGTTCAAGGAAATATGATACTGTCTACACATTGCTAACATCATTCTTAAGTTTGCATGATGGTTTTTTAAAAGGACAAATAATGTCCAATCATCAAAGTAAACTTCTAAGAATTTATGAATATAATCCTTAAATGCAGCTACAACCACTCTTGAAAAGATAGCAGGTGCATTCTTTAATCCAAAAGGCATGACAGTGTACTCATATGATCCTCATTCAATAGCAAATGTAGTCTTTTTTCTATCTTTTGTAGCAATTATGATCTGATGATAGCCAGAGAATCCATCAGTGAAAGAGTATGACTCCTTCCCACCTACGTTATCTAGCACTTCGTTTGTGAATGGAGTAGGAAATGGGTCATGCAGAGATGCATCATTCAATTTTTCGAGATCCACACAAATTCGGATTTCACCTTTAGTTTTCTTATCTTGAATTACCATGGGACTTATCCATTCTGATTCTTCTACTGGTTCAATAATTCATGGCTCGATTATTTTATCAATTTCTGCTTTCACGCTTTCTATATATATGGGGCTCAATCTGTAAGGTATTTTCTTAATAGGCTTCACATTAGGCTTGAGAGGTATTTTCATAACTCCCAAGTCACCTAAAATTCCTTTCATTTCATAAAACTTGGTAGGGAACAAATATTGATACTCGCACAGAAGGTTTGTGATCTGTCCTACTGTTTCTTCATCCCAGTAATCCCCAATAAAAGCAAACTTTGGTTCATCATTGGTACTAATATTGATCTTTCTGGTCTTCACAGGGTTACTCATATTAGGAATTTCTAAATCAAGTCCTTGTACATTGCATTTTCCTTTAGACTCAAGTATATCAACATCACAAGGGTCTTCATCTTCATCTTAATCTAGTGCGAAGTTATAACATTCAAGGGCATGTTCCAACAGTATTTCCCAATCTGGTTGCTTATACACAGGCAACGGGACATCATTAAATATCTTCTTTTTAATGATCTGTAAAGCCTCATTGACGCTCGGACAATCATCCTCAAAACTTAAAGTAGATTGAAAATTCTTTATCATTATGTGCCAATCTATTTTTACTTTTCGAATTTATTCTTATGTATACTAGTTCTTTGGTATTTGATCTAATGTGTGCACAAACATATGAACCCATTTTGTCTTAGGTGTATACATCCATGATTTCAACCAAGACTCTATATGATCTCTAGAATCAATCTATCCATTGTATTTTGCTTGTACAATCTCAGTTTGTTCTGCAAATATGGTTTCCATTAAGTTCTTACATTCTTCCCATGTGTTCAGGTTGTCTTTGTGTGCAGCCCACCATCTAGCAGGTGTAGCTCGAAATGCTATATCCAAAGCTGCTAGCTTAAGTTCATCTGAAACTGACGCTAAATATTCATGAAGGAATGCATGGATATTATCCAAACCATCATAAGTAGGATTTGGACTTACCGTTGTTCCAATCCAACATAGTGACTTTGTTATCTTCGCACATAGCCTTGTTGATACTTCATGCATTCGGATCTCCTAGTTCTCCATTCCTGCGTCTGATTCTGATACACAAGAACTGTCACATCTCCAACTCAATGTTCCATCATCTATAGGTTTAATGTAAACTACTTGATTCACTGTCATCTTGTATATATTATCAAGTTCTTGAGCTCTGCATTCTTCTCGTACTGGTTCAACATACGTTGTTCATTGTGAGGGATATAGGGGTGCGATAACCCTGATATTCAATCCTTCAAATATCTTTTGTTTTTTCTTCAAGTTGATAATTGCAAGGTTATCAATTGCCCAGTCAATCCCCAATAATGCAGGATAAGGATTATTGTCGTCTATGATTTCAATAACCTCAAAGTTTGCTTTACTTCGCACTCCATCAATGTCAACAAGAACACTTGATAATCTCCCGAAAGGCATAACCTTATGTTGATTAGATAATCTCAACTATATAGGAGACCAACATAACTTTGGTTTCCCCATCTGTTCCCATGTTTGTTTTGTTAGCACGTTCACCTATGATCCTAGGTCAAGAATTACCTAGTTCATTTCAAAATATCCAATATGCGCATTTAGCCTCATTTCTCTTCTTGTCCTTCTATGGTTCTTGATATGATGAACTGCTCTATGTGCATCATTTACTGTATTACGCTTTTCATAATGTCCCAATACGTTCTGTAATTCTCCCAAGGCGTTTCCATGCCTTAGCAGCTTTATGCATCTCCGTAGAAACTGTGTAATAGGACATGTCTATTCTGGCGTAGTTCGCGATCCATCATACAAGATCGGCATATCTAATACCGGTGTCTAATCACTTTACAATTGTATCCTTGTGGTCGAAGGCTCTGAGTCCTGGAAGCCTTTTCTTGCTTCCATGAATACCTTTTTCTCCTGGTTAGGGTTGAATGTAGGCACTTTTCCAAGTGATTTTCTTACCCAAGGCCCATCAGTAGGATTTGGTCTGTTTATGTGATATCCAGAAGTCGAAGCTTCATTTGTCTTGTCATTTCCTGTCACAGCTCCACTTTGCGTCACAACATGGATGTTGCGATCTTCATTTCTTTTCTCAGCTGCGATCATATGTATATTCTAGTTTTTTCCTTCTGGTCTTTTTTCTTTCATTTTTCCTAGCAAAATGGGACATGCTTCAATGATATGGTCAAATGACTTATCGTACTTACAAGTAGTGCAAGGGTTTTGACAGTCTCTTGCTGAATGTCTAGGTTGAGCATAATTATAGTAGACAATCTGACCTCTTCCTTGTCCTTGGCCCTTGTTACGTCCTCTTCCTCTGAATCCACCATGTCCTCTATATGTGCCTTGATCATACTATGCATTTTCATTATTGTGTTGTGTTTCTCCTTGGACTCTGTAGTCATCATATTTTCTTTCTATCATGAGTTCATATTCTCTACATTTGGTATCATCATGGCCAACTGACTTACAAAATGTGTAGTGCAGTTTCTTTGGTGTCTGTACATACTTCTGAAGTAGGTAACAGTCCTCTGGGAGATGTCCTCTATATCAGAAAATATTACACCATGGTCCTTGAGGTTGGTTTAATGGATTTGGAGCTCCACTAGCGAGGTAATCTCTAAATACAGGGCAGTGTTCCTTGGAATTTCCTTCTCCTTTACATTGGAATGTACTTCTCCTTTACATTTAGTGCACCAAATATCTCCTCTTATTTCTTTACCTTTATTCATATCTTGTAGCTATAATGTCAGGTTTGCTAGTTGTGTTTGTATCTGTACCATTCATGTGCTAGTCTCTCCTATGGGTGAAGCTTCTAGCTTCATTGCAATTTCCAATGCTTATGTTTGCGGTGTTACCTTCTATTGAATCAATGGTAATCTAATGTGGGGAAACAACGCAACTATGAACCATTCTTGATGTTATTGTGGTGATATTTCAAAGCTAACTTGAGCTAAAAAGGATTTGAATTTTTTATCAAACTCCCACATAGTCTCATTAGGTTTCTGTTTAATTTCTTTTAGCTCTATAATGCACTGAGATTCAGACTTAGGTTTCTTAAATTCTCTAATCAATGCAGTTCTGATATCAACTAGTGTTCTGTTATGTCCAACAAAATATTTCATGAACCATGTTAAAGCTCTGTCTCTAAATGTGGTGACTAGCTGAGCTTGTTTTATAGCATCATCTTGTACTTGCTTAATGTTCTAGACAGCTTCACAGATAAACCAATGTTGCTCTGGATCTTCTATACCTGTTCCTTTAATTACATGTTGCTTAATGCCATCTTCCATCCTTATTCTAGGAGGTATAGTGTTCTGAAACGATGAAGGTATACCACTACTTGGTTGATTCTGAGTACTTGCTCCTACAGTATTACTACTAGTAGTGTTCTGGAAACTAGTAATATTTATTGCTTCAACTATAGGTTTCTGCGGAGTAATAGGTTGATAGCCAATTCATCTAGGTTCTGTTTCACTATCATACTCATCTTGATATGAATATCTATCACTTCCTAACTCAGTTTCTAGCAATGTGAGAGGTTCAACTTCACGAGACCTCTTTCTAGTGGTAACTTTATATCTTTTTCCACTACGCAAAATACTAATATCTTCATCTGTATCACTACCGGTGTTACTGAACATTACAGACTCAAACACTAGGAATATGATTGCATTTTTAAGACGCATTTTTTAGCTAATAGCATTTCAATGCATAAACTCGGGTTTTTCAGGTACTTACCTCTAAATCCTTAGAAAAAATATCTTTATGATGCGCTGTAAGACTTCAAAGTGTCCAGAACAAACTTTGTAATATAGCCTTCCAGTAAGCTATCCAAACAAAATTCTACTTCTTTTGAAATCTAGTTGTCAATTCCTTTAAGCCTATGAATCAACTCTGGATTCCAAACTATAGGTTCTACACCCTGAGAACAGTTTTTCCATTCTGCTATCCTCGATATCCACTCATGTATCTCATTAGAAAAATATGCGAATAAAATTTCATGCAATTCAGTGAATATATACCTCTGCAGCCATTGTTTTGTGGTAAGAAGCAGATGTTTGTTTTCTTTCTTCGCAAACTCAAGTTTGTCTAGCTTACCCAGTTCTGTATTTCTTTCTTCTCTGGATTCCACATCAATCTGATACATCACCAAAATAGGAGTTCAAGCACAGCATGGAACCATCTATTGGTATGCTTAAATGCATACATATAGTGCGACAACAAGACCATTTGTTGCGCTTTCTTCTCTTCTAAGATGACACATCAACAAAGCACATCACCAGCACGACTAGTCCAAAGTTGGAAACGAAAACATTTGTTGGTTATCTTTCGGGATGACCCGGGTTCGGAAAAGTTCTTGTAGACCCAACAAAATCCCCTTCATTGGCCCTTTCAGCATCAACCTGTGAATAGGCCGAAGTCTCAGCCGAAGCGAAGATGGGTGGTTACAGAATCAGGTTTTTGTAACCATGGTGATGCAGAGATGTGTTATATAGCGATCTTGCAATGCGTTCCTTGCTAACATGCACTTATAATATTAATATCAACTTGTAACTACGCACTTTGCAGTTATCGACAACCTACAGGCTTCGTTGAATCGTTGTTGTCTTTACTCTATAACTACACATTTATCATACTTAAGGTTACTTCGCAACATTCATACACATGTGTTTTTCTTACTTAACATAGATTCTCATTCACATACATATGAAAGAAAATACATAGGTATAATCATAACATGAACAAAAAACACATCATAGATTCATACACATAACACAGGGATTTACGTGGTTCACCCCCCAGATGGGAGCTATGTCCACGAGAACTGTTCTTATATTACTTGGAAGGGGTAAAATTTTCAGTCTGCGCACTCAACTGCAGATTCTTCTCTACAATAGATCTCTGTGCACTCAGCTTCAGAGTCTTTTCCTCTCTTAGATCTCTCTCATTCTAGATCTAGCAATATCTAACAATCTCTAACAAAAGTCTAACCCTTCCTTATACAAAATCTCCCTTTATATAAATGTGCCCGAAGGTCACATATTACAATAACTATGGGCCAAACCCCATAGTACCCTTAAACCCAAAATAGCATGGTTCTCCTATTGACCACGCTTTGTATTAACTTCACTGCAACTCTACTGTCCTTTTACATCGCTTCTTCTGGCAGCCGCATTTCTGACTGCGCGGCTCTGACTCTACAGTGGTGCTTCCTTTGCACCATTCCGCTTCTTTACTCTTTGCTTCTATAGCTGTCAGTTCACCTTCATCCTTAACTGCTTCAACCACCTATGGTTGTCCTTAGTACTTCGTCTTTGCTAAGGGGACATGTCCTTTCCTGTCAACTTCTCTTCGCTCCATACCCTCCTCCCAGGAATTGCGGAGTTGCTTCTCCCAAAACTTGGTCAATGTTAGGCCTCGCCATTGATTCTTAGAGAGGAAGTGCCTATAAAAATAGTTTCATTATTTTTTACAAAAAGTAGACAAACAAATACCAACAATATGCACTAGAATAAAAAAAATATAGCAATATATATATACCATAATAATTACCTTAATGAAGATACGTCAATCATGCATTTTCACCCCCGCAAAATCACCTTTCTTTGTTATGATATTCTTCATGTTCGGAAAAACTCCGGTGGGAAATTTAATTTTTCACATGATTTCTTTTACAACATTGCTTTGCTACTCCGTTAACAACCATGGAAGTGAGTTTATATTAATTTGGTCTCTACTGCTATGTAATTGAATGACATATTTCATTGCATGATTGGATTCCTGAATGTCATTGTAAATTTTGGCAATTTTTTCTTTGTCACTCCTTCCATCCAATATTCACCATAATGTTTTAGCCACATTCTTTCTGATATGCATTGTATCAAACATATGAGCAATTTGTAGGTGCTCATAGCAGGGAAACCTAATGAATTGTTTAGGATAAATTTTCAATCCTCATGGAAGCTGATCAATGCCTTCATGATCACGAAAGTCATCATGAATCATAGTTTATAAAGAAATTACAAAAATCAATGTCAATTACAGTAAACAACACACAATAAAAAAAAATTCAAAACATTTTATATTTGATGATAGATAGACAATTTGATCTGTACGTACCTTGACGATTTCTATTATATTGCAACTTCCACAGGTGAGGTGTCATTCCTTGCAGTTTTAATGCAGTCTCTTACTTCCCATTATATAAATGTGCCCGAAGGTCACATATTACAATAACTATGGGCCAACCCCCATAGCACCCTTAAACCCAAAATAGCATGGTTCTCCTATTGACCACGCTTTGTCTTAACTTCACTGCACCTCTACTGTCATTTTACGCCGCTTCTTTTGACTCTGACACTTCTTCTGGCTGCCACATTTCTGACTATGCGGCTCTAACTCTATAGTGGTGCTTCCTTTGCACCATTCCGCTTCTTTACTCTTTGCTTCTATAGCTGTCAATTCACCTTCATCCTTAACTGCTTCAACCACCTATGGTCGTCCTTAGTACTTTGCCTTTGCTGAGGGGACATGTCCTTTCCTGTCAACTTCTCTTCGCTCCATACCCTCCTCCCAGGAATTGCGGAGTTGCTTCTCCCAAAACTTGGTCAATGTTAGGCCTCGCCATTGATTCTTAGAGAGGAAGTGCCTATACAAATAGTTTCATTATTTTTTACAAAAAAGTAGACAAACAAATACCAACAATATGCACTAGAATAAAAAAAATATAGCAATATATATATACCATAATAATTACCTTGATGAATATATGTCAATCATGCATTTTCACCCCTGCAAAATCACATTTCTTTGTTATGATATTCTTCATGTTCAGAAAAAATCCGGTGGGAAATTTAATTTTTCACATGATTTCTTTTACAACATTGCTTTGCTACTCCGTTAACAACCATGGAAGTGAGTTTATATTAATTTGGTCTTTGCTGCTATGTAATTGAATGACATATTTCATTGCATGATTGGCTTCCTGAATGTCATTGTAAATTTTGGCAATTTTTTCTTTGTCACCCCTTCCATCCAATATTCACCATAATGTTTTAGCCACATTCTTTCTGATATGCATTGTATCCAACATATGAGCAATTTGTAGGTGCTCATAGTAGGGCAACCTAATGAATTGTTTAGGATAAATTTTCATTCCTCATGGAAGCTGATCAATGCCTTCATGATCAGGAAAGTCATCATGAATCATAGTTTATAAAGAAATTACAAAAATCAATGTCAATTGCAGTAAACAACACACAATAAAAAAAAAAATTCAAAACATTTTATATTTGATGATAGATAGACAATTTGATCCGTACGTACCTTGACGATTTCTATTATATTGTAACTTCCATAGGTGGGGTGTTATTCCCTGCAGTCTCTTACTTCCCATTGATTCTTAGAGAGTAAGTGCCTATACTCATCAAACACCTCATTTCCTAAACTTTTTTAATGACGAGATTTGATCTTAGGACCATAAACTAGACATGCAAATTTTTCCTTTGTTTCAAGACCTACATAAAGTGATTGATTAAATATGTCAATTATAACTTTATAAAATGAATGGATTATTTAAAAAAACATGCATGCATAATATATCAACTTCATAAAATTAAATACTATTCAAGTCGACATTATAATTATATACCGCAAAAATGGGTTTACCCTGGGGCATCATTTAAGGTCCATACAAGCATTGCGTGGAATTGAAATTTCTTTTGTTGCATTGATCTATATACATCATACATAGTGATGCCATTCCATAGCTTTATTAGCTCGTCAATAAGAGGTTCAATATATACATTCATATCTTTAACTTGGTACTTACCTGATTTATTTGAACATATAAATATATAATTATTACAATCATTTAGATATATAAATAATATACAAGAGTAAAAGAAAAAAATATATATATGACATTATGCAACAAAATACAACAAATGAGATGCCACTACATTAAAAAAAAAGTTGTTGTATACACATACCTGGAATAATCATTGCCAACATTATGTGCTCCCTCTTTATTGACAACCATGGAGGAATGTTATTGTTGATATCAAAAATAGGCCACACTGAGTAAATAGATCTCATCTCTGCAAATGGATTGACACCATCTGTTGCCAAATAAATCCTAACATTACGAGGTTTTTCTTTAAAATGTGGCCATTTTTCCTCCATATCTCTAAATGCAGAACTATCTGCAGGAATTCGAATATTATCATCTTTACTTCTGTTCTATGCATGGTAATCCATAAATTGTGATATGTTTTTGCACCTGAACAATTGTTGCAAAGGTGGAATAATGGGAATATAATGAAGAACCTTGCGAGGCACCTTTTTTGTTACTTGATCTATTTGATATCTACTGATATGACATTCCATACATTATGTTTCAAATTCATGTTGTTAGAATATATAATATGGTCATTCGGGCATGCATCAATTGCTTCATACTGCATTCCAATTTCTTTCATGATGAAAGATAAATCTCAATATGTGCGAGGTAAAATATTTGACGGTGGTAACAAAAACTCACCTATCAAGCTACAATAAATTAAAATAAAAAAACTAGTTAATATGATATATGAATAATATTAATGAAACATATTTCATTTGTATTAATTTTACTTATGAATTAACAATAAAATTATTAGAGGAACAAAGATAACATTTATCATGATCATATATATGTGATGGAATATATTACATACCTTAACATCCGTGTGACTAATGTGTTTGAAAGACCATTCATAACCTTCAAGTTCATTATCAACAATATAGCAGAGAGAAGATTTGTGTTGGAGCCTTCATAAAGGGGTTTGTATGCCTTCTCAAGAAGCGGTAAATCATGAACATCATCAAAGTCATCTTTTTCATGATCATCATCATCATCATCCATTCTAACATTAAATGTATCATGGATCAATGTATTTGTATCATCATCTTCAACTATGTTATCAGTATGATCATCTTCTTCAATGTGATCATTAACTTGTTTGCCATTATTCATAGCTCCATGTTCCTCCAGTACTTGTTCTGAAAGTACATCCTCTGGGAGATATGCCATAGGAGGTCTTTCCTTTATAATTACATGAAACCATCAAGATATATTAGTTAATATAAGAAATATTAAAATGATACATATATTTACAAAAACGATCAATATAAAGATATATATAATGAAAAACTTACCAATTTTCGATAGTCATGTCCCCCCCTCAGTGTCTCCATGTTCCCTACAATGTCTTTTGGTTGTTGTGATCTTTATGATTCTCCTTTTAAATCCCTTGCATTGACTACATGGACAATAAAATTTCCCATCACCTTTTCTTTTCAATCCATCCCACAATCTAGCAAGCAATTCTCGATTTTGTTCATCTGGATCAAGAATATTGTTATGTGACATTTTCTGATACCAAGCTTGATTGATCATTATCGATCTTAAAAAATCAAGCTCCACATTTCACTATTTTTTATCACAGTAACAATTGAAATAATTGCACGGATTTTTGTACGAAAAACAGTCCGTGCAAAGATTATAATTTCCGCAAACCATCGCTTATATAGAAAATATGTGAGAATATTTCTATAATTTATAGTTTCTAAAAATAAATGATCGTCGAGTATCCGATGACGTTAACATAGTTACCGTTGTAACCTGGATACGTTGGATATTCGACTTTGGAAGTCGAAAATCCGACAATACCAGTAGGATTTCGATGGTCGTCGAAAATTCGACGACTACAGGGGCCAATTTAAAAAAAGTTAAGAAAAATTTGTAATTATAAAGATGAAATCCGACGAAAGAGTCAATTTCATCGGATTTTCTCATCTGATTTTGGGTTCGAATTTGGTTGTGAGTTGAGATAATAAAGGTGTGTGTGGGAAGAAAAAATGGATACAAAAGGTAAAATGTTTGTATGCGAGGATTCTCTTACTGACACTCATCAACACTTGCAAAAGGGGGGGAACAAAGATAAGAATGAGAAGGGGAAAGAAAAAGAGAAGAACAAAGAGAGGAAGTACTAGGAGACAAAAGGAGATTCCAATGAATGGAATTCATTCCAACAAAGAACATTAGGTAAAACCACTTCTTAGAAAGAAATAAACACAATGTTGATAACAATAATGGGTAGAACTATAGTAGAAAAAAAAGTCCATAAGCTTGTAGTTCATGAAAAAGGGAAAGAAAAAGAAGAATTGGAGTAGAAAATGCCCAGTAGGTAAAACATAAGATCTCATCGCTCTTAAAGAGGAGATCAAAGTAAACTAGGAACATGTCGGCACTATTTCCATATGAAAGAGGCACTAGTAAAGACAATTTCATGTAATTGATGGATGCCCAAATTTAGATTTAGATTGATAGGAATTTATTTTACCAAAAAGTTTTTCATTTTATGTAAATTAATTTCCAAATTAATATAAATAAATTGTGTAGTTTATTTTCGTCTTATGTGTGAGAGGTGCCTTGAGTCTATAAAGCTAATTGACTATATATATGTGTAGATATCTTATGTGTGATTTATAATTGACTATATATATGTGTAGATATTTTATGTGTGAGAGGTGTCTTGAGTCTATAAAGCTAATTGACTATATATGTATAGATTCGGAATTAAAATTAAAAAATATATATATTAAATTAGATAAAGATAAATATAATTAAGAAATAGATCTATATTAAATTTTACAACCCAAATTAAAAAAATTGTATTATATGTCCCTATAAATCCATTATAATATTTTAGAAAACTAAAAATAAAATAGTAATAATAAATTTTGAAAATAATAATGTTTAATTTTATTAATATTTTTCTTTATTGTTTTAAGTCAATGAATTTGTGTATTTACAACAATATCTTCTATATGAAAATTAGGTACATTTATAAAAAAAATTGACCTACTAAAAATTAAAAAAAATGTATTACTATAATAGAATAATCCAATATAAATATAAAAAATGATCCATTAAAAATTAAAAAAACTTATAAACCAATATAAATATAAAAGATGATCTCATTAAAAATTAAAAAGAATAGATGGCTATAATAAAATAAATCCCTATAAATTCAAGTTAACTCTAAATTTAAAAGAATTCAAATTTACTCCAACTCTAAAAGAGATAAATCTCTTAAATTACAAATATATTTTAGTTAACTTTAAATTTAAAAGAATTCAAATCTACTCCAACTTTAAAAGAGATAAATCTCTTAAATTACAAACATATTTTAGTTAACTCTAAATTTAAAAGAATTCAAATTTACTCCAACTTTAAAAGAGATAAATCTCTTAAATTACAAAACATATTTTAGAATATAAAATTTAAGAAAAAGTTTACAATTCAATAGATGCTATCTTACATAGCCATATACATTTTTGACAAATAAATTAAAAATAATATTTAACTTTGATTAAAAAAATATTTTTAACAAATAAATTAAAAATACGTATTTAACTTTGATTAAAAATATTTTAAAATTTTACATGCACATGAATATATTTGTTTGATACAGATTTTGAAACTTTATATATTTGCAAGATTCCTAAACTACAAGCGCTAATCTAAGGCCATATTACAATTACAATGTGGATGATGCTTAATAAGCATAAAATTGTGTTTTAAGACTAGTTAATAACGACTTGATACCAAAGAAAGTATGAAACATTGAAAAACCAAAACTATGAAGCCATAAATAGGTGACTAAAACTAGCCAGCTGAGACTGACATGGTCAACTCTAGTTTGATATCATGACGCTCTGGCCCTGGTATAAACGATACCATCTCATTTGAAATTTTACTATGCTGACATGTACTCGATCTGCTATACTCTGCACCATTAATGGCGCCGACTGTTTTAATCTTTTCAGGAGGAATAATAATGTTCGTTTCCTCCACTGTCCGCCTTTCTTGGTAAAAGCTCTCAATCAGTTGCAATTCCCTCGGCCTTCTTTCATTTCTTAGGTTGATTTCTTGCTTCAGGTCATGCTCATCAGAATGATCTGTGTTGCATTGTTGGACTAAGCCCATAGTTAGTTCATCCTTCCACCCATCCTGTAAAGAATTTCCAATCAAATATTAAAAGCCCATTGGAAATTCCCGTGCCAAATTCCAAGTAGATCAGACTAACTTCCCCATGAAGAAGAATTCTTGGTATGAATTTTAAACAACTTCTATACATATCACTCGGCAAAGTATATTAAAAAGTGCTAATAAATCCAAAAATGGAATGTAAATTCAGTGGCAAACCTGCAGAGTTGGAAGAAACGTCCTGGAATCTTGACCTGATCGAGCTTGTGATAGATCGCTGTCGCAAGAATCTACAAACAAACGTGAAACTAGTCCGTCGTGATGATCCAAGTGAACTTCTTTATCACTGTATTTCACTGCATGGCAGGATTGTGCAAGTCTTCCTTCAGTCCAATATCGCAAAGTATGATTGAGGTTTACGATGTCATCAATTGGCTGAATGAAATATGGTTCAATCCCCATTGCGTTGGCGGATCCCAAAATGAAAGTAGGAGAAGCATTTCCCTCTATATTGGAAACCTCGTGCAATCCATCAGCTGGTCTGGGCCTAAGTCTTGCTGATGTAGCTTCAGGCCATTGCTCGTCGGAGTTATTAGTATCTTCTTCTGTGCAGGAACTACTGAAATGATTGTCGTGTAACACAAAGGCCATGAGAACGAGGATCACAGGGAAAAAAGCTACGCAGGCACTCATAACACGCTTGAGAAACACTAACGGTGTTAATTTGCAATACAAGTGGCATCAGCCATACTGTGCTCACATAGGGATTGTCTGCTATACGAGTGGCATCAGCCATACTGCACTGATGTAGGGATTATAGCTTTTCATGTCTGATAAAAAAATCCCACCAGTGCTAAGCACTTATGTCCCATATTTGACAAATTTATCCCATTTTAGTATTTGGGCATTTTTAAAGTGAATATCAATTACAAAAAGATGGAAGAACCATTTTCAGTAATCATCCCATTTACAGTAAAAGTAAAAGCTTCTTTTAAGTTTCAAATCATTACTGAAAAAGAAAAAATTGCTATGTATGCACAACATCAAAGATTTCAATATACCTTCTGGCCGATGAGTACCCATTAGCAATAAGTGATTGATTCAATATGCTGTGAAAGCAGCCAATTTCTGAGTCTTTGCCCAAATTATTTTGGGCATTTTGAGAGTGCTCCATGTCCAATATAGTTTCAAACAATTTTGGTTCAGAGTCTGCACTGACAACACAGTATAAGACTGACGTTACCAATATTGATTATGCAAAAACCTTTACTACACCAACAAAGTGAGATGCTCAAGGTGGAGAAAAGCCCAAAGCATATAAGACTGAAATTACTGATTACACAGAAACCCTTTTTGAAGTTTCTAATACAGATTATGCAGAAGCATTTCTTGCACCTAGAAAGTGAGGTGCTCAGGGCGGGGAATCCTGAATAGGCCCTAAGAAAACTGATTATTTATCTTCACAGATATCCATTTCAAAATCTTGGATCGCTTAAATTCATCTCAATCTTAGATGAATAGATTAAAGAATCTTAAAATCATCTTAATCTTAGATGAATAGATTAAAGAGTTTTAAATTCATCTCAATCTTAGATGAATAGATTAAAGAGTCTTAAATTCATCTGAGTCTTAGATGAATCGATTAAAGAATCTTAAATTCATCTTAATCTTAGATGGACGGATTAAAGAATAAGATAGATTATGATAGTGAAAAACATCCAGACGAGTACTCACTGTGGCTAATATTTCCATCGTTCTTCACACTTCGATAAACCTGCAACAACAAAACGGACAAACTTTACTCTACATTGCCCCTGTCAAAACTTGAACATTTGCACAGGGAATATTGTGGTGTACGACATAGTTAACTATGCGCGATGTGACGACAACGTAAAGATTCCTGCAAGCTGAGAAATCACGGTGATGAGAGACAGACCTGCAAATGACTTTTGACGTGCGATAATGTCAGCCCGTTAATTCCCATGAGCTGAAGAATTAGTTTAGGAGACGCCTCTGCAAAAAATAATGAAAAGGTGAATATAGGTCATATTTCAACTTCAACAATTAGAAGATTTCAGGGGAGAGTAGAGACACTTAATTAACTTACTGTCTTGCCCGCCTAGGTGTTTAACTGCATTAACAAAGCAGTTGTGAAGATGGGGTGTCCATCGGAGGCGAGGAACCCTCGAGCGCACATATTGCCTCAAGAAACCGCTCGACCTTGCAGACTTTCTCATTTCTAATTTCCTTTACCAGTTTTTCAGATCCAAAACATTCTTCCTTCTTGAAGCTAACCTGATCTGCCCCCCAGTCCAAAGGACCACAATGCCTTCAAATTCTCCAATGTGCCCGATAATGTCTACGATCGGAAGTTGAAACAAAAGTTCGGAGAAAATGATATGAAGTCAAGGTTTAATTTTTGGGGACCGGGAATCGACTAGTCACTGCCGTGCCGTGGAGGATAATGGGAGGCCGTTCTCTATCAATTAACTAAAACATTCCAACATTTGACGAATATGAATTGTAATTTCAACTTCCAGACAAAACCAAAAAGTGGTAAAGATTTCTTGGCAGTGTGTTGTTCAAGTTAAATCCTAGAAAATGGGGCGTTTTAGTTAAAACCTGAAGAAGAGCGTTCTCGAGAAGTCATAGACTCGTAATTTCTGTGCAATTTGTTGTTGCTTTTACATTTTCAAGAAGTCATAGACTCATAATTGCTCCGCAATTTGTTCTTGGTTTCACATTTTCAATGATCTGGATCGTTACATAATTCAAGACTTTTGATCACGAACGTAAAAATGAAATGAAACGTTTAACCGGCGTTCCCCACAGGAAGAATCTTCTTAATCTTCCATCCTTATCAGCTTTCAATGCAGGGTTTCTAGCCGTACCTAGAAGAAGTAGCATCTTACCTAATTTCAATAGGCCAAGGTCAGAATCTGAATCGGTACCGACCCCACAGAAAATTCATAAAGTCCTGCCTGTCTTGACTTTTTGGTAGATGAAAGGACTATGATCACCCTGCACCCGCAGAATGTCTTTGATATTCTTCCCGTAATTCGAAATGAATGCTAGGCGTCAGCGTCTTTCCATTTAATATTTGGTACAGTGACGTGCAATATAGGGCAGACTCTACCCAGTCAAAACTCTTGGCGAGATGACGCGTAAGCCGTAAATTAGGCATCTTCTCAGAGAGTTGCGTGACTCGTTATCATTATTGTTGCGGCTGCTGACATGTGAAAGTCCGGTACATACATGCTCAACGCGTTACGCGCTGCAATTTCCTGCAGAGCCATACAATCACTGCCGCATTGACGATACTGCACTCAGCGACATTCTCTCCCTTCATTTATTCAAATTCAAACCCCATGAATGCATACCAACGTCCCGCCACACAATTTGCAGGCATTTTTGGTAACATTCCCCAAAAATCTTTGGACCAATTCTCACCTAAAACTGTGTTTCTATTACCTAAGAACTTGTCTGTCTTGGATGTTTCTACTAGTTAAGAACTTGTCTTCAATGTAAAGAAACAGTCAAAGATCCACAGGCATCTTGCACCTTTGTGGGGTTATCAGACTATGAATCAATTTTCTGATGAATCAATTTGCATATATCGATATATAATTGTCCTCACTATAAATTTGAAAACTAAATTAAAATAGGTTTTTGTCATCTTCCAATAATTCAATCGTAGAATACGAGTTGAATTTGAATCGTAGAACACGATTTGAATTTGAAAAAGGTTAAATTACATATTTGCATTGAAAACTTTCACAAATTCAAAAAAAAGCGCGACATTGCATTTGAATGATCTAGATGGATTCAAAGATAATGAAATTACCGATTCACATTATCAAAGACATTAAAACTGTGGAATTCAGAGTTAAAAACCTGCCAAAAGAACAAAAAAGTACAGTTGGATGCCAATTATTCCACGGCCAATCGAGCGTACATCCCCTGTCAAACGTTTCCTTTCATGGTAGGCGCATTCCTCGCTGTCGTCCCTCACTTCTCGGCCATGGGATTGGATTCGGAATGGGGACAAAATGAACCTACCAGAATTCTTGGCGGGACACACATCCACCCTATTCCCTTTACATGAACAATCACCATCTGTTTCTTGCTCTTTGGTGTACAATAACACCCTAGCCTCTTTACATGAACGATCGCCATCCATTTCTTACCCTCTGGATCATAGCCACGAACTGGTGGACTAAAAAGTTCCATCGGGAAGATAAGGTTCTTGCATCGGTCACGATTCAATTAGGATTTAATCGGCCAATGGATGCTCATACTCATGTGTCAAATTTCATTGATGTGTTCCCCAAAAAATGGTCTCCTAATCAAATTGGCCTCTTGTGGACAGAGTTTGAGTAAAGCATACCAAAAGAATGGTTTCCCTATCAACTTCAACTTCACTCTTTATGGACAGAGTTTGAGTAAAGCATATCAAAAGATTGGTCTCCCTATCAACTTGACTTTTTATGAAGAACATACTTGGGCAATGTTTCCATGGTTGGATACAACTTAAATAATGATTCCATGTGAATCCTTGTTTCATCTATTGGGTAATGGATGTTTACATTGGTTGAAACGCGATGCTTTTATGTTTTTTGTTTTTTGAACTCTTAAAAAATACATACCATACATAATGTTCTTACATGGCTTTTTATGAAGAATATAATTTGGACAATGTTTTTGTATGTTGGTAAGCAAGACACAAAAAGTGAAATTATAGTGGGTTATATTCATTGACAAAAGAAAGACAAACTATTAATTACATTTCTTTAGGGTTTATGTTCATATTAAAAGAGTAAAGAGGAAGAGAAAGATAAAAACCTGTCTATCTTTGTTTGTCCCTTGTCTTATGAACCAACATAGATCTATTTTAAAGGGGATCTACCAAGGGCCGAGAGGGATCAAATCTCTTGAAGTGCAAACCCCTTTTTAGAGTGTAAATGTTGAGGAAGAGATTTTTATGTATATGTCGTTGTAAATGTTTTAAATAGTCCATTTTTAGAGTGTAAATATTGAGGAAGAGAGTTTTATATATATGCCTTTGTAAATGTTTTAAATAGCCGACATGTTATTTTTTATAATATTTTATTATTTTTTATAATATTTTATTATTTTTTAAAATGGGCACGTGTCAAATCTAAGATGAGCACGGAAGGAGTTACACATCTCCCCCTACTGGGCTATAAAATGCCCCTCTTCGGTGCAATAATTAGTAAATTTAATTCCAACTCCAAAAACTTTAGCAAACATACACACTATCAAACAAACAAAACCTTTCTCATTTTCAATTTGACATTCCAAATAAACAATATGAATTGCAAAAGCATAAAACCCTAATAAACTTTCACTCAATTCAAACTCCTACCGATTCTATTATCCATGCATGACAATATTTAATGAATATGGAAGCACTGGGTAAAGATAGATATGTATTATTCATATAAAAGATATGACAACAAGTATACTTGAACCTTGATGCGACACATCCTTCACTAGAGCTTGAGTCCCCTCGTTCTCGACCACAAGTACTCAACTCTCCACCATTATGAATACAATTTTACTTTGGCACAATAGCCAAGGGATGGCTAAACAAACTCTACATCAAACCGAATCACAACTTGCAGAAACAAGGGTTGGTTCTACAAGTAGAGAGAAAAGTAGCGCATAAAACAATTAATAGATTATTAAAGGCTTCAAATTTCTCTAGAAAATGGTATATTCTCTTGTCGTGTCCTTTCCTCAACTCGAGACCCCTTATTTATATGAGTAGGATGTTGATAAATTTGCGGAGGAGTGAAATGCATATCATTCAAGTGTCGAGCATGCATAATTCCCACTCTCGGCTTTGCATTACATGCAAGTTGTACTTTTTGGGTTATTTTAAGGGTGCTCATGGGTTTATCATTGGAGGCTAGCAACTTCATTGTGACTTTAACTAGCGAAACCAACAAGCACAAGCACATAGTAAGAGACTTAATTAAATAAACTATGGAGATGTTCTGTCAGCCTTTACATAAGGTGTATAATGGCTTGAGTTGGCTAATATGATTCCCAAGTGACCAAATATAAGTATAACAATGTGACCTATTGTTTTATTTCCAAGGTCATCGGTGTTCACATTGATTCTCTGGTTCAAAATAACATTTGATGAATGACATACTTTGGACAAAAAATTTATGACTTCTTACCAAGGACAAAACTTGGACAATGTTTTCATGTGAATCCTTGTTTTACATCTAGGGTCATCGATGTTTACGGGTGAATTTGTGAATGTGGATGACTATTTTGTGAGAAATCGGGCGCCGATGTCGTAGACGAAACTTTTGCGACCAAACTTCATTAACTTTTTGGCCGAACTTCTTACATTTTTCATCTGAACTTTTTAAAATTTTCGGCCGAACAATGAAGAAATCTTGTGATATTATTCCACTCCTTGCCCATTGGATATTGAAAAACCATTAGTTCCCTAAGTGCCATGTCTAACTCAGAATAATGTTCAAAAGTGGGCTTAGGTAGAGCTTTGAAAATGGCCTGAAGTCGATTAAGGATCTCAAAACTTGGACGCAACTTATCTATAATTGCCATTTAGTTCTTCATGATTGTCCACTAGATGGACTTCAAAATTCCTTGCATCTAATATGATGGAATTATAATGATCATTGTGATATAAGTCTCCATGTCCATCCCAAAAAGAAGGAAGACCAAGAGTGGGAAGACATCTTTGAATAACTCTTTGAATGAATGGACATCTTGCTTTAGTTGGGTAGCCATATCAGCAACATTTTGAGCCATTAATCCTTTTGTAATCACTTTAATTGCTTCCATGATTACCTTCGTTCTGTCTCAAACAACATATGCTTGAAGCTCATCAAAGGTTTTTTATTTAAGAAATCAATTACAACGTTTGTTATGTATTTCTTTTTGTTTACGATGTTCAGGATTGAACGAGAATCTTGAGCACTTACATCAACGATTTCCCACTCCTCTTGGGATACAATAAAATGGCTCCACTGTGCGGTTACCAATGCTGCTATTTGTTCCCGAATTACAAACTTGGCGTTTTTGAATAAAGGATTACCTGTCAGTTTTCTTGATAAATACTGAATGCTTTTCTGGAGATCTTCGCTAGATTGTTGCAACTCGAAGATGACCCAGTTCCTTTTAGCTATCTCTTCATTGATATTGCTTATCTCGTCACATTTGGATTTTAATTGATTATGCACATGATTCAGTTGGGCATCCTTAAGACTAATTTCTGCGACACCCTGTGTGAGCTTGTTAGTAGGGTCTGCAGAAGAGGTGGCTTGTAGAGCTGTGACCTTTTGGAGAAGGGTGTCTTGATTTTGCTTCTTGAGCTCATTTATTTCGTTCTCCAGATTAATTATTTTTTCCTTAAGCGCCTGGCCATCAGCTAGAGGTTTGTCTATCTCGGACTGTATTGCCAAAATTTTAAATGTTTGTGAATGTTGAACAGTGGGAATGCTGAGTATTTTCTTCAGGATAGAAATATCCTTATCCTTTTCCTTTAACATGGCTTGAACTGGAGTCACGTCACTAGTATTTTGAACCAATTTGATAATCTGTTGCTCTAGGTCAGCTATCTTCAATTGTTTTTCTTTATTCGATGACTTCTCATTCTTTAATTGTTTCTCCAGCCTTTGAACTACAGCCTGTAGCTTGTTAGTACTCATAGTGTATTTCATCACATCTCTATATACTCCTTCACCTGCTTTTCGATGAAGATCCATGATATCTTTTGAAGCAAATGCATCTAAATTTACCGTGGCCTGAGTGGTCTTGAAATTTGAAGGTATTTTCTTTCCTCCAGGCCCAAGTGGTTCCAGAATTTCCATCTTCAAGGTCCCTTGCTTCAAATATAATGCAAAGAACATCCTTGATTGGTGTCATGTCTCGAGATATTTCTTTGGTAACATGGTCTTTTGGAGATCAATATTTTCGTCTTTGATTTGAGAGTATAAGCCTAAATAATCCTGCTTTAATTGGTGATGTTGTGACCAAAGCACCCCCTGGAGACAATGTCTCCTGATTTTGAGGCCACACTGCAGATGGAATTTTTTCCAAGATGACAGGTTCCAAAGATGTGGGAGTTGGTTTAATATGCAGTGTTGAGATGGATATATTTTTGGATATGGACCTCTTCGATTTTGACTCGACGCTCCCTAATTTATCCTTGTCGACATCAAAGGCCGATTAAGGCGTGCTCCTTTTTCCCAAAGTATCCACTTTATGTGGCATAGGGATGACTGGTGCCACAGTGGTCTGGCTCGGATCCAATACTAATTTAGCCTGCTCCCAACTATCTAAGTTGGAAATTTTATCCAAATTTGGGTGCGGCTTGTGGGAGTAAGTCTCTTCTCTAGTATACTATCTCTTCTGGGAGATGATCCCTTTGGGATCATACTTGCATGTAAAACTCATAGGGAAGCTAAAAGCGGCTAACATTTATTCGACCACCTTCTGAGATGATTTGATTCTCACTTTAAAATGTCCAGCTTCATTGGGGACCTTGAAAATCCCGATGTTGTTACCCTTCATGAAATGAACGTCATCACAGTTGAACCGTTGGCGGATGTATTCCAAGGTGAAAAACCTAGGATTCATGAATACCGGTAACTTATAAGGAGCAAGTTCCGCTCCACATACTTGAATCTCAGTGTGGGTCTCGAAGCAAAACCAATCCCCAACTGAGTCATTAGGATTTTGCTGGAGCAAATTTTTGCATTCTGGAAAGATTCTAGGAGGATGACAGTCGAACAATAATGTATAGATTTTAGTCACGATAGTATCCAAAAACACAAATAAACCTTCATGAAGCAAAGCAGTAGTAATTGACTTCTGGAGGTCCTCTCGAATGAATAAATCCTTATTGTGATAGATGATCATATAGATTAGAAAGGAATTGTATCTAAATAGCTTTCTAGAGGAAAAAATTTAGAACTGCGGGTGAATGGACTAAGCCAGGAAAGATGGTAGGTCCAACTTGAAAAGTGCTTCTTGATGAGATAAATTTATAAGAAAGAGAATACCTAAAGCAACTTCATCAATGACCAAGTCATGATCATACCCGAGGACCTGCCAGATCATGGATAAAACCAGTCTGTCTTGCTATGAGAATACTTCCAGACTAAACATTGAATGAGTACTCGGCAGGTTGGATTCTGGGTGAATTATCATGCAGATGAATGCATCCCTGCTCTCTAACGATAATTATTGAATCTTCCCTTCCAAGACTTCTTCATCGAACTGAAAATTGGTAGCATCTTCCCCGGTGTCCGTTAATTCCATGATGAGTTCTCTAGTGATTGGGCATATGACCAATCCCAACCAAGACACAATCTCCTTTCTCTTTGGAGCATATCTTTCTGCACACCACTGCACCACTTCCGGGAAGGGTCTGGCCTATGGTAAAATCATCTTCACCAATCCAGAGCTCCACAGGCTGAAGAATTATTTTCCGCTTTTTGCCTGATCTTCTGCCTCTTTGGAAAATTGATGCAAATTAGAGAATGAAGATACAGGGTCATGGATATCAAAATGTTTGTCTCCCAAGTGTTCTTCTTTGTTGAGTGTAGAGGCTGCAGAGGGAGATGTCTCAGGGTTGGGGATAAAAGTCATGGTGATGCTAGTAAGACAAAAGAAAAGATGATGGATTCTCATCTTCGGTTGCGAAGAGGCAGGTGCGATGAATGATAGCGAGGGAGCTCGAGGTGGTAGGAAGAAAATGCCTAGTAAGCTCTTCTGAAGCATACTTATAGCGGGAATTTGAAAATAGAGGGATTTAATGAGCGGTATATGTGGCACTAAAGGATTGGTCCTCTGTGCAAGGGGAACAAGGATTTTAAATGCACGGGGACCGTTTCTTCCGAAATGGCAGCGGTAACAACCGTTAGACAAATCTTAGGTGAGTTTGTTGAGGGATGAAGGCGACAAACCTCGGAAGCGGTTTCAGCGCTCAAAATAGGTGGTTTGGGGAGACTACTTTTTGGGCCCTAAATGAACATGAGGCTGCCACGTAGCCAAGCTGATTTTTATTTAGGGTTGCACCCGACTCTTAAACGTCTAGCTGTTAACGGTGCCTGAAAGCAGGACAACCATAGATTACTTCCCACATCGCCTCGAGATTTGGACCTGGTTTGGATCGAATTTTTGAGCTGGGGCCCTCTTTCCCTGACAGACAATTATAAAAGGGGCAACGTATGCCTTATCTACTGGCGTTGACGAGAGCGGTTTTCAGGGCTCAAAGTAAGTGGTTTGGGGAGACCACTTTTTTGGGGCCTGAATGATTCTAATATCTCCACATGGTCACAGTGGTTTCTTTTTCAGGGACGTGCCTAGCACTGTAAATATCGTGCACTTCAGGCCCCTGAATCAAATCTCCACCGTTAATATGTACTTGATCACACTATTTCTTGGACGTCAACTTGATTCCTTGATCATCGATCATAGGGGTCTGAGTGACCAGTCTTAGAATCCATCTTCCCGCAGAAAATAGCTCTGATCCTCAAACTGACAAAACAACCTTGCCTGTGACCAATGGTGTTGTTCGTTTTCGGCTCCGTTGAAAATATTAGTACTAACATTGGCTTTAGGGGGGGCATCCTTTTTCTTCGGAAGAGGCTGAGAACTGTAGACTAGTTCCTTTAATTCCATTGGGATATAGATTCATATATGGATTTAATTCTTTTGAAAATCCAACAACAGAGAACATGAGATTGAAAAGGAATGCGTAAATACAACGAACTTTTTGAAAGAAAAGTGACATATATTACATATTTGATACAAAAAATCATAGTTGAGTTAGGGTAGAGATCAATACTGAAAGAAACGTTTCAGAAATTTTCCATTGACAAGATTCCTGAAAATTTCGTCATTAAGTTGTGCCAATTCATAAGTGTTGTTGTGATGGATCGCAACTATCTTGAATGGGCCCAGCCATAGGTTATCGAATTTACCATGTTTGGATTTATCCTCTCTTCTAACATCCCATTTCAGAACAAGGTCTCCATGTTGAAAATACCTAGCTATGGCTCTTTGTTCAAAAGCTACTTTCATCTTATCCTGGTGTATGTTGGTTATGTCATCCAACTGTTCCCTAACTTGTTGAATCTCGATTAATTGATGAATCCTTCTCTCCATATCATTAGGTTCATCATGTTCTGGTTGTAATAGCTTCATCATTGGTAAACCCAACTGAATAGGAAGGACTGCTTCTTTACCATAGACAAAGTTGAAAGGGGGAGTGCCTATAGCATGCTTGACACTGATTCTATCTGCCCATAGTGCAAATTTTAGTTGGGAGTCCCAATATTTTTTATTCGCATCCAACATATTATTAATGATGGTCACTAAAATTTTATTAGAGGATTCTCCCAGGCCATTTCCTTGGGGGTAGTAAGTTGTTGAATGAATTAATTCAATGCTGTAATTTTGACAAAAACTCATTATTTTGGCGGATTTAAAATCCTGAGCATTTTCTGTAATGATCTTCCTCGGGAAACCGAATCTCGCTAGAATATTCTCTTCCAGAAAATTTCTTATAGATATATCGTTAGCGTTTCTTATTGGGATTGCTTCCACCCATTTTGTGAAATAATCAGTAGCTGTGAGAATCCACCTGTGTTGGCCGATGGAGTGTGGGTTTATCTCTCCTATAAATTCAATACCCCACTGTTGAAAAGTTTCTTCCACTTTGATTGTTTTGAGGGGAAATGGCCTAAGCTTTTGCTTCACCGCAAATATTTGACATTCCCTACATGCTCTAACAATCTTATTAGCATCAGTGAACAAGGTAGGACAAAAATATCCAGCTCGGAGGACCTTATAGGTAGTGGCTCTCCATGCATGATGTACCCCACACATGCCTTTATGAAAATCTACTATTATTCCTTCGGTTTCTTCTTCTATTACACTATTTAGTAGAATTCCAAGAGGATCTTTCCAAAAAAGGTATCCATCTAAAATGCAATACTTGATAGATTTGAGTTTAAGAGATCTCATTTTGTATTTATCCAAGTCATGAGGACAAGTCAGATGTTGAAGATAATAAACAATATCCTCATACCATTCTGAATAAGTAAACTTTTCAGTAACATCAACAGGGATATTTTGTCGAATACCTTCTTCTTCTGGACTTGGGAGTTGGTCTATTAGATTTATATCGAGAGCATGATAGTATGATTCAGCTAGAATTTTAGCTAGTCCTTGTCCCTTCACTAACTTGGGAGGATTTATTTCCATGTCATACTCTTGGATTTTGGAGATCCACTTTCCTCTTTTACCTTCACTGTCTGGTTGACACAGAATATCCTTGATGGCGCTCCCTGGAACGTAGGCTATGATTTTAGAGTGCAGGACGTATTTTCTGAATGATTTGAGGGATTTCACTTGTGCATACGCATGTTTCTCCATTGTACTATATTTCAAATTGACATCTCTCAATGCTCGGTTGAAAAATGCAATGGGTTGCTCATGTCCTTCATTATTGTTTTGTAAAAGGACTATTGCAATAGTAACTTGAGAGGAAACAAAAAATATAAGAAATTCCTTGGTGTAGTTAGGACTAATTAGAAACGATTATTCTCCTAAGGCATCCTTTATTTGTTTAAAATAATTCCTTGCCTATGTTGTCCATTTAATCTCGGCTTGTTTTCTCAACATATCGGTAATCTCCTTCATTTTCTCAGGAAAATTAGGAATAGCTCTTTGTAGAAAATTTATTTTGCCAATAAAAGAATGCACCTCCTTTTTATTTCTTGGGAGATCAATTAATTTTATAGCGGTCACTCTATCAGGGTCTATTTTAACTCCATCTTTGGAGATAATATGTCCCAATAACGTTTCTTCTGTCATTGCAAATTTTTTTTTTTAGGATTTAGAGACAAACCAAATTTTCTGCATTTCCTGAAGGTTTGATTTAGATGTTGAAGGTGATCCTCATCTGAGTTTGATAATACTATCATATCATCTAGATAGATAACAATAAATTTGTCCTTTTCACCGATAAATTCTATATCCATAGCTCTTTGGAATGTTGCCCCAGCATTGATAAGGCCAAAGGGAATTTGATCATACATGAACGTTCCCCATGGTGTGGTGAAAGTTGTTTTTCCCTATCATCAAGATGCATGGAAATATGATTATAACCTGAAAATCCTTCCATCATAGATACTCTGGTTGACCCAGCCACGTTCTGAAGAATATGATCCATTTGGTAAAGGGTAATTGTCCTTTAAAGAACATTTATTAAGATTTCTGAAATCGACACACAAACGAATTTCCCCACTTTTCTTCCTGACTGGTACTAGGTTAGCTACCCACTCTGAATATCTAAGAGGAATAATTATTTTAGCATCAAGTAGTTTTCTCACTTCCTTTCCAATTACAGGTAGTAAAATAGGATTCACCTGCCTTAACTTCTGCTTCACTGGATTAGCATATGGTTTTAGAGGGATTTTGTGTTGTATAACAGATGTGTCGTAAGTTTTCAAATCTTCATACTTCCAAGCAAACAAATCCATGTATTCTTTGAATAGATATTTATACCTTTGCCTCTACTCGGTTGACAAAAACTGTGAAAGCTTGATGAATTTTGGTTCTTTTGGGGTACTAATATTGACTTCCTGTACGGCTTCAGTAGTTGGTTGAATTGATGGTTTAACAATGATCTCATTCTTATCGAACAATTGTTCTAGAGGAACCATACCTTTTGGGATATAGTTTTTCTTTAGTTGAAGAATTTTGTGACCAACAACCTATTGCATTAATTCAAGAGTTGTTATCTTCTCTGTCTATGAGATGTTTTCCCTTTCATACTCTTCATCACTGTCTATATTAGTACTTGAAAATTCATCCACAAGTTGTACAAAAATTTTAATCTATTGATCATCCTCAAAGACTGCCAATGCTTGATATTGTCAAGGATAGAAGGACGATATCGCATTTCCACTTCATACTTCAACTTTGGTTTCTTAGGAGGTTTGAATATGCTATCTGTTAGGGCCAATGAATCATCTTGTTGGTTGCACTCCCTCGGGAAAAAGTTATATTAAAAGCATCAAAGAAATTTTCAATAAGATCCCAAACAAGATTCTTGTATTCCCTAATCCTTGGATGTTTCATTTGATAAATACCTTTGATATGTTTTAATACCAACTAAGAGTCTCCAAAGACTTCCAGCTTAGTAAGTTTGAAGTCTTTAGCAGCTTGGAGGCCTAAGATGAGGGCCTCATACTCAGCAACATTGTTGGTGGCATCAAAATATAGCTTGTCGTACAACATAATCTATTCCCCTGTTGGTGAGGACATCAATACGCCAGCTCTGGATTCATCTTTGGTCGAGGATCCGTCAAAATATAGTTTCCACACTCGACTCTGGTGATATTCATTAGTATATTTAGTCACTTGAGGTTCTACAATTTTCTCCCCAAGGGATTCATCGGTAGACAACATATAGCACCGCATATCCTCATTGGTGGTGTATATAGGATAATTAATAGGACTATCTTGATCACTTATTATGTATGCAAACATAGCTTCTCTATATAGACGTCTGGTTTCTCTTGCAAAAATGGGTATTGTAGCATATTTCATATCCATCTGCATGGTACCTCCCAATTTTTTAGCCCATATCCTTGATAGAAGCATACCATATTTTTTTGGGATGTCTGCTACTACCACATCCATCATTATACTTTTGGATGGCAATTGGGCAAGAGTTACCACCAAATCTTTTATCATACCTACACACTTCACCTTTCTGGAGTCAAAACTGTAAAGATCGTGATATGGCCTTGTGATCTCTAGTCCCAACTATTCCATGATAACTTTTGGCATCAAGTTGTGGGAGGCTCCAGAGTCTAGCATACAATTGTGGAGTAATTTATCATGTACATTAAGAGTAACATAAAATGGAGCAGTAGTTTCTTCTTTGTCGTCAATATGAGGGACACATTGAAAAGTTGGGGATTCATCGTTAAGATTTATGGTATCTCGTTGATCAATGACTTTGACTTTGTGCAACATATTATCAGTTTTATTTTGGTACAAAGGATTCTTTATTATCTTGGACAAGGGGACTGCTATCTTGAGTTTTCTCAATTCATGCTCCAAATTAAAAGGTATACTTTTTTTTCGTACTCTTTAGGCTCTTGCTCCATCTTTTTGTGCGGGCTGACGTCTGGCTCTTTTTGGCCAAATAAAAATGAGAATTTAGTGGTTTTGTCCTTTGATAGGTCTTCGTTCTTTATTATGGGAGATGTTTGGGGAGCTTTGAATTAGACCTGCTTTTTGGGGGAATTTTTAGGAGGGGTATTGTTCTATCGATTGCCAGACTCTGGTCTAGGCCTAAGATCATATTTCTTTTGAAACTCAACCTGTAGAGCATTTGGGAAAAATTGATATTCATAAGAAGATGAGTCATTCTCTTGAGGATTCTTATGATATTCATTATTTTGGTTAGATGAAAGTGAGTTTCCATAATCATCTCTAGTGAGATGCATGAGATAGGACTCTTCTTCCATCAAATTCAGAACTGTTCTTCGACTTCCTCGTAAATTTCTTCTCCGGGTATTTCGATCATATTTTTATTGCTATCCATGACTGGTGGTCTCAATGGTTTTTCATCATTCCTCTTATCTCAATATGTCATCTAAGGATTGTAATTCCTTCGAAACTGAGTGGGAGGATGAGCAGGGGATTGTCTGTTAGGACTACTACTTTCCAATTCCATTCTAGTAACTTTGTTTGACAGGTTCTTGATAATGCGGGACATTTCTTCGATCTTTGCTTCTTGAGAGCCTTTATCGCCCAAGGAACTACTCTCCTCTGTATCTTTCCCTTTATATTTTTGCTCAACATCATTAGTCAATTTTATTTTACCTCCAACTCTCATATTCTTCCGACGTCTATAGCATCATTTTGCATTATCCTGAGGGAGGATTATCTTCTTTCTCTTAGCATGGTAGAAAAATCATAGGGGAAATAAACTGCATATGTATCCCAAGTTGTTGCTTCGGTAGGTCGGATATCCTCAGGGATTCTATAATATACTTTTTTGAACCTTGCAGTAAAATCAACAACAGTTTCAAAAGTGTTCTTTCTTAGGGAGGAAAATTTTGTTAGATAATACAAGTTATCATGCTTAACTCCCCACTTCTTGATGAAAGTGTTTTCCAAATTTTCCATATTTCCGATAGAAGCAGTTGGAAATTATTTGAACCACTTTCAGGGCTCTCCTTCAAGTGATTGAGTGAAGTCTCTCATGTATACATCATCGTGGTCAATAAAAATGTTATCAGCGAAATCGTGAAAGCGATCCACATGATCTTCTATGGATGTACCCTTACTGCAATCATATTTAGGTAATAATTTCAGATAGTGGGTGGGAATATAATTTAAGGGTGTAGGAAATTGTAGAGGTCCATGCTGACTAGCCACCCATCGAGGTGTTCTGGGTGGTGGTGGTGGTGGTCCTCTGCCACTTCCTCCTCTTGACATAGGGTGTCTGGTAATTAACTTCTTACATTGAGGAGTAATAAAATATTTGGGCGGGTTTTTTCTGAGTCGAGGATTCTCCACTTTCGGTGGGAATGGCATGTGAGCTAGGTATACAAAATGGAGTGTTGGGATTCTAGGGAGAAGACTCTCGTTCAAGGGTTTGAAAAATAAACTCAGATTCATTGAACTGAGGACCAAACAGAGGAGGGC
The DNA here is from genome assembly GCA_027924585.1 of Larix kaempferi. Lineage (NCBI taxonomy): Eukaryota > Viridiplantae > Streptophyta > Pinopsida > Pinales > Pinaceae > Larix > Larix kaempferi. Next base: position 1,914,213 of record BSBM01000738.1, read on the forward strand.
AGAAGCTTCGTCGATGATGGCCAGGTGAAGTGGATTGATATTTTCCACGTCTATGTCTCTAGGAGACAGGATCTTATAGAGCCACAAATTCTTCGTGGCTAGGGTTCTGGCGAGTATGTCTGCATCCAGATTCCAGGTTTTCTTTGGTGGAGTAGCCAAGTGGATTTCAAATCCTGCTACCTGGTTTCGTCCACTACGAAATCAGGAGCGTATTATTTTCATTGTCCCCAGGGAAGGTTGATCTTCTTTCTAAGACCCCCGACAACGGCGCCAAAAAATATGTTAGTCCCAGAGACGTTCTAAGGTTGTATTTAGAACTTTGCCTGGGCATCAATATTTCTCAATGTTTATCTTTTTCAATGCTTAGTCAAGAATCATGTCATTGATAGGCAATATAATAATAATCAAAATTGGTAGAATGTGGGAAGCACTTCCGATATGTTAGTATAAAATTTGAATGAATTGTTTTAACGGGATAGCATGAGAGAAGGTACTTGCTTAAAGTAAATATTTATCTCATGTTTACAGAGAACGTACTAAGCAGAAATAATTCAGTAGTTATAACAAAATGACAACAAAGTAAAACCCAGTCCTCATAGAAATGATACAATTATATATCTATATCATGAATACTTCACAACATACATCACCGATAAACAATACTTAAATCAAATATCAATTAAATATAATCACATCATCATCTATGCTAACTTTTGCAGTCATAGAATAAGTGTGAAAAAAGATGAGATTACAAAAGAAGAGAATACTAACTGTATACATCAGAGTTTAGAATACACATAAATGCAAGATAAATCTTGAAGGTTATTTCTCATTCCTTGATCAAACTGAAATCATCAGAAGTTATGCTTCTTACAAAAAGAGTTGACCCTGTGGCTAGATTGTCTTTCTCTATATATAGCCCTTACGACCTTTATAAAATTTACAACAAAATATGTTATAGCCCAACGAATTTCAGTTTTTTCTTTTTGTTATAAAAAAATGGTTACAACAAAGTCTATCTGGTAAACTGATGTTGACTCGCTGGTAGTGAGGATTGGGGTCCTCCTTGCTGAGGTGGAGGACGATTCTGTTGCGTTGATGACGTTCCAACTGCTGACTACGTTGTTGAAGTCCTTTCCATCTGCTGAACTTGAAGGAATCTTGTGATATTCTTCCACTCCTTTCCCATTGGATATTGAAAAACACTTAGTTCCCTCAGTGTCATGCCTAACTCAGAATAATGTTCAAAAGTGGGATTAGGTACAGCTTTGAAAATGGCCTAAATTCAATTAAGGATATCAAAACTTGGACGCAACTTATCTATAATTGTTTGTCCATTTAGTTCTTCATGAATATCCACTAGATGGAATTCATAATTCCTTGCATCTAATATCATGGAATTATAATGATCCTTGTGATATAAGTCTCCATGTCCATCCCAAAAGGACGGAAGACCGAGTGGGAAGACATATTTGAATAAATCTTTGAATGAATGGACATCTTGCTTTAGTTAGGTAGCCATATCAACAAAATTTTGAGCCATTAATCCTTTTGTAATCACTTTATTTGATTCCATGATTACCTTTGTTCTGTCTCAGACAACATATGCTTGAAGCTCATCGAAGGTTTTCTCATTTAAGAAATCGATTACATCCTTTTCTATGTCTTTCTTTTTGTTTACGTTGTTGAGGATTGAACAAGAATATTGAGCAGCTACATCAGCGATTTCCCACTCCCCTTGCGATACAATAAAATGGATCCACTATGTTGTTACCAATGCTTCTATTTGTTCCCAAATTACAAACTTGGCACTTTTGAATAAAGGCTTACCTACCAGTTTTCTTGATAAATCTTGAATGCTTTTCTGGATATCTTCCCTGGACTGTTGCAGCTTAGAGATGACCAAGTTTCTTTTATCTAACTCTTCATTGATATTACTTATCTCATCACATTTGGATTTTAATTGATTCTGTGCATGATTCAATTGGGAATCCTTGCATGTAAAAATCATTTAGCCTCCTCCCAACTATATAAGTTGGCAATTTTATCCAAACTTGGGTGTGACTCATGGGAGTAATCTGTTTCTCTAGCAGACTGTCTCTTATGGGAGATGATCCATTCGGGATCATACTTGCATGTAAAACTCACAGGTAGGCTAAAATCAACTAACATTTCTTTGACCACCTTCTGAGCAGATCTGTTTCTCACTTTAAAAGGTCCAGCTTCATTGGGCACCTTGAAGGTCCTGGTACTGTTACCCTTCATGAAATGAACGTCGTCACAATTAAACCTTTGGCGGATGTATTCCAAGGTGAAAAACCTAGGATTCATGAATACTAGTAACTTATATGGATCAAGTTCCGCTCCATATACTCGAATCTCAGTGTGGGTCTCGAAGCAAAACCAATCCCCAACCGAGTCATTAGGATTTAGATGGAGCAATTTTTGCATTCTGGAAATATTCTGGGAGGAGGACAGTTGAACAATAATGTATATATTTTAGTCAGGACGGTATCCACAAACACAGAGAAACCTTCATGAAGTGGAGCAGTAGTAATTGAATTTTGGAGGTCTTCTCGACTGAATAAATCCTTATTGTGATAGATGATCATATAAATTAGTAAGGAATTGTATCTAAATAGCTTTATGGAGGAAAACCTTTTGAACTGCAAGTGAATGGACTGAGCAAGTAAAGATGGAAGGTCCAACTTAATAAGTGCTTCTTGCTGAGATAAATTTATAAGAAAGAGAAAACATAAAGCAACATCATCAATTACCAAGTCATGATCATACCCGAGGACCTGACAGATCTTGGATAAAACCGGTTTGGCTTGCTCTTAGAATAATTCCAGACTAAACATTGAATGAGTATTGGGAAAGTTGGCTTCTAGGGGAATTATCATGCGGATGAATGCATCCTTGCTCTCTGACAATAATTCTAGAATCTTCCCTGCCAGGACTTCTTCATCGAATTGAAAGTTGGTAGCGTCTTCCCCGATTCCCGTTAATTCCATGATAAGTTCTCTAGTGATTGGGAAGATGACCAATCCCAACCGAGAAACAACCACCTTTCTTTCTAGAGTATATCTTTCTGTACACCACGGCACTAGTTCCGGGAAGGGTCTAGCCTATGGTAAAATCATCTTCTCCAATCTAGAGCTCCAAAGGTTGAAGAATTCTTTTACGCTTTTGGCCCGATCTTCTGCTTCTCTGGACAATTGATGCAGATTGGAGATTGAAGATACAGGGTCATGAATATCAAAATGTTCATCTCCCAAGTGTTCTTCTTGGTTGAGTGTAGAGGCTACAGAGGGAGATGCCTTAGGGTTGGGGATAGAAGTCATGGTGATGTTGGTAAGACAAAATAAAAGATGATGGATGCTCAGCTTTGGTTGTGAATAGGCTGGTGCGATGAGTGATAGCAGGGGAGCCCGAGGTGGTAGGAAGAAAATGCTCGGTAAACTCTTCTGAAGCATACTTATAGCGGGAATTTGAAAATAGAGGGATTTAATGAGCAGTATACGTGGCACTCAAGGATTGGTCCTCTATGCGATGGGTGCAGGGATCGTTTCTTCTGAAATGGCGGTGATAATAACCGTTAGACAAAGCTGAGGTGAGTCTGCTGAGGGAAGAAGGCAAAAAACCTCAGGAGCAGTTTCAGGGCTCAAAATAGGTGGTTTGGGGAGACATCTTTTAGGCCCTAAATGAACGTGAGGCCACCACGTAGCCAAGCCGGTTTTTATTCAGGTTTGCACCCGACTCTTAAACGTCGAGCTATTAATGGATCCTGAAATCAGTACAACCATAGATTACTTCTCACATTGCCTCAAAATTTGGACCTAGTTTGTAGTGACGTTTTGAGATGGGGCCCTCTTTCCTTGACAGACAAATATAAAAGGGGCAACGTCTGTCTTATCTACTAGCATTGACGAGAGTGGTTTTCAGGGCTCAAAATAAGTGGTTTGGGGAGACCACTTTTTAGGCCCTGAATGATTCTAATATCGTCACGTGGCCATGGCGATTTCTTTTCAGGGTCGGTCCTGGCATGGTAAAGATCGTGCACTTCAGGCCCCTAAATCAAATCTCCACCGTTAATCTGTACTTGATCGCACTATTTCTTGGACATCAACTTGATTCCTCGGTCGTCTATCATAGGGATCTGGGTGATTAGTCTTAGAATCCCTCGTCTCGCAGAAAATAGCTCCGATCCTAAAATTGACAAAATAGCCTCTCTTGTGACCAACGTTGTTTTTCGTTGTCGGTTGTGTTGAAAATATTAGTACTAACATATGATTTGAGGTCCAATCTAGAGATAAAGAGAGTAGAGGAAAGGCTTGTGTTTATATTTAAATGATAATTGCTTCATTCATTACATATGAATCTAAAGTTTGCTTGTTATATTTATGGCTTTGTAAATTTAGATATATATAATAATGAATGTTAAATAAATGTTCATTGATTGCAGTTTTCCATATTATTCAATGAACATGATTTTATAGTCTCTTCTAGTGAAATTATAAAACAAAGACATAAAGAGGTACATTTTGTTATTTATATTTATATTTATGTTTTAGATGTATTGTTCAATGTTGTTAAAAGTTCATTTTAATTAATTTATGTATCTCCTTGTTAATGTGAACACATATTATGAAATTGAAAATGGTTATGTTCACAGGTTCAACTAGGTTCATATTTATTTGATGATATTTCATATTTGTCATAGGTAAATGTAGGCATGTTTTTAACTTTTTAGTTTCAATTTAAAAAGTGTTACTTAATTTTAGTTTATTGTACTCATGGAATGTTTTATTTAATCGCAAAATTTAAATTTTTGGAGGTGCGAGTGAGTATGAGTGGTGGGGAGGTAATAGTTTACAAATTATTATTATTTTCAATATTATTTTTATGTTTATTTAATTTTTTGAATTCAGTTTAAAATTGTTAAATAATTAGTATACGAAATTCATATTTTCATTTACAAATGTTATGGAGATCTATTACAGTTCAATTGAGAGGATAGAGGGAAACATGCAGAGGACAAAGGGAAATGTGCAATGGAGGATATTGATCCTCCTTGACATAGAGTTTTTATGGGTCTCTTTTGTAATGTTTGGAGTACAACATTTTGATTTTGTCATTTGAACTAGATTGTATTACATATATGTGTTGAGTACACATATTGTAGTTGTTTTGGATGAGAACTTTATTTTTGGATTAAATATATCTCTAGCATAATTTTGTATGATAAATTTGCATGATGTTCATGTGAATGTATGATTTATTAAATGTATGTTTTCTAGTTTGGTGGTGTCGTAGATAATCTTGTATCATGTAAAAGATGAATATCTATCAATGATCATAAGCTTGTAGTTTGGAATACTAGTTGTGGACAATACCACTAGCCTAGTCACTTCTTGAGAAGTTTCTATTTATCTAATTGTGTTAGAAATACAATGTTTTCTAGTTTGGTAGTGTTGTAGATAATATTGTATCATGTAAAAAATGAATCTCATCAATGATCCAAAACTTGTAGTTTGTCCAAGTCTTGTAGACAATTCCACTAGCCTAGTCACTTCTTTAGAAGTCTCTATTTCCCCAATTGTCTTAGATACAATGCTTTCAGCTTGGCAGTGTTCTAGATAATCTTGTATCATGTAAATGATGAATTTCATCAATGATCCAAAGTTTGCAGTTTGGAAGTGTTGTAGATAATTCCACCATCCTAGTTGGTTCTTGAGTTTAAGTCTATATTTCCCCAATTTTCTTGGTTAAAATACTTTCTAGCTTGATAGTGTTTGAGAAGTTTCTATTTCCCCAATTGTCCTAGTTACTTGATGCTTTATAGCTTGGTAGTGTTGTAGACAATCTTGTATCATGTAAAAGATGAATCTCATTGATCCAAATCTTGTAGTTTGGAAGTGTTGTAGAGAGTTCTACCAACCTAGTCACTTCTTGAGAAGTATCTATTTCCCCAATTGTTCTAGATACAATCCTTTCTTAATGTTTATGTTTAGTGTTAAATACTCAATGTTGAAATGGTTTTACGATATTGGTAAAGCTCAAGTAGTATGTCTTAATTTGTTTGATGATTAACTATGCTATATGTAAAATATGAATCTCAGTTAAATGATCTTTAAATCTTGTAGTTTGGAAGTGTGTTGTAGACTATTATGTAAAAGATAAGTCTCATATACATTGTTTGTACAATTTGTAACTTATGTCTTAATGTTTATGTTAAATGTTTAATTCAATGTTCAAATGGTATTATAACATTAATAAAACTTAAGTAGTGTGTCTTAATGTTTAATGATTAACTATACTATCTAAAAGATGAATCTCAAAACTGATCTAAAGCTTGTAGTTTGGAAGACTTGTGTTGTAGACTATTATGTAAAAGTTGTTCATCTCATAAATAATTTGTACAGGTAGTATGTTTTAATGTTTATGTTTAGTATTTAATGTGCAATGATGAAATGATTTTACAACATTGGCAAATCTCAAGTAGTATTTTTTATTGTTTAATGATTAATATACACATGTACATGCTATGTAAAGATGATTATCGTTGATTATTTAAAGCTTGTAGTTTGGAAGTGTGTGGAAGTATGGTTTGATGATAGAATCTCATAAATTATTTATATACAATTTGTAGTATGTTTTAATGTTTATGTTTAGTGTTTAAATGTTTTAGAAGTAACTAAAATCATGGAAAATGTGGATAATGATCATTTGGTTCTTAATCACAAGCACGGATTCTAGGATTTTGAAGCTTATGTTGAATTAGAGCAATGGTCATAAAGCAAGTTGATGAATATTGGGATTAAAAGATTGCTTTATGACCATTGCTCTAATTCAACATAAGATTCACAATATTGGAATCCTTGTTTGTGATTAAGAACCAAATTATCCTTATCTCCATTTGCCATTATTTTAGTTATATCTATAAAACCAATTACTCTATTATTATATCTATGTGTGCAAATATTTTTTTTTTAACGAAAACGGGTAAGAGCTTTTTGTATTTATAAAAAGATGGCAGAAACAGAGTTACACAATGTAAGAACAGGCCTGCTTCCCAACAATGGAGAGCTACCATGTCTTAACCTTCATCTTTTACAATTAACATCTAAATCGACAAAAAAGTAAACCTAAGAGAATAAAGAGATCACTTGATCTTTCATAAGTACTACAGACCTACGATTATACATACTGCCGACGACCTGGAAAGAAAGTTAAGATAGAACATACAAAAGTTCTCAAGGCAGAGTGACCCAAAACACAATCTATTCAGAAAGTAGTCCCAAAAAACCCATGGTGACACCGTGATTGCTTGCTAGTTCCGAAACACAACTTCCTTGTTTCCAACATCTCCACCATGGCTCAGTATCTCCAGCTTCAGTTCCAGAACCTCCTTGCGCATGCAATCAACCTTTCCCTCAATTCTTTTGGCAATGACACGAACTGCCCTAATTTGGGCATCCAGATTGTGGCAAAAACAACCACTGTCCAGAACAACAGAAAGACTGTCCACCTTTGCGCTGAGGTTGTTGTTGCTATAACGAGTCTCTGGACAAGCTGCCTGTTCCATGGCACTCAGATGCTGTCGAGCCTGTTTAGTCTCATAATTCTCACTTCTTAAGACATGAATTTGGGCATCCAGAATAGTCAAATGGTCATCTACCACAGTAAGGGAGGCCACAAGGCCCTGGTGTTCATCCGAGCCACCACAAACTTGAACCTTCTCACGGTGCTGCTCGCAAGTCAGGCATTCCTGGCCCCCTGGCCATGAGGGGGAAATTTTTTCTAAAATTAGGGAGAGTGTCACCACCATAACGAGGAGCAATCTGCTTGCAGTGGAGACGGTTAACTCCAGAATATGCCATGTTCTCAATCATGAAGGAACAAAAGATATGCCAACCTCGAGAGTCTCCCAAAGTGAGGGTTTTTATGCTTCCCATGTGGAATCCATGTGAAAAAAGTGTGCGAACGTCCCTCATACCGAGGCCCCAAAGTGGGTTTACAACTTTGGCTAAAACATCCAATTCAAACATTTGTTTCGAGTTAGAAATTCCAGAAATCCATCCCTGGTGAAGTCGCTCAACTGATGTTGTAGACATGTAGGTTCTTGAAATCAAAGACAAGGGATCCATACCTTATATTTCACCTTTTGGTTGCTAATTAGAATGCCTCGGTCTAATCTAGCTCCATTGTTTCCATCACGTTTGCATCTTGATTATTATTTCTCGGGCTTTGAAGAAAACTGATACTTTTAAATTTGCTAACAAGACATTTGAGAATATTGTGTACTTTAGATGCAGAGCTCTTTATGTTCTTCCTCAAATTCCTAGCTTCCCTAATCACTAGCATAGAATCACCACATACTGCTAATTCAGTGATACCTTCCTCCCTTGCGATATACAGACCTTTAGTAAGAGCTAGCCATTATGCACTATTGTTTGTTCTTTTGCCAATTCCCCAAGCATAGTATTTCATCTTATTTCCGTCAGAGTCGTAGAGGACTCCACCCGCACTTGCCAACCCAGGATTTCCTTTCGAGGCTTCGTCGAAAAAGAGGGTGTTGCACCCAATATGTTTTTTCCAATTTTGAAGCTCCTCTGCGCTGATCCTGATATGCCAATTCTGATTATTGGATTTCTTAAGTGAAGGGGCCAACCAGAGGGAGGGGTTTGGGGATAAAAATTTCGAGGCCCAGATTTTCTCTTCAACCTTCAGCGGCTTCTTATTTATATTCTTCATTCCATGCACTAATAAAGCTTCAATCCACAACGCTTTGGCCGAGGCTAGGACTCGAGCTGGGGTGGAGCTAATCCCTTTGAAAATTTCCTTGTTCCTGGTTGTCCACAGTTTCCAACAAATAAAATTTGGTAAGACTTCCCAAGCTCTCTTGAAGTCAGGCTTGTTGTGAAGAGATCCCATGTAGTAATCCTTCTAGTAGGAGAAGAGATCGTTCCATCTTGTTGGAAAAGTCACCATAAAGTTTAATTCGAGAAAAGCCCTATACCAGACTTCCTGGGAAAATTTGCACTCCAAAAACAGATGCTCAACTGTTTCCTCCGAGGCTTTACAAAGAATGCATCTGGCAGGCCCCTCTATCCCTCTTTTTTAAGATTTTCAGAAGTGAGAATTTTTTGATGGGCTAGAATCCAGGTGAAGGCATTTATTTTCGGAAGACTGCCTTTGGTCCAAACTTTTGCCCATTTTGTGTCCTTGAGATTACTGGTGCTGTCCATCAATTGATAACCAACCTTAACTGAATAGGCTCTCGTCTTGCTCCAACCTCTTTTGTCGATCAAATGCTGATGAACTGGGGTTGCTCCATGAAGAATTTATAGGAGGGTGTCTAAGTCCGCTTGTAGATGGTTTGGAACCTCTAGACTAATCCAACCCACCCATCTTCCCTTATCGGTCCATACCGAGAGTTCATGTAATGTAGATATATTAGCTCGATCCATCCACGCTTTTAGATCATTGAAGTTTTGGAGGAAGTTGAAAAGGGATCGCTAGTCCGACCCTAACTTATCAACCCAAATTTTGATCTTCTTACCATTCCTAGGGATCCAATATAATTGATTATGCAGGATGAATGCTGCCTTTTTGCATAAGTTCCATATGGGACTGCCAGTTTTGGACTGATCAATCATCTCCACACAACGCTTTGTGTTCCCATTCATATATTTTTTGTGAAATATATCTTTCCACCAAACTTTCTTGCCCATGATGACTCTCCAGAGGATTTTAGCACCTAGGGTGAGATTCATAAGTGAGGGATCTCTTATTCTGGTGCCTCCAGCAAATTTTGGATTACACACTTTCTCCCAGCTCATCAAGTGAAACTTTTTGGCTCCATTTGTTTTTCCACCTTGCCACGGAAATCTACGGAGCTCCTTCGTTATCTTCTAGACAACACTCTTGGGGGATAAAGAGATAGAGCTAATGTAGATAGGGTAGGCAGAAAGAACAGAGTTGATCAAAACAAGTTTTCCATCCAAGTTGAGCCACATGAATCCCCACGATGAAATTTTGGTTTTGATCTTATCAATTAGGTCCTGCCAGTCCGAGACCTTCTTGTTCCCTTTGAAAATAGGGACTCCAAGATATTTAAAAGAATTCCAGGAGGGAACAACCATAAAAGCCTAGGATCCGAGCTATTCTAACTATCGTTTCTTTAGAGCAGTTCCAACCATAAATTTTTTATTTTGTGGAGTTGACTTTCCCATTGGAAGCTTTGAGGAAGGTATTTAATGCACTATTGAATCTTTCTGCTATGATTGTGGAAGCTCCTCCAAGTAAAATTGTGTCATCTGCGAATTGTGTCTATGACTTTTTTTAAAAGATTTAATCAGGAGATTCCTAGAGAGAAATGTAGCAATGCCCCTAGAGGCTCCTTTATAGCTTTGGGATTTTCCTTGGATGTCATTCCAAAAGTGACGTGAGAGCTCTATTGCCTCCATGTCTTGCATTTTTGTCTCCTAGAGTAGTAACAAGTCTGGCTTTTCAGTTTTTATCAAGTCCCTTAGTGCTTCTACTTTGCTGGCACCGCCCAGACCTCTACAATTCCAGGAGGAAAGTTTCATCACTTTTTACTAGATTGTGACCCTGCTCGAGGTCTGCCATCCGGTTTTGCCCCTCCCTGATTTTTATTGATTTGGAGTAGCTTTGTTTCTTCTATGCTTTTTTTTCTTCCCAATTCTAATTCCCTTTCAGCTTTCTGTTCCCGAAGGTATCTCTGCGTTTTTCTTCCCCTCGTGTTTGGAATTAGAAGAACATCCTGCGTATCCAGAGCCTCCTGGGATGACGAGGGTTCCGGGGAGAATATCTGCGGCATTACATTACTTTTTTTTACCCTATCCGCCCAAATTCCTCTAGGGGTCGACGATCCTTCCATGGCCACATCTGTTGTTTCCCTGTGTGGGGAGGATTCTAAGGGTATGTGCGCTGCAGCTGCCTCGTTTTCAATCTCTACGTTAACCTGTGAAGGGATTTCTCCTTCTTCCATAGCCAAAGTTTGAAATTGATTGCTGGTGGTAGCATTTTTCTCAACCTGCTCCTTTTCTTTATGTTTCTCTAATTGTGGACTAGTTGCTGCAAAGGTTGGCTGAACAGTTTTCCTTCCCCTCTTTGTTTGCTTCCATCCTTCTTCATGAGTCTGATCCTGAGATTCATGTGTCGCTTTTTGGCAGTTTTTGACGAAGTGGCCATACTCATGGCATTTCTTGCATTTAAAGGGTAGTTTCTCATAGTCTACTTTCTGCATGTGTTGCCATCCCTCCATTTGTAGATTTACTACCTCATGTGGGCCTTTTTCTAAATCGAATTCCACACAAATACGGGCGTAGGAGAACAATGACCCTTTGGGATCTGCTTTGTCAATGAAAGTGCCGAGGGCGTTTCCTATATCCTGCAGAGTTTCATCATTCCAGCAGTTGAGTGGGAGATGTGGAAGACGAACCCAAATAGGTATTGCTGATGGAACATCTTTTTTCGGATCAAAAGATAGGCTCCATCAGTTTAGATAAAGGCCATGAGTGCCCAGTAAATAAGGCCTGCTTATAAAAATGAGATCTCTATCAATCTTGTGCTAAAAAAGAAAGGTGAAGAAACCCTTACCACAAAAATAATGTTGCAGACCCCCGGAGATCAAGGGCATCCAATTTTTGTTAATCTAGGCATCCATGGTTTAGGGTGAAGGCCAAATCCCAATGAACTGACCTATCAATCCTCTCTCTCTTAGAGCGAGGGATTTTAGGCGTGAAGCTGCGGACATGATCTGGATCCGAGGAGCAGTTGTACGTTTTACAAAGGTATCAACGGCGGAAGGAATCGCCGGCGGCAGAGGAGTTGCAACTACCAAGGCCCTGAAGGCGTCATCGAGACGGTGCCGGTTCCCTTCCAGGATCGGCTCCAGATCCAGATGCAGAGCTCGAAGGTTTTTTTTTCTTGATACTCACAATCTTGTTATGTATCAATGTAAAAATGGTGATGCATTGATCTATGTGTGCAAATATTAAAATTTATGTGAAATAACGTATATTAAATATTTTCATATGGAGTGTGAGGGAATGCGTCTTGAATGTAAGAAAAATATTATAATATATTGAATTATATATCATGTTTAATAAATGTTTAAACATTATTCAATTTCATGGTGACCATATATCAACAACTATTAATTACACAATAATAAAAAATGATAAATGCCACTAAACAAGTACATAATTTATTTTTCAATTTAAAAACTTAATAATTTAAGAAATTAATAATTTCATTATTGACAACTAAGAGTCAAAAGTAGATCCCAGGAAGTAGTGGAGGATTACCACTATTGTTATCTCATCCCTTAAAGGTCCTTTTGGACATATGGGGACCCAAATCGCCAATTTTGGTTGACAAATTGACAATGTACAAAATACATGAGATGGCATGACCATTATAATGCATAGACACATAAACAATTAAATACGCATGATTATGATCTACCGTAAAATTGAAAACAACAAAATAAAGTATGACACTAAATGTTTGAAGAGAGGCCAATTACTAATGCAACAATCAACTATGTACATTCCAAATAAATAATAAATATGTGGACATAAAAAACTACAATGTTTGGTGGTCTCAATACACATCTGATGAAGATAGAACACAATATATCCAATATATGGAATGCAGAAGTTGTCAAGGCTTCAATCTTGCTTAAAAACACCACAACGAAATGCTATCGTCAATTATTTGTTCATGATCAACTTTTTCCATTTTCCATCTTTTATTTTTTACTTTTTTCTTTGATGTAACTTCTATTAATATTTTTCGAGCCGCACATACTAAATGCTCCTCTAATAACTTCATCTTCCTTTTAGTGCATCGCATCAAACAATATTTCACTTTTTCTTTGTTGTCTATGGGTGCAATCATATCAAACACATCTCCCGCAATCAATGCCATTTTTTAAATGCATTATCGATAACAAATAATTTACTCTATATACATTATATATAATGAACAAGGTTTGAATTTTTGTTTGTACATTTATATTACCTTCTCTGACAAGATTATAAACTCTATCACCATCACTTGATACTGCCATATCCTCTAATTCTAAATCCTCCAAGATTGCGAGTGGCATTTTCCCCTTTGGATTAATTTATGTATGTTTCCAAGGTTTGACATAGTTGTTCATTATGTTTTCACAGACATCTGTAGATTCAGTGTTTTTAATTCAAAGAGGACAAACAATAATTTCTTTCTACTATCAAATGCAAACACATTTTGGAATGTTTTTGTTCTAATAGAGTGCAAATCTCTAGTCCCATGTATGGTGCTAGCTTCGCATGGGATTGATCTATCTATATCTTGGATTTCAATAAGACAAAAAAAACTTGTGATGTAACAATTAATGAATGATAGTTTTTAATGTTATTGTATATGCTTGAAATATATATTTAATACTTACAAATAATATTTTTTGAATTTACAATTAATAGAAATTTTGAAATCAAATATGTGTACATACTTCCGCACATATTTTTATTGTTGATTATTCTCATGATTAGATTTGAATGACACCATTCGACAACCTAAGCAACTAAATGAAATCAATCGACAAAATGGTTCATTTTCCATCTTCGAAGTGCTCATTTTACACATGCTCCTGCACCATTGTGTTCTCCTTCTCCATGTCTTGTCTCAATGAAATTCCAACGATGTCTAATGTTTAATGCTCTATGAAGTCGACATAACCAAAATAATGATCATGAAGATTTAAATTGTCCTGCACATCCATATAACCATATCCAATGTTCATTGAATTCAACTTCACATTTTTTCAATGATTCATAGAAAACATTTTCAATACAATGTTGTACAAAATGTTTATCATGTGTACTAGCATCACTGATATAAAAATTATATTATTTAATCACATGTCGACTGTCACTCGTTCTTTCAATGCTATCAATATTTTGTTGAGCATGTCTATATAGAACATGGACAAATATAGAAACTTGGTCGAAATGATAGTACTCACTTTGTATCTCCTTTTGTGCAGTAAATGTATAGTTTTCTACAAAATCAACTATAGAAAAAATTGTTCCTGGTGGAAAAATTCCCAAGACTATTTGAATTGTACTTCTTTCCATCATGCTCTATGTGCATGTTTGGTGTATTTATAAATTCCCTTTTTAAATTTCTTCAAAAAATATGTCACACATATTTTATCTTCTTGCAAATCAATTATTTTGGAAATAACATAAATAGAACTTGTATCATAATTGATATATTCATATCTTTTCCATTCAACGGTTACATTTGAAAGTGATTGATCATGATCAATATGATATTTGCAGTGGAATTTGGCTAGATTTCCACAATGATCGCATTTTTTTTTTCGTTGACACATTTCTTATGGTAACATAATTCATCATATTCTCTCTCACATAGAATTTTAGATATCAAAGCATGGAATATGGGAGGGGAAGGTGTAATATCCCAGATTTGATATTATATCAAATTCAAAATTTTAAAACATAAACTAACACATATTAAAACTAGTCAAGAGCCAACTAGAATTGGTCACCGTAAAACCCACCCAGAACTTGAGATTTACACTCTGTTGGATCTTCCAAATAGTTTGGGGAGTGTGCAGAAACAAAAATATCAATATCAAGGCTAGCTTCAAATTCCTATGCACAAGGTATTAGGGCCATTTACGTTTCAATAACAGTTGCTGCTGAGGTCTACTCTGAGGCTTCCTGGGCACACCAGCATATACATACTAGAATTATTCACTTACACTTGAAGGTAAAAAATGGTGAATATTCGTCATTAAACCCATAATTAGATGATGCACAATATTTCCTGATATTTTGGGAGGTTTTGGCTGATTTTGGAGGAAAACGAAGGAAGGGCGCTAGATTGGACTACTCGGCTAGTAGTTTTCCAGGCTCTCCCAAACAAGATGAGAGGGATACAAATTCTGAGGGAAAGTCTTGGAGGGTCATCATTAGGGTCTTAAGAATCTAACATGACTGATAGAACAAAAAATTATCACTCATAAATATTTTTATATCTATTACTCCAAAACTAGTCAGAAAACAATGTCTAAAGAGCTAGTCTTGATCAAATTGAATTCAAACAGCCTCTAAGGATTTTGAATAAATATTATGTGATATAGAATGGATAACACCTGAGAATATGAATAGAAACAAAGTGAAATTAATCATTTATGAGCAGCAATTGAATGTATTTTACTCTCAGACTTCTCAAGGAGTCTCTAATACATAAATTTCTTACAATATGAAGTGTAGAAGAATTTAAGAAGGGAATAAGAGAAGAGTTCTTCACTGGGTCTGCAATAAGATGAATATATATCATATTATTTCTCATGGAAGGAACACCATGTCTCAATTACTGCTCATAGGGGGTGCATTCCCCAACTGAAACTTCTCCTCTTAGTGGATCTCCTGCAGAAACTCTCTCTAATTGAACTGATACTCAAGATCTCTTCTTGATGGCTTGGATTCTTCACTGATGGGTTGATACTATCATGTAGATAATAATTCCATGAATCTGTATCAGATCATGAACACTGGAAAAAAAATTGCATTGGGGCACATCTCCCAATCTTGGTTGAGGCACCACATCACTCAACCTTGAGAAGCAAAACCTCTCATGTCAATAAACAATTAGCTAAAAGATGTGATAGGAGTGCATTCGAATTATTTTATAGGTTGAGTTAGCTTCATGAGAAATCAATTGGCACGTGTGAGGATGAGGGCGCCTTGCTTAGGAGAATTAGAAACATCTTCTTGCTTTGTGCAACTTCGTTGCTTTGTGATTTCTTCTGCTTTTAAAAACTGTGCCCTCCTTAGATTTATAGATGTTTCATGCTTTTCAAACTGGATGCTTTTCTGCACTTTCCTGCTTTATTTCCTTTCCTGCTTTTCACTTCTTTTGATAGTTTCCTTCTTTTTCTACTTCCACCTTGCTTTTAGCTTCCTTCTTGTTGTTTCCATATTTTCAAACAAGTAGGTGTGGTCCACCTTATCCTTATGCACCCTCCTATCCATATGAACATGATCACTTGCCAAAATTTAATTAATAATGATAATTATAAAATTAAAATAATTACAAGCACTCCAAACATTAAAACTATTATACTCCAACATTAAAATTATTAATTAACTAACTACTATAGTCCTGGCTCCAAAATCACCCCAAATAATTAACAATGCCTTCCTGTTACTTTCTCCTAGACCCTTAGAGACTAAAAAGGTCCAAGACTTAATCAAGTAACCACTTAGGAACGAACATGACAGGAGGTGAATTTGTCCAAAACATTTTACCAAATTAAAGAAATGTGTCATAATATAATTCAAATTCCACATGATAACAACAACAACATGTGTCACAAATAATGATAGGTATAACATACCATGGTTTCTGTTGTAAATATGTATTGATCAAATTATAATTCCACAATGATCCTCATTGAATTTATTGAACAAATGTATTTATGTCATTTGCAATATATTTTTTGCATGGGTTTTGTATTCATTTCGTGATACTCTTCATCATATCACATCCCTTGCATTGGGTGAAACTCGATAATGTGTCAACAAATAATTATGTACAATAGCTTTAACACATTCCCCGAATCTATCTTTGCAAGGCTGTCTACAAATAATTTCCCAACAAGCAAGTTCATCATTTGCAATCGGAATTTGTTATGTTTGTACAATGTTTTTATTGAGGTTCATATTGTTTTTTCCAGCTATGTCGTCAAACATTTTTGTCTAGTACTAGTTGAAATAATTGTTGTTTGAACAACTGCATGCAATGCTGGTATATATATATATATATATATATATATATATATATATTTTATTTTATTTTATTTTATTTTTTTTTTTTATTTTTTTTTTTTTTTTTATTTTTTTTATTTTTTTATTTTTTTATTTTTTTTTTTATTTTTTTTATTTTTTTTTTATTTTTTTATTTTTTTTTTCTGGATCTTCCAAAAAAAATTATTGCATTGGTTATATTTTCAAGCACATTTTGTTTCTGCTTTAACTATTTCGTCTCCTTCTGAATGCCCAATAATGATGTAGCGTATTTTAACTTTTTGGACACTAACAAACATCTCAAAATGTGAGCTTGTGCTACTACAGATTCTTTTTTAAAAACTTCTCCATAAATTTGGTTAGCACGATCTATCATGCAACGTGCTCTTTTATTTTCTTCCCATATTTGTCACAATCAATGTTTTGCAACATTTCATCGTCAAAGTTGAAAATACCTATATATTTCAATTAAATTTTATTTAGCATATCATATATACTAAATTAGAAACATAAGATAAAATACATTCCATATTTATTAATCGATATTAAAAAATCAATTTCATAAATTAAATTAAATATACGGAAAATTTACACAAACACACACACACATGTACATACCCGTGTTTGACTCGATTTCGGTTTCATTATGGGTTCAATTTCCATTTCCTATTTTGGAACTTGATTTTTAATATTAATTTCATCACCATGAGGATGTAAATCTCTATTTACTTCTTCAACAATTGTCTCTTCGGGTTCAATTTCCTCTTCTTGAACTTGATTTTCAATATTTATTTCATCCTCGTTAGGATGTAAATATCTATTAACATATTCAACAATTATCTCTTCAGTATGTGCAAACTTGCTTTTATGGCACAATATAGTTTTTTCTTTTCATTATGACTAGCATCATCTCGAGTATGAGCACTTTTGCTTTGGCATTGTCTTTTATTACCCATGATTGTTTAATCTATATAGGTTTTTAAAAAATCATCACCTTATATAAAAAAAAAAATTCAGATTCAAAAAACACTTAAAAAAAAGTCCCTTGAGCCTTTAAGCCATTTAGAAAAAAAATTAAGATAAATGGCCTTCAGCCTTTGACCTAAAAAAAAGTTTTTGTCAAAAAAATCAGCTTAAAAAAAGTCCCTTACATTCTTTGAGCTTTTGAAAAAACACCTTAAGAGAAATTGCCTTTGAGCTTTTTCCTTAGAAAAGACAGTCTTTAAGAAAAAAATCACCTTAAAAAAATCCTTTAGACTCCTTTAACCTTTGAGAAAACACTTTAAGAGAAATTTCCTTTGAGCCTTTCACCTAAAAGATAAGCCATTGAGAAAAAATATACCTTAGAAAAAGTCCTTTAGAGTCTTTGAGCCTTTGAAAAAACACCTAAAGAAAATTCTCTTTTAAGCTTTTGACAGAAAAAAAGTCTTGGAGAAAAAAATCATCTTAAAAAAAGTCCTTAGAGTTCTAGAGACATAGCGAAAACACCTTAAGAGAATTGTCTTTGAGCCTTTGATTTAAAAAAATGTATTTGAGAAAAAAATTACCTTAAAGAAAGTTCCTTAGAGTTTTTTAGAGAGCACCTTAAGAGTAATTACCTTTGAGAGAACACCTTAAGAGAAATTTCCCTTGGGAGAACAAATTAAGAGAAAACTGCCCTTGAGAGAATACATTAAGAGAAATTGCCTTTGAGCCTTTGAGAAGAAATCTCCTTAACAAATTCCCTTAGAAAAAACCCTCCTTGAAAAGTCCCTTAGGAAATATTTTGTGAAGGAATGAAAAATGCGAATTTAATAATTTTCTTAGTGTATAAATAGGGTCGAAAGAGGTTTAATTATTAAAAGTGGACCCACGTTATTTCGGCCAACATATTTTTTTTGTGATCACGTTTTCGTCCGAAATATATTTTCAGTCGAAATATTTACGAATGTTAAAATTGACCATAGTTTTAATGGAAAACTTGTTTCGGATGAACTATTTTTCATCCAAAAAGAAGTTTGGTCAAAAACCCATTAACATCCGAAAATTGTTAGGTTTTCAGGTTTCTCCAATTTCAAAATGTAAAAGCGATGTTCAATACTGCAAAGTGACTTTCAGAACTGACACCATTATTTTCGTCATTGAATCTACTTTCTGTAGGTACCAATTTTATTGTATTTGGTTGAGATTTGATAATTTTAATTATTTTTTTTGTTAACATGTGTCTGTTTTGGTTTCATTGCTTAAGAAAATCAATGAAATAAAAAATCAATAACTTCATAAAAACACAATGAAAAAAATTCAGAAAATTATGAGACTCATCATTGGAGTGTCTACTTCAAAGCGGTACTCTTATATTGTTTAGTTTTAGTGGAAATTGAGAGAAATGTCAAATCTCCCTAAACATATTTATATTCTACAAGTTTTCCACATTGGTCCAATTCAAATAATTAGTATATTCATTCGTTGGATACAAAATTATAGTAATGTGTTAATACACTCTATCTAGATTGTCGTAGCATATTTTGTTTTTAATAAACAAAAGTTTAACAATGAGTTCATGCAATTCTCCCTACATGATTGGTTATCAGTCTTTTTATTTTATAAGAACATACTGTCAAACATTCGTTAAATTGATAGATCAAATATCAATAAAAAATATCAGAAAAATAATGAATAGAAAGCTAATAAAATTCTTCAAAAGTTTTGTTTTTGTTGTAAAATGAAATTCTAAACACAAACATGATTTTTGTTCTCCCAACGCTGAAAAACATGAGAAAACAATATTTATTTTCTCATAAACCCCCCAAAATAGACACCCACATTCTTGATTTTACCCTTTAAAAACATTAATCATCTTGTACCAAATTTTATTGAAATCATAAAAAATATTGTATTATAACCAAATTGGTCTTCTATGAATTAAACAACTTTGATAATGATTCCATGTGAATCCTTATTTTACCTCTAGATCTATTGATGTTTTCATTGATCCTCTTATGCCAAACTGGATTGAAAACATGAAAAAATTGTGCTATAATCAAATTGGCCATGACACTACTTAGACCATGCTTTTATGTGAATTCTTGTTTTACTTCTAGGTTCATTTATTCTCATTTTATTGTGTTAGATTGAATGAAATCATACAAATTAATTGTATTCTAATCAAATTGACCTCTATTGGAGGACACAACTTGGACAATGTTTCCATGTGAATCCTGGTTATACCTATATGTTATCTAGATGGGATAATAGATGTCATTTAAGATTTCATGAGGATGCGTCCATATGAAAAAGAGATTCAAATCTAATACTTTACCTCATTAATATATTTGACATCTTTAATTTCCTTTCTAGTTTTTTCTATATAGTTATCCATTAGAATCAGTGTTTAAATATATGATGGCTACAAATTGAGTAAAGGATATGTTATATTTTACAATCAAAATAAAAATATGTTGCAGTGATCGAATTTGTAATGTGTCTATGATTATATATGTTTATGATTCAACTACTCAAATTCACTAATATCTGTGTGGGTAACCACACGTATAAAATTTCAAGACATAAGCTTAAAAAAATCACATATATTTTTAGTTTATATATATGTATATGATGGACATACCTTAGTTTATGTTTCCATGATTTTTTATGAACATAACTTGGACAATGTTTCCATGTAAATCGTTGTTTCACCTTTTTGTTCATTGATGTTTACAATGATCCTCTTGTACAATTTTCTTTATATATATATATATATATATATATAATCAAATTGGTTTTTTATACCAGCATAGAAACCATATCTATCAAGCACCGAGAGGGATCCAATTTCTTGAGGTGTATTTCTTTTTTAAATTTAAACTCAAGAAATTTGATATATCTTGATTCATAGATCCGGGTTTAAGTTTTAAGTTTTTATTTTATAAGCGATTAATTACTTTTCATAATATTTTATTTTATGAGCCAACATGGATTTGTTTTAAATACTTTCCATAATTTTTTATTTTATGAGCCGACATGAATTTATTAATGGCCGACATAATATAATTTATTACTTTTTACTCTTTTTTTTACTCATGTAACGCTACTCGACAAACGTTACAACATCTCCCTCATACTCATGTGTAACGTTACATGGACACACATTTCAACATCTTCCACATACTGGACTGTAGAGCACCTTGTTTCACTCGGTTCAAAAAGATACAACATGGAAAATGTTTCCCATGAATCCTTGTTTTACCTTCAAGGTCATCCATTCTTACATTAATCTTTTTATGTCAAACTAGATTAAAAACATATATTGTATTATACTCAAATTGACCTCTTATTCCATAACACAACTCGGACAATGCTTCAATGTAAATCCTTGGATTATCTCTTGGGTCGTTGATGCTCATCCTCTTGTGAAACGTTTAAGTGAAATCATATGAAATAATTGTATTCTAATGAAATTGGCCTTTTATGAAAGACACAACCTGGATAAGGCTTCCACTTGAATCCTTGTATTAGTTATACATCATCTATAGGTGGGATAGTAGATGTCATTAAAGATTTAATGTCATTGTTTTTATATAAAAAAGAGATTTAAATGTAATACTTCACCTTATTTAGATATTTGATGTCTTTAATTGGATTTCTAGTTTTTTCTATATAGTTATCTATCATTTCATGAAATCTCTCCCAAAAAAGGAATCAATGTCTAAATATATGAGAACCATCTCATACCCCAAAATATTATTAATTATTTTTGAATTATTAAATTGTGACAATTTGTTTTTTTATGTAAGAGTTATTTAAAACTCAAAAACAGTAGGTGACACTTTGCATCAAAAAAGGGCACTTGGAGAGTTCAGTTAAATGAGGGGACACCATCATGGTACAAGGGAACATGTGTAAGCAAGCTAGAGAGATATTTACCAATCAAATCCAATCTTGAAACTCAACAACTAGACAAGATCCCAAATCATAGGGATTTAATGATTAATTGGAGATTTGATTGGGATGGCATAAGACCTGGGAAAAACTATATAAAAGAGTGCACTAAGATAGCATGGGACATCGTGTTGTGCACAGAGTAACTGGTTGAGTGTTCTCTTACCATAAGTCCATCATTACTTGTTACGGACTCTGGGAGAGACAGTGTCACGTGTAAGTGATTGCTTGCCGTCCTAGTGCATGGTGGTGATCCAACTCGGGGGTGGAGTTGGGAAAACAACCGAGTTAATCTCTCCTATGGTTAGGAGGAACTGATTCTCCAAGCCTGTTTTTACTGTTCATTCAAGTAAGTATATTTTTATTATATGATTACATAATCTATGTATACGTGTTTATTTTTGTTTTATATTAAAGAACTTTGTTGTTTTATCACATAGATTTGATCTTTGTGGTATGAAAATAATACGATTGTATTCTTATTCTCATACAAGATTGATCTCATTTTAATGGTTCAATACAGCCTCTTGAAGAGAGCACGCAGACCCTATTTAAATGGATCAATGCGGCCTCTTGAAGGGAGCACATTGACTATTTTAATGGATCAATGCAGCCTTTTCTTTGTTTATGAATGTTGGATGAGCTCTGATTTAAAAGTCTTGCTAAATTCGAATGGTAGCATTTCATATTATAGGAATCAAGTGGATCTATATCCAATTGGGTATAATTTTAATTGAATGGTGAAATCGATTTTCTGTAATTTTATTTTGGATCGATTTGGAAAAAACTCTTTGTCAAAAAGGATTTAATCTAGAATCGATGCGTGTCATAGTTTTGGAGATTTACGACTTATATTTCTCTGCAATACAGAGATTGGATTTCTCTGTATCATCGTTTAAATATTTACTCTACTGGTGTATTAGTTTCGTCAACATTAAAAATTGATGATGAGAGGGAATGCTATGTTTGGCATACACATCTTGAGAAAATTGAAAACTATTGGAAACGATGGTATGAAGGTTCATCTGATGTGGTATGTCTATAAAGAAAGATGTTATTGCGTCGAAGAGGCACATTCTACATCCCAATAGGGGGGAGATGTGTAACTCCTTCCGTGCTCATCCTATAGCTGACATGTATCTTTTATAAAAAATATTAAAATAGTATAAAAAAATAACATGTCGGCTAAGATCAGATTTAAAATATTTAGAACCGCATATATATATATATATATATATATATATATATATATATATGAGATAAATTAAAACCATAAGCATTGTTCCCGCAGGGGTGTAGCTCAACCAGCGATTCGCTGATATGAAGGAAATATTGTAAATGGAGGTCACGAGTTCAAATCACCCCAGCTTACCCATGCCCCATGCTTGCCGGCTGTGTTGGTGCACCTAGGGGTATAGTGGTAGCGGACGCGATTGGATCCCTGGACCCCGTGTCACACGAGTACCAGCCCCTTCCTAGTTGGCGATTCCCCTAGTTACAAAAATAAAAAAACATAAGCATTGCATTGCACACTTCATCAACATTTCCAGTCTAAAAAGGAGTTTGTACCTTTGAGAGTTTTGATCCTTCTCGTCGCTTGGTAGATCCCCTTTAAGATAGATCTATGCTGGTTTCATGAGGATAATAGATGTCATTTAAGATTTCATGAGGATGCGTCCCTATGAAAAAGAGATTCAAATCTAATACTTCACCTCATTAATATATTTGACATCTTTAATTTCCTTTCTATTTTTTTCTATATAGGGTGGAAACGCGAAAGTGGGTTACACTTTGGTGAGAATCGGGCGTTGAAGAACCATAGCGGCAGTTATTCGGCCGAATAAATTAAATTATTCGGCCGAATAATTTAATTATTCGACCGAATAATTTAATTATTCAGCCGAATAATTAAACTTATTCGACCGAATAACTTATTCTTTATTCGGCCGAATAACAATTAACAGGCCACCGTTAGACCTAATGGTGGCCTCGATGTGTGTGCGAGGTTTTAGCCGGACGGAGAAAACGCATGGTGTTGTGCAATTATTCGGTCGAATAATTATTCGGCCGAATAATTGTTTTGCCGAATAATTATTCTGCATAAAAGCTCGGTCGCGGCCATTGTCTGTCACTTTCTGCTTATTTCGTGGACCCTTAGTGCTGTTGTTGGTCCCGCCTCCGCATCACCATCTCGTCTGTTTCTTGTCCACCCGCTCGTCCGTCTAGCTGGCTGTCATCGAACTCTGCCACACGCTTCCCCGCTGCTGCGTGTCACTTCTCCGCCACCCTGTGCGTCAGGATTTGCTCGGCGGTTGGTCGTTGCTTGGTTGGACGTTTCGAATTTTGTTGCTGGAGTGTTAGGCCGCTAGCTTCTGCCTCTCCCATTCACTAGTCCGCCACCTTCTGCTTCTCCCATCCGCTCGTATGCCAAGTTCTGCCTCTGCCGCTGGTTCGTAATCCTGTTTGGACGTCTAGACGCTCTTTGGTGGAGTCTGCTTCTGGACATCTGTAGGTTTAGCGTGCGGCTGCACTTCTGTTGGTGGAGCTTTGGCGTTGGAGTGTTCTCCTGGGGACGTTTGCATAACAGCGGGGTGCTGTAGCTAGGGACCTGTCGACGCGAAGCTGTGTAGAGGTATTTCTTTTCGCATATTTATGTATTTATTTTTTTCTTTAAATTTATTATATTAATTTATAATTGTTATTGCAAGTTTCCTTTTCTTGGCTGCTTGGCTCGTTTCATTTCGGCTGTGTCCAATTCCTCTTGGGGCTCTCTTCGGCCGGATCTAAATTTGCCTGCTTTGATTTCGGCTGCATCTAAACAGGTAAGTCGATTTTTTTTTTTAATTCAAGAATTAAGTATTGGTTTGAAAAGTTTTGGATTTGTCCCTGTAAATGAACTCTTCCCAATTGGGCAGAGTTCATGAACTCTGCCCAAATGGACAGAGTTCATGAACTTTGTCCAAAATTGGGCAGAGTTCAAGAACTCTTTTCAATTGGGCAGAGTTCATGAACTCTGTCCAATTGGGCAGAGTTCATGAACTCTATCCAAAATTGGGCAGAGTTCATTAACTCTGCGAACTCTTTCCAATTGGGCAGAGTTCATGAACTAGCATAGGTAATGATACATATTACTCATAGATAGTGTGGATTAGTATCAAGAGGTTTAACATGAACTCTTTTCAATTTGACAGATTTCATGAACTCTGTCCAGTTGGGCAGAGTTCATGAACTCTGTCCAATTGGGCAGAGTCCATGAACTCTGGTCAAATAGTATGTTGAAAATTATTTAAATTTAAATATAAAAAGAGGAATATATGCAGTGTTTAGTTAGTTATTTTTGTTAAATTATTGATTTTGCTTATGTGTTTAGAAATGAAAATAAAAGTAGGACTGTAATTGTATTTGCTAATGATATATCCCTTTTATTTATAGGCTTGTCTTATTGGTTGAACTCTGTCAACATGGACATGGACAGAGTTCATGAACTCTGTCTACGTTGACAGAGTGCAGAGATCAATATATTAGTTCTATTACAAACTATGTTAATGGATAGCTATAGATACAACAAAATTTTAGACGATTAAACTCTACTTTTGATACAACAAAACTTCTTTAGGTACAACTAAACTATAGACATGAATAGACTTTAATTTAGATGTACTATGAAATAACAAAAACACTTAGAAGATTGGTACAGTAATTTCTTATACATCCGAACAATAATAGTCATAGTCATTTTAAAAACTATTAGATGATATTATGCCACAATGGTCTTGAGTTTTAGCCTTGTAAAGGTGGCCATTCTTGGTATTATGTTTTTCTTTGGTTGCAACATGGCAAACTTGGAGAACATAATACCAAGAATCGTTACCGTTATCAGGTTGAAACTGAAGACCATTGTGGAACATGTCAAACTCGAAACATAATACCATGAATGGTCAATTTTTTTTGATTCTATGGAATAATGAAAATATTTGTAGATATAATTTATGTTTAAAGTATTAAAATATCTTGATTAAGTTATTAATTTAAGAAACTGAAGACCATTGTGGAACATGGCAAATTTGGGAAACATGTCAAACTCGAAACATAATACCATGAATTGTTAATTTTTTTTTATTCTATGGAATAATGAAAATATTTGTAGATATAATTTATGTTTAAAGTATTAAAATATCAATTAAGTTATTAATTTAAGATTTAGATTAAAAGTTAACAGGTTCATGAACTCATTCTTTGACATAAAGAAATGAACCCTTCACTTAGTATTTAACTATATTGATTCCATTCATTTTAAACATCAAAAACACTTAGAAGATTGGTACATTAATTATTCACACATCCAACAATATTAGCTATACTCTTTTTAAGAACTATTAGATGATATTAGGTAAATCTAGGTCCTTATTAAATAACTTAGTCTCTTTAGCAGCTAGGTTTTATAATTTGTAGAATTAACATGTAGAATTTGAATATGTAATCAGTTGATATTTGTGTGAGTGTAGACATTATATCAAATGGAAAGAGAGGAGTCTTTGAGGCGAAAGTGTAGGAGGTCTTCACAATCTTCTGGGGTTGGTGTTACAAGTGATAATTAGAGGTTGTCAACCTCCCCTCAGGATTCTAGTTTATTGTATAGTTCACATCGACGAGGCGAAAGGGGTACAAATGATTCCCCTATATCTTCTGTGGGAGAACGCCGATCTCGACCCTCTGTTGGTATATGAATATCGATATTTTAACATGTACATGCAAATTGTTTTTTTGTGTACACAAAATTGTACTTGTGTTTAAACAAAAATTTGTTTTTATTTGAAGCAGAGCATGGTTCAGAAGATGCTTGTAATTCTATAGAGAGGGAGACATAGCGAGTAAGGGAGACGAATGAGGGTGCAGAGCAAGGTTCTCAAGAGGCTCATCATTCTACACAAGGTGATGATGGTCGAGCTAGGACGCAATATGTTGAATTAACTGAGGGTTGTATACCCATTACAACATATCCATCTGATCTACCTCGGGAGCTTCCATGGGAAAGTGGTGATCATCAAATGACTCTTGAAAGATGTAGATCCCACTACGGAAAGTTGGAAAATGATTTGTCTACTATGGATCTCCCTCCAGAGAGTAAACAAAGTTTGGAGATTGTTTTGGGATCACTGCAAAAATTCATTCAGGCATATGAGAATCTCGGACCAACTATAAATGGTTTTGTTGATTTGATGTGAAGACGAAGGGAACAAGTGAAGGGTCCAGACAAGTGGGATGTTGTGAAGGAGAGAGTGACGAAAGAACGGGCCAAATCAATGTTTAACTTCAAAGAAGGTCTAAAGCGAGAAATGTTGAAAGTGCAATATTTTAAGCATCCTGATCTTACACATCTATTCTATGATCGGTTTCTCGCAGCCTATGGTCGGTTTCCATGGAACGATGAGGTTTCTCAATATTTTGCTAGATTTTTTTATGTTGAGTTTTTCTTAAATATGAAGCCAGACTATACCGATGTTCATTCAGAATTTTATGGAGTTGGAAAGGGTCGAATATATAATCGAAAAGGTGCTCTTAGAGACCCTACAACTCTTCGACCTCCACCCTAGATATCTCGCCCACCCAGGTTGGTGGCATTAAGATTAGAGATAGAGCCCACATCTCAACTTGGGACAAATGCAAGGAATTTTGTTGGCGATGGTTTATCGTCAGCATTAGTTGGAGTAGATGTGGGATTGATTCGAGAAATGGCTCGTTCTGCTATTAGTCAAAAGTTTGTTTACAAAACTAATGATGAGATATATGGAATGAGCATTGAAGATCTCAGGGCGTATGCCAAGGTTTGTCGCGACCTAGCGGCAAATGTTATATCCAATGACACATCGAGTTTGGGAGAGGTTTGTTGATTATGATATGACTTGATCTTAATTAAATCTTTTATTCATTTTGAATTGAATTTTTTGTTACATTATATGAATGATAAATTATGTTTTTTGATGTAAAGTAATAGGTACATTATGTAAATATTTATTGGTTGCAGTTTTCAAGAATGATGAATGAACATTCTTTCCATGTTTCCACTAGCGAAAATCTAGAGAATATTCGAGAGGTATATTACCATCTATTGTGAGCTAATGTTTTTTTAATCTTTTTGTTTTAGTTTTAAGTTAATTGGCACAGTAATTTTTTTGGTTTGCATTATGTTTTATTTATTAACACAATTTAAATTTTAGGGGGGAAATATAGGTTCTCTGCTTCATGCAGCAGATATTGGCACGGAGGTAATTTTGTTCACACTTGAATTGATCTTTGATATAAGTTTAATATTTTAATTTTTATGGATTTAGTTAAAATTTGTTCAAGTAATTTATGAGATTCATAAATTGATTTTATACATGTTGCAGCTTGGGTCTCTTAAATCTTTTGGAGGCAAAGGGAAAACTCCTTTGGAGGATGGTGGTGGACAAGTATTTGGAGAATTTGATGTAATTTTGTTAATAATTGAATTGTTTTTGATATATAAGTTTAATATTTTAATTTTCTGAATTTAGTTTAAATAATTTAAATGATATTCATAATCTGCTTTTATACATGTTGCAGGGTGGGTTGAGTCCAGGGGGAGGCCCTAGTGGAGGATAGCATGGTGGACATTTTTTGTTGTTGTTGATATGCATAGATTGCAAAGATTTGTTTTGGACATGTCGAGGAGATTTATTTTTGGACTAGATACATATATATACATTGAACTCACATGTTCATGAATATTGTTTTGAGGATTATATACATGTCCTTTGAACTTACATATTTTGTGAAACTTGCTTTAAATGATCTACTTATTTTTGTTTATTTAGCATATTTGGTGTGATTTAAAGGTTTAGAATATGTACTTGCATGTTTAAATGAATGAATGAATATGTAAGAATGAATGTTAAGATCAAGAATGTTAAAAACATGATATTTTTGAATATTATGAAGTTTATGAATGTTAAAGGAAGTTTAAAAATGGATGAACATAGGTTTAAAGTTCATGAATGAGGAAGTTTTGATTGAAATATGAATGAATGTTAAGATTGAATATATTAAGAACATGAATGCTATCTTTGAATGTTAGGAAGTTTAGGAATGTTAGAAGTTTTGATGGAAATATGGATGAACTAGGAAGCTTAAAAGTGAACACATGTTAAGTTCAAATTTTATGAATGTTAGGAAGTTTAGGAATGTTAGAAGTTTTGATGGAAATATGGATGATCTAGGAAGCTTAAAAGTGAACACATGTTAAGTTCAAATTTTATGAATGTTAGGAAGTTTAGGAATGTTAGAAGTTTTGATGGAAATATGGATGAACTAGGAAGTTTAAAAATGAATATTAAGAACATGAATGTTATATTTGAATGTTAGGAAATTTAGGAATGTTAGAAGTTTTAATAGAAATATGGATGAACTAGGAAGCTTAGGAATGTTATGAAGCTTAGGAATGTTAGGAAGATTATGAATGTTATCTAAGTTTTGATGGAAATATGGATGAACTAGGAAGTTTAAAAATGAATGTTAAGAACATGAATGTTATCTTTGAATGTTAGGAAGTTTAGGAATGTTAGAAGTTTTGATAGAAATATGGATGAACTAGGAAGCTTAAAAGGGAACACATATTAAGTTCAAATTTTAGGAATGTTAGAAGTTTTGATGGAAATATGGATGAACTAAGAAGTTTAAAAATGAATGTTAAGAACATGAATGTTATATTTGAATGTTAGGAAGTTTATGAATGTTAGAAGTTTTGATAGAAATATGGACGAACTAGGAAGTTTAAAAATGAACATGTTAAGTTCAAATTTTAGGAATTTGTTAGGAAGTTTTGATTGAAATCTGAATGTTAGGTTTAAATTTTGATAAGAATGTTAAGAATGAATGTGATGGTAAGAATGGATGTTAAGGAATTTATGATAAGGTGCAATGAATGAATGAATGTTAAGATTGAATATTAAGAACATGATTGTTATCTTTGAATGTTAGGAAGTTTAGGAATGCCAGGAAGTTTTGATAGAAATATGAATGTTCGGAAGTTTAAAAATGAATGTTATCTGAGATCAAAGTTCCGGAATTTGTTAGGAAGTTTTGATTGAAATATGAATGTTAGGAAGTTGAAAAATGAATATTATCTGTTCAAATTTTGATATGAATTTTTAATTACTAATTCTTATTTTCAATGTCTAGGTACATTTGATGCGGCTGAAATCATGGCAAATGGGGATATCGATTTTTTGTTTTTTAATCATAAGCGAAGATTACATGATTGTGAAGCTTGTGCTAAATTAGAGCAATGATTTTAGACAACAATTTGATGAATTTTCATCGATTTGTTGTAAATAATCATTCATCTAATTTAGCATAAGCTTCACAATCCTGGAATCTTTTCTTGTGATTAAAAATCAAATGATCGTTGTATCCATTTGCCATGCTTTCAGTTATGTGAACTTACATAAGCGATATTTTAAATTAAAGATTCGGGGCGGAGAGTGGCGACAGCCATAGATCCGTTATCTCATCCCTTAAGTGGTCTAATAGACATATGGGGACCCGAATAAAGTATTTTATACAGAATTAAGGCAAAAATTTTACACATTGAGGTTTTCATTACCAAATAATTTTTGAATTCAAATTTCAGCATACTAGAATACGATCATTTAAACTCTTATACTCCAGTTCCTTTCAAGATCATAGACATAGAAAGAAAAAAATATATTGTACACAACATTTGACAATGACATGGACAAAACCATTGATCTATTAATTTTAAATATATAGTTTTAAAAACATCGCAATTGAATGCCATCCTCAATTATCCGTTCACGGTCATATTTGGACAGTTTCCATTTTTTATTTTTTAATTGTTTTTTCGATGGAACTTGAACCAATTTTATTCGGGATGCGCATACTAAATGGCTATATTAACAACATATAACATCAGGTTCATAATACTGAAAGTAGACATAATTTTGAGTCATATGGGTCTGCTGAAAAAAATAGCCCTTTAAAATGATGGATCTTCTCTCGTATGTATGTCCGTTGTCATTGTAGTCTTCCAATAACTTCATTTTTTCTTCAGTGCATCGCATCAAATAATACTTCACATTTTCGTTGTTGTCTACAGGTGCAATCACAACAAAAACATCTCCTGTGCAAATTACAATTGATGTTAGGATTTTTAATTCAATTAAATTGACTAATATACATGTGTATAAGGTGAAGGACAAGAATGAACAATCGACACAACAGTGGTATTTGATCATTACCTTCTCTAACGAGATCTGAAATTCTGTCGCCATCAGATGATATTGCTATATCTTCTGATTCTAATTCTTCTATGCTTGCTAGTGGCATTTTTCCTTTAGGATTAATTTCTGTGTGTTTCCAATGTTTTACGTAGTTGTTTGTTATGTTTTCACAAACTTCTGTAGATTCAATATTTTCAGTGCAAATATAACAAAAGCATGATTGCTTTCTACTGTCAAATGCATAAACGTTTTGGAAGGCTTTTGTTTGAATAGAGTGAAAATATCTAGTCCCCTGTATGGTGCTAGCGTCGTATGGTATTGATCTATTTATATCTTGGACCCCAACATGCCAAAAAAACCTAGTACACAAATGACAAATTTTGATGTTAGGTACATTTTTTTTTTTAAATTGACAATAAAATATAAATTAAAACATTTGTGTGTACATACCTGCGCACATCTTTTGATTGTTGATTATAATAATGGTTTAGATTTGATTTACACCATTGGACAACCTCTGTAGCTGAATGGAATCGTGCATAAATATGGTTCATTTGCCATCTTCGAAGTGCTCTTTTTACGCATGCTCCTGCACCATCATGTTCACCTTTTCCATGACCAGTTTCAAAGAAATTTCATCGATGTTTAATGTTCAATGCTTTGTGAAGTCGACATAACCAATAAAATGATTGCGAAGATTTAAATTGTCTGGCACATCCATCCGACCATATCCAATGTTCATTGAATTTAATGTTACGTCCCTTTAGTGAATTGTAGAAAATACTTTCAATACAATGCTGAACAAAATGTGTATCGTGTGTACGATCGTCGCTGATATAAAAGTGATATTCTTTAATCACATCTCGATTGTCACACATGCTTTCAATGCCATCAACATCCTGTTGAGAATGTCTATATAAAACATGGACAAATATCGAAACTTGGTTAGAATGATAGTATTCACTCCGTATCTTTTTTTGTGCAGCAAATGTGTAATTTTCTGCAAAATCAACCACTAACAAAATTGTTCCTAGTGGAAAAATTTCACGAGACTGTTTGAATTGAAAGTCTTGCCATCGTGCTCTATGTGAATGCTTGGTGTATTTATAAATTTCACTTTCAAATTTCTTGAGAAAATCTGTCACACATGTTTTATCTTCTCGCAAATCAATCCTTTTGGAATATACATCACTAGTACTTGTAATGTATTCATATCTTCTCCAATCAACGGTGACATTTGACAGCGAGTGATCAGTATCGATAGGATATTTATTGTGGAATAAAACCAAATTTTCACAACGATTACATTGTTTTCCATTGACACATTTCTTATTATAAAATACTTCGTCGTGATTTCTCTCACATAGGGTTTGAGATATGAATTAACGTATTATGGGCGGAGGTGGTGAATTTGTCCAAAACATTTTACCAAATTCAAGAAATGTGTCGTAATATAATTGAAATTGCACATGATAGCGGCAACAACATGTGTCACAGATAGTAATAGGCCTAACATACCATGGTTTTAGTTGCACAAATGTAGTGATTGACACATTAATTCCACGATGATCTTCCTTGAATTTATTGAACAATTGTACTTGTGTCATATCCATTATATGTTTTGGACTGCTTACATATACTCCTCGTGATACTCTTTGTCGTATTACATCTCTTGAATTTGGTGAAACTCGAGCATGTGTCAACCAATATTTCTGTACAATATCTTTAACACCTGCTCCCATTCTATCTTTGTGAAGTTGTCTACAAATAATTGCCCAGCAAGCAAGTTCATCATTTTCATCTATTTGCATTCTGAATTTACTATGTTTGTATAATGTCTTTCTTGAGGTTCCAACTGCTTTTGCTAGCTGTGTTGTCAAACGTTTTTGTTTAGTACTAGTCAAAATAATTGTTGTATGAATTGCTCTTCGTGCAGCACTGATGTATTTCTTCCTAGATTTTCCAAACTTTTTTATTGCATCACCTATATTTTCTATCACATTATGTTTTAATTTCGACTCTTTAGTCACCTTGTGAATATCCAATAATGATGTAGCATCTTCTAACTTCTTGGTCACTAAAAAACATCTCAAAATTTGTGCTTGTCCTGTTGCTGAATAATTCTTCAGAACATCATCATAAATTTTTTGAGCCCGATATCGTGCAGCATGTATGGGTATTTTTTTTCATATTTGTTGCAATCAACGTTTTTTAACATTTCATCATCAATGGTGAAAATACCTATACATCAAATTAAATTTAATTTAAAACATGTATCCAAAAATACAATTCATTATAAAAAATGAATTTGGAAAATACATGATATATACATACCTGGTCCAATTTCTGGTTCTTGAACTTGATCTTCAATATTGATTTCATCGACATTAGTATGTAAATCACTATTTACATCTTCAACAATGGTTTCTTCAACTTCAATTTGTTCTTCTTGTACTCTATTTTCAATTTCCATTTCATCAACATTATCATGTAAAACTGTATTTGTATCTTCAATAATCGTTGTTTGCGTTTCTGCAAGGCTTGCTTTGTTGGCATGATATTTAAGTTTTTTCTTTTCTCTATTATCATCATCATCAGCACGTTTACGATCATATTTTCTTTGACAGTTTCTCTTACTGCCCATGATTGTTTAATCTATAAATGATAAATTAAAGAATCATCATTTTATTGTAAAAAAACAAAATGAAGATTTAAAAACAGTTACGAAATTTATAAACACATGAACTGAAATTTACTTCACCTTATCAAAATCTTGTAAGAGTCTTTTGAAGAAAAAGTCTTTGGAAACAAATTTTCTTTGAAAAGAACCTTCTTTGAATGAAATAAGAACTCTTTGACAATAAATCACCTTTGAAAAAACCCATTGGAAAATAATAAGAACACTTTCTAAATAAATCTTCTTTGTAAAACCACTGGAAAAAAAAATTTCTTTGAAAAAATATCTGGGAAAAATATTTCTTTGTAAAAACCCTTGCAACGAAATAACTTTTTTGCAAAAATAACTTGGGAGACTTTGAAAAAACCCATTTTCAAAGAAATAAGAAGGAAAAATACATCTCCTTTGTAAAAATAACTTGAAATAAAATCTTATTTGCAAAAATGCCTTGGAATAAAAACTCTGTAAATGCACACTTTGGAAAGAAACATTTTCTGAAAAAACCACTTGTAAAATACTTTGTAAAAAAAACGTTTTTTGCAAAAATACCTAGAAAAAAAACCCTTTGAAAAAACTCATTTTCAAATAAATAAGAAGGAAAAAGACAACTCCTTTGAAAAAATAACTTGGAATAAAAACTGTTTAAAATCACCATTTTGTAAAAAAAACCTATTGCAAAGAAATAAGAAGTGCAAAAGCTTGGAATAAAAACTTATTTTGCAAAAATGCCTCAGAAAAACATTCTTTCAATGTATTCCTTAGAAAGAAGTAACAAAAAAAATACTTCATAGAAAAAACTCTCTTTGCAAAAAGAGCTCCTTAGAAAATCCTTGGAAAAAAAACCCATTGCAAAGAAATAAGAAGTGCAAAAAACTTGAAAAAAAATACTTCATAAAAAAACTCTCTTTGCAAAAAAAGCTCCTTAGAAAATCCTTGGAAAAAAAACCCATTGCAAAGAAATAAGAAGTACAAAAAGCTTGGAATAAAAACTCATTATGCAAAAATGCCTTAGAAAAACATTCTTTCAATGTATTCCTTAGAAAGAAGTAAGAAAAAAAATACCTTATAAAAAAAACTCCCTTTGCAAAAAAAGCTCCTTAGAAAATCCCTTCAAAAATATTCTGACCAGAAAGCATGCGAAATTAAAATGTGCGAAATTAATTGAAGTATTTAGTTTTATTTATATGAGTTTAGACAATAACGGTTTTTTTTTTTCCGGTCGACGAGTTTTTTTTTACGTTTGGTTATTCGGCTGAATAACATTTGATTTAATTGACGTCGCCGTTATGGAAAACAGTTATTCGGCCAAATAATTATTTGGCCGAATAACCTCTGAAACCTGAAAATCTGATTGTCTCTCACAGTTTTCAGGTTTCTCTATTTTCGGAAGGTAAAAAGGATCTCTTACACTACAAAGCGACTGTCGGACTTGATACCATTAGTTTCGTTATTGAATCTACTTTCCGAATATATAGATTTCTTTGTGTATAGGTAAGATCTGATATTTGTAATTGTTTGTTTTCTTAACAGGTGTCGAGTTTGGTTTCATCTCTTTCAAAATGCGGTGAAATGAAAAATCCATAACTTTAAAAATACACCACAAAAAAAATTGAGAAAACTATGGTGCAGTTAATTGACGTGTCTACTTCAAAAGGGTATTCATAGAATTTTTAATTTTATATTTAATTGAGAGAAAAATTTTGCGACAAAAAATATGTTGAAAATCGACAAGGTTTCCCCATTGATCGAATTCAAATAAATATAATAATTAGTATATAGATCCATTTGTTACAAACTTATAGTCATGTAGTAGTATATTGTGTGTAGATTGTCGTAGCATATTTGTTTTTTGCAAAAACCAAGTTTAACAATGATTTTACGTGTGCGACAAAACATGGCTATTTTGTAGTCCTTTCATTTTATAAGAACAAACTGTCAAACATTTGCCGAATCGACATATCAAATCTCAATATAAAAAATTGAAAAAAATATTGATAGCAAGCTAACATAATTCTCTAAAAGTTTGTTTTTTAGTGAAAAGTGAAATTTCAAACAAGAATATCACTTTTATTCGCCCAAAGATGGAAAATATGAAAAATATGAAAAATTCAGAATTATTTTCTCACGAGACCCCTCAAAATAGACACCCATCTTCATGGATTCACCCTATAATAGTTATCCATTAGAATCAGTGTTTAAATATATGATGGATACAAATTGAGTAAAGGCTATGTTATATTTTACAATCAAAATAAAAATATGTTGCAATGATCGAATTTGTAATGTGTCTATGATTATATATGTTTATGATTCAACTATTCAAATTCACTAATATTTGTGTGGGTAACCACACGTATAAAATTTCAAGACATAAGCTAAAAAAAATCACATATATTTTTAGTTTATATATGTATGTATGTATATGTATATGACGGGCATACCTTAGTTTATGTTTCCATGATTTTTTATGAACATAACTTGGACAATGTTTCCATGTAAATCGTTGGTTCACCTTTTTGTTCATTGATGTTTACAATGATCCTTTTGTACAATTTTCTTTATATATATATATATATATATATATATATATATATATACAATCAAATTGGTTTTTTATACCAGCATAGATCCATCTTAAACCCATATCTATCAAGCATCAAGAGGGATCCAATTTCTTGAGGTGTATTTCCTTTTTTAAATTTAAACTCAAGAAATTTGATATCTCTTGATTCATAGATCCGGGTTTAAGTTTTAAGTTTTTATTTTATAAACGATTAATTACTTTTCATAATATTTTATTTTATGAGCCAACATGGATTTGTTTTAAATACTTTCCATAATTTTTTTTTATTTTATGATCCGACATGAATTTATTAATGGTCGGCATAATATAATTTATTACTTTTTACTCTTTTTTTTACTCATGTAATGCTACTGGACAAACGTTACATCTCCCTCATACTCATGTGTAACGTTACATGGACACATGTTTCAACATTTCCCACATACTGGACTGTAGAGCACCTCCTTTCACTCGATGCAAAAAGATACAACATGGAAAATGTTTCCACATGAATCCTTGTTTTACCTTCAGGGTCATCCATTCTTACATTAATCTTTTTATGTCAAATTAGATTAAAAACATATATTGTATTATATTCAAATTGACCTCTTATTCCATAACACAACTCGGACAATGGTTCAATGTAAATCCTTGGATTATCTCTTGGGTCGTTGATGCTCATCCTCTTGTGAAAATTTTAAGTGAAATCATATGAAATAATTGTATTCTAATGAAATTGGCCTCTTATGAAAGACACAACCTAGATAAGGCTTCCACTTTAATCCTTGTATTAGTTATACATCATCTATAGGTGGGATAGTAGATGTCATTAAAGATTTAATGTCAATGTTTTTATATAAAAAAGAGATTTAAATGTAATACTTAACCTTATTTAGATATTTGATGTCTTTAATTGGATTTCTAGTTTTT
Organism: Larix kaempferi; assembly: GCA_027924585.1. NCBI lineage: Eukaryota > Viridiplantae > Streptophyta > Pinopsida > Pinales > Pinaceae > Larix > Larix kaempferi. Next base: position 1,951,419 of record BSBM01000738.1, read on the forward strand.
TCTATATAGTTATCTATTATTTCATGAAATGTCTCCCAAAAAAGGGAATCAATGTCTAAATATATGAGAACCATCTCATACCCCAAAATATTATTAATTATTTTTGAATTATTAAATTGTGACAATTTTTTTTTTATTTTTATGTAAGAGTTATTTAAAACTCAAAAACAGTAGGTGACACTTTGCATCAAAAAAGGGAACTTGGAGAGTTCAGTTAAATGAGGGGATACCATCATGGCACAAGGGAACATGTGTAAGCAAGCTAGAGAGATATTTACCAATCAAATCCAATCTTGAAACTCAACAACTAGAAAAGATCCCAAATCATAGGGATTTAATGATTAATTGGAGATTTGATTAGGATGGCATAAGACCTGGGAAAAACTATATATAAGAGTGCACTAAGATAGCATGGGACATCGTGTTGTGCACAGAGTAACTGGTTGAGTGTTCTCTTACCATAAGTCCATCATTACTTGTTACGGACTCTGGGAGAGACAGTGTCGCGTGTAAGTGATTGCTTGCCGTCCTAGTGCATGGTGGTGATCCAACTCGGGGGTGGAGTTGGGAAAACAACCGAGTTACTCTCTCCTATGGTTGGGAGGAACTGATTCTCCAAGCCTGTTTTTACTGTTCATTCAAGTAAGTATATTTTTATTATATGATTACATAATCTATGTATATGTGTTTATTTTTGTTATATATTAAAGAACTTTGTTGTTATATCACATAGATTTGATCTTTGTGGTATGAAAATAATACGATTGTATTCTTATTCTCATACAAGATTGATCTCATTTTAGTGGTTCAATACAGCCTCTTGAAGAGAGCACGCAGACCCTATTTAAATGGATCAATGCGGCCTCTTGAAGGGAGCACGTAGACTCTATTTTAATGGATCAATGCGGCCTTTTCTTTATTTATGAATGTTGGATGAGCTCTGATTTAAAAGTCTTGCTAAATTCGAATGGTAGCATTGCATATTATAGGAATCAAGTGGATCTATATCCAATTGGGTATAATTTTAATTGAATGGTGAAATCGATTTTCTGTAATTTTATTTTGGATCAATTCGGAAAAAACTCTCTGTCAAAAAGGATTTAATCTAGAATCGATGCGTGTCATAGTTTTGGAGATTTATGACTTATATTTCTCTACAATACAGAGATTGGATTTCTCTATATCACCATTTAAATATTTACTCTACTGGTGTATTAGTTCCATCAACATTAAAAATTGATGATGAGAGGGAATGCTATGTTTGGTGTACACATCTTGAGAAAACTGAAAAGTATTGGAAACGTTGGTATGAAGGTCCATCTGATGTGGTATGTCTATAAAGAAAGATGTTATTGCGCTGAAGAGGCGCATTCTACATCCCAAGAGGGGGGAGATGTGTAACTCCTTCCGTGTTCTTCCTATAGCTAACATGTATCTTTTATAAAAAATAATAAAATAGTATAAAAAAATAACATGTCGGCTAAGATCAGATTTAAAATATTTAGCACCGCATATATATATATATATATATATATATATATATATATATATATATATGAGATAAATTAAAACCATAAGCATTGTGCCCGCAGGGGTGTAGCTCAACCAGCGATTCGCTTGATATGAAGGAAATGTTGTAAATGGAGGTCACGAATTCAAATCACCCCGGCTTACCCGTGTCCCATGCTTGCGGGCTGTGTGGGTGCACCTAGGGGTATAGTGGTAGCGGACGTGATTGGATCCCTGGACCCCGTGTCACGCGAGTACCAGCCCCTTCCTAGTTTCCGATTCCCCTAGTTACAAAAATAAAAAAACATAAGCATTGCATTGCACACTTCATCAACATTTCCAGTCTAAAAATGAGTTTGTACCTTTGAGAGTTTTGATCCTTCTCGTCGCTTGGTAGATCCCCTTTAAGATAGATCTATGCTGGTTTATGCTGGTTTATATATATATATATATATGAAATGCCTTTGTAAGTGGGATAAATCTACAAGTCAATCTTAATCATTTTTATTTGTTATTTACAAATATTTATTATGATTCCAAGAATTGTTTACGTCTATTAAGCATTGCTTTCTTCATGAAAAGACCACTTTTAATCATGTGTTGATATTTTTGGAAGTGAGCATTGTTTCTTCCTTTACTTATAGTGTAGAATTCGTAGAAGAGTTGAGGGTTCAATCTTTAGTTTTTTATATGTTATGAGATTGTGGAAGTGATTAAGGTTCTTACATTGAACTAAGTAACTAATGAGCCGCGGTTCCCAACCTTTAAATTCTAAGTAGAGTATAGAAGAGAAAGGGTTCTCTCTTTATGTTTATGTGTTGAGTGTCCACTAGATAAGCATTAATTCAATATCTGTTTCGTACACCCTATTGTTGTAAAAGCAAGGAGGGGTTTCTTCCCACAACCATTCATAAATATTATATTGTTACACGAGACTAGGGATGACCCTCTACCCTCTTTGTGGAAGGCCAGTACTATTAAAGTCGGTTATTGCAAAAAGGAAAACCCTTACGGTTGATTATATGCAATATGAGCAATGATTTTAAAATGATTTTGTATGGTTTGTTTGTACTAAGATCAAGTTTTGATATTAATATAGCTTAACTTGATATAAGTTGATGAGATATTAAAATTTACATGGAATATATTTCAAAGAAAAGAAAAAGGTAAATAGAAAATATATATATATATATGAATTATATTATTCAAGGAAAAAGATTGCCAATTCAATTTTTTAGTTTTTAAAAGAAATATAAATTATAAATTAATGAATTATAAGTAGACATGGATCTATATTGAGAAGATTATATGATAAGTACAAAGGTTGTGATTTATAATTAAATTCTATTGAAAAGTGTGATACATAGTGTAAGATCATGTATATGTATATAGTTGAATGGTTGCTTATTTTATGTAAACATTGAAATTGAAAACATTAAGATCATATATATATATATATTCTATGAGTTGTTTGAAGGAATTGAATATAAGAGAACAATATAAGTTGATAAGGAAACCCCTATTTAGCGTGTTGAAGCACTGGTAAAACTTTTAATGTTTAGAGACTAAATTAGAGAAGTACTTGTCCATTGAAAGGAATATTACCATAGAAGATGTAAGAAGAATATAGTGCATTAAGAAGCACTTGTTGATTAAAGAGTAGATACCATCAAGATTAGTAATACCCAGGTTGTTTAAAATAGTTAGCTCATAAGTAACACTAAGTTGATTTAACGGAAGTATTACAATTACAAAAACTTGAACCCATCCTTGATTATGATGTTAAGTATTTTGAGAAGGTTAACATGTCAACTAAGTATAATTGTAATTCTTAATGTTCATGTTTCTGTGTGCCGAAATGCAAAAGAGATGGAGATACTCTGATTAATTTAATAGGTAACCATTGAGACTAACATAATTGTCTGTTTCAGTTAAGTTTACAAAGGAAAACATTTTACCCCACTTTCCCGAATTGGTAATGAGGAAATTGAGGACATCACAGACCATCACTACATGTTCAATGAAAGCCATATGATCTCTCACAATCAGAAGTAAAAATATGTTTTATTGGTAAACTTTGTATTATACCCTAAAATATACATGCATGATTCAACTACTCCAAATATAAATTCTCATCGTTGAGATCCAAACATATGGTTCTCCTTATCTTCATACCACATTCAACCATATTCAATAGTGTTTATGGCTTATCTTCATACCACCTTCATACCATATTCAATAGTGTTTATGTCTAACTGCACATTCAATATTCCAAGACATTTGCCAAAAAATAACACAAATATTTCTCAACTATATATATTACTCTCTTGATTGGTGTGGGTCTACTTTCACACTTTTAGAGTCTCTTTCTAAGTTTGATGCTAAGCCCTTTTTGTGTTTAGTTCTATGTAGTGTGCATTCATAATTTGAGTTTCTAAATAAGAACAAGTTTGTGTTGACGTTGATCTCCTTATAATGTTACTTTGTAAATGTATCCTATATTTTACTTTTTTTACTAGCAACCTCTTAAATCAAGGTACCTTTCCAATCAGGGTACCTTGCTTCTTGTTGTCTTTCCCTTTTATCTAACTCAACTATAGTACCTTATATATTTCACAACAAAATTACTTTATATCTTGTTTTATTTCATCAACCATCAATATTGATTGAAGTGCTCTTCTCATTCCATCTTTTGTTTGAATGAGGCATCCATCTTTGACTACTCCTCACTTTCTCTTCAATTTTTCTCCATCTAACTACTTCCCACCAAAAATGGCACCCCCATATACACTAACCCCTATTCTTGATTGTCACAATGAATTATGACACCCTATTCTTGATTGTATTATTTTTATTTACAACCAAAAGTTGGTATATGAACATCTTTCTTTAACTTAATAAAAACCATTCTTTTACAAAATCTAAAGAGGATCTCAAGTATGCGATCGGTCCTGTCATGGTTTTGCATGATGAAGAGCTATTTTCAAGGCAACTCACTATTGCTTAAAGAATATACTGCCCGATACACCTTTATTCGCTGGCTCTGAGGCTGCTAAATAAATAGAAGGTATCCCCTTACTGAATGGCGTAGCTGCGGTTATAAGAGCTTAGAGACTATAAAGAGGCTTGGCTTCCTACATAGGAGTGAATGCCTACTTTAAATTCTAAAACATACTCATTAATATAGATTATATAGATTATAGTAAAAAATTAAATTCTATGAATTTAATTTTTTCAATATATCTATGACACCCTTCTCAACTAACATATTTTATATAAATAACCCACTGATTATCAAAAGAAGAATTTGTAACTACTACAAATTATAAAAAAATTAGTTGATACAAATTGTGACAAAAATTGAGTTTTATGTAGCCATAGACATTTAATATAACTTATAGATTTAATATAACTTATATTGAATTATAAGGAATTATATTTAGTTTGATGCATCCATTTTCATATAACTTATAGAGAATTATAAGGAAATATACCTCCTATAGAGTTCTTAAGTTCTTTTAGATTAAACTAAAGTTTTGCACAAGTGAACTAAGTGTTTATTTCACCACTCTTGAAGATCTCCTCCTTTATTGGTCTCCAAAGCATCCCTGTCCACTACTTATTCATAGTGTATTGAGAATGGAACTAAAATTTTGTTTATTCTTCGTGCCAATGATGTGAGTCTACCCTTTTTTTCCTTAGACACTCAATTATGAGCCATCCAAGAATGGCACTCACTTGATGTGCATAAGGGGTTTTTGGCATCCTCTTGTTTGCTTATTCATAGGAATTGAGAAAAAAGTGAGGATCATTCTAATAATTTATCACACATGAACTCTTGTTTGCTTATTCATAGGAATTGAGAAAAAAGTGAGGATCATTCTAATAATTTATCACACATGAATTCAATGTAACTTATAAAATTACCAAAATAATGGATGGGAAAGATGGGTGCATTGTGGGTGGAGCCAACTCGAAAGTAAACTCTTGATATCCATTTTATTAATTTTTACTATCTCATATTTTGATATGAGATTGTAACCACTACATAATATGTAAGGTAAATTCTTGATATCCATTTTATTATTTTTTAACTATCTCATATTTTGATATGACATTGTAACAACTACATAATAGGTAAGATTCTCATAATATTATTCCAATATCATTATCATTGTTATATATATATATAATAATGATTAATTATATAATTTAAAAGGTTAGTTCAACTTATTTTATCATTATTATTGAGTATTTAACTAGTTCTCATGCTAGTAGGTGCTTAGTTTAAATCCACTTTGAGTTGCACTAATCTCTAGGGTAATTGATGTTTACATTGATATTCTTGTTTAAATTGAATTTTTACAAAGAGAATAAATTGGAAAATGTTTTTATGTGAACCCTTGTTTTATCTAAAGGTTATTGATGTTCACATCGATCCTATTGTACCAAAATTTATTTAAAATAAATATGAAAAAAGTATTACAATCAAATTTCCTTTCTATGAAGAATGAGACTTGGGAAAATGATTCCACATGAATCTTTGTTTTACCTATAGGGCCATTGATGCCTACATTGATCCTCTTATGCCAAATTGTACTAAAAAATTGTTTATAATAAAATTTGCCTCTTATTCTATGACACAACTTGGACAATTCTTCTGATGCAAGGTCGCCCGACAAGGGTTCTGGCTTAATGATAACACATGACACCACCACATGTTCACATGAACTAGATGTAAATAGGATGCCAAAAGCTGGCTTCTATTACTTCAATTAAATTGGTTACAATGCGAAATGCAAGGAATGTAAAACAACTAACTATGTCGGCCTCAGCCTATTACAATATACATAAGTAAATGGTGTGCTCTCTCAGTGTGTCGACCTTCACCCTCTCACGGCCTCTGCTGAATACAAGCACTCGCTGAGCTATGGATCTGATCTTCTCTGCGTTTAGTAGATATGTGACTGTTCTCTCCAATCTACTGATCAACTCTGAAATCTGATCCTCCAAAATGGAACTCCTCTCGATCCTCTGTTGATCGAACTCCTCTCCTCTATGCTTGCGCACTGGTCTTTTACTCTGTTGCTACTCATCCCAAGGTCTACTCCAACTATCGAGACACTCTTCCTCTGTTCGCTGATCTTCCCTGATCTTGCAGACCTGCAGTTGTGCTGCACAACCTCTTCTTGTGTCGACATATGTCACAATCCCAACCACCTGCAATAACTGCACTCATAACTTCCTTAGCAACCCCGAACGGCTACCAAGTACTCTGCTTGAATTCTAAGTGTCCTTTTGACACTGCTACAGTAGTCGGTCCTATCATGACATCAACCATATTGTCTTTCATCAGCTTTTGACATACTCGTCGGCTTCTCTTCGCACTTTCAGGCTTCGCAAGTCCTCCCCTTTCTCCTCACTTGGCTCATGCCCAAACTGGTCGTTGTCGCGGTTCGACAACATGTCGAACTACAACTCTTTTCGCTGCAATCCTGTCATTTGTCTACCTTGAACATGTCGACTCTCGACTTACTTCTCCTGTTGAAATACCTCAACAGCTTCTGCTCGACTTATTGACTTCTATAGCCAATCTGCACTTCTGCACCAGTGGTCATCGACACTCCGTCTGGTCGGCCTTCTCATGTCGATCATCTTCAATTGTTCGTCCTGGGCCTTGATGCTCCTACATCAAACTCCCTAGGTGAAAAATAACTCAACTGCTCCGTCAGTATCCTGAACTCTTCTTCGGAAATCCATGTCGCCTCCTGCAACTCATCATCTTTCCATCTCACTAATTATTATTTCTTTCACAAACTTCGCATACGCTCGACGTCGCGTTCCTCTATTACTTCTGCGATTTCCTCTTTGTGTCGATTTGGAATCTGCACTGTCCAGTCGATGTTTGACACTTCCGCGCTTCCATTGCTTGAACCTTCTTCGAACTTGTACATATTTGAGACATTGAACGTTGGTGAAATGATCAAGTCCTTCGGCAGCTCCAACACATAAGCATTGTCCAAAATCTTCTTCAGAATCTTACGTGGACTAATCTTCTTCAGCTTTAGCTTGTTATATGTTCCTGTTGGAAATCTCTCCTTCCGCAAATGTGCATAGACTAAGTCCCCTTCGCTAAATGACTATAGCCTCTTCTTTCTGTAAGCTCTCAACTTGTATATCGCATTACTCTTTTCTATGCACTTTCGCACTTCTTCATGCACTTCTTTCGTATGCTCTGCGAATGATTCCACATCTGCGCTTTTCCTGATTTATGTTGGTAACTCGACCAAATATACCACTCCATGTGGGCTTCATCCTTGAACAATCTGGAATGGGCTCAAACTTGTCGACCGATTCACAGAATTGTTGTATGAGAACTCTTCTTGCGCCAACACATTCTCCCACTGCATGGGTCTGTCGGTCGTCAAACATCTCAGAAGGTTTCCCAAACTTATGTTCACCACCTCGGTCTCTCCATCTATTTGCGGATTATGTGCCGAGCTAAAATGCAACCTCATGTCCAGTTTCTTCCACAGGGTTCTCCAGAAATGCCCCATAAACTTGGTATATCTGTCTGACGTGATACTCTTCAGCAACCCATGCAATTTGACTATCTCCTTGAAGAATAGTACAATAATTCTTGTGGTGTCACCTGTCTTCCGACACAAAATAAAGTGTGGCATCTTCGAAAATCTGTTGACTACAACAAAGATTGAGTCGCTTCCTTGTTGTTTCTTCAGCAATCCTAGCACAAAATCCATGCTCAGGTGCTCCCATGGGGTATTTGGTACCGGAAATGGTGTATACAACCTTGTATTTTGACTTCTCCCTTTTTCCAACTGGCAAACGCGACACTGTCGTACCCACTTACCGACATCTGTCGTCATTCCTGACCAGTAACACATTTCTTCGACCAATGCCTTGGTCTTGTCGATGCCAAAATGACCTGCTAATCCACCGCTATGCAGTTCTCGGATTAGGTTCTACCTTACAGATCCTATGGGAATAGACAATTGTTGTCCCTTGAACAGGTATCCCTCTTGGATGAAATAATTGAAGTATGGAGTTCTGTCGACACTCCATGGTTCACGACAAGCTTCCCATGCTTTCACAAAATCCCCGTCGATCGCATACTCCATCTTCACCGACTCTATTCATGTTTCCTAAATTGTTGCCGTGTTCAGCAATGCAACTCTTCAACTCAGCGCATTAGCAACCTTATTCGACTTGCCCAAGTTATGTTGCAACATGAAGGTATATCCGTGTAGGAACTCGACCCATTTCATGTGCCACTAATTCAACTTCGACTAAGTATTCAAATACCTCATTTCTTGGTGATCTGTGTACAACACAAATTCCTTGGGAAACAAATAATGCCTCCACTTCTTTAATGCTTGGACAATAGCATAGAAATTCTGGTCATAGACCGAATATTTCCGCTTCACATCATCCAACTTCTCCTTGAAGAATGCAATTGGTCGGCCCTCCTAGATCAACGCTGCTCCAATTTCCATCCCACTCGCGTCGCAATCGACTTGGAAAACTTTGTTGAAATCTGGGAGCGCTAACACTGGGATCTTAGTGACCTTTTCCTTCAAATTTTCAAAAGCAATATGGGTAGATTCCATCCACTTGAAGTCCCCTTTTCTCATGCACTCTATCAAAGGTGCACAAATCCAACTGAATCCCTAGATTAAATTCCTGTAGAAACTGGCAAGTCCATGGAAACTGCTTACTCCAGTCGCACTTGTCGGTTCTGGCCAATCCAATATTTCCTTCACCTTTTCTGGGTCCATCACCAACCCTTTACCCGAGATTACAAATCCCAAGTACACAAGTTCTTCCTTCATGAAGAAATAATTTTGCAGTTTCACCATTAGTTTCTCTTCCAGCAAATTCTGCAATACCTGTCGAATGTGCTCAAAGTGTTCTGTCTTGGTTCGACTGAAAATCAAAATGTCGTCTAGGTAGACTACAACAAACTTTCCCAAGAATGGTTTCAATACTTTGTTCATCAATTGCATGAACGTACTGGGTGCATTAGTCAATCCGAATGGCATGACTAACCACTCATACAACCCTTCCTTCGTTTTGAATGTTGTCTTCCATTCATCTCCTTCTCTAACCCGAATCTGGTGATAACCGCTCTTTAGATCGATCTTCATGAAGTAATTCGCTCCACTCAGGCAATCCATCAAGTCATCCATTCTCAGCAATGGAAACCGATACTTTATCGTAATCTTGTTGATAGCTTTGGAGTTTGTACACATCCTCCATTCTCCACCTTTATTCGACACTAATACTACTGGTACCACGCATAGACTCAGACTTTCTCTGATCAATCCTCTGTCCAACAACTCCTGGACCTGTCGATTGAGTTCCTGACCCTCTACCAGAGTTATTCTATACGGTGCCTTGTTCTGCAAACTCAATCCTGGAATCAAGTCGATATGATGGGATATGCTCATCATCGGTGGCAATAATGTCAGTTCCTCATACACTACTATGCTTTGAAACTCGTCGAGCATCCTTTCGACTTCGACTAGAATTCTCTCCATTGTCGACCTCTTGACACATGGTCCTTTCAGAATGATGGTGAAACATCCCGACTTCTTTTCCTCCTCCATGAGGAATTCTAGCGCTGAGCACATCAACACTCACTTCTCCCAATAATTGTTCTCACCCTGCCTATAGTCGGCTTTCTCCTCCTATTTCAGATTCAGAGTCCTCCAAACACCATTCTTCCACACTGTGACTGTGTTGGCTCGACCATCACAGATCATCTTTCGATCATATTGCCATGGTCTCCCTAAAAACAGATGACATCCGTCCAGTGGGATTACGTCGCATAGTACACATTCTTCAAGCTTCCCAACCTTGAAGTTAATCAACCACTATTTGGTCACCTTCACATGGTGTCCTTTCTGCAACCATGAGATCTTGTACCGGTGTGGGTGTTCCCAACACTTCTGTCCTGATTTTCGATGACCTCTGTCGACACAATATTCTACGTACTGCCACCATCAACTATGGTCTTGCAACGCCAATCGTCGATCCACACTCTGGTTCGAAAGATATCCTTTCGTTGAGGTGGCTCTTTCTCATCGTGTCGGTCATCTTGAACCAACGTTTTGCTAGTTGTCATGGTGCGACTCTTTCTTTTCCCACTTTCACTATTGTTGGATGCCGACTCTACCTCTCGTCGACTTGCTCATCTGTTCGACGTATGGGTTTCGACTCCTCTGCAGCATGTAGGTTCTCTGGGCATTCGTATGCCTTGTGTCCAACTCCTCGACACTTGTAACAGACTATGGCTGGTCCGTCAGCTCCTTTCCTGCCGGATGGACCACTTCGACCATACGCACCTCGGCCATGATTCTCACGACCATCACGTTGGTTTTCTTTCTTCTTCTCTATAGTCGATGTCCCTTTCGTCCGTCGATTGTCTTCGACAGATTCCTTCTCATATCCTCTACTTTGGCCTTTCACGTAAACAGTCTTCATAGCTCGACCAGTCATCCTACGTCTGGTCGCTGTAGATTTCCTTGATAGTTTCTCTTCTGCTTTTAGAGCTAGTTGATAGGCATCAACAACCGCTTTGAATTTTGACAATCTCAACTGGTTTTGTGTCGCATACTTCAAGCCATTCACATATCTAGCGACAATTTCTTATCCTTTGTCCGTCTGCCCCAACCTTATCGACAGTCTGTATAAATCTTCCATGTACTCCTTCATGATCATCTCTTTCTGTCAAAAGTTCTGTAACTTCTAGAACAAGGAAATCACATAGTCACCTTAAAAGAAATTCCCTTTCAGCTTGGCGACCATCCTGTCCCAAGACTTGATTTTCTCCTTTCCCTTCTTGACTCTGTTAGCCAATACATTGTCGCACCACAACGAGGCGTGACCCTTCAACCTCAGACATGCAGTCTTAACCCGCTTGGGATCCTCGATCTGCTCTATGTCGAAGTATTTCTCCATTTATCTGAACGAGTCGATCAAGTCTTCTAGATCCATACTTCCCGAGTAGGTATGTACATCTATCTTTGTCTGACCTGTCATATCCATCACAATCTTGATGAGTTTGTCTTATGGTTCCTCTACTTCCTCTTCCTGTGCTTCCACCTCTTTGACCTCCTTGTCGCTGTGGTTTAACACATTAGGAATGCATCCATGTATTTGACTTTGTTTGATCACCACGACTTCACTAGTCAGACTTCACATTGTTCGCATGCATTCGTCAAACATTTCAAAATCAATTGTGACTACTATGCCACACTCTCTGCGTCTTGTACCCTGGACATTAATGCTTCTATGAGCCATTTTCAACCTCAACTGAAACTCCCACTCATCCAATCACAACCGGAATTTCACAAGTCGTGCACAGCTCTACCCAACCGTAGCTGGAGCTGTAAACACACTCGACACTGGTTTCACTTCCAACGGTGACAACAACTTATGCTCTTTTGCTCACATGATGCTTCAACTCAACTAAACTCACTTCTGGGCTCTGATATCCTTCTACTCATAGGATACCTCCGCCCTGCAGGATTCTCTTCCCGCACTGATATCACTTGACGCAAGGTTGCTTGACAAGGGTTCTTGCTTAACGATAACACACAACACCACCACACATTCAGCTGAACTCGATGTAAATAGCATGCCAAAAGTTGGCTTCTATTACTTCAATTAAATCGGTTATAATGCGAAATGAAAGGAATGTAAAACAAATAACTATGCCCCCCTCAGCTTATTACAATATGCATAAGTAAATGGTGTTCTCTCTTAGTGTGTCGACCTTCACCCTCTCACGGCCTCTGCTAAATGCAAGCGCTCACTGAAATTTGGATCTAATATTCTCTGCGTTCGATAGATGTGTGACTGTTCTCTCTAATCTCTAGACCAACTCTGAACTCTGCTCCTCCAAAATGGAACTCCTCTCAATCCTCTACTAATCGAACTCCTCTCCTATGTGCATTTTCACTAGTCTTCTACTCTACTGTTGCGCATCCCAAGGTCTACTCCAACTCTAGAGACACTCTTCCTTTGTCTGTCGATCTTCCTTGATCCTGCGGACCTGCAGTTGTCAGCACCTCTGTCATGCTGCACAACCTTTGCCTTTGTTGACATTTGTCACGATCCCAACCACCTGCAATAACTGCTCAAAACTTCTTTAGCAACCCCGAACAGCTACCAAGTACTATGCTTGACTTCTGTGCATCCTTTTGACATTGATATAGTAGTCGGTCCTATCATGACGTCAACCATACTGTCTTTCGTCAGCCTTTGACATACCCGCCGGCTTCTCTTCACACTTTCAGGCTTCGCTAGTCTGCCCCTTCCTCCTCGCTTGACTCATGCCCAAACATGTCGTTATCGCGGTTCGAGAACATGTCCACCTATGACTCCTTCCACTGCAATCCTGTCATATGTCGACCTTGAACATGTCGACTCTCGACTTACTCCTCCTATCGACATACCTCGACAGCTTTTGCTTGACTTATTGACTTTGACAACCAATTTGCACTTCCGCACCAGTGGTCGTCGGCACTCCCTCTGGTCGGCCTTCTCATGTGGATCATATTCGACTGTTCTTCCTAGGCCTCGATGCTCCTGCATCAGTTTCTATGTGGATCTTTGTTTTACCTCTAAGGCTATTGATGTTCGGTTGGTGTCAAATTTGGACAAAAGAATATACAAATTGTATTCTTACCAATTTAATTAGCCTCTCATAAAAGATGCCACTTTGACAACATTTCCATATAAATCCTTGTTTTACCTCTAGGATCATTGGTGCTCATCCTCTTAAACAAAATTTAATAAAAAACATACAAACTAATTGTATTCTAATCAAATTAGCTTCTTATAAAGAACACAACGTTGACAACTTACATGTAAATATTTATTTTACCTCTAAGTCATTAATAGTTGAGATAATGCATGGCAGGTTGCTTCCAACATGACCTAACAAACCTCCACTATGCTTATCCTTTATCAAGTTTTCTCTCATAGAATATTTAGGAATGCACAATTTACTGCTTTTGAAAAACAATCCTTCTTGAAGCATGTAGTCCAACCATTGACTTCTATTGTGGACAACTGGATTCCAACAGGCTGCATATATATCCTTGAAATCCACATCCTCCTTATACATATCAACTAAATTTTCAAATACCAAAGTGCTGACACTAATTTCTTGCAAGATCAAATTTACTCTGCTTAAGGCATCAACCACCTTATTAGATTTTCCACTTGTATGCTTGATCACAAAGGTAAAATTCTGTAAAAATTCCACCCACTTAGCATGTTTCTGATTCTAATTAGGTTGACTATTTATGAATTTCAAAGCATGATTATCTGAATATAATATAAACTCTTTGGGCATCAAGTAATGCCTCCACTTATTAAGAGCTTGTACAACATCATACAATTCTTTGTCATATGAGGAATACTTTGGTTTTGCTTCATTTAACTTCTCATTGAAATATGCTATTGGTCTCTGTTCTTGACTCAGAATAGATCCTATTGTTGTCCCACTAGCTTCTATTTCCTCTTGAAAAACTTTGTCAAAACTTGGTAAAGACAAAATAGGCTTCTTAGTGATCTTCTTTTTCAACAGATTGAATTTTTTATCAGTTGCTTTTGCCCACTTGAAAGGTTGTCTACTTTAACTGAAGGTGTCTATTATGGGTGCACAAATTTGGTGTCACGTCACTTTCCGTAGACCCAACGCAAAGAAGGGAACATGATACCAAATTCTGGGCTTTTACATAAACTCAACCCCATTCATTAGATCCATACAAATATGAACATATGTATGTGTATATCTATCAAACACAACAGAAGTAAAATTCTTCTACACACATATATCATGCAAATTCCAGCATATTGATAACATTCATCAAATAATTAAAACATTGCAGAAGTAAATACACATAAAGCATATACTCATCTTGATGTAAAGTTTCCCCAAGCAACTAGCTATGTTGTTGCAACATTCCACCGAACCCTAGGCCAGTTGTATTCATTAATCTCTCAACACAATCTCCACACCTTAGTTGGGCATGATTTCTACAAGGAAAAGGGGATGCTCAAGCTCATGCACAACCAAATAAACATTGCATCTAAGCCAAGCCAGTCCACAGCTAGGTTTATCAGGCTAAACCTGGACCCTCTTCATTTCTGGATGCTTGCACTCAAGCTCAAGCCAAAGCAATGGGTACCCATAACAAATACCCCAGCATAATCTATCTACACATATCAAGCACAATCATTGGGCATGGATACACATTTTTAGCAATTGGATTTACAAACAAAATGGCCATGGGGTTCCCCCAAATCGTGGGCACACCAAAACGGACTGTGAAAAGGGAAATTCGACCATAGGAAGAAAAAATATTTATCCCACAGGTTATGAGCATTCCAATGGCCAAAATGGCCTTAGTGAAACCCCCAAATCGATCTCTCTTCTTCCTAGTAGCTCTGCAACACAAAAACGCCCTCTTCCCAGCTAGAAAACCCTGAAAAACTAGAAAAAATGTGGAGGGAAAATGCCCAGGCAGCTCCAAAAACGTGAGGGAGGCAAACTCATGGGTGAAGAATGGCTTGGGGAGAAATTTCATGGCTCTTTTCTTTCCAAGGAATCCAAACACAATTTTCCATGAAGGGTGGCTTTCTCATACCCGAATTTGGACAGCCATACCTCTCCATTCCCCAAGGCATTAACTATTTCAACAAACTCTTGGAAGAAATGAATGATTGGGTACAAAAGTGAACATGGGTAGTCGAGGGTTTTATGGGTTCTCTCATTGAAACTTGGATTGAATTGATTGGCTCCAAGGGTTTGAATATTTCCCTCCCAATTCCTTGTAAAATCATGCCCCCATCTCTTGTTGCATTGCATAGCTAGTTGTGGGTGTTTTATTTAAATGCATATTTACATGATATTTGCAATTCCATTGTGCCTGGCTAGCACGTAAACCATATGCATCACTAAATCGATGGCGGGGCCTTGGCCTTGAGCTTTTCACCACGATTTTATAACAATATTACATCATTTACATGTTAATGCAATGGGGTCAAAATCGGGATATTACATTTGACTAAAATTCTTGATGAATTTTCTATAAAAACTTGCAAGACCATGAAAATTTATGGCCTCAAAAGTACTCTTTGGGATTGGCCAATTGAGAATTGCTTGTATCTTTTCTGGATCCATCTTTAAACCTTCTTATGGGACTAAAAAACCCAAATAAATCAACTATTTCTTCATGAAACTACACTTTTTCAAATTTATCTGTAGTTTCTCCTTCTTTAGGGTATCCAACACCAATTTGAGATGTCTCAGATGTTCTTCCTTATTCTAACTAAAGATCAGAATATCATCTAGGTACACTATCACAAACTTTCCAATGTATTCCTTTAGGACCTCAGTCATTAATATCATAAAATTACTAGGTGCATTAGTAATTCCAAAGGGCATTACTAACCATTCACACAATCCATTATTGGTCTTGAATGCAGTTTTCCATTCACCCCCTTCAATAATTCTTATTTGATGATAACCACTCTTCAAGTCTATCTTTGAAAAATACTTGGACCCACTCAAACAGTCAATCAAATCATCAATACGGGGTAAGGGAAATCTATACCTGATAGTGATCTTATTGATTGCATGGGAATCAATACACATACTCCATCCACCATCTTTCTTTGGGCTAAGCACTGTGGGCACTGCACAAGGAATCAAAAATTCTTTCACCAAACCTTTATCTAGTAACTCCTGTACCTGTTGTTTAATCTCTTCATTCTCTTGAGGAGACAGTATGTAGGCTTCCTTATTGGGTAAGCTTGCACCAAGTATTAAGTCCATATGATGGCTAATACTTCTCACAGGAGGTAAATCATTTGGTAACTCATCCACAATAATATCAGCAAAATCATTGAGCAAAATTCTAACTTAAATAGGAAAATCATCTAAATTTGTAGAATTCAAAATTACCTTTGGTTTTCCAATGAGGGGAAAATGTAGCTCCTCTTCCTTCTTGACTTCTTGTAGCATCTCTTTCCCAGTCATCAACAAAATATTATATCCTATATCTTCTTGAGCTGCTTCATCCTTCAAAGGTAGCATCACATGTTCCTTTCCATCCTTTTCCATAGAATAAGTGTTTCTCCTTCCATCATGAACATCCTTTCTTTCATATTTCCATGGACTTCCTAAGAGTATATGGCACACATCCATAGACATTACATCACATAATACCACATCTTTGTAAGTACCAATTTGTAACTCCACCTTACACTGCTCATTCACCAAGATATTATGTCCTTTCTGCAACCAGGACACTTTATAAGGAGTGGGATGTTTCATCCTCTTCAATCCCAACTTCTCTACCATCTCAGTGGAGACCAAATTGACTGTACTACCACTATCAATGATCACCTTGCAAGACTTCCCTTGTGACTTACACTTAGTCCTGAATAGACTCTTCGTTTGTGCTAGTCCATATACTTATTTTTATGTTTTTTACCAAAACTCTCTTCATCATAAGCGACTCTCCTTCCTCAGGAGGATTTCCCATTTCTGCTTTCTCATAGGACTCCTCTCGAGCCTCAACAATGGTTGCATTCCTATGAGTTGCTAGTTTGTTCCTTGGGAACTCCCATGACATGTGTCCAATCTCACCACATGCATAGAATTTCATCTCTTTGCTTATGCCTCTTCCTCTAGCACCAAATATTCCTCCCCTAAATCCTCCTCTTTGGGGTATTTGGCTGTTGGAACCTTCTGCTTCATTCCTAGAAGCCTGAAACTTTTCTCCTCTATTTGAATATCCTTTCCCTCTTGCTGTACTTATTCCTCTACTCTTCTGGTTATGTTTTCTTAGTAGATTCTCTTGTACCCTAGAGGTTTCCTGATAAGCATCTTCAACAGTTATGAAATTCAATAAGTTGATCTCCTCTTGTATTTCATATCTTATTCCATTTATACACCTGGCCACCCTTTCTATGTCTCCTTGTATCTGTCCAGCTCTAATACTCAGCCTAAAGAAATCTTATGTATATTCTTTAATAGTCATACTTTTTTGTCTAATATTATGCAGTTGTCTAATGAGAGTTAACTGATAATCCTTAGTCATAAACTAACTTTTAATTTTATCTAACATCTTATCCCAATTTTTTTGTTTTGGACTTACCTTTTATTTCCCCATGGATCTGTAGTTCATCCCACCAAATGGCTGCATATCCTTTCAGTCTGGTTGTTGCATATTTCACCTTCTTTTTATCTTCAATTTCTCCAGTCCATGAGCTCTTCAACATTTAGATTACCTTCATACATGGGGACTTCCACTTTAGTCTTGCTACTACCCTTTACCAACATCCTCAATACCTTCACTTCTTCAACATCCTCTTATGTTTCCTCTTGAGGGGATTCTTCTTCATCACTGACATCTACAATCCCTAGATTTATTCTCTCCATAGCTTCCATCCTAACTTGAGGTTGTCTCAATTCTCTTTGCATATCTACATCTACAACTTGTATTCCTTGACCACCTCCAACTGAAACTCCACATGCTCGACCTCGTCTTGGTGGCATCCTTCTTTTTGTTATAAGCCTTGGCTCTAATACCAATTGATGCGAGAGGAATCAACAAAACCAATCCAACCCGCTTTCCCAGGATTAGTCTGATTCCAAACTTAGTAGAATCACCAAACTTAGCAAGACCAGCTAAGTGTTTCTCCAAATGGTCATTGAAGGGTGGAATTCAAATTAGCAGTGAGTTGGATTTCATAAACCTTTCAGGTCTCACCTTCCCGCAATTACCTTCCGCAATATCCTTCCGCAATCGCCTTCTGCAATATCTTTCCGCAATCTCCTTCCACAATTGCCTTCTATAATCACCTTCCGCAATCTCCTTCCGCAATCTCCTTCTGCAATATCCTTCCGCAATCTCCTTCCACAATCTCCTTCCACAATTACCTTGGACCATCAGATAGGATGCAGGTCATATCAACGGTGGATTGAATTGAATTAGGGTACATTTGATGAATATTTTGGATATGTTTATTTTGTTAACCCCCTCTCAATTACATGAGCGAGATGTCGCCTGAGTCATTGATCACTTCACGACTTTTCTCATCCATTGATCTACAATCAAATGTGAAACATTCACTTTGGATTTCAGAGGTGTATCTCCTGCGCATGTTCACCTAGTGAAATGCTTTGTGGTTCGCCAATCTCCTTGCTTCGATTTGGATCGTCCAAAATATTCCTTCAACATTGTATCATTGAAGGGAAAATCTTTCGTCTGCTTCGTTCCCTCTAATAAATCGAGGCTATGATCCATTTAAATTGATAAGTTAAATGATCAATTTAACACACCTTGTATTCGAATGAATATGCCACATGCTTCGGCTTCTAGGGATCTCTGCTGACCACACTTTGTTCATTCATACACAGGGAATTTACACACAGTTCTAGTTATTGAAAGAAGACATTAAATATTCAATCAAACGCAGAGTCTTAGAGCTTTGTTCTTCATTTCATCAACAAACGCAGAGTCTTAGAGCTTTGTTCTTCATTTCATCAACAACCCTTTGATCAATTACATTTGATGATTAAATATGACTCCATAAAACTGTCAAATCCGAATAAGAAGGATCTGATATACGAAAGAAAGCAATTACACAACAAACCTATCCTCGATCAACCTCTCTGCAATATACGAAGACATCAGTGGCAAATTGCCATTATTACAATCAAACTAATGCTATCTCAAAACCAATTACAATTAAATCAATAACTGACCCTAGACTTCTAGAAACTATTACAAGGAAGCATAAAATATAGAACTTTGGGTCGATGCTCCTGCTTCAGGTATCAAACCACTGAGAAACATATCTTCAATGGGAAATAATAGTCTGGATTAAAACCACGAAGAATGACACACCACCAATGAAAGTTGGAGTATAATAGAAATCTTCAAGGTATGCAAATCGTATGTGTATCATATCTGAAATGTTTGGAATATTTATTTTTATTGCATTTTGTTTACCATACTTGACAATTATTGTTGTAATTTATTTTATGCTTCATGAAGGTCATCGAGGCATTAATGTGATTCTATGAGGAATGAAAATTTATCCCATACAATTCAATAAGTTTCCCGACTACAAGGACCTACAAATAACTCATTTGTTTGATACAATGCATACCAGGAAGAATGTAATAGAGACATTATGGTGAATCTTAGATGGTAAGAGTGACAAAAAAGATTGTTAAAATTTGTATTGACATCCAGGAAGCCAATCAATCAATGAAAAGTGTGATTCATTCAAATAATAGTGGATACTAAAATAGCCTTCCATGGTTATTGACAAAGCAACAAAGCAATTATGTAAAAGAGGTCATTAAAAAAAAAAATTCCCACAAGATTTTCTTGAAACATAAATAATATCTTAACAAAGAAAGGTGAATTTGGTGGGGTAAAAACTCATGATTGGCATACCTTCATTAAGGTAATTATTTGAGTGTATATATATTTCTATATTGTTATACATATTTTTAGTATTTTTTGTCTACTTTGGAATCAAATAATGATTCCTTTTTATTGTTACAGTATGTTCTACCTCTTTCTCTCGTAGATAGCTTTGACAACAACTTCAAACAAGTTATATATGATCTTGGAAAATACATGAGCTAAGTAGCGATTTATATGAAAAATCTAATTTGTTGTCAAACTTAATGACGTGTGTTTTACTTGTAATGTATATAGCGCTTTTCTTGAAACCTATGTTTACTTGCATCATTTGTAGATGGTTGTCATCTAAATAAATCCATAAAGAAGATTTAAAGTATTGGAGGAGAGAAATTCCTTAGCTAATATGTGAAATGCAAAAGTATATACCTCCGACATTTTTCAATACTCAAGGAAACTACCTCGTACACTAAGTTGAGGAGATTGAAATGTGTGGACCTATACACACAAGGTTAATGTGGATGGTGGAGAGGCACTTGAAATCATTGAAGTATTTGGTTATATAAAGAGCATGTCCTTGGGGTTTTATGGTAGAGAGATATATGGTATATCAATACATGGTGTATGCTAGTCAATACCTTCCTAAATTAACATCAATATTCAAGTTGATTGCATTTGATATGTGAACTCCATCAAGAAATTTGAAGGGGAGTTCTTGTTGGGGTAAGGTAGAATGAGGAAAGTGAAAGGTAATTAGATGGTGGAGATTTATAATAAATCTGACTTTTGCTTTATTTGTATATCATACTTATTTAATTTTAATTATTTCATTAATTATTAATCTTTACCATGGCAACTAATTATTGTTGATTTATTATTTTTTCATATAGTTGGTCGAGAGTGGGATGCCCTACATTTATACATTGCAAACAATATTGATTGGATGAAGGTATGGATTGAAATATGTATACAATGTTATGGTAGGTTATCATGGGAAGGGGTGTAAACATTGATTAAATGAGCTCATCGTAATCAAGATACCAATCTCTTACATGGAGGGAAATTGATTTAGCATATGGTTTAAAAAATAAACAGGCAAGCAAATTAAGTTTTTTTATTATATTAATGTGTTTGGTGTGTTCATTTTTTTAGAATACTTTCCAAGTTATATAAATATTTTTATTAATTGACAATGAACTTTTTACGTGACTATAATATTGCAGTTGAAACACCACAAGCTTATGTGATGTAATGTTCATAAATTCCGCATTAAAAAGTTGGATGAAAAGAATAAAAGTTTTTATTGTGGGATAATTGTAGTCTTCCAAGTGATCACTAATGTTTCCTCTTGGATTGAAAGACATCTAGAAGTATCTAAAAATAGATACTATGGGTATATGGATGATATACCTAAGTGTGACTTTCAATCCTTCAAATTAGTTATGTTTGATGTCAAATGGTATAGGTTATGAATGAATGAATGTGATCCTGAGAGAATTATTATTCAACATGATAACGGATTTACCATGGTTAATACAAGGATGGTTGATCCAGGAAAAAATCCCTATGTTCTTCCATGCCAATGTGAACATGTCTTTTACTCAGAGGTTCGAGGTAAATGGGGTTAGTCATATGTTGTTAGATATGATCCAAGAGGAAGGAATGTAAAGTATAATGTAGTTCAAGAATTTAATATTGAATATGAAGATGATGAATAGGATCATGTAACAGATGTTTTAGATGAAGAGCTTGAAGAAGTTGAACCAAAAGTAGGAGACAATATTGTTGATGATGAGGCTGACGATCATATATGATCGAAAATTACATTGATGACAATGTTGGTATGGCCAATCCTTTCAACATCAATTCTAAACCAAATGATAAATTTTTTGAGTTGGATGAAGAATAACATTAATGATATTGAAATGTTGAAATGTACGAAATGTAATTATATATTTTCTATGAAGTATTCTCTTTAAATAATTTACTTATATGGGTTAATTAAGTGTTTTTAAGTTTTATGTCATTTTCTAAGTCGTATGTTACATGTTGTTTATTATGTCAAATTGGGTATTGGGGAATTTAGAGTGATGTGAGGGGGGCAGGCCATAAGAGCTTCTACCTTCACATGGTTGGCCCTGTTCAATAGAGAATAAATTATTCTTGAAACCAAGAGAAGCTCATTTAGTTTTATACCATCATTGTAATCATCATCATCATTGTCATCGCATTGAGATGAAGTTTCAATGGTCATGTTCATCATTCCTATAACATCATCATCAAAACTTTCTAGAAATGTGGAACTTTTGACATATAACCCGTCATTGTCATTATCGTCAAAGATGTGCAGAATATGGCTCATTTGAACTATTGTGTACAGAGGTACAAGGAACAACCATCCCATTTTCTAAAATGTGAATGTAATTTATTTGATAAATAAAATAAGTGTTGGATCATGTCAACCACACAGTGACTAGTGAACGAGGCCAACATTGAAAGTTTTCCAAACTATGCATGTATGCATTGAAATTTGACATGGTTAAACTAGGCATGTGCCTTGATGGTAAGGGATGGCTTCAATACTCAAGTATGACTCATATACGCACATTATCTTCAAATTTATCCTCGTTTTCATCAACGTTCATCATGTACTCATTATCATCATCCGTCGTTCCCATATATAAAATCTTCGTCGAAAATTTCTCAAAATGTCATGGAAGTTCTGACATACCCATCACCAATGTTATTCATCATAATGATCATGTTATTTATTTTCATCACCTCTATCATTCTCATCATGATCATCGTTCTTGTGGAATCCAGGTTCATAACATACTTACAACATCATGGTCATCACTTATACTGTTAACGTATTTTTCATCATCATTGTCATTGTATTAAAACAAAGTTTTGTGAACATGTTCTTCATTCCTATACCATATTCCTCAAAATTTTCGAAAAATGCAAGAATTTTGACATATAACCCACCGTCATCATCATCGTCATCATCATCATTGTCATCAAAGGTGTGCAAAATATGGCTCATTTGAAATATTGTGTAGAGATCTATAAGGCACAACCATCTCTTTTTTTGAAAGGTGAAAAAAAAAATATTTGATAAATAGAATAAGCGCTAACTCATGGCATCCCCACACAGTGACCAATGAATAAGGCCAATTTTGCAATTTATTCAAACTATGCATGCATGCATTAAAATTTGACATGATTAGACTAGGTGCATGCCTTGATGGTATGGGAGAGTTTCAAGACTCAAGGATGACTCATATACCCACATTATATTTTACTTCATCCTCCTTTCCATCAATGTTCATCATGTCTGTTGGAATTGATTTAATA
Organism: Larix kaempferi; assembly: GCA_027924585.1. NCBI lineage: Eukaryota > Viridiplantae > Streptophyta > Pinopsida > Pinales > Pinaceae > Larix > Larix kaempferi. Next base: position 1,974,767 of record BSBM01000738.1, read on the forward strand.
CTGAGAGGGGCAATGAATCAATATTAGCGCAGTTATCAACAATTTTTACCTTCTTTAACATATTAGTCTTAACTTAATATTGTTCTTTAGTTATGCATCCAATATAAAAAAATTACTCATCCATATATGCACCAAGATAAAGAACACAGAACATAGAGGATTTTGACATGGAAGCCCAATTGGGAGAAAACCACAAAATGCTCTTTTGTAATGAAAAGGATACATTCAAGGAAGCACCAACTTTGTGTGTTTACCAACACCAACTGGAAGGAGGCACTTAACCCCTAGTTTTACAAGAACCGACCTAAAGGAAGCTCCAAATTCCTGTGTTCTCCAACATCAAATGGAAGGAGGTTACAACCTCTTGCTCATTCCCCCTTCCTGCCTCCCATATATCCAATATACGAATTTGACTTACTGAACTTCCAACTCGTGCACACTTATGATCTTTTGATATTAGTTATGTTGTGTGCTACCTTTGTATGTAGACGATTCACTGTCATTGTGATTCATACATCACTTGACTTCTCATTCCTTTCAATTCTACACTTATGTTGATGTATTACTTCATGTACTGTATGTTGTTGATTATGCAGTCTATGCTAAGGCATTCTTTTTCGATCTGCTACTGCACAACTGCACTCACCAACTGATACTATGATTTCAATTGATAGATTTGTGTTCTAAGATAATGCACCAGTAATAGATGGAAATGTGCACTTACTGTGATGTGTCCATTCTATTTAAGTTCCATAGTATTTTAGACAATCTACGACATACTGTGTATCAAGTGATTCATCCTTTCGGTTTACTGAACTTGTCTCATATCATCCTCATCATGAAGCGCTTACTGGATCTTGCCGATTCTCTATTTTTGCGCATCATATGGACATATCAACTTTGCAAAATTCACTTCAACTTTCATGCATCATCCAAACATCAGTGCATCATCTAAAATACTTTGGTTTCGTATCTGTGCTTCTGACATACAACATATGAGACTTTCTGAGTGTTTTATGTGATACTGTTAATCATTCCTCATGCACTTGCGCATCCTTTCATGTTTACGCCTTTCAATATTTGTGCATATTTCATAGATAAAAATCATCATTCTATGTAGTATGTACCATCAGTATTTCCTTATGCTTCATGTACGCACCCATCTCCTCGCTAGATCATGTTATTATGTCCTCGTTCCCTTGATGCCCTGAATATAAATCTGTATATTCCACTTGAAGCTCTATGATATCACCATTAAGCTTACTTCAAATCTCTAACTTGTATCTCTATATATACATGTCCTGTATGGATTGTATGTCCACAAGTTGGTCGTGGCATCCCTTCTTCCATACTTATTGATTATGCTGTTGCCACATCTCATCTTCTGCGCTACTAATGTTTCATCCTTTGTGGGTGTTGTGCATTCATGGTCCACGCCTTAGTGGGACATACACCTTACTGGTGTACTCTTTCGCTCTTGATGTACCATTGATTTGAGGTATGTGCACATCCTTACTCTTTAACTTGCTGAGTATTTGACCCTTGTTGTACCATATCTTGTGGGTATCGCGCACCTGATGTATTAATTCTTTGTGTAATCTGTGCATAAACTAACTTCTACTTGGTGGGAATTTGACCCTTTTATTTTCATCATGTGTGGGACTTGCGCATCAACTATATCGTCATTTTGTGGGATTTGTGCATAAACAAACTTCAACTGCTACACCCTTTCTTGGAACTTGTGTGCCCTTTACTAATTGAAAGCATCTTCTGATTGGTAAGCCTTGTGCACTTTTAGGATTGTCCAACCCTAAGTTTTTTCTTACTATTTGCGCACTCTTGATCTTTGACCAAACAATGTTTAGGCTTGGTTTCTCATTCCAGAATCTTCTCACGGCATGCTTGCACACTTGTACCTTTGCTTAACCAATTCCTTGGTTGCTTGTGCATATGTAACTTTTTCCAGACAGTTCTTTGACTGCTATCTTGAGAAAGTATGACTTAGTGGACTTGATATCTGCCTAGGTACCACATGTAGTAGGATACATTGCTTATGTGATTCTCTAAAATGGATCTACATGATGTAACTTCCTTAGATGCTTCTTCAAATTGATCTTGCATGATGTATCCTTGGACACACATCTTCAGATTGGATGCAACTACTAGACATACTTCTTCAAACTGGCATCTATATCCTTCACCTTCTTGCTCATATACTTCTTCAAAGTGGCTTCCATATACTTCTTTAATCTGGCATAGAAATGTTGTATCCACTTTGACATCAGTTGACATCAATGATTCAAATTGAATCAATTGATATACTATTTGACATTAGTTGACATCAACGACGACCAAAGTTCAACAATGTACTCATTGTCATCATTCATTGTTCCCATATATAAAATATTCGTCAAAAAATTCCCAAAATGTCATGGAAATTACGACATACCCATCACCAATGTCATACATCGTCATGGTCATGATATTTATTGTCATCACCTGTGTTGTTGTCATCACAATCATTGTCCTTGTGGACTCCTCACACATCACATACTTACAAAATCATGGTTATCACTTATACCATCATCATTTTGTATTGCGATGAAGTTTCGATGAACATGTACGTCGTTGTTATAGAATCTTCATCGAAACTTTCCATAAACGTGGGACTTTTGCAATATAACCCATCGCCATCGTCATCAACAATGTGCAGAATATGGCTCATTCTAAATATTGTGTAGAGATCTATAAGGAACAACCATCTATTTTTCATAAAGGTTAACATAAGTTGTTTGATAAATAGGATAACCATTGGCTCATGTCAACCCCGCACAGTGACCAACGAATGGGGCCAACATTGAAATTTCTTCAAACTATGAATGTATGCATTGAAATTTTACAAAGTTAGAGGAGGTGCATCGCTTGAATGTATGGGAGGGTTTCAAGAATAAAGTATGAATCATATACCCACATTATATTCAACCTCATCCTTGGTTCCATCAACATTCATCATGTACTCATTGTCATCATTCATCATTCCCATATATAGAATCTTCATAAAAAATTTCTCAAAATGTCACAGAACTTTTGACATACCCATCACCAATGTCATCCATTGTCATTGTCATGTTATTTATTTCCATTACCTCTGTCATTGTCATCGCGATCATCATCTTGGTGGACTCCAATCACATCACAAACTTACAACATTGATGGTCATCACTTATACTGTCATCATATTTGGCATCATCATTTCCTTTGTATCGTGATGAATTTTCGACAGACATGTTCATCATTCCTATAGCATCTTCATTAAAAATTTCCATAAACATGGGACTTTTGGCATATAAACCACCATTGTCATCATCGTTGTCATCATCAAAGATGTGTACAATATGGCTTATTCGAAATATTGTCTAGAAATATATAAGGCACAACCATCCCTTTTTTGAAAAGGTGAACATAAGTTATTTGATAAATAGAATAAGCATTGGCTCATGTTGACCCCGCACAGTGACCAGTGAATGGGGCCATGTTGAAATCCCGGATGAGATGCTGGAATATTTTCCAAGGCAATCAATAGAAGGTGACAACCCAATATGAAAGGCTTCAAACAACCCTACGCAAGAGTGGTTCTATCCCCAAATTGTTTGGTGTGACTAACTCCTACGGATATCAGGCCTCTGCTGGCACTTATGTGAATGGATCCTAATGGATCTGTCTTCTTGTCAAGGAAGATTGAATAGTTTTCTAATTCTAATGGGTAAGTAGTTTTAGCATAGCAAATATCTAATTAAGTTAAATCAAAATATAAAATGTGATTTGAGTTGGCAGAACAGTCAGATCTTAACTGCTTAATAAGTATATCACCAATTAATAAACATATGAACTGGATCCGTGCTTATCAGCTTTAGACAAAATCAGACAATAAAAATTAAATAATTTTACCCAAAGAATTAAAACATATATAATACTATTATGTTGTGATATGCTAATTGACAAATTAGCATCAACATAATTATGCTTGTTTATCAATTGCAGAGAAAGATAACATGAATTAAACAAAGAATTTCGTTTAACACATAATTAACACATGAATCATATGTTAAGATAAATCCAACCTACATATCGATGCATTCAATAAATTCGCAACATAAAACAGAGTTCATCCAATGATCGAAGTGAGAAATCAGAACCTATTAAAGAAATTTGACAAAATATGCAAAAGAGATGGCCAAGAGAAACTGACTGAATTTCATTAAGTCTGCAAAAAATTACAATGCCTCAAGGAAACAAAGCATCTCCAGTTCTCCTTTGGTGATTTTCTCCTCCCCTTTCTATGAGATCTAATCCCCTTAAATAATAATTACATGAAATTACAAAGGACATATTTCCCATAAAAACAGGGATTACAAAATATATCTAATCTAAGACTTGCCAAGGGAAATTCACCACTTAGCCCATACATCTAACAAATCATCCACATCCTGATATTTAGCTAGTTAAAGCGCTAGCTGGGTCTTGTAAGTGAAAGATTCAACTTCTCTTTTCATCGCCTTTTCCCATTCACGCAAAAAGAGGTTGATCTTCATCCCTAGACTGACGGTTCAATTAATTCTTTAATATCATAAATGTGAATACAATCCAACTTTTCAATTTGTTCCTTGGATTCTGAACATCTCTCATCAACCTACTCAATTGTAAGCTTAGGTGAACATGATTTTTCAATAAGGTCCAAGGTTGGAAATTCCAACATGATCATTATATTATCAGCTGCTTACCACCTATTGCCACAAACTGCTTGTGCTTCCTGAATGGTGGACTCAACTGTTTCACAAGCATGTTCCCCTGACTCCAAAGAGATCATGATTCTCTTAAACTTGATGTTGTCTAGAACAGGGATATCTTCAAGCTTATCTTTGATGTACTTCTTCCAATCAAACACATCTTCAATAACCCTAGTTGATTCTTCCCTTCTGTCATTATGTTTTTCCAGGACATCAGAATGATGCTCAAATACATTATATGTTTCCTGAATTTCATTCAAGCATTCAAATAGCTCAACCAAGAGGTTCTTATGGTATTCATTTATTTTAAGAGCTAGATCCTTGAATTGTTACTTAGAAAATCTAGAAAAAGAGGAGGTAGATTCCATGGCCACTGAATCCTTCAATTGCTACTCACATAGTGTGATCTTTTCAGCATAGCCAATGTTTAGCACTTGTGCATGCTGTAGCTGTTGCCGGAAGATGCATTTTGTGCCTGCAGGTCTTTGAAATGATTATCATGCTCACTTTTCAATTCTTGAAGTTGATATTGATGTTGTTCGTTCATTTCAATATGCTCCTTCTTTAGTTGTTGTAGTTCCTACTACTTGGCCTCAATCCCCTTGTTCAATGAGGTGAGAGAGTCATAATTGGCCCCTGCAAAGGCTCCCATTGATGCAGTAGTTTCAAGTTCTTCTTGTTGTACATTAGTATATGTTTTCTTCCAAATGAATTGGTTGGGAACAGGGCCCTTCATAATAGTCCCTTCCCTTTGTCTTTTAGTTCCTCTTTTCACTACTGCTTTCTCCGACCTTCTGTAGAAATATTCTCCCAAGGAAACCACAGCATCTTCTCCAAAATATGCCACTATGTCCACTGTGAAAGTGGACACATCATAAGTTGATACCAAAGGTGTAGTGTGGGAAATAACAAAACTTGGAATTGGGATAGTGATTTGGGTGGTGGAGATGGAAGGAGAAATGATATTAGAGATTGATGGTAAAGGGGAGGAAGTGGAAGGTAGAGAAATGATCTCTGGGAGTGAAACATAAATTGGGATCACAGGTGCTTCTACAGGTACAGTAGGGGATTGGGTGTGAGCAACCTGTGTAAGTGGAACAAGGGTTGGAGCCATGACTGATTCTTGGGAAGTCACCACAGGGATGACCAGTGGCTTAGTTGATGTGGGTGCAGGAGTTATGATAATAGGTGATGATATGGGGGGTGAATCAATTGGAATGTCCAATGGTATGGAAAAGGTTATGATTGTGGAGATGGCGACCTATGGGAAGTTAAATTCAGGAAGAAAGTCATCAACAACTATGCTCTCCAAAGGATTGGAAGAGGTAGGGGTAATGGAAATAACTTCTTACAGGGTGATAGGATGGAAATTGGGAAAGAAAATGTTGAAAAAAGGGTTTCATCCTCCAGATCACTATCTGATATATGCAGCATTGTTACCTCTGGTGCAGTAACTTCAACCTTTTGTCTTTTGGTTGGATTTGTTGCAGCAACAACTTGAGTTTCCACTGCTGAGGTCAGTGCTGCTAGTTCCCTTTTCATCTCAGTAGCCGACTGAATCAATGCATTGAGATTGGCCAAAGGCCTGGGCTAGGGTGTGTCTTCAACAGGGGCTTTTATCTTATCATCAGCATGGTAGGTCAGCATCAAGGGGGTGCTTTCTTTCTAAGCTTCTTTCTCTGCCTTGTCTTTCTGAACCTTTTCATCAAGTGACAACTCAAATTTTCTATATTGCAAGACCTTAGCCTTGAGCTCATGTTGATACTAAAAAATGAAATTCTTTTCTTCTAGGGAAGAAGTCTTGTTCAGGACCTTAGCAAATGAATCAAATCCCTGGTAGATTGAGTCATCTAGGTCAATCTGATGAGAATATATACTTTTCATGTGCTCTTGTGCAAAATGATTTTCTAGAAATGATCTAGGATCATGCATCCTTTTTGGGGATTTCCCAAGTGTGAGGGCGACAATATTCTTTCTAGGTATTCCATCATGGGTTGAGTTTTGAATTAAGAGAGGTCCAAGATGAAGTGGGAACTTAGGCCACCCTCTTATTTTGGCTCCAGTTATTTTGGGGAAGACACCATCTGTGATTGTCTGGAAAGAAATACCCTCTAACAGTAACCTGTCTGGAAAAAACATGGGCAGTATATGTGCTGCAATACTGTCACGTCCCCTTCCATCAACCCGATGCAAGGGAGGAAACATGACCAATCTATTGGCATTATTGGCAATCCCAGCCCCGTTCATTACTAAGAAATTCATAACAATTAAAAACTTCTGTGTGCAAATACATAATCAATATATACACAGCAGAAATAAACACAATTGCACACACAAATTGAAATGCATAAGCATATTTATCTCAATCAAATGATAAATCAACAGGCAGAGAATCCATCCCATTCTCATGCTATGCACAGGTTTCATATCAATTCCATTAACATGAACAATTATCATTCTGAATTAACACATTGCAAGAAACAGAATGCATATAATTTAAATCACAGAGAACACTTATCTGGAAGATGAAGCTGTCCAAACGACTGGCTATGTGAGAGCAAAGTTCCACCCAACCATAGATCTCTATCCGGCCTGGATTCTTTCAGCTGAGAGATCACGCCCAAGCTGGGTTGTGTATCCACTAAGGAGGAACTAGATGGGCTCACTCACAACCATGGTTTCAGTCAACAGCTATGCTAAGCCAACACACAGTTGGGTTTATCAAGCATACAAAAGAAAAATGAGGAGGATGCTAAGCCAGTGAGCTCAACCACAGAGCTACATACATCTCAAGCTAAATTCAAGCAATCCAATCCTCTGTTGAAACATCCACACTTGGATTTCTCACCATTCTGTCAATGAATAACTCAATCCCGTCACTGGTTTTCTGGGCTATCAAAACTGGGTTTTCCAATGGATTTCGGGGTAGCTAATGCTCCCAAATTCACCCCAAGGTTCATACCTATGGATCCCCCATTGGGTTTCACTGTCCAATACCGATTCTGGGCGTTTATGGCTCTTCAAAACGTGGGTTCTTTCACAGTTGCGATTTCTGGTTTTTCTCACTGCTGAATTCATTTTTTTGGATGAAAATTGATGTTGGGTTCTTCCACAATGGAATGGGAATGAGGAAGAAGCAATGCCCATGGGGTAGAGTGACTTATGGTACAAGAAAACAGATCCCATACTCTGCCATACGAATTTCTGGGCTGTCCATGCTCCATTGAAGCCATGGACTGAAATCTTCAACTACTTCCTTACAACAGAAATAAATGTCATCAAAGAAGGTCAAATGGGTTCTCACAATGACATTTGGCAGCATATGGTTCATCCCCACAACCCCCTCACCACTCCCTAGTGTATACACATGGCCCCTTCTCATTCGTTGCCTCCATAGCCAGTTTTTGTATTTTATTGCATGATGTTTATTTACATCGTTTTTACTATGTTCCATGGCTAAATAGCACATGGGTAGCGTAATGTCTAATACTTGCCTTTAAATAAAATTCGAGCTTCCACTAGCGGGGCCTTGGCCTTGAGCTCCTCGCTAGGAAAACATACATCACATGTATACAATATTTACATTAAAAGCTAATATATCCTAAGGGTTAAAATGGGGTATTACAATTGCTGCCACAAATCGTGACATAAGAGAAGTATTCTCCTATATCCTGGTCACCCATAGTAGAGACAGGTGTCATGGCATGTTTAGAGAAGGTGGGAGCATTCTCCTTGAATATCATCAAATGAATTGAGCCAACAAAATAGTCAAAGATATCATATATAAGAGGCATGAAATTTCCTTCCCACAATGCTGAGCAACAAATATGGATAGGCGGTGAAGACAGAGTCCAGTTCCATCCCATGGAAGGAAACTGAAATGACGAACAAAATAAATCCATCACATATGTCGAATAGAAGAAAGTAGGTTTTCTGGAGGTTGGGGTATTTTGATATTTTTCAATAGTTGTCTTGAGCTCCACTGATAGGATTTGAGCCCAATTGAAGGACTCTCCTGTAGTGAGTACGTGGTGGGAGAGGGGTGCCCACTCAGCCTTGAATACTGAACAGTCTGGTAATCCGTATAACTTGCAGAGCATGGCTACCAACAACACGAATGACTCTTTTAAATAGGAGATGCGATAGGATCTATCGGCCTTGGGCATGAATATTACAGGGTTACTCATCCATGATTTAAGCATTTCATCAAAATTGAATTGGGTTTTGGCACAGTCCAGGAATTTCGTATTCAACAACTGGTCAGGTTTTCTTAAGGAATAAGGTCTAGCAAACACTTCACGCCAGAAAGAAGTTAATTGATCCCCAACCATGTCATTGAAAGAGTGGTCTTGAGGATGAGCATGGTCAATTATCCATTTGATAGTGTCGGTATAGGACATGACCGTCGGTCTGGCCGTAATGGCGTGCAATTGAGATTTCTTAATGTTCACATAGGAGGACTAGTTGTGTTGAATTTCAGACAGGTCATCATTGTCAAGACTACTTTCTTGAATGGTGTAGTCGAGGAGGAAGTGTATGTGGAGCAGCTACTTGGTTTTGAGACACATGACAGGGAGTCATATGTGTGCAGACTGAAGAAAGCCTTGTATGGCTTGAAGCAAGCTCCTAGGATTTGGTATGGTAGGATAGACAACTTTCTATCCAGTTTGGGCTTTACCAAGAGTAAAGAGGATCCCAACCTTTACTACAAGGTTGAGGAAGGAAATCCTGTGATAGTACTGTTGTGAGTAGATGATCTATTTGTAACAGGTAATGATAGTTTGATTTACGATACCAAGAGGAAGCTTGCATCCAAGTTCGAGATGAAGGACTTGGGGATGATGCACTATTTTCTAGGCATCTAGGTGTGGCATAGTATAAATGGAATATTCCTTGAACAAGGGAAGTATGCAGTGGATATCCTGAAGAGGTTCAGGATGATGGACTGCAAGGCCATGGCCACACCTATGGCATCGAACCTGAAGCTTCTATGTGATGCTTCATCTGATCCGGTTGATGTCACAGTGTATCGTCAGATGATTGGGTCCTTGATGTACCTAACGAACACGAGACCAAATATTTGCTTTGTAGTGAATGCATTGAGCCAGTTCCTAACAGATCCCAGAGGTGTTCACCTGGTTGTTGTAAAGCATATTCTGAGGTACCTAAAGGGTACGGTTGACTATGGGCTCAAGTATGATGCGAATCAAAAGTTTAACCTGCAGGGTTATGTTGATTCAGATTGGGCAGGCAGTGCTATAGATAGGAAGAGCACTTATGGGATCAAGTTTGATCTCTTGGTTTAGCAGGAAGCAGTCCTGCGTAGCACTGATTATAGCAGAAGAAGAATACGTTGCAGCTTGGTTTAGCAGGAAGCAGTCCTGTGTAGCACTGAGTACAGCAGAAGAAGAATACGTTGCAGGAAGAGTACTACTTCAGTATGGGATCAAGTTTGATCTCTTGGTTTAGCAGGAAGCAGTCCTGCGTAGCACTGAGTACAGCAGAAGAAGAATATGTTGCAGCTTGTTCAGCTAGTTGTGAGGCAGTATGGCTCCGGAAGCTACTGTCTGAGTTATTTGATCTCCCATTGGAGGCTACTGGTATCTTTTGAGACAACCAGAGTTGTGTGAAGCTGTCTGAGAACCCGATGTTCCATGACAGATCGAAACACATTGAGATCAAATATCACTATATCAGGGATATTGTGCAGAGAGGAGCAATGAAGCTCCTGTATGTTGTGACGGATGAACAGATTGCAGATGTACTGACGAAACCACTAGCCAGAGTGAAGTTCAAGTAATTCAAAAAGAGTCTTGGTGTTCTTCAGATTGAGGACACTTCAAGGAAGAAGTGATGGACACATTTGTGAAGACATTCCAAGCATGGTGAGAGGAGGATCCTTCCATGGCTATGGATGTAAGCACTGGATGATGAGCATCAAGACGATGCTCCAGTTACTGCTCTGTATATGCATCATGTTAGATGCTGGACATGATCAGTTGGATCATTTATATGTATGTATGCATCATGTTGGATGCTGGATATGACTAGTTGGATCATTTATATGTATGTATACATCATGTTGGATGCTGGATATGATCAGTTGGATCATGTGTATGTGTTTGTATATGTATCAGGTGGATACATTGTATGATTAGGTAGATCATGTATGTTGATATGTATCAGGCAGATATTGTGTGTGCATCAGGTGGATGCATTGTATGATCATGATGATCATGGATGATGAGCTTCAGGATGTTGCTCCAGATGACATGCGTTAGGACGATGCAGTGATGATGATCAGGATGATCATGTGTACATCAGGATGATGTATGGTGAGTATCAGGTTGATACTCTATGGCCGTGGACAGGTTGTGCAGATAAGCATATAATAGCACTTTGGGAGGTTTGCAGATTCTCTTGCTATGTTTTGCCACTAGCATATAATAGCTCCCTGGGAGATCTGGAAAATGCTCTTTCGAGGTTTTGCTTTGGGAGGACATATAATAACGCCCTGGGAGGTTTGCAGATTCTCTTGCTAGGTTTTTCCGCTGGCATATAATAGCTCCCTAGGAGATCTGTAAAATGCTCTTTCGAGGTTTTTTCCTATGGCATATAATAGCACCCTGGGAGATCCGATAGGTTGGGATGTGTTCCCGTAATAAATCCTGGGATGCTCTTTCGAGGTTTTTCCATGACCACATATAATAATGCCCTGGGAGATCCGATAGGTTGAGCTATGTGCTCGTAATCAGTCATGGGATTCTCTTTTGAGGTTTTGTGGTGGGGTCACATGTAATAGCTCCCTAGGAGATCCGATAGGTTGGGATGTGTGCCCGTAATAAGTCCTGGGATGCTCTTACGAGGTTTTATGACGCACGCAATAAGTCATGAGGATTCCACAATATGGCCAGTGATGATGAAGATTTGCACGTGGTGGGCCTACATCCAGTATGAAAAAGGGCCGGCTTTGTAGAACTTCCTATGACGAGTAGATTCAGAGATTGATTGAGATAGCAGCAACAGTGATGATGATGATGATTCGCTGATGATGATCCAAAGAAGAAGAATTTTGCTAGCAGATCTGTATCTAGAAATACCTTCCTAGTTAAGAGGGAGTGTTGATGTATATGTAACTTCGGAATGTATTTCACCTATGTATTTCATTTATGAATATTGTACTCCTATAGAGATGTGTTATTCCTCTATAAGGAAGTGTCGTCATTTGTAATGACAAGTTTCGTAACTTGCCGATGGGTTATTAGACCACCATGTGTGGGGTCAGCCTTGATTAAGTTAACCATGGGTCATTATGCTAAGCTAGACAAGTCAGCCCCATAATTTTATTGGGCAGTCAGGACAAGTATAAATAGAGATTGAGAGATCTCTATTATGATTATCTCATTATCTCACTCTACATCACTCGAAAAGTGGCACACATGTGAGGAGGAGGATCAACTACTAGGAGGAGTCTATCCTGTGTATTTGGGTTGTACTTTGGTTGTATTATTGCTCTATCTATCTCTGAGGAAGTTGTGGGGTTTTTCACCTTAGGTTTTTTCCCACGAAAACTCTGTGTGTCTATTGTCTCTTATGTTTGCATCTTGTGATGATTGATATGCTTGCTATGATTGATATGCATTGATATACTGTACATGTTATTCTCTCAGTAAAGATCCTTGAGTATATTGAATTAATGCTCAAAAATTAACATGGTATCAGAGCTAACCTAAGAAGAAGACACCGTGCAGTTGCGGAAGCTAGGGCTTCTTGTTTTTGGGTTTCTCTCCACAGATTTTGGAAAAGAAATATGATAGATTGACTCTCCTCAACAAGGTGAATCTTTCTATCCAATCATAATTGAATTCTGAGCACTTTCAGTTTTGGCCCTAAAAATTAGGGTTTCCAAAAAAATAGGAATTTCTGAAATCTAAAGACATAGCTGGACGCTCCTTGGAAATATCGAAGTTTAGAGCTTTGGATCGATATTTTTGACTGGGTAAATCTCTGGGAAACTCAAACCCTAATTCAAGGTCCTCCCTAGTGAATCCGGGAGATTGAAAAGCATTTCTGAAGGGTGAAACTTTGCAGTTTTCAAATTCTAAGTATACCAGGCTGATTAACTCATCAAGGCACATCTTTCTATCATTTCAGAAAGTTGAAATTCACATTTTGAATTTTTAGGGTTTCTGTGTCAAACCCTAACTCAGCTCGAGATCCGGATTTCTGCAAATCAACTGGTAAGACCTAAAAATCTTTCTATTTCCATTTGAAGTACTCTTTAAGATGTCTCACCAAGCTTGAAGATAAGCTTGAAGGGGCTGATAAATTCCAAGCATGGAAGTATAGGATTGGGTTAATCCTAGAAGAAAATGAATTGGATACATATATAAGTGAAGAGGTCCCTGTCCCATAGGGAGAAGAGGCTAAGGCCTTACATAAGAAGAACTTGGTCAAGGAAAAGAGGATCATTGCTGATTCTATCAAAAACCATCTCATACCACACATGTCATCTCTAAAGACACCCAAGGAGATGTTTGACTCCCTGACCAAGCTATTTGAAGGGAAGAACATAAATCGAAAGATGACTCTGCGGAATCAATTGAAAGGGGTCAAGCTGTCGAATGGAGAGACTATTCAATATTATTTCTCCAAGGTCTCTCAGATCAAGGAACAACTCGAAGTTGTGGATGAAGTAGTGGACAATGGTGAAGTTGTTATGACCACTCTGAATGGCCTACCTAGGTCATGGGATTCCTTTATTCAAGGAATCTGTGCAAGAAAGAAATTGATCTCCTTCAGTAGACTATGGGAGGAGTGTTCACAAGAAGAGGCTAGGCTTGTATCCAGAGAAGAAAATATGAGAAATGAAGACCAAGCTCTCATAGCTCACACCAAAAGAAGCAAGCCTAAGAGAGAGCCATCTCATAACAAAAGATCTTAATGCCACCATTACCATAAAGATAAAAAAGATCTCAAGTGATTCACATGCAATGAGAAGGGACACTTTGCTCTAGATTGTCCCAAGAAGAAGAAAGACAACAACTTCAACAAGAAGAAGAAGAACAACAAAAGAAGATATCATGCTCATGCTGTTGAGGATGATGAACCTCCCAAGAAAAAGGCCAGAACAGAAAGTGATGAGGATAACTCATTAAGTGAAGATGAATATGTTTTAATCTCTGCTCTCACAGGTACTATCTCCCATGGATGTAATGATTGGATTATTGATAGTGGGGCTTCAAAGCACATGAATGGGTTCAAAGAATCCTTTTCTAATCTATCTGAACATGAGTCACCCCATAAGGTGAAACTTGGGGATGACTACCAATATCCTATCAAAGGAATTGGTGAATCCTCCTTCAAACTAGATTCTGGAAAATCCTTGAAGATGAAAGATGTATTATTTGTACTTGGGCTTAAGAAGAACCTACTCTCCATATCTGCATTGGATGCAAAAGGAATGAGGGTTGCATTTGTAGATGGCCAAGTACTCATGTGGTCAAAAGGTAAGACCATGGATGATGCAGTTGTGATTGGAGAGCAAGAGGGAGGATTGTACAAATTGAAGGGACAACTTGAACATGCCATGGTACATGAATCCATGGAGCCAAGTGAACTTTGGCATAGAAGACTTGCACATGTGCACTACAGAGCACTTCCAATTGCAAGTAAAGCTGTAGAAGGTCTTCCTGAAATCAAGACGAAGCATGAAGGTGTTTGCAAAGGATGTGCAAAAAGAAAGAACATAAAGAAGGCATCTCCAAATAGTGAAAGCAAGGCAAAAGGAATCTTGGAAATCATCCACTATGATGTATGCGATCCGATGTCATCCAGCTCTCTGAGTGGGTATGTATACTATGTCTCTTTCATTAATGATTTCTTTAGAAATACTTGGACTTATTTATTGAAGAACAAAGACGAAGTATTCAACAAATTCAAGGAAATCAAAGCCTTGATAGAAAACCACACTGAAAATAAGGTCAAGATATTTAGATCCAACAATGGCGGAGAATTCACTTCAAGGGAATTCAAGAAGTTATGTTGGGATTAAGAGGGAGTTGACTACTCCTTACAATCCACAACAGAAAGGAATAGAAGAAGCTACTTCAGATTCGGACTCCAGCAGCTCTTGCAAGGAAGCAAAGATTCAGAGGGAGTCCACCCAACAAACAAACAAAGATAAGTATTTGAATTGTCATTTCTTGTATATTCTATTTGTTTAAATAATGTTATTCAGTGATGTATATGCTTATGTTCCTAGACTTACATTGTGTATTATGAATATTAGAATAATTGCATTAATGGACAAGATACTACTAATATGCAAGTAATTGGTAAGTGGCCTATGGCACTGTACAACATTCCATTGCTACCTATCTAGAATGAAACCTCTTTGCTGACATGTTTGGAGTTGTGCACTCTTAACAATGTTTTGGAAGAGATTGGAAGGCATCTAGAAAGTTATGGGATATGGATAAATGTTGTATTAAAGCATTGGCTAAATTAAATGCATGACTGTATGACATATTTCTTTATGTGTAAGAATTTTTTCTGAAAAATATGAGATGTTTTCTAATCATGCAATTTAACTTGTCTTGTAGGAAAGATCGTATACCATCACCTACAAAAGAAGGACTACAACATTTGTTCCAGCAACAAAGCTATCTATTGAAGATATTGAAGAATCTGAAGTTCCTAGGATTCGGGAAGAATGCCATGATCGAGGAATACCAGTCGATCATGAAGAATGATGTTTGGGATGTGGTCCCAAGACCTGAAGGGAAGTTTGTTGTGACTTCCAAGTGGATCTATAAGATCAAGCATGTTGCAGATGGTAGCATGGAGAAATATAAAGCGAGATTTGTGGCTCGTGGCTTCTCCCAGAAAGAAGGGATTGACTATGAAGAGACTTTTTCTCCTGTAGCTAGATACACTTCCATTAGATCAGTACTTGCTCTGGCTGTAGTAACGAAATGGAAGATACACCAGTTGGATGTCAAGACTTCTTTCTTGAATGGTGTATTCGAGGAGGAAGTGTATGTGGAGAAGCCACTTGGTTTTGAGACACATGACAGGGAGTCATATGTGTGTAGACTGAAGAAAGCCTTGTATGGCTTGAAGCAAGCTCCTAGGACTTGGTATGGTAGGATAGATAGCTTTCTATCCAGTTTGGGCTTTACCAAGAGTAAAGCGGATTCCAACCTTTACTACAAGGTTGAGGAAGGAAATCCTGTGATACTACTATTGTATGTAGATGATCTATTTGTAACAGGTAATGATAGTTTGATTGCAGATACCAAGAGGAAGCTTGCAGCCAAGTTCGAGATGAAGGACTTGGGGATGATGCACCATTTCTAGGCATGGAGGTGTGGCAGAGTACAGATGGAATCTTCCTTGGACAAGGGAAGTATGCAGTGGAGATCCTGAAGAGGTTCAGGATGATGGACTGCAAGGCCATGGCCACACCTATGGCATCGAACTTGAAGCTTCTTTGTAATGCTTCATCTGATCCAGTTGATGTCATAGTGTATCCTCAGATGATTGGGTCCTTGATGTACATGACGAACACGAGACCAGATATTTGCTTTACGATGAACACATTGAGCTAGTTCTTGACGGATCCTAGAGGTGTTCACCTGGTTGCTGTAAAGCATATTCTGAGGTACCTGAAGGGTACGGTTGACTATGGGCTCAAGTATGATGCGAATCAAAAGTTTAACCTGCAAAGTTATGTTGATTCAGATTGGGCAGGCAATGCTGCAGATAGGAAGAGCACTTATGGGTGCTACTTCAGTATGGGATCATGAGTGATCTCTTGGTTTAGCAGGAAGTAGTCCTACATAGCACTAAGTACAACCGAAGAAGAGTATGTTGCAGCTTGTTCGGCTAGTTGTGAGGCAGTATGGATCTGGAAGCTACTATTTGAGTTATTTGATCTCCCACTGGAGGCTACTGGTATCTTTTGTGACAACTAGAGTTGTGTGAAGCTGTCTGAGAACTCGGTGTTCCACGACATATTGAAACACATTGAGATCAAATATCACTATATCAGGGATATGGTGCAAAGAGGAGTAGTGAAGCTCCTGTATGTTGCGACAGATGAGCAGATTGCAGATGTATTGACAAAACCACTAGCCAGAGTGAAGTTCGAGTACTTCAGAGAAAGGCTTGGTGTTATTTAGATTGACGACACTTCGAGGAAGAAGTGATGGACACATTTTCTAAAGCCATTCCAAGCTTGGTGAGAGGAGGATCCTTCCATGGCTATGGATGTAAGCACTGGATGATGAGAATCAAGACGATGCTCCAGTTACTGCTCTGTATATGCATCATGTTAGATGCTGGACATGATCAGTTGGATCATTTATATGTATGTATGCATCATGTTGGATGCTGGATATGATTAGTTGGATCATTTATATGTATGTATACATCATGTTGGATGCTAGATATGATCAGTTGGATCATGTGTATGTGTTTGTATATGTATCAGGTGGATACATTGTATGATTAGGTAGATCATGTATGTTGATATGTATCAGGCAGATATTGTGTGTGCATCAGGTGGATGCATTGTATGATCATGATGATCATGGATGATGAGCTTCAGGATGTTGCTCCAGATGACATGCGTTAGGACGATGCAGTGATGATGATCAGGATGATCATGTGTACATCAGGATGATGTATGGTGAGTATTAGGTTGATACTCTATGGCCGTGGACAGGTTGTGCAGATAAGCATATAATAGCGCCCTGGGAGGTTTGCAGATTCTCTTGCTATGTTTTGCCACTAGCATATAATATCTCCATGGGAGATCTATAATAGTACATATAGCTCCCTGGGAGATTCTCTTCGAGGTTTTTCTTTGGGAGTACATATAATAGTGCCCTGGGAATTTTGCAGATTCTCTTGCTAGGTTTTTCCACTGGCATATAATAGCTCCCTGGGAGATCTGGCAAATGCTCTTTCGATGTTTTGTCCTATGGCATATAATAGCGCCCTGGGAGATCCGATAGGTTGGGATGTGTTCCCGTAATAAGTCCTGGGATGCTCTTTTGAGGTTTTTCCATGACCACATATAATAGCGCCTTGGGAGATCCGATAGGTTGAGCTGTGTGCTTGTAATCAGTCCTGGGATTCTCTTTCGAGGTTTTGTGGTGGGGTCACATGTAATAGGTCCCTGGGAGATCCGATAGGTTGGGTTGTGTTCCCGTAATAAGTCCTAGGATTCTCTTGCGAGGTTTTGTGACACACGTAATAAGTCCTGAGGATTCCACAATATGGCCAGTGATGATGAAGACCTGCAGGTGGTGGGCCTACATACAGTGTGAAAAAGGACTGGCTCTGTAGAACTTCCTATGACAAGTAGATTCAGATATTGATTGAGATAGCAGTAGCAGTGATGTTGACGATGATTCAAGGATGATGATTCGCTGATGATGATCCAGAGAATAAGACTTGTGCTAGCAGATATGTGTCGAGAAATACCTTCCTAGTTAAGAGGGAGTGTTGATGTATATGTAACTTCGGAATGTATTTTACCTATGTATTTCATTTATGAATATTGTACTCTGTCATGTCCCAAATTTGGAATTGGGTCACAATGGCCTAATCACATTAGCCATATTCATTAGAGTTTGTAAAATTGATGTTAAGGGTCAAATAATTGCCAAGGAGGAAAATTACTAGTTTCCTAGGTTTGGGGTGGAAGCTTTGGGATTTGGAATAAGGGGGATAATAAATGATGTTTAGAAATTATAAGGGTTCAAGTATTTAATAAATAGAGTGAATAAAGAAATTCAAGAGAAATCCTAAGTGACAAATGGTTTTGGAGACATATGGAGGATGTGGGATACACACTAGCTTGATTTTTCATAATACATGGTATCTCTCTTTTGCAAATTCGAATTAATGGGAATGTGAACACTCTTGGGTGAGTTGGTAAGTCATAACACATGTCATTGAGCATATTAGGTCGAATTGGGAAGTATTGGTAACCTCCATGGAAGATAAAGAGTCAAAGTGGAAGTTTGTGGACACTTGGGCTAGATTCCCTAGCCCCTATGACACCAATGATGGAGCATTTATGACAACTATGACAAATTGCAGACCTGACCTCTGACATCTAACCACTATGACATGTCAGCCCCAAAAATAGGCTCAAAGAAGGCGAATTTGGGAGTTGGAGAAGCCAAAGAGACTCAAAATCGAATTTGGGAGAAGATGGAAGGTTGGAACTAGGAGACAAGTGGCAAATGTGGAATATTTCCTAAATGAAAATCTATTGAATCTATTGAGAGGATTTCGACCCTTAGAAGGCTAATGTTGGTTATAAAATGTAGAAATGAAGTATGAGAATGGCTTTTGATCATTTGTAGAATTTGCAATTGCATTTGTGAAGAGGGAGAGCTAGTGGATGACTAGTTTCTTGCCTTAGCCAATTTCGAGGGTGAAAGATTCCCATCCAAGTTGACAATTGGAAAGGCCATTCAGACCTTTCATATGGAGCTTTAATGGAGTATTTATTTGCAGGTGTAAGCTACAGGGCAGCTCATGGTTTCTTCTATTGCAGCTCGCTCCTTCAACCATTTCCAGTTTTGATGGCATATTCTTGATCCTTGAGGGAGGGCGTTTTTGGTGAGCTATTGTACTCTTTGGGGGAGCTTCTAATGCCCCATTTCTATTTTAATATGAATTAAATACTCTGTTCTTCATCTCCAAAAAGTTTCAGGTCGAAATTCCAAGTAGAAATGTATAAATCTCATTTTTAATGGAAGAACAATGCCATTTCCCCACTACCTTGTTGTGAGCCAATGTATTGATGATGATTTCGAATGAATAGGTGATTATATGATATATTTGTGATAAATATACTTCCATGGATGTCTTATACAAGTTTCATGTACTGTACTTTAGCATTTGAAGCATTTTTACTCAGTTTAATTGCATTGGGAGAAGAAATAGTGCCATTTCCCCAAGGGTCGAATTGGGGATTTTTGCAGTTGAATGGAAGAGGGTGAGAACAGTTGTAATAAACCATTAATGGTGAATATGAGACCTTAATAACATAATTAACACATTACATACCTCTGTTCATAAATTTGAGTGGGTTTGGAGGCATTTGGGAAGCCATTTTCAGTACTTACCTTAGGGGGATTTGAACCCCAAATTACTAGTAAATTTGCATACTTGGTCCAGAATATTAAGGGAGTTTGCAGAGGTCTTTTGGTGGCCATATGTTATCCCTTAACATCATATTCAATTACTAATATCATTCATAAACCTTCCTTGAAGATTTGAAGGCATTTGGAGTCAATTTGAGACCTAGAGACCAATACTAGTCAAAGGGAAATCACTAGTAAAGTTACCTACATTGACCAGAATTGAAAGAGTATTTGCAGAAGTGTTTTAAAGGTACAAAGGCATTCCTGAAACACATATTTATTTTCTAATATCATTCATATACCTTCTCAGAATATTTGGGATCATTTGGGGCAAATTTGGGACCTAGAGATCGAAACTAGTCAAAGGTCAAACCAAGGAAAAAAGTGGAAAATTGCAATTTTAATAAAATTCCTAACAAGGGACATTACAGTGGTATCAGAGCATGGTCCTTGAACCTGTGTATTAGGTACATACATTCAAGAATAATTGGCAGCCATGTCTTACTATTATGATGAATCCTATGAGTACAATTCTTATGAGGAATATGCAGATGCTTATGAGCAATATGAAGCAGAATGTGAATGGTATGAGGAAGAGGTGCCATCATGCAACACTTCTTACAATTTCAAGAGAAATGAAGATTATTCTTATGACTTTAAATCTGATGAATATGAGTGTGTCACACAAACCAAGGATAATTCTATGAGTGAGTTCCAAAGATGGAGAGCAAAATATAAAACCTTGCCCCAACAATATCAAAAATATCAAGAATATTTTGCTTTTAGCAAAAATACACAAAATGCCATGTCTTTTGAGTACTATGCTGAACATGTTTTTGAAAATAGGCCCAAAAATGAAGATGTGGAGTTAGTTAAGAAAGGTTTATGCCCTTCTTGTAAAAACCCTTGGAGCGAGTATCACATATGTGTGCATGAAATGATGTCCTCCTTGAGGAGAGCTTTTGAGATTTATTCAAGAAGATATTCCAAATATAGTGATCGTAAGGAAAACAAGGGGCAAAATGCATTAGCTTGCTTTAAGGATCAAAAGGAAGAGACATCACAAGATCATGAAGAAGATTCTATTGAAAATATGGAAGATCATTTCGAGACACCTTCTAGCTTAGACATGAACCAAAGAGCATCTACTGATGGATGCTTAAACTATGAAGGAATACCTACTGATGGGTGCTCACACCTCTATGTTGGTGACATAGAGATCACTTTTGAAAGTGTTTCTACAAGTACAAGTTTCATTAAGCATGATAATGAAGACCTTGTAGCAGTTGAAGAAGAACCAAGATCAACTTCCCCATCACCACTTGAGCTTCATGAAGTTGGTCCAAGCAAAATTGAAGAAGATGAGGAGGTTCATTTGCAAGAGCCTCATTTTCTTGAAGGGTCTTTAAAGATGAATGAAAATAAGATCCAAGAGTCCCTCAGCATTCTCCATGACACTCAAGCATTGGTGTCAAATTCTTGTTGGAGAGCTACTTCATTGGAGGAAACATCCTTCCTTGAAGACATGGAGAAGATTCAAAGAGCAATGTGCCACATCAAAGGTAATTTCATGTATTTGCTTTTTGATAGAAACCATTTGTTTGAGCTTAATGAATTGTTACATGATGCATACTTGAAGAATAATGAGGATATTCATAAGCTCACAATTCAAAATGAGCAACTTCTTGAAAAGTTGCAAGATACTTGTTTTTCCTCCTATGTTTCAGATTGTCAAATGGTAGATTGTTTGGAGGATTCTCATGACATGGTGGATCATGAGAAATATGAAAATTTGAATGTTCTTGATGTGTTTGAAGATGAACTTGAAGAGATCCAAACACTTGATGTAGTGGAAGAGGAATTTGAATTGCCTCTTGATGAAGGTTATGCAATTTTTAAAGAAGAGCATGATTCCTCTACATTGGAACCAAAATATGACAAAGAGTTCACAATTTTGAAGGAGCTGCATGATACTACCCATATGGATCCTTCCCATGATGAAAAGTCTGTACTTTTTGATCATTTGGGTGATTTGGTTCATTCTCCTACATCCTACAATTCCATGTTTTGCAACATTAGTCTCAATGAAGTATGGGTGAAAGGGTTCTTTTTGATGGTGCCACATGAGGAGTATGGAACTCCTAGATTTACTTTTTATGATGATATAATTGGAGAACATTCTTATTCACATTTGCAGCAACATTATTTGTCACTTTATGATGATGCAAATCTACATGGATGCACCTATGATATGCATTTGAGTCACTTGAAGACTCATGGTTTTTCTTGCTCAACATTTGATTCATTTGATGTTGGAGGAACTTCATCCAACACTTGGGAGAATAGATTTATGATTGGAGAACATTTTTGTTGGCAGCCACATACTTTGTTATATTTTTATGATTCTCACATTCATGGATGTATGGGTGAGACTTCTTTGAGTCATTTGAAGTCTCCTTGTTTTTTCTGCTCATTATTTGGTTCAGATTTTAGTGGAGATTCTTCATTCACTCATTGGATGAAAGAATACATGGCTGAATATTTTGATGCATATCACATCCTTTTGGAGCAGCATTATAGGACATGGGATCCTCACCTATGTCGTTGGAGCAGATTTGATTGGTCACTTGAAGCTTGTATGCACTTGGAAAATGGTGGTATACTTGCTTGGAGGTATAAGCACTTTCATGACTCTTTGATGAAGCATATCCTTGATGTACATTTTCATTATGTTGTTATGTACTTTGATGATATATATTTGGTACTTATGATGTTTTGAAGAATGCATACAAGAAAATGGGATCCATGAATCCTCTTATCTAATGGTGTAGGTTGGAGAGCACTCTTAATTGTTGGGGTGCAATACAAGCAATGGGACCCTGGAATAATTTTTGTCTCATTGGTTTCATTTTTTTTTGGGAAGCAAGCAGTATGGGAGATGGATTCCCCACTTAATAAAGTGATTTTTATCAGAGTAGTGCAGCAGCAAGCATGGTGGTTCCTCTCTAAAATCTTCATGGAAACTCAAAGACTCAAGGTTTGGCAATTCAATGGCAACTTCAAAGAATTATACAGAAAGCAGGTTCTTCAACAACCATGTTTGAAATTGCTTGAGGAAAAGCAATATTGGGAAGGGAGGATTTGTCATGTCCCAAATTTGTAATTGGGTCACAATGGGCTAATCACATTAGCCATATTCATTAGAGTTTGTAAAATTGATGTTAAGGGTCAAATAATTGTCAAGGAGGAAAATTACTAGTTTCCTAGGTTTGGGGTGGAAGCTTTGGGATTTGGAATAAGGGGGATAATAAATGATGTTTAGAAATTAGAAGGGTTCAAGTATTTAATAAATAGAGTGAATAAAGAAATTCAAGAGAAATCCTAAGTGACAAATGGTTTTGGAGACATATGGAGGATGTGGGACCCACACTAGCTTGATTTTTCATAATACATGGTATCTCTCTTTTGCAAATTCGAATTAATGGGAATCTGAACACTCTTGGGTGAGTTGGTAAGTCATAACACATGTCATTGATCATATTAGGTCGAATTGGGAAGTATTGGTAACCTCCATGGAAGATAAAGAGTCAAAGTGGAAGTTTGTGGACACTTGGGCTAGATTCCCTAGCCCCTATGACACCAATGATGGAGCATCTATGACAACTATGACAAATTGCAGACCTGACCTCTGACATCTGACCACTATGACATGTCAGCCCCAGAAATAGGCTCAAAGAAGGCGAATTTGGGAGTTGGAGAAGCCAAAGAGACTCAAAATCGAATTTGGGAGAAGATGGAAGGTTGGAACTAGGAGACAAGTGGCAAATGTGGAATATTTCCTAAATGAAAATCTATTGAATCTATTGAGAGGATTTCGACCCTTAGAAGGATAATGTTGGTTATAAAATGTAGAAATGAAGTATTAGAATGGCTTTTGATCATTTGTAGAATTTGCAATTGCATTTGTGAAGAGGGAGAGCTAGTGGATGACTAGTTTCTTGCCTTAGCCAATTTCGAGGGTGAAAGATTCCCATCCAAGTTGGAAATTGGAAAGGCCATTCAGACCTTTCATATGGAGCTTTAATGGAGTATTTATTTTCAGGTGTAAGCTACAGGGCAGCTCATGGTTTCTTCTATTGCAGCTCTCTCCTTCAACCATTTCCAGTTTTGATGGCATATTCTTGATCCTTGAGGGAGGGCATTTTTGGTGAGCTATTGTACTCTTTGGGGGAGCTTCTAATGCCCCATTTATTTTGAAATATGAATTAAATACTCTGTTCTTCATCTCCAAAAAGTTTCAGGTCGAAATTCCAAGTAGAAATGTATAAATCTCATTTTTAATGGAAGAACAATGCCATTTCCCCACTACCTTGTTGTGAGCCAATGTATTGATGATGATTTCGAATGAATAGGTGATTCTATGATATATTTGTGATAAATATACTGCCATGGATGTCTTATACAAGTTTCATGTACTGTACTTGAGCATTTGAAGCATTTTTACTCAGTTTAATTGCATTGGGAGAAGAAATAGTGCCATTTCCCCAAGGGTCGAATTGGGGATTTTTGCAGTTGAATGGAAGAGGGTGAGAACAGTTGTAATAAACCATTAATGGTGCATATGAGACCTTAATAACATAATTAACACATTACATACCTATGTTCATAAATTTGAGTGGGTTTGGAGGCATTTGGAAAGCCATTTTCAGTACTTACCTTAGGGGGATTTGAACCCCAAATTACTAGTAAAATTGCATACTTGGTCCAGAATCTTAAGAGAGTTTGCAGAGGTCTTTTGGTGGCAATATGTTATCCCTGAACATCATATTCAATTCCTAATATCATTCATAAACCTTCCTTGAATATTTGAAGGCATTTGGAGTCAATTTGAGACCTAGAGACCAATACTAGTCAAAGGGAAATCACTAGTAAAGTTACGTACATTGACCAGAATTGAAAGAGTATTTGAAGAAGTGTTTTCAAGGTACAAAGGCATCCCTGAAACACATATTTATGTTCTAATATCATTCATATACCTTCTCAGAATATTTGGGATCATTTGGGGCAAATTTGGGACCTAGAGATCGAAACTAGTCAAAGGTCGAACCAAGGAAAAAAGTGGAAAATTGCAATTTTAATAAAATTCCTAACAAGGGACATTACATACTCCTATAGAGATGTGTTATTCCTCTATAAGGAAGTGTCATCATTTGTATTGACAAGTGTCGCAAGTGTCGTAACTTGCCGATGGGTTATTAGACCACCATGTGTGGGGTCGACCCTGATTAAGTTAACCATGGGTCATTATGCTAAGCTAGACAAGTTGGCCCCATAAGTTTATTGGGCAGTCAGGACAAGTATAAATAGAGATCGAGAGATATCTATTTTGATCATCTCATTATCTCACTCTACATCACTCAGAAAGTGGCGCACATGTGAGGAGGAGGATCAGCTGCTAGGAGGAGTCTATATCTGTGTACTTGGGTTGTACTTTGGTTGTATTATTGCTCTATATATCTCTGAGGAAGTTGTGGGGTTTTTCACCTTAGGTTTTTCCCCACGGAAACTCTATGTGTCTATTGTCTCTTATGTTTGCATCTTGTGATGATTGATATGCTTTCTATGATTGATATGCATTGATATACTGTACATGTTATTATCTCAGTAAAGATCCTTGAGTATATGTAATTAATGCTAAAAAATTAACAACAACCATTCCAGATCACCAAATCATGAGTCACCTTGAACTATTAACCATTCATTTATTGTATTTACTGATTTCATTAATCGAAATCATTTATTTATTCCTTTTTTTTAATTTAAAAAATATGTGCAAATAAGACTTGTGTTGAAACAAGGTCATTTCCATGACTTGGTGATCGGGTTTTGGCAATTCCATTCACAAACCTCACCTAGAAACTGAACAAGCTAGCTCTGTAAGGAGACTCCTTGTCTTTTAGTTTTGATACTAAAATCAATTATCATGGCTTGGTGACAATATAGCAATAATTCCAGTCCAAAATAAAGTTCATGATCATGGTCAAGATGGATTGTAATAATACCCCTTGTCCTTGAATACAACAAGTTGTCTTAAGAAAGAAAAACAAGATTAATTAAAATGTAAATTGCAGGACACTACCATGGCTTAGTGACCACATTTTAGTAGTGTTACTTACTGATACTTGTGGATCATGAATGGATCAACCTATGATAGGATCTTCCACCTTCCAGCAGTAGCTGAAAGTCACCTCCCTAGCTTGATGACCAGATGTGGAGATGGGATTCCACTGAGCATCTATGAACATAATGGGTTGGCTCGTGATAAGACCCCCCATATTTCAATTCATAGTTATTAGAGTGTATTTAATTTCAAGATGATCATGATGGGATCCAGAACAGACAAAGGTTGACCAGGCTATAAATATTTACTGCCAATAACTAATGGAACATAAGGTAGGAAGACCTAGTCACCCCTATAACTTCAATTTGAAAAATGAGACATCTATAAATATGGCGATTTAGATGGGAAAGTATCAATTAAAGATCTACATAGATTGGCTGTTATACCTCATGAAAGGACACCTTCACATATAGACTGAGTAAAGTGAATCTGACATGTCCACCCCAAATATTCAGCCTGGATTGATTTGAGATGCGCTGATTAGCATCCTATACCAAATATGTTGTCATTATTATGATTCAAAGAAAAGCAATATTCAAAGGAAGCAAACAATTCAAAGAAAGAAAAAGGAAAAAAAACCACACCTATGTACAGATAAGCCAAATGCTTATCTTAAATGAAATACTTCTTGAGCAGTTGAACATTGACTGGATAGGTTTCAAAGACACCTTCCAGTGTTTGTAACCGAACAGTACTAGGCCAATATTTTCTGTAACAATGAATGGCCCTAGCCAGAAGCGTTGAAATTTGGTATAGTCATTTTTATCTTTATGATGTTTATCCCATTTTAAAACCAAATCTCCCACTGTGAAATCCCTATTAGTTGAGGACTTTTCATCAAACCATTTCTTAACTAATTGTTGATGTTCATATATCTTATTATTGGACTTCTCCCTCTCCTCCTCCAATTGAAGTAATGATTCAATCCTTTGCTAGACGGAATAAGAGTCATATTGTTGCATTTAATGAGCTAATTGTAATGAAGGGATCAAAATATTAGATGGTAAGATGGCCTCCTTACTGTAAACTGTTCGGGTACACAGGGTACTACCAAAGGACCGAACACCAAGAGAAACCACTTCACACAAAGAGATCACAGATCAACACACTGATGTTTTGACGTGGTTTAAACCCTTTTGAGGGAAACACTCCACGGCCCCGGCCAAATAGCTTCTACGGGACAATTTTTTATGCAAAGAAAGAATGTTACAAATGAGCTTCTCATAATCGATCAACTAAACAATGACCCTCCATGCTCTTTAAATAGAGATCATGGACCAATCGGGTGTTAAGCCACGGATCAAGGTTAGGTTTGATCTAAGAGAAGTTGAGCCATCGGATCACTCTATGTCGGAAACATATCGTGGCCGTCGGATTAAGTATATACAAATGCATACTAATGCATACTAAAGAAACACACTATCCCTAACGGATATATTACACAAGTTGATCTTAACTAACTCCTAAGTGTCTAAATATCCTAACATCCCCCCTTAAGAACAACTTGGGATAGGATTGAAGGATTTACAAAAGTGACACTATTAGGAGAAGGAAGGAGGCATTAGAGCCTATCCCCCCCTTAATGACAAGTTCCTGAACTCCTAACATAGATCGAAGTTTAGAAAACTTCGCTTCTGTAAGAGACTTGGTGAAGATGTCTGCAACTTGATCATCAGTAGGGCAAAAGAGCACTTCAAGAACACGATCATGAACAAGATTTCTGATGAAGTGCATATGTAGCTCAATGTGTTTGCTGCGTTGATGTAGAACTGGATCTTTGGCAAGCTTGATGGCACTTTGATTGTTGCACCAAAGTGGAGTAGGCTGTTGCTGCTTGAATCCAAAATCGGAAAGGATCTGTCGAAGCCATAAAGCTTCCTGACTGGCATTGACGGCTGCTCGATATTCTGCCTCTGCTGAAGAAAGAGCAAGAGCTTGTTGTTTCTTACAAGCCCAAGTAATAGGTCCAGATCCCAGACTGAAAACATAACCTGCAGTAGACTTTCGATCATCAGGATCGCCGGCCCAATCTGAATCAGTGAAACCAACCAACAAAGGTTTCCCCCCTGTACTGTAATGAATCCCAAACTGAACTGTACCTCGAATATATCGAAGTATTCTTTTAGCTGCTTTCCAGTGACTTTCATGAGGTGTCTGCATATAACGGGCAACTCGACCAATGGCAAAGGAAAGGTCAGGACGGGAATGAGTCAAGTATAAAAGACTACCAACAAGCTGACGATACAAGGTGGCATCTACTTCAGGTGAAGTACAAGTGGCAGAAAGTTTGACTCCAGACTGGAAGGGAGAAGGGGCTGGTGTACAATCTTCCATGTGAAAGCGACGAAGAAGGTCACAAGCATACTTAGACTGAGAAAGAAAGATTCCTTCTTTGGTTTGCAGAACTTGGAGACCAAGAAAATAATGCAAATGTCCTAAGTCTGACATTTCAAAACTTTGTTTAAGACTAGATTTCACATGGGTTATAAGCTGAGGGTCACTACCAGTAAGAATAAGGTCATCAACATATAGAACAAGTATGATGAGATGGTTTCCTACTTTCTTGGTATAGACATTGGGGTCAGAATGGCATCTAGAAAAACCAGTGTCAAGGAGAAAGCTATCCATTTTGGCATACCAAGCTCTAGGAGCTTGCTTAAGGCCATATAAGGATTTCTTAAGGCGACAGACAAGGCTAGAGTTATTCTGAACATAGCCAGGAGGTTGTTCCATGTAAATTTCCTCTTGTAAATCACCATGTAAGAAGGCAGACTTGACATCCATTTGATGGACTTCCCAGTTGTGTAAGGCTGCAAGGGAAAGAACAAGGTGGATGGAGTTCATTTTGGCGACGGGAGCAAAGGTTTCATTGTAGTCAATCCCTTCAACTTGAGAAAAACCTTTGGAAACTAACCTTGCCTTAAGTCTTTCAACACTTCCATCTGATGCATACTTAGTTTTGTAGACCCATTTACATCTGACAAGTTTTCTTCCTTTTGGAAGAGGTACAAGATCCCAAGTATCGTTCGCCATTAAGGAACGATATTCTTCATCCATGGCTGCATCCCAATCTGGATTCCCTGAAGCTTCTGCAAAAGTTTCTGGATCATGATTCTCAGAAACTTGAGCCAAAAGAGAAGAGGCTCGCTGAAACTGAGAACGTGTTCGACGTTGATCTCTCGGATCACCGGCAAGATCACCAGCTGCTTCACATGTTGAACGGACCCATCGAGGAAGCACTTGTGCTGGTGCAACTGGAGGAACATGAGCAGGAGGAGGTGGATTTTCATCCTCACTGTCATCATCAGAAACTGGAGTTGGAAACCTGTCAAGGAAGTTGGAAGAAGAAGAAGAAGGCACAAACGCCGAATCAGGCTCGCAGGCCAAAGATGGCACACTCGCCGAGTTAGGCTCGCAGGCCAAGATATTTTCATCAAATTTAACATCTCTTCTAATGATTATAGCATGAGAATGTGGTTGAAGAAGTCTATAACCTTTTACATCTTCAGAATATCCAACAAATATGCACTTTTCACTTTTAGGCTGCAATGCTTTCCGTTTTTCATCCGGAATGTGAGCCCATGCTTCACTACCAAACACACGAAAGTGACTTACATCAGGTTTAACTTTACTCCATGCTTCTTCCGGTGTTATACCTTGTAATGCTTTTGTGGGGGTGCGATTAACTATGTAATTTGCAAAATTTATGGCTTCAACCCAAAATTGAAGACTTAGTCCCTTAGATTGGATCATACAATTTGCCATTTCTTTTAAAGTGCGGTTCTTCCGCTCAGCTACACCATTTTGTTGTGGTGTATATGGAACAGTGTGTTGTTGTTGGATGCCTTGTTCAGTGCAGAAAGTAGTGAACTGTTTGTTAACATATTCTCCTCCATTGTCAGATCTTAACTTGATAATTTGATGACCAGATTGTTTTTCAACAAGGGCCTTGTAGGCCAAGAACATGTTAAATACTTCGCTCTTAAGTTTTAGGAAATAAACCCAAGTGCGTCTGGTGTAATCATCAATGAAAGTTAAGAAATACTTGAAACCAGAAAAGGAAGCAGATGGAAGAGGACCACACAAGTCACTATGCACAAGCTCCAAGGGAACCGAGGCGTGCCAAGAGGCACGTTTGTCAAAACTGTCCCGATGATGTTTTCCGAGTACACAACCGGAACAAACACCATCTCTGCAAGATACCATCGGAAGACCTGTCACCATATTTTCTTTACATAGTTGTTGCAATGAGCGATAATTTAAGTGACCAAATCGCTCATGCCAAAGTTTGCTCAAGTTATCACTATGAGCAACAAAAACTGAAGGGAAGGGTGATGACCCAAAGTTGTTAAACTTGTACAACCTGGTAATATCATCAACAATTCCGGTAGCTAGAACCTGTTGAGGATCTTTGAAATCCTTGATTACAACTTGGTGGGGTGTAAAGGTCACAGTTTTACCTTCACCAGAATGAGTGATCTGATAGACTGATAACAAATTGCAGGAAATTCTTGGAACACATAGTACATCACTAAAATGACCATTATCTACTGGAACTGTTCCAGCTCCTACAACACTTAGAGATCTATCATCACCAACAAATATTTGTTTGGTGTTACATTCATGCATAGTAGAAAAGATGGCTTGATCCTTAGCCATATGATAAGATGCTCCAGAATCAATGAGCCATTCATTTGAAGTAGAAGAAGAAGATGCATTATAAGAATAACCAGAAGCACAAAGTGCATGTCCATGAGAGGCAGATTCTGAAGGCGAATCTAGGCTGATGTGGTGCTTCTTCATTGCTGCTTCCAAGGCTACCATCTTCTTGAAACACTTAGATTCATCATGATTATCTTTCCCGCAATAGTTGCAATGACGCTCAGTCTTCTTGCCTTTTGGCTTGGATCCTTTGTCATTTTTTAAAGAAGGAGCTAACTGAGAGGGTTTTGGACCCTTGTTTGACTTATTATTGCGAAAATTTTGTTTCTTGGGAGGCTTGGACTTTTCTTTCTGTTGGGACAATAAGGCTTTCCCAGATGTATCTGCATTGTTGATTATTCCAAGATGAATGAGTTTATCTTGTTCTCTAATCAAGGAATCACGAAAGGATTCAAGACTAGGCTCTTGATAGCTAGCTGCATTCAATGACGCTTTCATGGAGTAAAATGTAGATACAAAAACAGAATATGCAGGTCCAAGTTTGGAAAGAATATGATAAATGCATTGTTTGTCTTCCCTCTCAATCTTACATTCTGCACATAAGAGCTTGAGAGTTTTGTACTTCGATAAATAATCTTGAATGCATGAAAAGTCACTTGGATTTAAAGAAATCAACTCATTTTCGAGTTGGTGACTCCGAATTTCATTGTGTTTACCAAACACAGATTCCAACTTGTCCCAAGCAGCATTAGGTTCATCAATTCCAGATATGTGGAATCGCAAATCAGTAGAGATTGACATCCCAATCAATCCACGAGCTTCATCACATCTATTTGCCCATTTTATTTTCTTATCATCATCAGTGGGTTCTTTTTCTTTCCCTGTTGTAATTCTGAAAAGTCCCCTACTTCGTAGAACATCCTCCATACGAGATTTCCATGAAAAATAGTTGGAACTGTTAAGTAGAATATCACAAAGGGCGGCCATATTTGTAAATTAATGGCTGTAAAAGTAGAAACCAATAGTCTGGATGTGAAGAGCTCGAAAAAATAGGCGGTTTCAAAAAAAACGGCACTGAAAACGGACTCTGTATGATGAAGTTATGCTTGAACAAAGAAACTGTTGAAGATGTCCCCAATAGTGACGTGGCAGCTAGAGAATGTCCAGCAAAAAAAAGAACCCCCGTCTTCCCAAGATGAACCTTTTGACAATCACTTTACAAAAAAGTTGCTTTTAAGTGAATCACTTTTGTAAAATAAGTGATTTCACTTTTACAATGATATTACTTTTAAATAGTGCAACAATAAATAAAAAGCTTAAGTGACTCACTTGTATTTTTATTTTTTATTATTTAAGTGAGATGCACTTTTACAATAAAGTAACTTGAAAATAGAAATTGCATGCACTTTTCTTTTTAAAAGTAACTTCCTAAGACTTGAACTCAAGACCTATTAAGGAATAAAGCAACTTTGAACCAAGTGAGCTAGATTAAAAGGTATGTAAAATATGGAAATGAGGAAGGGGGCTTTTTTTTTTTTTTTTTTTTTACTCTTCTTGCTCGGTTTGTGTGCTTGCCCTTTTTCCTGCAAAACAAACCACAAAACGAAACAAAAAAAACTTTTCCACACTTGTGGAGTTAGATCTTGTTAGCTTGCCCAAAAAGTCTACGTTTTCTCTCTGTTTCTGATTTGCCGAGATCGCGCAAAGTGCACGGCAAAGAGCATACGCAGCCCAAAAAACCCTTTCCCT
This sequence comes from Larix kaempferi, assembly GCA_027924585.1. Lineage (NCBI taxonomy): Eukaryota > Viridiplantae > Streptophyta > Pinopsida > Pinales > Pinaceae > Larix > Larix kaempferi. Next base: position 2,007,316 of record BSBM01000738.1, read on the forward strand.
TTCTGTTTCTGATTTGCCGAGATCGCTCAAGGTGCATGGCAAAGAGCATACGCAGACAGGAAAGCAACAATCCAAACCAAAAAAAATCTAACAGTAAAAAAAAAAAAATGAAATATGAGATTTCTTCTTTTCAAAAACGAAATAAAAAAAATGCGTCACTGTAACATTATACCTTCAGATCTGATGAAAAACGCGTTTCTGGAGCAACCGGGAACCGTTTTCGATCAAACAAAAACTATTTCCCAATGGAAACGACGCTACGGACGCAATGGAACACCTCCCACAGCCCAGAAATGCACAAAAATACCAGAACTAGAAACCCTTTCGAGTTTCGGCAACAGCAGTTCAAGATCTAGATCATAACCGGAAGCGGCACTTCATAAAAGCTCTGATACCATGTTCGGGTACACAGGGTACTACCAAAGGACTGAACACCAAGAGAAACCACTTCACACAAAGAGATCACAGATCAACACACCGATTTTTTGACGTGGTTTAAACCCTTTTGAGGGAAACACTCCACGGCCCCGGCCAAATAGCTTCTACGGGACAATTTATTATGCAAAGAAAGAATGTTACAAATGAGCTTCTCATAATCGATCAACTAAACAATGACCCTCCATGCTCTTTAAATAGAGATCATGGACCAATCAGGTGTTAAGTCACGGATCAAGGTTAGGTTTGATCTAAGAGAAGTTGAGCCGTCGGATCACTCTATGTCGGAAACATATCGTGGCCGTCGGATTAAGTATATACAAATGCATACTAATGCATACTAAAGAAACACACTATCCCTAACGGATATATTACACAAGTTGATCTTAACTAACTCCTAAGTGTCTAAATATCCTAACATAAACCAAATAGTAAGGGGAGTTTCCAATGACGACTTTTAGGGTTACACGATCTTCCCAAAGAGCATTGAACAGTTGAGTGTGCCAATTCTTGTGATGGATGGCTATAGTCTTCTTCAATATGTTGATCAGATTTTTATTGGAAGACTCGGCTAGTCCATTTCTATGTGGATAATAGTTGGCAGAATATTTAAGGTTAATCCCTTTTTCAAGGGCATACTGGGTAAGGTCGATAGAGGATAAGTAGGAAGCATTATCAAAAACCAAAAACTCAGGTGCCCCAAACCTAGTGACTATATTACTCTCCAAAAACGAAATCATTGAGTTTGTATTGGCTAGACTAAAAGGAACTACCACTACCCACCTGGTGAAGTATTCTATGGCTGTCAGGATGCATCGATGTTTCAAGGAGGAGGCAGGGGTAATAGGACCAACGAAATCTAGGCCCCATTGTTGAAAAGGGAACTGGACAGTGATTGGTTGAAGGGGAAAGACATGATTATTGACTTTGCTAGCACATTTTTGGAAAGCTTCACATTTCTTGGTAAAGGCATATGCATATCTGAATAGAGTTGGCCAGTAGTATCCTGCTATCAGGATCTTATGGGCAGTAGTTTCCCCTGAAAAGTGTCCTCTTGCGGGTCTTGCATGAAATTCCAACAAGATATTTTTAGTTTTAGGTTTTTCCAAAAATCTAAGAAAGATTCCATCATAATTTTTCCTATAAATCACACCATCAATAAACTGATATGGTGCAGCCTTCAATCTTAAATCCCTACGCTTTTTAAAATCCAGGGTTTAAGGAGAAAACTCATGTGTAAGAAAAAACTTGATGTCGTCATACCATTCAAAATTTGGTGTAGAAATAACATTTACATAACTTTCAGGCACACTTGCTTCCTAATTCCACTCGAGTTGTTCATGCACAGAGTCATTAGACTAAGCAGCAAGTAAGTGCAAACCTTGTCCCTTTACGATTTTAGCAGGTTTAATTTCAAGGTCGTATTCCTGAAGCATTGTCATCCAGTGAGCACGCTTTTCACCAAGTTCCTTTTGAATTAACACATTCCTTATTGCTGCATAGGGGACAATAAATTTAGTCTTAGATTTCAAAATATAGGGTCTGAAATGCTTCACAAACTTATAGACTGCATAAGCTTGTTTATCAATCTAGGAATAATTTAACTCCACCCCTTTAAAGGTGGATCTCATGAAGGAGATACGAATCCCAACATCATTAGCATGTTTTTGTGTCAAGACAACAACATAAGAGAAATCAGTAGCAAATGTATACAAAATGAAATCTTTATTGAAATCGGGAGACATCATAGTAGGAGCTTCAACTATGGCTTTGTGAATTTCTGCAAAATCATCTCTTTGCTCATCGGACCATTTGAATTGTGCATCCTTCTTGATCAGCTCTTGTAAGGGTTTAACAATCTTTGCAAAATTAGGTACAAACCTTCTAACAAAGTTAATCTACCTAAGAATGACTGCATGGATTTTTTGGAGTTAGGAAGTCCAATTTTCACTATGATGTCTGTCCTTTCGAGGTCAATGACCATACCGTGCTTTGAAACAATGAATCCCAAAATATTATCCTCTATAACAACAAAAGTGGATTTCTTTGGATTTAGTGATATCCCATGCTTTTGCACCATTCAAATACCTGTTTAAGAGCAAACAAATGATCATGCCTCTTTTTTTAATAGATTGTAATATCATCTAGATAAACAACAAAAGAACTATGCATTAACCCCCTGAAAGCTATATCCATAGCCATATGGAATGTGGCGCCATCATTTATCAAACCAAAAGGCATTCTTCTGTAGGAAAATGTTCCCTAAGGTGTTTGGAAAGACGTTTTTAGTTGGTCAGCAGGGGAAACTAATACTTGATTGTACCCCGAAAAACCATCTAACAAGGAGAACATGTCAGCACCTACAACTTTCTGTAATATATGTTCCATAGGAGGGACAATGTAGTTATCCTTTTGAGATGCTTTATTGAGATTTCTGAAATCTACACACAATCTAATTTTGCGATTCTTTTTCCGAACGGGAACTAGATTTGCAATCCATTGGGAATGTCTCACTGGAAATACAATTCTCACTGCTAACAATTTCTCCAATTCTTTTTTGACAAATGGTTCCAAACTAGGATGCATCTTTCTTAATTTCTGCTGGTAGGGTTTTGCATCAGGCTTCATGGGAATATTGTGGTGCATGATGTGGGTATCAAAATACTTGAGATCGTCATAGGTCCAAGCGAACACATCTTTAAATTATCTGCAAAGTTTAATGGAATCTTTTCTCTCATCAGGAGATCAATCAGTCCCCAAATTAATTAGCTGAGGTTTTTGATCAGTTCCTAGATTAACCTGTTGGTAGTTCAAAGAGGAACTATGTGTTTTGCAGTTAGTTTTATGCTTAAATTTTTCTTGCAAATCATAGTACTTCTCTAAATTAATGACTGAATCAGGGATAAGGTTGGAGGGAAAATTAGGATTAGACAAGGATTTTTCATGATCGGCCTCATCTATAGCTACACATTGGAAAGTATCTTGAGCTATGAGGAAGTCAAAAATCTGTTGATCATCATCAAAAAATTTCCAACTTGTGACATTATCAGGGATGGAATGTCTATACACTAACTCAATAGAGAAAGTATCAGGAGACAGACCTTCAGGAGGTATCAGTCTGAAGGCAGTGTTGGTTAATAAGTCTGCATCAAAGTTTTGGGACCTAGGGACTGATTTAATATTGAAAGCACCAAACGAATTAGTCAGATCCCTTGCATGTTTTTGATAGTTTACTAAACGGGGATATATACAATGAATTTTATTCCTTAGCTATTTCACAATAATTTTGGAATCCCGGTAGCATTCTATTACCTGAGCACCCATATCGATTTCCTTCCTGAGTCCCTGAACCAGAGCCTCATATTCAGCAATATTGTTATTGCACTCAAACTCTAGTATGTAGGAAATCATTATCGTGGTGCCTTTTGGGTCTATTAAAACACATCCTGCACCAGCTCTATCTTTAGATTTCGACCCATCAAAGAACAAATTCCATGCATTTGAATCTATTCTAAAATTAGTATTCACATTATAAACATTATGTACAATGGAATCAGAGAATGGGACAAAAGTAAAATTAACAATTTCAGATTGATTCTAAACATTCTCAGCAGGTGATGAATCAGTAGGTAAATCCCCGAAGAATGTATCAAAAGTGAAGTGTTCAATGTGTGGTTCTCTACTAATTTTGATTTTGTTAGGTCTTCCATTGTAAGGGAGCCATAAATGGGACCAATCAATAGCAAAATAACCTTTAAGCTTTTCTGATCAATATCTACTTAGCCACATTCCAAATGCCTCAACGATACCAGCCACAACTATGTCAATGGTTTGGTGGATTCTTGGATCAACAGATAATGTCAAGAGAACATTTTTCAATTCTCCTACTACCCTAAATATTGATTGGTCAAGTTGGACTATTTGGGTAGGGCAGGGTTCCCATGTAACATTCAGTTTCTTGCAGACAGACAGTGGCATTAAATTTGATGAATGACCTAAGTCTATCATGTAGTTATGTACATTCCTATTCAAAATATCAAAGGTGAGCAAGAAAGGAGGGGTTTTCTTTCCACTTGGATTTTGGCCACCGGGTTTAGAATAAGTCTCTAAGTTGTTGTTTTGAAATTCTCTAGGTTTGTTGACAATCATGCTTTTAGGAAGACTATCCCTAATGGAAGGAATTTTCAAAAGTTCAAAAAGAGATATGTTAGCCTTTACCCTTTTCAAGTCATCAACTAAACTATATTCAATCTCAGGAATGATAGTCTCTTTCTATGTTACTGCTTTTCCTTTGTTTGGGGTATATGTTGAAGGGGAAGTCTCTTGTGAAGATTGTCCTTTGAATCTAGTGTTATAAGGGTGTTGGACAATAAAAATAGTCTCAAGCTCATCTTATTCTTTATCCATGGGGAGTTCTGAAAAATAACTAATAATGTTGACTTGTTGGTCCTCTTTTTCATTAGTTGGTTTGGGATCCTGGTTCTCTTTAGGATTTTGATCAGGGTGATTGGGAGTATTCTGAGATTCTATAGCCCGGGCTTTAAAAATGGAATAGATTTCTTCATAAGTTAACCCTTCATCAGGATTAGGTGGAGTTTGATTCTGAGGGGGTTTGTAAGGTATCCTAAAAGGTGGCCTTACAAATCCTCTATTATTAGTTTTATTTTCAGTGTTGGTATTTTTCAAATACACCATTTCATTTGAGATCTTCTACATAAAGTTTGTAATATCACTCATTTCAAAAGGATCTTTACTTTGTACAATAGGTTTAGGAGGTTTCTCTTGTCTCTTTCGGGAGGTAGAAGGTTGATCAGATTGAGTGTCAAGATTATCTTTTAAACAAAACATGTCCCTTTCTACCTGGATGGCTTCATCAAAATCCTCTTGCAAGTTATCCTTATGAAACCTCTTCACCCACATGGCAATAGGGATAGGAATCCTTTAATTCAATATGGAACTAATAATTCTTCTGCAGGAAGAACATTGGTTGGGATCCTATGTTGGGCTGTGGGATATTCTGATCTTGATATGTTTCTTGAAATAATGAATCGATCTAGATGTTAGGGAACAGCTCTTATCGAGCTATGTTCATATTATCTGTGTTTTGATTATTCGAATTTTGATTGTCAGGTTTCCCATAAAAAGCATGGATTACTATTGATGCAGCGTCTATCGACAGGGGTTCACTTCGCACTGTCTCCAATAAACTATCAACCCAAACTCCCTTATACACCAGCCTAGAAAGGTGTAACCCTTCCTAGAAACACTTGCGGAGCAAGTGTAGTCTCACCCGAGATGGATAAGGGGGCTGTTGGAACCAAGTTTCTATAGTAAAGTTGAGGATATGCACACATTACCTTCACACTAACTAGATATTACAATATTCACCACATACCATTATCTTATCATTCACAGATTTCAATAAACATTCGGAACAACATATTTGACATACCGATTCATACTAGCATTACTTCTACATCATATTTGCATCAACCAATGTAAATCATTCACATAACATAGTTCACATTCATCATTGCACAAGGTTAAAGACAGAGATTACACCATAACCGAACATCTCCATTCATTCACCAACCCTGCGGAATAAACCTCGCAGAAACTATCAAGACATCATATCACGGATACAAAATGAACCCAAAAGATAGGATAATCATCCAAAAATTTGATGCCCTTAGGCTTACAATCCTACTCTATTTATATGCTTCTATTCTATTACAAAATGGTCCATGTGACCAACTTGACTAATATAACAATTCTTGCGCTCCCGTGAATACCGCGAATGATCCTTCTTTCATGGAATGGCCCTTTCGCACCTGTCAGCTTCCACACTTCTTGCAAATATATCCCGTGAAACATGCCCCCAACACAAACTTGTGGCTAGTCCCGAGCCACCCCAGTTGGACACTAATGGTTTGCACCCATCCTTCATTATGTTCTTGTCAATTGGAGCTCGCTGTTGTGTACTTCTCAACTCTGGTCATCAATCATGGGATCGTTGTCGTGTACTTCTCAAATTCTTGCAGGAATCGGCCGGCTTGCTATCATGTACCTCTCAAAATCATCCTCCAGTCTTTGGAAACCTGTTGCAGATGGAGGAAAAGTTGATAGAGAGCGCCAAGGTGCGAACCAGGCCAACTGCTCTGGCAGCACATCTGTTTCGCACCTAGGATCACTTCCTATCGGGACCAGGGGGCTGCTGCCCCTATCAATATAGTGGTCACCGGAACCATGAAGCTTCGAACTACCCCTACATACCTAGACATTTGAGATGATACATCACCTCTGTGACACCCGAGTGCCCACGCCTCGGCATGTTCAAGGTGCTCATGCACACTTGTCATTTGGACTCGCAGCGCACCTGGTGTGCTACCGCACAAAAGGAAATGGATCATTTCCACAACCTCCTTGGAATTCTTAGGTTATCCAATTACTTGACCTACTCTCAGCATGTATTTCTCTCATTTGGTAAATCCCTCTTGGCTCCGCTTAGCCTCTCGTGTCTATATTTATGCATTTCATCTCTTGGGATGCCTGCTTCGGAAATCATTTGCAAATCTGTTCACCTGATGTGCCAATTTTGTCATCATTTGTTTCCTGCTTGTTGAGACCGGACTTCCTACGTGTGTGATTGGCGACCATACTACCCGTCATTGCAAACTCGTGCGAACCGTTACCCGTGGTGCCACCAGCCATGCTGCCACTGTGTGTTTCCATGTGCCAAACATGTCTGACCCTGCGATCCTACCTGCCATAAAGATCAATCATCTGAAAAAGTCCCATCTGTTGACAGTTGAGAATGATCACTGATTTGACAGGGTCGTGACCCTGCAGCTGTTGCAACCTGAAATACGATACAAACACTCTCGCTTGCACACTCTCTTCCTGCTTGTGCGTCATCCTGCCACCTAGCATCCTAGATTTATTTGATTTATTTTTATTTTTTTTCCAGTCCTCATCCACTCTGTATTGGATCGTGATGATAGGGCTTCAACCTATTCCCATTGACTAATTTAGGTAACAGTACTCCATCCAGACTCTGTAACTGTACTACACCTCCATTGGTGACAAACGTGATGATATATGGTCCCAACTAGTGCATTTGCAACTTACCGAGGTGTTTCGCAAATTTACTGTCATACAACAGAACTGTATCCCCATTCTGAAAGTGCCTCATCTTGACATGGCGGTTGTGCCATGCCTTTTGGTGATCTTTTCCTACCTTCTAATGGAACCCTGCGATGAATGAATCTTCATCAGCTATATTAGTTGTGTCAACCGTTCCTCCAGCGTGCCATCGTCGCTCATCCCTGTTTCTGTTGCGATAGGCAAGCTCAGTACTATGTATTCCATCAGCATAACTGCTTCCTGGCCGTAAATGAGCTCAAATGGGGTCTAGCTATTCAATTGATTGCATGTGGTGCGATATGCCGAAAGGACCGTTGGGATTTTCAGGTCCCAGTTGTCGCGGTTCACATTGCACACCTTGGTGAGAGCATGCTCTAATATCTTATTGAATGCCTCAACTGTACCATTTTCTTGAGGGTGGTAAGGTGTGCTCTTCTTGTGCTGGATCTGAAACTCTTCTGTCATCGTGGCAATTGTTTGGTTAAGAAAGTGCGTCCCTTGGTCGCTTAATAATACTTTTGGGAAACCAAACCTAGTGACCACATTGCCAAATAGGAATCGTGTTGCAGTTGCAGTAGAACAATCTCTCACTGGTGCAGCTTCCGCCCAACGCGTGAGGTAGTTTGTCGCAGTGATGATGTAACGCGACCCTGTTCTCTTCCCAGGTGGGTTGATGGGTCCCAAAAAATAAATGGCCCATTTGACGAAGGCCTGTAGTGTTACTTGTGATACTAGTGGCATTTCGTCTTGACGTGAGGGCTTCCCGGTTCATTGGCATACGTCGCAGCTCTTGGCATAGTCCATGGCATCTCCATGCAAAGTTGGCCACCATAGCCCTGCTCGAAGGTTCTTCCTAGGACTTGCTCATCCACCATAATGTCCCCCAAGAATTCCGTCATGAGCTTCCGACAGAATCTGTTCCTGTTCACGTGGAAGGACATATCATTGTAGAATCTCATCTGGGCCCATTTTATATAATTCTCCTGCAATGAGCTAGAAATCTGCAGCTCGGACAATTAGATGCTTCTTTTGGATGGTAGTGAACTCTTTCGGTGCCTCCCCTGTCGCCAAAAATTGAATGATTTGTTCATAGTGGTTATCGACCATTCCAATCCTAAAAAACTAAGCGTCTAGAAATCCTTCATCGATGCTCCTTGGTTCTTCTCCTAATTCTATCAATGAGAGATGATCAGGTCCCATGTTCAATCATCCCAGCTTTACGATAATCTCAAAATCAAACTCTTGAAACAACAATAACTAGCAACAGATCTTCCTCACCAACACAGGCTTGTTCACCAGGTATTTCAGTGTGGAATGATCTGTGAGCATCTTGAAGTGGCCCCCTAAAAGGTAATCCTAGAATTTTTGCAAAGCATAGACCATCACCAACCCTTCCCACTCGGTGGTCATATATTTCCTCTCCGCAGTAAACAATTTTCTATTTGCGAATGCTATCGGGTGGTCAATGTCGCCGGTTCCTAGTTGGAACAAGATAACGCCAAGTGCGACTGACAACGCATCAACATGTACGTGAAATTCCTTCATCTAATCCGGAAATGCAAGGATTGGCACTGTGACCATCTTCTCTTTCAATATGTCCAAGCTTTTCTGACATTCCTTGGTCCATTCAAACTTAGCATATTTCTTTAGTAACTTCTCCATGGGTGCTGTGATAGTTGCATATCCTCAAATGAATTTTCTGTAGTACCCTATGTGTCCCAATGTCGCTCATAGTTGTTTGGGCGTCGTTAGTGGTGGGAGGTTGACAATGATGACGATCTTCGTCGAATCTACCAACATTCCTTCTCTGCAGACAATGTGTCGTAATATAATGTCGAACGAAGCACAAAAGATACACTTCTTGAGGTTCAGGAAAATTTGGTGTTGTCGACAACATTCTAGCATGAGTCTTAAGTTCGCAACATGATCCTTGACTAACCCATATACCGTCCAAACATCCATGTATACAACGAGGAACTTATAAATATAATCTTTGAAGGATGCTGCCAATATTCTCGAAAAGATTGCAGGAGCATTCTTTAATCCAAATGGCATCACCGTGTATTGAAATCATCCCCACTCTGTGACGAATGTAGTCTTGTGTCGGTCTTCTTTCACAATCTTGATTTGGTGGTAGCTCGAAAATCCATCCATAAAGTAATATATCTCCTGACCTCCTATTCCTTCAAGCACCTCATCCGTAAATGGGGTCGGGAATGGATCATGTAGGAAGGCATCATTTAGTTTCCGTAGGTCGACACATATTCATACTTCGTCGGTTTTCTTGTCCTATACAACCACTAAACTGATCCATTCTGATTCATCTACTGATTCTATGATGACTGCCTCCAGCATTCTTTTGATTTCGGCTTGCATGCATTCCTTGTATCTCGGGTTCAATCGATACGGCTGTTGATTAACTGGCTTCACATCAAGTTTCAGGGGGATCTTCATTTCCCTTAGGTCTGCAGAAATTCCCTTCATCTCTGAGAATTTCGTTGGAAACAAATCCTAAAACTCATGCAGTAAGTCAGTCATCTTCTCAATGGTCGACTCATCCCAGTAGTCGCCAATGCTTGTGAACTTGGGATTTTCCTCTAACTGAATGTTCACCTTCTTGATCTTTAATGGTTGCTGAAATTTGTCCGGCGGTATATATGGTGCCACAACACTACGAATACCCTCTAATTCTAGTACATACGTAGCCATGGGGTCATCATCATCTTCGGGCTCTCCAATAATGTTGTAACACTCCATCAACATTTCTGGTGTCACATTCCATTGGAGTGCCATCGGTTGTCCAGTCGGTGCTACTTCAAATATTTTTCTGCAGATTGCCTACAGCATGGTGTGGATCAAGGGATTTTCATCTGAGAATGAGAACAATTGGCTGAAGCCAATGGTAAGCTATTCCCAAGATTTTTCCCCACGTCGTAGTTCTATTGCGACATACCAGCTCCGTGGTACCTCATCCAATGTATGTATGAATGCATGTACCCAATCTTGTCGTGCTCTCGATCCCCATTGATGTTGATAGGCATTCAGATGCGCCTTCGGGTCTCCTCGTATGTCATATTGCATATGGTCATCCTCTGCAGCTTCGCTGAACCGAACCTCCATGAGGCGTCGACATATTGGCCAAGATGTGATTGATTTATGCACCGCCCACCATCGTGTAGGAGTAGCCTTCAGGGCTTCCTCGAAGGCTAGTAGACTCTTTGGTTCTGCCACTTTCTCCTCAAATTCTATGAGAAACATGCCCAAGCTGGGAAATCCCTCATAGGTAGGTAACTCATACTCCTCTGTGGCTACCCTTCGCAGGGACTGTGTTATCTGTGCACATCTTCGAAAGGACACTTCGTGCAACTAGTTCTGCTAGTTCTCAAGGGCCTCGTCTAACTCAGAGGATTTTGAGCTATCACTGCGCCATCCTAATTCTCCAATCATGGTAGGATTAACATAATCCTTAGAAATGTTATACAAATTGTCCCATCCTTCCATAAACTCGTCTCTGGCTGGCTCCGTATAGCGCAAACCTTCCGCAAGATCCAGTGGTGCGCTGACCGTCATTTGCTGATTCTCGAATGACATTATCCTTTTCTTAAAGTTGATAATTGCTTGATTCTCCATGGCCCAGTCTATCCCCAACATTACCGGATAGGGATTGGTATTATCCACAATTTCAATGACATCAAAATCTGCATACGTTCCGAGTCTTTCAATTTCAACCGGAAGTCGACATACTTGACCGAGCGGGGTGATCTTGCTCTGGTTCGCCAGTCGCAACTGTACTGGTGACTAGGTCATCTGCGGCTTTCCCATTGTCTCCCATGTCTGTTTAGTCAGGATATTCACGTCTGAACCCAAATCCAGAATGATGGAGTCGACATCAAATTCTCCAATCTGTGTCGACATCCTCATCTCCCTACCTGTCTTTCTTTTATGTATGCGATTAACTCTCTGTTCCAGTTGTGCACCTCCTTGTCATTGTAGTAGACTAGCTATCTCTTCCAATACATTTGGGTCCTTTTCCAAATCCAAGCAACTCCCCAACAAGTCTTTTAGAGTGTTTTCCTCCCTTCGCGACTTCATTGAGTCGAACGTCAGTGGCATGTCATATATTTCTTCTTCAAGAGGTATCCGCCTCCTATTCCTCATTGCATCCTGTGCCTTCAAAAAGATGTATTTTTCCGCTTTTGCGCAGACTGTGACCTGCTTCCACTGTGTTTGTGTTGGTCTGACATTTGTGTGTGGCTTCTCTCCACCCGTCGTCGGCCCTCCTTGTGTCACTATCCCAATCGTTGCATGGTTACCTCTGGCTTCTGTCGAAATAATCTGTACAGCAAGTGGCGCATTTGGATTATTTGGGTTCTGGTTTTGGGGTGGATGCTTAGTTTTCCATTTTGCAATAAGGTGAGGGAAGTCTTCTATACTATGATCTATGACACTGCAGTATATACACTGTGGCCCAGGGTTTGGACAATCCCATTGGTAGTGCCCTTGTTGTCCGCAATTGTAATAGATGATGGGTCCTCTTCCCCGTCCAGCGGCTCCTCCGCGTCCCATACCAGCACCTCAGCCTCCGCGGAATCCTCCCCTGAAACCTCTGCATGGTGGTCCATATGGTTGATACGGTGGTTTCCCATACTATAGTTTTTGATACTGTTGCTTCCCATACTGCGGCTGGCCATACAACAGTGATGGATATTGCGGGTGCCCATACTGCGGCTTCCCGTATTTCCCCTGGTCGTATTACTGCGGTTGGTTAAATTGTGGTCGACTATTTTGCGATTGTCTATGCACCACCGGTGGTTCTTCCCCCTTTATAAAATACGTGTCAGCTGTCCGATCTTGCAGCAGGTCATAGGCCCTGCAGTCCTTCTCATCATGGCCAACCGATCGGCAAAACTTGCAGTATAAGTTTGTTGGCTTTGATACCATCTTTTGCAGATATACACATTCCTCCGGTCGATGCCCTCTAGTTTGACAGATAATACACCATGGCATTCCTCCTTGACTAAGGGATTTTGGTACCCCCGACTTCAAATACTCACAGAATTCTAGGCAATTGTCCTTATGGTGCCCCTCTCTTCTGCATCTGGTGCACCATACATCTCCGCGGATTTCCTTTCCCTTCTTGATATCCTCCAGTTGCAATGTTTAATTGGCCAATTGTGCCTGAACTATGTCCATTCCCATTCCTGCTTCACTGATTGGTGAATCCTATAGCTTCATCGCGATCTCTAATGCTTCTACTTGTGTTGCGACCTTTTGTTGCATCAACGGCCCTCGGATATGCGATACTAGTCCTGCGATGAACCATTCTTTATGTTGCAGCTCATTTATTGGAAAGCTCACTTTCGCTATCAGCGTCTTGTATTGCTGATTAAATTCCCACACTAACTCATTTGGGAATTGCTTAATATCCTTAACCTCAGTGACATATTACGACTCAGATTTTGGTTTTTTAAATTCGTCAATCATCATTGTTATGACCTGCACAAGTGTTTTGGCTGTTGTTCCCACTGGAACCTTTACAAACTTCATGTACCAGTCTCACACCTGACCCCTAAGGGTCGTTGCTAGCTGTCCCATATGTATAGCATCATCCTGAACCTGCTTCACAGTCCATATTGCTTCGCATATAAACCAATACTGTTCGGGATCCTCGGTCTCGTTCCCCTGAAAGGTGGGTAACTTTCCCTTATCTTCCATCCTAACATTGCTAGTATTATTATTCACTGAAGCACTACTCTTGCCACTGCATGTAGGGAAACTCCGCGAGTAGTTTGGATTTCTTCCTATAAAATTCAGAGTAGTGTGTAGGGTAGAAGGTACGTGGTAACTTACGATTTGACCTCCTTCTGCCTCTGGGGTATCCTGGTTGACATCTCCTTCACAATAAGGTCACTTCCTCCCTTGTGGTCCTGTTTCGTAGTTTTCTGTTTCGGTCCTCTCAGGAGACTCTCTCTCAGTCCTCCTCTTCTTCTCAAGATGCCGAAATATTGCTCCACTCCTCAAGGTACCACACTCTTCGTCATCTTCCCTTAGAAACTTGTCGTCGCTCATGTCCATCTACCACATATTTCTGTCAGACTCGCATTTACGCGATACCTTCACCTTCAGCACACCGATTTTTCTACTCGTCAAAAGACATCCTCAATATTACATTTTCGCAGACGAGCATTTTAATCCACATTTTTAATGATGACAGAAATCTTCCTCTTGGTCCCCTGAAGAAGTTCCTTTAGGTGTCACTGTACGACTTGATGGTATCTACCGCGAACTCAGTTACGTACCCTTCGAGGACACTGTCTATCCAAAAATCAATAGCTCTTAATACTTTGTTATCAACTTGCTTCAGCTGTCGCACCAATTGCGGGGCCCAACAATCAAGTTCAGTCTTCTGGAAGTGGTTCTTTCGGAACGTCAACTGTGCTATCCACTCATGTAACAACACCGGGAATTCATAGAAGAATATTTCATGGATGTCCGAGTAGATTTATCTTTCTAACCAACTGGTCGCTATCTGTTTAGAATCTCGCTTCTCGCTTTCTATGAATTCCTCCACCTTCTTGTCGAACCACTCTTGGATCTTTGGTTTTGTCGGATGCCACAGCATATCCTCTTCTCTTCTTCCTTAGGGTACCAGCAATGGAACCATTTTTTGACGCAGTGTCTATCGACAGGGGTTCACTTCGCACTGTCTCCAACAAAATATCAACCCAAACTCCTTTATACACTGGCCCGGAAAGGTGTAACCCTTCCCAGCAACACTTGCGGAGCAAGTGCATTCTCACTCGAGATGGAGAAGGGGGCTGCTGGAACCAATTTTCTGCAGTAAAGTCGAGGATATGCACACATTACCTTCACACTAACCAGATATTACAATATTCACCACATACCATTATATTATCATTCACAGATTTCAATAAACATTTGGAACAACATATTCGACATACTGATTCAGACTAGCATTACTTCTACAACATATTCACATCAACCAATGTAAATCATTCACATAACATAGTTTTACATTCATCATTGCATAAGATTAAATACAAAGATTACACCATAACCGAACATCTCCATTAATTCACCAACCCTGCGGAATAAACCTCGTAGAAACTGTCAAGACATCATATCATGGATACAAAACGAACCCAAAAGATAGGATCATCATCCAAAACTTCGATGCCCTAGGATTACAATCCTACTCTATTTATATGCTTCTATTATATTACAAAATGGTCCACATGACCGTCTTGACTAATCTAACAATTGCATTCCCGTTAATACCGCGAATGATCCTTCTTTGACGCAATGGCCCTTTCGCACATGTCGGATTCCGCACTTCCTGCGGATCTATCTCGTGCCAACATTTACAAAATATTTGTAATCTAATACTTTCCAAGGGAAATTCGCCACTTAGCCCATTCATCTAACAAATCATTCACACCCTGATATTTAGCTAGTTCAAGCACCAGCTGGGTCTTTCAAGTGAAAGAGACAACTTCTCTTTTCATCACCTTTTCCCATTCATGCAAAAAGAGGTTGATCTTCATACCTAGACTGATGGGTACTTCAATTAATTCTTTAATATCAGAAATGTGAATACAATCCAACTGTTCAATTCGTTCCTTATATTCCGAGCATCTCTCATCAACCTTCTCAATTGTAACCTTAGGTGGACAAGCTTTTTCAATAAGGTCCAAGGTTGGAAATTCCAGCATTATCATTATATTATCAATTGCATACCACCTCCTGCCACAAACTCCTTGTGCTTCCTGAATGGTGGACTCAATTGTTTCACAATCATGTTCTCATGACTCCAAAGAGATCTTGATTCTGTTAAACTTGATGTTGTCTAGAATAGGGATATCTTTAGGCTTATCTTTGATGTACTTTTTCCAATCAATCACATCTTCAATAGCCCTAGTTGCTTCTTCCCTTCTGTCATTATGTTTTTCTAGGACATCAGAATGATGCTCAGTTACATTATATGTTTCATGAATTTCATTCAGGCATTGAAATCGCTCAACCAAGAGGTTCTTTTGGTCTTCATTTATTTTAAGAGCTAGCTCCTTGAATTCTTCCTTAGAAAATCTAGAAAAATAGGAAGTATCTTCCATGGCCACTGAATCCTTCAATTGTTGCTCAAGCAGTGTGATCTTTTCAACATAGCCAATATTTAGCACTTGTGCTTGCTGTAGTTTCCTCTGGAGAGATGCATTTTGTGCCTACAACTCTTTCAATTTATTATCATGCTCACTTCTCAATTCGTGAAGTTGAGATTGATGTTGTTTGTTGATTTCATTCTACTCCTTCTTGAGCTGCTGTAGTTCCTGCTGCTTGGACTCAATCTCCTTGTTCAATGAGGTGACAAAGTCATAATTAGCCCCTGCAAAGGATCTCATTGTTGCAGCAGTTTCAAGTGCTTCTTGTTGTACATTAGTGGATGTTTTCTTCCAAATGACTTGGTTGGGAATAGGGCCCTGCATAAAAGTCCCTTCCCTTTGTATTTTAGTTCCTCTTTTCACTACTGCTTTCTCCGACTTGTTGTAGAAATATTCTCCCAAGGAAACCACAACATCTTCTCCAAAATATGCCACTATGTCCACTGTGGAAGTGGACACATCATAAGTTGAGACCAAAGGTGAAGTTTGGGAAACAACAAAAGTTGGAATTGGGATAGTGATTTGGGTGGTGGAGATGGAAGGAGAAATGATATTAGAGACTGATGGTAAAGATGAGTAAGTGGAAGGTAGAGAAATGATCTCTGGGAGTGAAACATAAATTGGGATCATAGGTGCTTCTACAGGTACAGTACGGGCTTGGGTATGAGCATCCTATGTAAGTGGAAAAGGGGTTGGAGCCATGATTGATTCTTGTGAATTCACCACAGGGATGACCAGTGGCTCAGCCGATGCAGGTGGAGGAGTTAAGATAATAGGTGATGACATGGGGTGTGAAGCAATTGGAAAGTCCAATGGTATGGAAGAGGTTATGTTTGTGGTGATGGTGACCTTTGGGAAGTTAAATTCAGGAAGAGTCATCAACAAATATGCTCTCCAAAGGATCGGAAGAGGTAGGGGTAATGGAAATAACTTCTTGTAGGGCGACAAGAATGGAAATTAGCCAAGAAAATGTTGAAGGAAGGGTTTCATCCTCCAGATCACTATCTGATATATGCAACATTGTTACCTATGGTGCAGTAACTTCAACCTTTTGTCTTTTGATTGGATTTGTTGCAGCAACAACACGAGTTTCCACTACTGAGGTCATTGCTTCTAGTTCCCTTTTCATATCAGTAGCCAATTGAATCATAGCATTGAGATTGGACAAGGGCCTGGGCTGGGGTGTGTCTTCAACAGGGGCTTTTCCCTTATCATTAGCATGGTAGGTCAGCATCAAGGGGGTGCTTGATTTTTGAGCTTCTTTCTCTGCCTTGTCTTTCTGAACCTTTTCATCAAGTGACAGCTCAAATTTTATGTATTGAAAGACCTTAGCCTTGAGCTCATGTTGATACTGAAAAATGAAATTATTTTTTTCCAGGGAATAAGTCTTGTTCAGGACCTCAACAAATGAATCAAATCCCTGGTATATTGAGTCATCTGGGTCAGTCTGATGAGCATATATACTTTTCATGTGCTCTTGTGCAAAATGATTTGCCAGAAATGATCTAGGATCATGCATCCTTTTTGGGTGTTTCCCAAGCTTGAGGGAGGAAATATTCTTTCCAAGTATTCTAGCATGGGTTGAGTTTTGAATTAAGATAGGTCCAAGATGAAGTGGGAATTTAGGCCACCCTCTTCTTTTGGCTCCAGTTAGTTTAGGGAAGACACCATTTGTGACTGTCTAGAAGGAAATCTCCTCTAACAGTAACCTGTCTGGCACAATTCTGGGAAGTAGATGTGTTGTATTGCTTCCCCAAATCCTAACATAAGAGAAGTATTCTCCTACATACCAATCACCCATAGTAGAGACAAGTTCCTTGGCATGTTCAAATAAAGTGGGAGCATTCTCTTTGAAGATAATCAAATGAATTGAGCCAACAAAATGGTCAAAGATATCATATAGAAGAGGCATGAAATTTCCTTCCCATGATGCTTAGCAACAAATATGGACAGGTAGTGCAGACAGAGTCCAGTTCCATCCCATGGAAGGAAACTAAAATTCCAAACAAAAGACATCCATCACATATGCCGAATAGAAGAAAGTAGGTTTTCTAGAGATTGGGGTCTTCTAATATTTTTCAATTGTTGTCTTGAGCTCCACTGATAGGATTTGAGCCCAATGGAAGGATTATCTTGTAGTGAGTACGTGGTGGGAGAGGGTTTCCCACTTGGACTTGAATACTAAATAGTCTGGTACTTCTTATAACTTGAAGAGCATGGCTGCCAACAGAGTGAATGGATCTTTAAAACATGAGATGGGATAGAATCTGTCAGCCTTGGGCGTGAAGCTTGCAAGGTTACTCATCCATGATTTAAGAATTTCATCAAAATTTAATTGGGTTTTGGTGGAGTCCAGGAATTTCGTATTCAACAACTAGTCAATTTGTCTTAGGGAATAAGCTCTAGAAAACACTTTAGGCCGGAAAGAAGTTAATTGAGCCCCAACCTTGTCATTGAAAGAGCGGCCTTGAGGATGAGCATGGTCAATTCTCCATTTGATAGCGTCGGTATAGGGCATGAGCGCAGGTCTGGATGCAATGGCTTGCAATTGAGATTTTCTAATGTTCACATAGGAGGATTGGTTGTGTTGAATTTCAGACAAGTCATCATTGTCGAAAATGGAGTAAATATGGGACCAATCCAAATGATAGGTCTCAGATACCCCGCCGTTTGTATCAGAAAGGATCCCACTATTTGGGTCTTTGTTTTTAAGTTCCTTTAGGGATGTTTTGGACCGGGTATTTTTCGACATGGTTGGGAAACTTAGAAATATGATAAAACGAGAAAAAACAGTCAATAAAACTAATGTTAGCTCTGAATTATCACCAAAATGAGGATGAAAGTGTCAGAAAACCAACCTGTGTCAAAGAAGAGAGTAAAATGGTAATTCTGGTAAAAATATGCAATAAACTCTTTCGCCCAAGTGAAATTTGCAACTTCAAAAATAGTAGAAAAATCGTAAAAATTGAAAATATTTAAGCGACAGTGGGATCAATCCAAACCGTAAAATAAAAAGGAATCGACGGCCTAGATCCAAAATGCGAAAAAGCAGAAAAGAAATGCGGGAGCAAATTTTTTGTAATTTTGATTTTAGGTTTCCGCAATGCGGGTTGTGGGTTGCAGAAGTGCAAGTTTGAAATTTAAGTATTTGAATGTTTCCACAATCCATAATTTGCAATGGAAAGATGGAGCAGTGAATAACTTATGGGAAAAATCAATGTTTATGCAATCTGCAATGCGGATTGCGGGTATACAATTCTCTTTCACTTATTATGATTTCCAATTTCCGCAATCCTCAATTGTCGGGTTGCGGGATGCGGAAATGTAAATGTTATTGTCAATGGCTAAGTGCTTTCCGCGTTTCGCAATCCGCAATTTGCGGGTTGCGGAAGAAAAATTTAATTTGATTAAAAAAGGTTTCTCGACATTTTGATCCAAATGGTTATCGATGGCCACCCACCTATTCCCAAAACATTTTCCCAGTTTGCTAAGTTTCTAGTAATTTTTCTACAGTTTTTCGAGTCCCAAATTTATGGGGCCATTTTGAGGCCCTAAACAACGTTTTTTGGGAAATCTGGGTCCGACGGCGTAGTCCTCAGATAGATCTTTCCAACGGGCTACCAAGTGTGAGAATTCTATATAGGTTGAATACCATGAAAGAACTCTAATAGCCAAGAATCTTGAAGCAAAGAATTCCTCACAAGAATTATTCAAAGATATGCAAGAATAAGAAGAAATGTTGAAACAGAACATAGGAGAAGGAACTCAATTGATGGAAATATTATCTCATATATTATTCCTCAATGTGAATACAATATATAATACATCTCAAGAGATAAAATAGAATTCCTTAAAGGAAAGTTTTAAAGCACAAAAAGTAAGGCTTACTAAAAACATAAAACCCCCTAGGTGGCAAAAGCAGTTTCCAAAACTATGCTAGAGGCTCACGAATTTGGAAAGTATGGTATGGCAGCTCATGAGTGAGGTAAATGGAATGTAATGGTATCTTTAGAAGATAAAATATGATGTGGAGGTCGAATTGGTCAAGTGGTAAGAGTTTCCAATTAAACTGGCTTTTCCTTATCCACTATAAGGTAGAAAAAAACAAGATAAAGCTGTCTAAATCATGAAATTGTCTTTCTAATTTAGGAATGGAATAAAATCAGACAGAATCCAAGGAAATCTTATCCAGAATTTGTCCAAATTCATTTTTGTGACTTAGTATGGCAAGTGGTCCACTAAAAGACAAAATTGACCCTATTTAGCTAGGCAAAACTTAGGAAATTAATCTAGATGACTAGTAAAATATATCCTAAGTATTTAATGGGTTTTTAAATGTTCCAACACCAAGTGCGCCAAACAGAGATCATATGCAAACGTTATGACCCCGGGAAGTTGACTGTTCAACTAACCACCTCGGGGCCGCAAACTTTATGGCAGTTCATCTTCTAGGGTTAGGTTTTTGGATGTTTGGGATTCTTTCCCTCATGCTTATGATAAATAGGCCTTTCTTCCTCTCTTTGTATTCATCTTCGCACAAATGAGCACAGTGGCCACATCTCTTCTCAGAGATAGCTACTACCATTCTAGATGTTGTATTTACAGTCTGTTTTATTTATGATATTTAATAGAATGTGTTTACTGGATTGCTGTGTTTCTTGCCATATATCTGTGTATGTGAATATATATCTGTATATGATTATGTATATGCTATCTTTTGTTTCATTCCCACACAAATACGGATGAAATCCACAATCTGAATTTGTGGGTTGTGAATTGCGGAAAGGAGAATTTTATTATCCTAAAATTTTCAACATCCGCTATCCACATTGCGGATTGCGGATCGAAGGTTGTGGAAATGATATAATTTCAAGAAAAAGTAAGTTTTCCGCAATTTTCAAAATGCACAAAAGAAAGGTTTTTACAGCAAACTTTATTAAATCCAAAGCATGGGAATAAGAAAGGATAAGGACAACCATCACAAACACCCCAAAAATAGATAAAGAAATTCCAAGTTACCTTCAAAAATAATTGTGGGGCTCCCATTTTTATTGATAAAAATGGGATCTGTTGTGCCTACAATGGGCCAGCATTAAAATATATTCAAACTATGCATGTATGCATTGAAATTTGACATGGTTAGACTAGGTGCATGCCTTGATGGTATGGGATGGTTTCAAGACTCAAGGATGACTCATATACCCACAGTGTCTTCAACTTCCTCCTCGTTTCCATCAATGTTCATCATGTACTCATAATTTTCATTCGTTGTTCCCATATATAGAATCTTCGTCGAAAATTTCTCGAAATATAAAAAAAAATTCAACATACCCATCACCAATGGAATCCATATTCATGGTTATGTTATTGATTTCCATCACCTTGGACATTGTCATCACAATTATTATCCTTGTGGACTCTAGGTGCATCATGTACATACAACATCATGGTAATCATTTATGTTTTCATCGTATTTGTCATCATCATTTCCATTGTATTGCAATGAAGTTTCGATGAACGTGTTCCTCATTCCTATAGCATCTTTGTCGAAACTTTCCATAAACATGGGAATTTTGACATATAACCCATAGTTGTCATCAAAGATGTGCATAATATTTCTCATTCAAAATATTGTGTAGAGAGTTATAAGGAACAATAATATATATATAATTTTTTTTTTCTTTTCTGAAAGGTGAATGAAATTTATTTGATAAATATAATAAGTGTTGGCTCATGTCGACCCTGCATAGTGACCACTGAATGGGGCCAATGTTGAAATTTATTCAAGCTATGCATGTATGCATTGAAAGTTTACATGGTTATGCTAGGTGTATGCCTTGATTGTATGGGATGGTTTTAAGACTCAAGAATGACTCATATACCTACATTATCCTCAACATCATCCTTGTTTGCATCAACTTTCATCATGTACCCATTGTCATCATTCGTCGTTCCCATATATAGAATCTTTTTTTGAACTTCCTCGAAATGTCATGGAACTTTCAAGATACCCATCACTAATATCATCCATCGTCATGGTCATCTTATTTATTGTCATCACCTCTATCATTTTCATCACAATCATCATCCTTGTGGACTCTAGGCACATCATGTACTTACAACATCATGGTCATCACTTATACCGTCATCATATTTTTCAGTATCATTGCCATTGTATTTCGACAAATTTTCGATGAACATGTTCATTGTTCCTATAACATCTTCATCAGAACATTCCAAAAACATGGGACTTTTGACATATGACCCACTGTCATCGTCATCATCAGCATCATCAAAGATGTGCTAAATATGACTCATTCAAATATTTTTTAGAGAGATATAAGGCACAACCATCTCTTTTTCTTAAAGTTGAATGGAATTTATTTGATAAATAGAGTGAGTGTTGGCTTATGTCAACCCAAAATAGTGACCAGTGAATGGGGACAACATTGAAATTTCTTCAAACTATGCATGTATGCATTGAAATTTGACATGGTTAGAATAGTTACATGCCATGGAGGTATGGGAGCGTTTCAAGAATCAAGGATGACTCATATACCCACATTAACTTTGACATCATCCTCATTATCATCATTCATCATTCCCATATATATAATCTTCATCATAAATTTCTCAGAATTCTGACATAATCACCACCAATTTCATCCATCATCATGGTCATGTTATGTATTGTCATGACCTATATCATTGTCATCACAGTCATCATCCTTGCGGACTCTAGGCATATCATGTAATTGCAACATGATTCATGGTCATCACTTATATCGTCATCATATTTGTCATCATCATTTGCATTGTATTGCAAGGATGTTTCAACATACATGTTCATCATTCCTATAGAATATTGTTGGTGCCCAAATTTTTGATCAGGTATTGCATGTTGAGCCAACCTATGTCAGATTCGGTTGCACCAAACAAAAGTTAGTTATTAGCTGCATGCTAGTAACAAATTTCAGTTTTTGTTACTCTTGCCTATATAAGGCCTTTGTTTTTAAAGGGTTGGGGTTTGGTTCAGTTGGTTGGTTAGGTTTTATTATGTAAGTCTATAGTGTTTTGAGCTCTATTAGTAGCAAAAGCATTGCGTTGATAATAAGATATGTTTTGATGGGATCATGTGTGAATAATGAATCTATGAGTCATGGAACATATAAGTTGTTGAGATGAGTCTCTATAATGTCATGGTGATACCAATTATTGTCAAGTAATATAATGAAGCCTGTATTTATATATACTTTGTCGTGCATTGCTTGTAAGAATCAACGCCTATGAGTTTTGTATTTGTTGAATGTATGCAAATTATGGATCTGATGTATGTGTTGAAATGAGTTGCTAAAATGTTGAATAGAAAGAACTTATTTCCTCCTACGCAGCCCTAATTTAGGTCTCTGTTAATTCTTGTGCACATATCATGTGAGACTGTACTCTATTTGCAGAGTGTTGAAAGATGCCGATGCATATGGGTTTTTATTGTCACATAAAGTTGAACCCTGGGTCTGACAGACTACAACCAACAATGGTTCCATTGTCGGGACCTTACAGGAATTGTGTTATGAGGATGAAGTAATGAGGTGCAAACCTAACAAAGATGAGATCGAGTAATGGATGGAAACAAAAGATGATGAAGTTGCATATAAAGAGACTAAAGATCTACATATTTCGGCCCAAGATTGGAAAGAAAGGCATATTTTGTAATATACCTAAATAAGTATATTACTATTCTTAAATTATTAATTCTTATTTTATTAGTCTATGTTATTAATTATTAAGATGTCGTGTCTCCTAATGAGAAGACACGACTATCCATCCTATAGTCATATAAAACATTGACCATTGCATTGTAATATTATCAATTCAATTATATATATATATATATATATATTATCAATTACGATAATCATGTAAGGATGGTTACTTACAAGTGGTATCAGAGCTTTCACTCTCGGCTTTCTCTCATGCTTTCAGGCTTCAACACTCCCAATCCATCACCAGTGTTTCCCATCTTCCACCATAGCTTCCAGTGCTCCACCTCTACCCCAACACTTCCGCACACCATACACAAACTATTCGCTCCACGCAGTCCACCACCTACATCCAGCTCTCGCGCAGGTCTTCCCCATCCTGCTCCGAGCGTCCTCACCACTCCCACCAATTCCAAAACTAGATCACCCTGTCGTTGTTGATTCCTTTTCCCCCGCATGCTTCACCCCCCCCCCCTCCTGCGCTACCTCCTCCATCCCAGCCTTCCCTCTGCGCTCCACTACCCATAGCTCCCTCCACTCCCAACCAGCTACTCCCCCTCCTGCTCGCACCCCACTCTGCCGCGATCTTCTCCATCCTCTTCATCCCCCACCACCCCCGACCAACTACCACTCATTCACAGCTTCACTCACCTACATCACACTTCACATAAATCCTAATCCATTTTTTTAAATAAATTCAAATATTATATAATATAATTACCATTATTATAATATTTGTCTTTTATTAAACCTTTATTACACTCCCAAAAAAAACTATATAATTTTAATAATAATTAATTATTATTATTATTATTAATTACTAATTATTAATTATTAATAATTAATAATTCTTAATAATTAATTATTATTATTAATCACTAATTATTATTAATAATTACTAATTATTAATAATTAATTATTATTATTAATTATTAATTTTGTATAAAAACAAATTTATTCAAATTCATTTTGGAAGATTTTTATAGTGGAACTTCCATGTTTCACCCTTTTAATAAAATCATTATTAGCCCATTCCACAAACCTAAAAGAGATGAAAGGATTAAAGTCGAAGATATAAAAAGGATTGAGGCTAAACAAATAAAACTAAACCAACATGAAGAAATAAAAAGCGGATATGAAGACATTATCAAATTAGTTAAGGAATTGAAGTTGACGATAACACAACGTCAAGAAGAAGCTACAATGAATTCGGAATTCCTAGGTCAAGAAGAGATGGAAACTGCATCTGCACCCACGACAGAGGAAGCGATTGAAATCACAATGGAAGGAGCAATTGCATCTCCTGGGTTCCCAAGTAAAGAAGAACTATGAACTGTTGCGACTCTTGATTGTTTAAATAGAAAAGAGCCTGAATTCACTACTAACCCCAGAAAAGAAGGGAAGCCACGCCGACTGTCTCCTTATATTCCTCCTCACAAAATATCCAGGCCCCCATATTCCAAGAGGGATAACAAAAGACATCCAAACTACAAACCTCAAAATGCGATACTTAGTGAAAAATATGCACGTCTTCCGAAATTTTGTTGTGGTTTCTTACAAGGTAAGGAAGTAAGTCGCATTAATGAGCGAGTCGAAAATTCTATAAATATGTCCAGTGGTACTCAAGGACAAACAAGAGACCATGTTGGGATTCCTAGTCAAAGCAAAGTATAGGATAAGGAAGACGATGACAAAGACGATGAAACAAAAGCTGTAGAGGACAAGGATATCGAATATCAAGATGATATTGACAATCATGATGTCAATATCAATTGTAAAGATAATGACGATATCATAGCTTGTAATAATAAAAATAACGTTGAAAGGGAAGTCAATGTTAGTAACAATTATGAAATAATTGAAGTTGTAGAAGGATACAATGATGGAAATAAAAGCAATGGAGATGACTCGGATCATGATGAAGTAGAAGAAGGAAATCGAGAAGATGTCGTGACAAATGATGAGATGAACATTCTATCAATAGTCGCAACTCAAGATATTCTAGAATCTAAAAATGTTCCTAGAGAACAAATAAAGACAAGCTCGTTAGACAAGAAAGTAAGTGCATTATTAGTAGTTTCCGCTACAGATAAGGAAACCATATCAAGACATGAAAAAATATCAGAAATCTACATCAAATTAGAAGGTCAAAAGAACACCATCAGATTAGAATCTCAGAAGTATACTCCATATAGTTGTTAAGTGGTTATGTATAGAATCATATCCATGAAAATATTTGAATGGAAATGTGACCAAATATTTCAAGAAATACTAAACTGTGGCACCATTATTCGTGGAAGAAATCCAATTGCAGCACGCTCATAAGAAAGATTCGTGGACGAATATTTTCAGAGCAGGATGACTTGTAATATACCTAAATAAGTATATTACTATTATTAAATTATTAATTGTTATTTTATTAGTCTAGTTTATTAATTATTAAGATGTCGTGTCTCCTAATGAGAAGACACGACTATCCATCTTATGGCCATATAAAACATTTACCATTGCATTGTAATATTATCAATTCATTTATATATATATATATTATCAATTATGATAATCATGTAAGGATGGTTCCTTACATATTTACTCTGATCTGCATGAAATTTTCTTTCGTGATTTTCCTATTTTGTTGTTTGAATGGGTGCAGAGGTAGAATAAGATAGATACTACCTGGAGTCCACCTTAGCTAGTATACTTGACCAAGGAGAAGATTCACGAATTGAAATATATGAACAATACTTGGTCTAGAGCTGTGAATTTATGGTTCTTGCATGTAAAAGAAGGATATATGATAGAATTTTCTATAGGATCAAGTGAATCATATAGCCACACAAAAGAAATATTTGAATACGTTACAAGAAAGAGGTTCTTGAAGTTAATTCCACTTTGGATAAAGATGATGTTCATGGAGAAGAGGCTAATGACAATTAACCTCAATAGTATGGCAGTGTAAGCCCTGCATTGTGGGGGTGGGGCATGAGGAAGTGGAAGAACTGATAGACGCACCATGGATCTAGAAGAGAAAAGACTTTGAAGGGAGAAAATAAATGAAAGATGGGTTGAGATAAGAAAACTAGTGAGGAAATAAAGGCAATAAAAGTAGCTAAAGGAAAAATTGAGGTCCAATCAGAGAGGAAAGAAAAATGCTAGAGATGGGACTACGCAAAGAGAATGTGTAGAAGGTCCCTTTGTGTTAGAAGGGTGCACATGGTCCAGGAAAAAAGAGTGATCAGAAGATGAGAGACCTCCCAAGAGGCATGGAATGGAATAAAGTGAGATATCTGATGAAAACAGTGATGTCGAACCCCTGAGGTTGGAAGGAAGGAAGACTCAAGAAGATCTGTAATAACGAGTATGGACGAATGGAGTTTCTTGCATCATAAGAAGAGAGACTACGCATCTATATTCGATCTCCCATAGAATCAATACTATTGGAATATGTACACCAGAAGGTGATCCACCCTTTGTCCCAACCCCCCCATCGTTCTTGATCAAATCAAGAAAACCGGTTATTAATTGATTTTTTGCAAGAAGAAAGAATGAAGGACAAACCAAATTCAAGACAAGTGCAATTCATTCCTATACAGGGGATTAACCCAGATCTACAAAGTTCGAGAATTAGTAGTATTATTCCAAGTCCATTGATCACAAGTAGACGTGTGAATCTTCATATACCTACCAAAATGGCGACAACGTCAGATTCTACCTTGTGATTATACCATTTTCATGGAACGGGAAAAGACAATGCACAAAAACATTGGTTTACCTACAAAGCAATTTGGGTTGTAAAGAATGTTAGGAATGAAGTTGCTAAGATTGCACAGTTGGAGACCACATTCATAGACATATATTTGACATGGTAAATGAAGTGTAAGACTACGGTCATCGCAGGTCATCCCACACATTGGATACAATTAAAAATGACCTTCTAAACAAATTTCAAAAGACAAAGTCCGAGTGGTAGTGCATCATTGAGATTAAAGAAATGAAACAACATGTCGGCAAGTCTATGTGGGACTAGGACCAATGATTCAATATCTAAATCGACTTAGTTTTCAGATCATGGAAATGTAGCACCATGAATGGTTTATTGCGGGCCTATTGTCACAGATCAGAGTTCCCCTGACACAACATAAGGTGAAGACTCAGTCACATTCCTTGGAGATTTCCATTAGGTTGGAATCAACTCCTGGAGGGGAAGCATCGCCGGGAATGGTGCAGGTGCAGACAAAGCTTGTTATTATGAATGAACAATTACAACACCTGTCTATTGGTAATACAATGATAGAAAACATATGGTGTAGATTCAGTAGAACATAAGGACACCATAAGATTGAATTCCTGACACTGAATAATTATTTGGGTACCGGTGTGCCTAGTCCCTTTTGTTGAGATATTGTAACTTCTAAGAATATTATATTTGTATTTTATTATTGCGGAGATGTTTCATTCCTCCGTGAAGACCTTATTGTATATCCGGAGATGTTTTATTCCTCCATGGAGAATGTGGTAACTTGGGTTATTAGACTTTCCTAGTGGGGGTCGGCCCTGTATGAGTCATGTGGGTTAAAGGGTTGTTAGAACACCCTAGTGGGGTCAGCCCTGTCACATTATGTAAATTAGTTAAGTTGGGGCCAACCTAGTTAATGTAAAAGACAAGTCGTATTAGTGTATAAATAGAGGAGGTGCGTTCCTCATTTATCACACTCACACATTATTCACTCACTTGTAAATGGCGCATAGGTGAGAGAGAGAGATCTGATATGGAGAAGGAGTTCATGTTTGGGTTATAAATATCTGTATTGTTGATCATCTATATTGAGGAAGCTTTGCTGGGTTTTCTACCCCATGAGGGTTTCCCAGGATAAATCTGTGTCTCTTGTGTCTATCTTATGCTTGTTGTTCTTTCAGTGATCCTGTATATGCTATTGTTGTGAAATGGAATGTAATACTGATATTCTATGTCTTATCATATTTAATTTTAACATGGTAACATAGATAACCTGAAGGAAAGCAATGTATGGCACTTATGACACGTGCTTCACTTGCGACAATTTCAAAGTTAGGGTTTTATATAGCAAAAAACAGTCATCGTGGAACTTTCGCTATAAATCCATTTTGGCAAAGTTTCAGGATCTGAAACCTTTACAAGTCGTATATAACATCCCCCTATACCCTGTGTCCAAAGGAAAACCTCTAATTCAGTGTACGTTGTGATTTATGATCAGTACAAGTTAGGGTTTCTGCCTCTTCCAGATCCGAGTCATAAACATGTGACCTAGGAAAAAAGGTCACAACTTGGGATAAGAAGCTCCAAATGAAATTTCATAAAAAGTGACAGGTAGAGAACGGACTGTAGTTTCTCAGGTAATTTGTTTAGAGGCGGAAGTTGAACCAGTGACATGTGTCCCACCGTACAAGTTCTCTCTCCTGTTTTATCCCATAAAAAGGTCACGTTGCGACACTTGGCATAACTCTCTATCAGAAAATCTAATTGAGGTCAAACCTATGGGGTTGGAAAGATGACAGGTCAGGATAGCTCAGGAAGAAGTTTTAGATCTTTTGGATTCGTAATTTCGGAGTTACACCAGAAACAATCAGGTGCATATTTCTATCAAATTAGATTTGGATTTTGAGCACCTTCATTCTTGAATCGTCACTGTTGTGGGAAATTATGGTTTCAGAGAAAGTTGAAATTATTGGAATTGGAAACCATGGCTTAATGCTACTCATCAAAATCGAAATATAGAGACCAAGATCGAAATTTTTGGTTGGGCAGAAGGCCGGGCTTGATCAAACCCTAGTTCGGGATTTTGATCGGGAAGGTGGAAAATTAGGGCTTCTGCAAAAGTTGGAATTTTTTAAGTCTGTGACCACGACTGGAATCTCCTCAGAAAAATCAAAGCTTAGAGCTTTCGATCAAACCTTTTGGTTGGGAAGAAGGGTGGGATTTATCAAACCCTAGTTCAAGGTCCTGTCCATTGAATCCAAAAGCTTCAAAGACAATTTGGAGGGGTCAAATTTTGCAGTTTTCAAAATTGAAGTATACTGGCTTGTTCAACTCAGCAAGCCACATCTTTCTATCCATTCAGAAGTTTCAAATTCAAAGTTTGAATTTTTAGGGTTTCTCTGAAAAACCCTAATCCAGCTCCAGATCCAATTTCAACAAATCAAAGTGTATTGGGTTAAAAGCAATCCTGACAGGTATGACTTGAGGAAATATAGGTATGTTTTGAAATCTGATTCTTGATTAAGTTCATAATATGTTTGTCTTCATATTATTGAGGTTTGTACAATTATGATTGTTTGATAATGAATGCATGTGAATTATAGAAGACATTCATTGATTAGGGTTATGACACTTATGATTGTACTAATGCACCTGTGGTATTGTATGAGGATGATGTTGTCTGCTAACAAGATATAGGTACATCAAATCAAGTTCTATGACCATGATGAAATGAAGACAAAGATTCATCCATAGTCTTTGACCACATAGAAGCTCTAATTACGAGGTATGTATGACTTTGTTCTACTATTCTTAACTTATGAGATATGCAGGTTCTAGCACAAGGTCTCTAAATCATTGAAGAGAACAAATAAGATATTGTTTGGGTATGTTAAGACATAACCAAGCTTGATAATCTAGGTATGTTTTCCTATATCAAGTTAGAATCCTACTTTGTTAGGATCTTAGGTAAGTATACCTGTGTATGAAATAATCATGACCATACATACTTAAGATTATTTAGAATTATAATGTTTTGATAATATTGAGATTATACTAATGAATATATGTTTGTGTATGAGATCATGAGGATGACACTAGTGCACACTTGAGCATGCATAGTGGTACAAAATGAATAGAAGATCAAGCAGGAGGAAACCACACAAACATAAAAGATAAGTATTTGAGTTGTTATTTGAATCTTTGAAATAGTAAATGATATTGCTTGTAATAGTTGTATGCATATTTATATTCCTAGAATATATCATGCTGAGTGTAAATATTTATATAGCATTAAACAGTATACTACTAATATGCATATTATTGGTAAGTTGGACAAACATTCCATTGTTGCTTGTCTAGAATGAAACCTCTTTGCTGACATGCTGAGAGCTGTGCACGCTCTCAATAGTATGTTCTGGTAGAGATGGAAGGCATCTATATAGCCACTGTATGCATACAGGATATGGAAAAGTGTTGTGCCAAAGTATTGGTCAAGATAGTTGCATAACTATGTAAATCATATATGTATGCATAATAGGTTATCATGTCAATATGATTTGATGATTATGAAGTATTACTAATCATATACTTAATTTTTTATTTGTATGAAAGATCATGAAGAATGATGAACATTGAACAAGTGATGGATGTTCAACAAGAAGATTTACAAATCAAACATACTATAGAAGGATCGAAGATTCTCTTAGAAAGAGGAAGAGGATCATGACGAGATGCTTGCTAGACAAGACCATTCTCTTAATGGTATAATTGAAGAAGAAGTGTGAATCAAGAAGACTCCCAGGATTCAATTGAAGAAAGCTCTGTATGGGTACCCAGGATAAATAGTCATTTGATGAGCTTAATGATCACCATGGGTGATGTGGATTTCAACCTTTGCTACAAGGTTGAAGATGGTGTCTATATACAGATGACATTCTTCTCTTAGATGGATGCAAGAAGGAACTCACCACCGCGTTCGAATGATATTGAGGCCCATATCAGTAGACCCAACTGACGAGAAATGGCACAAATAGATATGCAGAAGGTCACTCAATGCAAAGTGTTAATGATGTTCAGTCACAGAGGGAGAATTGATAGCTTCTTGACAAGCTTGGGATTTACCAAAAGTAAAGTTGATCCTAACCTTTACCTTAAGGTTATGGATGATGAACCTATCATACTATTATTGTATGTGGATGATCTCTTTCTGAAAGGGAATGAGAAACATATCATGGAAAGCAAGAAGAAGATGGCTACAGAATTTGAGATGAAAGATCTCAGATTGATGCATTACTTCCTAGGTCTGTAAGTATGGCAAGGCCCAGAAGGAATATTTCTCAACTAGAGAAAGTATGCTGTGGAAATATTGAGAATATTTGATATGTTGGAATGTAAAGCCATGGCCACTCTCATGGGTTCCAACCTGAATTGTTAGATGATGACTCATTAGAGTTAGTGGATGTGACTCTGTACAGACAGATTATTGGGTCATTGATGTATTACGAATATCAGGCCAGATATATGCTTTGCTGTGAACACCTTGAGTTAGTATCTAGTGGCACCTAGGCATGTTCACCTGATAGCTGCAAAGGAAGTGATGAGGTACCTAAAGGGTACGATAGACTTTGATCTATATTTTCTTGGAGATCATGATTTCAGATTTTATGGCTACACAGATACTGATTGGGATGGAAGTGTATCAGACAGGCAGAGCACATCGGGTGGATGTTATTGTCTAGGATCTGCCATGATCTCATGGTTTAGCAAGAAGCAGTCCAGTGTGGCTCTCAGCACAACTGAAGCGGAATATATATAGTTGTTATCAGGATTGTTTGACTTAGCGATGGACCCCACTGTGATCCTATGTGACAACCAGAGTTGTATCAAAATGACAGAGAATACAATGTTCCATGATAAGTCAAAGCACATAGAGATACGATATTTTTATATACGGGATATGGTGCAGAAAGGAGCTATCAAGCTCGAGTATGTCAGCACTGAGGAACAAGTTGTTGATGTATTGACTAAACCTTTGTCTCGAGTAAAGGTTGATTATTTCCAAGACAAGCTTGGTGTAGTTCAAAAGGACCCTCCTCGAAAGGGGGAGTGATATGGTCAATGATGATATTTGGATATTGGTATCATTGTGGATACCTGTATCGATGATGAGATTTCCTATATCGACGGTAAGGTTGATGATGTGGATACTGTATTGATATGGATACTTGTATCAATGATGAGGATACTGTAACGATGACGAAGATACTTGTATCGATGACGAGGATATTTGTATTGATGATGTAGATACTTGTATCGATGACGAGGATACTTGTATTGATGATGTGGATACTTGTATCGATGACGAGGATACTTGTATCGATGATGAGGTTACCTGTTTTAACGATGAGGTCGATGATGAGCTTACTGGTTCTGACATTGAGGTCAATATATGGTCCTTAGACTTTTTCGAAGTGGATGAGGAGGGATTGTATCATCCCTGGACACATGTCCTAAAAGAGATCCATAGACATATGTCTCCGAGAAAGTGGTCCCTAGTGGACATGATAGGACTGTATCATCCCTGAACGTTTAGTTCAAAATGTACATGATAGGACTGCATATTCCCTGAGTGTTTGGTTCAAAATGTACATGATAGGACTGCATCATCCCTGAACATTTAGTTCAAAATGTACATGATAGGACTGCATCGTCTCTGAGCGTTGGTTCAAAATGTACATGATAGGACTGCATTGTCCCTAAACATTTAGTTCAAAATTTACATGATAGGACTGCATCGTCCCTGAGCATTTGGTTCAAAATATACATGATAGGACTACATCGTCCTTGAGCGTTTGGTTCAAAATGTACGTGACAGGATTGCATCGTCCTTGGACTCATGTCCTAAAGTGATAGGAATTGATCATCCCGTAAGTGGATCAAGATTGCATCGTCCCTAGACATGGTGAGATGTCTTAAAGTGATAAGGACTAATCATCCTATAAGCTGATTCGGGATTGCATTGTCCCTAGACATGGTGAGATGTCTTAAAGTGATAAGGACTAATCATCTTGTAAGCTGATTCGGGATTGCATCATCCCTAGACATGGTGAGATGTCTTAAAGTGATAAGGATTAATCATCCTGTAAGTTGATTCGGGATTGCATCATCCCTAGACATGGTGAGGTGTCTTAAAAGGATAAGGATTGATCATCCTGTAAGTTGATCTGGATTGCATCGTCCATAGACATGAGAGATGTCTTAAATTGAGAGGGATTGATCATCTCGTAAGCAGATCAGAATTGTATCATCCTTGGACCTATGTCCTAAAGTGAGAGGGATTGATCATCCCATAATAGGATCTTGTACATTGCAGAGTATGCTGCTATGTTGATGATGTTGATCGATAGGATCCAGATGTTGATCGTCATGATCTAGATGATGATGTTGTTGATCGTGATGATCTAGATGACAATGTTGTTGACTGTGATGATCTAGATGATGACGTTGTTGATCGTGATGATCTAGATGACGATGCTGCTGATTGTGATGGTCTAGATGACGATGTCGCTGATTGTGATGGTCTAGATGACGATGTCGCTGATCGAGATGGTCTAGATGAAGATGTTGCTAATCGTGATGGTCTAGATGATGATGCTGTTGATCGTGATGGTCTAGATGACAATGTTGTTGCTCGTGATGGTCTAGATGATGATGCTGCTGATCGTGATGGTCTAGATGATGATGCTGTTAATCGTGATGGTCTAGATGACGATGTTGTTGATCGTGAGGATACAGATGATGATGTTGATCGGTAGATCCAGACGATGAGGCTGTTGATCGAGATATCTAGATGATGATGTTGATCAGTTGATCCAAACGATGAGGCTATTGATCGAGTGATCCAGATGATGATGTTACTGTAGTTGTTTGAGTGTCGCAGAAGATGAAGACTCAGTACTGAAGATGTTGATGTTCCAGTATTGAAGATCTTGAAGATGTTCCAGTAGCTGTTTGAGTTACTGATGATGTATGAAGAAAGCTTCCAATGATTTATAGATGTATCATGTATCATGTAGTTGATGACTCCTTGCTCGTGCAGATGTTGTTATAATATCCTTCTCGTTAAGGGGGAGTGTTGAGATATTGTAACTTCTAAGAATATTATATTTGTACTTTATTATTCCGGAGATGTTTCATTCCTCCATGAAGACCTTATTGTATATCCGGAGATGTTTTATTCCTCCGTGGAGAATGTGGTAACTTGGGTTATTAGACTTCCCTAGTGGGGGTCATCCCTGTATGAGTCATGTGGTTTAAAGGGTTGTTAGACCACCCTAGTGGGGTCAACCCTGTCACATTATGTAAAGTGGTTAAGTTGGGGCTGACCTAGTTAATGTAAAAGACAAGTCGGAGTAGTGTATAAATAGAGGAGTTGTGTTCCTCATTTATCACACTCACACATTATTCACTCACTCATGAATGGTGCATAGGTGAGAGAGAGAGATCTTCTGTGGAGAAGAAGGAGCTCATGTTTGGGTTATACATCTATGTATTGTTGATCATCTATATTGAGGAAGATTTGCTAGGTTTTCTACGCCATGAGAGTTTCCCAGGATAAATCTGTGTCTCTTGTGTTTATGTTGTGCTTGCTGTTCTTTTAGTGATCCCGTATATGCTATTGTTGTGAAATGGAATGTAATACTGATATTCTATGTCTTAGCATATTGAATTTTAACACTTTTTTTATAGTGCAAAGTCTGAATGGTGAAATATTTGTAGAGCTTGGGGGAAAGAACCTCCTAATTTTCCCATGCTGCAGAAGTACCAGAGCTCTATGCATGCACCATTCTATGAGTTCTGAAAGTCTGTTGGCCATGATGTGAATAACTATCACGCTCTGCAACTAATTAAATATAATATTGTTGATGCTTATTGGGTGCAAGTTATAGAAGAAAACAGACAACCTGAACTAGGAGGACAGTAGGGAGCAGTGTACAGTGGATTTCAAGTTCAAGGAAAAGGCTATGGTGGTGTAAGGTAGGTAATTTGCTTCAATTGTGGAGAACCAAGAATCATGGAGAGATACTTTACTAAACCATAGTATTTGTGCACATATTTCCATAGCATGGAACATGCAACAAAGGAATTCTTGAACCTGGTAAAAAAATGGGAAGAGAAGAAAGGTTGTTGTAATCTTGTCACCATGGAACCAAGGAAGGATAATAATGGGAAGGATATGGAACACATAAACATAGATACCAAAATAGGTGCTCAGACAAGTGGGGACCTTATTGGACACTATATCACAGGAGTATTGATGGATCAGGAAGTTAGAAAAGTATGTTGCACAACCTCCGTCGAAGTTTCAAGCAAGGGACCAATTACAGATCCTATGTGAGGTGCAAAGAGATGTTTAAGAAGTTGTGCAACGACAAGATGAAATACGTTGCTTGCACAAGGAAGAAGAAACCCCTAGAATAATATGGTGAGAAGAATAACTACTGCACAACATGCACAAAGAGGAGATAAACAAGACCGTGCAACACAACCCAACACGGCATAAAAAAGAGCATCCTGGAGAATTATACAAAATTCACTAGGAAGATCCAGTAAGTACTTTCCTGCAAAGTTGTGTACATATATTAAATGATCATCTTATTGTAAATAAAATAACTACTATGCTTGCCAATTTGTTAATATTTGATGAATTCGAAGAACCTATTTATGTACCACTTCTTGAAAGGAATGCTTGCAAAGTGGGTAAGAGAAGAAGAACCGAGAAGGATTTCATGTTGTCACTTGAATTGGGGGGATTTCATATGACATATGTTATGATTGATTTGGGGGCATATGTGAACATTCTTCCTAAGGAAACTTAGGAGTTTATGGGAAAGCCAAAGTTGGTGTGGTCTCTGTTGGTCACCCTATATGTCAGTTAATTAAAGCTAACACACAGAATGGTCAATATAAATTGTCAAACCTAGGAAGGCCTTTTATTTCAAAGGCAATGAGCACAATCTATGCATAAACAGATCAAGCAGTTGATTTGCTGAATGTAAATGATAATCCTACTGATGTGTCCAGCCAACTCATTCCTTAAGAACACTAATCTAATTCATACATCTAAGAATCCAAATAAAGCAACTTCCCTACAGAAATCAACCCAGCAAGTTAATGATCTAATGATGAAATGAAACTAGATTACTTTTGCAAGAATTCAAATCCTATAATTATCAAATTACAGCATTCAATCTTTACCAAAATGATCTATCCAGTAGCTACTGTAATTCTGCCATTAATTGTCTAATCTATAAATGCAATTGAAGATACAACAACAACCAGAATTAAAACACAAGCTTGAACTCTAACTGATAATTACTAGAAATCCTAGAAAGCATAAACAACTAGAAGATAATTGCAATTGAACTTGGCTGTCACAGCTGATTAAAACACACATGCAATTAGGTAAATTATCCTACACAGTCGACTGTCACACCACTCTGTTATAGCTATTCAAGATGCAATTATAAACTACCAGAAAGGAAAGCTAATCTCTGTTATAGCTACCAATAATGTCTGCAATCATTCCACACCACACAATAGAAGTAAAACTAAACTACTCTACCTACTTAAACCGGCTATCTCTGTGAGAAGGCGGGCCTTGGCCTTCTAACAGAGATGCCGAGAGTCATGGCAAATTAAGACACAGAAATGAAGAACTCTGCTCTCATATTATTGATGGAAAATCGTGAGTCTCAGTGCTCTGTTATAGCTTACACAAGTAATGATTGTCCAACCCCATCCTACGAGAGCCTTCTGGAATTTATACAAAGGAAATATAGTTCCAGATCCACTAAAATCGCACAGCAATGAAGATCTATGATCTTCATGCTGTGGAGTTACAGCTAACTGATACAACGTATTAAATAGGGTTGTTAATTCTGAAAGATGTTGTTGCTTTAATAGTTAATGAATCAACGGACTCAATAGCTGGAACGCCACCTGTCTATCGCAGCTAGGCTTTGCTTCAATGGAATCTATTACAATGGGGATCTGATACAGCTTGCATGGAGGATGCGTTGTCCCTTGGAGTAGGAGGAGCCGGTGCTTGAAGAGTAACATCTAGCGTTGCTGGGATGATACACCTACGCTTTAGATTTGAACTAAATAAACTCACAAGTGTTAGCATAAACCAAAGGTCAGGATCCGAATCTTCACAATCTTAGGCATAAAAATAAATAAGGCAATAACAAATTATACATGTCAATATCATTGATTGATCTGGAAAATACATGGATATATCTCATGAAAGTAGGATGGAATCAGGGCAAAATGATGTAATAAAGGTGGCCAAAAAGGGGCATTTCCTGGACCCAACATCTCCCCACAACTATCCAATTGCATGTCCTCATGCAACAACCTCCATTAATCTGAATCTGAGTCTGAGTGAAATCTGTGGAGATTTGTAAGACTGTAAGCAAGTTCTGGTGCCTCCCCTCGAGGAACAAACCCATAGCAGGATACCCAATGCCCCCACCACAGCTCTTCTTATTCTAATGTTAGAGCATAGCTGGTTCTATAAGAATTGATTATAGGCAACCAAATGAGAGGGAATTTGAATCTCAAACCAAGCCACCAAGACCCACACCTTTCCATGCACCGCACATACCTAGGAATCCTTGTCAAAGCTTGCCTAAAATTTTCAAAGTCATATGGATCCATTTCCTTAAGAGATGAGGAAGAGTACAACCATTTGTATTCACTCCCCTATAGGGCATCCTACTGCATATTGAGAATCATTGGGACACATGTGGTAAGGAGTCTATCTTGCAGTCTCTCAAAATATCGAGCAATTGAGGGAACCCTGAGAGTTTTAGCATGATTTTCCATAAATGCTGATGGATTCTGAGGTTCCCCCCTAATCCAAAGAGTAGAATTATCCTCATTCCTAAGGCTGGTTTGGAAAGCATCTCTCCATCTCACATGGTTAATGACAAAGGAGGAAAACGCTCTCAACTGAATATCCCCTAGAATAGGTAAAGGATTAGATGGAAAGTTAATGTAGCAAGCCCTGTCATGTAAATATAATTCACATAACAAATGCTGGTCCTCAAAGTCACTCTTCAGGAAAGTCTCCAAAAACTGAGTGGCTGTTTCCAAATAAAATGAGCTCCCATCCTTGAGAGCTCTTATTTGGAATAAGGTTGTCTACTCATGGAGAAAAATAGGGTAAGAAGGGGATGGAGCCTTGTAACTTAACAATTCTATGGAAAGAGTGTACATATTGTCTTTTTCTTGTTGCAGGAACTTAAGTTTCTTCAATCCTTCCAATTTCTCTTGAAGTTTCTCCCACCGAAGTTTCTGGAAGAATAACTCCACAGCCCACTTTTCTCTTAGTCCCTTAATGACATTCCTATGCTCCTGAAGAGAGATCATACATGTTCTGAACTGTTCGATCCACTTGAGCCATTTATCCAATTCGAGATTTAACCAGGAAACCTTTTTCTCCAGTCGTTGAATTCTTTTGTCTGCTACCTCCTCTTCATCATCAGAATCAACGTGAATGACTTCCTTATCTTGCTTTGGTATTGTGATAGTTTCATCCTCTAGTGGGGTTGCAGTGGTCTATGCATGTATTGCAGTCTCAACCATGGGTTTTAGGGATGCTGGTTCTTGTGTAACAACATTCTCTATTTTCATATTCTCCTCAGCTTCCTCAGTTTGTGTTACAGTCTCAGTCAATATTCTTAGGACTACTTGTTCTTGTGTAGCAGCATCCTCCTTTTCTATTCCAATCTCAGCCATCTCAGTTTGTGTTGCCACTGTAGCAAATGATTTTAGAAACATTGGTTCTTGTGTAACAGTGTTTTCCTCCTGGTCCTTGATATCAACTGTTGCTATCTGAGTTGCATCTTTACTAAACATTTTCAAGGGTACTAGTTCTTGTGTAGCAATCCCCTGTTCCTTAGTTTATTTGAGCTGTTGAGATTGTGTCTGGTTTATATCAAGTTTTTCTGACTGATGAGACTGATCCTGAAGAAGCTCGGTAGCCTCTGATAATTGGGACTGAAGAAGTTTAGTATCCCCTAATGGTTGGGACTGAAGAAGTTCAATACTTCCTGATGGTTGGGACTGTACTGTTTCATCTCATAAACTCACAACAGGGATCTGTTCAATTCCTGGCTCATTTTCCCCCATCCATTCAATTTCTGGCACTCCTTCTTCAATCTCCTCTATCTGTACATGCTTCTTTGATACATCCCCCAACACAACAACCCTGTGTCCTGGTGCAGCAAATATGTCTCCACACTCAGGAGAAACAGTCTCTCCATACTTCTCATTTTCAAATGCAAAAGATGACTTTTCAAATAAATTTGCAGTATTTGCTAATGTATCCAAATTCTTTTCTGCCTACTTTCCAACTAATCCCTTCCATCCTTCCAACCCATTTCGCAATATTTGCACCTCTTCTTTTAATAGTTCATTTTCAAACAGGAGAGTTTCAATCTGGGGTTCTTCTCTGGGAGGTTCTTGCATAACGGTAGATGACTTAGGGTTCAAAATGGGAATCTCTAAATCTATTCCCATCATAGGTATTTCCTCCACCCAAGATGGTTCCCTATTCTCTCTGACTGCTCCCGCTGTCTCTGTTACTTCTGCTACTTCTGCTGTCTCTGCTAGGGGTGATTAAATATTACCCCCAGTTGCATCCATTGTCTCCACTTCTTCTGTTGTTCTTGCTATCACAGCTGCTTCTTTTGCTGCTGCTGATAGAGTCCTTCTTCTCACCATTCCCACTGGGTGTTCCTCCATGCCTACTGCTATTGGTGATTTAAC
The DNA here is from genome assembly GCA_027924585.1 of Larix kaempferi. NCBI lineage: Eukaryota > Viridiplantae > Streptophyta > Pinopsida > Pinales > Pinaceae > Larix > Larix kaempferi. The sequence goes on from BSBM01000738.1 coordinate 2,047,404, forward strand.
AGTTCTAATTTTCCTTTTCTTTGTTGCAGTAGGTGTCTGGCTCCTGTTTCCTGATCTTACTCCTCGTTTCTTTGACACAGGGGTCCCTACCTTAGTCTTTTCTTCTTCAATAATAGTACCCCTTATTTCTGAAGAGGATTCAACTTCCAAAACTTCCACAGTGCCTTCTTCTACTATCCCTATCCGATATCCTTCCTTCTGAATCCTTGCTTCTGCAACTGCAGCTTCTACTGTCGCAGCTCCAATAGCTGCTCCAATTTCAGCTTCCTTTATTTGAGTAACTTTTTCTGCAGTTACAGTTTCCATCACAGTTTATTCAGCTACAGGGTTTTCTGTTATTGTCGCTTCTCCCTTGTTTACTTCCTCTTTGTCATTGGCCTGGTTTCTTGTTGTTCCAGCCTCCCCCCCAATTGGGTTTGAGGAACGCCGGTCCTCACTACCTTCACCAACACCCTCCATTTCCAACATATGTTGTATAATTGGCGCATATCCAGCCAAAAATTGTTCCCAAGTTAAATTATGGTTTACAATGGCTCTTAAAACCAGTAATTTAATTAGGCCATGATTGGTAAGAGAGGAAACTGGGTGTTGGGTAGTTTTTGCATAACTAGCCATGGTTTGTAGGGCTTTGAGCAAATAGAATGGTATATTCACCAAATTACCATGGCATAAATTAGAAAGTAGGGGGAGTTCAGAGAACGAAACAATTTGGTACCTACCTCCATAGGCGATGTATCTTTTCACAAAGATTGCCACTTGATTCCAAGGTGGTGGTAAAGATGCCAATTCCATCCCATGATGCTTCGGAGGAACATGCTCCCCAACTGCTAAGAATTATCTAATAGCATTTGCATTATGCACCTTCCGTCCAAATAATTTCTTCCTAACCTGGGGTAAACTAGTAACCTCTGATATAATATCTTCTGTAACATCCACACGCAGCCCTCTAACCTCAGAGTAAGTATTAGTCAAGTTAAGTGCAAACTGCAATGCGGTTTCTGTATGGAAACCGTTCAATCGTTCAAAATATTCCATCCAACCTGCTGCTGTAAAAATATTAAGGACTTCTGCATTAGCACGCACAGCTTCTGTGTCTACTGGCTCATGTCGGACCAAGTTACCCATCTTAATTTCTTCTCAAAACTCGGAACCAATACAACAGTCACCAGTCTTGACGTAGGAGATGCAGCATACGAACATGCAAGCGATAGTTGGAGTTCGAAAATAGGGTATTTTGGGAAAGTTGGCGTAGGCATAAAATTCCTATAAGATAAGATGGTTATGGAAAATTGGCATATTTGGAGTGTTTTGGTACTGTTCGGGTGTGGTGTCAGGGAATAAATACAGACGTGGTTCTGACATACCCTCCAGTAATTAAACATTATAGGTTCCTTCAATCAAGGGTTTAAGACAACATATAATTATTATTATCGTATTTAATTCCTTGCCAAATCATGTAAAAGTTCCGAACCGTACCTTTCATTTATGTGTTCAACCACGAAGTAATTATTATGGTGCGCCAACTATTATAGCCCTCCTTCTGTTAAGATTTAATATGCTAAGACATAAAATAGCAGCATTACATTCCATTTCACAATAATAGCATATACAGGATCACTGAAGAAACAACAAGCATAGCATAAACACAAGAGACACAGACTTATCCTGGGAAACCCTCATGGGGTAGAAAACCCAGTAAAGCTTCCTCAATATAGATGACCAGCAATATACAAAGATGCAAACCAAAGATATGATCTCCTCCTCTATCATAGCAGACCTCTCCTCCACAAGTGCGCCTCTCTCTCAAGTGAGTGTGTGTATCAAATGAGGAACACAACTCCTCTATTTATACACTACTCTTACATATCTTTTACACAAGTACACGTAGGCTCGTATTTAACCAATGGGTTAAATACCCCACTACAACTGACTGGGCCGACCCCTCTAGGGTGGTCTAATAACCTTTTGACCCTCATAACACATACAGGGCCGCCCCCACTAGGGAAGTCTAATAACCCGAGTTACCACATTCCGACGGAGGAATAAACATCTCCGGATATACAATAAGATCTTCACGGAGGAATGAAACATCTCCAGAATAATAAAGTACAAATATAATATTCTTTGAAGTTACAATATCTCAACACCTTGATTATCATCTCCATTTTTAAAACAAGCGTAAACGCACATGTGCTGAAGTGATGTGGCCACGCCATGCGAATTGATAGGTACCACGATATCCAAATGATTTTCTTCATGAAGGACTGTGATTGGACTGATGAAACAGGTGACTAAGACTGACGCCCGATCAAACTATTATTGGTAGCACCGATCGGAGAGTAGACAAACTGGAGGAGTATCAGCTGCGAAATTTAGTAGAATAAGCGAAAATGGTGGAGTCACAGCTGTACGGAAGGAACGAGGATGAAGTGGAAAAGAACGGAATCGCGGCTACTAGATTTAGTAGAATCGATCAAGGATAGCGGAGTCACAGATGCCATGTTTAGCGGAATGGAAAAAGGTAGTGGAGTCTCAGCTATTGAGAAGGAGTAAAAAATAAATCGGAAATAGCGGAGTAGCAGCTGTCAACTTAGAAAGATAGCAGAAATAGCGGAGTTGCAGCTGTGGAATTTGGTTGAATGAGAAAAAGTGGCGGAGTCACAGCTACGAAATTTGGTAGAATGGAAAATGTAGCGGAGTCGCAGCTATGAAATTTGAAAGGTAAACAGAGATAGCGGAGTCACAACTCCAAAATTTGGCAGAATGGGAAAATGTGGTGGAGTCACAGCTATGAAATTTGGCAGAATGGGCAAATGTGGCAGAGTCGCAGCTACGAAATTTGGCAGATAAGCAGAAATAACGGAGTCGTAGCTGCGGAATTTGGCAGAGTGGGAAAATATGGCAGAGTTGCAGCTGTGTCAGACTGTAGTAGAAGCAAATTTTATCTGTGAAAGACCACGAATTATCCATCTTCTTCAAAGAGATTTATTAGATCAAGAACAAATATGGGGTGTCTACAGTCATCTGGCTCAGTCAAGGCTGTTGCTCCTCCAGTAAGTTCCTGCACACAGTACTTCAAAACAAACCGATCAAGTGCAAGAAAAATTAAAAATAGATCAAATACAGAATGAAAGAGAAACCAATTATTTATGTACAAAAATATGTGTGGAAATTGTAACTTTTAAGAATTCACAGGGTTTAAAAACCCCTGCCCTGACGTTAACTAATTCCTTGGATCAGCTGCAACTTGTGAAATAAAAGCCTCCCTTGAGATCGGCCTATGATACAGTCACAGCCGATGATCATTTGCAAATAATGGTACTTTGTTCTCATCAATGGTGATCAACCAGACTATTCCATTATCAAATACCCGACCTATCTGATAGGGTCCCAACCAACGGGTGCAATTTTCCTTTAAAGTCCCTCTTAAATCGTGAATCATACAACAGGGCCCAGTATCCTTCCTGGAAGAATATTTTCTTTATAAATTTGTCATTCCATCTAGAGCGTTGTTGTTGGATTAAAGCTGTATGATGCACTGCAGCTGTGGGCTTCTCATCCAATTCATTGAGTTGATTCAGTCGATTCCTCTGTGCCTCTGATAAATCCAGATTTGCTTCAACAACTATTTTTAAAGTTCTGATTTCAAATTCAATTGGAAAAAAAACATTCTTGCCATACACTAGCTCATATGGGGAAAAACTAGTGGTTTTACACCAAGTGGTACGATAGGCCCACAGTGCCTCTAGAAGTCTTTTAGCCCAATCTTTACGATGGCTCTTCACTATTTTTGTCAGAATAGCCACAATAACCTTGTTCGTGCTCTCCACCTACCCATTGGCCTGTGGATGATATGGTGAGGTTATTCTGTGCTGAATATGAAATTTCTGCAATAGTGCTTCCAGCTTGTGAGATACAAATTGTGGTCCACCATCTGTAATGATCTCCTTAGGTACTTCAAACTGAGTAAAAATCTCTTCATACAGGAAATCAATCATAGCTTGATCATTGGCCTTGACCAAGGCTACAACTTCTACCCATTTAGTCATGTAGTTTGTGCAAACCAAGATGTGAACTTTCTGCTTTGAGGGAGGGTTGATAGGACCTACAAAATCTAGAGCCCACCTATCAAACGGTTCAACCACAAGCTGTGGCTGTAAAGGCATCTCATCTAATCTATTGGGTTGGCCCATCCTTTGGCAGCTATCACATGCCTGAACATACTTCTTCGCATCCCTGAACAATGTAGGCCAGAAATAGCCCATTCTCAAAACTTTATGACCTGGCCTCTTGTCAGCAAAATGTCCCCCACAGGGTTCATCGTGGAAATATTTAAGAATGCTGAAGATCTCATCTTCTCTAACACATCTTCTGATTTCTAAATCAAGGCCGGTGTAGAAAAGATGGCCATCAATCCAGCAGTACCTAGCACTCTGTTGTATGATCTTTCGTTTCTCTCTTTTTGACAGATGTGCTGGGAGCTTAACTACAGCCAACAAGTTAGCAATATCTGCATACCATGGGGAATGAGCTGATACTACAAACAAATGTTCATCAAGGAAGGAATCTTCGACTGGTAAATTGTCATCACTGTTAGTAAGTCGAGATAAAAAATCTGCAACAACATTTTCCTTTCCTAGTCTATCAATAATCGTAATATCAAATTCCTGTAACAGTAACAACCATCTAGTAACTCTAGCATTCGTGATTGGTTTATTCATTAAATACTTGATAGCAGAATGATCAGTGTGCACAAAAGTAGATTATCTAGTAATATAATGTCTAAATTTGTTCATGGCATAAACAATGGCAAGAAATTCTTTTTCTGTGACAGTATAATTCAGTTCAACAGGAGAGAGATTTTTACTAATGTAGTAAATGGCATAAGGAGCATTACCTTCCTGCTATCCCTAAACTGCTCCAATGGCAGTGTTTGAGGCATCTGAAGAAATATGAAAAGGAAGAGCCCAATTGGGTCCTCTTAAGATGGGTGCTGTAGACAACCTTTTCTTTAGCTCAGTAAATGTTGTTTGACATGCATCATTCCAGACAAACTGTGCATCCTTCATCAACAGAGTGAACAAAGTAGAAGCTAGTTTGGAAAAAATTTCTATGAACCTTTTGTAATAGCCAGCATGCCCCAAGATGTTATGTATAGCCTTTTGTGTTCCAGGAGTCGGTATATTTTCAATTACCTTGATCTTGGATGGGTATACCTAGATACCATCAGAAGAGATGAAGTGTCCCAGCACTATGCCTTCACTCATCATCATGTGGCACTTTTTAATGCTCAAAGAGAGCTGGCTTTGTTCACAACATTTAGGACCTTTTCTAAGTTCTTCAGTGCTTCTTCATAACTATCACCATATGGAGTAAAGTCATCCATAAAAATTTCCATGCAATCATTCACCATTTCTAAAAAGATTCCAATCACTGCTCTCTAAAATGTAATTGGTGCATTGTACAACCCAAAAGGAAGTACTCGGTATGCAAAAGTACCCCAAGGACAGGTGAAAGTGGTTTTGACTTGATCTTCTGGAGCAATCTGAATCTGGTTATAGCCACTAAAGCCATCTAGAAAAGAGAAATACTTCTTCCTAGACAAGGTATCAAGGACCTGATCAATGAAAGGTAAGGGGAAATGATCCTTCTACGTTGCCTTGTTCAATTCTCTGTAATCCACGCAGACCCTCCATTTCCCATTCTTCTTTGGCGCGATCACAAGGGGAGAAACCCATTCACTGTCTGAAATTGGATATATAACTCCAGCTTCCAACAGTTTCTGGATTTCCTCTTTCACTGTGTCTCTCAGGTTCGGGTTCATCCTTCATTGGGGTTGGCATACATGCCTGGAGTCGCTCTTAATATAGATGTGATGAGTGCATAGATGAGAAGGAATTCCTTTCATGTCTGTGTACTCCCAAGCAAAAGCTACCCTATGCTATTTCAGCAGAGTGACTTGCTGTTCCAGCTCGCTAGGTGCTAGATTAGGATTGATATTCAATGTTTTTCCTGGCTCAATTTCCACTGGAACACTCTTCGAATTCTTAAGTACTGGAATTACATTATCATCACCGATAAGATTTTCTTCTGTAAGATTTTCTTGTTTTGTTGTAGTTAAAGTACTGTCCAATATCTGATAGACATTCTTATTGACTAACATGGGCTCACTGATGAAACTATTAATGGAATCATCCTCTGTTTCATCTTTAAATGTCAAGGCTCTCCCTATGGTTAATAGTGGCTGCACACCCTCTTCCTCCTCCAAATATGCCCACAATGGAGTTTCAGCTTCTGTGCTTGGTCGAGCTGGAGGGTACAAGGTTAGATTTTTTTATCTCAGTTCCATCTGAAATAGTCATAGAACCTAACCGGCAGCTGATACAGGCATCAACTGTGGCCAACCACGGTCTTCCCAGGATCAGTGGGTGTCCCCCCAACTGAGATTTTCGCTATAATACCAAAAAATCCGCAGGGTATTCCCACGAGTCAACTGAAATTACGAGGTCATCTAGGATTCCTTCCAGTTTGATCGTTGATCTATCAGCAAGTTCCTAAACAGTAGGGGTTGGCCGAAGATTAGTGAGTCCCAATTTCTTCACAGTCTCTATGGTCATAACGTTAATAGCTACGCCCAAATCCACCAAGACATTTGGAATTTGTGTGTTCCCTATGTACATTGTAACAGTCGGGTTCCTAAGGTCATCGTACTTTTCTATAGGGGCCTTTCCCGTTATCAATTCTGAAAGCTTTCCCAGCACATGGACAGTGGGAGGATCCCTGGGCCTTCTTCCTGGTTTCTTAACACACAAATCTTTAACTGTCTTAGCATAAATGGGCACATCATGGAGGGCCTGTAATAGTGGAATTTTAACATACAAAATTTTCAACTCTCCCACGAGATCAAATCGGGGTTGTTCCACTGTTTTCTATAGCTGCAATCGTTCAGGGTACAGTGGTTCTCTATTCGACTATGTAGGCTGTGGAAGATCGTGTGTTGCTTCCTAAGTTTCAGCTGCTACTTCAGTAGGAGTATCAGTATCCTCAATAATGGGGTTTGTTGAATAGTGATGATTTACTCCAGTTCCAATCATCGAGGATGACATATCCTTTGTGATAATAGGCTCCACTACCCTCCCTGGTCGTAATTGTATATAATGGCAGGGAATCTGAGTAATGGAATACGCAGGCATGTTGGCAGTCTCAAATTGATGGATTGTTTTATTATTTGGGTTCGGGTTAGGTTGTGCAGGTAGCTGTGGTCGAAGTGGTGCATTCATAGGTGCGACATTATTCTGGAAAGGGAGCTATGGTTGCTGATACTGCTGATGCTGATACTATTGATGAGGGTACTGTTGATACTGAGTCTAGTTATGGGGAAAGTTATTTCCTTGGTAAGAGTTTCTCCAGTTGGAATTCCAAGGATTTTGGTTTGACTGTTGTGGCCATGGTGTCCATGAATAAGGATTTTGCATTGGGTTCTGAGATGGAGGCCACTGGCTGTTGGAATAATGTGAAGAGAATTGTGTATTCATATCATGCATGTTGTTCATTCCATTCATATTATGCAGGAAAAATGTTGGATCTGGATTCATACCTTGGTTTCTAGGCTGCCATGGTTTCTTCTGTGCCAAAAAGTATGTTGGCTCTACATCTGGAATAGATGTCTGCAGGACTGCTTTAACCTTAGGTAATGAAGGACATTCCTTAGTATCATGCTCAAGTTCACATATCCTACATACCTCGACTTTGTCCAACCGGCACTCCTTCAGTGGATGCTTCTTTCTACATTTAGGACAGAATACCCCAAGTGTAAGATCTTCTACTACTTGTTTCTGTTTTTCCCTCATGGCATCTAGCTCTGAGGAAATGGAGCTCATCACGTCTGTTTTAAAGTTCTCCAATAGGTTTCCTATTTCTGCTCGAGTGGCACCTCCACTAGTTGACTTCTAAGTCCTAGTAAAGACATCCTGGTCTCAGTCTTTGTCTCATTTGTTGGTTCTGGAAGATCCCCTGGAGTACCTTCGACATAATCCAATAATCTTTTCAAAAGGTTCCTTCGAGATATCCCCTTTCCCCAGCAGATTCAACATATCAAGGCAATCTTCCCTAATCCCTCTTAGTAAGATGATCTTGAGTACATCCTTGCCAATCTCAGCATGACCAGATCTTGGCAAATCGTACAGCAATCTCTCCATAAAGTCCTCCAAACTCTCTTCATCCTTCTGAACCATTTTAAACAACTCTTCCTTTCTATCTCTAGTTCTGCAATATTTTTGATATTTAGAAAGGAAGGTGTTCTTCATTTGGTCCCAAGTGGTAATGGTCTCACGACCCAAACTCATGAACCAGCGCAGAGCATTTCCTTTCAAGGTGGATGGGAATAGCTTCAGCTTCTAAGCACTAGAGGTGTAATCATAGCTACGACAGAGGATATCAAACTTGAAAAGAAACTCATAAGGATCCTTAGAGGACTTACCATGAAAATTAGGGAGCACTGATGGTGAGATATTCTTCATAGGAGCTGCTCTAGGTGTCTGAAGGATAGGAAATTCTAATGTAGCCATAGCATTACCAGGATGATTATTTTCTCCTTCTTCCTCCCGATGATCCTCATGTTCATTCTCACCCCCCTGTTCTCTACTCACCATGGATCTTGTCCAAAATTCAACAGTCTTCTTTATGCGTTCTTCCTGTGCTTTAGCTTCTTCTTCTTTTCTCCTCTCTTCTCTTTGCCTTCTTTCTTCCTCTACTACTCTACGAGTCTCCAACCACACCTCTTTAGTAACTCTGGTTCCATCAATGTGATAAATATCCTCTCTATCTGGTGCACCTACAGTACTTCTCTTATCTTCAAGAGGTTTACTTTCTGCAACAGGAGTTGAGGGTCCCGTTGTATTCTCCACTATGGATGCTGAATGTTCAAGATTGGGAGGAACATAATTTCCCCTGCCTGTAGAGTTCCGCGATGGTCTAGTGGAAGAATCAGCTCTAGCAATTATCTCATCAATATATGTGTGTCTTCCCTGACCTGCATTACGACCTCGACCTCTTCCACCTGCAATGTTAGTATTCAAAGGGGGTTCCTGATTTGTTTTTCTTGTATTCATGCATGCTGTAAAAAATTGAACTAAAATCAAATCAAATGAAACCAACTACTAACTCTGTCTATCTATTACCATCCCCAGCAACGGCGCCAAAATTTTGGTCACCCTATATGTCAGTTAATTAAATCTAACACACAGAATAGTCAATATAAATTGTCAAACCTAGGAAGGTATTTTATTTCAAGGGAAATAAGCACAATCTATGCATAAACAGATCAAGCAGTTGATTTGCTGAATGTAAATGATGATCCTACCGATGTGTCAAGCCAAATCATTCCTTCAGAACACTAATCTAATTCATACATCTAAGAATCCAAATAAAGAAACTTCCCTACAGAAATCAACCCAACAAGTTAATGATCTAATGATGAAATGAAACTAGATTACTTTTGCAAGAAGTTAAATCCTATAATTATCAAATTACAGCATTCAATCTTTACCAAAATGATCTATCCAGTAGCTACTGTAATTCTGCCATTAATTGTCTAATCTATAAATGCAATTGAAGATACAACAACAACCAGAATTAAAACACAAGCTTGAACTCTAACTGATAATTACTGGAAATATTAGAAAGCATAAACAACTAGAGGATAATTGGAATTGAGCTTGGCTGTCACAGCTGATTAAAACACACATGCAATTAGGTAAATTATCCTACACATTCGATTGTCACACCACTATGTTATAGCTATTCAAGATGCAATTATAAACTACCAGAAAGGAAAGCTAATCTCTGTTACAGCTACCAATAATGTCTGCAATCATTCCACACCACACAACAGAAGTAAAACTAAACTACTCTACCTACTTAAACCGGCTATCTCTGTGAGAAGGCGGGCCCTGGCCTTCTAATAGAGATGCCGAGAGTCACATCAAATTAAGACACAAAAATGAAGAACTCTGCTCTCATATTATTGATGGAAAATCGTGAGTCTCAGTGCTCTGTTACAGCTTACACAAGTAATGATTGTCCAACCCCAGGCTACGAGAACCTTCTAGAATTTATACAAAGGAAATACAGTTTCAAATCCACTAAAATCGCGCAGCAATGAAGATCTATGAGCTTCATGCTGCGAAGTTACAGCTAACTGATACAATGTATTAAACAGGGTTGTTAATTCTGAAAGATGTTGTTGCTTTGATAGTTAATGAATCAATGGACTCAACAGCTGGAACGCCACTTGTCTATCGCAGCTAGGCTTTGCTTCAATGGAATCTGTTACAGTGGGGATCTGATACAGCTTGTGTGGAGGATACGTTGTCCCTTGGAGTAGGAGGAGCTGGTGCTTGAAGAGTAACAGCTGGTGTTGCTGGGCTGATACACCTACACTCTAGATTTGAACTAAATAAACTCACAAGTGTTAGCATAAACCAAAGGTCAGGATTCAAATCTTCACAATCTTAGGCATAGAAATAAATAAGGCAATAACAAATTATACCTGTCAATATCATTAATTGATCTAGGAAAGACATGGATATAGCTCATGAAAGTAGGATGGAATCAGGGAAAAATGATGTAATAAAGGTGGCCAAAAAGGGGCATTTCCTGGACCCAACAGTCTCCCATCCAAATCTCATTAGAATATCGGTATAAAGTGTTTCCCATTGGTACGTTGACCTATGTGGAAGTAAATATTGGTTGAGTAAAAACAATGGTGGAGTTTGAAGTAATTAAAATACTAGAGGATACTGAACCCTATCTTGCATTGTTAGGGATAGATTGGGTATTTGATAAAAAAGAAATTATGAACCTAAATCAAGGATGCATGTCCTTTGAATCCGAGGAACTGTGCACGGTAACTTTGTTGGATGCTATAGAAGGAGAAAGGTACATAGAGTTGGTTCAAGATGACATTGGTGATGGGGAGATAGAAAAAATTTACAATGTGATTACTAGAAAGGAGGATTATATAAACCCTCATCAGATGGAGAGATTAGTTTGCACAGTGTCAAGTCGTTCAACACATATTCACAAGAGGCAATGGACCGATGGCAGAACTAATTGTACGATGTTTCCACAAGGAGATGTGCACGCATTACAAAGTCAGTTTGCTGGATTGGATCAAATTTTCATGATCCACCTATGTTCGATGGAATAGAAAAAGAAGATGCTTTCCTAGAACAAATGCAATCCTGAGCTCCATAGGAACGATGAGTACAAGAAATGGGTGTTGTCACCCAAGGAATGCCTACGAGATGGTGGAAACACAAAAGGAAGAATTGAACATGTAATACCCCTCGTTAAGACCCATGAAATGACTCTCCTAAGTACAATGTGACTATTATTATGTAATGCCTAAAAGGTGAGACAATTGTACATTTCAACATTATAATGATAAAAATTATAACTGGCTTTGGCTAAGGAAGAATGCTGAAATATTGGGGACTCATGTATTCACCAAAGTCAGCAAGGGGGTTAAAATTCCTTAGGTGGGGGAACCTTTTCTATGACCCTTTTATAATCCTAAGTCCCTAAAAATACCCAAATTTTGGGCTAAGTCATAATTCCATATAAATGACTTAATACTTAGGTTTAAATATTAATTAAATGAAGTGATTATGTGTTTTAATTAAATGGTTGGGAGATCCTGCGTGTTTTTCAGTTTGCATGCAGAGAATTATGCATGCAAGGAAAGGTGGGTGCACTCCATTCTACGTTGGGTGGAGTGTGTGGGGAAGAAACTTGATCCCTGGAAGAGGAATTACCATACCTGGGTGTGTCTGAGAGAATAGGGAAGGAAACTTTCCTTAGTAGATATTCTCGTGTTATTATTTTGCAGTCTGTATTTCCTTTCCTCATGTGAATGTTATTCCTTTTATCTATTTCCATTATGTTATCTTTTCATGCTTGAATGAAATTATATTGAGTCAAAATTCATATTATTATGCTCTGGTTCACAGGATTCAAGTATTCACAAAACTTTCCTCTAAAATTGATATTGGATTCGTCTTTATTTGGTGCCCAATGTTAATGGGATGTTCATTTTTCTTATATTATCACCCGAAAGAAAGAACCTGACTGTAAAAGAATAAATATCCCTCCTTTGTGAAAAACTATATTTCTAAGACTCTATTTATCTTTAAAGATTCATGATTTTGACTCCATGTCCAATGGTGTCCTCTTGTTTCATCGATTTGCATCATTAATCTATCTTATTTAAATATTTCTGGACTTTGTATTTATTTATTGAGAGAGCCTTCTCTAGTAGGAAAGAATCCAGCTTCCCTCCTAAATATTGGTTTGAAAAGTTACCGTGGAACTATCCTTCTACAACCAGAGGAGAAATTTTGAGTGATAATATCCCCCATCAAGTATCACATGGAAGTCAACCATTTTAGGATACTCTCTCCCATGGAATGTGGAATTTCAAACAACATGGAAATGGACTAGAATCATTAGATTTGATATTTTATACCATCTCTAGAAAATAGAGAATGGATGTGTTTTCACCATTGCACAAATGTTAACACGGTCCCAAAGCTATTTATGAATGCGGTATGGAAAGTTGGAAACATGCATATGGGTTTTAGATGAATCACGAAGAACAGGTGAATTTCTTGAGAGAATATATAAGGAAAGTGGATTGCTCAAAGGGATACAGAGTTCACAACCTTGGTGATTCCTGTTGTGGAAGGTATAAGTAGCAAGTGTGAAAGAAAAATATTAGATAATAATCCGTGGTTGCTTTAACTAAATATCCAGAGTCAGCATAAAGGTTATTACAAGAGAAAACAACATTACCTTTGAAACAGTATACCTTAATGACCAATGTATTCAACACACTAAATAATGCTAGCAAAAAACAATAGTAAACAACATATGTTCTCTTAGATACCATACTTTTAGCTTGAGGTTGTAATTACTATTAGAATGCAACCAAAATTGTGGAAATGGTATGTTCTAGTACATGTTTTAGCATATTTGGATGATCAGAATTAGTAAACAACATGTGTATTGAAGAGAAGCACCATGTTTGAAGTTAGTTCCAACAATTTGGATGATCATGATTAACAGTCAACAGTATATTCTTCAAAGAACAGTATAATATTGGAAACGTTGGGTATGTATTATGATGTATTTATGATTGTGTTTCAATTGAATTACTGGTGATTTTTTTATTTTATGTTATAATTGGATTCGTATACAATAATTGTGGAAAAAGTATGCTTTATATGTGTGATATTGTAGGGGCTGGTGACATTGTTGCATCAATCTTCCCAATGAATTTACAAGGGTTAAAACAAACACAAAAATTCACAAGATTTTTAAATTAAAATATTAATATTTGACAGTCCTTTTAGCTTTTTTTTACAAGACCTTTGGTTTTGAGGTGACAGTTTAGAAGTCTATGGAATTGAATATCCAAGCTTTGATGAAGCTTTGTGGATTCTTTCATAGTTTCCTTGTTAAGATTCTTTCTAAATATTGGGGATAGGATTACATGAAACAGTAAAATCACCATACATGGATATTCTCTGATAACCACATTTGCAGGCTGCTTTTATCCCCATACAAACTCAAGGAAAAAGACCTACAAAATTAGTGCATTTTTTGTGCATAGATTAAAGTTTAGAACAATGTGAATTCTCTATTTCTCTGAAAAGTTTGTCTTTTCAGGATCTCTAGATTAATGTCTTAATTCAAATGTATTCCAATGTGAAAAATATCATATCAACAGAATAAAATGAACATTTAGCTTCCATCTGTAATGGCAAGTTCACCTCTATAATCATTCCTCTTCTTGTTGCTACTGCATTTTGGTTGGAAATTGAGAAATTATATTTTTGGTTTTACTACTTCCTTAGGTGTTGCTACATGATTAATTCATTTATGCTTCTATGTACTAACAACTGGTATAAGAGTTCCCATGTTCAATTTTAGGTTTTTAACCTTTTTGTACTTTCGATGGGTTGATTTTGATGCCCAAATTTGACTCAGAATCCCAAATAATTGTAGACAGGTCTGTTTCATGATTTTGTTTTCCCGGAATTCATGGAACTATTGTTATAAGGTGCAAAAAAGAAAATTGAAGGCTACATTCATCGACAAAGCTCCCAAGAATTGAACAAGATGGATGAGGAGTCTGAGATGCACACAAGTGGTTGGATTTAGGGTTGCATCCATAGACCAAATATTCTATTTCTTCCAAATTTTCTAGCTACTCATATATAAGGAGTTTCTTTTATATGAACTTGAATTTTTATAAGGAATTTATTTTATTCTCATTCTCATGCACATGCACATAAATGTAAATCCAAATCATTAGGCACCAAGTATTCAAAGTTTGATCATGAATAAAGTGTGTAAGTACTAGAGGTGAGTATACCAAAATGGCATGAGTGAGAAAGGTAATACATATCCAAAACAAAATGCATGAGTTCAAAAACCAATATGCTACAATAAATAATTACATATAAAAATCATCCCCTATATTGAAACTTGGGATCCTTGTCATTAATAGCACCCTTTGCCTCTTCTTCTTGGATAATACCCTCTAATTTTGATAAAAAATCCTTAATCCAAGAATTAAATTAATAGGTAAAAAAATTTCAACATGACTAATCAATAATTTTACTTAAGTGAAGGGTACATTTTTATGATTTACTATGGTCATGATAGAAGAGTTCAACAATGAATACCACCAACATTGAGAAACATAGAGGGCTTGGTGTTTTGGGAAATCTTGAAGAGTGCTAAATAGAGGTTGTGTAGAATGAGGTATTCAGTAAAACATAACTAGAAGAAAAGAAAGTGCAACAATGTTGCAGAAGATGATGAAGAAGATGGAAGCCATAGGATTGAGTTGGCGGAGAAAATTGTTAAAAGGCACATATAGCAAAGATGAGAATGATGCAGAAAATGTAGAGAGACTGGAGCGACACCAAATGGAAGATGACAAAATTTTATGTATGTGCAGATTGGAAAAAGGTGATGGTGTGAATAGAAGGCATGTAGAAACATTTTAAGCACGATGAGATTAAACTTCCCTAGAGAGTGAAAATTGTTTGTGAAATATTGAGAATCTATGCATATGATTGTTGGTAACAATTGAAGAGCAAGAGAAAATGGAGAGACAAATACAAGATCTATAATTGAGACAAAACAATCACCAAATTGAAAGGTATGTGTAAATTCTGATTATACTTTAAAAATGAAGAAAATACTAAATAAATTGAAACAAAAGAATAGATGTATAGAATAATAATTTGAAGAATTTTGTAGTTCCATGACCATGAGTACACGATAGTGATGAAAAGATCATACGTTTCTCAATGGATTGGAGATATCCATTAAAAAGAAAAGATAAGTGCAAAGAAAATGTGGTCATTAGAAGAGGCTTATCATTTCGCTTTGAGAATTGAGAAGGTGTATACAAAGAAAAGTATGAAAGCAGGCAATGCGGGGATAAAGAAAAAGAATTTCTTTTGAATGTGATTGCAAAGAGTGTTGTTTGTGAAAGTGGGATGCATGTTGAGAAAAATGATGAGGAAAGTGTGTGAAGTGAATATTATGGATTTCATGCCATAGGAGAGCATTGAATAAATATTTGCAATTAAATATGACAAGAAAAATATTGACATAAAGGAGTTTGTGCAATAAATTCAAAAATCAAAAGTTTCAAGGGAGATATGTTGAGTTGTGTGATGTTGCAACAATGAGTGTTGCTACAACAAAGGTGGTATTACAACATATAGTGGTCTTGCAAAACTCAAGTTGCAATGAGATGATGTTACCACATGTGTAATAGTGGAAGAGAAGCAGATATGAATATTTTATAACATAATGTTTTGTGTGGTGGCTTTGTTACAAGTGAAGTGGAACATCCCTAGCACTGTAGTTGTTCTGCACATTTTCTTACATTTGCTTAGTTTTGGTTCTATTTTGTAATTAAATAAAATTTGTAAATGTAATGAAATATTTGTTTTCCTTAATGAATTGTCAACCACTGGAATATGAAGGAATGTATTTGGAATGTGAACAATTAGGGTAGTTGTAAAGCCAAAATCCAAGGAGCGCAAGTATAAATATGAAGTTTGTGAATGAGAAAAGACCCTTTGAATATTGATTTCATTGGTGTAGTGTGGACAGTTGTTGATTCCAAAGTTTTTTGAATGTGATGGAGGCCCAAAATCTTGTCCAATCTATTTATTAAATAGTGTAGATTTGTTGTTATTGTATTTCACTTGTTTTCAATTGAATTGTAAGATTATGTGGTTGTATTAAGTGGTTTATTACTATGATGTATTTATGATTGTGTTTCAATCGAATTAATGGTGATTTTTTATTTGATTTTATAATTCGATTCGTCTACGATAATTGTGGAAAAAGTATGCTTTATATGTGTGATATTGCAAGGGGTGGTGACATTGT
Source organism: Larix kaempferi (assembly GCA_027924585.1). NCBI lineage: Eukaryota > Viridiplantae > Streptophyta > Pinopsida > Pinales > Pinaceae > Larix > Larix kaempferi. Next base: position 2,063,886 of record BSBM01000738.1, read on the forward strand.
TACATCAATCTTCCAAATGAATTTACAAGGGCTTGTTAAAATAAACACAAACATTCACAAGATTTTTAAATTGAAATCCCAATTGATGGGCCTTTTAGCTATTTTTTAGAAGACCTTTGGTTTTTAGGTGACTCACTTTAGAATTTTATGGAATTGAATATCCAAGCTTTGATGGAGCTTTGTGACTTCTTTCATAGTTTCCTTGTTAAGATTCTTTCTAAATATTTGGGATTGGATTATCATGAAACAGTAAAATCACCATACATGGACCTTCTCTGATAACCACATTTGTAGGCTACTTTTACCCCATACAAACTCAAGGAAAAAGGCCTATGAAATTAGTGCATTTTCTGTGCATAACTTAAAGTTTAGAACAATGCAAATTCTCTATTTCTCTAAAAACTTTGTCTTTTCAGGATCTCTCCATTAATGTTTGAATTCAAACGCATTCCAATGTGAAAAATACCATATCAACAGAAGAAATTGAATAGTTAGATGTCATCTGTAATGGCAAGTTCACCTCTATAGTCATTCCTCTTCTTGTTGCTACTGCATTTTGGTTGGTAAACTGTGAAATTATATTCTTGGTTTGATGTTTATGTTGTCTTCTCTATGGTGATGCCTCTCATAAATGCACAAGCGATTAGTTCATGTAACAATCAAGACATCATGAATATCATAAACCATGCCACAATCTAGTGTACATGCAAAAGATTCTATAAGTTATTCCTATACTCAATTTATGGATCTCTATGTCTTGTTTCTATCATTTCTCATGTTTGGAATGTGAATGCTAAGGTTTTGGGTCTACAACTTACATCTTGTTTGAAATGTGAATCGTAAGGATTTGGGTCTATCATTTACATCACATTTCCCAATAATCTACAAGAAAGACAATAAGAAGGGTCCCAACATTTTTGCAGTTATCTGGACTAGGTTGCTCATACCATGCATACATACATATCAACAAATTCTTAATAGGAAAAACGATGGAATGTTTTAGTTGAATTGTTAAACTTTTTGAAAGAAAGATATGTTTTAACGTTGATTTGTGGTTGAGGTTCACCCAAAATTCTTTGTCACTTCTCTATGAAGGTCAAATAGGGTTGGGAATTGGATTCACCACCAAGAACAATCCTTAACCATGGCCAAATGTGCCCAAAAACAACCCAGATTTTCCCCTCATGTTGATTAGGCTACTCATTGTTGTTGTTTATTGCCTCAAGACTACCTCGAAGTGCCCAGATTACGAGAATGATACTTGTTAGTGTTGATTTGAGGTCTGAATGTACCCATTTTCCCATAATTGAAACTTTTAGCGTTGTTTATGTTGAGATATTGTAACTTCAAAGAATATTATATTTGTACTTTATTATTCCGGAGATGTTTCATTCCTCCGTGAAGATCTTATTGTATATCCGGAGATGTTTATTCCTCCGTCGGAATGTGGTAACTCGGGTTATTAGACTTCCCTAGTGGGGGTCGGCCCTATATGTGTCATGTGGGTCAAAGGGTTATTAGACCACCCTAGAGGGGTCGGCCCAGTCAGTTGTAGTGGGGTATTTAACCCATTGGTTAAATACGAGCCTACGTGTACTTGTGTAAAAGATATGTCAGAGTAGTGTATAAATAGAGGAGGTGTGTTCCTCATTTGACACACACACTCACTTGAGAGAGAGGCACACTTGTGGAGGAGAGGTCTGCTCTGGTGGAGGAGGAGATCATGTCTTTGGTTTGCATCTTTGTATATTGCTGGTCATCTATATTGAGGAAGCTTTACTGGGTTTTCTACCCCATAAGGGTTTCCCAGGATAAATCTGTGTCTCTTATGTTTATGCTATGCTTGTTGTTTCTTCAGTGATCCTATATATGCTATTATTGTGAAATGGAATGTAATGCTGCTATTTTCTGTCTTAGCATATTAAATATTAACATGGTATCAGAGCTAACCTGAAGGAAGGCAAGGTATGGCACTTATGACACTTGCTTTACTTACGACAATTTGAAGGTTAGGGTTTTACATAGAAAAAAAAGTCATCGTGGAACTTTCGCTATAAATCCATTTCTGCGAAGTTTCAGGGTCTGAAAAGTTTACAGGTCGAAGATAACATCCCCAGGTACCTTGTGTCCAAAGGGAACCCTCAGATTCATTGTACTTTATGAGTTATGATCAGTACAAGTTAGGGTTTCGGCCTCTTCCAGATCTCAGTCAAAATCAGGTAACCTTGGAAAAAAGGTCATAACTTGGGCTAGGAAGCTCCAAATGAAATTTCGTAAAAAGTGACAGGTAGTACACAGCCTGTACTATCTCAGTAAACGTTTTTAGAGGCCGAAGGTGAACCAGTGACATGTGGAATGCCGTACAAGTTCGCTCTCCTGTTTTATCCCATAAACAGGTCACGTTGCGACACTTGGCATAACTCTCTCTCAGAGCGTCCAATTGAGATCAGACCTGTCAAGATAGAAAGATAACAGGGAAATATATCACAGGAAAAGTTTTCAGAGGCCGAAGTTCAAACAGTGACACATGGCATGCCGTACAAGTTCGCTCTCCTGTTTTATCCCATAAACAGGTCACGTTGAGACACTTGGCATAACTCTCTCTTAGAAAATCCAATTGAGGTCAGACCTATCAGGATGGAAAGATGACAGGTCAGGCTACTGCAGAAAACATTTTCAGACCCCGTGGAGCAAAAATTTCAGAGTTATAGCAGAAACAATCAGGTGCATATTTCTGTCAAAACAGAATTATTTTTGGAGCACCTTTATTCATGGCTTCCGGAATTTAGGGTTTCGGAGAAAGTTAGAATTTTTGGAATCGGAGTCCATGGCTAAATTCTACTCAGGAAAATTGAAATTTAGAAACCAAGATAGATTTTTTTGGTTGGGTAGAAGACCGGGCTTGATCAAACCCTAGTTCGGGATTTTGATCAGAAAGATGGAAAATTAGGGCTTCAACAAAAGTTGGAATTTTTGAAGTCTGTAACCACGGCTGGAAGCTCCTAAGAAAAATAAGAGTTTAGAGCCTTGAATTGAACCTTTTGATTGGACAGAAGGGCGGGCTTCATCAAACCCTAGTTCGGGTTCCTGTCTAGAAGATCCAGAAGTTTCGAAGGCAATTTTGAGGGGTCAAATTTTGGAGATTTCAAAAGTGAAGTATGCTAGTTTGATGAGCTCAGCAAGACACATCCTTCCATCCATTCAGAAGCATGAAAGTCAAAGATTGAATTTTTAGGGTTTCTCTAGTAAGCCCTAATCAAGCTCCAAATCAAGTTTCAGGGGGAGTTGAGGCTAAGGCCTTACATAAGAAGACTACAAGAAGTCTCGACAGGTATGACTTAAGGAGGTTCAGGTATGTCTTGAAATATGATTCTTGATTAAGTTCATAATGTGTTTGTCTTCATATTATTTATTAGTACAATCTTGATTATTGTTAGAATTGTCTTATCACCCTAGTAACAGTATGAATGCATGTGAATGATCGAAGACATTCATTGATTAGGGCTATATGATTGTACTAATGCATTATGGTGTTGTGTGAGGTTGATGTTGTCTGATAACAAGATACAGGTACATCACAAAAGACAAATGAAGTTCCATGACCATGACAACATGAAGACAAAGACTCATCCATAATATTTGTTCTACTTACGAGGTATGTATGACTTTGTTATATTATGCTTAACCTATGAGACATGCAGGTTCTAGCTCAGGATCTCTAAATCATTGAAGAGATTGTTTAGATCATGAGGATGACACTAGTGCACACTTGAGCATGCACAGTGGTACAGAATGAATACAAGTTCAAAAGACATATACAAGATCAAGCGGGAGGCAACCACACAAACATAAAAGATAAGTATTTGAGTTGTTATTTGAAATAGTAAATGATATTGCTTGTATGCATATTTGTATTCCTAGAATATATCATGCTGAGTGTAAACATTCATAGAGCATTGAACAGTATACTACTAATATGCATATGATTGGTAAGTTGGACAAACATTCCGTTGTTGCTTGTCTAGAATGAAACCTCTTTCCTGACATGCTGAGAGCTGTGCACACTCTCGATAGTATGTTCTGGTAGAGATGGAAGGCATCTAGATAGCCACTGTATGCATACAGGATATGGGAAAGTGTTGTGCCAAAGTATTGGTCAAAATAGTTGCATAACTATGTAAATGATATATGTATGCATAATAGGTTATCATGTCAATATGATTTGATGATTATGAAGTATTACTAATCATGTACTTAATTTTGATTTGTAGGAAAGATCATGATGAATGATGAACACTGAACAAGCGATGGATGTTAAACAAAAAAAAGATTTTCAAATCAAACACACTATAGAAGGCTTGTGGCTAGAAGATTCTCTTAGAAAGAAGAAGAGAATCATGATGAGATGTTTGCTCCAAGTGGCTAGATAAGACCATTCTCTTAATGGTGTAATTAAAGAAGAAGTGTGAATCAGGTTCTGTATGGGTTCCCAGGATCGATAGTAATGATGAGAATACATGTGAGGATTGCATCATCCTTGAACACAAGTTCTAAAGTGATCCGTAGACAAGTGTCTCCGAGAAAGAAGAGAGATTGTATCATCCTTGAACACTTGTTCTAAAGAGAGCCGTAGATGTATGTCTTCGAAAATGAATTCCTTGGTGGACATGAGAGGATTGGATCATCCCTGGACTTCAGTCCGAAAGAAGAGCTGTAGACGTATGTCTTCGAGAATGAAGTTCTTGGTGAACATGTGAGGGGATTGGATCATCCCTGGACTTCAGTCCGAAAGAAGAGTCGTAGACGTATGTCTTCGAGAATGAAGTTCTTGGTGAACATGTGAGGGGATTGGATCACCCCTGGACTTCAGTCCGAAAGAAGAGTCGTAGACGTATGTCTTCGTGAATGAATTTCTTGGTGAACATGTGAGGGGATTGGATCATCCCTGGACTTCACTCTGAAAGAAGAGCCGTAGACGTATGTCTTCGAGAATGAAGTTCTTGGTGAACATGTGAGGGGATTGGATCACCCCTGGAATTCAATCCGAAAGAAGAGCCGTAGACGTATGTCTTCGTGAATGAAGTTCTTGGTGAACATGTGAGGGGATTGGATCATCCCTGGAATTCATTCCGAAAGAAGAGTCGTAGACGTATGTCTTCGTGAATGAAGTTCTTGGTGAACATGTGAGGGGATTGGATCATCCCTGGACTTCAGTCCGAAAGAAGAGCCGTAGACGTATGTCTTCGAGAATGAAGTCCTTGGTGGATGGTTGAGGATTAAGTCATCCTTGGACGTAGTCCTAAATGTACGGTTGAGGATTAAGTCATCCTTGGACGTAGTCCCTAATGTACGGTGGAGGATTAAGTCATCCTTGGACGTAGTCCTAAATGTACGGTGGAGGATTAAGTCATCCTTGGACGTGGTCCTAAATGTACGGTTGAGGATTAAGTCATCCTTGGACGTGGTCCTAAATGTACGGTTGAGGATTAAGTCATCCTCGGACATGGTCCTAAATGTATGGTTGAGGATTAAGTCATCCTTGGACATGGTCCTAAATGTACGGTTGAGGATTGAGTCATCCTTGGATGTGGTCCTAAATGTACGGTTGAGGATTGAGTCATCCTTGGACGTGGTCCTAAATGTACGGTTGAGGATTGAGTCATCCTTGGACGTGGTCCTAAATGTACGGTTGTGGATTAAATCATCCTTGGACAGTAAATCCAGTAATTCCAAAAGGAAGGATAGTCCTAAATGAATTGAGTGGATTAAATCATCCTTGGACAGTAAATCCAGTAATTCTGAAAGGAAGGATAGTCCTAAATGAATTGAGTGGATTAAATCATCCTTGGACAGTAAATCCAGTAATTCCGAAAGGAAGGATAGTTCTAAATGAATTGAGTGGATTAAATCATCCTTGGACAGTAAATCCAGTAATTCTGAAAGGAAGGATAGTCCTAAATGAATTGAATGGATTAAATCATCCTTGGACAGTAAATCCAGTAATTCGAAAGGAAGGATAGTCCTAAATGAGATTGAGTGGACTAATCATCCTGTAAATAGATTGGGATTGCCTCGTCCCTAGACATGGTGAGATGTCTTAAAGTGATAAGGACTAATCATCCTGTAAATAGATTGGGATTGCCTCGTCCCTATACATGGTGAGATGTCTTAAAGTGATAAGGACTAATCATCCTGTAAATAGATTGGGATTGCCTCGTCCCTAGACATGGTGAGATGTCTTAAAGTGATAAGGACTAATCATCCTGTAAATAGATTGGGATTGCCTCGTCCCTATACATGGTGAGATGTCTTAAAGTGATAAGGACTAATCATCCTGTAAATAGATTGGGATTGCCTCGTCCCTAGACATGGTGAGATTTCTTAAAGTGATAAGGACTAATCATCCTGTAAATAGATTGGGATTGCCTCGTCCCTAGACATGGTGAGATGTCTTAAAGTGATACGGATTGATCATCATGTAAGTTGATCTGGATTGCATCATCCATAGACATGAGAGTTGTCTTAAACCGAGAGGGACTGATCATCCCGTAAGCGGATCAGGATTGTATCATCCTTGGACCTATGTCCTAAAGTGAGAGGGATTGATCATCCCGTAATTGGATCTTGTGTGTTGCAGGGTATGCTGCTATTTTGTATACTTGTATTGATGAGGATACTTGTATTGATTATATGTATACTTGTATTGATGAGGATACTTGTATTGATGATATGTATACTTGTATTGATGAGGATACTTGTATTGATGATGTGTATACTTGTATTGATGAGGATACTTGTATTGATGATGTGTATACTTGTATTGATGAGGATACTTGTATTGATGATGTGTATACTTGTATTGATGAGGATACTTGTATTAATGATATTTATACTTGTATTGATGATGTTGTTGATCGTGATGATCTAGATGACGATGTTGTTGATCGTGATCATCTAGATGATGATGTTGTTGATCGTGATGATCTAGATGACGATGTTGCTGATCGTGATGATCTAGATGACGATGCTACTGATCGTGATGATCTAGATGACGATGCTGCTGATCGTGTGATGACGATGCTGATGATCATGTGATGACGATGCTGATGATCGTGTGATGCTGATGCTGATGATCATGTGATGACGATGCTGATGATCGTGTGATGACGATGCTGATGATCGTGTGATGATGATGCTGATGATCATGTGATGACGATGCTGATTATCGTGTGATGACGATGTTGATGATCATGTGATGATGATGCTGATGATCGTGTGATGACGATGCTGATGATCGTGATGCTGATGACGATGCTGATGATCGTGTGATGACGATGCTGATGATCGTGAGATGATGATGCTGATGATCGTGAGGATCCAGATGTTGATGTTGTTGTAGTTGTTCGAGTGCTGCAGAAGATAAAGACTCAGTACTGAAGATGTTGATGTTCCAGTATTGAAGATGTTCCAGTAACTGCTTGAGTTACTGATAATGTTGAGAAAGCTTCCAATGATTTATAGATGTATCATGTATGATGTTGATGACTCCTTGCTCGTGCAGATGCTGTTATAATATCCTTCTCGTTAAGGGGGAGTGTTGAGATATTGTAACTTCAAAGAATATTATATTTGTACTTTATTATTCCGGAGATGTTTCATTCCTCCGTGAAGATCTTATTGTATATCCGGATATGTTTATTCCTTCGTCGGAATGTGGTAACTCGGGTTATTAGACTTCCCTAGTGGGGGTCGTCCCTGTATGTGTCATGTGGGTCAAAGGGTTATTAGACCACCCTAGAGGGGTCGGCCCAGTCAGTTGTAGTGGGGTATTTAACCCATTGGTTAAATACGAGCCTACGTGTACTTGTGTAAAAGATATGTCAGAGTAGTGTATAAATAGAGGAGGTGTGTTCCTCATTTGACACACACACTCACTTGAGAGAGAGGCACACCTGTGGAGGAGAGGTCTGCTATGGTGGAGGAGGAGATCATGTCTTTGGTTTGCATCTTTGTATATTGCTGGTCATCTATATTGAGGAAGCTTTACTGGGTTTTCTACCCCATGAGGGTTTCCCAGGATAAATTTGTGTCTCTTATGTTTATGCTATGCTTGTTGTTTCTTCAGTGATCCTATATATGCTATTATTGTGAAATGGAATGTAATGCTGCTATTTTCTGTCTTAGCATATTAAATATTAACAGTTTATGAGGTATGAACAATGCAAAGATTCTTTTTTGTACTTAGACCAACAACTTAATCCCTAATAGAATCAGTAGTAGGATCAGTTATCATGACTAACTTGGGGTGAAATCACAACAACTAAATATTCATGAACATATCTTGGCCTATGTCAAATAGATGACACAATATGTTGGCCTTTGTTCACCATTTCCTTAATTTAGGAAATCATACAATCTCTTTATTATAAATGGATTGGCGTAGTTCTTGCAGTCTGAATGTATAACTTGCTACTCCCATAAGTGGACAAACAATAGTTGACTACAGCTTGACAACATTCTACCCGAAATTATTTTATTTTTCGATATGAAACTACGAAGCACTAGTTTTGAAGTAAGAGTACTAGTGGCAGTACTTTATTAAGTGCTCATTTGGCCTCCCTTGGGAATTTTTCCAAGGACCACTTCATATGATAACACACTCCATGCCTTCCTACACTGTGATGATCTTATTTGAGAATCAGTTGTCCCTTGAATGTTGCCACTAGACTATTTTGCGCAAATAATCTTCTTATTAATGCTTCATTTGAATTTATGTATACATTTGGATGCAGGTGCTTTTGGCATTTTGGTGCCTGCTTATTGTGACACTTAGCTTCTGCCTCATGAAACATTTAATTGGAAATCCATAAGCATAACACATGGGAATTTTATTTCACAATGTAGGAATTTTATGTTCAGATTATTGTGGCTAAATAGACCTATATGTTGTTTCCTTATTAATAAATCTGCTTTTTGTGACGGTATTTTATAACTTCAAACACCAACAATGTCATATATTTTTTAAAAGGTAGGAACAAATCAATCATGGTGAAATATGGTGGTTCCATGCCAAATAATGGGGTGTTTTTTACCCATACTAGCATTATTTCATAATTAAGAAGAATAGACTCTTCTAATGTAGCAAGAACAAAGAGACGCATTCTCAAAAAAAAAGAATGCATTGATAGTAGTTATCTGTGGAGCAATTATTATTCTTGATTTCCTACTTCATTGTCTTGTCTCATTATATTTTCTTGCAATATAATGTGCTATTGTACTAATTTTATATCATTTTTCTCATGCAGGCTACACTTCTAGTCTCTATATCGATTTGGAATTTCAATTGTGGAATATTAAGTAAGATGTCAAACATGGATCATGGAAAGAAAAATAAAACATAAAGACAGAAGGATGTAATATCATATTTTCAAAAGCCTCAATCATATAATCCACATCCTATTGATGCTTCAAGCTCTCTTGAGCAAGGTATCGGTGAGAGAGATGTCAACTCTTTTGAGAATGCATTGGCAACCCATACAATGGATGGTAGAATACATTCCTCTAGTGATCAAAGTGAGACAAATGCATTTTCATTGGAAATTGGCAGTTCAAATGTTGAATAGTTTTCCTTGTAAGGTGACTCAGTCCATTCACAAAAAAGGAAAAAAGGCCAATGGGACATAGAGAGACAATTCCAAATTAATTGGGTCTCAAGGTTCCCATTTATTGAATCGATACATCTAGCAAATGAGAATGAGACCTCATGAGAAGTTAAATGCATTTCATGTAGTTGGAAACTTGGAAAGGTAGTGAAATTGCAGATGAAGTTAGACACAATAGAGAAGCATGTTGGAAAGGTGTAAGATAAGAAAACTGTAAATGATGACAAAAAAAAAACTGTTAGATGGAAATCTCTTAGCCAATGTCAACATATCTAATATGAAGAGGAATATAAAAATTCTTAATAAATAAAAGAAAACTTGAGGAAAGGGGAGGAATTATCACATCTCAATTTGGAAAGATTATGGAAACAAATTTGCTATCGAAGAAGATACAATTAAGCATTGTATTTCACATCCTATGCAATGGTCATCTTATGAAAGATTGTCCATAAATGAGGAAATATCTATCTTTTATTCAAGTGCCAAATTTTCCATCTTCTCTTTGGTCTTTAACGAGTGGTTGGGAATGGGGAAAATATCTAGTTCAAGTAGAAAATGATGATATGAAAGAGAATATTTCAAATGCTACATTTTTGTCACTGTCTTTGGATGAGGTTACAGATGTTGATAATACTTCATGGATTTGCATGGAATTTATATGGTCAATAACCATATCAGGCATTCCTATCTACTTAGAATTCATAAAATAAGCAAACGTTCTACAACAACAAATATTTATGAACTTGTTATTAATAGTTTGAAGGAAATTGGTGGTATGGATCATTCAATGGTCGCAAAAAAATTGGTATGTGTTGGAGCAAATGGAGCATCAGTAATGCAGGGAGAAAGGAACGACCTTTGTGCTAGACTACAACTCTCAGCTTCATCATATATGCTTAGTATTCATTGTATGGCTCATGGGATGAATCTCGCATTTAAAATAGTGAGCAACTTTCCATTGGTTTCAAAAGTTGAATATCTTGTATGTGAGGTTCATGCATACTTTTGTCGGAGTCCCGAACGATTTTTAGAGTTAAAAAAAAAATTTGACAGTGTTACAAATGGAAAAAAACTATTAAAAGATGTTGATACAAAATTGATTTCATTGAAGGGACTAGTTGAAACACTATTATATAAATATGCATCCTTGGTAGGGGTGATGTATGAACATCACAGAAGTATAGAAAAAGCTCAATCTCTTCTCTTTCTACTAACTGATATAGAGACATTATTAACATTGGCTAGAATTCTTCCTATGCTTCATGAAATGAATAACCTCGTGAAGATGTCTCAGGGTCCCATGATGTATATTTTTGAATACGCAAATGCAAGAAAATTAGCATGCCTTGTGTTAACACCTAGTTTTTGCAACACAAGTGATGATGTGTAATAGTAAGATGTCTTGAAATTTTCTTGAGAAAGCTTAAAGTGTCCTTGTTTTTGTGACTATGGGTTAAGGTATGATCAAATGGTTGTAAGTGAAGGTATTAAGGGGAAAAACAAAATAAATTTCAAAAGAAAACATGCAAAGATCGACCAAAATAAGCAAAAGAATACCAAAAAGAATAGTTCGAAAGTAAATATTATAAGCGCTAACCACCGTGCAAGATGCACTATTGATTGGGCGCAAGCAGGAGATCGTCGGTCCTTGTTTGTTGTCGCATTGCCAACATGTGCGGAGATAGAAAGGATGTAAGTTGTTGTGAAAACCAAAACAACCTACCACATGTCACCTTTGAAATATGTTGCAAGGAAGAAAGGTGGTATTGTAAACCCTCTTGAGTGTTGTGTGATGAGTGTTATGTTAAAACACATGGATGGCTTAGTTCAGTCTTGATGGAATCTAGCCGTTAAAGAGAAAAGTTTTCAAAAAGCACAAGTGCAGTATAACAAGCAATGGTCTAGATGATTATAAGGTTGATCAACGGTTCTGGGTGATCGATGCATTATAAAGAAGCGCAGGTGATAAGGAGGAAAGTGGTTGCGAAAGGAAAAACAACTTTCCAGGTGTCAATGCCACAGTATGTTGCAAGGGATGGAAGTGGCAATGAAAACCATTTTAGAAAGCCACGAAACCACTATGATAGAAGCATGGTGCCAAATAATGAACGGTGGAGATCAAAAGATGAGTGAAATCAGATGGTTGACGGGGAAAGATTATCAAGGCGTTAAAAGAACATCAAATCCAATGGCTAGGATTATCGCACGAGAGATCAACGGATGAGGAAATTGACCACTGGAAAAGAAGACCAAAAGATAATGAAGGAAGGTTACATATAGTAGTGAGCACATAAAGTTGACATTTGTTCTTGGAAGTTGCCAAAGTCAGAAATTTCCGGACGTGTGTAGGATGAAGAAGTCGACAAGGCAGGTCATTCTCAGAGAATTTCAGTGACAGGTAGGGTCTTGTAACTGGTGTTGTTAGTAATTTATACTTGTTTATAATAAGAAATGGAAGAAGATCCAAGTCTTAGTAGTGTTAGGGTTAAGAACGCTCTGGAAGATAGGGATTTTAATGTGTTTGATACGGAAATTCAGCTTCCTATTCCTGAAATTAAAAGAATATTAAAGAATTCCCATAAGGAGGGAATAGATGTACATAGAGTGTTTCAATCATCCTTTATCATGTTCTTCCCTGACCAAATTATGCCTTTTCCTGAATTCGTATCCTGGTGTGTGTCTAATTACTCTGAACCCCAGAAAGTCATTATGAATGCTTAGAAGACTAGAATTGTTTGTTCCATAAAGCCGTCAGTTGTAGACAGTTCTTTTGGAATGCCTGTGTCCCAAGCATTTGAGTCTGAAAATTTTTGTGAAGAATCAATCGTCACCCTATATCGTCAGCTTTCTCCTGAGAGTCGAAAAGATTTTTTGACCACCTGTCTTAAACTCGACTTGGAAATTGAAAGTACTTCGTACCCTTTAGATGTTAGTTTTTTCGATGACAATACTCAATTGGTCCTTTCCTTGATAGCTCAATTTTTAGGTCTTGATAGAGATATGTTGGTGACTAAACTACAGTTGAGTTTATTATTCAGAATAAGTGTTGGTTCGACCGTAATTGAATACGATTCGATGCCGAGTCTCAAGTTTGAATAATTTTTTATAGAAAGTATTAATTCATAGTTGACAAGTTTCTCCAACACATGACATTTCAGGTTTCAGTCACAGTTGATGAAAATGGTCATGTTTAGCAGTCTAGAAGAGTTACAATTCTCACAAATACTTTACACAAATACTTTGGAGGATAATATGTTCAATTGTATGAATTAAATTCTATCTGAAGTATATAGAATGATTTTGGGGAAAACCTACCAAGGGTTTTGCCAAAAATGAAGTCCCTAATGCAGTTGAAGGAGGAGATAGCAGTGGGAGATTGGTTTTTATTTAAAGATTACACAGTGATTAGATTGTACGATTTTGTACACGAACCTTATGTGCTTCCTGCCTTCTTAACTTTAAGAATTTTCACTTTGGAATTTGTTAGATAGAAATTGATTTTAGAAGATGAACACTTCCTAAAGTTCAAGAAAGCTTATGATTTGAAATATCCATGGAAAATAGGCCCGTTTATTATAAAAAGTAAAGATGATCTGTCGGATGTGAAGAAGTTGTTGGAAAGTATGGAGTTCAAAAAAGATGTAGCAGTTGAATATGATCCTCTCCATATCATTTCTGAAGGAGAAAGAATAATAATACTAATGCTTTTGAACACAAAGAAACAGAGGGATTGTTAAAGGGAAGAAATTTGTTGCGGTATGAATCTGATGATGGAACAATTACAAGTTTACAGGTGGAAGACCTTATTTTTATAGAATTAGCAATAGAGACAGATTGTATTCCAAATACTATGGAAGTTGGAGAAAAAAAAACTTTGCAAGAAATAATGGGTGTAGATGATGAAGAAAGAGATAGACAAAAGAGACTTAAAATTGAGACACAATGAGAATTAGTTGTTTCAACAAATAATGAAAGTTGTGAAAAAGAGGATTTTTCAACCCCAGAGGTCCAGGTACAGGAATATAATTTTCAGGAAGTTAAGGAGGGTGGAGATATAAGTAAATTTCAATCCAGACTTGAAATGTATAAGCAATATGGGCAAAATAAGCAAGCTTCTTCCCAAATGATTTATAGTTTATTGCCAAAGGTTAGAGATTTGATAAGCTCAGATGTTACTTTAGTAACAAGCAGAGATATCAAAGAAAATGTTAGGAACCCATGTCTTTACTTTGTTAGTATATTGTTGTTGGACGCATATGCTTTGTAAGTCGTCCCGTAGTATTTGTTGATTCATAGTTTATATTAGCCCATAGTATTGGACACATATGCTTTGTAAGTCATCCCATAGTATTATATGTCCCATGGTTTTGACTCATAGTATTGGCACCTAGACTTAGCCCATGGTTTGTATTGACACATAGTATTGACCCATGGTATTGGCGCCTAGACTTAGTATATAAGTGTGTGTTGAGGCCTATGAAGGCACCGTGAAGTTAATTGTATTGAGCTTGCTCAAAGGAGGTTGCCCCCTCGAAGTGGCCCATGATCAATATAAAAGTGATTCTAAGTTCTATTATTTTTGATATCTCGTGTATTTGCATTAATTAATTAATGCAGGTTCTTCACATCTGGTATCAGAGCACTTTCTTGGGCTCGTTGGGTGGAATTTTTGCCATTTTTTTTTTTTTTTCGCATCTGTTGCAGCTTCGGATTTGGGAATAATCCCTATCCGCTTAACTGTGGGAAGTACTTGGGCATAAGCCCTAAAACTCATTGTGAGGAGTACCACATGAACCCCAAAGTAGCTGGCCCATTGAGAGGACCTGCCAGCGAAAAGGACAACGACCCCTACCTGATTGACTAGTTCCCACCCGTGAGGTAAACCAAGAGCTGACGTTTGTGGCAAAGCGGTTATCGGTTTTACCTGAGCCGTGGAGTGAGGGTTACTGCCCCAATACGCAAGTCGTTAGACAACATTGGTGGCTGAGTGAAACACCTGAACTGTTAGGAAGTCGTACATACCTGGGGTCCATATCTATTTTCAGTTGAACTGTTGCCGATCACTTCTGCTCCAGATCTATCCGTTTCAGATCTATTCTGAAATTCATTCCAGATCCAGTCATTGTTTCAGATCCAGCCATTTTCGATCCCTTCCGCGCCGTTGTAGATCCATCTATTGCGGATCCCTTCCGCGCCGCTGTTGCTGATCCATTTCTAAAAAAATAATAATAATAATAATCATAATAATCATAATAATAATAATAAATAAAAAATAAAAAATAAAAATTATGTTTTTCGTCCATATCTCCCTTGTTTCAACTCTGTTTTCCCTGAAACTTCACTGACATCCCCGCAATCCCATTCTGCATATTTCATTCCTAAAGACCCTATCCCAAATTCCACTTCCCAAGACCATAAATCCCACATTTGTCTATTTTTAAGGTTTGCCCAACTTCTTCAATTTTCACCCGATTGCCTTCAAATTTTACCATAGAGTTCCCACTTCTGAAATCCCCATTTTTTGCTTCCCTGTCCCTCAGAAAGTGTCGAAAACCTAGTCAAACCTCAATTACCCCTCTGAGTTTTTCCCAAATCCAAATTTCCCCTTACTAAATAAGTTTTTGTTTGTGTTTTTCTATCCATTCCCCCCCCCCAAAAAAAAAGAAAAGAAAAGAAATTACTTGTTATGGTTGTCGCTCGCACAGGAGCAAACACCATGGAGGAAGCACTTGCAGCCATCCAAACCAAACTCCAAGATCTAGATGAAAAATTTCTCAGCCTCCATCTTTAGCATTCAGCCATGAACAATAACCGACAGCCAGAATCTTTTGCAGCCACCGGGTTTTCTTCTTCCTGCAATTTTCGTGGGCCGAAGCTTGATTTTCCTCGCTTCAATGGTACTGATCCGACTGGATGGATATATCGAGCAGAACAATATTCCAGTCTGCATAATACTATTGATGTCCAGAAAGTTCCACTTGCATCCTTTCATTTGGAATAGGAAGCCCTTCAATGGTACCATTGGTACATCAAAGCTCATCCCGAGCCAAACTGGACAGATTTTTTCCAACTCCTTTTGCCATGATTTGGTCCTAGTGCTTTTGACGACTTCACAAGAGCACTCACTAAACTTCACCAAACTGGCACAGTGAGAGAGTATCAGACGGAATTTGAGAAACTAGCCAATCACACAGAAGGATTGTCTGATGAATTCTACAGGAGTTGTTTTATCAGTGGTCTCAAGGATGAAATCAGCTCAGAGGTCAAAATGTTTTGTCCCAACACAATGATGGAAGTCCTAGGGTTGGCTAAGTTGGCCGAGGACAAGATCGCGGCTCAACAACGCTCCAAACCCACTTTTGTTCCCTTCAGAAATATGGGTTCCCAACGACCTCCCATCACGTCTGCTCCTCAACCAACTCCTATCAAGCAATTGTCTGAAACAGAGATGCAGGCACGCCGAGAATAAGGGATTTGTTATAATTGTGATGAGAAATTCACTCGGGGACATAGATGTGTTCAACAAAAGCTCTATCTCTTGGATGTGGATTCTCCGCTTGCCTCATAACTTGATGAAGAAGCTCCATATACAGTAGACGATCAGGTCGACATTCAACACCCGCTTGTTGACACCCCATCTTAGGACGACCCACCCGATATCTCTCTCCATGTTGTAATCGGCGTCACCACCCCACAAACAATGCGAGTCAGGGGATACTTCAAGAAGCTCCCTTTTACCATACTCATTGATTCTGGTAGCACTCATAACTTCATTGATCCTCGGATTGCCAAACAAGCTGATTGTTTTGTCCATCCTTGCTCCAACTTTGAAGTCATGGTTTCCAATGGGGGCACCTTACCTTGCAAGGGGAAGTATCACAATGTGCATATCTCTATGGAAGATTATAACCTGTGCTCTCACATGTTTTCCTTGTCCTTAGGCAGATGTGATGTGGTTTTGGGCATTCAATGGTTACGTGTACTTGGCCCCATCTTATGGGATTTTGCTGAACTTTGGATGCAGTTTTCAGTCAATGGGGCACAACACAAATTTATGGGCTTACAACCAGGGTCTCTCTGCATCATCAGTTCACATTGCCTAGAAAAAATACTTAAGAATAATTCACATGGTGTCATCGCTCAACTCCATTCCATTCAGATGCACCCATCAATAGTCTCCACTACTTCCTTGGATAGATATGCAGGTGTCTTTGCTAAACCAATGAGCTTGTTGCCTTCAAGAGACCTTTCCGATAAGAATTTAGCCGCATCTACCTCTCAGCGGGAAATGATGACTATTTTGCATACAGTACAGAAGTGGCAAACATCCCTATTGGGGAATTATTTCTGCATCAAGACTGATCTCCAGAGTCTGGAAACTTTCCTGGAACAACGGATCTCCTCCCCAACACACCTGAAATGGGTTATCCAACTCATGGGTTATGACTATGCGACCACTTACCAGAAGGGTAAGGACAATATGGTGGAAGATGCTCCTCCTCGCACATTTGATGACCCAGTTTCTCTTACAGCTATTTCTTTGCTTGTTCCAAATTGGTTGCAATCTGTTCAACGGGGCTATCTCTTCTATGAACTCCATGCTTCTTCATCAGTAGGGAACTCTGGGCTCCTCAAAATGTATGACCAAGAACAATGTAACTTCTTTTGGCAGGGACTCAAAAGGACAATTCAACGGATGGTGGTTGACTGTGATACTTTCCAGGTCAATAAGGGTGAAACGACCCTCCTTTCGGGACTGCTTGAACCCTTGCCCATCCCTCCACAGATTTGGACAACTATTTCTATGGATTTCCTAGAAGTGCTCCAATGGTATAATACCATATCTCAAAGGACACCATATGAAGCAGTCTCTGGACATGCACTACCAGTTCTTCTTCCATACACCTTCAGCATCTCCCCAGTTCAGGAAATTAACTCAATTCTTCGAAACCGTGATCAGCTTCTTCTCATTCTGCAGGACAATTTTCACATGGCAAGAATTCGATTGAAACAACAAGCCGATCAGCACCGTTCTGAGCGCACTTTTCACGTCGTTGATATGGTTCTTCTTCGTCTACAGCCTTCCATGCAATCCTCCCTGAAAATCCAAAGGCGTCAGTGGCTCAGAATGCAACCCGAGGATGCTACAAGGGACCCACTCCTTCAGATTCTGCATCAATTTCCACATCTAAAGCTTTGAGGACAAAGCTTTTTCTAAGGGAGAGGGGATGTTAGGAACCCATGTCTTTACTTTGTTAGTATATTGTTGTTGGATGCATATACTTTGTAAGTCGTCCCATAGTATTTGTTGATCCATAGTTTATATTAGCCCATAGTATTGACCCATAGTATTGGACACATATGCTTTGTAAGTCGTCCCATAGTATTATATGTCCCATGGTTTTGACTCATAGTATTGGCGCCTAGACTTATCCCATGGTTTGTATTGACACATAGTATTGACCCATGGTATTGGCGCCTAGACTTAGTATATAAGTGTGTGTTGAGGCCTATGAAGGCACCGTGAAGTTAATTGTATTGAGCTTTCTCAAAGGAGGTTTCCCCCTCGAAGTGGCCCGTGATCAATATAAAAGTGATTCTAAGTTCTATTATTTCTGATATCTCGTGTATTTGTATTAATTAATTATTGCAGGTACTTCACAGAAAATACTTTAAACTTGGCAGTATCAACTGAAGAAAAAATGACCGAGATAAAGGTTAATTTGAAGAAAATAACGGTGCCTGATAAGATCCAATTGCACAAGCAGATAGGAGAGGTGATATATGAATATTTTGTACAAGCAACTTTGAGAGTTGCTAAATTGGAAGCTATTGTAAGTAAAATGGACAATCAATTAAAACAAGAAAGATTGGAAAATAAATCTCACCAACAAGAAGTCAAAAAATTACAATTTGACTTGATTGCGAGTGATGGTAGAGGCAAGGAAAGCAAACAATTATTGATAGAAAAAGATAATATGACTCAAGCATTACAAAAGAAGATGAGAATTCCAAGTACTCAGTTAATCCAAGCTCCTGAAGAAACAAAATTAGAACAAGAAAAAGAAGGTTTGTCCAAAGAAATCAGTGATAGTAAAGTAGAATTGTTAAAATTTGTTGAAAAAGAAGCAGAGTGGGAGAAAGACAAAATGAGCTTGAAAAATCAAATTGAAGATCTGAAAGGCAAGCTAACAGTTTTAGCTCAATAAAAATCAAGTACCAACCAGGTGAATGAAGAAACTAATACAGCTAACCTCGTGCAGTCCATGTCTCAAGTGAGTCTCAGAGAAGTAGAAATTAAAGAATTGAAAGAAGAGAAATGGAAGTTAGAAGAACAGAATCAAAAGAAAGATGAAGAAATAAAGGGATTGCAAAACAAAATTAAGGAGCTGTTAGATACAAATCAAAGATTTACTTCCCAGGTGTTCGGACAAGTCCCAATGCAAGGATGCAAGCATATTATTTCGGATATTATCATTGAGATAACTATCAGTCTCAGGCCTTATTTAAATTTTGTGAAAGCAAATTAAAAAACAATAAAAGAAGCCTTAAAGAACTGTGTAGCAATAAGAGAAAATTTGAGCAAAAGACCAAAAGAGACAGCTCAGAATGCCATGGATTTCTTGAGAGTTTTATCAGAATACAAGTTGAATGCATTGGGTAGTAAAATAGAATTTTAGTGATCGCTTGGGCAAGAAGGATATTAGGGAAATATACCCATCTGGAAAGTGTTGAAGCTCAGTGTGCAAGAATGAAAATACAAGTTGTTGATTTCAAGAAAAAGTTCGAGAAAGTCTTCCAAAAAGGATTACCTCCTTTTTGGAATGAAAATGATGAATTGATTTCCCAGAATGATTACAAAAATTTGTTATTTGCAATAAGAATGAATGATGATAAATTCCAGAAATTGACTCATGTTCTTATAGGTAAAATCTTAGTAGAAAAGCTTGCAGAAGATTTCGAAATCATGGATATGTGGAAGAACCTGAGCGAGGAAATCCTTCCTATGTCAAATGAAGAAAGTGTGGAGCTGAAAGTCTAAGAAAAAGAAATGATATTGTACGAAACTATTACTGCTAACCAATGGAGCTATGTGGAAAAGTTTGGAAAAATGAAGTATACCCTTCGTCCTTGAAGATGCTCATCGAGCAAATTATCAACAAAATGAAGACTTTTGAAGAATTTTATTTGTAATAATTTTGTATAAATTTTGACTTAATTGACATTTGGAAAATTAGTTAAAGTTATTTGAGTTTTAGTTAAAAGAAGCAGTTAGGTTTTGCTTCGAAGAAGTTTTGTATAAAAGACAATGTGAGTTATTTTTGAAAGGGTTGGAAACCTTTTTGAAGACAAGAGTTTTGTATCGGGCTGATATATATTTTTGATATAAAAGAACCATACAGAAAATAACATATCTTTACAGTATCAGAGATTCATGTGTTGATTAGAATTATGTTGATGTATTTGTAACTTCGGAAGATATTCACTTGTATATTACATTTGTACTTTATTGTATATCCAACAAAGATGTATTATTCCTCTGATTGGAGGTTTCGTCATTTGTATTTGCAAGTGTCGCAAGTTACATTGTAAGTGTCGTCATTCGTATTGATGGGTTATGGGACCACCAGTGTGGGGTCGTCCCTAGTTAGGTCATGTGGTTGGTTTATTATGCTTCTTTAGGAAGTCGGCCCTCATAGTTTATTGGCAGGTCAAGTCAGTGTATAAATCAAGGGCGTGCCTCTCTCATTCTATTCAATTCAGTCTTTTCTCAAGCTCACATAAGAGAGAGAGAGAGAGTTGTACACAAGTGGAGGAGGAGGAGCATCTGCTAGAGACATCTCTTTGGGATTGATCATTGTGATCTTGTATTGTGGCTTATTCTATCTCTGAGAGCAAGGAAGTTGTGGGTTTTTTCACCTTCTTGGTTTTCCCCAAGGAAAATCCATGTCTCTTGTGTTTATGATTGTTATGTTGTGCATGTTATTCTCTTAGTAGGATCCTAATATAATGTTTGAATGAAATTATCAAAAAATTAACATGGTATCAGAGTTGACCTAAGAAGAAGGCACTGTGCAGCTGTGGAAGCTAGGGCTTTTTAATTTTTGGGTTTCTCCCCACAGATCATCAAAGGCGGGAGGCTAGATTGACTCTCCTAGCAAGGGCGCATCTTTCTGTCGAGACAAAATTCAATTCTGATTATTTTTCAGTTTTTGTCCCGTCACTACTGCAGGAAATTAGGGTTTTGAAAAAAGTTGGAATTTTGGAATCTATATCCATGGTTGGATACTCCTCAAGCAAATCAAAGTTTAGAGCACTGGATTGAACTTTTTGGTTTGGCAGAAGACCAGGCTTGATCAAACCCTAATTCGAGATCCTATCTAGTAGATTCAGAAGTTTCAAAGGTAATTTTGAGGGGTCAAATTTTGCAGATCTCAAAATTAAAGTATACTAGCTTGACCAGCTCAACAAGGCGCATCTTTCTATCCTTTAAAAAGTTTGAATTTTTAGGGTTTCTCTCACAAACCCTAATCCAACTCCAGATCAATTTTTTAGCAAATCAAGTGGTAAGACCTAAAACTTTCTATTTCCATTTGAAGTACTCTTTAAGATGTATCACCACACCAAGCTTGAGGATAAGCTTGAAGGAGTTGATAACTTCCGATCCTGGAAGTATAGGATTGGGTTAATCCTAGAAGAGAATGAGTTGGACACTTACATAAGTGAAGAGGTTCGAGTTCCAGAGGGAGAAGAGGCTAAGGCCTTACATAAGAAGTACTTGGTCAAAGCCAAGAGAATCATTGCTGATTCTATTAAGGACCGTCTCATTCCCCATGTGTCTTCCCTAAAGACACCTAAGGATATGTTTGACTCTTTGACTAAGTTGTTTGAAGGTAAAAACATAAATCGGAAGATGACTCTACGGAACCAATTGAAAGGGGTAAAGATCTAGAATGGAGAGACCATTCAATCCTACTTTTTTAAGGTCTCTCAAATTAAGGAACAACTTGAAGCTGTGGATGAAGTGGTGGAGAATGGATAAATTGTAATGACCACATTGAATGGCCTACCTAGGTCATGGGACTCCTTCATCCAAGGAATCTGTGCAAGAAAGAAATTGATCTCCTTCAGTATACTATGGGAAGAATTTTCACAAGAAGAAGCCAGGCTTGTGGCCCGAGAAGAAAAGATGGGAAGTGAAGATCAAGCCCTCACGACTCACACCAAGAAAGGAAATTTCAAGAGGGAGCCATCTCACCACAAGAAATATTCTCACCCCTATCATAGAGAGAAGAAATATTTGAGATGCTTCAATTGTAATGTGAAAGGACACTTTGCCTCAGAATGTCCCAAGAAAAGAAAAGAAGTTACCAGCAACTTCAAGAAGAAGAAAATAAAAAAGAGGTATCATGATCATGCTGTTGAGGATGATGAACCTCCCAAGAAGAAGAATAGGGCAGAAAGTGAAGACTCTTCAAGTGAGGAAGAATATGTGCTAATCTCTGCTCTCACAGGTACTATCTCACATGGATGTGATGATTGGTTTATTGATAGTGGGGCTTCCAAACACATGACGGGATTTAAAGAATCCTTTGTAGACCTATCTGAAAGTGAGTCACCCCATAAAGTGAAACTTGGGGATGACTATCAATATTTTATAAAAGGAAGTGGTGAAGCCTCCTACAAGCTAGACTCTGGGAAGTCTTTGAAGATGAAAGATGTTCTATATGTACCTGGACTCAAGAATAATCTTCTCTCCATATCATCTTTGGATGCAAAGGGAATGAGAGTTGCATTTATAGATGGCCAAGTAATCATGTGGCCAAATGGTAAGACAATAGATGATGCAGTGGTGATTGGAGAGTAAGAGGGAGGATTGTACAAATTAAAGGGACAACCTAAACATGCCATGGTACATGAATCCATGGAGCCAAGTGAACTTTGGAATAGAAGGCTTTCTCATGTGCACTATAGAGCACTTCTAATAACAAGCAAATTAGTAGAGGGTCTTCCTGAAATCCAGTCAAAGCATGAAGGTATTTGCAAAGGATGCGCAAAAGGAAAGAACACAAAGAAGGAATTTCCAAGAAGTGAAAGCCAGAGATAATTTTAAGGACCCATACTTATTTAAAAGTGTATAAACCTTAGTGAATCTTACCAATTCTTAAAATGTCAACTATAAAATATTTGGCGATATTTTTCTAAAATTATTTAAATTTATAAGGATTTTATATAGTTTATATAATAATTTGGTGATTTTTAGAGTGAAAAAAGTTTACCCCATCAAAATTGGGCGAAATGGGGCTTCAAAAAATGCAAATTGGCGAAACGTTTTTTGGAAAAAAACATGGAAAAATAGCCCATGGGCTAAATTTCGCCCCTAAAATTATCCTTGGTGAAAGCAAAGAAAAATGAATCTTGGAGATTATCCACTCTGATGTATGCGGACCAATGTCATCTAGTTCTTTGAGTGGGTATGTATACTATATTTCCTTCATTGATGATTTCTCTATGAAGACTTGGGTTTATTTCTTGAAGAACAAAGATGAAGTGTTTGATAAGTTCAAGGAATTCGAAGCCTTGATAGAAAATCAAACTGATAAGAAGATCAAGACCTTCAAATCCGACAATGGTGGAGAATTCACTTTAGGAGACTTCAAGAAGTTATGCAGTGAATCAGGGATTAAGAGGGAGTTGACTACTCCTTACAATCCACAACAGAATGGAGTTGCAAAAAGGAAGAATAGAACTATCATGGAAGCAGCATGAGAAATGGTGCATGATCAGGATTTGCTCATGCACCTGTGGGAAGATGCAGCAAGGACAGCTATATATGTGCAGAATAGAACACCTCACAAAATACTTGAAAACAAAACACTCGAAGAATTTTTCTCTAGTAAGAAACCAGAAGTTAGCCATCTCATAATATTTGGCTGTCCAGTATACACACACATTCCAAAGGAAAATAGGAATAAGCTAGATCCTTCAAAAAAGAAGGGCATCTTTGTGGGTTACAGTGAAAGCTCGAAGGCTTACAGAATCTACTTTCCAGGGTTCAATAAGATTGACATAAGCAGGGATGTGAATTTTGATGAAGACTCAGCTTACATCAAATCTAGAAAAACACCTACTGAAGACAATGAAGAACCAAGGGTAACTAGAATTCAAGACACTACTATGAATGAAGCAATTCCAGAAGAAGATCGTGAAATTGAAGATCCACAAGAACCTGTAGATCCACCCCGTGAGAAGAACTCTCACAAGAGGAAACCTGCATGGGCTAGAGAGCTCATCCAAGATGTAGAAAGATATGGTATTCCAGAAGAGGAACACAGAGAAAGGAAAAGGACAAGGTCACACACTAGCTATGTTGCCTTTCTCTGTGATATTATGAAAAAGAACCTTCCAGTTATGAAGAAGCAGTGGAAAAGAAAGAATGGAAGGATGCCATGGTCGAGGAATACCAGTTGATCATGAAGAATGATGTTTGGGATGTGGTCCCAAGACCTGAAGGGAAGTCTGTTGTGACTTCCAAGTGGATATATAAGATCAAGCATGCTGCAGATGGTAGCATAGAGAAATACAAGTCGAGGTTTGCAGCTCGTGGCTTCTCCCAGAAAGAGGGAATAGGTTATGAAGAGACTTTTGCTCCTATAGCTAGATACACTTCCATCATAACAGTACTTGCTCTGGCTGTAGTGATGAAATGGAAGATACACCAAATGGATGTCAAGACAACTTTCTTGAATGGTGTAGTCGAAGAGGAAGTATATGTGGAGCAGCCACTCGGTTTTGAGACACATGATAGGGATTCATATGTGTGCAAGTTGAAGAAAGCCTTGTATGGCTTGAAGCAAGATCCTAGGACTTGGTATGGTAGGATAGACAGTTTCCTATCCAGTTTGGGATTTACTAAGAGTAAAGCGGATTCCAACCTTTACTACAAGGTTGAGGAAGGCAATCCAGTGATACTACTACTGTATGTGGATGACCTGTTTGTTACAGGTGAGGATGGGTTGATTTCCGACACAAAGAGGAAGCTTGCTTCCGAATTCGCGATGAAGGACTTGGGGATGATGCATTACTTTCTATGCATGGAGGTGTGGCATAGTGCAGATGCAATATTCCCTGGATAAGGGAAGTATGAAATAGAGATCCTGAAGCGGTTCAATATGATGGACTGCAAGGCCATGGCCACACCTATGGCATCGAACCTGAAGCTATTCAGTGATGCTTCATCTGAATCGGTTGATGTACCTAATGAACACGAGACCAAATATTTGCTTTGCAGTGAACACTTTGAGCTAGTTTCTGACATATCCTAGACATGTTCACCTGATTGCTGTAAAGCATATTCTAAGGTACCTGAAGGGTACAGTTGATTATGGGCTCAAGTATGATGCGAATAAAAATTTTAACTTGGAGGGTTATGTTGATTTAGATTGGGAAAGCAGTGTTGCAGATAGGAAGAGAACTTCGGGGTGTTGCTTCCATATGGGATCATGTGTGATCTCTTGGTTTAGCAGGAAGCAATCCTGCGTAGAACTGAGTACAACCAAAGCAGAGTATGTCGCAACTTGTTCGGCCAATTGTGAGGTAGTATGGCTTAGGAAGCTATTGTTTGAGTTATTTGATCTCCCGTTGGATGCTACCTGTATCTATTGTGACAACCAGAGTTGTGTGAAGTTGTCAAAGAACCCAGTGTTCCATGATAGGTCGAAGCACATCGAGATCAAGTATCACTATATCAAGGATATGGTGTAGAGAGGAGCAATGAAGCTCCTGTATGTTGCGACGGATGAGAAGATTGTAGATGTGTTGACCAAACCACTAGCCAGAGTGAAGTTTGATTACTTCAGAGAGAGTCTTGGTGTTCTTCAGATAGAAGATACTTCGAGGAAGAAGTGATGGGACACATTTGCAGGAGCCATTCCAAGCATGGTGGTAGGAGGATCCTCCCATGGATGTGGATGTAAGCGTTGTGTGATGAGCATCAAGAGGATGCTTTAGATGACATACATCAGGATGATGTTATGATTATGATTAGGATGATCATGTGTGATGAGTATCAGGATGATACTCTGGATAATATGCATCAGGACGATGCTATGATGATGATCAAGATGATCATGTGTGATGAGTATCAGGATGATACTCTGGATTATATGCATCAGGACGATGCTATGATGATGATTAGGATGATTATGTGATGATGGTGTGCATCAGTTTGATGCACCGTGAGATGATGATCAGTTGGATCATGAGTATTAGGATGATACTTCGAGGTCATGGATGATATGTGGTAGGTTGTATAGTAGCATGTAAAAGATCCTGGGAGATCCGATAGGTTGAGTTGTGTGCTCGTAATCAGTCTTGGGATGCTCTTTCGAGTTTTTTATAGGGAGGCATGTAATCAGTCCTGGAGATCCGATAGGTTGAGCTATCATTGTGCTCGTAATAAGTCCTGGGATGCTCTATGTTGATCGTGCTACGACACATAAATGTTCCTGGGATGCTCTTTAAAGGTATTTCCTATTCACATGTAATCAATCCTGGAGATCCGATAGGTTGAGCTGTGTGCTCGTAATAAGTCCTAGGATTCTCTTTAGAGATCTTGTTGGTTGTGTTGCGGCACATAAACATTCCTGGGATGCTCTTTAAAGGTATTGTGAAGGGATGCATGTAATCAGTCCTGAGAGATATTTCCGTTCATGCTTAGGCACATAAATGTTCCTAGGATGCTCTTGTCAGGTATTGCATCAGCACATAATTAGTCCTAAGATTCCACCTCAATCAGACCATTCGTACAAATGATGAAGACCTACAAGAGGCTAGGCCTACACCCAGCATGCAAAAGGGCTGGTTCTGTAGAACTTCCTATGATGAGAAGAATTCATAGATAGCCCAGTGATTGAGATGTCGGGTACAGTAGCAGTGATGATGATGATTCTTCGTGATCCAGTGATGATGATCCAGCTCCAGAATTGAAGACTTGCACCGATATGTATTGATGACCTGTGTTGAAAGAATACCTTCCTAGTTAAGAGGGAGTGTTGATGTATTTGTAACTTCGGAAGATATTCACTTGTATATTACATTTGTACTTTATTGTATATCCAACAGAGATGTATTATTCCTCTGATTGGAAGTGTTGTCATTTGTATTTGCAAGTGTCGCAAGTTACATTGTAAGTGTCGTCATTTGTATTGATGGGTTACTAGACCACCAGTGTGGGGTTGGCCCTAGTTAGTTCATGTGTTTGGGTTATTTGGCTTCCTTAGGAAGTTGGCCCTTTTAGTTTATTTCCAGGTCAATTCAGTGTATAAATAGAGGGTGTGCCTCTCTCATTCTATTCAATTCACTCACTTCTCAAGCTCGCATAAGAGAGAGAGAGAGTTGCGCACAAGTGGAGGAGGAGGAGCATCTACTAGAGACATATCTTTGGGTTTGATCATTGTGATATTGTATTGTGGCTTATTCTATCTCTGAGGAAGTTGCGGGGTTTTTCACCTTCTTGGTTTTCCCTGAGGAAACTCTGTGTCTCTTGTGTTTATGATTGTTATGTTGTGCATGTTATTCTCTTAGTAGGATCCTAAGATAATGTTTGAATGAAATTATCGAAAAATTAACAAATTACAGTCTGTACTTTCTTTTCCTATATGTGCATGTTTACTTTCCTTTGTTATATATTCCATTGTGTCATATATTCTATGCTCAGATGAGAGTTTATAATAAATTGAGATTCATATGTTTTATGCCTTGATTTATCGGATCTGAGTATCCATTATTTCTCTAAAGTTGACAGTGGATTCATCTCTTTATGCCCATTGTTGATGGACTGTCTATGTTTCTTTCTAAATCGTCTCCAAAAATATTTTACTGTAATGTGATGACTACCTTGCCTTTATGAAAATATTTATTGTTGTTTATCTGCTGGTCTATAAATTTTATAGTTTCGACTCCATGCCCAATGATTCTTGTGTGAATTTCAACCACATATTTATTTTGAAAAAACTCCTAGTTATTATCTTTAGCCATTTACATATTTTTGAGAGAGCCCTCTCTGGTAGGGAAAAGGCTAATTTCCCTCCTAAAGGTTGGTTTGAAATAGTTACCTTAGGTTTATCCTTCCACAACCAAAGGGTAAAATCTGAGTGATAACACCTTGCATTGGATAATTTGTATATGATGGAAAAGTCTTTTACAGATCTAGAGTTTACAAATTGGACTAAGATAAAAAAATATATATATATATATATATATAGAAAATGATGAAAATTTTCTGAAGTTTGATGAAAAAGGGATGCTATGTATGGCAGTGAGTGGGCATATGGTTCCCTTTTACTATAATGATAAGATAGGAAGATACACCAAAAATTTCTTGTGGCAAGAGAATGATTTTACAATGTTTTGATTCCAATGAGATGCAACTTCAGAGAAATTCCAAAATCAATATCATCAGAGATAAGAGAACGGTTTCCTCGAGATGAATTGTTGGAGGCTATGTCTATGGTATACCCTCAATATTGGAACACTTGTCAATGTTCAGACACTTTAAAGGTTGACTTTATAGGGAAATGCAAGACTTTTCCGAGCCATTTTCATCGAGAGGCCGAGATACAAGGAGAACATATTCAAGGTCTTTTAGATAGGAAAAAATTGTTAGATCAAGCTGAATTGTTTGCTAATACAATGTGTTCGCAATTTTCTCAGTTGAAGAATCCTTTAGAATATGGTGAAATTACAATATTATGGACTAAACTCAGTGGTAGTGAAATCCTATTGCAAAGAATGTTAGACTATTTCAAATTAGCATATTTATGTCAAACCATGATTTTGGGATGAGTGGAGGATGAGAGAATGTTTAGTGCATTCTCATTCTTGAAGTCAAAGTTGAGGAACAAGCTTGATAAAAATGTGGATGCATGCTTAAGATTATATGCAACAAACACCTTCTAGTTGGGAATCTAGGTGTTCTAGTGTTGATGATGTAATTCATGTTATTTGAGTAACTTTGTTGTTACTTTTTTTTTAAGTAGGTTGGAAATTATTTATGCATTTCAGGTAAAAATAGATTCTATATTTTGTGTTTTTCATTGTAACATTGATGATTGGGACTACATTTACTTGATGTAAGTTATTTAAGATTGATGTTTTGGTATTTAACTATTACATTCTCTTTCTTTTTTGTGATAGGAAATGAAGTTGGAATTTCATGAGGCTAGGGCCTATCTCTTCACATAGATAGTGTCTTAGTATTAATTTATTAAAGGATAAATAAATAATTTAACAAGACTTCCGCTAAGCAAGAATGGGCTCAATCTAGTACATGAAACCGTGTTAATGTGTAGCTCTCATACCTTGGAAAATTTCTATGGTTTGTTTATTGTTTGTGTTTGTAGTATTATGTCAATTGTGGAAGTTTGGGTTTATTTTGGTTAAAGATTATGTTAGTCCCTTGAATGCTTCTAGTTCCTATTTGATTCTTGACTGCACCCTTTGTTGTAGATTCATTGGTTTCATTTGATTTCCTTTGATTCAACAGTTTGAGGAAATATGTTTTTATTTCCTTTCACTTCCATGAATTAACAATCTTCACTTTTTAGAATGTATTTCATATTGTCTTTGAAAATACTTATCAGTATTCAGAAAGGGAAATGAGCTCTGCATAGATAAGTGAAGAGAAAAATGGTATATGTGCTAGGTTCCTATGCATTCATCATAGGAGACCTATGGGAACAAGACCAAAATTCCTCTAATGTTAACATTATTCTTACTAACTTGGGATAGATTGTTATTACATAAGCACATAATGTGTGCCCTAAGGATTCCAATTGGATTTGTTGATTTGCATTCATGTTATGAGTTGGTTCTTTTTAATCGCAATTAGAATAATTAGTAGAAAGTGAGAATTGCATTAGCTATGGTTTATGTGCCCTTGAATAATTTCACCTTTAGTTGTGCTTATGTGTTACTATAATCACTTGGATGTAGTTTCCATACACAATCGATGCAAATATTTTTGAAGGTTCGTGTCTTATAGTTTCACCAAATATGAGAGTGGAATCAAACTCCCAATCAACCATATCAAGCTCCACAGTTTGCATGTAAGTAAGCTGATGATGGGAAGTTGTAAGAGATTACTAATAGAGAACAAAGGAAATAGAGAAAACTGCATATTACAAAGTTCTATCACCAACAGTATGGAATGTATTACATCTAGATTGTATTCTTGAAAACATTAGGTGACAAATATTTCCCATAATGATAAGAACTTGTTCTAGTAGACTAGTACGACTTAGACCCAAACCATAATGTTGTTTTCTTCCTTTTTGCGCTTAACACTTGCACCGCCTCAAAAAGTATCAAGATAGCATCCAAAAGTGTCCCCATAATTCCATTGTTGTGAAATCTCTTAAATAAGGCCTTCGGATTAAGTCAAATTCCTTTTGAAATTCAACAAAACAACAATAGATTTTCGAAGAGCGAAGACGTACCTCAGTGATGGCCTAGAGCATGAATATGTGATCAATGGTTTGGTACCCTAGGTGAAAAAATCCTTTCCCTCTAGCCTTTAGGTGTCTCCAGTCAAGCTTGTTGGAAATCCATAAGTGAAGCACAATGGCATAATGCTTGGAAAAAGTATGATCGGTCATGATTGTATTATAATTGTTTGGAAAAAGAGCCCTCAAAGCTCTAGGATATGACCCATTTAGGCCCCTCTACATGCCAACGGTCACCACCAAGAGTGAAGTAAACCACCTCAACCACTAAAAACAATATGAGCATGGCCATGGCCTATATAATTGCATATGAAACATACTCAAAGGTGGTTGTTCCACCAAAATGGCAAAAGAGACCTCCAAAGATCTGAATGATCCATGATATGAGATCTAAAATTTGAATGCTCCATGATATGAGAAAGGGTGGAAATGAAGGATTTCCCAAGGATGATGGATTGATGGATGGCCATCCTAGGGCATGATTCCATGACTTAAAGCCTCTCTAAGGAAAAAATGGGTTGAGAACAGGGCATAAATTTTCTCCAAATATGAACCTTGGCCATAGACAAAGTCTCACAGATCGGTATCCTCAAAATGGCATTTCCACAGGAGGATCACCGGTGTATGGGGGCTTAGAACATGCCCATAATATGTCGCTTTCCATCTTGAATATTGGGGTCTAGGGAAGAAAAACTCATGTTGTTTCGTACGGTTACAAAAGGATGCCATAACACAGCTAGACTATTGATTTGGAGTATGTTTTCTGGGATGAAAATATCACATATCTCTTTACTACTTGTTATATGGTCAAAAGATTCAAACAGGTCTAAAAAATAGGATGATTGTGTGATTGTAATTACCTTTTTCATAGTACAAGGAATTCAAGTTGTGCATATATCATCCCAAACCATAATCAGTATTGAAAACCCTTCAAAGGCTAGGATTTGAAATGCAGAACTGAGGTAGGTCAATGCCCTCAATTATCTTACTATCTAAGGCACAAATGGAAGATGTGTCTTTGCTCTTTTTTATTTGTGACAACCTGAAATAGACATGTAGTTGAGGTATCTGATAGGTATCTGAGGAATGTGGGCCCCAATAGATCTCCTACCATAGGGATGTGTTAAGATTCAATATGCTAAGACATAAAATATCAGCATTGCATTTCATTTCACAACAATAGCATATACAAGATCACTGAAGAAACAACAAGCACAACATAAACACAAGAGACACAGATTTATCCTGGGAAACCCTCATGGGGTAGAAAACCCAGCAAAGCTTCCTCAATATAGATAATCAGCAAATACAAAGATTGTAAACCAAAGACATGAGCTCCTCCTCCTCCATAGCAGACCTCTCTCACACAAGTGCACCACTCTCAAGTGAATGAATGAGTGAGATAAGTGAGGAACATCCTCCTCTACTTATACTTGTTCCCCGACTGAATTTTACACAAGCTAGGTTGGCCCCAACTTAATTACTGGGCTAAACACCTTATTACAACTGACTGGGCCAACCCCTCTAGGGTGGTCTAATAACCCTTTGACCCACATAACACATACAGGGCCGAACCCCACAAGGGAAGTCTAATAACCCAAGTTACCACAACTCGATGGAGGAATAAACATCTCTGGATATAGAATAAGATCTTCACGGAGGAATGAAACATCTCCGGAATATAAAGTACAAATATAATATCCTTAGAAGTTACAATATCTCAACACTCCCCCTTAATGAGAAGGATATTATAACAACATCTATAGGAGCAAGGAGTCATCAACATCGTACATGATACATATATAAATCATTGGAAGCTTTCTCAACATCATCAGTAACTCAACCAGTTACTGGAATATCTTCAAGATCTTCAATACTGGAACATCAACATCTTCAGTACTGAATCTTCTGCAGCACTTTGAACAGCTACAACAATATCATCTTCTAGATCCTCACGATAAACAGCATCGTCGTCACACGATCATAAGCATCGTCATCATACGATCATCATCATCATCATCACACGATCATCAACATCGTCGTCATATGATCATCAGCATTGTCATCATACGATCATCAGCATCATCGTCATACGATCATCAGCATCATCGTCATACGATCATCAGCATCATCATCACACGATCATCAACATCATCATCACATCATCTCGATCTACAGCATCTGGATCATCATCTTGATCTACAGCATCTAGATCATCATCTCGATCTACATCATCTAGATCATCATCTCGATCTACAGCATCTGGATCATCATCTCGATCTACAACATCTGGATCATCATCTCGATCTACAGCATCTGGATCATCATCTCAATCTACAACATCTGGATCATTAGCGTAGCATACTCTGCAATACAAACGATCATATTACAAGATGATCAATCCCGCTCTCTTTAGGACATAGGTCCATGGATGATACAATCTAGATCAAGTTCCAGGATGATCAATCCTTATCATTTTAAGACAAGTCTCATCTCTAGGGATGATGCAATCCCATCACGTACATTTTGAACCAAGAGTCCAGGGACGATACAGTCCTATCATCAATTTTCGGAGACAAATGTCTACGGATCAATTATGGGACCAAAGTCCGGGGAAGATACAATCCCCTACCTGTTCATTCAGGAATTCATTCTCGGAGACCCAGTCTACGGCTCAATTCTAGGACCGAAGTCCGGGGAAGATACAATCCCCTACCTGTTTATTCAGGACTTCATTCTCGGAGACCCAGTCTACGGCTCAATTCTAGGACCGAAGTCCGGGGAAGATACAATCCCCACCCTGTTCATTCAAGACTTCATTCTCGGAGACATCTTGTCTACGGATCAATTCTGGGACTGAAGTCCAGGGAAGATACAATCCCCACCCTGTTCATTCAAGACTTCATTCTCAGAGACCCAGTCTGTGGCTCAATTCTGGGACCGAAGTCCGGGGAAGATACAATCCCAACTTCTCCACTCAGGACTTCATTCTCGGAGACATATGTCTACAGATCAATTCTGGGACCGAAGTCTGGGGAATATACAATTGCCACCTATCCACTCAGGACTTCATTTTCGGAGACATCTGTTTACGGATCAATTCTGGGACCAAAGTCCGGGGAAGATACAATCCCCACCTATCCACTCAGGACTTCATTTTCGGAGACATCTGTCTACGGATCAATTCTGGGACCGAAGTCCGGGGAAGATACAATGCCCACTTGTCCACCAAGGACTTCATTCTCGAAGACATATGTCTACGGATCAATTCAAGGGACTAAATTCCGGGGACGATACAATCCCCACCTGTCCACCAAGGACTTCATTCTCGAATACAACTGTCTACGGATCCTTTTAGAACATGTGTTCAAGGATGATGCAATCCCTCTTCTTTTTCGGAGACATATGTCTACGTATCCTTTTATAACATGTGTTCAAGGATGATGCAATCCCCTTGTCAACTTAGACCCTGTCTAAGGACCATCCACCAACCTCTCTGTCTGCATTACCTCATGTAATCATATCATCGATATAGGTATCCTCATTATTGACTTCACTGTCGATGCAGGCAATCTCATCATCAATGTCTACATTACTCCCCCTTTCGATGAAGGTCCTACCAAGCTTGTCTTTGGAAATACTCAAACTTTACTTGAGGTAGAGATTTGGTTAGTACATCGGTAACTTGTTACAAATTCGAACTTTATAGTCAGATCTTTATGTGCGTTGACTTATCATGGAACACTGGATTCTCTGCCATCTTGATACATATCTGTTTGTTACATAGGATCACAGTTGGGTCTATCTCTAAGTCAAACAATCCTGAAGCCATACCACTTCACAACTAGTAGAGCAAGCAGCCATATATTCCGTTTGTGCTGAGAGCCACACTAGACTGCTTCCTACTAAACCACGAGATCATGGCTGATCCCAGACAATAACATCCTCTCAATGTGCTCTTCCTGTCTAATACACTTTCTTCCCAATCAACATCTGTGTAGCCATCTGAAGTCATGATCTCCAAGATAACATATATCAAAGTTTATCATATCCTTTAGGTACCTCATCACATGCTTTGCAACTATCAGGTGAACACATCTAGTTTCCACTAGATACTGACTCAAGGTGTTCACAGCAAGGCATATATCTGACCCAATAAATTGTCTGTATAGAGTCACATCAACTAACTCTGAGGAGTTATCAACTAACAACTTCAAGTCGGAACCCATGAGAGTGGCCATGGCTTCACATTCCAACATATCAATTATTCTCAATATTTCCACAGCATACTTTCCCGGGATGAGAAAGATTCCTTCTGAGCCTTTCCATACTTCCAGATCTAGAAAGTAATGCATCAATCTGAGATCTTTCATCTCAAATTCTGTAGCCATTTTCTTCTTGCTTTCCATGATTTGTTTTTCATTCCCTGTTAGAAAGAGATCATCCTCATACAATAATAGTATGACAGGTTCATCATCCATAACCTTAAGGTAAAGGTTAGGATCAGCTTTACTTCTGGTAAAGCCCAAGCTTTGTCAAGAAGCTTTCAATTCTCCCTCTGTGACTGAACATCATTCACACTCTGCATTGAGTGATCTTCTGCATATATATCTGTGCCATCTCTCGTCAGATGGGTCTACTGATATGAGCCTCAATATCATTCGAACTCCGTGGTGAGTTCCTTCTTGCATCTATATATAGAAACCATCTTCAACCTTGTAGCAAAGGTTGAGATCCACATTACCCATGGTGATCATTAAGCTCATCAAATGACTATCTATCCTGAGTACCCATACAGAGCCTAATTCACACTTCTTATTCAATTAAACCATTAAGAGAATGGTCTTATCTAGCCACTTGGAGCAAACATCTTGTCATGATTCTCTTCCTCTTTCTAAGAGAATCTTCTAGCCACGAGCCTTCTATATTATGTTTGATTTGTAAATCTTCTTGTTGAACACCCATCACTTGTTCGGTGTTCATCATTCTTCATGATCTTTCCTACAAATCAAAATTAAGTACATGATTAGTTATACTTCATAATCATCAAATCATGTTGACATGATAACCTATTATGCATACAGATATGATTTACATAGTTATGCTACTATCTTGACCAATACTTTGGCACAACACTTTTCCATATCCTGTATGCATACAGTGGCTATCTAGATGCCTTCCATCTCTACCAAAACATACTATCGAGAGTGTGCACAGCTCTTAGCATGTCAGCAAAGAGGTTTCATTCTAGAAAAGCAATAATGCAATGTTTGTCCAACTTACCAATCAGATGCATATTAGCAGTATACTTTTCAATGCTATATGAATGTTTACACTCAGCATGATATATTCTAGGAATACAAATATGCATACAACTATTACAAGCAATATCATTTACTATTTCAAATAACAACTCAAATACTTATGTTTTATGTTTGTGTGGTTGCCTCCCGCTTGATCTTCTATATGACTTTTGAACTTCTATTCATTCTGTACCACTGTGCATGCTCAAGTGTGCACTAGTGTCATCCTCATGATCTCATACACAAACATACATTCATTAGTATAACCTCAATATTATCAAAACATTATAACTCTAAATAATCTTGAATATGTATAGTCATGATCATAGATAATAAACATTAGTATTTA
Source organism: Larix kaempferi (assembly GCA_027924585.1). Taxonomy (NCBI): domain Eukaryota; kingdom Viridiplantae; phylum Streptophyta; class Pinopsida; order Pinales; family Pinaceae; genus Larix; species Larix kaempferi. The sequence continues at coordinate 2,099,704 of BSBM01000738.1, forward strand.
AGGTTTCAGGGAAGTCTTCTTTTACTCATGCATATTCTTATTTGATCATAGGACCCTTCTGGTTAGTTAAATCATCAATCAAGATAAGAGACATAATATGCATAAAACCTTGATTACTTACATTTCTAACTTTATGAATAAGCATAACCAATCATACCAAGTATACTTATATAAGGGATCCTAACACAAGGTAAGATTCTAACTTGATATAGGAAAACATACCTGGATTAGTATACCTGCTTAGTTATGTCTAACATACCTAAACAATATCTTCTTTGTTCTCTTCAATGATTTAGAGATCCTGTGCTAGAACCTACATATCTCATAGGTTAAGCATAATAGAACAAAGTCATACATACCTCGTAAGTAGACTTTCTATGTGATCAAAGATTATGGATGAGTCTTTGTCTTCATGTTTTCATGGTCATGGAACTTGATTTGTCTTCCGTGATGTACCTGTATCTTGTTAGCAGACAACATCAACCTCATACAATGCCACAGTGCATTAGTACAATCATATAGCCCTAATCAATGAATGTCTTCTATCATGCATTCATACTTTTACTAGGGTGATAAGACAATTATATCATTAATCAAGATTGTACTAACCTAAATAATATGAAGACAAACATATTATGAACTAAATTAAGAATTAGATTTCAAGACATACCTGTATTTCCTCAAGTCATACCTGTCAGGAAATTCTTGTAGTCTTCTTATGTAAGGCCTTAACCTCAACTTCCCCTGAACTTGGATCTGGAGCTCGATTAGGGTTTGTTAGAGAAACCCTAAAAATTCAATCTTTGACTTTCACACTTCTGAATGGATGGAAGGATGTGTTTTGCTGAGCTAATCAAACTTGCATACTTCAATTTTGAAATCTCCAAAATTTGACCCCTCAAAAAATGCCTTTGAAACTTCTGGAACCTCTAGACAGGATCCTGAACTAGGGTTTGATGGAGCCCACCCTTCTGCCTAATCAAAAGGTTCAATCCAAGGCTCTAAACTCTTATTTTTCTGAGGAGCTTCCAGCCGTGGTCACAGACTTCAAAAATTCCAACTTTTGCTGAAACCCTAATTTTCCATCTTTCCAATCAAAATCCCGAACTGGGTTTGATCAAGCTCGGTCTTCTACCCAACCAAAAAATTCGATATTAGTCTCTAAATTTCGATTTTCCTGAGTAGCATTCATCCGTGGACTCCGATTCCAAAAATTCTAACTTTCTCCAAAACCCTAAATTTCGGAAGCCATGAATGAAGGTGCTCCAAAAATAATTATGTTTTGACATAAATATGTACCTAATTGTTTCTGATGTAACTCCTAAATTTTCGATCCACAAGGTCTGAAAAAATTTTCTGTGGTATCCTGACCTGTCATCTTTCCATCCCGACAGGTCTGAACTCAATTGGATTTTCTGAGAGAGAGAGTTATTCCAAGTTTCGCAACGTGACTTGTTTATGGGATAAAACAGGAGAGCGAATTTGTACGGCGTGCCACGTGTCACTGGCTCAACTTCGGCCTCTAAAAACGTTTCCTGAGATAGTCCTGTCTGTGTACTACTTGTAAATTTTTACAAAATTTCATTTGGATCTTCCTAACCCAAGTTATGACCTTTTTTCCTAGGTCACCTGATTATGACTGAGATCTGGAAGAGGCAGAAACCCTAACTTGTACTGATCATAACTCACAAAGCACAACGAATCTGAGGGTGTCCTTTGGACACAAGGTACCTGGGGATGTTTTCTATGACCTGTAAAGGTTTCAGATCCTGAACCTTCTCCGAAATGGATTTATAGTGAAAGTTACACGATGACTATTGTTTTCTATACAAAACCCTAACCTTCAAATTGTCGCAAGTGAAGCAAGTGTCGTAAGTGCCATACATTGCCTTCCTTTAAGTTAGCTCTGATACCATGTTAAGATTCAATATGCTAATACAGAAAATATCAGCATTGCATTTCATTTCACAACAATAGCATATACAGGATCACTGAAGAAACAACAAGCACAGCATAAACACAAGAGACACAGATTTATCATGGGAAACCCTCATGGGGTAGAAAACCCAGCAAAGCTTCCTCAATATAGATGATCAACAAATATAAAGATGTAAACCAAAGACATGATCTCCTCCTCCTCCATAGCAGACCTCTCTCACACAAGTGCACCACTCTCAAGTGAATGAATGAGTGAGATAAGTGAGGAACATCCTCCTCTACTTATACTTGTTCCCCGACTGACTTTTACACAAGCTAGGTCAGCCCAAACTTAATTACTGGGCTAAAAACCCCATTACAACTGATTGGGACAACCCCTATAGGGTGGTCTAATAACCCTTTGACCCACATAACACATACAGGGACAACCCCTATAGGGTGGTCTAATAACCCTTTGACCCACATAACACATACAGGGCCAACCCCCACTAGGGAAGTCTAATAACCCAAGTTACCATAATCCGACGGAGGAATAAACATCTCCAGATATACAATAAGATCTTCACAGAGGAATGAAACATCTCCGGAATATAAAGTACAAATATAATATTCTTAGAAGTTACAATATCTCAACAGGATGTGACTCCTCCTATGTTGAAATAGGGATGCTGACTCTCCCATAGAATATGACCACAAATGAGCAACAAAAACTCTTCTTGCAACTGAATGTTGGAAAAGAATGCTTTGTAGATCAAGGTTGGGTATCAATTTTCATCTCCACCTCACATAGATCACCCTTCTTGGAACAAGAATAGATAGGTGTACTACTTGAATTCAATCACACAATGATACTCTATGGTAAACCCAAAGTCATTTCCATGTAAACCAATCTTCACAATATTTACAACCAATATATGACAACTAAGGGTTGTATGATTTTCCACAGAATAAAAGCATTTAATATATAAAAATCCATCTATGTTATTCTATCCTAGAAAGAAAAGGACATCTTCTTTGATTGTATTTCTTCAAACCCTGACCTTTAAAACAACCATTGTCTTCCAATTCCGGGAGTGTTCCACTTCAACAATGTGATGTCTTTATTTGATGGACTTTGATTTAGGGTTGACAACAGGATACATATATCTTTTAGACAAGTCTACATAAAAAACTTGATATGCTACCACTATGGACATGCCCTTTCATCAAAGGTTGCTACTACATAACACAAAGAAGCTCTTATAGGATGCTCAAATTTTGTAGGTAACTCCTGTAACTCCATAAGGATACCCATATTGTTGTACAAATGAATTGTTGTTGAAATGTACTCACAATTTTTCCATGAAGATGAAAGGGTTCCCAGAATTCCTATATTTGGCATTCTTCTGCTGCAAAGTGCCTAGAAATATTGAAACTTGTTGGAAGTTGCCTAAACTGATCAAGGATATGCCCAGATCCACCTAGGACTTTCCCAAAAATGATGATGGAGGTTGTAGAAGACCTTCTATTTGGGATAGAATGTCCAAGAGTTTCCATATTTCCTAGGACATTCCCACTTCTGAATTAGGGCGCACCCATGCAAAAAATGGGTGTAATTCACAACTCATATCAAAGATTGGACGGATGAAATCTAATGCAAGCATATTATCCATGGATATTAACAAGAATAGACTTTTGACAAAGTATGAGGAAGACAATTTTCCATATGAAAGAGCACTAGCTCTTTGGTGATTGGATTGTGAAAGAAGGTGAAAGAGCACTAGCTCTTTGTCTTATTCCTTGGTTGTAGTATAACTTCCATCACAGTTGGCCTGCTTTTCACTTTTGTGGTCATTTGTTGGATATTAAAATAATTATCTTATCTTATCTTATCTGCATTGTTATGGATAGGGTGAATTCTAGTCTAGAGAGGAGGTGATGAGAATATTTGTGGAGGATAGGTGCTTCCATCTTATCTGTCCAGTGTTAATGCTATATCTCATCCATTTTAAACAAATGGTTTCGATACATGTTTTCCTTTATTTTGCATATTTAAAGTTTGAACTGGACAACTAATCAATGTACACATTGTAATCAAATGAAATGAGTTTGTTAATGACATTTATGTTCTCTTTAGAATCTTACAGGATATCGATTGGATGGTAGCATTGTGTTTCTCCAGAGCTGCTCGGATCATGTGAATTTGTGCGAAGGATATGTGCAGAACATGCAGTTGAAATCGGAATTGAGAATTGAAGTTGGAACTCCTTTCTAGTGTAGTAAAATATCAGATGCATCAACCAAATCTCAGTACATTGTTTTGTGAAGCTGTCAAGAATACTCATACACGTGAAACTATCCTTGGGAATTTTTCAAAGACCTTGCATTTTTCATTACTTGAGAAGATTGGATTGGGACTGGCCTTGGCAGAGTCAAATGATACAAATCAATGCCAAGAAGGTATGTATAGTAACATCTCACTATTCATCTAATAGTTGTGTATGTTTATTATGAACATCTCACTATTCATTCTTGGAAATAGGGGTTTTTGAAATAATGGAGTCAGTAATAGGTAGTAGTAACAGAGCATCATTCAAATTTAACATAACGTGAAATATTGTAAAATAGCCATCCCCCACTCTAATAAATCTTCTACAACCATGTAAATCCCATTTCATCACCTATCAAGTTTTTTATGTTGATATTACTCGCTATTTTGTTGTTCATTTTACTTTTAGGTTGTTGATTTATGGATGAGATCTTTTCAGATTTTTCCATGCTTTTCTAATGGTATGTTGCAATTGTTTTCACACTTTTTGAATGGTTTATTTCTTCCAAACTTCAAGGAGCTTGTACATGTTTTCCCTATGCTTATGAATTGATGACAATCTCTCAATATAATTTTGGTAAGGTAACCTACTCACCTAACCTTTAATGAGGACCTCAATGACATGTGTTGATCAAGGTAGAAAAAAATTGGTGTACGACGCAATTGGGTTTAATAACCCTTGACAAACAATGTGGTTGTATAAATATCACTTTGCTTTTCGTTTTGGTTCTACCATTTAAATCTTCTTTCTATGGTATAGACTATTGAGAATTTTCTATACTAGTATTATCTAGGACAACAAGATCAAATGTTGTACTCTCTTTGGTGATTTCTCCAAAAGACATGTTTGTGGCTATAAGCAGTTGTTCTTTAGTTGTTTTTTCCTGAATGAATTAAAAATGTTAATTAATATAGTTTATGAATTTGTAATTGCATAAATTGTAGATTTTGTCAAAAGAAGTAAATTGTAGGGTTTTTTGAAATACCAAACATCACTATTACTGACTCCATTATTTACAAATGAAGTGAATGTTGTTAATTCCTTGAGGTATGCACATTATTTAAATAGTTTTTCATGTAGTGTTGTGTTAATATTTATCACTCAACAATTTATCGGAAAGGTAGGATCATGGCCTTAAAGGGAACCAAGTTATATTTTTTTCTTTTATCAACAATGTATGCATGTTTCTTCATTTCCATGCCAGTTTTTTGCTACAGGAGTTTTGAATCTTTCTTTACAAGCACTGGGCTATTCTTTGATGATATTCTAACCCAGTTAGAAGAGGTAACTGGTGTTGAAAACATAATGGAGGAGCTTGGATATGGATGTACAATTGATGTTTCACACTGTAAAGATATTTTGTCATTTTTTTCTGCAGTGAAGGAGAAGACTGTGTCCAAGATAATTAGCATGGTTTTGCGCACTCATACAGGCATTGAGGATGCCCATGGTACACATGCAACATTTTATACTTCAATGTTTAACAGTTCCATAACTTACTCTTCATAGTTATCCTCTTCGAATATTGATGTTCTTTTGGATTCATTCAAACAACTGGTGAGTGTTCCGCCATTTACCTCATCTTCGGCATTGTATTAAGTTAGTTGTATCTGTCGAAATCTGAAGTTACTTCTTAGTGAGAAATTTTCATCAGTGGCGGTTACTTTGTAGCCTCCAGAAATCAACTGCATCTATGTGATAAAGTCTCTAGATCAGAAAGGATTTTATTTTCTAGATAAAAAATCCTTCTCTATTTTGATGTCGATTTATGGAAAAACTTGCCAGGTAGACATGTTGATTTATGGAAAAACTTGCCAGATAGACATGTAGAGTTTAAAATGACTAAGGTTATTATAAACCAGACTAATGCCTTTGCATAAATAATAATTGTAATGTTTGGAACTTTGGGGATTATGTTTTGTTGGAAATGGCATTCCATCTTGTGTAGATAAAACTCTTATACCCCATATCCCAACTAGATAATTGAGGGTCTTGAGTATGTTACACTACTCAAGTGCACATTCTGAAAGAACACAGAGCAAAGGTTAAAGATTTCAAATTAAAATAAAATGGGGAGAAACTATAGCCCGTAATTAAGCTCGTATTATGTCCCTTTGTGTCAATTATTTGTCTTTCCTTATGAGTTGACTCAAACCAATAATTCAAGAGAGCACAGTGCCACACTCTTCTAATCACACTGCACAAAGTAGTATTGCAAGATACCATAGCACTAAGTGATTGAGGGGCTTGATTATCCATATTGCACCAAAAAATGAATTTGACAGCCTACAGAACATCAACTAGGATTCCAATTTGTTTCTCAAGCAACCTGGAGGAAATGCTTACCTTTTCTCATTATTGACTTGGGCTGCCTTCCCAAAGACTTGAAAAGAGGAGGTTGGCGTGCTTGAGGGGTATAACTACACCCTATGCTCTATCCTTGGGCTTAGGTTTCATGACAATGAAATAGATGATGGAAAGAGAGCCATTCTCTAGTGCCTGCATACCTCCAACCTTGAATTCCCAATTTGAAAATCCCAAATGTTCTCCACATTATCTTCCTAGCTTCAAAAGATTGAATCAACTGAGACAATGATATGTGTGAATACTAGGTGGAGTTGAATTCCCTGGCATTTCGCATAAAGGATTGTTTAATGCACCTACTGTGTATCCCTTCCATTATGATTAAGATTAAGTGAATTAAAGCCTTTGGGGCACCATAGGAAGGAAATGCTAACTCCATGATGATCACCCAGCAAATGGTGAACAACATAAATGTGCAGCAGATGCCATAATAGTTTAGAGGCTCGGACCATAAATGAAATAATCGTAATTGGCAATTATTCAGCGAGGATCCTGAAAAGATTAAATTGGAAATAATCATAAATAATTGGGATAAATCATTCAATCTTGACGCATCTGTATTTTTTAATGAAATAATTGGGATTATTTTGAAATGATTGTTTCAATGATTGCATTGGGATTAATTTGATTCATTGGAGATTATTTCATCGTTGGTTGAGACACAGTACCTATAAATGTCGATGTTGTCATTAAAGATGTCACATTGCCATTAAAGATGTCAATACAAGAAAAAAAGGCACATTCAGTGTTCAGAATAGCAGACAACCTAAAGTCTGCATGAAAATTGTGGATCTATGTATAAGTAATTATATATCTGAATCTTGAGAAGTCTGACTGAAAGAAACATTGCCTACAAGCAAACATGTGACAAACATTGTCCCAGAATAACGCGATTTAAGTTCTGCTCATAGTAATGTTTGCAGAGAATTGTTTTGATTCTACTTTAACAGGTAGATATACAAATGTGAGAAATTGAAGAATCAGTAGTGATCAAGCTTTGGCATGACATCTAGAAATGGGCCAGTATATAGGGAAAACACTGCAAACATAGGTCATAAAAGCTTACAAACAAGGATCATGTTGGAGTGTGGTGAATGAGAAGAAAAACACCTTAGGACACAAATCATGATGACATGTGTAGACGAGTTAAGAGAAATATGAATACGAGGTATACATGTCCATATTTTCAGACCTGTATACATTTAAAGTTTAAACAGAACACGATCATATAGGGAAGGGCAGTTGTACACATGGCAGAGGTTTACAACAGCATAAACACTGAACATACTGATGTGGAGGAATGCTCAGATTGTTGCATACAGATTGATTTGACGTGGAGGAAAGCTCAGATTGGTAACCGTATTTTTTGTTGCACAGAGACAAGTTATTGAAGACGTTTTCAAAGATGTGGACAACACAGTTTTAGTATTTCAGACTGGGTGTTTTTCTACTGATGAAGTGAAGTCTTGCGGATTTGGTTCAAAATGCAAAAGTCCATGATTGGACATGATTGGAATTTGTAAGTTATACCAGATGCAATTTATTTTTTGAATTTTAATAACAGAGGTGATGAAACCATAGTAAATTTGAAGTCCCTGAGACAAGATTTTCACAGTTGTGAAGTTAATTAAATAATTTGAAATAATCAAGTTTGTTAAGGACCCTTGGTTTCGAAAAGTGGTTTATTGTCTCCCATGTTCTTGCAGGCAATTCTATATTGGGGAAATTGGGAGGTCAGTTCAAGTCAAAGTTGATGAACATAAAGTGGATATTATTGACATTCGTGTTTGATCCTCGGCCCTGGGAGAGCATCAGATTTGTATTGAGGACATCAAGGACCTAGACAAGATTGAACATTGCTTGAGAAAAGCACAAGGCAAGGTATCAAAACTGAGAAGGCTAGGAATTGTCTCAATAGGGATGATGGGCTCAAAGATTAATAGAACTTGGCTTCCCAATCTATGAAATTGAAGTAATGATCCCCCGAGGTAGGTTTACAATGTCAAGTAATGTTTCTTTTTCCCTTTTCCCTTTGGTGTCTTGTCCTTGTTAATTTCTTCCCTCTCTGTTTTTTTTCCCAGCCCACATGATCTTTGCTCTTGGTTCAGCTTTGTGCTTAGAGTCTCTCTCTTCCGTGGTTCATTTTTTGTTTGTTGGAAAATGCTTCATATATGACTCAGAAAACAAATAAATAAATCAAAGTTGAAAGTGTCTGAAATATGAAGGAAAATTCCTAGATTTAATTCCGACCCGCACTCCTTTCCAATAGACTTTCAGTATAAGCACCCTGTAAGAAAAGCTAAACATTAATATCACCAAACAAAAGAATCCAAAAATCATTTGTTTGGATGGAAAAGTTAGATCAATTATATATGAAGTTTGAGCAAGGGGCCAACCATATTCACATTCCATAAATGATGTTAATAGTTTTACATGACATGTAGATGAAGAGGACCAAGCAGACGATGATCTAGCATGACTAAAGCTAGGAAATTACAAAATTCTAGAGATGGATCAAAGGAGAAGTGGGTTGATGTTTTAGTCATATATTTAGTTTTTTCCATTATTTTCCTCCCCACTTTATGCATTGAGGATTCAATGATACAATACACTTATAAATCTCTAAGTTATCACTATTTATGCCCTCCTAGTGGAAGAGTAAATAATCAATGAAATGTGAGTGGTTCATTGGCCAAATTTATCACTATTTTTTGGTGACCCCTATATAATAAATATTCTTACCACATTTGCTTGTACATATTGGAATAACTGTTAGTGTTATTTGATTATTAATCCTATCAATAAAGACAAATGGGAAATATGATTGTGTTATCTTTATGTTTATGTGTAGAGTTGATGTTTCGCAAAGTTTAAAATGGGTAAGGAGGACATAGAAATCTCTCAAAAATAAGAGGGAATATGGTGTGAATAAAATAATGAATAATGTAACATCAGTAATTCAGTATGTTGATAAAAATGACTTTGATGTTATGAATTTCTCAATTGTAGTTTTGAATTTTGAAATTCTATACTAAAAAAAATTATATAGTAAGCTTGGTTGATCAACTTGCAAAGTGTTGATTAGTAGAATTATAAAGTTGTCTCTTTCAATGTAATGTATATTTGTATAGTACTTTTGTTAGGTTCAATATTTGATCTTGGAGATCAAACTTTTACATTATATTTGATGTTAGAGGTTTTTTCTCAGCAATGCAGTGTTTATGATGTTACTCATTTGGGCTTTTCAAGTTTCATTTTTCTTTGTTTGCTCACTCCATGTTTTTGGGTGACCCTCTCCACATTTTTTATTCATTTCTCTTAATTACATTTTATTCACCACAGTATTAGGTTCTTTTGCCTATATTTTTTAGCTTTTCTCCCTAAACAAAATCCAAAGAACCAAACTTTCCTTAGGTGGGGATCCTACATTAATATGTAGTGTCATAAATCCCTTTTTCCATAAATAGCTTCTTGAATTTTCTAATGTATAAATTTATTAATATATTTAATTGTACATTCATAACTCAATGTACTAACTAATCAATAGAATATTAAAATTTACTAGGAAAAACTAAACAATATAATCTACAACATAGTCATTGCTTATGTGTGTGTGTGTGTGGGTCAATAGGTGGCTAGGGAGAAGAAAAAATAATTTATCTATGGAGAAGAAAATGAATGGTTCAACCATGACGAATAAACATTAATCCAATTAGGGAGAAGAAAGCGAAGGAGTGGATGTAGAACAAAAGGTAGTTAGTGGTTCTGATACAATAGTCTAGTAGTAAGAAAATGAAGCCATTGGTCATTGTTAATGGATGATGATAATGTGTGTTTTGGTTGTCCTATATACACATGTAATGATGAACATCCCAAAATTTTCCTTCATTGAGATACCATTTAAAATTGATGGGCACCTATAACAAATAAATTATATTTGATGAAAAAATTAATCCCATGTGATCCTAAAACACTAGTATACCACCCATGTTACAACTTACATCTAAGCTGACATTTTAGCCAGCTACTTTACATCATTTTTAAGGATTCTCCAATGTTGTCTTCCCTTAAATGGATCTTTGAAGCTCGAAAAATAATGCTCTGTGGACCCCAAATTGGCTATTGGCATCATGAGTATAAATATAAATAGTATAAATGTGGTAGGTATCTCTTTTTTATAGTGAGAAATTTTATTGAGTAGACATCCATAGGAGGGGAATGAATAGATAGATATGAGAATAAAATGGTTTAGTATTTTGAAGTAAGGTTTTCTATACTATTTAATTATCAATAATATGGAACAATAAGGTCCATGACAAAGGCTAGTAAGAGTTTCTTCATGGTTCTATATGATTAGGGATTGATCACAACTGTGGACCATTGACAACGGCCTTTATCTATTTGACTACAACAATGAATATGATTTATGTTCTAGGGTGATATTTTTCTCGCATATGAAATTAATGGAAATTTGGCCAAGTTCCAAATACCTCTATGAGCCACTATTGAACCAATTTAAAATTGTTAGACCAATGATTGCAATAGAGACAAGATGTGATATCAATTATTTGCATAATGAAATTAAGGTTGCAATATAAAATGGAAACACACACACATAGACACAAATGTTTGAGAAAAAAAAGAAAGAAAAAGAAAAAAGAAGGGGTTTCAAGTTTTTCAAGTTGCTACAATCCACAGTTTCATTTCATAGGCAATTTCTACATAATATTGTGATCATACTCACACACTTAGTTCGATTTTATATTTCTATCCTTGAAGTAAGGAGGCTAGTTTTGGAGTCACTTCTTGGAACCAGTCTTAATTTTCATCAACCTGCTACAGATTGGCCTTCTATTGCAAATTAAATGATTTCGTGCTATAGAGATACGTTTTGCAAGAATGTAGTACATCTTGTTCCAGAAACAAGTTCTACATAAATGCATTAATCAACCAAAGAAGCAAAGCGGATTTCTCTAAATCAGAATGGTATGGAAATTTTTAGGATGTTGCAAAATTAAAATATATTTTGTTGCAACTACAAACAACTCTAGTTTGCAGAGGGTTGTTCTACTTTCAATATTATTCTTCTAGTTGCAACTAATCTCCTCCTAATATTTATCATGCAGTTGTATGCCTTCCATTTTGTCATTTGGACTATCTCAAGCACCACCTTAAGTTCACCAATAGGACTCATGGGATTACTTTGGTTTCACTACTTCTATTTACTTTTCTTCCATATCCTAGATAAGATGCAATAAGATATGCCTAGCGAGATGAAAATGGGAAGATAATGTGGAAGATTTACTAAATATCACTTCACTACGTGTTAGTGAACAAGGAAGTATGAGCATTCCTCCTAACACTCTAGAAACTGGCTTCTAAATTGATGAGCCTAGTTTATAAGAAGCATACATCAAACCAGTTATTATTGGTGGCACTCCTTATACATTAGGTATAAATTTGATATTTGAATCTTTCTATTGAATTATTCAAGGGTTTGTATTTCAGATACTAAGAAAGATCCATGAAATAAATCTGAATCCAGTTTTCAATAGTTATATAAAGAATGAGAAAGGTTGATCAAGCATTGCCCCTCTACTTAAATGATAAGGATGCTTGTCCTATGGATTATATTACTCTCAATACATTTCAAATTGTATTCCAATGACTTAATTGCTTGGATCTTGCAACATATTGTTATGAGTATGCTTGTGGAAAGATTCCAAACAACAGAAAGCTACTAATTGGTCTCTTCAACTTATTATATTCATAAATATTCATGTGTTGATCAACATCAGACATCTACAAAAATGTATAATCTTGTTCTTGAGGAGAGATTTTACTATGTGTTGCTTATAACATTCAATTTCGGGCATCTTGTGGAAATAAAGGAAAACTCTTTAGCATTTTAAATGACAAATTAAGGGTCCAATTGGAAGTAAAAGCTACTTATTTGTGCATGTAAATATGTTTTTCTAACAAAGGTCATAAGGAATGTCCCAGAAACTTGCTCAGTTGATTGGTAAGCATTTCTACAAGTATTTTGATTTCTCGTTGAAAGATGGCTCTATTTCATAGATATGAGGAAGGCCTTAAAATTATGATGTTTACATAGTGAACCTATCTAGTATAAAGATCACATAAATCTTGGGAGAGAGGGAGAAGAGAAGTGAAACAAGCTTGAGAGAAACAATTAATTATGTTATTGGAATGAATATAATTACTCATGATATACTCTACATGGCTAACTGAATTTACCATAGTAGTTATCTAGAGAGGTATTGGACACTCACCAACAATAAAAGCCAAGCTTTATGGAAGTAAAACCCATGCTTTATGGAGGTTTCTATTGGTATGCTTTATGGCAGTAAAATACATGCTTTATGGAAGTAAAATTCACGCTTTATGGAGGTCACTAGTGTGTAATATCTCCAACACCCCCCATGAACACTACTAGGGTGTAAATGATGAATGGGTCCCAACAACCAAGACCATGTTAGGTACCCATTTTACAATGCATCTAATAATGAACACTTAAAAATAGAGGAAAGTAGGACAACCTCATACAAAAAACACCCATTAAAGTACAATGTATCAAAGAAGAAGAAAGAAAGGAAGCTGATAGGAAATTGTGTCTTTCAGTCTAAGACAATCACATAGGAATTGGAACTTCTGCTTAGCAATGTCTTGATGAATATGTTGACAATCTATTCAATAGATGAACAATACTGCAAATCAATGATCGTGTCATTTACCATCTCTCTGATGAAATGCATATGGATCTCGATGTGTTTGGTAACCCCTATAAAGGTGGCTGCTAAAATTCTTTAAACTTGAACCAATTTTTCAAGACTTTACAAGTTTTTATAGTTTAGTGTAAGATTTCACAAGATTTTATAATTTCATGAAATATTTGCTAAAACATTTACAAGTTTTTATAATTTTGTGAAAGATTTGCCCAAAATTTACAAGATTTTATAATTCCGTGAAAGATTCGCCAAAAAATTATATATACATATTATATTATTGATAAAATAGCCTTCACACTTTTATGTGTATCATGCAGATTCGCCCATTTTTTATACATATAAATTTAGGGGGGGTTCTTAAAATCATCCTTGATTTGAATTTCTTGTATGTAATCATTCATCCATTCTTGTAAAGTTACTACAATACAAAGTCCTTTGTGACATTAAAGATCTATTGTTCTTATTTTCATGTTTTTTCTCTTATAATTACATGATTTTGTCACATGTTCAATCTTTTGCACTTATATTACTCTCGCATTTAGTATCTATATATACATGTTCAAATTCTACAACTCCCCTGGCTAGCATTGCAAGTTTTCTAAGAATTTGTTGGAGGTTGGACATTGTTGCTTCCTATGTTTAAGCCTATATTCAAATAAGGCATTACCATCTATTTCATGTCTCGTGCTTTAGGACCTCAATAGTGGTAAATAAATATGAGGTTTTTATTGTGCAAACCAATACCAAGGGGGTTTGGTATACTAGTTGCATTAACATTGATGAAGATAGCATTGAGGATATCACTGGGTTTCAATGGGAGGGGAATGACATCGATGTCATGTTTTTCTCCTAACTAGTCATGGATGATGAAGAAGAAGATAAGTATTAGGAAAACATGTTCCTAAAATATGGCACAAATAAAATATCCATGATCATACTAGATCCCACCTATAAACACTCTCCTAGTGGCCATGGTAGCACAACTGTTGTCTACCAAAGTATTGCACACTTATCATGATGGGGATTTATCCACATATGTTTTCCATGTCATGGATGTATGAAAAAATGGGATTAATTTGAACTAGGTTTCATACTTAACCAACAAGATCCTATAGAATTGTATGGAAGCATAAGTCCAAAACCATTCTTTCTAGTATGGAAGCTTCATTATATTGTTATATTTATCATACTGGGGTGATTCATTGGGCATAAATTATCCACCAAGGTACCTACCAACCAATTTCATCATGACTAGGTATGAAAATTTTTCCTGCACCATTGAAAAAGGTATGTAGATACTAATAGGCATGATATTTAAGGGATAGTATAGAGATATTTGAGATGCAATCCAAAATAATTCAAGGATCCCCAAGACTGTGATCAACACATAAGGATTGCAATACCAAATTTATGTAAGCATGGATTAATTCTATATGTGATTGTAACTAAGGAATGGGACCATATATAAGGACGAAAAAGTTGATCCCCTTGACTTCATGATATCTCCAAGGAACATGGAAAAAAAAAACTAAAAGGATGGGAGAAAAAAGAGGAGGAGTTGCAAAAGAGGTAAAGGAAGAAGTTGTTGATCCAAACTATCAATAAGGAAGGCATTAAATATAATACATCATCTATCAACGTGGAGGGATTTTCTATAGGGGAAGTGGAGAAGTGGAAAAGGGTCGACATGGAATGGAAGAGAAAACATAAATTGTAGATTCATCAACTTGGAAGTAAGAAGGAAAGGGAATATTTTCCTTGACCCTAGGGATTTCGACTCCATCTCAAGAAAATCATCGTTTACCCCTCCTCCAACCTCCAAGGAATTCAATAGCATGGGGTTGCACAATACATCTGTGTCACCCCAATTCAAGGTAGTGAGAACCACTACTAAGGTCAAAGCCTCATTGTTACAATAGAGTGGGGTCATGAAAATGCCTCTCATGTAATTACACAAGTCCTTCTAACAATAGGCTATGAGAGAAAAACAACATGTACAATGGTGAATTGTGGCTTGTTCCCATCGACTATTATAACCAAAGTGATGTTTAAGATCCCATCAAGGCCCCCTATCATAATTTGATAGTAATCGTCATGGTCCCAAGCGAAATGACTTCACCATAGGCCTAAAAGGATCAATTCAAGAGGAGGTGACACTGCCATCGGACACTTCCTTCATTGACTTAGCTAGTCAACATGGTGTATAACCCCCTTGCAATGCTTCAAAGACTGAGATTCAAATTTGGGTTTGGATTCCAAAGTAGACAGAGAAAGTGAAGCAATAAGTTGATAGGACAAAGATGAAGCATAATAGAGCCCCTTTAATATTTTTCAAGGGGCACCTACCTCAACAAAAATATGGGAGGGAGACCAAGTCCACCTACATCATATATTGGAATTGCAAAGGCTTAATCTACCTGACCTTGCAAGGATGATTGTAAATTATAGCAAGGATCTATAGGGGAGGTTTAGAAACAAGGACTGTTATGTTGTTGAACTACATGCACAAAACCTATAGTAGAAGAAAGAGGTTGAGAAGCAAAAATAGGAACTAGAAGCAGTATGAATTCAATTTGATTTAGCTGGTGAAATAAAATCCCATTGGAAAGCATAAGTAGACAAAGAAAAATTAGGGAATGTGTGACTGAGGAAACAAGCTTCAGGTGTTAGGAAATCAAAATATGCAATTCATGAAGAGGTGGGAAAAGCATAGCAAGAGATGGTGAATGATTTAAGGAGGTTCTTCTATATGTTGTAATAATTTTGGGTCACTCAATAATGACGTACCATTATCACCAAGATAATAAGTACCTTGGTACAGATAGCCAAAAATAAGGAGTTGTTGGAATTAGCAATAGCAACAGAAAATGGGAAGACCACAAAGAGAGTATGGTATGAGGCTAAAGAACCAAAGGTAGAAATGAAAGCATAGAGAAAAAGGTGTGCACTAATAATAGATCCCATAGTGGCATAATCATAGTCACAAATAAATTACTTAGAGTAGTTTCACCTAAACTTCCCTGCTTAATGGGCCAAGTTCTAAATACATAAAGGGATCATCACCAAACCTGAGTGGTGTATTCATGAGTGGATAACAATATCGAGATCAATATGATCACATTTACATAGAGGCTATTAAATATCAACCTATGACAAAGATGGAGGAAGCTCAAATCCTCAAGTTGAAACAAGATGTGGTAGAATATCAAAAGAAACATCTACAAAACCTAGCCAAAGAGCTTACCTGCAAAGTCCAAACTCAATTAAACACTACCAAAATTTTGAAGAATTGAAATAAGGCTAAGATCCAAGATCTCATGGAGGCTCCTCATGAAGAAAACATGACATTACCAAAAATAAAATGTAATTAAAAAAATTCATGTTGGCTCATAAAATAAAAATTAAAACCAAAGGAAAAGTAATTAAAAAAATCTATGTCTACTCATAAAAATTTTAAAAAAAAAATTAAAACCAGGATAGATCCTTATTAAACCCTAATCTATTAAGCACTGAGAAGGATCAAAATTCATGAGGTGTAATTTTTTTTGGATGTGTAAAAAATTTGCAGTTCAAGAAATTGGATCCCTCTTGGTGCTTGATAGATCTAGGTTTAACATGGTCAACCATTTCCTACCATACTCTACCACTATTAACCGTTGTCAACCATAGTCATCCATTTTCAAACTAGGGTCAACCATAGTCAAAATAGGGTCAACCATAGTCAAACATGGTTAACCATGGTCAATACTAGTCAATGATGATTGACCATGGTCATCCTTACATAATTAAAGTCAACCATATTCAAGCATGGTTAGAAAAAGTCAAATATTGATAACAAAGTCAAGCATATTATTGTTCAGGATTTCTACCTTATAGTGAGGAGATGGACACTACCAACTGGGTGGCGTTGACAGGTAAATACATTATTTGCATTACAACTAGTTCTTACAAATGACAGAGATCGGGATATCGAAAGACATACCTTTACTCGACGATTGGTCCTAGCTTTCACTGGATCTCCCGCTTGATCTCCCACTTGATGAACCTGCAATACAAAGGATACCTTCCTCGGCGTATCTTGACCATATAACATATGATGAAATTACAAAGCAATTTAACATGAAATATAATCAAGTATTAATCCAAATAGACATACAATCTAATAGATATATGATTTTGGGACAGGAAGGGTATTTTGACCTTTTTATTGTCAAAGAAACATGAATCAGTACAATATACCTAACATGTCGAGATGTTTCTGCAACCGAGTCCTGGGCTCCTTCTCTTCACAATGACTTGGGACTTTCCTCCAACGTAACAATGCTAAAAGCCTTTCTTCTAGGTACCTCTCTCATGGATCCTCCTTGTATTTATGGGACAAGGTACGCAATTGTAATCGAGAGGTGGTTGGATTGGGAGGTTGGGGAAGTTTTAGAACCAACTTCAACTAATCACAATTCGTCAATCTAATATATTTTTGATTTCATCTTAAGATGTGCGCGAGTTTCCTCAAGGCATAGTTGCGCACAAGATGCAACTTTAGTGTTTTGCAACAAGCGCTAGCAACTTTTCAAAGGTGTGCGCTAGTTTCACTTGAGAAAAGTAGGGCATACTAGCATATGTGCGCTAGTCTTCTGCCCACATAGTAGCGCACATGTCAAAAGATCAGGTAAATCAGGGAAATTCCCAGCTGAAGAGGGTAGGTTCAGTCCATACATCATCCAAGGCAATCTAGCTCTTCAATCCATGTTGTCCTTTTTTGTGATCAACAGAGCAATGTGATCACGGATGGAGAAGTGCAGATTTGACCTATAACAGATGCCCCCTAATGTGTGAGGTCAGAGGTAAATGATGGATGAAATACATTATAAGTCCAAGTCAGAGGAGGAGCAAGAAACCGCAGAACCAAGTCACAAAAAGCACTTGAAACAACGATCAAGGTCAGCGAGCAATTACAATCTTGGCATCACATAGGTGTGTAACATGATCTCCGATACATAACTAGGGGATGTATATATAGAGCATGGCCACTTAAATACAAGCGTGGATCCATGTCAATAGAGAGTTCATAGCCATAACAACAAGCTGGATCTATGTCTCATAAAGAGCCAAAATGAGTGAGGCTCAGTCTTGCGCAACTTGGGTGATAACATAAACAAGGTGATGATATCATAATCCCAAGGTCTTCATCCAAACTTCCCAAGGTACAAAGCCTAACCATGCGAATAAATGAGCTGAATTCGAACATGGGGGGTATCGTTTGATTACCGATCATTGATGTATACCATTAACAAACGCGAGGACTTCCATCGATAATGATAATGGGGTCCAAGGTACCTAGTACGATCCAAACAAGTGTGAATAAGAGGAATTGAATTTAAACACTTGAGGAACCTATCAAATAAGAGACATTGATGTATTCCCATTATTCAACAGTGAGGGAAACTGTAACTGATGACTGCAATCCCCAAGGTTCTAATTGAAACTATAAACTTCATTGCCAGAGCATAATGAGCTGATGTCGATGGGAAGAAGTCCGTTGGAAGGGAGGCCTTAATGCATCCTCCATCATCCAACACGAGGAACACTGACAAGTATGAGCTGATGTGGAGTAGGATAAGTAACAAATGAAACAAACTGACACTAGGATGGCTGACACATGAAGTCAAGGTAAACTGCAGAATGGTCGACATAGGTTGTATCCTTGAATAGTGAGGAAGACACAAAGTGACTTAGGAAGTTTTCAACATGAAGAGGAAGATGATATAAGCCTGCAATGTAGGAGACATTGACAAACCCTCCATATGGTTGGAAGAATAACCAACCGAGGGAGTAAAAACTTGGAGATCAGGTTCATCCTAAGGCCAAAAACTAAAACCCAACTAACATGAAAGACTCAAGTAGGTGTTGTGTTCAAGGACATGACTGACTTAACTTCCTTTGAAACTAAAAAAGATGTGATATACCCTTCTTATCCCTTATTATTTTTTATAAAAGAATATCCGTCTTGTTGTTTTAATGAGTCCAAGAAGAAAAGAAAACTCAATAGGTCCAACCATGTAAAGAGTTTAACGAGCCCATGGGAGGAAGACTCAGGACCTTCTTCATTGTTTACAGAGTTGAAGAAGAGATAGAAGAATACTCTATAATACTGATCTTTGGATTTTAATATTGAGCTGAGATTTATTCTTGCTCGCCGGTGTTTTCAATTTTAAGGAGTCTGAAAAACTTAAACAATAACCCCATACACCTACTCATGGATTTTAATATCGAACTCAAGTAGGTTAATGTTCACCGGTGTTTTCTTGTTTATAGAGTCTGAAAAACTTAAACAATCCTCTATCTACCCTCTCATGGATTTCACATCGAGCCCGAGTAGGTGAGTGCTCACTTGGTGTTTTCATGTTTCAAGAGCATGAAAACCCTAAAGAAGGCTCCAAAAGGTCATTTTTCGTAAAGTTAGTCCCCTCCCCCGAAAAATTATAAAACAATGAGAGGAGAACTCTTCTAGCCACGCATGAATAGAGTATTCATTTTTCATAATTAATCTGCAAAGGTCCGGAAAAGGGTTAAACTTATACCTAAGCAGATGAACCTTCAATTCCTTTAACGAGATTGAAGAGGTCAAGTTTGCTCGGAAATCTTGTTTAGTTTTTCATTGTCAAAACAAGAGCTTAAAACGACTTAAAAGACAGCTTCTAGGATCATAAGTTCATGACCTACCAAAGAATAGGATCTCAACAATCGCATTAGTAACTATCGACCGAGTTTCTCAGTGACAAAATAATGACAATATGATACTAGATGCGTAAAACATAAGAAAAAATAACTATACAAAAATATACAACTATAATACAGGAAAAAGCACAGATACCTAAGCAGAGTACTTATTCAGGTAGGATCGATGCCTCAGGCCTCTTCATGAGGCCGGACAAAGATGTCATGAAAATCATTGAAAAGATTGGTATATAGAACTATTTCATCAAGAAAATAATCTACTTCAATAAGAATAATTTCCATGATCCCTGGTTCAGTGGAAACGTTGATCGGGATGGTTCTCGATGTACTCGCCCTATTCCCTTCGGCAAAAACAGCTTGTGAAGTGGAAGGGACAGAGGACCAATCAACATTCTCACTAGGTCTCAGAGAGAACTCACCTCTCTCTATCAAGTTCAGAATGGGAAGTAAATAGGACCTGGGATGCATATTTTCTTGAGAGTAGTCCAAGCCTATCATAGCTTCCAAAAACGTCTCGTCAGAAGGAAAAACCGTGTCTAAACAATCAGGAGGGTAGGTGGATTCTACTGATCATGCAGGAGAACAGTCCATATCTGACTCAACAGAGACCAACGAAGTCATGATATGTTCTATTGCATTTTGTTGTGAATCCAAGTAGGTTACCTCTACAACAGATACAGGCACAACTGTTTCTGATTTAGTTGGGAGAATTCGCTGGTCTGTCGTTAAACGGACCGTGGAAGTCTCAGGAGATGAACATTCCTCAAATCCAATAAACAAAGTGGGAGTAGGTAGGTCAAAAGTGCCTATTAATGACCCATAGAGACCTACTCCCAAACTCTCAGTGACTGGACAGGAATGATCAAACAACGAGATAGATGAATCCGATGAAGTCCGGTTATTCCTCTGGGTAAAGGAAAGTTGATCAACTGTGACGATCTTTCCTTCATGTGGGAACATTATGACCCGGAAGACAGTTGATGGCACTACCTGCATGGCATATGTCCAACTCCTACCCAAGAACAAGTTCTAATCGAGTGGGGCATCCAGAACTTCGACCTCTACTGATACTAGATTACCTTCAAGTTCGACATTGAAGGATGATAAGACTTCGTGTGGACAGAAGGATCTTCCATCAAAGGCAGTAAGTATCATGTTCGAGGGGGATAAATCAGGCTCACCTAAATCTTTCCAACAAGAAATAAACATTATGCACGTGGACGCGCCCTCATCTACAACAGCTCGTCGAATGGTCATAGGACCATGAACGACCTCTATATGGAGAGCAACGTGGTACGACAACCAGAACTTGATATCTTTCCTATCAAAGCATGCAAGCATGTTGGACAAATCAACACTCCCAATCACTTCCAGAAGAGCACTGCGTTGCAATGGGAAACTTTGCAATACCTTCAGGGTGGACATGGCACAAGCGGTTTGGGCTAAATCCTCCACTACATTGTAGTTGGAAGCAACCCTCATGTTAGGGTTGTGCATAGCCCGTTTGAAGACACCTTTCGGGATCTTTGGCAGCAGATCCACCGGCCTCTTGATGTGGAGAGGGGTAGATGACTTAGGGACATCCTTCTACTGCAGGTCCAGGGTATAATTTCTTGCTCTAGTTTGCAACAAAGCATATGAGTTAATCATGTTAACGAATGATTGATCAGCTGTGGTGGCACAAATAGTGCCCCCAGAACTAGAGCTGCCACAAGCTGAACTCTATCCATGAGGAAAAGGATCTTTCAAGACAGCTGGTTTCTTCTCATGGATCAGCTTCTGGGATTATTCTATTAGAGGGCATTGGTGGGTAAGGTGGTCCTCTTGACACAGTTTGCAAGGGAACTTAGCCTTCCTTTTCTCTTTTTTTCCCTCCTCGACATTTTGTCTATCTTTGGGCTTTTGTTGGTTTCCCTCCCCTTTCTTTCCCTTTCTTTTGGGCTGCCGAGAGCCCTTTTGGTTTGTCTGCAACTGTTGTACATATTCAGTTGTAGAAGGGGAGGATGCAATAGAAGTTGCTTCTGCAACAAATTGTTTGACTGACAAGGTGTGAACCTGCTTTGTTAAGGCGTCAAATGCTACAGAGTTGACTGAACCCACAATGCCATCGGCATGTGGTCCAGGTTTAGGCTTACCTAAGTCTATATTAGACCTCGGCGCATCAGGAATAATCTCGTACAACAGCCCGAACTAAGCATAAACTAAGTCGAGCTACTGAGTTCTCAAAATGGCCTCCTCCTCGGAAGACACCCCTGAAGTGGCAACTTCCTTAGAAACATAAGGAAGAAGAGACTTAAGGTACCATTCTAATAAGAATGCTGGGGGGATGTTGGCCTTGATGAGCCTCTTTCACCTTCACCACTCCTAAATATGATCAGACATATGAGTGGCCTTGTTTTGCCGAAATGTCGACAAAAGGTCTGTGATGGCATCGTACCGGAAAATAAGTTGAAAGTGGTTCAAGAAAACAATGGCAAGATCCCGAAAGGTGCTATAGGCAGCCGCGGGTAGTTCAATATACCACTTGGCCACAACACTTGTCAAGGTTCTTTGGAAGAACCTCAACCTTATGGAATCGTCGTTCAGTGAGTTGGAGGAACACCAGAGATGAAAATTTGTGACATGGTCACTAAGGTCCTCACCAGTCTTACCTTCAAACTTTGGTATTTCTGAGGACAATTTGGTGGGAACGGGTGGCCATGCAGCATCATGGCGCATGGGGTCGTTCATAATATTTGAAAGATATGGCAAGTTTAAAGTTGCCAGAAATGGTAAACGCGGTTGAGCCGATGACATCTGGTAAACAGGAACCTGGTATTGGGGACCATGTCCTGGTTCGTGTACTGTTGGTTGGGGTTTCCCCCAGCCACTAGTTGTGAAATGAAAGGATTGAAATTGTTCCATCCGAAAGTAAGCGGATTAAATCCTTGGGAAGTAGTCCATTGTGACTAGGGGTTAACCCCACCGAACTGTGGGTTAATGATATTACCCCCTCCTCTAGCAAATAGAGAGAAGGGGACACTCCCTACAGGTATATTCGATGGATTAATGTTATAACCTGCATAGGGGTTGAAACCCAGCATGGTAGTAGTGGATGGTGCCATCATCGTACACATGGCGGGCATGGATGTAGAAGGGATTGATCTGACCACGGATGAAGAAGTAATATTCTGAGTTACACCTTGTAAAGGTTGTGTGGCAGAAGACTGAGTGAAACTCACTACGGGTACCCCCGATAGAGGGACATTGTTGGGTCCAAAAGTGGATGTGGAGGCTGAGGCAGATGTGGAGGCTAATGAGCTCAGAATGCCTAAAGTTCCAACATTGAAATTGAAGGACGGGGTCGAGGGCAAAGCATTCTGTGATGAACTCGATTGGGTAGTGTTTGAGAAAGAAGGATTAAGAATCCTTGCATCCATAGAAGTTGTGGGAGTTTGTGGAACTCCCTGCTTGTTTCCTGGGTTAACCATGGTATAACCCAGTGTAAAAGGGTAAGCACTAAACTCAGGCTATTGGAATCCAACAGGTACCAGAAGTGGATCGTTGGGTCCTGTAAGAGGAGGGTTAAAAGGAGTACTAAACTCTGTAGTAGTTAGATCCTCAACCTTGACAGTATCCGAGACTTTTCGATCCGGTGTTCTAGGCTGTGGTTCTCCAAGAACCTCTGTGTCGCCCGTAAGTTCAAAAGAACCATGGGAATTCGTTCTCCTACATCGCGGTGGCGATGGAGGCTCCACTATGAGTGGGGGAAGGTTTTGAAACCTCTGAGACCGATGAAGATCTTGATCCTCCACAACTATAACAAAATAAAACTAAGTAAAAACCTAGTGGCCACCACAACTAAGGAGCAAACATCATACCACTAAAAAATTTCCTAAGTAATCAAACCAATCAAACAGATGGAAAATACTCTCGGAAGCAAGTCTGGGATGATCAGGGCCCATAAAAGACTAACATAGTATCAACAGTCAGTTACTTGGCATCCTCCAGAGGTACACTGGCTGGAAGCACTTGAATCGCCAAACTACTTTCCCGGGATTACTGCCAGAGGGTTACCTTCCACATCTGTCCGAGGTGAAGTGGGAATAACTGTCCACTCTACCTGTGTAGAATCCTAAAGGTCTGATACTAATGCTATCATCAATACAAAACAATTTGGGGGGACATTCGTTATCCTAGTCGAAACGCATGGGCAAGGTAGCAAAGCCCGAAGTCCGAAAGGACCCCCGTACGCGAATCAACTCTGGTTTATGGTAAAAAGGAAAGTGAGGGGATATCCTCAACAATTCCAATCTCCCACAGCCTTGTGCTTAGCTCTGGTTTAAGTAGAGTTTCCCAGGACTATTTGATATAGATGGATTTACCTAATACAAATTCCTACTACGATTGTTGAGTAATGAAGCCAGTTCCGAGCAGTTTAAGGTGATTTAAGCTCGAAACTCTAGCCTAAGCTAGTTGATATCGTGTATACCTAAACAGAAAAATGTTGCTAATAAATTTTATTAATAATTTATTTTTAAGGGCTACTTGTTACTCAAGGGTTGTAGTGCGGTGTGTGGAATGGTTTGTTATGAAAGTAAAGTACTTGTAAAATAACGCTTTCAAATTCACAAAATTTTCTCTTTTCGTTTATAATTCTTTCAAAAACTTGAAACCTAAGCAATCCTAAAACAAAATCTTTTTGTATTTTATTTTTTAATATTTCAAAGCAAACTATGCTACCTCGAAATAATGCAAGACCTTACTACTAAGCTATTTGAACAATTTTTTGTCTTTTTTGATAAATGTAAAAGAAAGAGAACTTTGTACAAAAGCAAGCAAGATCTAAATATAAAGCATGTGTAATACAAACATCTAAATGGATCAAAGCAAACGAATCAAGAGACTCGATGAAGACTTGACTTACCAATTTTTTTCAAAAGAAAAACTTGAGGCTTGGAAACAAAGTGAAAAAGAAGCAGGGAAAGGAGACACTTGTGGCGGAAAGGAAGACCTGAATAGGTTGCTTCTAAGCATCAAAACCCTAAGAAAACACTAAGCCAAGCGAAAAGTAAGCAAGCGAACCAAGAATGACTTTAACAACACACCGACTCAACAGAAAGAAAAATTTATAAAGACTTGACTTACTTGGACTGAACTGATAAGACAATCAGCAAGTATCTGAACCAAGCAACCTTTCGAAAGCAACCCTAAGGACTCAAACTTTGAATTCAAACCCTAATGGAAAGGATAAGACAAAGTGAAAGTGTGCTAAATATTGCAACAGACAAAAAACATTCAAAATACAGGTCTGTATGACTGCAACAGCAACTAGGGTGAAGGTATGCAGCTATGTTGGAAAGAGAATAGTGCACAAACTTCAAAAAGGGCTAGTAAGCGGCAAAGACACTTAAGCAAGTACTCAAGCAAGCAAACCAACTAAAAAGACTCAAGAGAGGCCAACAAGACTCAAAAGAGACATGGAAGTCTCAGGGGTCAGTCAAGAGGGAAAAGCAACAGGATGGAAGTGGAATCAAACCACTGAAAAACAAACCCTAACTAAAAATTGGACACTATAGGAAAATGCACTACTGTGCAGTGCAGAAACCAGCGCACACTAGGATATGTGCGCTACTGTGCAGTGTAAAGAGCAGCACCCATCAAGAGATATGCGTTGTTGTTACTAGGGAAGACCAGCGTACATGTGTCAGAAAGACAGAAACAGGCTTTGCAACAGCCAACTAAGATGAATCGAGTAGCAAGGAACAGTAAACATAGACCTAAAAAACCTCTCCAAGAATCAAGAACTGAAAAAAAGGGCTGGAAGAAAACCAAAATTAGGTCTCCTAGAGCAGAATAACTAAGCGGTTACTCCCCAGCGGAGTCGCCAGTATATTGTTCAGGATTTCTACCTTATAGTGAGGAGATGGACACTACCAACTGGGCAAGGTTGACAGGTAAATACATTATTTGCATTACAACTAGTTCTTACAAATGACAGAGATTGGGATATCGAAAGACATACCTTCACTCGACGGCTGGTCCTAGCTTTCACTGGATCTCCTGCTTGATGAACCTGCAATACAAAGGATACCTCCCTCAATGTATCTTGACCATATAACATATGATGAAATTATAAATCAATTTAACATAAAATATAATCAAGTATTAATCCAAATAGACATACAATCTAATAGATATCTGATTTGGGACAGGAAGGGTATTTTGACCTTTTTATTGTCAAAGAAACATGAATTAGTACAATATACCTGATGTGTCAAGATGTTTCTACAACCGAGTCCTGGGCTTCTTCTCTTCACAATGATTTGGGACTTTCCTCCAGCGTAACAATGCTAAAATCCTTTCTTCTAGGTACCTCTCTCATGGATCCTCCTTTTATTTATGCGATAAGGTAGGAAATTGTAATCGATAGGTGGTTGGATTGGGAGGTCGGGGAAGTTGTAGAACCAACTTCAATTAATCCCAATTTGTCAATTTAATATATTTTTTATTTCATCTTAAGATGTGCACAAGTTTCCTCAAGGCATAGTTGCGCATAGGACACAACTTTAGTGTTTTGCAACAAGTGCCAACAACTTTTCAAAGGTGTGTACTAGTTTCACTTGAGCAAAGTAGGGAATACTAGCATATGTGCACTAGCGTTCTTCCCACATAGTAGCGCACATGTCAAAAGATCAGGTAAATCAGGGAAATTCCTAGCTAAAGAGGGTAGGTTTAGTCCATACATCATCCAAGGAAATCTAGCTCTTCAATCCATGTTTTCCTTTTGTGTGATCGATAGAGCAATGTGATCACGGATGGAGAAGTGCATATTTGACCTATAACACATATCACAAAAATTCAACAATGGGTAGCTAAATTCAACCGTGGTTAAACAATATTTAACCATGGTAAACTATGGTCAGTATTATTCAACTATCATTTGTCATCCATTGTGAACCATGGTCAATGATGGTAAAATATGGTCAACCTCAGGTAACTATAATCAACCATTGTTTAGTAAGACCAAACATAGTTAACTAAATTCTTTCAACCATCATTTGTCACCCAATAGTAACCATGGTAAATGATGGTCAAACATGGTCAACTTATCTAACCATAATAATCCATTGTTCACTAAAGTCAACCATTGTTAACCAAAGTCGACCAATGTCATTGATGGTTAACTAAATTCTACCTTTATCGAACAATAGCCATCCATGGTTAATTATGCTCAAGTATTATTAACCATCATGCGATGCCCATTGTGAACAATGGTCAAATATGGTTAACCTTAGCTAACCATTGTCAACCATATTCAACCATGGTAAATCCAACTTTGCTTAACTAAATCAACCATGGTTAACCAAAGTCAACAAAATTCAAACATGGTTCCATAAAGTCAACCATGGTAAACATAAATTACCTTCATTAGCCACGGTCAACTATGGTTAACCAAGGTTTAACTTTCTCAACCATGGTCAAATAGTCAACCATAATCAAACATGGTTAATGACGTTCAAACATAGTCAAACATGGTTAGCCATGGTCAACCATTGTTTACCATACTTTACCACAGTTAACCATTGACTAGGGTCCACTATAGTCAAACATGGTTAACCATGGTCAAACCTAGTCATTTATCATTGATCATGGTCAACGTGACGTAACCAAAGTCAGCCATATTCAAGCATGGTTCAAAAAATTCAACAATGGCTAACTAAAGTCAACCATAGTTAACCAAAGTTAACCATGATCCATTAAGTCAACCATGGTTAAACAATATTCAACCATAGTAAACTATGGCCAAACTTATTCAACCATGGTAATCATGGTCAAAATTATTCAACCATCACTTCTCACCCATCATCAACAATGGTTAATGATGGTTAAACATGGTCAACCATAGTCAACCATTTTCAAAGTAAGGTCAACCATAGTCATACAGGATTAACCATGGTCAAACTTGATTAATGATGATTGACCATATGATGATTGACCATGGTCAACTTTACCTTCAAGAATAGTTCACAAAAGTTATCAATGGCTACTTAAAGTCAACCATGGTCCATTAAAGTCAACCCTGGTCAAACAATATTTAACTGGGTAAACTAACTAAAGTCAACTATAGGGAAAATTTTAAGGATCCATAATTTTCTTAAACTATAGAATCTTTAGTGAATCCTACTAATCTTAAATTTCCAACGATAAAATGTTTGGATATATTTTCCTAAAAATATTCAAATTTCTAAGTTTATATGGTTTCTGGACAATTTTGGCAATTTTAGAGTAAATATTTTTTATCTCATGGAATTTGGGTGAATCAATTTAGAAAAAAAATGGATAACCATGATAACACATAGTCAAACATGGATAACCATGGTCAACCATTGTCTACCATACTCTACCACAATTAACCATTAACTAGGGCCACAACACAATTAACCATTGTAAAACTTGGTCATTGATGATTGACAATGGTCAACCTTACCTAACCAAAGTCAACCATATTCAAGCATGGTTCAAAAACGTCAACAATGGATAACTAAAGTCAACCATAGTTAACCAAATTCATCCATAGTCTATTAATTAAACCATGGTCAAACACTATTCGACCATGGTAAACTATGGTCAAACTTATCCAATCATCATTTCTCACCCATCATCAATAATGATCAATGATGGTTAAACATAGTCAATCATAGCCATCCATTTTCAAACTAGGGTCATCCATAGTCATACATGGTTAACCACAACCAAACTTGGTTAATGATGATTGACCATGGTCAACCTTACCTTCAAGCATGGTTCACAAAATTTAGCAATGGGTAACAAAAGTCAACCATGATCCATTAAAGTCAATCATCATCAAGCAATATTTAACTAGGTAAACTAACTAAAGTCAACCACAAGGAAAATTTTAAGGATCCATAATTTTAGTGTAGAAACCTTAGCGAATCTTATTAATTCTTAAATTTCCAACCATAAAATGTTGGGCAGTATTTTTTTTAAAAGATTCAAATTTCTAAGTTTATATGGTTTCTGGACAGTTTTGGCGATTTTTAAAGTCAATATTTTGTATCCAGTGAAATTTGGGTGAATCAATTTAGAGAAAAAATGGAAATTGATGAATATTTTTGGGAAAAAAGGTAAAAAACCAGCCCATGGGCTAAATTTCGCCCCTAAAATTTTCTTTGGTCAACAATAGTTAACCAAAGTCGGCCATGGTCCATTAAAGTCAACCATAGTTAACCAAAGTTAGCCATGGTCCACTAAAGTCAACCATAGTCAAAACAATATTCAACCATGGTAAACAATGGTCAAATTTATTCAACCATGGTAATATAATATATTTACTATTTATATTATTTTATAATATAATATTAATATTTTGAAGACATTCATATGCACTTACTGGTTACTAGTAACAACCACATTAATAATATTAATGTGTTTGAATATGTTGATAGGCGTATATATGGCATGGGAAATTTTTTTATCGATGTGTCAAATGTACGCCTATCAACATATTCAGCACACTAATATTATTAATATGGTTGTTTTTTGATGTATTTGTAACTTCGGAAGATATTCTTCTATGTATTACACTTGTACTTTTTTATATGCATGATGGAGCTGTATTATTCATCCAATCAGAAGTGTCGTCATTTATATTTGTAAGTGTCGCAAGTGTTGCAAGTGTCGCAACTTATATTTGATGGGTTATTAGACCACTAGTGTGGGGTCAGCCCTGGTTGAGTTAAGTGGTTGGCTTATTAGACTTCTTTAGGAGGTCAGCCCAATTAGTTTATTGGAAGGTCAAGTCAATGTATAAATAGAGAGTGAGTGTGTCTCATTCTATTCATTCACTCACTCATTCAGCTTGCATAGTTGAGAGAGAGAGTTGTGCACAAGTGGAGGAGGAGGAGTATCTTCTAGAGACATCTCTTTGGGTTTTATCATTGTGATCTTGTATTGTGGCTTATTCTATCTTTGATGAAGTTGCGAGTTTTTCACCTTCTTGGTTTTCCCCGAGGAAACTCTGTGTCTATTGTCTCTTGTGTTTTGATTGATATGATGTACATGTTATTCTCTTAGTGATCCTAGATAATATTGAATGAAATTATCGAAAAATTAACATGGTATCAGAGTCGTGCTAAGAAGAAGACACTATGCAGCTGTGGAAGCTATGGCTTCTTAATATTTGGGTTTCTCTCCTCAATTCATCAAAGGCAGGAGGCTAGGATGACTCTCCTTGGAAGGGCACATCTTTCTGTCAAGACGTAATTCAATTATGAGCACTTTCAGTTTTTGGCCTGTCACTACTGCAGGAAATTAGGGTTTCGGAGAAAGTTGGAATTTTTGGAATCTGAGACCACGGCTAGATTCCCCTCACGAAAATCGAAGTTTAGAGGTCAAGATCGAACTTTTTGGTTGGGCAGAAGGTCGGGGTTCATCAAACCCTAAATTGGGATTTTGATCGGAAGGGTGGCAAATTAGGGTTTCTACAAAAGTTAAAAATTTTGGAATCTATGACCACGGTTGGAAGATCCTTTGAAAAATCAAATTTTAGAGCACAATATTGAACTTTTTGGCTGGGTAGAACCCTGGGCAATATCAAACCCTAGTTCGGGATCCTGTCTAGGAAATCTGGAAGTTTCAAAGGAAATTTTGAGGGGTCAAATTTTGCAGATTTCAAAATTGAAGTATACCAGCTTGATCAGCTCAGCAAGGTGCATATTTACATATATTCAGAAGTTTGGAATTCAAAGTTTGAATTTTTAGGGTTTCTTTGACAACCCTAATCCAGCTCCAGAACTAGTTTTCTGCAAATCAAGTGGTAAGACCTAAAAATTTCTATTTCCATTTGAAGTACTCTTTAAGATGTCTCACCACACCAAGCTTGAGGATAAGCTTGAAGGAGTTGATAACTTCTGAGCATGGAAGTATAGGATTGGGTTAATCCTAGAAGAGAATGAATTGGACAACTACATAAAGGAAGAGGTTCCAGTTCCAAAGGGATATGAGGCTAAGGTCTTACACAAGAAGAACTTGGTTAAGGCCAAGAGAATAATTGCTAGTTCTATAAAATACCATCTCATACTCCATGTGTCTTCCCTAAAGACACCTAAGGAGATGTTTGACTCTTTGACCAAGTTGTTTGAAGGAAAGAATATAAATCGGAAGATGACTCTGTGGAATCAATTGAAAGGGGTAAAGTTCCAGAAGGGAGAGACCATCAAATCCTACTTTACTAAGGTCTCTCAAATCAAATAACAACTTGAAGCAGTGGATGAAGTAGTGGAGAATGGATAAATTGTCATGACCACATTGAATGGCCTACCTAAGTCATGGGACTCCTTCATCCAAGGTATTTGTGCAAGAAAGAAATTGATTTCTTTCAATAGACTATGGGAGGAATGTTCACAAGAAGAAGCTAGGCTTGTAGCTCGAGAAGAAAAGATGGGAAGTGAATACCAAGCCCTCACAGCTCACACCAAGAGAAGTAATCCCAAGAGGGAGCAATCTCATCACAAGAAATATTCTCACTACCATCCAAAAGAGAAGAAAGATCTGAGATGCTACTCATGTAATGAAAAAGGACACTTTGCTTCAGATTGTCCCAAGAACAAAAGGAAAAACAACAACAACTTCAAGAAGAAGAACAACAAGAAGATATATCATGCACATGCTGTAGAGGATGATGAACCTCCCAGGAAGAAGGCTAGAGAAGAAAGTGAAGACTCTTCAAGTGATGAAGAGTATGTTCTCATCTCTACTCTCAAAGGTACTGTTACACATGGGTGTAATGATTGGCTTATTGATAGTGGGGCTTCTAAACATATGACATGATTCAAAGAATCTCTTATGGACCTATCTGAACATGAGTCACCTCATAAGGTGAAACTTGGGGATGACTATCAATACCCTATAAAAGGAAGTGGTGAAGCCTCCTACAAGCTAGACTTTGGGAAGTCTTTCAAGATGCAAGATGTTCTATATGTACCTGGACTCAAGAAGAACCTTCTCTCCATATCATCTTTGGATGCAAAAGGGATGAGAATTGCATCTATGGATGGCCAAGTACTCATGTGGCCTAAAGGTAAGACCATTGATGATGCAATAGTAATTGGAGAACAAGAGGGAGGCTTGTACAAATTGAAGGGGCAACCTGAACATGCTATGGTACATGAATCCATGGAGCCAAGTGAACTTTGGCATAGAAGGCTTACTCATGTGCACTACAGGGCACTACCAATTGCAAGCAAAGCAGTAGAAGGTCTTCCTGAAATCCAATCAAAGCATGAAGGTGTTTGCAAAAGGAAAGAACACAAAGAAGTCATTTCCAAGCAATGAAAGCAAGGCATAAGGAATCTTGGAAATTATCCACTCCGATGTATGCAGTCCGAGTATTTGAGTGGGTATGTATATTATGTTTCTTTCATTAATGATTTCTCTAGGAAGGCTTCGATTTGTTTCTTGAAAAACAAAGATGAAGTATTCAGCAAATTCAAGGAATTCAAAGCCTTGATAGAAAACCACACTGAAAAGAAGATCAATACTTTTAGATTCGACAATGGTGGAGAATTCACTACAGAAGACTTCAAGAAGTTATGCCGTGATTCGAGGATTAAGAGGGAGTTGACCACTCCTTACAATCCACAACATAATGGAGTTGCAGAAAGGAAGAACCTCTCATCCATTTTCAGCATTGGTTAAGGTGCACACTATCAAAGACTCCAGTAGCTCCTGCAAGGAACCAAAGATTGAGAGGGAATCCACCCAACAAACAAACAAAGATAAGTATTTGAATTGTCATTTCTTGTATATCTGATTGTTTAAATAATATTGTTCAATGATGTATATACTTATGTTCCTAGAGTTTGGTTGTGTATTATGCATATTAGAATAATTGCATTAATGAACAATATACTACTGATATGCATGTGATGGGTAAGTGGACTATGGCACTGTACAACATTCCATTGCTACTTATCTAGAATGAAGCCTCTTTGCTGACATGTTGGGAGTAGTACAAACTCTTAACAATGTTCTGGTAGAGATGGGAGGCATCTAGAAAGTTACCATATGAATACGGGATATGAGTGAATGTTGTATTGAAGCATTGGCTAAGATAATTGCATGACTATATGACATATGCCTTTATGTGTAAGACTTTGTTCTGTAAACTATGAGAAGTTTCTAATCAATTGAATTTGACTTGTAGGAAAGATCATGTACAATCACCTACAAAAGAAGGACTACAACATTTGTTCCAGCAAAGAAAACTATCTATTGAAGATATTGAAGAATCTGAAGTTCCCAGGATCTGGGATGCAGAAATGGAAGAATTCCATGATCGAGGAATACCAGTCGATCATGACGAATGATGTTTGGGATGTAATCCTAAGACCAGATGGGAAGTTTGTTGTGACTTCCAAGTGGATCTATAAGATCAAGCATGTTGCAGATGGTAGCATACGGAAATACAAGGCAAGATTTGTTGCTCGTGGCTTCTCCCAGAAAGAGGGGATAGATTATGAAGAAAAATTTTCTCCTGTAGCTAGATACACTTGCATCAGAACAGTACTTGCCCTCGCTGCGGTGATGAAGTGGAAGATACACCAAATGGATGTCAAGACAGCTTTCTTGAATGGTGTAGTCAAAGAGGAAGTGTATGTGGAGCAGCCACTAGGTTTTGAGACACATGACAGGGAGTCATATGTGTGCAGATTGAAGAATGCCTTGTATGGATTGAAGCAAGATCCTAGGACATGGTACGCTAGGATAGACAGCTTCCTGTCCAGTTTGGGCTTTACCAAGAGTAAAGCGGATTCCAACCTTTACTACAAGGTTGAGGAAGGCAATCCAGTGTTACTCCTATTGCATGTGGATGACCTGCTTGTGACAGGTGATGATAGATTGATTGTTGACACAAAGAGGAAGCTTGATGCCGAGTTCGAGATGAAGGACTTGGGCATGATGCACTACTTTCTAGGTATGGAGGTGTGGTAGAGTGCAGATGGAATCTTCCTTGGACAAGGGAATTATGCAGTAGAGATCCTGAAGCGGTTCAGGATGATGGATTACAAGGCCATGGCCACACATATGGCATCAAACCTGAAGCTATTGAGTGATGCTTCATCATATTCGGTTGATGTCACGGTGTATCGTCAGATGATTGAGTCCTTAATGTACCTGACAAAGACGAGACCAGATATTTGCTTTGCAGTGAACACCTTGAGCCAGTTTCTGACAAATCCTAGACATGTTCACCTGATTGCTGTAAAGCATATTCTGAGGTACCTGAAGGGTACAATTGATTATGGGCTCAAGTATGATGTGAATCAAAAGTTTAACCTGGAGGGTTATGTTGATTCAGATTGGGCAGGCAGTGTTGTAGATAGGAAGAGCACTTTGGGGTGCTACTTCAGTATGGGATCAGGTGTGATCTCTTGGTTTAGCAGGAAGCAATCCTGCGTAGCACTGAGTATAGTCGAAGCAGAGTATGTCGCAGCTTGTTCGGCTATTTGTGAGGCAGTATGGCCGAGGAAGCTACTTTATGAGTTATTTGATCTCCCGTTGGATGCTACCTGTATCTTCTATGACAACCAAAGTTGTGTGAAGTTGTCTAAGAACCCGATGTTCCATGACAGGTCGAAGCACATTGATATCAAATATCACTATATCAGGGATATGGTGCAGAGAGCAGCAGTGAAGCTCCTATATGTTGCGACGGATGAGCAGATTGCAGATGTGTTGACTAAACCACTAGCCAGAGTGAAGTTTGAGTACTTCAAAGAGAGGCTTGGTGTTCTTCAGATAGAAGATACTTCAAGGAAGAAGTGATGGGACACATTTGTAGGAGCCATTCCAAGCATGGTGATAGGAGGATCCTTCCCATGGCTATGGATGTAATCGTTGTGAACTGAGCATCAGGACGATGCTCCAGATGATATGCATCAAGTGGATTCTATGATGATCAGGATGATCATATGTGATGATATGTATCAGGTGGATGCTATGATGATCAAGATGATCATATGTGATTATATGCTTCAGGTGGATGCATTGCATGATCAGTTGGATCATGTGTGATGAGTCCGGAAGATGCAGATGCACATGGGATTTTTTCGACATGGTTGTAGATGTGTTCTCCCATGGTCATGATGTAATTGTCGAGCTTTTTCGACATGGTGTAGATATGTTCTCCCATGGTTGTGATGTAATTGCTGAGATTTTTCGACACGGTGTAGATATGTTCTCCCATGGTCGTGATGTAATTACTAAAGCTTTTCCGACATGGTGTAGATTTGTTCTCCCATGGTCGTGATGTAAATGCTGATCCATTATCACACGCTGTAGATGTGTTCTCCCATGGTGCAGATGTAAGGGATGGATCCATTCTCACATGGTGTAGATGTGTTCTCCCATGGTGCAAATGTAAGGAATGGAGCCATTCACACATGGTTCAAATGTGTTCTCCCATGGTATAGATGTAAGGGCTGAAGCCATTTTTCACATGGTGTAGATGTGTTCTCCCATGGTGAAAAAGTAAGGGCTGGAGCCTTCCCCGAATGGTGGTAGATGTGTTCTCCCATGTCGGTGGTGTAAGTGTTGTATGATGTGCATCTGGACTGTGCTCCATAGACGATGAGATGATATGATTAGTATGATCATGAATATCAAGATGATACTCTGTGGTTGTGGAGAAGTTGTGTAGTTGCATGTAAAAGATCTTGGGAGATCCAATAGGTTGAGCAGTGGGCTCGTAAAAGTTCTGGGATGATATTTCGAGGTTTTGCTTACACACGTAATTAGTCCTGAGGATTCCATATGATGGCCAGAGATGATCAAGACCTACAGGAGGCTAGGTGTAAAATTAGTCACAGCAGATCTATTGAACAAGTAAATCAATCACAATTATGTAAAACAATTTTGAGTAAAAACTGTGCAAGAGAGATGCATCAATGCTCTATAACTCATAATAGTGAGAATACAATACAATACAGTAACAATCACTGAGCAATTCAAATTAGCCAAGGAGGTTATTCGAATATACTTCATGGAATATCTTGGCTCCAACTAGGAGTCCTCATCATCAGATCAGTAAAGTCATCAATGCACAAGTAACGGTCAACGAAGTGTCAAACTGAGTCTAACTAAGTGTGGTAGGTGTAACTGGAAAATGTAGGCACTAACTGAATGAAGGAGGATCAGTGGAGGGCGCATGAGGAGCTAACTGGAGTCAGAATAGGCAGTCTAGTCTCACTGGAGGTCCATCGGACTGATACAGTTAGTTGAGAGTCAGTCTAGCCTTAAATCAAGGAAAGATCTAAAGATAACTCAAGTAATTGAAGTACAACTGAGTGGTAGGTGAGAGAGGGCACTTGAGATGCATGCAATTTCATGCAAGGCTCACTAAGCACTAGGAGGGCTAAAACTGATTAGAAAGAAGCTCTCGGGTGCTGGCAGACTGGGGACAAGGTGTTGAAGGCATCAAACTAGTGATTGGGATGCATGAAAATGCATGCAAAGTACATAACTGAATGATGAGATATCCTAACACCCCCCCCCTCAAGCTATACTATGATGTAAAAAATAGATGATAGGGCCCTAGTAACTGAGACCAGAGGTCACCCCAATACAATAATAATCCAAATAAAGAATAGTCCATGAACCGAGGAAATGGAGAAAACCTCATGGGAAAAACCCCCCCTCAAAATGTACTGTAACACACCAAAAGATTTAACTGCCCCAAACTCAAGTAGATATGTCTGGAGGTATCTTACTCTTGGGAGTAAATGGATAATGCTCCAAAAACATGTGCTTGAATTCTCCATCAGTGGATGCAAGCGAATGTGGAGACCTTATGAACTTGCTCTTCATACCGAAAATGGTGAGAACAAAACTGAAAATATGAGGATGATCCTGGAACCTATGATTCGAACCAAGTGAGGTAGGAATAGCTCCAATCGGATCAAATAGATCTTGAAACTTGAACTTCTTATCAGTGGAAGTTAAATCAGCTCCAATATTTGACAAATGGTTTCTTGAGATCTCCTTTGAACCAACAGGGGTGAGATCAAAACCAAAATCAGCAAAAATTGCATGAGAATTGAACTCAAGCGAATGGTAGTGATCTTCATCTTCAGTAAAACTCTGAGAAACTATGCAAATGATAGAACAAAAGTTTATAAGAGGCATGCAATCAAGGAGGACGAATGCTTCACCTCCAAAATCAGATTTTACCTCCAAAACATCAAGTAGATCATTATTATGCATGTCGGAAAACTCATGTGAAAGAGAGGATTCAAGAACCTCTTCGAAATCTAGAGTATGAGTTGGTTTATCTTGCTCAGAATTCAAAATAGAAGACTTTGAGAGAATGAGTGTTGAATCTACAGTTTCTTCTTCATATTGAACATCGGATGAGGCCAAGACATAATCAGAGAGAGCACATAAGGAGATCCCAATGGGTTTGTTCTCCAAAAGGCTAGCATGATCTTCTTCTTCCTACTCTCCAAATTCTCTATTGAGTTGGGCCCATAGATCTCTTGGATTTTCAGCAATAGTACTGAGGTAGCGCATACAAGGAGACATAGTAAGACATATTGTCCCAAAAGCTCTGTCACAATCATTAAGCCAATCATTCTCCTCTTCATCGGAATCAAAATCTCTTGTAATACCAATGCACACATCAAAAAGACATTGTCTCTTCAAACATGCAATCATCTTTGGTTTCCATTCATCATAGTTGAATGGAGTAAGAAGATTTTGTTAAGAAGAATATTCCATCTCTGCAATAGAGGATAAAAATGGAGGAAGAAAGAAACCTGTAAATCACAAGCAAACAAGAACCATAAGGTCAAACAATCCATCTGTTTTAGAGTTGCATCACACCCAGCATAGGAGATCAAGCAAGATTGATGATCCAATGATCTATATCCAGGAATTCTTTGGAAAACTCATGGTTTATGGAGTGGATTGGAGAGAAATTTCAGTCTTGCATGCACATGAGGGAATGCACATGAGATTTTGCATGCCAAAGTGTAGTATTTTGATCAAATTCACTCAATTCTTCATGTAGAACACCTGCAGAAAATAAATCGTGTCCCTTCCATGGATCTGATACCATGTGAAATTAGTCACAGCAGATCTATTGAACAAGTAAATCAATCACAATGATGCAAAACAATTTGGAGTAAAACATGTGCAAGAGAGATGCATCAGTGCTCTATAACTCAGAATAGTTAGAATACAATACAATACAGTAACAATGACTGAGCAATTTGAATTAGCCAAGGAGGTTATTCGAATATACTGTATGGAATAGCTTGGATCCAACTAGGAGTCCTCATCATCATATTAGTGGAGTCATCAATGCACAAGTAACGGTCAACCAGGTGTCAAACTGAGTCTAACTGAGTGTGGTAGGTGTAACTGGCACATGTAGGCACTAACTGAATGAAGGAGGCTCAGTGGAGGGTGCATGAGAAGCTAACTGGAGTCAAAATAGGCATTCTAGTCTCACTGTAGGTCCATCGGAGTGATACAGTCAGTTGAGAGTCAGTCTAGCCTTAAATCAAGGAAAGATCTAAAGATAACTCAACTAACTAAAGTGCAACTGAGTGGTAGGTGAGAGAGGGTGCCTGGGATGCATGCAGGATGCACTAAGCACTAGGAGGGTTGAAACTGATCATAAAGAAGCTCCCGGGTGCTGGCAGACTAAGGACAAGGTGTTGGAGGCATCAAACTGGTGACTATGATGCATGCAGATGCATGCAAAATGCAAAATGCATGCGAAGTACATAACTGAATGATGAGATATCCTAACACTAGGCCTACAACCAGCATGAAAAAGGGTTGTCTCTGTAGAACTTCCTATGATGAGAAGAACTGAGAGATAGTCCAGAGATCGAGATGAAAAGTACAGCAGCAGTGACTATGATGCTCCATGATCCAGTGACGATGATCCAGCTCCAGAATTGAAGACTTGTGCCGATATGTATTGATGACCTGAGTCCAGAGAATACCTTCCTAGTTAAGAGGGAGTGTTTATGTACTTGTAACTTCAGAAGATATTCTTCTATGTATTACACTTGTACTTTGTTATATGCATGATGGATATGTATTATTCCTCCAATCAGAAGTGTCGTCATTTTTATTTGTAAGTGTCGCAAGTGTTGCAATTGTCGCAACTTATATTTGATGGGTTATTAGACCACTAGTGTGGGGTCGGCCCTAGTTGAGTTAAGTGGTTGGGTTATTAGACTTCTTTAGGACGTCGGCCCAGTTAGTTTATTGGCAAGTCAAGTTAGTGTATAAATAGAGAGTGAGTGTGTCTCATTCTATTAATTCACTCACTCATCCAACTTGCATAGTTGAGAGGGAGAGTTGCGCACAAGTGGAGGAGGAGGAGTATCTGCTAGAGACATCTCTTTGGGTTTTATCATTGTGATCTTGTATTGTGGCTTATTCTA
Source organism: Larix kaempferi (assembly GCA_027924585.1). Lineage (NCBI taxonomy): Eukaryota > Viridiplantae > Streptophyta > Pinopsida > Pinales > Pinaceae > Larix > Larix kaempferi. The sequence continues at coordinate 2,139,265 of BSBM01000738.1, forward strand.
TCTCTGAGGAAGTTGCGGGGTTTTTTACCTTCTTGGTTTTCCCCAAGGAAACTCTGTGTCTGTTGTCTCTTGTGTTTCAATTGATATGTTGTACATGTTATTCTCTTAGTGATCGTAGATAATATTGAATGAAATTATCGCAAAATTAACATTGTTGTTGGTCTATATTATATAAAATTCCAGTTTAAGAAAAAAAACATAAAATAAGTAGAATATTAATGACCTTATATATATATATATATATCATGTGGTTCACATCCCTAGAAGATGGAGGGCTCGCTACATCCATGGAAATAATTCTTAGGGGGGCACCTGAAGGGGCCTCACCCTGTCAGCTCCAAGTTCGAGATCCTAACCCTGAAGGACCTAAATATTTGAACATATGACCTCGACTACTTTGTTCTTGGACTCGGAAGCTCCAACCAACTGAGCTACCCATATATATGTGTGTGTGGAATAATATATGGCAAGTAACCTATTTTTTATGCATTTCTTGTTTTTCGTGGGGTGGGGTCCATCAAAACTATGCAGTGTGGGTACTCGTTGGATGCATAATTGGATTATGTATCCAATGAGTGCTCCCACTCCAAAGTTGAGTGAAACCACAGGGAGATATGTTGAAAATACGAAGAAAAACAAATTCTCTCTTCCTCTAAAATTCATAAATATTATTTTATTATTTTCCTCAAGAGGCCCATTTTAGACCCCAAATTTTCTCTAGTGCTTTTCACGAAAGGGTGGAATAGTCAAGTGTTTATGCTACACACAAAATATATCTTTACATCATACGACTTTGCGAGCCATATATTACTCCTTAAAAATAATATATACAATATTTACTTTAGGGAGAAAAATCTACTTTTTTTCTTCTTATTTTTAACATATCCCTGTGGTTTTACTCAAATTTCGAGCGAGAGCACTCGTTGGATGTGGAATCCAATTCCGCATCCAACAAGTACCCACACTACATACTTTTGATGGACCCCAACCCACAAAAAATGAAAAATATGGGGTGGGATCCATCAAAAGTATGTAGTGTGGGTACTTGTTGGATGTGGAATTGGATTACATATCTAATGAGTGCTCCCACTCAAGATTTGAGTAAAACCACGGGGAGATAAGTTGAATATACGAATTAAAAAATAGTTTTTTATGACAAATATGCTAAGCCAAACATTATGGTTGATTCTTTTTTTTGAAATTCTATTAGTTCTTGAATTCCAACTCATCAATGGTTGTTCTTCTTATGAGGCCCATTTTAGACACCAAATTTGCTCTAATGATCTTCCCACACAATCTTGATGGAATCCAATAAAAAAAATTAAGATCTCAAATAACAGTGATTAAACTTGCTTAATCTGGTTGTTTTGGGGGTATTTAAGGGTGTGGAATCCATTTATGCATTCAGAAGAATGATTTGAGTAACATGGAATTTGGATTTAAAAATAATAATATTCGTCGGATTTCTGTAAAAAACTCACCGAACGAGTAAAATTGTAAAATGTTTAGACTTTTGTTTTTATGTGGTTTGAGAACCTAGTCTAGAGGTGGGAAATCTGCAAGCTTTGGCTTGACATATATCATCATTGAGCACACTAAAGAATACCAACCTCGGTACATGGTTATTAGGGTTTAATCTTCTTCCAACAATGAACTAATAGGCAAGTCATAGTCAGTTCGGGTTTGCTAGTTTCGCTAGTTCAAAGTTTCCAAATTTTTGAAGAGTGGTAGTATTTGGGTGTTTTGTTGGTTGATAGTGTTTTAGAGTTCAAAGAGTGGTAGTAAGCAGCAAGATGCAAAAAATACAAAATGTATAAGAGATGGAAGAAAGGTGGCTTTCCTTGAACTTCAAACCATCAACTTGTCACTACCAATGCAGGAGAATAAGTTTAAATTTTTGAACCAAGGCCACGAGATCAAATCCTCCTTCCATCCTTAATCACATAGTTACAGAAACCCTAGATTCAATAGTATCAAATTTTTTCATGTCCATCGGAACCCTAACAAAGCGAGTGAGGACTCATCTGAATTGAAGTTTCACAATCATTTTTCAATGCATGAAGAAGAAGGTGAAACAAAATTATAGGACGAATTGCCACAGTCTCAACGGAGAGCTAACATTACTTCAATTCAGAAAATGGAAATTTTTGGTGATACTTTTGAAAGGGAAACGAATTGCAAACAAGATATCTAAAGTTGGTTATATATTATATGCAAAAATGACAAGAAGTTTCTCAATTCTTTGATTGCATACAGAAGCATGATAAGGTTAGTGTATCATATTAAATGTCTTTTTTTGTAATTCAATGTTAAATTGTATGAGATCCAGTGGAAGGGTTGAAATTTTTTTCAAGTTGTTTGAGGAGACAAAGGAAGGAGGCTGATACCAATGGCCAAGCCCTAACACACACACACACACACACACACACAGGTGGCCTAGGTTTATTATGCTTTTATTAAATCTTTGATATTGGAATTATATTATTTCCAAGGTTTTAAAATGGATCTTATTTTATCTAATTTAAATTAGATCTAACCTACTGGATAGATAAGCATTATCGTGAAGTTGATTTCATGAAAGCGGATTTGTTCTATTAATTTAATTTGCATAATATTAATTAAAGTGCTCTAAATTCATTCTACGAAAATCCCAAATCGGAGCTACGTGCACAACTATTTCAAGGAGGCATGATCCTAAGGTAAGGAGGTAATGTTCCCCAGCGTGCATCTAGATGGAGTGGTAGCTCAAGTTCATTACAATAATCCATCTACTCAAATGGATAATCATCGGTGGCAATTACATGTGTTTCCACCATAAAAAACACTCATCATTAAAGGCATGGAGAACTTGTCCTCCTCCAAGCCTTCTCATCATTTTCCCTACACACTCATACAAGGCTCCCAAGGATCATTAGGGAGCATAATGGCTCGGGGGTGCATAGCAGGGACTCTCTCCATGAAGAATGAGACTAAGAGAGACCCATACCAAATAACTTAACTCCATCTGTCTTGCACCTAGTCAACTATGATTTCATATTGCTCAGCAAAGTTGAGCACCAATCATATATGGTCATCTGGAAACACACCATGGATTAGTACATGTATACCCATGAAACTAGGTGAGGTGAATCTTAACTGACTATCTTCGCTATCGTTAAAACAACGACCTTGAGGCCAAGGTCAACAATATTCTCCACCAGTACTTTGTTAGTTTTTGAGAATTTACTTCAATATGATCTAGGATCTTAACTGAGAGAACAACATGTACAGTATATCTACAGCATATCGAACATGGACATAATAATGCAAGCACACAAGATACAATAGACACATAGAGTTTCACTGGGGAAAACCATAAAGGTGAAAAACCCCACAACTTCCTCAGAGATAGATAGAGCAATGATACAACCCAAGTACAAGAGCTAGTCCTCCTAGCAGTAGCTTCTCTTCCTCCACATGTGCCACTCTCCAATGAGAGTATGAGTGAGAAAGTGAATGATCAAATAGAGTACCTCCCGCACTCTATTTATACATGACTTGACTTGCCTAATAACCTTTACTAGGTCGGCCTTAACTTAACCACATAACATAATGCTGACAGGGCCAACCCCCAATAGGGTGGTCTAATAACCCTTTGACCCACATGACTTATATAGGGCCGACCCCATCAAGGTGGTCTAATAACCCATCAAGTATAAGTTACGACACTTACAATATAAATGACGACACTTTCGTATAGAGGAATAATAACATTTCTATAGGAATACAATATACATATGTGAAATAGATTTTGAAGTTACATATACATCAACACTCCCTCTAAACTAGGAAGGTATTTCTCGAGATAGATATGCTAGCACAAGTCTTCTTATCTGGATCATCGTCACTGGATCATCGTCATCGTCACTGCTACTGCTATCTCAATCAATATCCAATCTACTCGTCATAGGAAGTTCTACAGAGCCAGACCTTTTTCATACTGGATGTAGGCTTTCCGCCTACAAGTCTTCATCATCTACAGAGCCATCCCTTTTTCATGTTGGATGTGACCTAGAACAAAACTAGGATTTCCACCACAGAGCCAGTCCTTTTTCATACTGGATGGGACCTAGAACAAATCTAGGATTTCCGCCACAAAGCCAGTCCTTTTTCATACTGGATGGGACCTAGAACAAATCTAGGATTTCTGCCATAGAGCCAATCCTTTTTCATACTGGATGGGACCTAGAACAAATCTAGGATTTTCGTCACAGAGCCAGTCCTTTTTCATACTGGATGGGACCTAGAACAAATCTAGGATTTCTGCCACAGAGCCAGTCCTTTTTCATACTAGATGGGACCTAGAACAAATCTAGGATTTCCGCCATAGAGCTAGTCCTTTTTCATACTGGATGGGACCTAGAACAAATCTAGGATTTCTACCACAGAGCCATTCCTTTTTCATACTGGATGGGACCTAGAACAAATCTAGGATTTCTGCCACAGAGCTAGTCCTTTTTCATACTAGATGGGACCTAGAACAAATCTAGGATTTCCACCACACAACCTTGAAAGAGCATCCCAGGACTTATTACGGGCACACAACCCAACCTATCGGATCTCCCAGAGCTACATTACATGTGGTCATGGAAAAACCTTGAAAGAGCATCCCAGGACTTATTACGGGCACACAGCCCAACCTATCGGATCTCCCAGGACTACATTACATTCCATAGGACAAAACCTCAAAAGAGCATCGTAGGACTTATTACGGGCACACATCCCAACCTATCGGATCTCCCAGGTCAACTTACATGCTCATCTGTACAACCTGTCCACGGCCACAGAGCATCAACCTGATACTCATCATACATCATCTTGATGTACATCATCACATGATCATCTTGATCATCATCATAGCATCATCCTGATGCATATCATCTGGAGCAACATCCTGAAGCTCGTCATCCATGATCATCCTGATCATACAATGTATCCACCTGATACATATCATCTGGAGAAACATCCTAAAGCTCATCATCTATGATCATCCTGATCATATAGTGTATCCACCTAATACATATACATATCCATGATCCACCTGATCATACAATGTATCCACCTGATACATATACAAATACATGATCCACCTGATCATACAATGTATCCACCTGATACATATACAAATACATGATCCACCTGATCATATCAAGCATCCATCATGATGCATATACAAATGCATGATCCAACTGATCATATCAAGCATCCAACTAATGCATATAGAGCAGTAATTAGAGCATCGTCCTGATTCTCATCACACAACGCTTATATACACAGCCATGGGAAGGATCCTCCTCTCACCATGCTTGGAATGGCTCCTGCAAATGTGTCCATCACTTCTTCCTCAAAGTGTCATCAATCTGAAGAACACCAAGCCTCTCTCTGAAGTATTCGAACTTCACTCTGGCTAGTGGTTTCGTTAACACATCCACAACCTGCTCATCCGTCGCAACATACAGGAGCTTCATTGCTCCTCTCTACACCATATCCCTGATATAGTGATATTTGATATCAATGTGCTTCGACCTGTCGTGGAATACCAGGTTCTTAGATAGCTTCACATAACTCTGGTTGTCATAAAAGATACCAGTAGCCTCCAATGGGAGATCAAATAGCTCAGACAGTAGCTTCCGAAGCCATACTGCCTCACAATTAGCCGAACAAGATGCAACATACTTTGCATCGGTTGTACTCAGTGCTATGCAGTACTACTTCCTTCTAAACCAAGAGATCACACCTGATCCCATACTGAAGCAGCACCCTGAAGTGTTCTTCCTATCTCCAACACTACTTTCCTAATCTTAATCAACATAACCCGGCAAGTTAAACTTTTGATTCGCATCATACTTGAGCCCATAATCAATTGTACCCTTCAGGTACCTAAAAATATGCTTTACAACAACCATGTGAACACATATGGGATCTGTCAGGAAATGGCTCAATGTGTTCACCGCAAAGCAAATATCTGGTCTCGTGTTCGTCAGGTGCATCAAGGACCCAATTATCTGACGATACATAGTGACATCAACTAGATCAGATGAAGCATCACACAGAAGCTTCAAGTTCGATGCCATAGGTGTGTTCATGGCCTTGCAGTCCCTCATCCCAAACCTCTTCAGGATCTATACTGCATACTTCCCTTGTCCAAGGAATATTCCATTTGCACTCTACCACACCTCCATGCCTAGAAAGTAGTGCATCATCCCCAAGTCCTTCATCTCGAACTCGGCAGCAAGCTTCCTCTTCGTGTTGGGAATCAATCTATCCTCTCCTATTACAAATAGGTCATCCACATACAATAAGAGTATCACAGGATTGCCTTCCTCAACCTTGTAGTAAAGGTTGGAATCTGATTTACTCTTGGTAAAGCCCAAACTGGATAGAAAGTTGTCTATCCTACTATACCAAGTCCTAGGAGCTTGCATCAAGCCATACAAGGATTTATTCAACTTGCACACATATGACTCTTAGTCATGTGTCTCAAAACCAAGTAGCTGCACCACATACACTTCCCCCTCGACTACACCATTCAAGAAAGTTGTCTTGGCATCCATCTGGTGTATCTTCCATTTCATCACTGCAGCCAGAGCAAGTACTGATCTAATGGAAGTGTATCTGGCTACAGGAGCAAAAGTCTCTTCATAGTCTATCCCCTCTTTTTGAGAGAAGCCACAAGCTACAATCCTCGCTTTGTATTTTTCTATGCTACCATTTGCAGCATGCTTGATCTTATAGATCCACTTGGAAGTGACAATAGACTTCCCTTCAGGTATTGGGACTACATCCCAAACATCATTCTTCATTATCGACTGGTACTCCTCGATCATGGAATTCTTCCCGAATCCTGGGAACTTCAATATCTTCAATAGATAACTTTGTTGTTGAACAAATGTTGTAGTCCTTCTTTTGTAGGTGATGGTATACGATCTTTCCTACAAAACAAGTTAAATTGCATGATTAGAAACATCTCATAGTTTTCAGAACAAATTCTTACACATAAATAAATATGTCATACAGTCATGCAATTATCTTAGCGAATGCTTCAATACAACATTTATCCATATCTCGTAACTTTCTAGATGCCTTCCAATCTCTACCAGAACATTGTTAAGAGTGTGCACAACTCCCAACATGTTAGCAAAGAGGTTTCATTCTAGATAAGTAGCAATGGAATGTTGTACAGTGCCATAGGCCACTTACCCATCACATGCATATTAGTAGTATACTGTTCATTAATGCAATTATTCTAATATGCATCACACACACCCTAAGTCTAGGAACATATACATCATTGAACAATATTATTTAAAAAAACAAATATGCAAGAAACGGCAATTCAAATACTTATCTTTGTTTGGTTTATAGGGTGGACTCCCTCTCAATATTTGCTTCTTTGCAGGAACTACTAGAGTGTACTACCTCTTGATATTTTCTTCCTGGATTACCTGTCCTTGAACTTATATCCATCCTCGATCACTTACACATACTTACTAGTATCATCATTGTGTTATCCTCGAGGTCTCATACATACATTCATTAGTATAGTCACAATAATCTTAAACATGTATAGTCATGATCATTTCAAACACAGATAATAAACATTAGTATTCAAGGTTTCGGGGAATACTTCTTTTACTCTTGCATATTCTTTATTTCATCAATCAAGGTAAGAGACATAATATGCATAAACCCTTGATTACTTACATTTCTAACTTCATGAATAATCATTATCAACCATACAATAGTATAAGATCCTAACACAAGGTAGGATTCTAACTTGATATAGGAAAAACATACCTGGTTATCATATTTGCTAGTTATGTCTAGCAATGTCTTCTTGTTCTCTTCAATGACTTGTGGTAGTAACCTGCATATCCCATAGGTTAAGCATTGTAGAACCAAATTATACATACCTCGTAAGTAGAGCTTCTATGTGATCCATGACAATGGATGAATCTTTGTCTTCATGTCACCATGGTCATATGTTCTTGAACTAGAACATGATTTGTCTTTCTTGATGTACCTTTCATGTTAGTGGACAACATCAACCTCATACAACATCACAATGAATTAATACAATCATAAGTGTCAAAACCCTAATTAATGAATATTTGCATTCATAATTTTATTAAGGTGATACGACAAGTCTACAGTTAATCAAGATTGTACTAACCTTAATGAAGACAAACATACCATAAACTTAATCATGAACATATCTCGAAACATACCTGGATAAGTCATACCTGTCGAGATTGCTTGTAATATTCTTATGTAAGGCCTTAGCCTCATCTCCCTCTGAAACAGGAACTTCTTCACTTATGCAGGTGACCAATCCATTCTCTTCTAAGATTAACCCAATCCACTTGATTTGCAGAAACTGGATCTAGAGCTGGATTAGGGTTTGTTAGGGAAACCCTAAAAATTCAAATTTTGAATTTCAAACTTCTGAAAGGATAGAAATATGCGCCTTGATGAGTTGATCAACCTGCTATGCTCGAAATTTGAAAACTGTAAAGTTTCACCCCTCAAATTTGCTTTTCAATCTTCCAGATTCACTAGGGAGGACCCTGAATTAGGGTTTGAGTTTCCCGGAGCTTCACCCAACCAAATAGTTTGATACAAAGCTCTAAAATTTGATTTTTCCAAGGAGCTTCCAGCTATGGTAATAGATTTCAAAAATTCCCATTTTTGCAGAAGCCCTAATTTTCCACTTTTTCGATCAAAGTCCCAAACTAGGGTTTGATAAAGCACGGCCTTTTGCCCAACCAAAAACTTCGATCTTGGTCTCTAAATTTCAATTTTGATGAGGAGAATTCAGCCATGGTCTCCGATACAAAAATTTCAACATTATCCGAAACCCTAAATTCTTGGAGCCATGAATGAAGGTGCTCAAAATCCAATTATGTTTTGACAGAAATATGCACCTGATTGTTTCTAGTGTAACTCCAAAATTTCAAATCTATAGGGTCTGACAATTCTTCCTGTGGTAGCCCGACCTGTCATATTTTCAACCCCATAGGTCTGACCTCAAATGGATTCTTTGAGACATATTTATGCCAAGTGTCGCAATGTGACCTGTTTATGGAATTAAACAGAAGAGCAAACTTGTACGGAGTGCCACGTGTCACTGGTTCAATTTCGGACTCTGAAAAACGTACCTGTGAAAGTAAAGGCTGTGCCCTACCTGTCACATTTTACTAAATTTCATTTGGAGCTTCCTATCCCAAATTTTGACCTTTTTTCCTAGGTCACTTGTTTATGACTGAGATCTAGAAGAGGAAGAAACCCTAACTCTTACTGATCATAAATCACAAAGTACAAGGAATTAGAGGTTGTCCTTTGGACACAAGGTATATGGGGATCTTATCTTCGACCTGTAATGTTTTCGGATCCTGAAACCTCGCCGAAATGTATTTATAGAGAAAGTGATACGATGACTGGTTTTTTTTATATCAAGCCCTAGCTTTGCAAGTGCAACAACTGTCATAAATGCCATACCATGCCTTCTTTCAGGCTAGCTCTGATACCATGTTGGTTTTTCAGAATTTACTTCAATATGATCTAGGATATTAACTGAGAGAACAACATGTACAACATATCTACAACATATCAAACATGGACATAATAATGCAAGCACACAAGAGACAATAGACACACAGAGTTTCACTGGGAAAAACCATAAAGGTGAAAAACCCCACAACTTCCTCAGAGATATATAGAACAATGATACAACCCAAGTACAAGATATAGTCCTCCTAGCAGCAGCTTCTCCTCCTCCACAAGTGCGCCACTCTCCAATGAGAGTATGAGTGAGAAAGTGAATGATCAAATAGAGTGCCTCCTGCACTCTATTTATACATGACTTGACTTGCCTAATAACCTTTACTAGGTCGGCCTTAACTTAACCACATAACATAATGCTGAGAGGGCTAACCCCCAATAGGGTGGTCTAATAACCCTTTCGCCCACATGACTTATACAGGGCCGACCCCATCAAGGTGGTCAAATAACCCATCAAGTATAAGTTACGACACTTACAATATAAATGACGACACTTCCGTATAGAGGAATAATAACATCTCTATAGGAATACAATATACATATGTGAAATACATTCCGAAGTTACATATACATCAACATACTTGTATTCCAACTTTCTCCACATCAACACTACAATAAGTATCAATGTAATCTTGCACCGAAAAATCCTCCTCGGGGTCCTCCCTTGAGGTTAACAACCTCACCATAGTGGGATACATTGGTAATAAATTATATGTCATCTACCTCGACGGTACATCAATTATGGAATCTTCTCTAATAGAGTCTCGATATTGTATTAACATGTTGAGCAATTGAGGGTTAGCCTACATGCTTTCACATTGAAAGAATTTCAACATTCCACATTAACGAAGTGCATCCAATGTGGCTTGATCACCCACAACAAATCTATCAACCATCTTATGTTCTCTTTCTCTCTATTGGACAGCCATTATAAGCCCTACAATACAAAATTTTGAAGAGTTAGTACTTATCAAATCTTTTAATGGAAAATATTTGAGCATTCCCAATGGTATACACGACTTTATTTTCAAACAGGGGTGTATAGGGATTTGCATATGCTTATTTTGGTCTAAGTGGGAATGTACATACGCTACCCACAAACCGCATATGTGCAGAACCATTATTTGGAAGGGTCACGTACATGAAAATGTTGAGATATTGTAACTTCTAAGAATATTATATTTGTTCTTTATTATTCCAGAGATGTTTCATTCCCCCATGGAGACCCTATTCTATATCCGGAGATGTTTTATTCCTCTGTGGAGAAAGTGGTAACTTGGGTTATTAGACTTCCCTAGTGGGGTCGGCCCTGTATGAGTCATGTGGGTTAAAGGGCTATTAGACCACCCTAGTGGGGTCGGCCCTGTCACATTATGTTAAGTAGTTAACTTGGGGGTGACCTAGTTAATGTAAAATTCAAGTCGGAGTTGTGTATAAATAGAGGAGGTGTGTTCCTCATTTAACACACATTCATTCACTTGTGATTGGTGCATAGGAGAGAGAGAGAGATATTCTATGGAGGAGAAGGATCTCATGTTTGGGGATTACATCTTTGTATTTTCTAGTCATCTATATTGAGGAAGCTTTGTTGGGTTTTCTACCCCATGAGGGTTTCCTAGGATAAATCTGTGTCTCTTGTGTTTATGTTGTGCTTGTTGTTTTTTCAGTGATCCTGTATATGATATTGTTGTGAAATGGAATGTAATACTGATATTTTCTGTCTTATCATATTGAATCTTAACATGGTATCAGAGCTAGCCTGAAGGAAAGCAATGTATGGCACTTACGACACTTGCTTCACTTGCGACAATTTGAAAGTTAGGTGTTTGTATAGAAAAAACCAGTCATCGTGGCACTTTCGCTATAAATACATTTTGGCAAAGGTTCAAGATCTGAAACGTATACAGGTCGTAGATATCATTCCCATGTACCTTATGTCTGAAGCACAACAACTAGTTCACTGTATTTTGTGATTTATGATCCGTACAAGTTAGGATTTCTGCCTCTTCCAGATCTTAGTCATAAACAGGTGACCTGGGAAAAAAGGTCATATCTCGGGATAGGAAGTTCCAAATTAAATTTCATAAAAAGTGACAAGTAGGGAACAGACTGTAGTTTCACAGGTCCTCTTTTCAGAGGCCGAAGTTGAAATAGTGACACATGGCACTCCATACGAGTTCGCTATACTGTTTCATCCCATAAACAGGTCACCTTGCGACATTTGGAATAACTCTCTCTCAGAGAATCCATTTGAGGTCATACCTATGGGGTTGGAAATATGACAGGTCAAGCTACCACATGCCAAATTTTCAGACCCTGTAGACCCGCAATTTCAGAGTTGTACCAGAAACAATATGGCCCATCTGAAATGGCTAAACGGAGGAAATCTAAGATGAGGAGGAAGAAGCTCTCACTTAGGGTTTTCAGTTCTTAGGTCTAGAAGGACCTGATACAATGTTGGAGACACCTGATACAACATTGGAAGCTTTGATAATGGATTTGTAGTCCATTCATCATATATATTGATCCTCCATCAAAATGCTGTGGGAGGAAGGAGATTGAAGATTAGGGTTTCCAAGTAAGAAGAAACCCTAGCAAAGTTGGAGACTCATAGGGAAGCGATGAAGAAGGTTTAAATGGAACTGATATCCTATCATCCTAGCACCATGAACATACATGATGACATGGAGACAAAGACTCATCCATGGTATTTGACTACGAGGTATGTATGACTTTGTTCTACTATGCTTAACCTATGAGATATGCAGGTTCTAGCACAAGGTCTCTAAATCATTGAAGAGAACAAAGAAGATATTGTTTGGATATGTTAAGACATAACCAAGCATGATAATCCATGTATGTTTTCCTATATCAAGTTAAAATACTACTTTGTGTTAGGATCTTAGGTAAGTATGCCTATGTATGAAATGATCATGACCATACATACTTAAGGTTATTTAGAATCATAATGTTTTGATAGTATTGAGACTATACTAATGAATGTATGATTATGTATGAGACCATGAGGATGACACTATTTGTACATAATGGATAGAAGTTCAAAGACATATAATGATGCTATCATAAAATAGAGATCAAGCAGGAGGCAACCACACAAACATAAAAGATAAGTATTTGAGTTGTTATTTAAATTACTGAATAGTCAATGATATTGCTCGTAATAGTTGTATGCATATTTGTATTCCTAGAATATATCATGCAGAGTGTAAGCATTCATATAGCATTGAACAATATACTACTAACATGCATATGATGGGTAAGTTGGACAAACATTCCATTGTTGCTTGTCTAGAATGAAACCTATTTTCTGACATGCTAAGAGTTGTGCGCGCTCTCGATAGTATGTTCTGGTAGAGATGGAAGGCATCTAGATAACCACTGTATGCATACAGGATATGGAAAAGTGTTGTTCCAAAGTATTGGTCAAGATAGTTGCATGACTATGTGATCATATCAGTATGCATAATAGGTTATCATTGAAATTTCAACATGATTTGAAGATTATGAAGTAGTACTAATCATGTAATTAACTTTGATTTGTAGGAAAGATCATGAAGAATGATGAACACCGAACAAGTGATGAATATTCAACAAGAATACTTACAAATCAAACATACTATAGAAGGCTCGTGGCTAGAAGATTCTCTTAAAAAGAGAAAGAGGATCATGACGAGATGTTTGCTCCAATTGCCTAGATAAAACCGTTCTCTTAATGGTGTAATTGAAGAAGAAGTGCAAATCAAGAAAACTCCCAGGATTCAATTGAAGAAAGTTCTATACGGGTACCCAGGATCGATAGTCATTTGATGAGCTTAATGATCACCATGGGTGATGCATATTTCAACCTTTTCTACAAGGTTGAAGATGGTGTCTATATACAGATGACATTCTTCTCTTAGATGGATTCAAGAAGGAACTCACCACAGAGTTCGAATGATATTAAGGATCATATCAATAGACCCATTTGACGGGAGATGGCACGGATAGATATGCAGAAGATCACTCAATGCAGAGTGTGAATGATGTTCAGTCACAGAGGGAGAATTGATAGCCAAGCTTGGGCTTTACCAAAAGTAAAGATGATCCTAACCTTTACCTTAAGGTTATGGATGATGAACCTGTCATACTATTACTATATGTGGATGATCTCTTTCTGACAGGGAATGAGAAACATATCATGGAATGCAAGAAGAAGCTAGCTACAGAATTTGAGATGAAAGATCTTGGATAGATGCATTACTTCCTATGTCTGGAAGTATAGAAAGGCCCAAAAGGAATCTTTCTCAACCATGGAAAGTATTTGATATGTTGGAATGCAAAGCCATGGCCACTCCCATGGATTCCAACTTGAAGTTGTTAGCAGATGACTCATCAAAGTTAGTGGATGTGACTCTGTACAGACAAATTATTGGGTCATTGATGTATCTGACGAATACCAGGCCAGATATATGCCTTGCTGTGAACACATTGAGTGAGTATCTAGTGGAACCTAGATGTGTTCACCCGATAGCTGCAAATCATGTGATGAGGTACCTAAAGGGTATGATTGTGAGGCACCTGCAACAATTAATTAACAAGAATGCGCAAAATAGCAGAAATGACAGAACTCAGAATCACTTTTGTATTGATCACAGGCCACTTCGAGGGGGCAACCTCCTTTGAGCAAGCTCAATACAATAACTTCACCCTCCCTTCATAGGTCTCAACACACACTTATATACTAATTCGAGGCGCCAATACTATGGGTCGAACCCATGGGCCGTTACAAACTATGGATTAACAATACTACGGGCGACTTACAAAGCATATGCGCCAATAACAATAACACAACTATTGATCAACAAATACTACGGGACGACTTACAAAGCATATGCGTCCAATAACAACATACTAACAAAGTAAAGACATGGGTTCCTAACATCCCCTCCCCCTTAAAAAAAAGCTTTGTCCTCAAAGCTTTAGATGTGGAAATTGCTGTTGAATCTGAAGGAGTGGTTCCCATGTAGCGTCCTCTGGTTGCATGCCGTGCCACTGAATTAAGACCTCTGTGATAGAGCGAGAGCGAAGCTGACGCGTGCGCCGATTGAGGATGGCCTCTGGCTCCAAAAGGATGGATCCTTCATTATCCAGTTCAGGTAAAATCGTTTGTCCGCTGATGTTGGTGCCAAGAACTTTCTTCAGACAAGAGACATGAAAGACTGGATGAATGCGGGAAGAAGGAGGAAGTTCCAATTTATAAGCAACAGACCCAATCTTCTGAAGAATCCGATATGGCCCATAGAACTTTGGAGCGAGCTTATGACGCCCTTTGAGTTTCAAGGAGGATTGTTTGTACGGCTGGAGACGAAGAAAAACCATATCGCCGACTTGAAAAGTGCGCTCCAAACGGTGCTGATCAGCTTGTTGCTTCATGCGATTTCTTGCCATGTGAAGATTGTCCCGCAAAATGCGAAGAATCTTATCGCGGTTGCGAAGGACCGTGTCAACTTCCTGAACTGGTGAACTGGTGGGGGTGTAGGGAAGAAGAGCTGGAGGTGCCTGACCATAGACTGCTTCATATGGGGTCATTTTAGAGGCAGTGTGGTAAGAGGTATTGTACCACCATTCAGCGAGAGGGAGTCACTTTGCCCATTGATGTTGTTGTTCAGAGGTGAAGCAACGAAGATAAGTTTCCAAGCATTTATTGACAATTTCAGTCTGACCATCTGTTTGTGGGTGATACCCTGAACTCATCTGCAGTTTGGTGCCCGTGTGGCGAAATAGTTCTGTCCAAAAATGACTGGTGAAAGTTGCATCACGATCCGAGACAATGGAAGAAGGGATTCCATGAAGACGAAAGATCTGGTCCAGAAAAATTTGAGCGACGGAGGAGGCTGTATAGGGATGGCTGAGAGCACAAAAATGACTATATTTGGAGAGGCGATCAACCACAACGAGAATCACTGTCTTCCCACCAGATTTAGGGAGCCCTTCAATGAAATCCATAGAAATATCTGTCCAAATCCGTGTAGGTATGGGCAAGGGTTCAAGCAATCCTGGGAGGAGTGTTGTTTCACCCTTATTGCGCTGGCAAGTATCACATTCGGCCACCATCTGTTGAATTGTCCTTTTCATGCCCTGCCAAAAGAAGTTACGCCGTGCTCGTTCATATGTTTTGAGGAACCCAGAGTGTCCTGCCGATGGAGAAGCATGGAGTTCATAGAAGACAGCCTGTTGAAGATCTGTGCTCTGGGGAAGCACCAGACGACCCTTGTATCGTAGAGAAGCACCATCCCAAGAGTAATGTGGTACAGTAGAAGGATTGTTGGTTGTAAAATATCAAGCACAGCTGAATCTAGCTACTGTGGATTCCTCACTGGTGAAAGATTGCACAACATTTGCAAGAATGGCATAAAAATTTAAATGAATGAAGAACAATACACATGAAATGGTGAATAATGTCAATATTATTAACTGTCCAACCTTAACATAGGTTAAGAACACCCATATATACAAATCTGGAAGAATTCGAATCCATCTGGAGTGTTCACACTGATCTAGCTTAGAAATAGCTCAAACCCCCCTAGGTTGACCAAAATATCCCAAACCATCCCAAACTGGTTCGAATCTGCTGTGTGAATGCTGGGAATGACTGGACAGGCCCATGTGACCTCACACATGTGAAGAAACTGGTTGGTTAGAGGTTTGGAGTCTAAAATTGGCCAAAAATATGACAAAACAAGGCAAGATTGTCCACAAACTGAGCAAATGCGCCCTAGGTAGAAGAGAAGCATGCTGAGTGCATTAAATGACCTGAGGAGGGCTCTCTAGGCATGCTGAGTGCATTAATTGCCCTGGGGAGCGCTCCACATAGCTGGTTTGACTCAGCACTTGTTCACATTGCTAACTAGTTCAAGACAGTTTGGCCATTTACCAATCTAATCAACTTAGGGATGTAATCATTAATCACTTGGGCTAATTAATCATCAATTAATACATGATTAATTTACATAGGTGTAAAAATGTTCTAACACCCCCCCTTAAGCTAGACTTAGTGAAATATCAAAAATTAAGGCCTTGGCAACTAGGCTCAAGTCACCTTTTACATCATGAAAATTTATTTGTCCATGTAACCAAGGTAAGGAGGAAAACCACATGGGAAATAAAACCTCCCCTCTAAAATGGACATGTGGCATATATCAAAATACACCAATCATCACCATTCATCACTCACCCCAAGCAAAGATCTAAGGTGAGTGAAGGTCTTCTCGGTAAAACACTTGGTGAAGATATCAG
The DNA here is from genome assembly GCA_027924585.1 of Larix kaempferi. NCBI lineage: Eukaryota > Viridiplantae > Streptophyta > Pinopsida > Pinales > Pinaceae > Larix > Larix kaempferi. Next base: position 2,156,161 of record BSBM01000738.1, read on the forward strand.
CAGTTTGCTCACTGGATGGGCAATACTGCAATGCTATGGTCCGGTCATGCACCAACCCCCGAATGTAATGCATGTGTATCTCTATGTGCTTGGTCCTCTATCTCTGTACTGGATCGGTAGAAATCTTGATTGTACTTTGATTATCACACCAAAGAATAGTGGGTGAATCAAAAACAATCCCGAACTCTGCAAGAATACCTTGCAACCAAACACATTGTGTGGCTGCATTAACTGCTCCCCTGTACTCGGCCTCAGCTGAAGATAAGGAAATAGTGCTTTGTTTCTTGCTTGACCAGCATATAGGTCCATGTGCAAGCATAAAGACATAACCGGAAGTTGACTTCCGATCGATACAATCACCGGCCCAATCAGAATCTGTAAATCCTACTAGTTCAAGGGATGAACCAGCAGCATAATGGATACCAAAAGACTTAGTACCCTGAACATAATGAAGGATCCTCTTGGATGCCTTCCAATGGATCTCATGAGGCTCTTGCATGTGCCTTGCAACAGCCCCAACATCATAAGACAAATCTGGTCGAGAGTGTGTAAGATACAACAAACTCCCAACTAGTTGTCTATACAATGAACTGTCAACTAGTGGTGAAGAACCCCATTCTGTAAGCTTAACTCCTGAAAGAAATGGAAATTTTGCAGACTTACATTCAGCCATCTTAAATTTCTGCAGCAAATCTGAAGCATACCTTGACTGACATACAGAAATTCCATTCACAGTTTGATCTATCTCCAAACCCAGAAATTGTTTTAGCAATCCTAGATCGGTCATGGAGAATGCACTGTGCAATGCTCTCTTAACTGAGTCAAGTTCTTTGGTGCAGCTACCAGTGATCAAAAGATCATCAACATATAGTACAATAATCAATATCAGATCACTAACATGCTGCATATACACATTTGGATCAGACTTACACCTCTCAAACCCCAAAGATAGCAGAAAATTGTCCATTTTTGCATACCATGCTCTAGGAGCTTGCTTGAGCCCATAGAGTGACTTGTTCAACCTACAAACAAGTGTATGATCAGAAATAAAACCTTCAGGCTGCTGCATATATATCTCCTCATTCAGATCCCCATGAAGAAAGGCACTTTTTACATCCATGTGATGAATCTCCCAGCGCTTGGAAGCCCCAATGGCCAAAACTAGTCTTATGGAGTCCATCTTTGCCACCGGTGCAAATGTTTCTGTATAGTCCACTCCTTGGACCTGAGAGTAACCCTTAGCCACCAACCTGGCCTTATACTTCAGATCAGAGCAATCAGATCCAATTTTGGTTCTATAAATCCACTTGCATTGCACTAGTTTCCTCTTGGGAGGAAGAGGGACCAAATCCCAAGTTTTGTTCTCATGGAGTGAGTTCATCTCCTCTTGCATGGCTGATTGCCACCTTGGGTCTGTACATGCTTCTGAATATGACATTGTATCAGATCCAACCATCAAATAACATGCCTCACTCAGATCAGAATTATCACATGCAAAGGAATTGTGAAATTGAGATCTAGTTTTCCTAGCATCTTGGGGATCTCCCACAAGCTCTCCGGCACTTTGAATTGTTTTCTCTGCCCACTTGGGCCTTGAGGGAGGGATATTTTAAGAATACATATCAACATCATCTTCAGCAATATCAGAATCAGAAATATCAGAGAATGAATCACTACTTACTTCATCATCAAGTCGAGGAAATGAGCATTCCCCATCACCTTGTTCACTAGCTTGCAAAAATTCTTCCTCTTCGAATTTGACACTTCTTTCAATGAAAGTTTTGTGAGTGGATGGATCAAAGAGCTTGTAGCCCTTTGAATCCTCTGCATACCCAACCATGATTGACTCCTTGCTTTGGGGCTGCAAGGCCTTTCTCTTCTCCGGTGGAATTCTGGCCCAAGCCCTTGAGCCAAAAATTCTGAAATGTGAGACATTTGGTTTGTGGCCCATCCAAGCTTCAAATGGAGTGATTCCTTGCAATGCTTTGTGTGGTGCTCTGTTCTGAACATATGCTGCACAATTCATAGCTTCAGCCCACAATTTGGGAGACAAATCCCTTGCTTGCAACATGCAAGTTGCCATCTCTTTCAGTGCTCTATTTTTGCGCTCTGCAACACCATTTTGCTGAGGTGTGTAGGGCACTGAGTGTTGCATCTGAATGCCATGCTCTTGACAGAGCTGCTGCAAATTGTTATTGACATACTCTCTGCCATTATCAGTCCTCAAAACCTTCATGGCCTTCCCACTGAAGTTCTCAACCATGCTCTTAAAAATTTTGAAACATTCAAAGACTTCAGATTTTTGCTTAAGGAAAAATAACCAGCAGTACCTTGAGTAGTCATCGATGAAGGTGAGCACATATTTGCTGCAGCCATAGGAGGGTGTGGGGAGTGGCCCTATGAGATCAGAATGTACTATCCCAAGAGGTTGATCAGCCCTCCTTGCCTTCCCTTTGTCATACTTCTTTTCAGGATGCTTCCCAATCATGCAACCCTTGCATGTTCCACTCGAAAAACTGATTTGGGGCAGCCCTTCTACCATATTTTCTTTGCTTAAAACTTGAAGATATCTGTAGTTTAGGTGACCATACCTTTGATGCCATAGCTTGCTGGTCTCATTCCCATGTGACAGAAGCACACTTGGTGAAGAGAATTCGAGGAAGTGGGAGAACATGTACATCTTCATGTCATGGTCTGCAACACCCTTTGCAACAATTTTCCCGGTGGAAACTTCTGATATCTCCACTTCATCCTGAGTGAAGACCACCTTCTTTGCTGCTCCAGTATGTGTCATTTGATATACAGAGAGCAAGTTTGCTGCAAGATTTGGCACGTACAGCACATTGGAGAAGAAGCCATTCTCCATAGAAATTTTCCCAATGCCATGAGCAGGGATTTCTGAGTCATCTCCCATTCGAATTGAGAGGCCACTGTAGGGAGCAAGTTCAGAAAACGAGTCTCTTGAGGAATCCATGTGCCTTGAGGCACCTGAATCAATGATGAACAAAGGTGAATGAGATGAGCTAGCCACCAAAGCATGGCAGCTCTCCTTGTCTTCAGAAACGCACTCCTTCTTCTTGGAACTTTCAGGAAGAGGAATGTTATTTTTCTGTAGGAGATGGGTCATGGTGTCTATGGTTTTCTTCATGCATGAGCTCTCTGGATGAAAACCTCTTTGACAGTAGCTACATTTTGTCTTCTCAGCCTTCTTTCCCTTGTTCTTGACAGGATTCGAAACCCCCTCAGAGGATTTGGGCCTCTCATCCTTTCTCTTCTTCTCTTGAGGTTTCGAACCCTTGGGTTTTTGCTTGCCTCTTCCACATTTCGAATCTCCAGCTGCAAGCACTTGATCTTTTTGCTTGATGGAGCCCATCAAGACCAGCTTGTCTTGCTCTTGAGTTAGCATCTCCATGAAGTCAGCCAAGGATGGCATCTTCCAACCTCTAACTGTGAGCCTTGTGGAGTTGAAGGAAGACACAAAAACTGAGTATTCAGAACCCAATTTGGAGAGAATGGACAACACCAACTGTTCTTCTTTCTTCTCTATGCCACATTGTCTGATCTGCAAGACCAAGTTCTTGAACTTGGTGAAGAAGTCCTGGATGGAATCGAAATTCCCTGGGCTCAGTGAGACAAGCTCATTTTCGAGCTGGTGGCCTCTCATCTCATCAGTCTTTCCAAACAGTGTCTCAAGCTTGAGCCACACTTCATTTGGAGTTGCTAGACTTTCTACATGAAACAGGAGGTCTCTCGAAATGCTGAGACAAAGGAGGCCAAATGCCTCATCCATTCTGTTAAAAAACTTGGATTTCTCCACAGCTGAGTTTGGATCCACCTCAGTGCCCATCTTAATTCTGTAGATACCCTTAGATCTCAGCAAAATCACCATTTCTGCCTTCCAATCGAAATAGTTGAAGGGTGTGAGCACGTTTGGGTGAGATGGCTCCATTTTCCTCTGCTGCAATTCGTACTTGCTGACAATGCTGATCTTCAGTACCTGCAAACAACTCTCAAATCACACAGGAGGGATCTACACTAACAGATTCGAACCCTGTATGGATAGTGGGTGCATTCGGGAGAGCATCACACCTGATAGGAGCCACTAGATTTCTCCAGTAAGCTCAAGGCAATGGCCTCAGGAATTATGTGGTTTCTCCACTGCTTCTGGCAATCCACTACAATAGTCTTGCTGGTTCGAATTCTAGCTCCAAGAGCTCTGATACCATGTAAAATCTCAAGCACAGCTGAATCTAGCTACTGTGGATTCCTCACTGGTGAAAGATTGCACAACATTTGCAAGAATGGCATAAAAATTTAAATGAATGAAGAACAATACACATGAAATGGTGAATAATGTCAATATTATTAACTGTCCAACCTTAACATAGGTTAAGAACACCCATATATACAAATCTGGAAGAATTCGAATCCATCTGGAGTGTTCACACTGATCTAGCTTAGAAATAGCTCAAACCCCCCTAGGTTGACCAAAATATCCCAAACCATCCCAAACTGGTTCGAATCTGCTGTGTGAATGCTGGGAATGACTGGACAGGCCCATGTGACCTCACACATGTGAAGAAACTGGTTGGTTAGAGGTTTGGAGTCTAAAATTGGCCAAAAATATGACAAAACAAGGCAAGATTGTCCACAAACTGAGCAAATGCGCCCTAGGTAGAAGAGAAGCATGCTGAGTGCATTAAATGACCTGAGGAGGGCGCTCTAGGCATGCTGAGTGCATTAATTGCCCTGGGGAGCGCTCCACATAGCTGGTTTGACTCAGCACTTGTTCACATTGCTAACTAGTTCAAGACAGTTTGGCCATTTACCAATCTAATCAACTTAGGGATGTAATCATTAATCACTTGGGCTAATTAATCATCAATTAATACATGATTAATTTACATAGGTGTAAAAATGTTCTAACATTGGTCAAGCGTTGGATGATTTGCGATAAGGAAGAGTCATTGACATAACCTTGTTGAACAGATTGCAACCAATTTGGAACAGGCATAGAAATAGCTGAAAGAGAACCTTGGGCCTCAAATGTGCGAGAAAGAGCATCTGCCACAATATTATCTTTACCCTTCTTGTAAGTGATCTCATAGTCATAACCCATGAGTTTTCTAACCCATTTCTGTTGTGCCGGGAAGGAGACACGCTGGTCCAAGAAATATTTCAGACTCTGGTGATCAGTCTTGATGCAGAAATGATTTCCTAATAGGTATGGGCGCCACTTCTGTACTGCATGCAAAATAGCCATCATTTCCTTTTCATAGGTAGAGGCAGCTAAATTCTTACCTGAAAGGGCTTTGCTGGTGAACGCAATGGGGTGTTCATCTTGAAGGAGAACAGCACCAAGTCCATTGCCGCAAGCATCACTCTCAATAGTGAAGGGCTTGGAAAAATCGGGCATCGCTAGCACAGGTGTAGTACACATGGCTTGTTTTAGTTGGTCAAATGCACACTGAGCAGCAGGTGTCCATGTAAAAGCATCCTTTTTCAATAGCGCAGTTAATGGAGCTGCAATCTTCCCATAATCCTTGACAAATTTGCGGTAGTAGCCAGTCAACCCCAAAAAACCACGAAGGCTCTTGAGAGTCTGAGGATGTGGCCAATTGGTCATGGCATCGATTTTGGCAGGATCCACGCGAACCCCTTGTGCTGAGATAATGTGCCCGAGATACTCAACTTCCTTCTGTCCAAAAACACATTTAGACTGCTTGGAATGGAGATGATGGTCAGAGAAAAGTTGCATGACAAGATCCAGATGCTGGAGATGTTCATCCCATGTTTTACTGTAGATGAGGATGTCATCAAAGAATACCAGAATGAATTTCCGCAAGTAGGGTCGAAATATTTTATTCATTAAGGCCTGGAATGTGGAAGGGGCATTAGTGAGGCCAAAGGGCATGACCAAAAACTCATAATGGCCATCATGTGTGCGGAAAGCTGTTTTAGGAATATCATCCTCATGAACCCGAATTTGATGATATCCAGAACGAAGATCCAACTTGGAGAAAAAGCGGGCCCCATGAAGCTCATCAAGAAGCTCATCAACAACAGGAATTGGAAACTTATCCTTGATGGTGAGGTGATTAAGTGCTCGGAAGTCAATGCAGAGGCGCCATGACCCATCTTTTTTGCGAACAAGAATAACTGGAGAAGAGAAGGAACTAGTGCTTGGGCGAATAATACCGTGCTTCAATAAGTCCCGAACGAGCATTTCAATCTCCGTTTTTTGATGAAATGGGTAGCGATAGGGTCTGATGTTGGGAGGAACGCTGCCAGGAAGGAGCTTAATACGATGGTCTTCTGGCCTGGAAGGTGGTAAGCCCACTGGTTCAGCAAAGACACCTGTATACCGATCCAGAATTTGTTGTAGATCCAAAGGAGTAGTGGAGACTGCTGCTGGTTGCATCTGGATGGAATGGATCTGAGCGATGACACCATGTGAATTCTTCTTGACGAGTTTTTCCATGCGATGTGAACTGATGATGCTGAGAGAACCTGGTTGTAATCCTGTCAATGTGTGTTTGTGTCCATTCTCGGAAAACTGCATCCAAAGTTCGGCAAAATCCCATAAGATAGGGCCGAGTGTGCGTAGCCATTGAGCGCCCAAAACCACATCACATCCACCTAAGGGCAAGGCAAACATGTCAGAGCGCAAGGTATAATCTCCCATAGCGATACGCACATTTCGACACTTCCCTTTGCAAGGTAAGGTGCCCCCATTGGCAATCATGACTTCAAAGTTGGAGCAAGGATGGATAAAACAATCAGCTTGTTTGGCGATCCGAGGGTCAATGAAATTATGCGTGCTACCAGAATCAATGAGGATTGTAAGAGGAAGCTTCTTGAAGTAACCCCGGACCCGCATTGTTTGGGGGGTGGTGATTCCCGCTAAAGCATGGAGAGATATCTCTGGCTGGTCATCCTGAGACGGAGGGTCACTAGGCGGTTCCTGAATGTCGACCGGTGCATCCAGTGTTTCTGGATCTTCGTCACCCATTTCAGAGGCAGGCGGAGACTCCACATCCAGGAGATAGAGCTTTTGCTGAACACATCTATGTCCCCGAGTGAATTTCTCATCACAATTATAGCAAAGCCCCTTTTCTCTGCGTGCTTGCATCTCTGTTTCAGACAAACGCTTGATAGGAGTCGGTCGAGGAGCCTGCGGTATAGGTGGTCGCTGAGAACCCATATTTCGGAAGGGAACAAAAGTGGGCTTGGAGCATTGTTGGGCTGCAATCTTGTCTTCTGCCAACTTAGCCAACCCGAGTGCTTCCATCATTGTGTTGGGACAGAACATTTTGACCTCAGAGCGGATGGCATCCTTTAGACCACTGATAAAACAACTCCGGTAAAATTCATCAGACAATCCTTCGGTGTGGTTGGCTAGATTCTCAAATTCGGTTTGATACTCTCTCACAGTGCCAGTTTGGCGAAGTTTAGTGAGGGCTCCTGTGAAGTCATCAAAAGCACTAGGACCAAATCGTTGCAAAAGGAGCTGGCAAAAGTTTGGCCAGTTGGGCTCTGGATGAGCCTTGATGTACCAACGATACCATTGAAGAGCTTCCTGTTCCAAATGAAAGGATGCCAACAGAACTTTGTTGACATCAAAAGTATTATGCAGACTGAAATACTGTTCTGCCCGATAGATCCATCCAGTTGGATCGGTACCATTGAAGCGAGGAAAATCAAGCTTCGGACCACGGAAATTGCTGGAAGAAGAGAACCCATTGTCTACTGAAGACTCGGACTGCCGTTTGTTGTTCATAGCTGAATGTTCAAGATGGAGACCAAGAAATTTTTCATCAAGATCCTGGAGTTTGGCTTGGATGGCTGCAAGGGCTTCCTCCATGGTTTTTGCTCCTGCACGGGTGACAACCATAGCCAGGGATTTTTATTTTTATTTTTTTTTATTTTTTTTTTGGACTGGGTAGGAAAACAAAAACAGGAACTACTTCAGTAAAGGAAAATTTGGATTTGGGAAAAAATCAGAAGGGTAATTGGGGTTTGACTCGTTTTTTGGACACTGTTGGATAGACAGGGAAGCAAAAATGAGGATTTCAGAAGCGGGGTGAAAGGATGGGAAAATTTGGCAGAGGGGAACAAAGAAGCAGAATTCAAAAAGGAACTCTGTGGTAAAAATTGAAGGTGATTGGGTGAAATCTGAGGAAGTTATGGCAAACCCTAAAAATAGACAAATGTGAGATTTCGGGTTGTAGGAAGGGGAATTGAGGATAGGGTCCTCAGGGATGAAATATGCAGAATGGAATGACAGGGGTTCCCTGAAATTTTCAAGGAAAACAGAGATAAAACAAGGGAGATATGGAGAAAAAACTGAATTTTATACTCTTTTTTTTTTTTTTTTTTTTTTTTTACAGACTGGAGCGGCTACGGCTCTGCTTGCAGAATGGGATCTCCGGTTTGAAGGATTCTGGAACAACGCCGAACGGCTGGATCTGGAACGACTTGCTAAATGGATCTGAAACGGCGCAGCAGTGATCGACAATAGTTCAGCTGAAGGTAGATATGGACCCCAGGTATGTGCGGCTTCCTAAAAGTTCAGGGTTTTCACTCGGCCACCAATGCTGTCTGACGGCTTGCGTATTGGGGCAGTACCCCTCACTCCACGGCTCAGGTAAAACTGATAACCGCTTTGCCACAAACGACAGCTCTTGGTTTACCTCACGGGTGGGAACTAGTCAATCAGGTAGGGGTCGTTGCCCTTTTCGCCGGCAGGTCCTCTCAATGGGCCAGCTACTTCGGGGTTCCTGTGGTACTCCTCACAATGAGTTTTAGGGCTTATGCCCAAGTACTTCCCACAGTTAAGCGGATAGGGATTATTCCCAAATCCGAACCTGCAACAGATGCGAAAAAAAATTTGGCAGAAATTTCACCCAGCGAGCCCAAGAAAGTGCTCTGATACCAGATGTGAGGCACCTGCAACAATTAATTAACAAGAATGCGCAAAATAGCAGAAATGACAGAACTCAGAATCACTTTTGTATTGATCACAGGCCACTTCAAGGGGGCAACCTCCTTTGAGCAAGCTCAATACAATAACTTCACCCTCCCTTCATAGGTCTCAACACACACTTATATACTAATTCGAGGCGCCAATACTATGGGTCGAACCCATGGGCCGTTACAAATTATGGATTAACAATACTACGGGCGACTTACAAAGCATATGCGCCAATAACAATAACACAACTATTGATCAACAAATACTACGGGACGACTTACAAAGCATATGCGTCCAATAACAACATACTAACAAAGTAAAGACATGGGTTCCTAACAATGATAGACTTTGGTCTATGTTATCTTGGAGATCATGACTTCAGATTGTATGGCTACATAGATGCTGATTGGGAAGGAATTGTATAAGATAGGAAGAGCAAAATGGGAGGATGTTATTGCCTGGGATATTCCATGATCTTGTGGTTTAGCAGGAAGCAGTCTAGCGTGGCTCTCAGCATAGCTGAAGGGGAATATATAGCTGCTTGCTCTGCTAGTTATGCAGCGATATGGCTTCGAAAGTTGTTATCAGGATTGTTTGACTTAGAGATGGACCCCATTGTGATCCTGTGTGACAACCAGAGTTGTATCAAGATGGCAGAGAATCCAGTGTTCCATGATAAGTCAAAGCACATAGAGATCCGATATTTCTATATACGGGAAATGGTGCAGAAAGGAGCTATATAGCTCGATTATGTGAGAACTGACGTACACGTTGCTGATATATTGACCAAACCTCTGTCTCGAGTAAAGTTTGAGTATTTCCGAGACAAGCTTGGTGTCGTTCAGAAGGACCCTCCTCGAAAGGGGGAGTGATATGGTCGATGATGATATTTGGATACTGGTATTGATGTGGATACATGTATCGATGATGAGATTGCCTATATCGACGGTAAGGTCAATGATGAGGATACGTGTATTGATGAGGATACTTGTTTCGATGATATGGATATGTGTATTGATGATTAGGATACTTGTATCGATGATATGGATACTTGTATCAATGATGAGGATACTTGTATCGATGATATGGATACTTATGTCGATGATGAGGATACTTGTATCGATGATATGGATACTTGTATCGATGAGGAGGATACTTGTGTCGATGATGAGGATACTTGTATCGATGATGAGGATACCTATATCGATGATGAGGTTACCTGTTTCGATGATGAGGTCGATGATGAGGTTACATGTTCCGACGATGAGGTCAATGAAGTGGTACTTAGACTTTGTCTAAGAGGACTAGTGGGATTGCATCATCCCTAGACTTATGTCCTAAAGTGATAGGGATTGATCATCCTGTAAGTGGATCAGGATTGCATCGTCCTTGGACTTATGTCCTAAAGTGATAGGGATTGATCATCCCGTAAGTGGATCAGGATTGCATCGTCCTTGGACTTATGTCCTAAAGTGATAGGGATTGATCATCCTGTAAGTGGATCAGTATTGCATCGTCCTTGGACTTATGTCCTAAAGTGATAGGGATTGATCATCCTGTAAGTGGATCAGGATTGCATCGTCCTTAGATTCATGTCATAAAGTGATAAGGATTAATCATCCTGTAAGTTGATTTGGGATTGCATCGTCCCTAGACATGGTGAGATGTCTTAAAGTGATAAGGATTAATCATCCTGTAAGTTGATTTGGGATTGCATCGTCCCTAGACATGGTGAGATGTCTTAAAGTGATAAGGATTAATCATCATGTTAGTTGATTTGGGATTGCATCATCCCTAGACATGATGAGATGTCTTAAAGTGATAAGGAATAATCATCCTGTAAGTTGATTTGGGATTGCATCGTCCCTAGACATGGTGAGATGTCTTAAAATGATAAGCATTGATCATCCTGTAAGTAAGATCTAGATTGCATCATCCATAGACATGAGAGGTGTCTTAAATTGAGAGGGATTGATCATCCCGTAAGTGGATCAGGATTGTATCATCCTTGGACTTATGTCCTAAAGAGAGAGGGATTGATCATCCCGTAATTGGATCATGTGTGTTGCAATGTATGCTTCTATAATGTTGTTGATCTAGAGATCCAGATGATGCTAGAGAGATCCAGTTGATGTTGTTGATCGAGAGGATCCAGATGTTGATGTTGTTGATCAGGAGATCCAGATTTTGATGCTGTTGATCGAGAGGATCTAGATGTTGATGATGTTGATCAAGAGATCTGGATGATGATGTTACTGTAGTTGTTCGAGTGCTGCAAAAGATGAAGACTCAGTACTGAAGATGTTGATGTTCTAGTATTGAAGATCTTGAAGATGTTCTAGAAACTATTTGAGTTATTGATGATGTATGAAGAAAGCTTCCAATGATTTATAGATGTATCATGTATAATGTAGTTGATGACTCCTTGCTCCTACAGATCTTGTTATAATATCCTTCTCATTAAGGGGGGTGTTGAGATATTGTAATTTCTAAGAATATTATATTTGTACTTTATTATTCCGGAGATGTTTCATTCCTCCGTGGAGACCCTATTGTATATCCGGAGATGTTTTATTCCTCCTTGGAGAATTTAAGTGGTAACTTGGGTTATTATAATTCCCTAGTGAAGTCAACCTTGTATGAGTCATGTGGGTTAAAGGGTTATTAGACCACCCTAGTGGGGTCGACCCTGTCACATTATGTTAAGTAGTTAAGTTGGGGCCGGCCTAGTTAGTGTAAAATTCAAGTCGGAGTTGTGTATAAATAGAGGAGGTGTGTTCCTCATTTAACACACATTCACTCACTTGTGATTGGCGCATAGGAGAGAGAGAGATCTGTTATGGAGGAGAAGGAGCTCATGTAATACCCCCAATTCGACCCTTACGATATATTAGCCTTTAATGTAAATAATGTGTACATGTGATGTATGTTTTTCTAGTGTGGAGCTCAAGGCCAAGGCCCCGCTAGTGAAAGCCCGAATTTGATTTAAAAGGAAAGTATTTGATATTTTGATACCATGTGCTCTGAAGCCATGGAACATTGTAATAGGATGTAAATAAACATCGTGCAATATAAAATACCAAAACTGGCTACGGAGGCAACGAATGAGAAGGGGCCACGTGTATACACTAGGGAGTGGTGAGGGGGCTAAGGGAGTGAACCATAGGTTGCCATATGTCATTATGAGAACCCATTTGACTTTTCTAGATGACATGTATGCCTGTTGTAAGGAAGTGGTTGAGATGTCATCCCATGGCCTCAATGGAGCATGGGCAGCCCTGAAATTCGTATGGGTAGGTATGGGCTCTGTTTACTTGTCCCACAAGTCACTCTACCTCTTGGAATTTGCTTCTTCCTCATCCCCATTCCATGGGGGAAGGACCCAGCTTCATTCTTCATCCAAAAACGAGCTCCCATGAGTGAGAAAAACCAGAAATCGCGACTTGGAATAAACCCACGTTTTGGGAAGCCAAAAACGTCCAGAATGGGTATTAGATAGTGAAATCCAATGGGGGATCCGTTGGTAGGAGCCTTGGGGCGAATTTGGGAGCAATAGCTACCCCAAAATCCATGGGAAAACCCAGTTTTAATTGCCCAGAAAATCAGTGACGGATTTGGGGTTATTTGTGACAGAGTTGTGAGAAATCCAATGGTGGATGTATGAATAGAGGATGGGATTGCTGAGTCTAGCTGGAAGTGTATGTGGCTCTGGGATTGAGCTCAGTGGACTAGCATCCTCCTCCATCTCCTATTGCATGCTTGAAAAACCCAACTGTGTGTTGGCTTAGCATGGCTGTCTGAGTAAGACCCTGACTGGGAGTGAGCCATCTAGTTCCTCCTTAGTGGATACACAGCCCAGCTCGGGGGTGATCTCTCAGCTGAAAGAATACAGGCTGGACAGAGATCTATGGTTGCCGGGTGGAACGTTGCTCTCACGTAGCCAGTCGTTTGGGCCATTACAATTCAAGATAAGTACTCTTGCGGTTGAGTTATGTTAATTCTATGCTCTGTAAATATTTTAATTAATGACTGTTGTTTATATGATTGAACGCATGATGAATCTGTGTGCATATGTCATGTTTAAATTCCGCCGCGTTTTATTGAAGTTTGCATCTGTATAGAGAAGTTTTTAATTGTTACCTATTTACGGGTCTAAATATTGGGGCTAAGTCTGCTAAAAGCCCGGTGCGTTGTTAATGTTTCCTTCCCTGCATTTAATAAGGAGAAGGGGACATTACAGCTCATGTTTGGGGATTACATCTTTGTATTTTCTGGTCATCTATATTGAGGAAGATTTGTTGGGTTTTCTACCCCACGAGGGTTTCCCAGGATAAATCTGTGTCTCTTGTTTATATGTTGTGCTTGTTGTGCTTTCAGTGATCCTGTATATGCTATTGTTGTGAAATGGAATGTAATACTGATATTTTTTGTCTTAGCATATTGAATCTTAACAGAAAATATTCATCAAAATTTGAAATGAAAGCACTAAAATCAAATAGGAGGAAGAAATAGAGAACATGGTGGTGACGGATTTGGATTCCAATCGACGAAGCTCTCATAATTAAAATTTGAAGCCTTAAGGTAATTTGGTAAGTTAGGTAAGTTTTGTGGAGTTTAAAAGTGATTTGGTAAAAAGGGTCATTTTTCACTTTTTAAAACTTTCTAACACAAATATTTACCAAAAAGTGCCTTAAAAAACTTTAATGTAACATTCTTTTAGGAACTTCGACTAATGAACATTTTGGTAGAGTCACTTTTGATTGTGAGTAGGGTGGCGACATGCAGAGAACATTTCAAGATGACATTAATATAGAGAAGTTTGAGGTAATAATGTCTCAAACTGGAATGTAGCATAGATCCACTCCATTGTTGCATATGCATTATCATCTTTTGTCACACTATTCATCTTAGGATCCATACTCACTAAGTTGTGACATTAACCATCCATAATGAAACATCATAATTGGTGAGTTAGAGCTTACCTAAAACATGGGTACCCTAGATAGAATGCCTATTATTCATATGGTTCTCATGCCAAAGTTTCATATTAGAATCAGGAGTCCCTTTTATCCCTGCCATGACTATGTGTTGAATCCACATGATATTGCCTTCATCTCTTTCTTCCCATTCCTTGTAGGGGTTCCCACCCTTTTGTTTCAATTGTGTTGTTTCATTGTATACCACTTCTTGTGCTAATTAAGTCTAATTCCCACTGTTGTTTTTGACTTATCACTCAATTCTTATGCATTCTCATTGACCACTAGCCTTTACATTAATTGTAGCCACTCCTTGAAACTTCTAGCAGAGGAGACATGTCTTATGAGTGTCCACATCTTGCACATCCATTTTCTGCATTTTGTTGGAATAGGTATGTTATGTGTGCTTGAAACTTAGTTGCACACCATGCGACACTTGTCTCCTCCACTATATCGCATTATTTTATTCTTTTTTAGGATTCCTTATATGAAAAAGTCAAAAAAATCAAATATTTATAAAAAGAGAGGTGGAAAAGAATTTTGATGTTATATGGCATCCTAAGAAACACAGTTGTGTCTCCTTTGAACAAAGCGCTTATGTTGTGTCTATATTCACAAATTGGATTGCATTTTTGGCCTTAGAAGCTAAGACCATTATTTGAATCTAGAACTCCTTCAGTTGGTTACTCTTCCAACCACTATGGAGCAGCCTTCATTACCTCATGCATTGTTTTCTTTATATCATTGTTTTATCCATGGATATTTGTTTATACTCAAGTCACATAATGTGTCATAGTTTTGTTCAAAGGAATTTTAAACCTAAGTCATCCATTTCTCATATTCATTGACCTTGCATGTCACCCTTCCCTATTAACAAGTTGTTCTTAATATCATCGCATACAGTGTTGGGACTCATGCTAGTGTAAGGGGTCCCCATTGACTTCTAACTTGTGGGTCACTTCTCATAGATGATGGCACATTGCTCTTAGAAGATGACCTAGAGTCAATAGAACCTTAGCCCTACTTACATCATCAGTAGGATACCTCACACTTAGCATATGACATCTCATCATTGGTCTATGACTGAGCGATTTCCCATTATGTTCGACTGCAAGAACTTTATTCACATTTTGGGATTCATGTTGTACCTTGGATTACATTTTCATCATTAATGTAAGTCCTTACCTCTATCAATAAATTCCATTATCAATTGCTTCTCATAGGGCCTCTTCCATGTGTTGTTGATATTTAATGTAGCTTCGGAAGATATTCTTATGTTGGCCCAGAAGATTCCAGAAAATAATAAATAAAAGAATATTATATTGTTACTTAGACAAGTTGGCCCAATGAAAATAGATAAGTCATCCCCAAGGTAAAACTGCCCCAAAACTTGGTAAGACTACCCCAGGAAATTCGACATTGTCACCCAAGTGAAGTTGGCCCCATAGTGAAAACTCAGTCAGAAACAAGTATATATAGAGGGTGACGTTGTCCTCATTTGTACATCAAGCAAGTTTGTATCACATCAGTGAGACAAGTGCGCAAGAGAGAGAAGCAGCAGCTAGAGGTAGACTAATATCTCGGGTTTTATCTTATGTTTGTATATGGGGTGTCTTTTTATGAGATATATTTAGCTCTTCATTGTATTGACATTGTACTTGATTGATGAATCTATACTGAAGAAGTTATGATGGGTTTTCTTTTCCAAGAGGGTTTCCCAGCATAAATCTTTGTGTATGATATGAATGTCTTTCTTTCAGTGATCCTTATGCATGCAGTCATTATGATATGATATAAATTGAATTAAATTCTAAATCATTATGAATGTCATAACCACTTAAGTAAATCTCAGCATGGTATCAGAGCAGTGCTAAAATAAGTCATTGCAACAGCTGCAACTACTGAAAGTTGGAAACTAGGGATTCTAGTTTTAATCACTTACATCCACAGATCAAGCTCGATCTTAGCATTCTTGAACTCACCCTAGGAGGGTGTATCTATATGTGGAGTCAGATCTTAGATCCAAGAATTTTAAGTTTTGACCTGAATTTTGCAGAAGCTACAAAAATTAGGGCTTCCAGTTTTTTACTGTTCTGACCTTGGATCTGAAGAAAAGAAGGTTTTCTCAACTTGCCTTGGGAGGTCTCATCTTCTCCCTAGATCCGATTCTCTAGATTCAAAATTTGAAAAAATTAGGGTTTCTTTGTAAAACCCTAGGTTGGACGTTAAAGTAGTTTTTTGGTTGACATTGGAGTTGATTTTGGCTTGTGGAGATCAGCTTGGCATAGCACACTGACTGGTAAGTCCAAATTCCATTTCTGAAAACTTTCATCTCTATCATATTTTTAAGCTTAAAAAAAATGACAAACAACACCAAGCTTGATGGGAAGCTCGAAGGGTCTAATAACTTTCGAGCATGGAAGTATAGGGTGATTCTCATTCTAGAAGAGAATGATTTGGAAAAATATGTTGAAGAAGAGGTTGATGAGCCAAAGGGAGATGAAGTTAAGGAAAGGCATGAGAAGAACATGATTAGGGAAAAGAGAATCATTGCATTGCAAATTCTATAAAGGATCACTTGATCCCTCATTCCTCATCATTAAATACTCCAAAGTAGATGGTTTATTCCTTGTCCCGATTGTTTGAAGGCAAGAATATAAACCAGAAGATGGCATTGAGGGCACATCTCAAGAATGTGAAAATGCAGAATTCAAAAACCATTCAATCCTACTTCACAAGGGCATCTCAAATCAAAGAACATATTGAATCCATTGGAGAAATAGTTGACGAAGCTGAGATAGTGATGACTACATTGAATGATCTCCCAAGGTCTTGGAAATCATTTATTCAAGGAATTTGTTCCAGAAGAAAGCGAACAAATTTCAGCAGGCTATGGGAAGAGTGCACACAAGATGAAGCTAGATTGGTAGTAAGAGAATAAATGTTGGGTGATGATGAAGATCAAGCACTATCAGGACATGCAAGAAAAGGGAAAAGAAAGAAAGAATCCCACTCCTGAAAAAGGTTTCAGAAGACACAAAAGATTAATCAAATTACAAATGTTACAACTGCTAGAAGATGGGACACATTGCAAGAAATTTTCCTCACATAAAAGATCAGATCAAAAAAGGAAAGAATAAAATACATCTTGCTCATGCCATAGAAGATGATGAACCTATTCAAAAGAAAGAAAGAGAAGATGATTCAAGTGAAGAATATGTGTTAATATCAGCTCCTACAGGGGCAGTCACTCATGGAAGTGACACATGGCTTGTTGATAGTGGTGCTTCTAAGAACATGACCGGTTACAAGAATTCTCTCACAAATTTGGTTCAGAAGGATTCACCTCATAAGGTGAAGCTCAATTATGATTATCGGTATCCCATAAAAGGGGTAGGAGAATCCTCCACAAGTTGGATTCTGGAAAGCCCATGAAGATGAAAGATGTAATGTATGTACCTGGTTTGAAGAAGAATCTCCTCTCCATATCAGCATTAGAGGAACGTGGATATAGAGTTTCTTTCGTTGATTTCCAATTTCTCATGTGGACAAAGGGAAAGACTATTGATGATGCTATCGTGATTGGTCTTCATGAGGGAGGCTTGTTGTTGGGCCTGGCCCAACAGGGCCATTTTTGGTGACATTTTTTATGATAAATGGACCAGAGCTGTGCGTAGCTCAGGAAAATATCGAATTTTGCCTAGGTATCGGGAGTTCTGGAAAGATGTGCGCAGTACCAAGTTTTGAAGGATGCCGCGAGGATCAGCGCTGCGCAAGTTTAGTGCTGCGAAGGTAGTAGGCCACGTGGAACCAGTAAAGTTTTGTACTGGATGGAGGATGGCCAGATATTGCGGATAGACCAGTGGTGGTCTACTTTTGGTAAGACTGCTAAAAAGATGTAGAGTTGCGGGGATAAGCAAATCAGGAAAGCGGCCAACTGTACAAGTCCGTTAAGCAGAGGACGGGTCAGGAAAGTGACAGTTTGGCGTGCAGCAAGGTACGTGACCGTTAAAAGGCAAACGGCAGATGGAAAGTGACTAGGAGCTGAGCCAGTTGCACGTGGCCGATAAGGGACGGACGGCCTGTAGAGGAAGCAACTGGGAGCTGAGCCAGTCGCACGAGTCCGCTAGTGGAAGGGCGGCTCGAAGTGGATGACCTATTGGTGTGCGCACAACAGGAAGGCTGAAAGCAACGGATCTAAGGCGTGGAGGACTGCCATGACAGCAGAATCGCTATCAGAAGCCGGCAAGACAGTTCAGAGGGACCGTAGTGGTTTGGAAACCCTAAGGGTTTTGATCTTTAATGTTGTAAAGACACGACCTTTGGGCGTGATCTATTTAAGAAGACCATTTTTGTATAGGAAGGGTTGGTGAAGGTGAAGGGTCGTTGTTGATGATTTTTATGGTGATCATATTGTATTGTAATAACTTTTGAATCAAGAATAGATTGTAAAGGCTCTGCAACTGAGTGTGCAGAGACCTATCTGAGCAAGAAGAGAGCCGCAGCTGAGTGCACGTCTAAGAACTGTGAACCCTTCCTTAAAAGACATATCAAACACAGTTCTTGTGGACGTAGCTTTCCATCCGGGGAAGTGAACCACGTTAAATAGTGTGTGTGTGACTGAATGCTTATATGTGTGTTTATTTTTATCTGTTTCTGTAGTTGAATGTCTGGATATTTGCTTACAGTATGTTATGAGAAGGCTTTTATATGCATTTACCATCAAGAGAGTATGGAATGTTATGTTAAGTCTGCATGAATGGATGTATGGTTAATATTAGCTTTGCTTCTAGGGACAGTAAATCTATCATTTGCTTGAGCATGGGGAAAGTTGTTCACGTATTTGAATGGTTGCAGTCGACGAATGTATATTAGTTAGTCCGCACCTGAGGGTTATGCTTAAAATAGGAACAATCTAAGTGTGTGAGTGAGCATTAAGTAGTAAGTTAGTTAAGTGTATGACTGAATGGATGAGTGATATTCATCTCATTGCTTTAAGCATTTTGCAAATAGTCCAAGTGTAGGAATTCAAGCAGCAGTGCTCGCAGTGTAGCATTAAGTCTCGTAGTAAGGGAGAAGATAGTGGTGCGGGCTGCGGTGTTGACCATCGCCATGCAATCCGACCCTCGCAGCGTACAGCTGGTGCACTGCCACGAACTTCGTCATAGTCATCAACTCATCACTCATTGTGGACATCTGAGTCCGCAATGCCCCATTAGAAACACCTCGGGTGAGACCTTAGCCTGCTCGCAGGGTGTTGCCAAAAGGGCCGATGCGAAGGGGTTTTGTTGGTTTAAGGTAACCGCACATAACCTGGGTCTTCATAAAACCTATGGTCAGAATTTGTATAGCTAACAAATGGTTCCGTTGCCGTGCTAGAATCCGTGATGAGTTCCAGTCGTGATGAGTGATGAAGAGTCTGAGCTCCCGGAAAGTGCATTGAACTGGCATCCTGAGAAGACAGAAATCCAGGCTTGGTGGGATAAGACAATAAGAGAATTTAAAAGACAAGAGAATAGACATCCGCGTCTAAGCGACACATAGTGGTCGGATAGATATCTGTTGGATGACATTCATGAAATATTTTGGGCTACATTACCGGACGAGCTGCACACGTGGATCTCGCGGCTCGCAGAAAAGAAAACCTGTTTTCAAGGAGGCGTTCCTACAGAGTGGAATCCTGAGCTCATATCACAACTCAAAGCAATAGACAGCGCATTGATGTGCGCAATTGAATTTTGGGTCGATCATATGCTAGAAGGCTTTGTCACAGAGTTTGCTGTGGATACGCTCAAATCCTACAGCCAAGCAGAGGCACACTTTTTCGGAGGTTCCCAAGGTAAGTTCCTAAACAATCTCAGTCTATATATTAAGATGTTGTTAGCTGAGAAAGGTGTTTTAAGAATGCAGTAATCTTTTCAAGTTGTCATGGTAAATAGCATTTATAGCGATTCCGACGAAGATACTCACAACTTAAGAAGTGGGAAAAGATACAAGTTCAATAAGAATCCTGGAGGCTCTGGACTCCATGTAGATACTGAGATCCCATCTGACATTGAAAGCGAAGCCGCACCGCCATTTACCCCTCAGAACCCTCCACTTGCAGATCCCACCCCGCCGAATACGCAGCCTAGTACATCTACCCCTATACACCCATTTGTTTTCACTGCGCAGAGTCCTTTACGACACCCTAACACCCCTCAGGGCACACCTCAGGGTGCCCCTTCAAGTGCTACACCTCCCCCTAGAGCCATGGCCCATACAGATATGAAGCTGCCTATATTTAAAGGAATGGGTCTAGAAGATCCTGACCTGCACTGGTTCCTTTTTGAAGCTGTCTGGAGTGTCAGACAGATCCGGGATGATGATGAGAAGAAAGCCCAGCTTATTACTACATTCAGAGATAGAGCGCTACAATGGTTCATGAAGTATTCTACCACGCAGCCCAGGACCCTGGCAGAGATTAAAGTTGCGCTGATAGTAGAGTTCAAGAAACCAAAGTCTGAGTCTCAGTGTATAACTGAGCTGAAGGAAATCAAGCAGAGACTGATAGAATCGGTCTAGGAATTCGACCAGAAGTTCAAGACACTCTTGGACCAAGTGAGCTTTGTCATAGGCCCTGAACAGCATAAAGAATGGTTCATTGCTGTGCTGTTGTCGTACATCAGGTTACCATTGATGCAACAGAAGATCACATCCCAAGTAGAGGCCTTGGAAATCACGATGAAGTTGGAGGCTTCACCAGTCGGTGAGTCTAGTTCTGGGATGACATAGATTCAGAACTAACTTACCACCCTGACACTGGAGCTACAGAGCATGAAGAATGGAAAAGAGCAGCGATATGAACCTCATCACGAGATTTGGTGCACAAGTTGCAAAGGAGAAGGTCATGACCGGGAGCATTGTCCCCTATACCGCGACTACCTCGCCAGTGGTGCACCTAACCCCATCAATCAGAACCAGGCACCCTGGTGTGAGATCTGCAGAACTACTAGTCATAGACCTGAAGATTGTTACCTAATACAGAAATATGTGAAGACACCTAAGAATCTATATTGTAATTTATGTAAATCAGTTGGACATGATGAATCCAATTGCTGCGCCAATGAACTATTGAATGAAAGAAAGCATGACATGGATTCAATGAGAGGCGTTGGCTTGTACAGAGTGAAAGAAGATAACCAGCCAAAGCAAGAAAACATGCATTATGATCAAGCTACCTACAGAGGCCGTGGTAGTGGATACCGCAATAGAGGAAGAAATACCGGCCTGGCACAAGGAAGAGCCCACGGTGGGGTCATCTGCTATAACTGTGGCTAGCCAGGTCACGTATCCAGAGACTATGTAAATCCCTGCACCACCTGTAATTATTGTAAATCATTTGAGCATGTGATAGAAGATTGCCCGGTGCTAGAGGTAGAGATGCATAAAAGAAGAAGGACAGATGCGCCAGCCCCGGACATCTAGTGGATCGCAGCAGAGAACAGACCTGTGGATCCTAGCATTAAAGTAGTCACACGCAGTGGCATGGAGACAGGCCGCGATAGGGGAGCAGAGGCTTCCACTTCAGGAGAGGCTCATGTGAAGCAAGGCCCTCTTGAAACAATATGGGTAAGAAAAGCTCCAGGAAAGACGCCTGCTCTGGACCTGAAGAAGAACAAAGAAGCTTTTGTTGATGCGCAGGATACCTTCAGAGAACTAGCACCTAAATTACCAAGGATCCCGCTGTGCATTGAAGTATCATGTGTTGAAGACACACCTGTTGTGTATGACAAGACAAGACACACACCGGATGTTAGCACCTCTGTTGAACAGTTCCTAAGGAGCTGCATGAAGCTGCTGAAAAATGAAAACACGATAGCAAAGCTGGAGAAGCTCATAAATATATACGAACCACAGACAGAAGCAGAAGCTTCTAATGGCACACTACATCATATAAAGAAACATAAGAGTTTGGGCTGAGAGATGAGGCTCATTGCGCAGATTGGAGACTTTGAGATGGATGAAGTTATCCTTGATCTGGGATCAGAAGTAAATGTCTTGACCAAGCAAACATGGCAGCAGATGGGTCGACCAAAGCTATCATGGTCACCTATCCAGTTGAGAATGGCCAACCAAGAGAAAGTTATACCATTTGGCTGATTAGCCAATGTTGTGGTTGATATTGATGGAGTACAAAGCCATGTGGACTTTGAAGTCATCAAGATTGTTGACGATAGCCAACCCTTTCCTACGCTGCTAGGAATTGACTGGGCTATTGACAATTTAGCCATTATAAATTTGAGAACAAAGAAGATGATATTCGAAGGCAAGCATCTATGGGTTATCACACCATTGGATCCTGCAGATGGGGACAGATATAGCGAGCCAATTCAAGAGGAATCTAAGGCCCAGGATTTGGACCGACTGTATCAGATGACTGTGAACCAGGAGGATTACATTAATCCTATTGCGGATGGTACACTCAGCTGGAGATGCGATATCTCATGCATTTCTGACTCAGACGCTGGATTGGAAAACTAGCAGAATCGCATGCACGAAGTGTCAGCTAGAAGGTGCACGCAGGTCATGAAATCACTGTGCTGGATTGGAAAGGAGGTAAGTCCGATCCCTACATTTGATGGTTCTGCTAACGTTTATACTTTTATTCAAGACTATACTACAGCAATTCCAGAAGAGCACAGGTTACCAACATTGGATATGGAACTTTGTGGCATACCTGCCAGATGGTGGGCTTCGCACAAACACATATTGATCACTTGGGAGCAATGTAGAACAAAGATACAGATTCGGTTCGCAGAAAGGGTTACCTTACCCTTTGAGAAGTTCAACGGGCAGACATATCTTAGTCAGCATTTGGAAGTCTTCTTGCAGGCATGGGAAGAAAGACCACCTGAAGAGTGGGTGCACCTGTTTGTGCATACTTTGGAATAGGATATTCCAAAGAAATGGTATCTAGACCTGGAGTTACGCAGGGAGACCTCAGATTGGGAAACATTAACTGCAAAATTCCAGAGAGATTTCAACTTCGAGGATGAGAACCCTTTGATACATGAGGCACTGCAGATAATCAAGGAACATGTATTCAGAACAGATTACCCTCGCAAAGATATGTCAAGGAAAGAATTTTTTGACACACATGACAATCCTGCGAACATACACTCAGAATGGAAAGAACATGAAGAACATCTGATAGACTGTTATAATTTAGCTGAGGATTATGAGCATGGAAGAGAAGAAGATGAAGATGATCCGTGCAATATCAATATACCAGAGTCAGAAGGTGCGCGCGATATAGAAGGGCCACCATTGGAAATCCTAGACATGAGTGGACCGGTCAAGACACAGAAGGTAAACATTGGCAGGAATGAAGAGCCGAAGTTCGCATCTATCGGAGAATACTGGGATGATCAGACTGTCGCCGAGATTGCAGATGCTTTGCACGAATATCAAGAGCTATTTCCGACCAAGTTTACAGAGATGAAAGGAATATTGAGTGACTTAGGAGTCATGAAAATCCCTTTGAAGCCAGGTGCTAAGCCTGTGAAGCAGCGACCGTATAGACTGAATCCACAATATAAAGAGAGAGTCCACGTAGAGTTGGACAAAATGTTAGAGGCAGGAATCATTGAACCTGTCGAGGAATCTAAATGGATCAGGCCTATGGTTGTCCAGGACAAGAAGATGAAGGGAGAGATCAGGATTTGTGTCGATCTCAGAAAACTTAATGATGCCTCTATGCATGACCCATTCCCTACTCCTTTTACGGATGAATTACTTGACAATGTTGGAAGGAATGAGGCCTACTCCTTTACTGATGGTTTCTTTGGTTATCATCAGATCAGAATTGATCCTGCGGACAGGCATAAGATGACATTCGCTATAGAATGGGGCTCATTCCAATATACAGTCATGCCCTTTGGCCTGAAGAACGCACCTGCCATCTTCTCTAGAGTTGTCATCGCGGCATTCAAAGATTTCATGCATAAGTTTCTAGAAGCATATTTTGATGACTGGACTGTCTTTGGTTTGCTGAAGAACCATTGTGCAAATC
The DNA here is from genome assembly GCA_027924585.1 of Larix kaempferi. Classification (NCBI taxonomy): domain Eukaryota; kingdom Viridiplantae; phylum Streptophyta; class Pinopsida; order Pinales; family Pinaceae; genus Larix; species Larix kaempferi. Next base: position 2,180,165 of record BSBM01000738.1, read on the forward strand.
TGAGAATGATGCTTGAAAAATGTAGACAGCATCATATCTCGCTGAATCTGAAGAAGTGCATCTTCTGTGTTCCATATGGAATCTTACTGGGACATATTGTCTGTAAGCAGGGCTTGATGGTGGACCCTGCGAAGATTGCCATTATTGTGAATTTACCTACACCAACTTCAGTTAATATGCTACGCTCTACCTTGGGTCATACAGGTTATTACAGGAAGTTCATTAAAGGTTACGCACAGATAACCGCGGCAATGGAGAAGTTGCTGAAGAAGGACGTTCCGTTCATTTGGAACGAGGAGTGCGAATAGGGTTTTGACACCCTTAAAGAAAAGATGGTTACCGCACTGATCCTAGTCTTTCCAAACTGGGAAAAGCCGTTTCATGTTCATGTGGACGCATCATGCATTGCCCTAGGCATTGTGTTAGCTCAGCTAGGAGAAGGGGGTATTGACCACCCCATTGCATTTTCTAGTAGGAATCTATCGACAACAGAGAAAAACTATACCACTACTGAGCTGGAAGGACTTGCGATGGTATATGCCCTTCAGAAGTTCAGACATTATCTACTTGGTGCGCACTTCCTTATGTTCACTGATCATTCTACATTGAAATATCTGGTCAATAAGCCAGTGTTAGGGGGGCGCATATGCAGATGGCTGTTGTTGTTCCAGGAGTACGACTTTGAGATCGTTGTTAAACCTGGCAGGCTAAATTTGGGACCTGACCACCTGTCTAGAATTGAGTTGGGAGAGGAGCCGATGAACATTGAAGACAGTATGCCCGATGCACAGCTGCTTTCTATACAGATTGTAGATGATTACTATAAGGATATCATTGATTTTCTGACAACAGGGCTGGCACCGCAAGAATTTTCTGTTCAGCAGAAGAAGCAGCTAGTAGTGCGCGCCGTGGATTTCACTATCATTGCAGGTCCGTTATACAAACTCAGACCAGATGAAGTCCTGTGCAGATGTGTACTCAACCATGAAAAACCATATATACTAGCAGATGTGCATTCAGGGATTGTGGGAGGTCATTACGCAGGAAAGGCTACTACGTAGAAGATATTGCGCGCAGGGCTATGGTGGCCTACCATCCACAAAGATTCTAAGGAATACTGCAGGAACTGTGATGTCCGTCAGAGGACAGGGAAGCCGTCGCGAAGAGACGAAATTCCATTGAACCCACAGTTGAGCTTATAGGCCTTTGAGAAGTGGGCAATTGATTTTGTGGGACCTATAAACCCACCAGGGAAGAGAACTGGTGCAAGGTATATCATTACTGCCACTGATTACCTCACTAATGGGTAGAAGCTAAACCAGTAAAGGACTGCAGCGCAGGTACCACTGCGTAGTTCATTTTTGAGGAAATTTTGTCAAGATTCGGCTGTCCAAAAATTTTGATGAGTGATCAGGGCACCCACTTTCTGAATAAGACCATAGAGGCCCTGACAGAGGAGTTCCACATTCGACATCACTGTAGTACGCCATATCATCCGCAGGCGAATGGAACTGTTGAAGCTTTCAAAAAGATATTGGAAAACGCGCTGACGAAGGTGTGCAATGTAAACAGGGACGATTGGGACCTGTGCATCTCATCTTTTCTTTGGTCATACAGGACAACTTGTAAGAAATTGACGGGACAGACACCTTTTCAGTTGGCTTATGGGCAGGAGGCCATAATGCCAATGGAGTACATTGTCCCCAGTCTGAGGATTGCTGTGTCCACCGGAATGGCAGATCGCGAAGCATTAGATGAAATAATGCTACAATTAGTCGACTTGGAAGAGGATCATTTCATTGCAGGATTTCAATAGCAAGTCCAGAAGGATCATGAAAAGGCATGGCATGATCACCATATCAGGAACAAATTCTTTCAGGTAGGTGACTTAGTCCTCCTGTATGATAGCAAGTTCATGAAATTTCCTGGCAAATTTAAAATACATTGGCTTGGTCCATATATTGTTATGCATGTCACTGACAGTGGTGCAGTTCAGTTAGCCACTTTAGCTGGTGATACCCTACCCACTATGATAAATGGAAGAAGACTTAAATTGTACCGCGATAGTCCTGCTTCGCAGCATGCGGAAATATAAGTGTGGGGAGAAATTTCTAAGTGTCAAGTACAGTTGAAATTGGGCACTAGAAATGTATAGAGTCTGTACATGTATCATAAAGGAAGAATGTATGAGTTGAGCAGCACTGTTGAAGCTGTGTAGGAGCCGAAAGAAGAGCAGTGGAAAACCGGCCGCAACAGTTCAAAGATCAGTACTACGAAGGAACTGTGCAGGAGTCAGAATTGCCTGTCGCGTAGTTCGGCACAGCATTCAGAGAAAAGTAGTCGTTGCATGCCTTTTGACAAAATAGCCGTTAAAATGCCTGTTCCAACAACCGCTTCAGCATTTAAAGGGAAGATAGCCATTCTGGATAGACTGGCGGATGAAAAGACTGAAAGATCCAAGGGATTTTGCCTCCAGAGGTTGCATTTAATGCCTATCTAGCCGTTGAAGGGCGCGGGAGGGGGTCTGCTACGCCTATAAATAACACCGTTTGGAGACTCGCGGGCGTTACCAAACACTTAGTATTTTCTTGCAATTAACCCCCCGAGCTAGTAGTCATCTGTATTCTGTCTTCCATAGCCGCTATCTCATTAGTGAATGTCCAAACCACTTTACACAGAGCAAGAGCTTACTATTGAAGAAACATTGAGAATCTTTCAGCACAGAGGGATTCAACAGTTAATGAAAACTCCAGTTAAGAAGGTCGTTGTAGAACAAGGTCAAGGATCCTGCAAATCACCAAGGATTAATCCGACAATGCAGGATAAGGGAAAGGACACAGTGAGTGCACCTTGAACAAAGCATTCCAAGCCGAGTTCGGCGGGCACAAGGCAACCCATATTCACCAAGGAAATTTCACTCAAGATGACACCAGATTATATCTCGCCGCGGGCACTGGATGCCCCTGTGTATAAGTTCGTAAAGAATGCCAAGTATGATATCCCTCTGTCGCCAGTGTCTAAGCACATAAAAATTACAACAAATCTATTGGGAAAGATCCCAGATTGCAAATGGGAGGATTATGACCTCTTGGGAGTGAAGAAGGACGAGCCACATGATCCCAAGTACCCAGATTTTCAACAAGATCAATATATGTGCTGGAAAAAGGATGCAAAAGGAGAGCTGAATCTGGTGGCTCAAAGCTGGTTAACGCCGGTAGTGGAGTCAGGACTGTTAAACCTGCTGTGACTACCCCATTTTGAAAGGTCGACCGAACTAAACATCGTGGTTCGCACCTTGATGGCACGAATCCACCAAGGTTATTTATGGATGGAAAGGCCAATAGACATCAGTATCGACTTAATCCATGTCATTACAGGATTTAGTAAGCGCGGCCAGGACCCGAAGCAGTTCTTCCAAGGGAAGAGCAAAGAAAAAGAGGTCGTGGAAAAGATGAAGAAGAGCCATGTGCTGGTGAAAGGAAAATGGGGTTTTCCTACCGAGGATATTGATGATCGAGCAACAAAGTTCATCACACAGTTGCTCGCAGCAAAGATATTGAGAACAACAAGACCGACGGAAGTGCCTGTGGGCGCAGTGCTTCTTTGCGCCGCAGTAGCTGAAGGCACAGAGTTTAATTGGTGCCAATACCTACTCAATGAGTTCATGGAGGAGCTCAACGATATTCAACAGAATGGGGGAAACTTCCATTTTACATGGCTGATTGTCCTCATCGCATCCATTGGTTGGAAGGAGCCAAAGGACTTTTTTGGCGTCAGTTTTGATAGGTGCGAACCTAGACGAATCAGGTTCATGAACCTATGGGAAAATATAAATCCACAACGCCAGCACGCTACCCAAGAAGTCTTCTATCAGTACTAAACGTAGCTGCGCGATGTCATCACATGCACACCAAGAATAACTAAGCAGGTAACAAGAAAGTACATAGGAATTGTCAATTTCACTGCTGAGACGTGTTGTGTGTTTATCTCTCCAAGGGAAAAGATGAAGAAGCCGCAGTTTTTCCCTGGGCGCTACCACATGACAGAAGAAGATATAGAGCTCATTATGAAGGAATGGCCCACTGAATACTACGTCGAAGTTCTGGATGTCCCAACAAACTCAGAAGATGATGAGTTGATTCCTACATCATGTCCGATTATTGAAGAGAAAGAGCTAGAGAAGGGCAAGAGAAAAGATCCAGAAAGCCCATCCCAGCCGAAGGCAAGAAAGAAGCAAAAGGTGACGAAAACTCCCGTGGATACGGTTTTGAAAGAGGACGATTTTGACATGATTGCGGACAAAGTGACTGAGACCCTTGGAGAATTCATGTCTGAAAAAGAGAAACACGATAAGGCCATCCAAGATGACCTTCAGAGAAACTGGATCGCAATGCAAGGGCTCATGCAGGAAATGGAGGATGTCCACAAGAGCCTACCTTTTTCGCGCGTCACAGGGATTGCAGGAGCTTCACAGCAGGCACCATCCCCACTTGTTGTCGCGCTGCCAGTAAGAACGAGACTTGTCTGTCTCGACCTGATGGCCGTAACATTGCCTATGTCGAAGGACATGGTTCTGGACACAACAAATGTCAATGCAGTTGAGCTCGACTTGGCTAAGATTCCACTACCTGGTCTGCATTACTTGCACACACAGGTGGGTGATGAGATGCGCGACAGAGCCACGATGTCAATGAGAGAAGAAGCTTAGTTGCAAGCCGCGAACAGGTAGCTTGAGGAGTCAAGCACGCGCACCACGCTGCTGATGGAAGATGAATAGCAGCGCCGACGAGGACTAGAGGCTGCAATAAATTCTGTTGCAAAAGAAATCGAAGGAGTCCAGATCCAAGATAATCCCGAGGACATAGTCCACTAAAACACAGATAGGGTGCGGACCCTAAAGTCAAAAATGGAGGACAAGGTAGTCCTATATGAGGTAGATATCAATCTGCTCAAGGAAAAACTGAAACCGTAGGATCAGTTAACTGAGAAGCAACAGAGAGAAGCTGAAGTAAGGACTGCAATAGAGAGCATCACAGCAGAGGTTGCAAAGTGCCAGCAATTACTTGATCAGTCCTTGAAGGCATTCACAGACCTTGAGGAAAATCCACAACTGCAGCAGACAAATACCGCAGTGAAGGAAAAACAGACCGCATTGGAAGCCATGGAAGCAGAGGTGAAGACTCTGCCACCATGAGATAGACTTCAGAAGTTCAGAGAAATATTTTCCCTGAAAAAGGAAGTACAGATCTTAAGAGAAAAGGAGACTGCACTAGACAATCAGTCGCAGCCACTCCTCGAAGATGCCTCCGAGGTGTCATAGCGCATAGAAAATAAATTGAAAGAGATCTGCACCAACCAAGAAGCGATGGAAGCCCAAATTGGCGAGGAGACAACATCTGAAGTGCTTAAGACCGTCAAGCAAATGGAGCAAGAGGTCAAAGCAACAATGGACGAGCTGACGGACACTTATCATGGGTTCACAGTCAAGCTAAACACGTAGATCGACGAGCAAATTCCGGTAGTAGATATTGAAAGTGGCTCAGGGATGAGCCACATGTAAGTGTTAGGGGCATGTTGGGCCTATCCCAACAGGGCCATTTTTGGTGACATTTTTTTATCATAAATGGACCAGAGCTGTGCGCAGCTCAGGAAAATATCAAATTTTGCCTAAGTATCGGGAGTGCTGCGAAGATGTGCACAGTACCAAGTTTTGAAGGATGTCGCGAGGATCAGCGCTGCGCAGGTTCAGTACTGCGAAGGTAGTAGGCCACGTGGAACCAGTAAAGTTGTGTACTAGATGGAGGATGGCCAGATATAGTGGATAGACCAGCGGTGGTCTACTTTTAGTAAGACTGTTGAAAAGATGTTGAGTTGCGGGCATAAGCAGATTAGGAATGCGGCCAACTATATGAGTCCGTTAAGCAGAGGACGGGTCGGGAAAGTGACAGTTTGGCGTGCAGCAGGGTACGTGACCGTTAAAAGGAAAACGGTGGATGGAAAGCGACTGGGAGCTGATCCAGTTGCACGTGGCCGATAAGGGACGGACGACCTGTAGAGGAAGCGACTAGGAGCTGAGCCAGTCGCATGAGTCCGCTAGTGGAAGGGTGGCTCGAAGTGGATGACCTGTTGGTGTGCACGCAACAGGAAGGCTGAAAGCTGCGAATCTAAGGCATGGAGGACTGCCACGACAACAGAATCGCTATCAGAAGTCGGCAAGATGGTTCAGAGGGACCGTAGTGGTTTGGAAACCCTAAGGGTTTTGGTCTTCAATGTTGTAAAGACATGACCTTCGGGCGTGATCTATTTAAGAAGACCATTTTTGTATAGGAAGGGTTGGTGAAGGTGAAGGGCCGTTGTTGATGATTGTTATGGTGATCATATTGTATTGTAATAACTTTCAAATCAAGAATAGATTGTAAAGGCTCTGCAGCTGAGTGCGCAGAGACCTATCTGAGCAAGAAGAGAGCTGCAGCTGAGTGTGTGGATAAGAGCTGTGAACCCTTCCTTAAAAGACATATCAAACACAGTTCTTGTGGACGTAGCTTTCCATCCGGGGAAGTGAACCACGTTAAATAGTGTGTTGTGTGACTGAATGCTTATATGTGTGTTTATTTTTATTTGTTTTTGTAGTTGAATGTCTGGATATTTGCTTACAGTCTGTTATGAGAAGGCTTTTATATGCATTTACCATCAAGAGAGTATGGAATGACATGTTAAGTCTGCATGAATGGATGTATGGTTAATATTAGCTTTGCTTCTAGGGACAATAAATCTATCATCTGCTTGAGCATGGGGAAAGTTGTTCACGTATTTGAATGGTTGCAGTCGACGAATGTATAACAATTAGTCCACACTTGAGGGTTATGCTTAAAATAGTAACAATCTAAGTGTGTGAGTGAGCATTAAGTAGTAAGTTAGTTAAGTGTATGACTGAATGGATGAGTGATATTCAGCTCATTTCTTTAAGCATTTTTCAAATAGTCCAAGTGTAGAAAGTCAAGCAGCAGTGCTCGCAGTGTAACATTAAGTCTCGCAGTAAGGGAGAAGATAGTGGTGCGGGCCGCGGTGTTGACCATCGCCATGCAATCTGACCCTCGTAGTGTACAACCGGTGCGATGCCGTGAACTTTGTCATAGTCATCAACTCATCACTCACTATGGACATATGAGTCCACAGTGCCCCATTAGAAACACCTCGGGTGAGACCTCAGCCTGCTCGCAGGCTGTTGCTGAAATGGCCGGTGCGAAGGGGTTTTGTTGGTTTAAGGTAGCCGCGCAGAACTTGGGTCTTCATAAAACCTTTGGTCAACATTTGTATAGCCAACACTTGTACAAGCTGAAGAGACAATTAGATCAAGAATTGGTACATAGCACTGTGAATCCAAGTGAGTTATGGCATAGAATACTTGCTCACATACATTACAAAGCATTTATGATCATAATCAAGATGGTTACAGGTCTACCAAAGATCTAGGTGAATCATGATGGTATATGCAAGGGATGTGCACAAGGAAAGAACGTGAAGAGTATGTTTCCAAGAAGTAACAACAAAGAAAAAGGAATCTTGGACATATTACATTCAGACATGTGTGTACTAATTTCATCAACATCACTTAGCATGGACCTATATTATGTTTCATTTATTGATGATTAATCACATAAAAATTGGATCTATTTCTTGAAAGCAAAAAGTGAATTGTTCAGCAAGTTCAAGGAATTCAAGGCCCTTGTAGAGAATCTCTATGAAAAGAAGATAAAGACATTAAGGTCAGATAACGGAGGAGAATTCACATCAGATGCATTCAAGACATTATGCATAGAAGTTGGTATTAAGAGGGAGATGTGCACTCCCTACAATACTCAGTAGAATGGCATGGCAGAAAGAAAGAATCGGACGATAATGGAAGCAATGAAGGCTATGATTCATGATCAAGATTTACCATTGCACCTATGGTCAAAGGCATCCAAAACCGTTGTATATTTGTAGAAAAGAACTCATCATCATGTAGTTGGGAAAAATATGCCAAAAGAGATGTTTACAAGAGAGAATCCATAGGTCAGGCACCTGTGGATATCTCGTTGTCATGTATATGTACATGTTCCCAAGGATAAGAGAATGAAGTTGGATCCTTCAGGAAAGAAGGGTATAATTGTTGGATACAGTGAGTCATCAAAGGCATACAGAGTCTAAATTCTTGGTTATAGGTAGATTGAGACTAGCATAGATGTCACCTTTGATGAGGATGCAACTTTTAGCAATTTGAGGAAAAGTGATACAGATGATGTCCATGATTAGGAGCCTGAAGCTCCTAGAGTCACGGATACTGGTTGATGTATTTGTAACTTCAAAAGATATTCACTTGTATATTGTATTTGTACTTTATTGTATCCCCAATGGATATGTATTATTCCTCCGATTGGAAGTGTCGTCATGTGTACTTGCAAGTGTCGCAAGTTATATTGTAAGGGTCGTAACTTATACTTGATGGGTTATTAGACCACCTTGATGGGTTCGGCCCTGTATGATTCATGTGGATCAAAGGGTTATTATACCACCCTAGAGGGTTTGGCCCAATCATCATTATGTTAAGTGGTTAAGTTGGGGCCGACCTAGTTGAGTAAAGGTCAAGTGAAAGTTAGTGTATAAATAGAGAGTGTGTCTCTCTCATTTTACACATTCTATTATTCACTCACTTCACATTAGTGAGAGAAGAGGAGGATGTGCACAAGTGGAGGAGGAGCATGCTGCTGAAGATATATATCTCTTGGGTTTGATCATGGTGATTCTTGTATTGATGCTTATTCTATCTCTGAGGAAGTTGCGGGGTTTTTCACCTTCTTGGTTTTCCCTGGTGAAATGTTTTGTGTCTCTTGCCTCTTGTCTCTTATGCTTGATATGCTGTACATTTTGTTCTTTCGGTTAAGATCCCAGATCTATTGAATTAAATGATGAAAAAATAACGTGGTATTAGAGCTAGCCTGAAGGAAGTCATGATATGGCATTTATGAGACTTGTTGCACTTGCGACAAATTGGAAGCTAGGGCTTGATATAGAAAAAACTAGTCACCGTAGAAATTTATCTATAACTCCATTTTGGATAAGGTTCAGGATATGAAACTTTTACATGTCGTATATAACATCCCCATGTACCTTGTGTCAAAATCACAGCATCTGATTCGTTGTACTTTGTGTTTTATGATCAGTACAATCTAGGGTTTCTTCCTCTTCCAGATCTCAATCATAAACAGGTGACCTAGGAAAAAAGGTCACAACTTGGGATAGGGATCTCCAAATGAAACTTAGTAAATAGTGAAAGGTATATCACGGACTTTAGTTTCTTAGGTAAGTTTTTTAGAGGCCGAAGTTGAACCAGTGACACGTGGCACGCCATACAAGTTCGCGCTCCTGTTTTATCCCATAAACAGGTCATGTTGCGACACTTGGCATTACTCTCTCTCAGAGAATCCAATTGAGGCCAGACCTGTGGGGTTGGAAATATGATAGGTCAGGATAACACAAGCCGAAGTTTCATACATGTGGGTTCGTAATTTCAAAGATGCACGAAAAACAATCAGGTGCATATTTCTGCCAAAACATATTTGGATTCTGAGCACCTTCATTCTTGGCTTGTCACTGCTGCGGGAATTTAGGGCTTCGGAGAAAGTTGGAATTTTTGGAATCGAGGACCGCAGCTGAATGCTCCTCATCAAAATCGAAATTTAGAGACCAAGATCGATTTTTTTGGTTGGGAAGAAGGTCGGGCTTGATTAAACCCTAGTTTGGGATTTTGATCGGAAAGATGGAAAATTAGGGCTTCTGCAAAAGTGGGAATTTTTTAAGTCTGTGACCACGGCTGGAAGCTCCCTAGAAAAATCAAATTTTAGAGCTTTAGATCGAAATTTTTGGTTGGGAAGAAGGGTGGGCTTTATCAAACCCTAGTTCAGGGTCCAGTCCAGTGAATCTGAAAGTTTCAAAGGCAATTTTGAGGGGTCAAATTTTGCAGTTTTCAAAATTGAAGTATAGCAGCTTGATCAGCTCAGCAAGCCACATCTTTCCATCCATTCAGAAGTTTGAAATTCAAAGTTTGAATTTTTAGGGTTTCTCTGACAAACCCTAATCCAGCTCTAGATCCAGTCTCAACAAATTAAAGTGGATTGGGTTGATCCTATAAAATAATGAATTGGACACCTGCATAAGTGAAGAAGTTCCAGTTCCAAAGGGAGATGAGGCTAAGGATTTACATAAGAATGCTACAAGCAATCTCGACAGCTATGACTTGAAGAGATACAGGTATGTTTTGAAATTTGTTCATGATTAATTTTATGATATGTTTGTCTTCATATTATTGAGGTTAGTACAATCTTGATTAATCTTAGACTAGTCTCATCACCCTAGTAAAAGTATGAATGCATGTGAATGATAGAAGACATTCATTGATTAGGGTTATGACACTTATGATTATACTAATGCACTGTGGTGTTGTATGAGGTTGATGTTGTCCGCTAACATGAAAGGTACATCAAGAAGGTTCAAATCAAGTTCTAGATCAAGAACATATGACCATGGTGACATGAAGACAAAGACTCATCCATAGCCATTATAGAAGCTCTACTTACGAGGTATGTATATTTTGATTCTACAATGGTTAACTTATGAGTTATGCGGGTTACTAGCACAAGTCATTGAAGGGAACAAGAAGACATTATATGGGTATGTTAGACATAACTAGCAAGCATGATAATCTAGATATGCTTTTCCTATATCAAGTTAGAATCCTTGTGTTAGGATCTTATACTTTTGTATGAATGATAATGATTATTCTTGAAGTTAGAAATCAAACGTTTATGCATATTATGTTTCTTACTTTGATTGATGATATGACTAACCAGAAGAGTCTTATGGTCAAATAAGAATATGCATGCGTAATAGAAGTCATCCCTATATTAATGCTTGTGATAAATTACCTGTGTGTGAAATGATCATGACCATACATGTTAAGATTATTTAGGATCATAATGTTTTGATAGTATTGAGATTATACTAATGTATGTATGGTTATGTATGAGATCTTGAGGATGACCTATCATGACACTAGTGCAGACTTAAGCATGCATAGTGGTCCAGGATGGATATAAGTTCAAGGAAAATTAATCCAAGAAGCAAAGATCAAGAGGGAGCACACTCCAAAAATTCTTGCAAAGAAGCAAAGGTCAAGAGGAAGCACTCCAAGAAGCAAAGATCAAGAGGGGGTCCACCCTACAACCCAACAAAGATAAGTATTTGAATTGTCAATTCCTGTATATATGATTACTTAAATAATTTTGACCAGTCATATACATACTTATCTTCCTAGATTTAGGATATGTATTATGCATATTAGAAAAGTTGTATTAATGAACAAGATACTACTAATATGCAAGTAATGGGTAAGTGGCCTATGGTACTGTACAACATTCCATTGCTACTTATCTAGAATGAAACCTCTTTGATAAAATGTTGGGAGTTGTGCACACTCTTAACAAATGTTCTGGTAGAGATGGAAGGCATCTAGAAAGTTACCGTATGAATACGAGATATGGATAAATGTTGTATTGAAGCATTGGCTAACATAATTGCATGACTATATGACATATGTACTTATGTGTAAGAATTTGTTTTTTGAAAAAGCTATGAGAAGTTTCTAATCATGCAATTGAATTTGACTTGTAGGAAAGATTGTGTACAATCACCTACAAAAGAAAGACAACAACATTTGTTCCAACAACAAAGTTCAAGAAAACTTTCTATCGAAGATATTGAAGAATCTGAAGTTCCCAGAATCCGGGATGCAGTAATGGAAGAATTCCATGGTCGAGGAATACCAGTCGATCATAAAGAATGATGTTTGGGATGTGGTCCCAAGAATAGAAGGGAAGTCTGTTGTGACTTCCAAGTGGATCTATAAGATCAAGCATGATGCAGATGGTAGCATAGAAAAATACAAAGCGAGGTTTGTGGCTCATGGCTTCTCCCAGAAAGAGGGATAGTTTATGAAGAGACTTTTGCACCTGCAGTCAGATACACTTCCATCAAAATAGTACTTACTTTGGCTGCAGTGATTAAATGGAAGATACACCAGATGGATGTCAAGGTATCTTTCTTGAATGGTGTAGTCGAAGAGGAAGTGTATGTGGAGCAGCCACTCGGTTTTAAGACACATGACAGGGAGTCATATGTGTGCAGGTTGAAGAAAGCCTTGTATGGCTTGAAGAAAGCTCTTAGGACTTGGTATGGTAGGATAGACATCTTTCTATCCAGATTGCGCTTTACCAAGAGTAAAGCGGATTCCAACCTTTACTACAAGGTTGAGGAAAGCAATCCTGTGATACTACTACTGTATGTGGATGACCTGTTTGTTACAGATGAAGATGGGTTGATTGCCAACACGAAGAGGAAGCTTGTTGTCGAGTTTGAGATGAAGGACTTGGGGATGATGCACTAATTTCTAGGCATGGAGGTGTGGCAGAGTGTAGATGGAATATTCCTTGGACAAGGGAAGTATGCGGTAGAGATCTTGAAGCGGTGGGATGATGGACTGCAAGGCCATGGCCACACCTATGGCATTGAACCTGAAGCTATTGTGTGATGCTTCATTAGAGATGGTTGATGTCATGGTGTATCATCAGATGATTGGGTCCTTGATGTACCTGACGAACACGAGACCAAATATTTGCTTTGCAGTGAACACATTGAGCCAGTTCTTGACGGATCCCAGAGGTGTTAACCTGGTTGTTGTAAAGCATATTCTAAGGTACCTGAAGGGTACAATCGATTATGGGATCAACTATGATGCGAATCAAAAGTTTAACCTGGAGGGTTATGATTGGGAAGGCAGTGCTGCAGATAGGAAGAGCACTTCTGGGTATTGCTTCAGCATGGGATCAGGTGTGATCTCTTGGTTTAGCAGGAAGTAGTCCTGCATAGCACTGAGTACAACCGAAGCAGAGTATGTCGCAGCTTGTTCGGCCAGTTGTGAGGCAGTATGGCTTAAGAAGCTATTGTCTAAGTTATTTGATCTCCCGTTGGATGCTACCTGTATCTATTGTGACAACCAGAGTTGTGTGAAGTTGTCAGAGAACCCAGTGTTCCATGACAGGTTGAAGCATATTGAGATCAAATAACACTATACCAGGGATATGGTACAGAGAGGAGCAGTGAAGCTCCTGTATGTTGCGACGGATGAGCAGGTTGCAGATGTGTTGACAAAACCACTAGCTAGAGCGAAGTTTGAGTACTTCAGAGAGAGGCTTGGTGTTCTTCAAATAGAAGATACTTCGAGGAAGAAGTGATGGGACACATTTGCAGGAGTCATTCCAAGCATGGTGAGAGGAGGATCCTTCCCATGGCTATGGATGTAAGCGCTGTGTGATGAGCATCAGGATGATGCTCTAGTTACTGCTTTGGATATGCATCAGGTGGATGCTTTGTATGATCAGTTGGATCATGTATATGTATATGCATCAGGACGATGCAGTGACGATGATCAGGATGATCATGTGTGATGAGTATCAGGACGATGCTCTGGATGATATGCATCAGAACGACGCAGTGAGGATGATCAAGATGATCATGTGTGATGATGTACATCAAGATGATGTACGGTATGATGATTATCAGGTTGATCATTAGCATCAGGATGATGCTCCGTGCAAGGATGATCAAGTGGATCATGAGTTTCAGGATGATACTCAGAGGTCAAGGATATGTGGTAGGTTGTGCGGATAGCATGTAAAATATCCTGGGAGATCCGATAGGTTGAGCAATGTGCTCGTAATCAGTACTGGGATGCTCTTTCGAGGTTTTGCTAGGGAGACATGTAATCAGTCCTGGAGATCCAATAGGTTGAGCTGTGTGCTCATAATAAGTCCTGGGATGCTCTTTAGATATCTTGTCGGTTGTGCTTAGGCACGTAAACTGTTCCTGGGATATTCTTTTAATGTTTTGCCTAATCACATGTAATCAGTCCTAGAGATCCGATAGGTTGAGCTGGGTGCTCATAATAAGTTCCAGGATGCTCTTTAGAGATCTTGTCGGTCGTGCTCAGGCACGTAAATTGATCCTGGGATACTCTTTAAAGGTTTTGTGAAGGGATGCATATATGTTAGGAACCCATGTCAACCCTTCTATTTACTTTGTTAGTATATTGTTATTGGATGCATATGCTTTGTAATTCGTCCCGTAGTATTTGTTGATCCATAGTTTGTCTTATTGTTGTTGGACGCATATGCTTTGTAAGTCGTCCTGTAGTAATTGTTGATCCATAGCTTGTATTGGCCCATGGTTTGTGTTAATGCTAAGAATGTTGTTATTTTTTATGTGTTTCTTTAGGGTTTGTTTGATTGTTTTCTTTTATTTGTTCATGGTTTGTATTATTTTGTTTTCAATTTATTAATCTTTGATTGCTTTTATTTCTTTGATCCAAAATCTTCAAATGTCTTATTCAACATGGTGTTTTTCCTCAAAGTCTTCAACTACATTCTAAGCTTCATTATTAAGCTTATAACCAAGTTTTAACTTTTATGTTGGGTAATGGTTCATTTCAGATTATGACGACTAGACAACTTATGTTATGATGATTCAAAGTTTTTCAACACATATCAAAGAATTATAATATTTTCAAAGCTCCATTACATTCCATCATTAAGAGAGATCGGGGTTTGAGTTGCCACGAGTCAATTTGGGGATCGCGAAAGGAAAAACTGAGGACATCTCTAGCTAAACGTGGTTACTTCCAGATCTTTGAGCATTGTCACCTCTGTTTTTCTAAGAAGCTTGATTAACAAATTTACAGTGAAATGTGGCCAAGCAAGCTTTAAGAAGAAAAAGATTTTGTTTTTTCCTGTTTTAGTCATGGTATTTGAGCACGGATTACGAGTATATGGAAGAAAATTTCAGAAATCCCAAAGAGGTTTTTGTCCACCATGGACTCATTCACAAAAACCTCTTGCAGTTTTACAACCGCTGTCACGATTTGAGAGATTCGAATTCATCTCCGTGGCCTATTTTTCAGGGTTAAAAATGTTTAATATTTTACTGTTTTAGTCACAACTTTTCGGCCCATCTACTGATCAACTCGAGAGGAATTTTCAAAAACCAAGAGAGGTTTTTGTTCATCATGGACTCATTTAAAAAACTCTCTCTCATTTTTCTAACAGGTGTCAAGGATCGAGAGATATGGTAGCATCTTTGAGACCCAATGTTCCAGAAATTCACCTAATTTCTCAGAATCCGATTTGTTATTTTTAGTTAATGTCTCTTTAAATATTTAGGTTAGAGTGTAACTAATGGATGTAACTTATTCCAAAATTCGACCTAGAAGGTAGTTAACAAACTACTCTTTTTGTAAATGGTTAAAAGGAAGCAAAGGAGGAGGTAGAAGGGGTTCGATTTTTTGGTTTGAAGCAACTATACAGTGTTGTTGAATAAGCTAGCAAAACTATCGTGTAAGTCATGAGAACTGAGACTTAATACACATATTATATAAGCCATTTTATACTATTTGATTGATTTTTTAATTCCTGATCAATTTGATCATTCAGTGCATGATTTCATTTCTGTTTTAATGTCTTTTAAACCAGCGAATGCTCATGTATTGTAGATGAAAACCAGTATGAGTGATTATGATGTGATGGTTTATATTTATTTGATTTATATTTATGAATTCAGTTTTCAATGAAGTATATGATTCAGTAAATTGTTTTAGTTTGTTTTCTCTTGTTCATCTTGAGATTGAAACCTTCAAACCACAAACTCTAAACCAACAGAAAAAACTATTGCATATTTATCTTGAGATTCTGAAGATTGTGTTGGCTTGTCCCTTAGTAGTCTAGGAACAAATTCTGGCACTAACAGTTTGTATTGACACATGGTATTGACCCATGGTATTGGCACCTAGACTTAGTATATAAGTCTGTGTTGAGACCATTGAAGGTACCGTGAAGTTATTTGTATTGATCTTGCTCAAAGGAGGTTTCCCCCTCGAAGCGGCCTGCGATCAATATAAAAATGATTATGAGTTCTGTTATTTCTGCTATCTGGTGTATTTTCATTAATTAATTGTTGCAGGTTCTTCACATCTTGTATCAGAGCACTTTCTTGGGCTTGCCGGGTGAAATTTCTGCTAAATTTTTTTTGGGCATCTGTTGCAGCTTCGGATCTGGGAATAATCCCTATCTGCTTAGCTGTGGGAAGTACTTGGGCATAAGCCCCAAAACTCATTGTGAGGAGTACCACAGGAACCCCGAAGTAGCTGTCCCATTGAGAGGACCTGCCAACGAAAAGGGCAAGGACCCCTACCTGATTGACTAGTTCCCACCCGTGAGGTAAACCAAGAGTTGTCGTTTGTGGAAAAGCGGTTATCAGTTTTACCTGAGCCATGGAGTGAGGGGTACTACCCCAATACGCAAGCCGTCAGATAGCATTGGTGGCCGAGTGAATCCCCTGAACCGATAGGAAGCCGAACATACCTGGGGTCCATATCTATTTTCAGTTGAATTGTTGCCGATCACTTCCACGCCGTTTCAGATCCATTCCAAGCCGTTCCAGATCCATTCCAAGCCGTTCCAGATCCAGTCGTTTCAGATCTATTCTGAAAGCCGTTTCAGATCCAGCCGTTTTCACTCCATTCGGCGTCGTTTCAGATCCATCTATTGCCGATCCCTTCCGCGCCTTTTCAGATCCAATTGTTATGATCCCTTCTGCGTCGTTGCAGATCCATTTCTAGAAAAAAAATGTTTTTTTCGCCATATCTCCCTTGTTTTCACTCTGTTTCCCTTGAAACTTTCCGGATACCCCTGCTATCCCATTCTGCATATTTCATTCTTGAGGACCCTATCCCAAATTCTACTTCCCAAAGCCAGAAATCTCACATTTATCTATTTTTAGGGTTTTCCATAACTTCTTCAATTTTCACCCATTCACCTCCACATTTTGCCACAGTGTTCATTCCCTATTTCTGCTTCTTTGTCCCTCTTTGACCAATTTTCTCATTCTTTCACCCCTCCTCTGAAATCCCCATTTTTTGCTTCCTTGTCCATGAGAAAGTGTCCAAAACCTAGTCAAACCCCAATTACCCATCCAAGTTTTTCCCAAATCCAAATTTTCCTTTACTAAATAAGCTTTTGTTTGTGCTTTTCTACTCATTCCCCCCCACCAAAAAAATAACTCCTAGTTATGGTTGTCACCCATGCAGGAGCAACAACCATGGAGGAAGCACTTGCAGCCATCCAAACCAAACTCCAATATCTGGATGAAAAATTTCTCAGCCTCCATCTTCAGCATTCAGCCATGAACACTAACCAACAGCAAGAATCTTCTGCAACCAATGAGTTCTCTTCTTCTAGCAATTTCTGTGGTTCGAAGCTTGAATTTCCTCGCTTCAATGGTATTGATCCAACTGGATGGATCTATCGTGCAGAACAATATTTCAGTCTGCATAATACTTTTAATGTCCAAAAAATTCCACTTGCATCCTTTCATTTGGAACAGGAAGCCCTTCAATGGTACCATTGGTACATCAAGGCTCATGACGAGCCAAAATGGACAGATTTTTTCCAACTCCTTTTGCAACGATTTGGTCCTAGTGCTTTTGATGACTTCACCAGAGCATTAACTAAAATTCGTCAAATTGGCACTGTGAGAGAGTATCAGACCAAATTTGAGAAACTAGCCAATCACACAGAATGATTGTTTGATGACTTCTACAGTAGTTATTTTATCAGTGGTCTTAAGGATGAAATCCGGTCAGAGGTTAAAATGTTCTATCCCAACACAATGATGGAAGTCCTAGGTTGGCTAAGTTGGAAGAAGACAAGATTGCAGCCCAACAACGCTCCAAAACCACTTTTGTTTCCTTCCAAAATATGGGTTCTCAATGACCTCCCATCCCGCCAGCTCCTCGACCAACTCCTATCAAGCATTTGTGTGAAACAGAGATGCAGGCATGTAGAGAAAAAGGGCTTTGTTATAATTGTGATGAGAAATTCAATCGGGGACATAGATGTGTTCAACAAAATCTCTATCTCTTGGATATGGATTCTACGCCTGCCTCTAAAATTGGTGAAGAAGCTCCATATACAATGGATGATCAGGTCGACATTCAGGAGCCGTCTATTGACCCCCCATATCAGGATGAACAACCAGAGATATCTCTCCATGCTTTATCCGGCGTCACCACCCCCCAAACAATGCAGTTCAGGGGTTACTTCAAGAAGCTTCCTCTTACAATACTCATTGATTTTGGTAGCACTCATAACTTCTTTGACCCTCGGATCGCCAAACATGCTGATTGTTTTTTCCATCCTTGCTCCAACTTTGAAGTCATAGTTGCCAATGGGGGCACCATACCTTACAAGGGGAAGTGTCACAATGTGCGTATCTCTCTGGAAGATTATAACCTGCGCTCTAATAGGGAAACAACACAAATTTAATGGCTTACAATGAGGGTCTCTCTGCCTCATCAGTTCACATCGCCTGGAAAAGATTCTTAAGAAGAATTCACATGGTGTCATCGCTCAACTCCATTCCATTCAGATGCACCCATCAACGATCTCCCCTACTTCCTTGGATATATATGCAGGTGTCCTTGCTAAACCAGTGGGCTTGTCACCTTCAAGAGACCTTTCCAGTAAGAATTTAGCCGCATCTACATCTTAGTAGGAAATGATGGCTATTTTGCATGTCGTACAAAAGTGGCAGCCATACCTATTAGGGAATTATTTCTACATCAAGACTAATCTCCAGAGTCTAGAAAATTTCCTGGAACAATGGGTCTCCTCCCCAACACACCTGAAATGGGTTATCCAACTCATGGGTTATGCCTGTGCAATCACTTACAAGAAGGGTAAGGACAATATGGTGACAGATGCTCCTTCTCGCACATTTGATGACCCAGTTTCTCTTACAGCTATTTCTCTACTTGTTCCAAATTGGTTGCAATCTGTTCAACAGGGATATCTCTTCTATGACATCCATGCTTCTTCATCAGTAGGACACTCTGGGTTCCTCAAAATGTATGACCGAGAACAATGTAACTTCTTTTGGTAGGGACTGAAAATGATAATTCAACAGATGGTGGCTGACTGTGATACTTTCCAGGTTAACAAGGGTGAAACGACACTCCTTTCGGGACTGCTCGAACCCTTTCCCATCCCTACATAGATTTGGACAACTATTTCTATGGATTTCCTAGAAGTGCTCCAGTGGTATAATACCACATCTAAAAGGACACCATATGAAGCAATCTATGGACATACACTACCAGTTCTTCTTCCATACACCCTCAGCATCTCCCCAGTTTAGGCAATTGACTCGGTTCTTTGAAACCGCAATCAGATTCTTCTCATTCTGCAGGACAATCTTCACATGGCAAGAATTCAACTAAAACAACAAGCCGATCGACACCATTTTGAGCGCGCTTTTCATGCAGCTGATATGGTTCTTCTTTGTCTACATCCTTCCAAGCAACCCTCCCTGAAACTCAAAAGGCATTCGTGGCCCGGAATGCAACCCGAGGATGCTACAGGGGAACCACTCCTTCAGATTCTGCATCAATTTCCACATCTAAAGCTTTGAGGAAAAAGATTTTTCTAAGGGAGAGAGGATGTTAGGAACCCATTTCAACCCTTCTATTTACTTTGTTAGTATATTGTTGTTGGAGGCATATGCTTTGTAAGTCGTCCCATAGTATTTGTTGATCCATAGTTTGTCTTATTGTTGTTGGACGCATATGCTTTGTAAGTCGCCCCGTAGTAATTACTGATCCATAGTTTGTATTGGCCCATGGTTTGTAATGACACATGGTATTGACCCATGGTATTGGCGCCTAGAATTAGTATATAAGTTTGTGTTGAGACCAATGAAGGTACCGTGAAGTTATTTGTATTTAGCTTGCTCAAAGGAGGTTGCCCCCTCGAAGTGGCCTACAATCAATATAAAAGTGATTCTGAGTTCTGTTATTTTTGCTATCTAGTGTATTTTCATTAATTAATTGTTGCAGGTTCTTCACAATATAATCCCTGGGATATCTTGTCGGTTGTGCTTAGGCACGTAAACTGTTACTGGGATACTCTTGTCAGGCATTGCATATGCGCGTAATGAGTCCTGAGAGACCACCTCTATCAGACCACTCGCAGTGATGATGAAGACCTACAGGTGGTGGGCCTACATTCAGCATGAAAAGGGGTTGGCTCTCTAGAAATTCCTGTGACGAGCAGAATTCAAAGATAGCCCAGTGATTGAGATGTCGAGTACAGCAGCAGTGATGATGATGATGCTCCGTGATCCAGTGATGATGATCCAGCTCCAGAATTGAAGACTTGTGCCTATATGTATTGATGACTTGTGTCAAGAGAATACCTTCCTAGTTAAGAGGGAGTGTTGATGTATTTGTAACTTTAGAAGATATTCACTTGTATATTGTATTTGTACTTTATTGTATCCCCAACGGAGATGTATTATTCCTCCGATTGGAAGTGTCGTCATGTGTACTTGCAAGTGTCGCAAGTTATATTGTAAGGGTTGTAACTTATACTTGATGGGTTATTAGACCACCTTGATGGGGTCGGACCTGTATGAGTCATGTGGGTCAAAGGGTTATTATACCACCCTAGAGGGGTCATCCCAGTCATCATTATGTTAAGTGGTTAAGTTAGGGCCGACCTAGTTGAGTAAAGGTCAAGTGAAAGTTAGTGTATAAATAGAGAGTGTGTCTCTCTCATTTTACACATTCTATTATTCACTCACTTCGCATTAGTGAGAGAAGAGGAGGATGCGCACAAGTGGAGGAGGAGAATGTTGTTGAAGATATCTATCTCTTGGGTTTGATCATGGTGATCCTTGTATTGATGCTTATTCTATCTCTGAGGAAGTTGTGGGTTTTTCACCTTCTTGGTTTTCCCCGGTGAAATGTTTTTTGTCTCTTGTCTCTTGTCTCTTATGCTTGATATGTTGTACATGTTGTTCTTTCAGTTAAGATCCTAGATCTATTGAATTAAATGATGAAAAACTAACAAGAATATGATGTTGTACCAAAAGAGCATGTTCCATAGGATCATGATATGGTAGAACCGTAGAGACATGTAGATCCAACCCGAGAAATGATTACACATAATAGAAGACTAGTTTTGGCTCTAGAGATTATTCAGGATGCAGAGAAATATGGTGCTCCAAATGGGTCTTTCAGAGAGAGAAAGAGACCTCTACCATATTCCAACTATGTGGAATTACTATGTGACATCATTTATGCATAGCCTTCCAATTATGAATAAGTAGTTGATAAGAAAGTATGGAAGGATGCCATGATCGAGGAATATTAGTTTACTATGAAGAATGATGTTTGGGATGTGATTCTAAGACTGAAATGGACTTTAGTGGTGACTTCCAAATGGTTCTACAAGACGAAGCATGGAGCAGATGGCAGTGTTAAGAAGTACAAGGCAAGGTTCGTGGCTCATGGTTTCTCCTAGAAAGAAGAAATAGATTATGAAGTGACATTTTCTCATGTCACGAGATACACTTCGATTAGATATATACTTTCAATAGCTATAGTGATGGAATGGAAGCTACATCATATGGATGTAAAGACAACCTTTCTGAATGGTGTAATGGAACAAGAAGTGTACATGAAAAAGCCACAAGGATTCGAGACACATGATAGGAAGACAAATGTTTGCATGTTGAAGAAGGCCTTGTATGGATTAAAGCATGAACCAAAGAAGTGGTATGGAAGAATTAATAGTTTTATGATGAGCTTGGGATTTGCTAAGAGTAAATCATATTCCAACCTTTACTACAAGGTTTTGGATGGTATACCAGTAATATTTCTATTATATGTGGATGACCTGTTTCTAACAAGGGACGAAGAGCTCATTGCATGGTGCAATAAGGAGCTCACTGTAAAATTTGAAATGAAAGACCTTGGTATGATGCACTTTTTATTGGGTCTATAGGTGTGGTAGAAACAAAACAATATTTTCCTTATCCAAGGAAAATATGATGTAGAAATCCTGAAGAGCTTCGGGATGATGGATTGTAAACCCATGCCTACACCGATGGTAAGGAACCTGAAGTTATTGAGTGATACTTCTTCAGAGATAGTGGATGCCACCATGTACACACAGATGATTAGTTCATTGATGTATTTGATGAACACGAGGCCAAATATATTCTTTTTGGTGAACACATTGATTCAATATATGGTCAAGCCAAGATGTGTTGACTTGATTGCAGCAAAACACATGATGAGGTGCCTGAAAGGTGCAGTTGACTATGGACTTTGATATGTTTCAAATCATGATATAAGACTGCAAGTGGCTATACTTATTCATATTGGTCATTAGTGCCATAGATCGAAAGAGTACATCAGGATGTTTCTTCAATTTGGGATCAACTATGATCTTGTGGCTCAGCAGGAAGCAGATTAGTGTGGCACTTAGTACATCTGAGGAAAAGTATATAGCAACATGTTTATCTAGTAGCGAAGATGTGTGGCTTTGGAAGTTGCTTGCAGGGTTGTTTGATCTCAAGTTGGAGGTGACTTGTATCTTCTATGAAAACCAGAGTTGCATAAAGTTGTTTGAGAACCGTGTGTTTCATAACAAGTCAAAGCATATCAAGATCAAGTACCATTATATATGAGACATGATGCAGAAGGGAGCTGTAAATATCCAGTATATTGAGACAGACAAGCAGATAGCCAATGTGTTGACCAAGCCTATATCAAAGATAAAGTTTAATTATTTCAAGGACAATCTTGGTGTGGTGATGAATAACTTCCCTCGTTGAGAGGGAGTGTTGAGTTACAGATGTGATTCCAGGGGCAGTATCATCAGAGTGTGGCATAAGCGGGTAGTCATTCATGAGCACGTTACCGACTAAGGCACAATTTGGACTGACCTCGCACAGGTTCAGGATACCCAAGCTTCGAGGCTGGAAGACCAAGTCATGTGGACTGGTGGATAACCATATTTCGTGCTGGACAGCCAACCTATGTGGGTTGGAGGATTCCTATCCTTGAGCTAGATGGATAGTGTGTGTGCACTATATCATCTAACCCTTGTGGTTAGATTCCCAGTCATTGTGGGTTGGATTTCTGGTGGTTCCAACCAGAAGGGATAGCTCTCAGGCTAGTTTCCTAGTTTTGTGTGAGCTAGATAGTTACCCAGATTTTGTGAGATAGATGCCCAATTCTGTGTGATAGCTCTTAGGCTAGTTTCCCAGTTCTATGTGAGTTGGATATTTACCCAGATTCTATGTGAGTTGGATGCCCAGTTTTGTGAGTTGGATGCCTAAATTCTGTGTGAGCTAGATGCCTAGTTCTGTGTGAACTAGATGAATTCATGTAATTGCATAAGGTCTAAAAGGACACCAAGACCCATAAGGTCCAAAAGGATGTTGTTCCCACTAGACATATTATATGTATGATGTTGAGGCCTCATATGCATGATGTGGTGATCACTTGATCGTACAGAACTTCTACTGATGGAGAGATTCACAAAATATCAACAAGTAAATGTTCAAGTATGGGTCAGTGGAAGCAGTATTGAAGATCGCATCAGAAGAATACCTTCCTTGCTAAGAGGGAGTGTTGATATTTTAAGTAGCTTCGAAAGATATTCTTATGTCGGCCTAGAATATTCTAGAAGAATAATAAATAAAAGAATATTTTATTGTTACCTAGACAAGTCGGCCCAATGAAAATAGACAAGTTGACCCTAGGGTAAAATTGCCCCAAAACTGGATAAAAGTGCCCCAAGAAAGTCATCCCAGTCACCCAAGTGAAGTCGTCCCCACAGTGAAAATTTGGCCAAAAAAAATATAAATAGAGGGTGACGCCCTCCTCATTTGTACATCAAGCAATTTCGTATCAAGTAAGTGAGGCAAGTGCACAAGAGAGAGAGGCAGCAGCTAGAGGAATACTAATATCTCGGGTTTTATCTTATCTTTGTATCTAGGGTATCTTTCTATGAGAGAGCCTTAGCTCTTAATTGTATTTACATTGTACTTTATTGATGAATCTATACTGAAGAAGTTATGTTGGGTTTTCTTCCCCAAGACGGTTTCCCGAGATAAATCTTTGTGTATGTTGTGAATGTCTTTCTTATAGTGATCCTTATGCATGCAATTATTATGATATGATATAAATTGAATTAAAGTCTAAAGAATTTTGAATAACATAAATGCTTAAGTAAAGTTTCAACACTATACACATATGGTACATGCGAGAGGTGTACTCAATGGTATGTTCTTGTAAAGCATTGTCTGATACCTTTCCAAAAACAAATCCTTTCTTGATATCTACTCATGTTGGTTGATGGGGGACACCTCAATGCCTCCCTTCTAGTGGATCTCTTCCCATCGACACTAGCTCATCTTTCTATAGAAATGAGGTTTAGAGATGATTTGGTACCTTGGGGTTTGCAGTCATCAGTGATAGGTTCCCTCTCTATTGATAGTGGGAATTCATCAGTCTCCCCTTATTGATAGATTCTACAAGTGTTTGAAAACAACTCTCTTATTCACACTTGCTAGAATGTACTAAGTACATTGAATCCCATTATCATCATCGGTGGGTTTTCTCTAATTTTTCAATGGAATACATCAATCACCCATAGTCAAATGGTATTCCCCATGTTCGACTTCAACTCATTTATTCACATGGTAAGAACATGTACATGTCGACAACTTGGGATGGAAGACCTTAGGCTCCAGTAGCATCCTCCTATTTTATATTTCCTGAGTTGCACAAGATTATACCATACATTTTAACATTGGTATTACATGGGGAAAAATTTTACACTGAGTTCCAGTTATTCTCCTACTATATACTAAGACATAGATCCATTATGTATATGTTCGTGGCTATGATCTACTTATGAAATGTATCCACTATGTTTTTTTTTTAAATATGCCATGATTCAACATTTCCAAATATATTTTGTGGATCCACAATGTATTTGATTTGGCGGCCTTTTATTTTACACCTAAGCATGGGTATGCCCTCCTTGGGAAGAGAGTGTTCTAATCCTTGATTTTTTGTTGTAGATAGATTTCTTGATCTAGTCTTGTTGAATCCTACTCATTCCCTCTGATTAAGATTCCAATATAATTATGCAATGCATTTTGGCCATTAGATCCTCCTTTGACCTCATCCATTAGGGGGGTCTTGTTATAGCATTTCCTAACTCACTAATTGTAATGCCCTGTTTTGACTTTATCACCTGAACTATCAATATTACCTATTGTATTTGCTTATTATTGTGGAACTTCGTCAGTTTGATGACACTGTGGACATATGGATTTATTATTTTGCAGAATTTATATGTGTGTGTGTGTGTGTGATGTTAATATTATGAATTGTGTTCATTTTTTTATTATGTATCTAGCATGAAAATTTAATAGATGATGGGTACGTGCATACCAAGTTAGAGCTATATGTTGAATGGATGGATATGATACCAGGTGTATGGTACATAGAAAACTGATTTGCTTTATTGTTCATTAGTAATGAAATATGTATATGTGTAAATGGTTGCATGATATTTCTTGATCTTTTGTTTGGAAACTAACGTACAGGTTAAAAGAGCTAAGTAGTAGCTGGGTCCTACAAGGTGGAAGTACCTTCGGCGTTGAAATATTGTAACTTCGAAGAATATTCTATTTGTATTTTACTATTGTAATTTATTCGGAGATGTTTTATTCCTCCGTCGGGATGTCATTATTGTATTTGATCATGTAAATTCAATGAGGTAAATCCTCCCATGTAAGTCAGGGCATTAGTTCCCCTAGATTCAGTTGTAATGGGGTGTTTAAGTCCCCTAGAGAAGTCGACCTAGTTAGTAATTGCTCATTTAGTTATGGGGCCAACCTAGATGGGTAAAATGTCAAGTGAGAGATAAAGTATAAATAGAAGTGGTGTGTCTCTCATTTGAACACACACTCACTTGTGTATTGTGCATGGGAGAGAGAGAGAGAGAGAGAGAGAGAGAGAGAGAGAGAGAGAGATATGCAAAGGAGAAGGAGCCCTTGCTTTGGGGATTTTGCATTTGCACTTTTGATCATCTATATTGAGGAAGTTTTGACGGGTTTTCTACCCCATGAGGGTTTCCCAGGATAAATTTGTGTATATCTTATGATTGTGTTTCTTTCAATGATCCTTATTATGCTCTTGATGTGATTTTTATGTTAAACTTAACGTGGGATCAAAGCTAACTTGAATAGGACATCTTTCACAAGGTAAAAATCTCTCTCTTCTTCCTCCGGTGAGAAATTAGGGTTTCTGTCAAAATTGGAATTTTTGGAACCTGATTGGATAGAAAGGTGGGGCTCTCCAAAAGATAAATTTTGAGCCCTAGATCAAAGTTTTTGAGTGGGTAGGTCTTCGAGAAAGACAAACCCTAGTTTGAATTTTGGACAAGAAACTGCAAAAAACCAGAAAACCAGAAAAACTGCGAACCAGAATTCTACTGCGGGTCTGAAATTCTCAAGTCAAATTTGAAGGGTGAAAATTTGGAATCTCCAAAAAGCAAGTGTACCAGTCATCTCTCCTCAGTCAAATACATCTCCTGGTAAGGCCGGTTTTGCATTTTGAGAATTTTCATTTTTTGGTGACCTCCTGGATAAGATGGCCCCAAGCATTATGCTTGAGGACAAGCTAGAAGGCATAGAGAATTTACGAGCATGGAAATATAGGATTGGCCTCATTCTTGAAGAGAATGATCTTTCCAAATACATCAAGGATGAAGTTGCAGAACCTGAAGAAGATGAAGATATGGAGAAGCACAAGAAGGGCCTAATTAGGGAAAAGAGAATCATTGTTGATTCCATCAAAGAAGACCCAAAAATAAATGTATGATACCCTAGCCAGAATGTATGAAGGAAGGAACATTAATAGGAAGATGAATTTGAGATCCTAGTTGAAGAGTACCAAGATGAGCCAAGGAGAATCTATCCAAGACTACTTCACAAGGGTCTTCCAATTTGTGAAGAACCTGCAATAATTAATTAATGAAAATACACGAGATAGCAGAAATAACAAAACTCAGAATCACTTTTATTGATCGCAGGCCACTTTGAGGGGGAAACCTCCTTTGAGCAAGCTCAATACAAATAACTTCATGGTACCTTCATTGGTCTCAACACAAACTTATATACTAAGTCTAGGAACCAATACCATGGGTCAATACCATGTGTCAATACAAACCATGGGCCAATACAACTACGGATCAACAATTACTACGGGACGACTTACAAAGCATATGTGTCCAACAACAATAATACAAACTATGGATCAACAAATACTACGGGATGACTTACAAAGTATATGCATCCAACAACAATATACTAACAAAGTAAATAGAAGGGTTGACATGGGTTCCTAACATGGTTCAAGGAGCAAATAGAAGCCATTGGAGAATCCCTTGATGAATATGAACTACTTATGACTTCTCTCAATGGTCTCACTAGACCTTGGGATTCATTCATCCAGACCATGTGTTCCAGAAAGGAAAGCATGAAGTTTGACATTGTATGAGAAGATTTCATCCAAGAAGAGGCTAGAGTAGCCAATAGAGAAGCTCTACTTAAAGAAGAGGATCAAGCCCTAGTCACCCATACCAAGATAAGAAGAATCCAATCTAACTTCAAGAAGGAAATCCACAAGGAGTATCAACCTCCCAGGAAGTTCCAAAGGAGAAGAGAAAACAATTCAAGAAGGGACTAGTCTTCTTTCTAGTGTTTCAATTGCAACAAGATAGGACACATTGCCAGAAATTATCCATTAAAGAAGGAAGAATACAAGAAAGGGAACAACAACAAAAGACATCATGCACACCTAGCCGAAGACGATGAAGAAGAATCAGAAGATGAAGAACCTCCCAGGAAGCAAGCAAAGGAAGAAGTCAAAGAATATGTTTTGTAATAACATGATAGGTCAGAACAAGACTCTCTCCAGTTCAGAAGAAAAAGGACTTCCCTCAGAAAGGATCATAGGAGAATAAAAATACAAGCTTGATGATGGAGTAGATTTCACCATCAGACATTCCAGTAATACCTTCCAATAGACTAGGATCAAAGGAGGTCCTACCAAGCAAACAAAGATAAGTATTTGAATTGTCATTTCTATCACATTGTTTAAATGATAGTATCCAGTTGTATACACATTTATTTAGGATTTTTGCAGTCTCATGCATGTGATGGGTAAGTAGCCTATGGTGCTATACAACATTCCATTGCTACTTATCTAGAGTGAAACCTCTTTGCTGACATATTGGGAGTAGTGCACACTCTAAATAATGTCCTGGTAGAGATGGAAGGCATCTAGAAAGTTACCATATGAATATGGGATATGGATGAATGTTGTGGCATTGGCTAAGATAGTGTGACTAATGTTTTTATGCATATATTTAGAAACTATGAGATGTTTCTAACCATGCTATTGAATTTGAATTGTAGGAAGTATCGTACAACGATCACCTACAAATGAAGAATGATGAGACTTGTTCCATAGAACAAGTGACAATGATTCAAACTATTCAAGACTCCAAAATAAATGTTCACAGGGAAGAAGCCTGAGGTAAGCCACCTCAAGATATTTGGGTGCCCTATATATGTTCACATACCAAAAGAGAAGAGAACCAAGTTGGACCCTTCCAGAAAGAAGGGAATATTTGTTGGGTATTGTAAAGCATCCAAGGCATTCAGAATATACATCCCAGGATTCCATCACATGGAAATTAGTAGAGATGTAACATTTGATGAAGAAGCTGCTCTCAAAAGATCCAGAAAGTGCCAGTATGAAGAAGTATATGAAGAAGGTATACCTTCTAGAAATACAGAAGTTGCTCCCTACCCTGAAGAGGAAACACCAAAATACCATAATATGCTAGAACCTCAAGAACCCCCATATCTGAACATATCATGGAAGAGAAATTTTGCATGGGAAAGATAAATTATACAGGAAGTAGAAAAGTATGGAGCACCAGAAGGCTCCACAAGAGTGAGCAAGAAACCAAATCCATTTTCCTGCTATGTGGCTTTGATGTGTGATCTTGTAGATCAAGAACCTACCAGCTATGAAGAAGCAGTTCAGAAGAAAGAATGGGTAGAAGCAATGACAGAGGAGTATCAATCAATAATGAAGAATGATGTTTGGGATATAGTTCCCAAACCAAAAGACAAGAGTGTGGTATCCTCCAAGTGGATATACAAGATAAATCATGTTGTCAACGGTAGCATTGAAAAGTATAAGGAAAGGTTTGTGGCTAGGGGATTCTCTCAGAAAGAGGGAATTGACTATGAAGAAACATTTGCACTAGTTTCAAGGTACACTTCCATTAGAACCATAATGGCACTTACATTCGTGATGAAGTGGAGTTTACATCAGATGGATGTGAAGACAGCCTTCCTGAATGGTGTAATTGAGGAAGAAGTGTACATAGAACAGCCACAAGGATTTGAATTTGAAGATAGAAGAAATCATGTATGCAATTTGAAGAAATCTCTGTACGTATTGAAGAAAGCTCCCAAAGCTTGGTATGGAAGAATTGATAGCTTCTTGACAAGCTTGGGATTTACCAAAAGTAAAGTTGACCCTAACCTTTACCTTAAGGTTATGGATGATGAACCTATCATACTATTACTGTATGTGGATGATCTATTTCTGACAGAAAATGAGAAATAGATCATGGAAAGCAAGAAGAAGCTAGCTGCAAAATTTGAGATGAAAGATCTCAGATTGATGCATTACTTCCTAGGTCTGGAAGTATGGCAAGGCCCAGAAGGAATCTTTCTCAACCAGGGAAAGTATGTTGTGGAAATATTGAAAAGGTTTGATATGTTGGATTGTAAATCCATGGCCACTCTCATGGATACCAACTTGAATTTGCTAGCTGACACATCGTCATAATTAGTGGATGTGACTCAGTACATACATATTATTGGGTCGTTGATGTATGTAATGAATACCAAGATAGATATATGCTTTGCTGTGAACACCCTGAGTTAGTATCTAGTTGAGCCTAGACATGTTCACCTGACCACTACAAAGCTTGTGATGAGGTACCTAAAAGGTACGATAGATTTTGGTCTATATTATCTTAGAGATCATGACTTCAGATTGTATGGTTATACAGATGTAGATTGGATTGGAAGTGTCTTAGACAGAAATAGCACATCGGGTGGATGTTGTTTTCTGGGATCTGCTATGATCTCATGGTTTAGCAGGAAGCAGTCTAGTGTGGCTCTCAGCACAGATGAAGCGGAATATATAGCAGCTTGCTCTGCTAGTTGTGAATCCATATGGCTTCGGAAGCTATTGTCAGGACTATTTGACTTAGAGATGGACTCCACTATGATCTTGTGTGACAACCAAAGTTGTATCAAGATGACGGAGAATCCAGTGTTCCATGATAAGTCAAAGCACATAGAGATATGATATTTCTATATATGGGATATGGTGCAGAAGGGAGATATAAAGCTCGAGTGTGAGAGCACTAATGAGAAAGTTGTTGCTGTATTGACCAAACCTCTGTCTTGAGTAAAGTTTGAGTATTTTTGAGACAAGCTTGGTGTAGTTCAAAAGGACCCTCCTCGAAAGGGGGAGTGATGAGGTCGATGATGAGGATTCCTGTACCAACGATGAGGTTTATGATGAGGATTCCTGTACCGACGATGAGGTCGATGATGAGGATTCATGTACCAACGACGAGGTCGATGATGAGGATGCCTATACCGACGATGAGGTCGATGAGTGGTCCTTAGAATTGGTCTAAGTTGATGAGTGGATTGCATCATCCCTGGAATTTAGTCCTAAATGAATCCAGAGACTTGTGTCTTCGTGAGTGGTCCTTAGACTTGCTCTAAGTTGACGAGGGGATTTCATCATCCCTAGACATGGTGTGGTGTCTTAAAGTGATAGGGATTGATCATCCCGTAAGTAGATCAGGATTGCATAGTCCTTAGACATGGTGTGGTGTCTTAAAGTGATAGGGATTGATCATCCCGTAAGTAGATCAGGATTGCATCGTCGTTAGACATGGTGCGGTGTCTTGAAGTGATAGGGATTGATCATCCCGTAAGTAGATCGAGATTGCATTGTCCTTAGACATGATGTGGTGTCTTAAAGTGATAGGGATTGATAATCCCGTAAGTGGATCAAGATTGTATCATCCTTGGACTTATGTCCTAAAGTGAGAGGGATTGATCATCCCGTAATTGGATCATGTGTATTGCATATTATGATGTTGTTGATCGAGAGATCCAAATATTGATGATGTTATTGATCAAGAGATCCAGATGATGCTGTTGATCAAGAGATACAGATGATGTTGTTGATCGATAGATCCAGATGATTTTTTTGATCAAGAGATCCAGATGATGTTGTTGATCAAGAGATCCAGATGATGATGTTGTAGACGATCGAGTGATTGAGTATTGCAAAAGATGAAGACTCAGTACTATAGATGTTGATGTTCCAATACTAAAGATGTTGAAGATGTTCCAGCAACTGTTCCAATTGCTGATGATGATTGAAGAAAAATTCCAATGATTTATAGATGTATCACTATGATGTTGTTGATGATGATCTCTCTCCTTGCTCCTACAGTTGATGTTGTTTTTGTCAGTAGAATACCCCTCTCGTTAAGGGGGAGTGTTGAAATATTGTAACTTCGAAGAATATTCTATTTTTATTTTATTATTGTAATTTATTCAGAGATTTTGTATTCCTTCGTCGAGATGTCATTATTGTATTTGATCATGTAAAGTCAATGAGGTAAATCCTCCCATGTAAGTCGGGGCATTAGTTCCCCTAGAGTCAGTTGTAATGGGGTGTTTAAGTCCCCTAGAGAAGTCGGGCTGGTTAGTAATTGGTCATTTAGTTATGGGGCCGACCTAGCTGGGTAAAATCTCAAGTGAGAGATAAATTATAAATAGAAGTGTTGTGTCTCTCATTTGAACACACACTCACTTGTGTATTGCGCATAGGAGAGAGAGAGAGAGAGAGATCTGCAAAGGAGAAGGAGCCCTTGCTTTGGGGATTTTGTATTTGCACTTTTGATCATCTATATTGAGGAAGTTTTGTTGGGTTTTATACCCCATGAGGGTTTCCCAAGATAAATTTGTGTCTATCTTGTGATTGTGTTTCTTTCAGTGATCCTTATTATGCTCTTGTTGTGATTTTTATGCTAAATTTAACATTGGGGACATGAATTCCAAAAGATAAATGGTATGCAAGTGATGCATTATTGTTTATCATAAGTATTAGTTTATTATCATGATGTATGGACAGTTGAAGGGTTTCAGGAAACTCAACCTCCAAATTGGTTATTCGATGACAAAAATTGAGTACAATAGTCGCAATGCAATCACTATGTCGATGTAGACATAGTCCCTTGTTCCATAGGATGTGTGGAGGCATTACCCACCGTTTATTCTATGAAACCCGAAGTCATGAGAGGGTTGTGCTACGGTGTGCTCCCCAAGGTGTGTGATAATGACTAGTGGGTGCATGTTGGGGAAGCTTGGTCAATGTAGTCAATACTTCCGCTTACAAGTTCTAACTAGGGTTAGGTCATGTAGTTGATGCTACAGGGTATTCCAGTAGAGGAAGGATAGGATGAGGAATTTATTTTTGAATTAGATAGAATGAAGTAGGTAGATAGGAATTTCATTGAAGTCGTAGGGAGAAACTTAATCAATTATGTGTGCGTGTTGAAACATTTGCTTGATTCTTGTGTTGTAACTCAATATATTGTGTTTGTGTCATATATTATTTTGATCTGAGTTAGTAGCTAGACATTTCAAATTCATGTTTAAGTATGCGTCAGGAGATAGTTACTTGTGTGATTATGTGTGATGTGTGGTTGAGTACTATTGGTGTACCTACATGATGTATGTAAGCATTAGCTACGCTTACATAACTCGTCTACACATGTTGTATGAATTATCTATTATACTATTATAATTGGGATTGAATGTGTTCTGATTGTGACTAATTACATTATAAATGTTACTACTTATTTAGTTATGAATTGATACAATTGCGTCAAATTATTAATGAAAGGTTTAGTTGTGATTAAGGTTAATTATTAACTATGGTCATCACTAAATAAAGGTTAACTAGTGATTAATTGTACTATTATTAACTTGGTCAATAAATATTAAATAGGTTTTAATTGTAACTAAGCTTGACTATTGATTGTTGGGTGTAATCATTAAATAAATGATAAGTGGATTCTAGAAGGGTATTAATTAATTAATTAATTAAATTACTAATTAAGTTTTAACTATAATAAAATATTTGGTGTCAAATTAACGTCATGTACAATATTAACAATAAATTGTCATGTCAATCTTATGTTGAATTACATTGTTATTAAATAATTATGTGGAATTATATCATTATTTAATAATTATGTTAAATTGTAATTTAATAATAATTGTATGATTCAAGTAATGATGAAGTTGTATTATTAAATAAAATTTATGTCTAAATCTATGTGAAAATTGACGGTGGACCTTTAATTTTATGTTGAAATATATAGTTTAATAATAACTTGATATGTCAGAAATCGTGATTTAGTTATATTATTAAAATATAATTATGTCAGAATTGATATGGATATTGGCGGTGGTCATTATTTTAATGATAGTGAAATATTTCTTGTGAATCATGACCATGATATTAAATAGAATTAAAAGAATATATTTTATTGTTTTGAAAAATGAATGTGACTTGTTTGAGTTTGTCAAGAAAGTGGTTGTGGAATTTATAAACAAATAGGGGTAGTAAAGGCCTAGGGGATGGATTCGGCAGGACAAAGGAGATAGATAGGGGGAGATGGATTTTGGAGGGACATCATTCTGTCACATGAGAAATTTAGTAGAGGAGGTATGAAATTCTGTTAAGGGAGAGATTGGTTGGAATTTGTACTCAAGTTTTGGGCTTGGGGGTCCAAGAAACAAAGTTTCTTAGAGCTAGGACGTCGGCGAGGCTTTCTTAGTTGGCAGGGTGGAAAAATGATTTGGATGATTGAGTTTTCTAAAGATCTAAAGGGGGATATGACATGTTATCCTAAAGGTATTTTACTTATATGAAATTTCAAATTTTACATTTAGAAAATGATACAAAGTGTATAAACTGTTGAAAATAAATATAGATAGAACTGCTAAGAAATTGATGTTGCTTATACATGTTCATATTTGATTTCTACATGTTGGAAATGCTATCTATATCGAAAACAAAAGATTTTATTGTTATGTATATCGGAAACAAAAGATAGTAGTACCTGCTAGATTTCCATTAAATTAAACTAAGGACCTGGTGAGGTCCTTATACTAATGCTAAAAAAACCTACACCCCTTTGCACATCAAAATGTGAAAAGATCCTTCAAATAAATTCATTTTTGACTTGCATATGCGTGTTTTCAGATAGTAACTAGCATATAGTAAAACTTGTTGCAGTGAAAGTAACTTTCCTTCTATGTTCAGATCAACTAGTAGTTATAAATTTCTGTTAATTGCGTGAGATTGAAGGCTGTATTTGAGTAAATGTTTCAGATCTATGAACATTGTTTTTGGATTTGAATCTCACTTATGAGTATATAGCTTCCTTACCTATATGTTCATCTGTTTTAAATATTTTCTTTATGTTATGTCTGGTTTGTTTTATGAGTAAAATGCCTATGAACTTTGTAATTTCACCCTATGTATTGGAAACCTTTAAAACCTTAAATCCAAAATCCTTCACATCCTTGTAACCTTTCCCCTCAAACCTTCTTTACAAATCTTATCAACCTTTTCTAAATTATCCCAAGTTTAAAATGTGTTAGGCATGTCCTATTTATAGTCATAAGACATACTATAGCGCTAACACCATCATTGACCAATCTATCATTCCCACCTGTGGATAAGAGTCGACCATTGCTTAAGAGGAAGCCTAAACTTAGCAGTGACAAAGTGAAGAGGGGACTCAGTTCTGGTTCATGGTTAAGACAGTGAGATGAAGAGATAGCTTAGGGATGCAGTTTCTATGTGTTCTTCTGTCGAGCTAGGAAACACAGTGGTATCAAGGTACCCAATTGTTAGCTTGAGCCCAAGCATCCTGAGTTTGTGTTGAATACCTGTGTGACTGAGTTTGTTCCCATAAATGTTTGAGTAAGTCTCATTAAAGTGATAAGATAGTGGTGAAGCATTGTGACTCCCCAATCGTGCACCTCAAAATTCCCATTACTCAATATTAGGACATCCTGAGCGCGATCGTTGTGAGACCGGTTGTAATAGAATGGTCTATTGGACAGTGACCAAAGTGATTCCCTTGAAGCCTTTCTTTCAGCACAACCAAGATTTGTAATTATTGGGAAGACAGAGCATGTAGGTAGATCATCCATGGTTTGGGTAGCCTTTCTATGCACATACCAGTATAGCACCTGGAGGAAGGTGACACCTGAGGTATTTTTGAGCGGTGAAGGGGTACCCTCTTAGTGTTGTGTGGGGTGGGTATTGTGGACCCCAAGCTAACCGAGTCTACACGAGATTGATTTCTAGTATTGAGTACCAGAGTGATGTAGAGCGCATATCTAGCTAAGATACCAGTGAAGGTCATGATATCCTGGTGGAATAACGAGGTTTTGGGTAGTCTTTCTACACACACAAACGGGAATAACACCTCCACGGTGTTGTGTGGAGAAGGTATTGTGGAATCCAATCTAACTGATTCTGCGTGAGATTCCTGCTACTCTGTAGAGATTCACTAGTTAGCATTTCCCTCTACTACCTGTGTAAACCTAATAACCCAGCGGAGGTTGTTGTGGCTTGAGAGATAAGTCTGTAAGACTAAGACATCCTAATAACCCAGCGAAGGCTAGCTTGGCTAAGATCTTATGCCTATTTTATTGTGGTAGAGAGCCGTGGGTAATTCCCCTTTCCTTAAAGTAATCATGCCCGACATGGGGGTGGCCTCCTAGCAGAAAAGTATATGTTAGACAAAGTGCTTACAATTGGGTGGAAAGTTGCTCTTACACAGTCAGTTGCTTGGACACACTTCATTTGAGATAAGTGTTATGTGATACTTTATTTTTTATGTATTTCATTATATGACTGATAATCAGAATGAATGTTAAGATGTATGTTGTATGTGATTGCATATAGATAATGGTAGGTATATGGAATTCCACCATATATGTCATCCTAACTGTGCAGGAAGCCAGTGAATGGGCATCGTAAGTTAAGCTACCACAAAGTGGTTGGAATGTGTGGCAATGGATGCATAGTAGAGAAGGGTAGTTGTGCAGTAAATCACTTGGCAGTCTATCTTGTGCACATAGTGTGGTTGTGCAGTAAAGATATGATAAGAGAAAAAATGTGTGTAGACGGAAGTATTGGGCACACACCATTGCGAAATGGGTTAAGAATATATGGTGAAAACTATTGTGAGGTAAATAACCCAGTTATAGACAACAATGTCTTGGTATCATTAGGTTAAAAATATGAAAGTAAATCCCCCATGGTAGCGATAGGCCATAGATATATTTGGGGACATGACAGAGTGGTATCAAAGTAGTTGTTTCAACACTAAGCCTCTGAATGAAAAAAGGAATCATGTGTGGTAATATTAGAATGATTATTAAGAGTATTAATGTGTTCGCTAATAGATTTTCCTTTGTTCACAATGCTAGCAGTAGAAGAAAGGATATCACGACAAAGGAAAGAAGGAAGCAAGTAGAAGGACCTAGATTTATCTAGTTGAATGATTACCATGGATGATGCGCAAGATCCCTATGATCATACAGAAGATTTTATGGGAGAGGATGTGCATGGAGTTAGTGTAGAAACGGAGTCCAATGGAAGGACGACACAAATCACACCTCCGGATATGGAAGAAACTATGAGAATTTTTAATGAAAGGTTGACTAGGGTGTAGGAGGAGGAGCATCAGATCAACGTTGCCATACTGTAAATCCTAACAGACCTTCATCAAAAATACAATCTGGGGTCAAAGAAAAATATTGGCAATAAGGATGGAAATATTGTCAGCAGTCAGTTTAGAGGAAGGTCGCAATGCCAAGAAATAAGTAATCATAGAAGGAGAATGCGCATTTCTCCATCAAGCACTTCGAGAAACAAATTGAGTAAATCAAAAATCTCATCAGTAAGCTCAATGAATTTGGCTTGAAGGTCTAAAAGGAGAAGGCCTCGTAGAGAGAATTCCTCTGGGGAATTCGGGAAGGTGAGGCCACCTACATTCGACGGGGAAAGTAAGTTAGGATAGGAGGCTGAAGCATGGCTTCTTGGAATGTAAAATCACTTCTAGGTTCATGAATTTTCTGAGAATGATAAAGATAGGATTACCATCTTTAATCTGAATGGAAGAGATTCAATCTAGTGGGATCACCTTTGACAACTAAAAGACCTCAAAGAAAGGAGGACCGACTAGAAGAAGTTTGAAAATTATTTCAAGTAGAAATATCTTTCTGAAATATACTATGACAATAAGAGCAAGGAGTTCCATGAGATGATGCTAGGAAATCTACAATGGAGGAGTATGTAATGTTCCATTTTGGGTAAAACTGGAACAAAGTACATGCAGAGCATGCGAGCCCTATCTCGAGAGCATGCATGCAAAAAGTGAGATGCATGCAAGAATGCGTGCATGCAAAAGTGAGATGCATGCAATCATGCATGCATGCAAAAGTGAGATGCATGCAAGCATGCACACATGCAAAAGTGAGATGCATGCAAGCATGCACGCATGTAACTAGTGAGAGGCATGCAACTCAACGGAGAAATAGAAGAGAAAAGTGACTTAGGTATAGGGCATGCAAAGTCAAGGTTATAAAAGAAAGATAAAGTGAGTTACTCACCATCCATTATTATTATTATTGATCATTGATATTTTTGTTAAAGAGATATGAGAGCCATTTAGGGTTTAGGGCACACCTCCCTAGCCAACAATTGGTTTTGACAGTGAAATCTATCTGTCCTAGTCAATTTATTGAGTGGATCACACAGATCTACTATTGGGCTTCATTGCTATGGTTTGAGAATTCATATTGAGTTTATTTGATTATTTTATGGAGGATTCAAGCTTCGAAGAATAACTTGTTGCAGAGACAGTTTAAAGAATCCAAAGATTTTATGAATTTTGGATGTTGCTACAGTAATTCATACTACTGCTACAGTAATCCATATTGTTTCTACAGTAACTCGTATTGATTCTACAATGATCCGTATGGACGTTGCAGTAATTCTTCTGAGAGGGATTGGTAGTTCTGTGTTTTACAAGAGGGATCACCCATAGGTTCCAATGGTAGGGAACTAACAACGATTGAAGGGGTCAGCTTATTCCTATCCATTGTGTCTATTCTACAATCTTCTCTTATTGCAATCTAAACCATTGAAAGAAGGGTGCTGCCACAGTAGATCAATGAGACATTTGATTGAGAGTCTCTGTCAATTGTGGAGGGCGTGATCCTTAGATAGGTATTATATCTCCATTATAGAAGTCGCGGGAGGAGAAATCGATTCATAGTGCATGTGGGGAGAATATCTCAAATTGATGGACGTTTTAAGAAGCTTTCTATCATCACTTGTGAACATGTCTTTCAATCTGGGTCAAGGAGACATTCAATAGAGCCATTTAAGAAAGTCTTCCAACACCCATCACCTACAGGACATTATCTACAAGAGGTATTAGTATGATGAAAATCTGATTGGTGCAGTATTATAAAGACAAGCAAGTAGCTATAGGGAAGCTTGTATGTATTCTACTTGTTGCCAACCACATCCAGCCGGAGACATCAACATTATAAATCTGATACAACCATCTTTTTCCAAGAATATTGTAGCTCAAGGTTAGATCTATTTCAATTATCAGCTACAGCATTAGGACGGCTTCATTGGTGGAGAAAAGGATTGTATTTTCATATATGTTCAATGGGCATTACAGGGATGTAAAAACAGTCCTCTTTTAATATAAATCAGATCTGTTTAAATGAGTATATTGTCTTCCTGTTAGTGTTGTAAGATGTATCTCTGGTAATATCTATTTTAAGTATATTGTGTTGATGAATACATGCTATCTATGATCAAACCATTATGCCATACATAAACAACAAACCCAATTACAAACCAGTCGTAAGGGAATAACAAGTATTTCATACAAAGAGTTTTCAGTTACACTTTCACAACAGTGAGCAGAGATTGTCAGATTCCATACATATACTTGTCCAAACAGTAGATCCTCTGGGAAGTTTACTTGCACAATAAGTTACAGCAGTCTTGGATTAAGGGGTTAATGTAACCCATAGTCTACTACAAGACAGTTAGGAGAAAATTCGTAGTCCATTTGGGGTAGGGGATCTTACAATGGTATGAGAGCATGTTCCTCGCCAACTGTGGGAGCATACAGTTATAAACAGATAGATGAATACAGACAAATTCCAATAGATGAAAGTACATACCAATTTTGGTGAAGTGCATACCTGAAATCACAAGTTTCTTTCCATCCAGTGAGATCATGGAAACACTGAGAAGGATCTCAACTAGAAATTTTGGGAACTGAGCAGCACTTAGACACTTGCCTCGATATCAGAAATATCTAGACTTGGGGAATGAGTTATGTGCAGCATTGTCCTTTGAAGACTATTACTCCATCCAGTTCGGGAGCCAGCCCAAGGATTTGGACGAGGATCTCCTTAAAAGCATAG
The DNA here is from genome assembly GCA_027924585.1 of Larix kaempferi. Taxonomy (NCBI): domain Eukaryota; kingdom Viridiplantae; phylum Streptophyta; class Pinopsida; order Pinales; family Pinaceae; genus Larix; species Larix kaempferi. Next base: position 2,219,906 of record BSBM01000738.1, read on the forward strand.
TTGGTGGATGTTGTGTATCTAAATAGTAAAAATATTAATTAATCACAAATAGGATTAATTAATTAAACTAACTAGTTAAATTCTAAGGGGTACATCGTTCCATTGAAACGATACCCAATTGACCTATAAATGGTTAATGCTTGTAATGTAATAAATCATCTCATCAATATATTGTTATCAAAATGTGGATTTTTGAGTATTTGTAGACGTTTTAGAAATACTTGTAGGTTTCAGAAGGTTTCATGAAGTATTATATACTCCATTTGGTATCAGACCTTCATTTCCTGATTCAGCTTTTGGCCTCTCTTTCAGAGTTTCTCCAACTTGGCTTTTGGCCATTGAAATCAGAATTTCTAAAGAAAGAAAGAAAAAAAAGTTTGTTGCGAACCCTCTCATCTTCCCATGCTCACTCCCTATGGCACCTGCAACTCTCCATGTTTCCACTCTTTCACACCCCATATCCAACGAGCACTCCCTTCTCCGCCCACAACCAACGCCCATCCCTGCAACCTCCCCTTCCATCCACACCATCTCCTCCACTCCACCCTTTTCCAGCTTCCAGTCCGCCCTCCTGTTGCGCCCTCTGCTGCACCCTCACGCTCCCACCTACGCAACAACTCCTCGTCTGCTACTTCGCCCTCCCCCCTCTCTTTCAGCCCCACACCTATGCCCCTCCACCACTAGCTCGACCCCTCCCTGCACATACCTCCACGCCCTTACTTCCATCCTCCATATCCTCCTTCCATCGTCGTTGTCCCAACTCATTACGTACTCCCTCCAACCCTCTCATCTCTTCCATATCTAATCCTCCATTCACCACGCTCATCTGGCTCCCCTCCTCACAAGCATCTCCCAACTCCTCCTCATACTCTCATTACCCCACCTACTCCACGTAACCCTAATTCCACTCCTCCTCTGCTCCATTAAACCATAAATACAATTTTATTATTATAAAAATTCCATTATTTAAAAAAAAAACTATTAATATTAAATATTATTAATAATAACCATATTATTAATAGTAATATTAATATTGTTATTAAATATATTAATTATTAATTATTATATTTAAATATTTTTACGTGGATAAGAAAAATTTCGACAAATGTATTCGAGACATGATAATTTGGTTGAAGAAATGAGGAAAATTAAAGAAGAAATAATATCAAATATTTTTCAAAATTTAGATAAAAGATACCAAAACCGAAAGGTGCACGAACACCCATTTAGAATAAAGATCATGGATGAAAAACATGAAGTCATGAAAGATATGGAAGAATCACAACCTTCTATAGAAGAGAAAGAGTTATTATCACAAGAGAAAACTACATAATCAGAAGCAGAAGCAGAAGCGGTTGAATCAAAGGTGTTATTGGAATCAACTCTGACAGAGTTTCCCATAGAACTCAGTGACCAACAACAACAAATGCAAGACGTTGTCAATGCTTCTAATTATACACACTGGGTGGCACTTGAATTGTGCTCACCAAGCGAATCATCATGCGAGCTAGTCAAGAACTCTGAAAAATCCATGAGAAAACATGCAAGGGAACAACTTGATGAATTAACACTAGCAGAAAAGAGTGCAAGAGATGACTATTGCAATATATAGCTTGAAATTGCAACTGTTGAGAGATCCAAGGGTTACATCTATGTTTCATACTCATTCAATGATGACAAAGGTACATCAAACCATTATGTTAACATCGACATAATTGAAAAAGATATAGAATCCCTTAGTGATGAAATTGACAATGAAAAAAATGAAGATGATTGTGACCAAGATGTTGATGAGAATCAAACCAATATTACTGACAACAATGAGTATCAATGCATCGACAAGAATATCACAATAATAGATGCACAAAGAACATTTGTCGCCCCAAAGATCACCATAAGAAACATTAATGAGAACATCTATAAGATTAATCAGATACAAGATGAGATTGGTGCTCATGTGACCATTATAAGTACAAGGATTCCCTTCAAAGAAACTGACATAGAATGTGTTGGGAATGACATCAAAAAAATAGTTTATATTGTCAAGTCTATCAATTCCTTTCAAGTGGCGACAAAAGAAGTTAAAAGAAACAACCACGCAAGCAGTAAAGGTGTCAACAAAACTTCACCATGTACATACTTAATGTGGATTCCGAAACAAAAGAAACAAGAGGAAGCCATGCATGTAATCAACATTCCATGTCTCACGTCATCGGTTCGACGCAGAGCTAGAATAAAGGACAACATCAGCAAATTCATCTTTGAGGACAAATATTTCCTTGAGGGGAAGGCAATGTTGTGTATCTAAATAGCAAAAGTATTAATTAAACACAAATAGGATTAATTAATTAAACTAACTAGTTAAATTCTAATGGGTACATCATTCCATTGAAACGATACCCAATTGACCTATAAATGGTCAATGCTTGTAATGTAATAAATTATCTCATCAATATATTATTATCAAAATGTGGGTTTTCGAGTATTTGTAGACGTTTTAGAAATACTTGTAGGTTTCAGAAGGTTTCATGAAGTATTATATACTCCAGTGGAGCAGAGCGAGATAAGCATGATATACAGGTTGATAGTAAACTTGATATGGAGTTGACAATACATGAGGAGGATAGTACATATGATGCAATTATTAGATCATCCATCGTTGAGGATTCATCATCTCACCTTAGTAGTGGTTCTTGTGAGGATCAGGGGGTGTTAGCACCTAGCTTTGACATGGATACAATATGGAACAATTTGGGCGTACAGGACGTTGAAGAGGAATATGAGACCACCTATGAGCCTATAGTTACTAGAGATTCCTTGAACAGCAGTCAGATGGCTCTTAAGGAATCAGATATGCATATAGACAGGTTATGTGACGAGTGGGAGTTGATACACTCTTCATCATCTACTACAACAATCGTGAATTTCATGATAGACAAGATACATGCGGAGAAGCATGACTCGGAGAGGATTGACTCTATACATGATAGAACAGATGGAGGTTATGATTCACTTATTGTGTAGGGGCCATGGATGGCTCCACTGGGATTTGCGGATGTGTTGATGGGATACATGCTCCAGGGACCATTTGATAGTGATATAGATACACCTCATGATTTTCATGATGAGTATAGTATAGATGTGTGGGATCCTGGTTAAGTTGACACCAGCAGAGTGAGCGCGCAGGAGGATACAGCAACACAAACAGGATACAGGACAGTTGTGGCACATGAGAGAAAGAGTGTCACTCATGGTTTGGGAGAACAACTTCCGGTAATGACTCTGCATGAGGAGCATGTGGAGTTCGGTATTCTGAAGGAGGAGCACTCAGAGTTGTTGGTAACCGAGGAGAGATCTAACATAGAGGATTTGGATTCGGACGTGTGGGATTGGATCACTATGATTATCCCTGATTGGAAATCCCACCTTTTGGTGGAATATTCCAAGGACTGCTTCGCATGTGAGTTAATGGATGGGCGCATCTAGGATTACCAGTACAGGGTAGTGGACGACATCATATACTACATAGACACCATATTCCTCGCATATGAGTTTGCACTTAGGATCGAGATACTGAGAACTATACAGGAGACACCTTTAAAGGGACACCTCATGACCTGTCAGCAGATTAGCGAGAGATTCTCATGGAGGGATCTCGAATATGATATGACGAGACATTGGAGGGAGTGTCTGACTTGCCAGTCACATGATTCAGAGCAAGATTATATAGTCAGACTAGGGCAGATCACCCTCATCTCCGGACAAAGTAGAGAGGATGTGTAAACACCTCGCAGCACAAGTTCATTAGAGATGTATGGTAGGATCAACATTGCAGGGATGGTATTAGATTTGTTCACGGGGATCACAACTGACAAAGTAGTAGAAGACATCATCTCCCATAGATATTGTACCAGTTTCAACCCTGAGTCCTTACGTAGGGAGAGATTCATGAGGGCTATGAGTGATGTGCATTGGGAATGGCATTCTCAGTACTTGCATGAGTATGAGACATCGCAGGTGGCATAGCTATGCCCCAGGGAGTTGCTTATACCCCATGGATTACTTGAGCACCTTGATAGTATGGGGGTTAGTAGATGTATAGATGTAGTTTGGATGGAGCTAATTAGATTAGCAGGAGCAAAGTCAGTTCTTAGTACCTGGTTTCTATGAGAAGATTACAGTGTGGCTCACATGGCTATCTGCATGGTACGGCAGCAGTTCGTTAGAGTTGGGTTTGGTGGACCCCTTAGTTGGTGGTGGGATCCAGGCATTCATCTGCATGATGGACAATTCCAGATAGTAGAGGTGATCAACAAAGCTGTGAGGGTGACCGATCTGCTATATTTAGAGGATGCTAGTGGAAAGAGGTTGAGACTTCTTTATGGCTGAGCAGACCTTCCTATCTGGTATTCATAATCCAATCAGACCGAGGGTCCGATACAGATGAGACAGCCAGTCTTTATTTTCTAGAGTTCACTCTTGAGATGCTTAGGTTGAGGTGTGTAGAGTATTTGTATTTTGAGGATTTTGTGCAGCTTAAGGTTTCTTGGTCCTTCAGAGGGCGATAGATAGAGTCTTATGTTAGCATTTGGCAGACCGACACGACATGTAGAGAGTGTTTCACACCTTACAGGATAGTATGGGACCCGGGTAACTTTACCATTTATGGGAAGGCATGGGAAATCATTTGGTTAGAGTACATCACAGGTTTGTCGAAGGTGCAGGAACGGTATGATAGTTAGATGGTTATGAGCAGAGGGGAACAACATCAACACAGTGGATTCTTCTTGGGGTTAGCCTGGGATCCGGGAATTACAGTAGTGGACAGTATAGCAGCGATTTGGAGTCTACAGGATGCTCCTTGTAGGGATGATTCACAGGGTAGTCATCGATGTAGTAGGTACTCTTCCATTCTCATATTGGTTTGGGACCCTGGGATTATAGTGACTGGCAGTTCAGTGGTTACTAGGGATGAGAAGACCCTCATTTATTGGTAGGTACATGGAATTGAGACTTTAGTAGAGGTATTTTCTGAGGAGTTGGTCGAGTTCCCACCGTGGTTGGTTACTCTACTCATGGGATTCTTTCAAGATATCTCTTGTGACGGTACATCACATGGAAGTACCTAGAGGATAGGATGCTATAGATCTCCTAGAATGATCTGGGACCCTAGGATCATCCCTAAATTCAGTTGGTTCAGCTTGATGAATTGGGGAGTTGCATTGGTATTGCTTGAGGACAAGCAATATTGGCGAGGGAGGACTGTAATGTTCCATTTTGGGTAAAACTAGAACAAAGGACATGTAGAGCATGAGAGCCCTAGCTTGAGAGTGTGTAAGAATGCATGCAAAAAGTGAGATGCATGCAAGAATGCATGCATGCAAAAGTGATATGCATGCAATCATGCATGCATGAAGAAGTGAGATGCATGCAAGCATGCACGCATGCAAAAGTGAGATGCATGCATGCAGAAGTGAGATGCATGCACGCATGCAACTAGTGAGAGGCATGCAACTCAACGGAGAAATAGAAGAGAAAAGTGACATAGGTATAGGGAATGCAATGTCAAGGTTATAAAAGAAATATAAAGTGAGTTACTCGCCATCCATTATTATTATTGATCATTGAGATTCATTTTAAAGAGATCCGAGATCCATTTAGGGTTTAGGGCACACCGCCCTAGCCAACAATTGGTTTCGACGGTGAAATATATCTATTGAGTGGATCACACATATCTACTATTGGGCTTCATTGTCATGATTTGAGAATTCATATTGAGTTTATTTGATTAGTTTATGGAGGATTCAAGCTTCAAAGAATAACTTGTTGCAGAGACAGTTTGAAGAATCCACAGATTTATGAATTTTGGATGTTGCTAGAGTAATCCGTACTACTACTACAGTAATCCGTATTGTTTCTACAGTGACTCGTACTGCTGCTACAGTGATCCGTACGGTCGTTGCAGTACTACTGCTGAGAGGGGTTAACAGTTCTATGTTTTATAGGAAGGAGCACCCATAGGTTCCAGTGGTAGGGAAGTAACAGTGATTGAAGGGGTCAGCTTATTCCTATCCATTCTGTCTATTCTACAATCTTCTATTGTTTCAATTTGAACCATTGAAAGAAGGGCACTGCCATAGTAGATCAATGAGACATTTGATTGAGAATCTATGTCAATTGTGGAGGGTGTGATCCTTAGAGAGGTATTATATCTCCAGTATAGAAGTCGCGGGAGGAGAAATCGAGTCATAGTGCATGTGGGGAGAATATCTCAAATTGATTGACATTTTAAGAAGCTTTCTATCATCACTTGTGAACATATCTTTCAATCTGGGTCAAGGAGAGAGTCAATACAGCCATTTAAGAAAGTCTTCCAATACCCATCACCTACAGGACATTATCTATCGGATGTATTAGTATGATTAAAATCTGATTGGTGGAGTATTCTAAAGACAAACAAGCAGCTACAGGGAAGCTTGTATGTATTCTACTCGTTGCCAACCACATCCAGCCGAAGACATCAACATTATAAATCTACTACAACCATCTTTTTCCAAGCATATTGTAGCTCAAGGTTATATCTATTTCAATTATTAGCTACAGCATTAGGATGGCTTTATTGGTGGAGAAAAGGATTGTATTTTCAGATCTGTTCAATGGGAATTACAGGCATGTAAAAACAGTCCTATTTTAATATAAATCAGATCTGTTTAAATGAGTATATTGTCTTCATATTAGTGTTGTAAGATGTATCTCTGGTAATCTCTATTTTAAGTATATTTTGTTGATGAATACATGCTATCTATGATCAAACCATTATGCCATGCATAAACAACAAACCCAGTTAAAAACTATTGATAAGGGAATAACAAGTATTTGATACAAAGAGTTTTCAGTTACACTTTCACATCAGTGAGCAGAGATTGTCAGATTCCATACATATACTTGTCCACACTAGATCCTCCAGTCATTTTACTTGCACAATAAGTTACAGCAGTCTTGGATTAAGGGGTTGATGTAACACATAGTCTACTACAAGATAGTTAGGAGAAAATTCGTAGTCCATTTGGGGTAGGGGATCTTACACAGTGTGTGATTAGATTCCTAGAGCTACTTCAGTATGTTGATTATCTCAGGAATGAGAAGGAAAATATTATGAGATTCTTAAGTGGGTTTCCCCAAAAATACCACTATTAAATTGAGTTTGTGGAACCCAAGACCTTGGATGACACTATTCGGAAGGCTATGCATTGATACAAGTAGAGCAAAGGTAGATTTGAGGAGAATCAACCAGGGAGAGAAAATATCAAGGGGAGGGTTGATCCAACAAAGAAAGAGTTTAGATATGTACTCTATAAGAATCAGCAGAGGTATGTTTGATAGGAACATCAAATGAAAGGTATATTCCAGCACATTATACCAGGTGCAGGAAGGCCCAAAGAACCAATGCAATGTTGGGGATATGGAGAGAATCATAAGTTGTATGATTTCCCTGATAGGAAGGAACAGTCGTGAAGGATTGTTACACCTAAATCTTGCCACCTTAAGACTCACTGTAAACATCCCTGAAGTTCCCATGACTAGGAATTTGAACTGGAAGAGATACTGACCTATTTTTCAAGGTCGTCGCAGGTCACCTTTGTGCAGCATGCGATGGCGCAGGTTGTCCTAAAGCAGCCTGTGACGATGTCAATTAAATGGATAAAAGGGAATCTTCGAGCCATTTCTCGAAGGTGTATGATGTGGATCTCTATCCCTAACCTATAGGCGAGTTGGCATTCGGTTCCCTATCCCTTTGGGAGGATCCCTTAGTCCTCTCCCAATATATCTCAACCTACCCTATCCTCTTAATCCTATATATATGAAGCTCATTCCCATTCCAAAGGGAGGAAGTCTATAGTACTTACATGCTGGTGAAATTAGCTTAGGAGATCTCTTCTCATATCTTGGGAGACCTATACTTCCTTTGGAGGCTTTGGCATTGGCTTGTTGGAGGAGGATTGAGATGTTAAGCTTTGGTTGTAATCATCTCTCTTTTGTACTTCCCTCTTTTAATACAGTAATATAAACTCTTTCCACCAAATGTTGTTGTGTTAATAATGTTTGTGCAGTTTACTTGCTTAACCGTTTACTTAGATCTGTTACTGTTTAGATGCGTTTTACTGCTTGTATTGTTTCTGTATGTCTTGACAAGTTTTGCAGCTGAGATCTGACGACTGTGGAACTTGGAGAAACTACAAGGAGAAAGATCTACAATCTCAAGGTAAGACATCTAATCACTCGATCTTTAACTAGATATAGGAAAGCAGTTTCATATTCTGTCCTACTTGTTCTAGATTCACTTTGAACTAGGGAGATCACGCCTTAATTTCGCTTTCGGTAGATTGTCCGGTAACAAGTTGGGCGACCATACTGGGGATTACAATGCATTGTTTTAATTTTTCAGTTTGAAATTCATTTTCTCTAATTTCTTGTGATCCAATTCATTTGCCTCCTTAGCCTCTTTCACCACCATATCTTCTTCTTGAAGAGTCTCTTGACTTCCTTTGAGTCTATATGCTTGATTGTAAAACCTTTTGATTGCTCATTTTTGGAGATCTTTTCATCCTTGCATAGGGATCTCGCCCGTCGCACCTGGGTAGTATAGCCAGAGCGACATTCCTCTGTCAGGCGCAGTTTGCTGCTTTACAACCTGTGACGTTGTCGCTCAACCCAGTTTGACATCCTGCGCCATCGACGTAGTTCACCTGTTTTCCTCCTGCAACGAGTGATCTGAACCTGAACAGAGACTGCGCCGAGCAGTCTAGCCTTTTGTTTGGGTCATCTCCTCTCCAACTTTTGAGTTTGTTTGATTTGCAGACCTTCTCTGTGTTGCACTTTCCAGCCAGCGATCTCTTGGTGTTGCATTGGTAGTGTTTGGTTTTGTTTGGATTGGTTTTGGGTTCCATTATTGGACAAGTTTGAGACTTGGTAGTGGTGGACACTTTGGTCTCCCCCACCTTCATCCACTTGACCTTTCGTTCCCTCCTCTCCTCACCTGATCTAATCTTTGCATTGGATAAGATCCCAGACCTCTTTTGCACATGTTATTAAGTTTTGCTTGCATTTTTAAGCGAAATGGATTCTATTTTTGAAAAACAAAATTCCCCCTCATGGTCGGGGGGGGCCATGAATCATGTATCCTATAGTCGTTTTGACCCATATTAAGGTTCTGAGATCATTTTTGGCTTGGTGTGATTGGCTTGTTTTAAAGACTTGAAAAGTGTGGGATATCCATGTCTTTTTGAGTCTCTCTTTCTTGGGTTGTGCATCTTATTTCCTTTACATCCTATCTAATGATTGTTTGAAAAGATTGATTCCTTGTCTCCACTTTAGTTCAAAGAGAAGCTTGATTTTGTCACTCTTTTGCTATATTCATGAAATTGGAAAACATAAGTATTCTTCTTGCTTTAATTTGATCATTTGAAATTCTTGGTCTCACACTCATAAGAAGCAGAAAGGCTTGTTTCAGATTTGTGTGTGTTTGAGTTAGATAAGACTGTTAAGTGATTTTCTTTGTCTTGCATTTGATTGGAAACGTTTGTTGAGTTTTTCTTTCCGTAGATTAGATGTGTCTTTTTCAAGTGTAAAAAGATAGGAAATGGATTAGAATTCTTGCATTTGGCTTGCTTTGAATGATCTTTGAGTGTCATAAAGTTTGTGGGTGCTCTCATTTTTTCTTTAGGAATTTTGGGGTGATTAGAGTGCTATTAAACATTCTCTCATTTCTACTTGTTGATCTGAAAAGTACTTAGTTATCAAATGTCATCTTGATACACGCATATGAAAATCAAAGTGCTTCATTAGTTTGTTTTCAAGGACAATATTTTGTTGCATATAAAGGTTTTGTCGCATCTTTGCTTTCCTTTCCTTTTTAGCCCATTATAGCGGAAAGTTAGAGTCTATGCATTCTAGATAGGAATTCTTAATTTCATTACTGCTTAAGTTCATTTTGATTATAAAAGAGAAAAAGATATCTCCTTAACTTAAGTAGGTTTCATCGAAAGACAAAGGAAAATGTGCATTGTCATGTAGTTAGGATTTGCATTATTTTTACATTTCTTGTCTACACCTCATGCATCCACCTAGCCGCACAAGATAAAATTAACGCTAGTTTAGGTTAAAATCACTTAGTAACTGTGTGTAAGTTAGAGACGTGTTCCGGCATCATAAAACGTGGCAGCTGTCATTATTTTCCTACACTGCATTATGGGGGTATTGTAGTCTTCCACGTACCAACCGGTATATCGAAGCTCTTTCATGTACAAACCAGTATATCGAAGTCTCTTTCACGTACCTTAGGGTATATCGAAAGGCCCCTCACGTACTTGGCGTATATCGAAAGGTGTTTCACGTACTCAGTAGTATATCAGAAGGTCTCGTGTCGTACGGTTGTGCATTAGACAGCACCACTACGGATTTGAGCTCCCACGTACCTTGAGTATATCGGGAGACACTCCTAGGACACGAAATCCATATTGAATAAAAGATATATTATTGAATTGATAAGATGCTTAACGCTTTACAAGAGCTCACCTTTTAAAGGTTTGAGCATTCTTCAGAAGGGTTGCATCCCTTCAATTAAACTAATTAATAATTTATTGATTAATTTAATACAATATTTAATATTCATAGCATTTCCTTCCCCTTTTGGAAAGCTTTGTCCTCAAAGCTTGAGTATTTTCCTAATGTCGTCCTTCATTCAGATTCAGTGTCGGTATTAGAGTCGGACGCAATTTCTTGTGTAGATACTTGCACTTCCTTTCCATTGATGATTTTGCACTGTATTGTCTGATTGTTCCTACATTTATGGCCTGGGATCCAATCATCACCGCATCGACGACATATGTTTTTCTTCTTCTTTCTATTATCAGAGTAACTGTTAGATGGCTTTGATCTATTTTCCATTTCATAGGCATATGATTGAGGTTTGTGGAATTGATGGCCGGGTGACCACGTATCTTCACAGTACCTACATTGTGTCTCTTTTTCTTGTCGATGATGGTTGTCGCCTCTTGTTTTTATTCCTTCCAGTTTGCGTTCTGCGGCTTTTGCTTTATGTCTTGCTACCTCTACGTTAGTTATGTCGTGTAACTTTAACTCTCTTTGGAGGTATGGTTTAAGACCTCCTAAATAGGTTTCGAGTCTTTGCTTGTCAGACAACCCAAATACTCGTGTCGACAAGGATTCCCACTAATGTGTGAATTCCTCAACACTTCCAACTTGTTGTAATCTCGTAAGTTTACTGAAAAACTCATCTTCCTCAATTCCTTGAAACCTATTAAAAAAATCATTTTTGAACAAGTTCCAGGTGTAGGCAAAATTGTCTCTCTTCCACCAAAGGTACCAATTATAGGCATACCCTTCCATATGCATTGACGCATATTTCACCTTCTCCTCATCAGATTGAATATTGTAAATGTCGAAGTATTCTTCTGCTTTGTTTAGCCAAGCAACGCATTGGTCTTCACTTCCATTGTATTTCGACAACTCTATTTTTGCCTTAGGTGGGTACACTATGTAAGGGTGATATTGATTCCCTTCTGCTTTATGGTTTGATGGTGGATCGGAACTACTGGATGACGTAAGTGACATATTTGAACTGCTTCATTGTTTGCGGTGATTTTTGTCTTTTTTATTCTCTACTATCTTACTGATAGCTTCTATTTGGCTGTTTAGTCGTGCCTCCATCTCTGGCAGTACTTTTGTTTCTATCTCTTGCTTAAGCGTCGCATTGTTAATCTTTATTTCTTTTTTCAATTCTTCTTGATTCTTGGCAAGTGCTTCCTGTGTGAAAATATGAGATGAGGCATCTAGCACATCTGGACTGCCGACTTGGTCTTTTTTTGCATTAGTCTTTCTAACACCTCCATTATTGTATTATGGTTCTGCGCCATTTTTTGGTCTAACATTTTTTGTTCCTTGCTCATAATGTCGAACTTGTCATCCATTTTCTGCTCCATTACTTGAATGACTTCCTCTTTAATTTCTTTCTTAAGTGCTTCTTGGCTCTTGGTGGTCATTTCCTTGAAAGTTTGGAAGTCCTTCTCTATTTTCGCAATTTGAGCTTTTAACTCCGTCGTCATGCTTCTTAAGTGTGGTGGTGAATAATTGGACCCAATTTTGGTAGGATTTAAATTAATTAATAAGAATTATTGTAAATACAATACTTATTATATTGGATAAAATAATTAAATATAATAATTATTATATTTAAATATTTTTTTTTATAATTTGGGATTGTAACTTTTAATAAAATTAAATATTAATATAACAATATTAATATAATATTTAATTTTGATTAAAAATTAAGTTTACAATGATGGTGTGTGGATGAAGGTCGTCCGCTTGATGTGGAGGGAGCGCGAGAGGAGTCGGAGTTGCGGTGGAAGGATGCAGCAAGGAAAGGCGTTGCAGAAGCGTGAGGGGTTTAGTTAGTGGGGGAGGAGTGCGCTGGTGGAGTGGTGCACGTGGAGGGAAAGGTGAACGCAGGGAGGGATGGGCGAGCTGCAGGTGGTTGGAGTGAAGGGTGGTGTGTGAGGAGGGGAGGTGCAGAGCGCGGGGAAGAGCTGCGCGGGAGGAGGAAGGCACGTAGTGTGGAGGAGGGAGGCAGAGGCGTGGGGGATTTTGTGTGGAGGAGAGGCGTGGAGGTGATGTGGAGGGGAGTCGCAGAGTGCGAGGGTAGGGAGATGGTGTGCAGGAATCTGCGCGGGAAGGTCAAGGCGGAGGGGAGAAGCGAGGAGGGAGAGAGGGAGCAGTGTGCGAGAAGAACGTGGAGGTGCATGGAGCAGGTGCGCGCAAAAGGTATGAAGGAGGGAGAACGCAGGGGATGGACGTAGCAGAGAGGGGATGAGGGTGTCGCAGTTGGTGGTGCGGTGGTGGTGGGAGGCGCGGTTGTGGTGAGATGGGGTGAAGGCAGGAAGGAGGGAGTGGTGAGAGCCGAGGGTGCAGGTGTGGGAGTGGGTGTAGGGTGGAGTTGATGAGCCGAATCCGAGCTCACTGGAGGAGTTGATGAGCCGAGTCTGAGCTCACTTGAGGAGGAGCGAGTCCGCTTTGAGTGTGAGCCGAATCCGAGCTCAGGTGGAGGAATGTTCCGCTCTGATACCAAATGCGGCAGAAAAATCTAGGACACAAAATCCATATTGAATAAAAGATATATTATTAAATTGATAAGATGCTTAATGCTTTACAAGAGCTCACCTTTTATAAGGTTTGAGCATTCTTAAGAAGGGTTGCGTCCCTTCAATTAAACTAATTAATAATTTACTGATTAATTTAATACAATATTTAATATTCATAGCATATTTGCATTATTTTTACATTTCCTGTCTACACCTCATGCATCCACCTAGCCGCACAAGATAAAATTAACGCTAGTTTAGGTTAAAATCATCTAGTAACTGTGTGTAAGTTAGAGACGTGTTCCAGCATCATAAAACGTGGCAGCTGTCATTATTTTCCTACACTGCATTATGGGGGTATTGTAGTCTTCCACGTACCAATCGGTATATCGAAGCTCTTTCACGTACAAACCAGTATATCGAAGTCTCTTTCATGTACCTTAGGGTATATCGAAAGGCCACTCACGTACTTGGCGTATATCGAAAGGTGTTTCATGTACTCAGTAGTATATCGGAAGGTCTCGTGTCGTACGGTTGTGCATTAGACAGCACCACTACGGATTTGAGCTCCCACGTACCTTGAGTATATCGGGAGACACTCCTAGGATTCTTGAGACCAACTGAGTTAACCATTTCGCCGTCTTGGCATTGCAATACACCGAGAACAACACTCGGGTAGATTACTACACACGTGCCATCCAGGCAGTCGGGTATTCATGCAAGGGTACGGTCCCAATCCTCCTTGTTGCATTTTACTGTTCGACCCTGCGGTATATAGCGAGTTGTGGTGCCTTGACAATCCTGTGAGGATCCTGACTGCTTATCCACTCCTATTCACATTTTGCTTGTTGCTTTTAGACTTGAGTAGTGTTTTATTTGTGTGGTACTTCAGAGACTCTTAGGAATTCTTTTAGATATGGAAGATTCTTCCGAGACTACCAACCAAGAAACCCCTTTCCAGAGTATGCCATTAGTTATTCCCCCTTGTGGAACTGTTGGTCCTCCCTTTATGGCTGCATTGAGTCTTCCTAGATTGATGATAGGATTACCAGTATGGTTATTCTCCAATCTAGTTACACCAAGTTCACCAATTGTGTCTAACCTAGGTCCTTCACCACATGAGCATCAATCTCATGGTGACCCTTCTCCTTCTCCGTTGAAGATTGAATCGGCTTCCGTCTCTTCCTCTTCTCCTACTGAAAACTCTGATGTTAGTAAGAAGGCGAGTGAGAATAAGAAGAAAGGGAAGACTAAGAAGAAGAATACTAAGCAGAAGGTCACAACCCCAGCCTCTGACCATCATGTTAGGAACTCACCGGCCCCTGATCATCATGTTGGGAGCATCGATAGACCTGTTTCGAATTTGTGTAAACCGAAATTCCCTTGCAAACTTTGTAAAGGGTCCCATTTTCTTAAGAAATGCTTTGGTATCTCCAAGGTCTTCGAAATATGGTCATGTTATAAACATCCCATGTCATCAGTCTCTGGACATCATACTGATGATACCCCATCAACTAGTGACATTGTAATTAATGATCGGAAGGGTAGAGCTATTGGAAAATGCCCAGATTGAAGCAGTCACCATCACAAAATATTCGTCGTATCCTGCTTTTCCAACTGAAAGTGACTTAGAAACCATTGATATCTTTATGGTCGATTCAGAAAATGATAGGCAAGGAGAAGTCTCGTCCACGGGACCTCCTCCAAGTACTGAGGTTATTTCATTTGATTGGAATAGTCTAGCAGAATCTCGTCTCCCCTCACATGTTCCTTTCCAGATATCTGTAGGTGTTTTCGAAAAGGAAATCTTTCGCACTATGGTTGATGAGGGAGCTTATGTTAGTATTTTATCCTCAACTGCTTGGAAATCTATAGGGTCTCACCAGCATGCGTCGGTTACCGGCCATATTTTGGCTTTTAATAGAACGCCTACCAGACCTTTAGGGATCCTTCCGTAGTTACCTGTCACCTTGGGAGGTAAAAAATTTTATGTTGATGTCATGGTTGTCCAAGGCCCTTTAGATATCAATATGCTCCTTGGACGTGATTATGTCTATGCTATGAAAGCCATAGTTTCCACACTCTTTCGAGTGATGTATTTTCCCTATGATGGGAGGATTGTGACCATTGATCAGCTTTGCTTTGTGACATCCAATCATCGCATGACTTCCATTCAACAAACTTCCCTAAATGTTCCACACGTATTAGTGGTTTCTTCCCCTTAAGCATGAGAGGTATATCTCCAGCCTCCAGACATCATGTTGTGGGGCACACTACTAACCTCTGGACATCATGTTGGATAAGTGCCTTTAATCTAGAGCATAGTTTCTTTCTGTTTTAATCTCGTTAAAAAATGAAACAGTACCCCCTGAGCAGAGTTCTTTTTTCCTGTGCCAAGCTCGTTAAAAAATGAAACAGATCCTTTCCCTTTGAGTCGAGTCTTCTCATAGACTTAGTACCTGAACCTTCTTTCCATTCGTCTATGCCTTAGGTGAATGAAATGAAGCTTGGGGGGCATGTCTTCAACCTCTGAACATTATGTTGAAATCAACTCGATCGCCTCTCCACATCGTGTTGGAGCTAAGTCACTTACTTCTAGCAATCATGTTGGGGGTATGTACCAACTTCTGGATACCATGTTGGGGAAGAGTCCACCAATGGGAATATTTTCGAGCATACTTTCCTTTTGGTTTTCGAGCTCATTAAACCATGAAAATAATCCCCAGCATAGTTCATTTTCTGTTACAAGCTTGTTAAAAAATGAAACAGTACCTCTAGAAATCATACTAGGAGTAAGCCATTAGTTTCTAGTGCTGGGGGCCAACTTTCCAACCTCTAGCAATCATGTTGGGAAGAAACCTACAAATGGGCATTATCCCGAGCATAGTTCATTTTCTATTACAAGCTCATTAAAAAATGAAGCAAATATCATGAGCATTCTTCCAACCTATCTTCGATCTCATTAAAAACAGTAAGATGACGTTTGAGCTTACTTTTCACTTTTTTCGTGCTCTGGTTAAAACACGAAAAGTGGTTTGAGGTTAGTTTTTACTTTTTCGTGCTCTGGTTAAAATATGAAAAAGATTTTGAGTGCTTTTGATACCATTGTCGTGCTCATTAAAAATTTGAGTAAAAAGTTGTGTCTAACGAGTATAAGTTTATCACTTTATCCGGCCTAGCTATACTATTTACGGAAAAGGAACTGTGCCGAGTTTACTTTTCCCTTTGTCGTACTCGGTTATCAACCATGAAAAACTTGTTCATGGAGCCCTTTTTAAGCTCTTTTTAGACTCCTAAAATAGGAAAATATGGCCAAGTGAAATTGATTCGTTCGCTCTTGTAAAAGTATTTGAATGATCGTCTTCCTGGTGATAGTTTACCCCTTTTTCGGACCAGGGGGCACTACTTACGAAAAAGGAATACTCTATCCCATCATGATTGGAAGAGTCCTCTCTCGCATTGTTTTACCCTTTTCCGGGAAAAGAGGCTAACTTTACGAAAAATAACCTTTGGATTCTTCTTTAGTTCTTTTCAGACTCTCTAAACATAAAATGACACCGAGTTTGCCTTCTATGGACTTGTTAAAGCTCAACATTGAAGGGCCCATCATGGGACGAACCCCTCCTTTCGTAGGTTCGGAAAATAGTTGGGATTGGACTCATCTATGAGATGAGCTATACCGAGCATCTAGTTACCCTCATCAAGCTCATCAAAAATACACGAGGCACTCATCATTCATGATGGGGAAAAAGGAAAGTTTTTGTGTTACACCTTTACCAGTGGAAGTACATAGTCACTCTTGAACATGGCACTAGTTTGCATTTTGCATTTAGTACTTGGATAATCCGTTTGTCTTCATGTCATGTCAATTCCATGAGCCTTGTCACTCCTTTGGTTCATCCGAAGAATGCTTCCACCATCAGTTTCATTAGGGGTTGGTATCATTCTCATCATGTCAATACTGCCAAGTCATGCCATGCCCATGTTTAGGAGATGTTCATTGCTCATTATCTGCAGTCAGTACACCTTCCATCATGTCGGTATACCTTGAATCAGTCTGGCACATTTATCTACTATCCAATTCACTCCAAACATCTGTTGTCGAGTTTCGTGTCAATGATAGGGGATTCATCATGGGCCTCCTTAGACAGATTCGTCCTTGTCAACCTCAACACATCATCCGAGGATTGAATCTAGAAACCAATCGAGTACCTTGGGCCTGCATGCCTCAATGGCAAGTTACCTCGCTTTCGACATGAGTATACATCATTGACTCTTGATTGAAATATTTCGTTAAGCGTTCGACTCCAACTCATTCATTCGTGCATGATGATATGTACTATGATACCTTGGGGATCATCGACATTAATGTTGATTTCCCTCGCGCTTGTTAACGGTATACATCAATGACCGGTAATCAAGTGGTTTCTACCATGTTCAACGTCAAGACATTTGTAATCACATGGATAGATTCGTATCATTGCGGGTTCGGCTTGAAGACCCTGGGGAGTAATGTTTTACCCAGGTTGTGATGGAGATTGTTTTTGAGTCATATTACACAGATCCACTTTTGTATTGGTCATGGCCATGTTATCATCTCATCATGGATCTACGATTGTGTCTAGTAGCCATGATTGTGTTCAATCGGTCATTACTACCATGGATCTGCAATGTATTGTTCGGCAGCCATGTTGTGATTCATACAAGACTGTGTTCTCAGAGTCAGTTGTACTGCACCGGAATCCTTCGTCTGACAAGTCCTTGCCAATCCTTATGTCAAATCATTTCACCTGTCAAGTTCCAACAGCTTCATGCTTTGGGGGGCATTCTGTTACACCTAAATCTTGCCACCTTAAGACTCAGTGTAAACATCCTGAAGTTCCCATGACTAGGAAGTTGAACTGGAAGAGATACTGACCTATTTTTCAAGGTCGTCGCAGGTCACCTTTGTGCAACATGCAACGGCGCAGGTTGTCCTAAAGCAGCCTGCGATGATGTCAGTTAAATGGATAAAAGGGCATCTTCGAGCCATTTTTCGAAGGTGTGTGATGTGGATCTCTATCCCTAACCTATAGGGGAGCTAACATTCGATTCCCTATCCCTTTGGGAGGATCCCTTAGTCCTCTCCCACTATATCTCAACCTACCTTATCCTCTTAGTCCTATATATATGAAGCTCATTCCCATTCCAAAGGGATGAAGTCTATAGTACTTACATGCGTGTGAAATTAGCTTAGGAGATCTCTTCTCATCTCTTGGGAGACCTATACTTCCTTTGGAAGCTTTGGCATTAGCTTGTTGGAGGAGGATTGCGACATTAAGCTTTGGTTGTAATCATCTCTCTTTTGTACTTCCCTCTTTTAATACAGTAATATAAACTCTTTCCACCAAATGTTGTTGTGTTAATAATGTTTGTGTAGTTTACTTGCTTAACCGTTTACTTAGATCTGTTACTATTTAGATGCATTTTTCTGCTTGTATTGTTTCTATATGTCTTGACAGGTTTTGCAGCTGAGATCTGGCAACCATGGAGCTTGGAGCAACTACAAGGAGAAAGGTCTAGAATCTCAAGGTAAGACATCTAATCACTCTATCTTTAACTAGATCTAGGAAAGTAGTTTCATATTTTGTCCTACTTGTTCTAGATTCACTTTGAACTAGGGAGATCACGCCTTAAGTCCACTTTCGGTAGATTGTCCAGTAACAAGGATCCATAACATTGAAGGATTCGTCACTGTGAAGGACGTGGCCAGAGCAACTCCTAAAATATATGCATCCTTGAATGATCATCAAGTAGACCATCAATCCATAGTGTTCAAAGTTGGAGGTAAGATTGTTGTGTAGTTTGTTTCTATTTTAATAGACCTAAGATCCAGTCATAGTTATATTCATCTTAATATTGTTGAAGTTTGCACGCTTAAGAAAATTAAGACAAACAAGTCATGGCTAGTCTAGTTAGCCATAGGTACAAAACGGAAAGTAAGTGAAATGGTAGAAGGATGTCCATTAATGTTGGGAAATCTATCCAGCACAACAAATTTGAACATCCTACCGCTAGGATCGTATGACGTTCTTATTGGAATGGATTGGTTGGGAAAGCACTGCGCCAAGCTCAACTGCTCTAATAAGTCTCTTGAGTGCCTTGACAATGAAGGTAAGCCACAGATAGTGAAAGGTGTGCAAAAAAGGGTTTCAATAAGACAATTTTCCATGTTGTTGTTGGGAAGGTACTTCAAGAAGAACTATTGCATCTATGCAATTCATGTCGCAGGGTCAATAGAAGGTAAAGGTCCAGTGCTAGAATATTTCCAGTGTTGCAAGAGTATAAGGATGTATTTCCAGAAGAAGTGCTAGGGCTTCCACCCAAAAGAGATGTTGACTTAATAATTAGTCTGGTTCTAGGCGCAACCCAAGTTTCGAAAGATCCTTACAGCATGAGCACTCCAGAACTAGTAGAGTTGAAAATTCAACTACAAGAGTGAATGGACAAAAAGTACATTAGACCGAGTGTGTCCCCTTGGGTTCACTAGTGTTGTTCATTAAAAAGAAGGATGGAATATTGAGACTGTGTATTGAATATAGATATCTCAATAAGGTCACCATCAAGAACAAGTATCCATTTCCTAGGATAGATGATCTCTTCGATTAGATCAAGGGAGCTAGAGTATTTTCTAAGATTGACTTAAGGTTGGAATATCACCAGGTCAAGATCAAGGAGGAATGTATCCATAAGACAGCTTTCAGGACACGATATGGCCACTATGAATTCATTATAGTGCCATTTGTTTTAACCAATGCACTATCCACTTTCATATGCCTCATGAACAGTGTGTTCAACTAGTATTTGGATAAGTTTGTCTTGGTATTCCTAGATAAGATCCTCTTCTATCCCAAGAATGAGAAAGAACATGAAAACAATCTCAGAAAGGTACTACAAGTGCTTAGGGTGCACAAGTTGTATGCCAAGCTCAGTAAATGCGAGTTCTACCATAAGAAGATTCAGTATTTTGGTCATGTCATCTCAGCAGAGGGAATTTTGGTAGACCCCGGGAATATTGAGGCGATAGTAAATTGGTCTACGCCAAGGAACATGAAAAATGTTTGATATTTCATGGGATTGGTAGGATACTATAGGAGATTCATCAAATATTTCTCCAAAGTGGCACACCCTATTACGTCGCTGTAAAGAAAGAATGCAAAATTTGCATGGTCCGATAAATGTGCACATAGTTTCCAGCGCTTAAAGGAACTACTCACCAATGCCCCTATTATGAAGGTCACAAATCCATAGAAATATTTTGTGGTATGTACGTACGCTTGCATTGAAGGGATCAGAGGATTAATTATGCAGGAAGGACATGTAATATGTTATGAGTCCCAAAATTTAAAGGATCATGAGAACAACTATGCAATGAATGATTTGGAGCTAGAAGCCATAGTGCACACCTTGAATATGTGGCGACACTACCTGCTCGAAAGAAGATTTGAGTTGCACACTGATCACATGAGTTTAAAATATCCATTTGATCAATCGAATATGAATTCTCGACAGGCGAGGTGGTTAGAATTCCTGAGTGAATTCAATCTTGAAATCAAGCATGTCAAGGGAAAAGAGAACAAGGTTGTCCACATGCTTAGCAGGAAGTCTCATGTCACAACTATAAGCTTGTGTCGTGTTGACCTTAGAAAACAATTCATTAGGGTCACAGCAGGAATTGAGAAGTACACACAAGTGAGCACTAAACTTCGTCAATCAGAACCAGACAAAAAGTACGATGGATATCAGTTGGAAGAAGATGAAACTCTTCTATTCCAAGGACAGTTGTGCGTTCCGGACAGCGCATAATTGAAGAATAGAGTAATGGAAAAAATTCATCAGATGCCATACTCAGGTCACTCGGGATATCAGAAGAGTGTGACAACAGCAAGAAATCAATATTTTTTTTCCATTGATGAAGAAGGACATCACACAGTACATAGCGAGATGTCAGAAGTGTCAACAAGTTAAAGTGGAGCACCGACACCTGGAAGGATTATTGTAGCCAGTTCCTATTCCTGGGTGGAAGTGGGAAGAAATATATATGGATTTCATTATAGCACTTCCAATGACAATAAAGCATCATGACACAATAATTGTAGTGGTGGATAAGTGGACAAAAGGACCGCATTTCATTCTATTTAAGTCAATGCATAAGACTCATGATATTCCGCAAATTTTCATGAGAGAAATTTTCAAGTTGCATGGATTTCCTGAGGCGATAATCTCAAATAGAGATGCAAAATTCGCATTGAATTTCTAAAAGCGACTGTTCAAGTAGTTGGGAACTCGGCTGAATTTTCGAACAGCCTAACATCCTCAAACAAATGGCTAGAAGGAGAGAGTAAATCAAGTAATAGAATATATGTTAAAGATGTATGTCATGGATAAGCCATCCAAATGGGAAGATTGCATACATCTAGTGAATTTTTCTTACAACAATGATCATCAAGCATCATTGGGTATGAGTCTATTTGAATCCATGTATGGAAGGAAATGTAGGACTCCGGTGAGTTGGGAAAACCCATTGAATAGAATAGTGCTTGGACCATAAATGCTCAAGTAAATGGAGCAGGAAATTGTTAAGATCGAGAAGAACTTGAAAGTAGTGCAAGGCAAGAAGAGATCTACGCAAACCTAAAGAGAGTGAATAAATAATTTAAAGTGGAAGACAATATTTATTTAAAAATTAAGCCAATGAATAGCTCGCTAAAGCTTAGGAGTTGTGCCAAGTTAGAACCGAGATATTGTGGACCATTTGAATTCCTTGATAGAGTAGGACCAGTTGCATATAGGATTACATTGTCTGCACATATGAAAAATCATAATGTTTTCCATGTTTCTATGCTTAAGAAATATATACATGATCCTAATCATATTATCAATTGGAATGTGATTCAGGTGGAACCCAAGGGAGAGTTCCAAATGGAACCTACACCCATCATAGGCAAGAGAGAGATTGTGATCAGGAACCCTCCATCGACCAAGTAAAGGTGCAGTGGAAGCACTTTGGCCCATATGAAGTTATCTGGGAGCTAGAAGATTCCATGAGGCAAGGATACCCATTTTTGTTCAGTTTTGAAAAGCACTGAGGACGGTGCTATTTCAAGGGGGAGGTTACTGTAATATACCTAGTGTTGACCCCTAACATAAACTATGTAAATGATGTAATATCATTGATAATGGTAAGGAACATGGGGAGAAGATCAAGGAAAAGGCCCTGCCATAAATTCCCCGAATGTATCCAGTTAGAGAACCATGCACGGGTCAAGCACAGTAGCAATGTAAATATGATGTACATGTGCATAGCAAAAATAAATAATCCATAGTTGATTGTGCAAGGAAACACGAGCAAGGGGCATGATTATCCTAAGGTTAAGGAGGGACTTATTGAATCCATAAAGTCACTAGGTGAGAGCCAAGTGTCCTAGGGAGGACTAAAGGGCCATCATATGTCAGTTTGATTCATGTGCCCCAATCATTTAATGCTTCCAAGAGGAAGGTAGTTGAGACAGTTATTGCCTTGGGGAAAGGAATGCATGGGTTTGAGTTACCTTGTGCTAGATATGTGTCAATCAGTCTATCAGTAGGGGATGGCGCAATAGCTTGTCAATGATTCTATCAATCATCATGTCAGTCGGAGATGGCGCAGTACCCTGTCAGCCAGTCTGCTAGTCAGGGATGGAGCAATAACCTATTAGTGAGTCTGTTAGTCATCCTATCAATATGGGATGGTGCAATAACCTATCGGTGAGTCTATCATCCATTTAATGAAGTTATATGGTCAAGTAACTCATTCCTTCAAAGGTGTATCTATATTTCCCTGTCGAGGTAGGAAATAATACACTATGGTTATTCTTCACTCATTCCATCATCGACCAATCTATCATTCCCACCTATGGAAAAGAGTCAACCATTTCCTGAGAGGAAGTTGAACATGAGAAGTGAAAAAGTGAAGAGGGGACTCAGCCCTTATTCATCATAAATATTCTGAGACAAAGAGTTAATTGAGGGGTACAGCTTTTATGCGTTATCCTGTGGAGCTAGGCAACAAAGTAGTATTAAGCTACCCAGCTATTAGCTTGAGCTAGAGCATCCTAAGTTTGTGTCAAAGACCTGTGTAACTAAGTCTATTCTCGAAAATATCTGAGTAAGTATTAGTAGACTGATAAGAGAGTGGTGAAGCGTCATGATTCCCCAATCGTGCGCATGATAAGTCTCATTCCTCAATATCAAGACAACCCGAGCATTGTCATTGTGAGACCAGTTGTAACAAAGGGGTCTATTGGACACTGACCAAAGTGATTCCCTTGGAGCCATTAATTGAGCGCAGCCAAGATTTTTAATCCCTGGGAAGACATATCCTGTAGGAAGATGATATGGGGTTTGGGTAGTATTTCTATGCACACACTAGTATAGCACCTAGAGGAAGGTGACGCCTGAGGGACTGTTGAGCGGTGAAGGGGTACCTTCTTGGTGTTGTGTGGAGTGGGTATTATGGACCCCAAGATAGCTAAGTCTGCACGAGGAATATTTGGTTATGGGAGGTAAACCAGATGACTGTTTGTCTTATTGATTTGTTGTGATCCCTAAAGAGTGGATAAAGTGTTGAGCACTGAGTGGATTGGAATCCAATAGCGATTGCGTGAACTCCATGTGGAATTGCAGGGCTTGGGTGGTCTTTCCATGCACAGACGGGAATAGCACTTACTCAGTGTTGTGTGGGGTGGGTATTGTGGACCCCAATATAACCGATTCTACATGGGATCAATTTCTAGTATTGAGTACCAGAGTGGTGTAGATCATGGATTTGGATAAGATACTAGTGAATCTCGTGATCTCCTGGTGGACTAGCGGGGTTTTGGGTGGTCTTTCTATGCACACACATGGGAATAGCACATGTGCAGTGTTGTGTGGGGTGGGTATTGTGGACCCCAATATAAATGAGTCCGCAAGAGATGCATGCAACTCTATAGAGATTCACTAGTTGGCATTTTCCTCTACTACGTGTGTAATCCTAGTAACCCACCAGAGGCTAGATTGGATTGAGAGCTAAGTCTGTAAGACTTAAATAGTACTAACCCAGCAGAGGTTGGCTTGGATGAGATACTATGCCTATTTGAATGTGGGAGAGAGTCATGGATATTTCCCCTAGAATTCAAAGTATATGATAGACAGAGTGCCTACGGTCGGGTGGAACATTGCTCTTACACGGTCAGTTGCTTGGGCACACTTCATTTGAGATAAGTGTTATGCGATATGTTATTGTTGTTATGTATTTCATTATACAACTGAAAATCAGAGTGAATGTTAAGATGTATGTTGTATGTGATTGCATATAGACAATGGTAATTATATGGAATTGCACCATATATGTCATGCTAAATCTACAAGAAGCCATTGAGTGAGCATTGTAAGTTAAGTTACCATAGTGGTTGGAATACGCAGTGATGGTTGCGCAGTAAGCAAAGGTAGTTACTTAGTAAATCGCGTGGTAGTCTATCTTGTGTGCATAGTGTGGCCATGCAGTAAAGATGTGATAAGATCAAAAGTGTATGCAAACTGAAGTATTGGGCACACATTGTTGCGTAGTGGGTTAAGAATATATGGCACAAACTATTGCGCAGTAAATAACCCAGTTCTAGACAACATTGTCTTGGTATCAGTAGTCAAAAAGAAGAAATTAGATCCTCCATGATAGCGATAGGACATAGAGATCGTCAAGGATGTGACAAATTTAAATTTGATTTATTAAGTAGGAATTAAGAGTAGATATCTTCCCTTGATCTGTTAGTAACCCTAACTCTAGTTATTAGGATAGATTTTCTCGCAACACCTAGGTCAACAAGATGATGGAATTGCCATTGATTCTATAGAATATGGAGAGGGAAACATCCCAAGTACATCATCATTTTTTTCACTAGCGTGAGGATCTTTCAAAAACCTAGAGTGCTTGAGACCTCGATTCAAAGTTGTATAATCCTTTCCTATGTGAATTTTATCAAGTCATTGGGACAGGTGGTAACCTTATCCATGATGTGGACTACATCTCCAGCAATGGAATTAAGGATATAAATCAGGTTCAAATTAATACATCATCATGTTTCCAGAAAATGATATTCGCATCCTCAAACTCAACCTTGGAAGAATCAAGTCAAAATGAAATAGGGCTTGAATGTAGATTCAATGCCATATATCCAATTCTAGATAATCCAAGGATTAGATATCTCAAATATGAGGACAACCCAAGACACAACCAGGGATAGGAGTAAAAAATGTATTTGAATCAATAAGAATAAGGTTCAAATGGTGGTGGGTTGTGATGTGGGTTTAGAAAGGTGTTGTGGAATAACTCCAGACATTAATAATTTTATTGATAGTGAATAACTTATATTTACAATAGGTGAGGTGACCTTTGTCCTTTCATATTCAAAGGTATGTGACTCCTCACATTTGTAACTAAAAATTAAAATATATTTACAATATTCACAAGAACGATAACCCTGTGGATTAGATTTTCAAAATCCCCCCTCCTTAATCTGAAGGAATGTTCGTGAGTCCGATCATCCTTCTGAAATTTTCAAGCTTTTCTCTTCCAAGTGATTTGGTGAAGAAGTCTGCAATGTTCTCATTTGTGGAACAATGTCTCAAATGAATTGTCTTGGACTCTACATAATATCGAATCAGATGGTACTTCATGTTCATGTTCTTAGTTCAATCATGGAATATGGGATTCTTGGCCAACTTGATAGAAAAAGTGTTTTCAATCAGTAGAGGAGTAGAATTCACATGTTTCTCCTGCAAATATTCAAGTATTTCCCTGAGCCACACAATATCCTTTTTCGTTTTTGCAGTAGCCACATATTTTTCCTCTGTTGTGGAATCTACTGGAACTTACTATTTGCATGATCTCTAGCAGACAGTTGTTGATCCAAGACTCATGAGGTATCCTGAAGTAGAAATTCCAGTCTCTTTGTCACCATCAAATTCCAAATCATAATGACCAATGAATTTGAAGTCATACACCTTAGAATACTTGAGCCCAAAATATTGAGTCCCCATCAAGTATTTGGCAGCAGACCAATGTCCTTCACAAGGTTTTTGCATGAAACTGGAAAGGACCCAAACAATGAATGAGTTATCTAGTCCGGTGGTGGTAAGGTATATAAGACTCCCTACAAGTTGTTTGTACTTGGTTGCATCACTAAATTCATTCCCTTATTTTGATGTGAGTTACAAGTTGTGTTCCATTGGAGTGGAGAGAGGATTACATTCTATCATGTTGAACATGTTCAACAATTCTCCAATGTGTTTCTTCTGGGAGATGAATATGTACTTTGGATTTTGAATTACTTCAGTTCCCAAGTAATAGTGAAGATGTCCCAAATTTTTCATCTCAAATCCTTTCTTCAACCCTTTATTTATGGATGTAATATAGCTTTCATTGTTCCCTATCATCAAATTATCATCTACATATACCACAAGATATACAACAGATCTTCGAACTTTTTTTACAAATAGTGATGCATCATCAAGATTAAAATGTTTGAAATTTAATTTCAGAAGATGCTTGGTTAACTTGTTGTACCATTCGCAAGGTGATTTTTTCAAGCCATACAATGACTTGATGAGTTTACATACTTTTTGTTCTTGTCCCTTCACAACAAATCCTTATGGCTGAGACATGAAGACATTATCTTTCAAATATCCATTCAAGAAAGTAGTCTCTACATCCATTTGATGAAATTTCCACCCATTTTGTGCAACCAAGGACAATAAAGTGTGGATGGTATCCCATTTTATTATGGAGCAGAAAGTCTCATTATAGGAAATTCCTTCCTTTTGTGTAAAACATTTTTCCACAAGTATGCCTTGTGTTTGTCAAGTGAGCCATGTGATCTGTGCTTGTCCTTGCAAACCCACTTGTATCCAATTGGATTGATCCCAAATGGATGGTCCACCAACTTCCAGGTCACATTCTTAATGAGAGCATCATATTCATTTTGCATGGATTCTTTCCATTCATCACAAGAAAAAAATTCTTCAAAGGAATTTGGTTCAAGGTTAGCAAATAAATTTAATTCACGATCATACAAAACATCCATATCATCTACATCATCTGTGTTATAGAGAAAAAATTCCTATGGCTTGGGGTAGACCACAACAGACAGATGACTTCCAGAAATCAACTCATTTCCCAATGTATGCTATATAAATGTAAATGCTGAGAAGTGGAATAAAAGACCTACCTTCAACCGGACGTCTGATAAAGATCCCCGTTGAGCTTTCCAATCACCACGCTTGAACCTGTAGCTTAGTCTCAACAATAAACTCAAGCAAGTGCATATGATATATGAAATATGTCAGCATATACAATAAAATAATCCATGATATATATAAGCAAATGTACCCAATGATAATAAATAATCATTCACAATATAAATGGATGAGAAAATGAGTATTTCTATTAATATGAACAAGAAGTAAAAGATACAACCTCCTGTCGACAACTCATCTGAACCAAGAACTAGGTCCCTCCACTTGTGCCTCCACCACTTCAATCTCCCATGCAATGAAAAACTCACGAGTAGAGGAGTGAATCCTTCACAAGATATGGAAGAGTTTGGTAGGTGAACATAAATGGTTCACAACAACTAGGATCAATGGATGTAGACTCAAGCTATGGAAAAATTCCAATAGAGTTTCGATGCTCTCTCCTTCTCCTCCTTCCATGTACCACAATAGCTCAATATATAACCCTCCAAAGGCAAGTGAAAGGTTGTATTGAGTCGTTTCAATATACATGGAGGGCCAAAGGTCGCAATGGCCGCTTTTTGGAGTGAAAAATAGAGATTTTACTTTCATTTACCAAAAGGTCGATGTACGCGGGTTGTAGTGATGCATCCTACGTATACGCGAGGTGTATTGAAGTAGCTCGCATACATGAGGAAAAATAGGGAAAAAGGGGTTCAAGGAGAACCACAAGTATGGTTTTGAGTCTATAAATAGGTAAGGGAGGCCAAGCAGTATAAATGCTCACAAGGTGGCAAAATATGGTGTAACAGATGCCCACTAATGTGTGAGGTCAGAGAAGATACTACGATGGCTGAAATACATTATGAATCTCAGAAGTGGAGTGATGGAGACACAACTGGAAGGAGTATCCCACTCGTCATAATACAATGATATCTTTGTGTACATATTGGTACAATACATAGAAATATGATACAATGGCCATGAATAGGCAGTATATAGTGAATACATGTCATGAGTGGTCATAGATATGACCCATATACAGTAATATATGGTCTCATGTTGAAGAGGAAACAACTGATTCAAATTGATGGTACAAACTGTTGATGTATGAGACTGATCTCTCATAAGTACAATCACGATCACCAGTAGCATACTGAATGCCACTGAAGTCTGGGTTCTTCTACACAAATCATATACGTAGCATGCCCCATCAAGTGAATAAAGGTGTTGATGTCAACCTGATGTGGCATCGTCTGATTACCGGTCATTGATGTATACCATTAATAGATGCGAGATAACCCACCAATAATGAAAATGGGCATCAAGGCACGGAGTACATTCACCAAGCGTGAATAGAGGTGTTGAGGTCGAACACTTGATGAATCCATCAATCAGGGAACATTGATGAATTCCCAATCTTTCGAAGGCAAGAGAACCTACCACTAATGACTGCAAGCCTCGACGTACTCAACGGACTCTAATCTCGATTCCGGAATAAATGAGTTGGAGTCAATGGAATGAGATTATCTTGAAGGAAGGCATTAATGGATCCTCCATCAACGAGCATGAGGTAGCAGCTATGCTAAAATATTTGGAAGAAATCGGACTAACAGATCGAATTGGACTCATAAGGGATGGCCGACATGCAATAGTCAAGAGATTTGAGGAGTGGTCGACTCTGGTTTCAAGACTTCCTTTGAACAAGAGCGTGAACACATGGATAGACTCAGGCAGCATAGACTCAACACTGGATACTAACAATACTGTGTGATGCATGAAGCATCAAAAAGGCTCCATAATGATTGGAAGCTTAACTAGCCGGTGGAGTAAGATCTGAGAAATGAGTACGGCTTCCTAAGGTCATACTAATATCCCAACTCATGATACATGGAGTGGAGATGAATGCTCTATTCAAAGGCGACAAGATAGCTGCCAATAGAAGGTAGTAAAATTTTCCCATCCGGATTTTTAAATTATATGGTTTTTTTGTCTTTTTCATATTCTAAAGCTTGAAAAAGAATAAAATTTCTTATGGTACAACAATGAGGGAACGAGTGTCATGGGAAAGCAAACTAGTTCCAGGAAATGGAACATACCTATGATCAATGCAAGGAAGCATGTACAAGATGTGGACACTCATGGGGGTTGTTCCCTCAAGGTAAGGGTCATCAAGATGTGAAAGATAAATTAAGGCTCTGCTTGGATCGAAAAGGAAAAGTGCTCAGGAAAATGGCTAATAACTGAGAAAGCGGGAGCCGACACAAGGCTCAAAGGCAAGAAGGATAATGCAATGCATTCACAAATTGACATAAACGGGGAGTCCTTATGGGAGATGGCCAGAATAAAGATAAAGTAGAGTATGAGTCTTCATCGCAATGTCATGGCGTGCCTACAAAGGACTCCCATTGCTAAGGAGAAACAATTGCATCGGTACCATAAGACATAAAAAAGATGTAACTAGGGCACCCATGATCAGACAGGCCCTACCACCAAATAATGACACTTCTAAAGCAACATGAAGGTTTCGTGTCAGTTAAAAAGAGGGGGCGCACCTAAGGTTTATGAATATAGTCATAAGGTCAATGCAATCATGTAGGCGTAATGACATCCTAACCTACATGATGGGTGTAGAAAATACCTGTTGAAGGCACGAAAAGGTTCAAAATCCATTCCCAACGCAAAAAAATGCTCAAAAAGGTACCTCACAATGATATATTAGTCCAAAAAGGATAAAAAATGGTAAAAACCAATACAAAATATAGAAAAGTGGGTAGGAAAAAGTAATAAATAGTAAAAATAAACACCATACCATTTTTCATTTTTACCCATCATAGTGCATTGTGGTGGTTTTTACCCTCGATCTTCAAGTGACGATTCCGGGAGCTAGGAGTGACGAAATCGTGAGCTGTCTGGATCAGGTAAGAGATCTCCTCCTTCTCTTCAATTCCATGGTTTTCAATTTTGTTTTTAATAGTGAATTTTTAATCTTTGAAATCCTTTTATATCCATTATGCGTTGTACGCGGGCTACAATTTATCGAGTCGCATATAGGGCTGGGTGTACGCGTTCAAACCAAACGTTGACCGCATATATGTGCGATTGTCTATGAATTAGACTGCGTACAGCGCCGTGGGAAATTTTTTTTTTTAAGTTTTAACATTAAAAAACCTTTGCTTTTCCACAGGATGGTTCTAGAATGGAGGGAGAGGGAACATGATGTTGTTGATCATCAGGTTGGAGGTGATTTGGCCGCGCAACAAGCATTAAAAGCTTGTGGTTTATACAAATTTTGGAGTATCATGGGTTTGAGGGACCAAAACCGATTACTCACCGCATTGGTGGATGTTAATTTTTGAGCATTAATTCAACATACTCTAGGATATTTACTGAGAGAATAACATGTACAACATATCAAGCATATCAAGCATGTATCAAGCATATCAAGCAATCACATAAGACAATGGACACATAAAGTTTCACTGGGGAAAACCATAAAGGTGAAAAACCCCACAACTTCCTCAGAGATAGAAAGAGCAATGATACAACCAAAGTAAAAGAGATAGTCTTCTCCTAGCAGCTGAACCTCCTCCTCACTTGTGCGCCACTTTCTGAGTAGTGTAGAAGTGAATAATGAGATGAACAAAATAGAGATCTCTCGATCTCTATTTATACATGACCTGTCCTGCCCAATAACCTATCAGGGCCAACTTGTCTAACTCAGTCTAATAACCCATGGTTAAACTAATCAGGGCCGACCCCACACTCGGTGGTCTAATAACCCATCACAGCAAGTTACGACACTTGTCAATACAAATGACGACACTTCTGTATAGAGGAATAATAAAATATCTATAGGAGTACAATATACATAGATGAAATACATTCCAAAGTTACAATTACATCAACACTCCCTCTTAACTAGGAAAGTATTTCTCAACACAGATCTGCTAGCACAAGTCTTTTTTTCTGGATCATCGTCATTGGATCATCATCATTGAATCATCGTCATCGTCACTGTTGCTGCTATCTCAATCAATCTCCAATATACTCATCATAGGAATTTCTACAGAGCCAGTCCTTTTTCATATTGGATGTAGGCCCACCACCTGTAGGTCTTCATCATCACTGGCCATACTGTGGAATCCTCAAGACTTATTACGTGCATCGCAATGCCTCAAAAGAGTATCCTAGGACCATTTATGTGCCGAAGCACAGCCGGAAAGATCTCCCAAGTCCACTTACATGTGACTGTCACAAAACCTTAAAAGAGTGTCTGGACTAGCAAGAACTCTAAAGAGCATCCGAGGCCTTTTACATGACTAGCACCCTGTCCGTATCTCCAGAACGTATTACATGTGACCCCCACCATAATGCCTCGAAAGAGCATCCCGAGACTTATTACGAGCACACAGCCCAATCTATTGGATATCCCAGGTCTACTTACATGTGGTCATGGCAATGCCTCGAAAGAGAATCCCATGACTTATTACGGGCACACATCCCAACCTATCGGATCTCCCAGGTCTACTTATATGCCATAGGACAATGCCTCGAAAGAGCATTCCATGACTTATTATGGGCACACATCCCAACCTATCGGATCTCCTAGGTCTACTTATATGTCCTCCCAGAGCAATGCCTCGAAAGAGAATCCCAGGACTTATTATGGGCACACAACCCAACCTATCGAATCTCCTAGGTCTACTTATATGCTCATCTGCACAACCTGTCCACGGCCACAGAGTATCAACCTAATACTCACCATACATCAACCTGATTTACATCATCACATGATCATCCTGATCATCATAGCATCATCCTGATACATATCATCTGGAGCAACATCCTGAAGCTCATCATCCATGATCATCCTGATCATACAATGCATACACAGTATCTGCCTGATACATATCATCATACATGATCTACCTGATCATACAATGTATCCACCTAATACATATACAAATATATGATTCACCTGATCATACATGATACATATCAACATACATGATCCACCTGATCATACAACGTATCCACCTGATACATTTACAGATACATATACACGATCCAACTGATCATATCCAACATCCAACAGGATGCATATACATATACATGATCCAACATCCAACAGGATGCATATACATATACATGATCCAACTGATCATAACAAGCATCCAACATGATGCATATACATATACATGATCCAACTGATCATAACAAGCATCCAACATGATGCATATACATATACATGATCCAACTGATCATAACAAGCATCCAACATGATGCATATACAGAGCAGTAATTGGAGCATCGTCCGGATGCTCATCATCCAGCGCTTACATCCACAGCCATGGGAAGGATCCTCCTCTCACCATGCTTGGAATGGCTTCCAGCAAATGTGTCCATAACTTCTTCCTCGAAGTGTCGTCAATCTAAAGAACACCAAGCCTCTCTCTGAAGTACTCAAACTTCACTCTGGCTAGTGGTTTCGTTAGCACATCTGCAATATGTTCATCCGTCGCAACATATAGGAGCTTCACTGCTCCTCTCTGCACCATATCCCTGATATAGTGATATTTGATCTCAATGTGTTTCGACCTGTCGTGGAACACAGGGTTCTCAGACAACTTCACACAACTCTAGTTGTCACAAAAGATACCAGTAGCCCCCAGCGAAAGATCAAATAACTCAGACAGTAGCTTTCGGAGCCATACTGCCTCACAACTAGCTGCACAAGCTGCAACATACTCTGCTTCGGCTGTACTCAGTGCTACACAGGACTACTTCCTGCTAAACCAAGAGATCACACCTGATCCCATACTGAAGCAACACCCAAATGTGATCTTCCTATCTGCAGCACTGCCTACCTAATCTGAATCAACATAACCCTGCAGGATAAACTTTTGATTCGCATCATACTTGAGCCCATAGTCAATTGTACCCTTCAGGTACCATAGAATATGCTTTACAGCAACCAGATGAACACCTCTGGGATCCGTTAGGAACTGGCTCAATGTGTTCACTGCAAAGAAAATATCTGGTCTCGTCTTTTTCAGGTACATCAAGGACCCAATCATCTGACGATACATCGTGACATCAACCGGATTAGATGAAGCATCACAAAAAAATTCAGGTTCGATGCCATAGGTGTGGCCATGGCCTTGCAGTCCATCATCCCGAACCTCTTCAGGATCTCTACTGCATACTTCCCTTGTCCAAGGAAGATCCCATTTGCACTCTACCACACCTCCATGCCTAGAAAATAGTGCATCATCCCCAAGTCCTTCATCTCGAACTGGGCAGCAAGCTTCCTCTTGGTATCGACAATCAATCCATCGTCACCTATTACAAACAGGTCATCCACATACAAGAGTAGTATCACAAGATTTCCTTCCTCAACCTTGTAGTAAAGGTTGGAATCTTCTTTACTCTTGGTAAAGCCCAAACTGGATAGAAAGTTGTCTATCCTACCATACCAAGTCCTAGGAGCTTGCTTCAAGCCATACAAGGATTTCTTCAACCTACACACATATGACTCCCTGTCATGTGTCTCAAAACCTAGTGGCTGCTCCACATACACTTCCTCGTCGACTACACCATTCAAGAAAGTTGTCTTGACATCCATTTGGTGTATCTTCCATTTCATCACTGCAACCAGAGCAAGTACTAATCTAATGGAAGTGTATCTGGCCACAGGAGCAAAATTCTCTTCATAATCAATCCCTTATTTCTGGGAGAATCCACGAGCTACAAATATTGCTTTGTATTTCTCTATGCTTCCATCTGCAGCATGCTTGATCTTGTAGGTCCACTTGGAAGTCACAACAAACTTCCCTTCAGGTCTTGGGACTACATCCCATACATTATTCTTCATGATCGACTGGTATTCCTCGACCATGGCATCCTTCCACTCTTTATTTTCCGTTGCTTCTTCATAACTGGAAGGTTCTTTGCTCATAATGTCACAGAGTAAGGCAACATAGCTGGTATGAGATCTAGTTCTCTTCCTTGCTCTGTGTTCTTCTTCTAGAATGCCATACCTTTCTGCATCTTGAATGAACTCTCTAGCCCATGCAGGTTTCCTCTTGTGAGATTTCTCCTCACGAGGTGGATCTACAGGTATTTGTGGATCTTCAAATTCACAACACGCTTCCGGAATTGATTCAGTCATGATGGTGTCTTGAAATCTGTTTTCCTTTGGTTCTTCATGATCTTCAACATGTGTCCTCTTTGATTTGATGTAACTAAGTTTTCATCAAATGTTACATCCCTACTGACATCAATCTTCTTGAACCCTGGAAAGTATATTCTGTAAGCCTTCGAGCTTTCACTGTAACCCACAAAGATACCCTTCTTTCCTGAAGGATCTAGCTTAGTCCTCTTTTCCTTTGGGACATGAGTATATACTGGACAACCAAATATTCTAAGATGGCTGACTTTAGGTTTCTTACCAGAGAATACCTCTTCTAGTGTCTTGTTGTCCAATATCTTGTGAGTTGTTCTGTTCTGCACATATACAGTTGTCCTAGCTGCTTTTGCCCATAGATGCATAGGAAGATCCTGGTCATGCATCATTTCCCGTGCTACTTCCATGATTGTTCTATTCTTCCTTTCTGCAACTCCATTCTATTGTGGATTGTAGGGAGCAGTCAACTCCCTCTTAATCCCTGAATCACTGCATAGCTTCTTGAAATCACCTGAAGTGAATTCTCCACCATTGTCGGATCTGAATGTCTTGATCTTCTTATCAGTTTGATTTTCCATCAAGGCTTTGAATTCCTTGAACTTATCAAACACTTGATCTTTTTTCTTCAAGAAGTAAACCCAAGTCTTCCCAGAGAAATCATCAATGAAAGAGACATAGTATACATACCCACTCAGAGAACTGGATGACATCAGACCACATACATCGGAGTGGATAATTTCCAAGATCCCTTTAGCCTTGCTTTCACTGTTTGGAAATGCCTTCTTTATGTTCTTTCCTTTTGCACATCCTTTGCAAACACCTTCATGCTTGGTCTTGATTTCAGGAAGACCCTCTATAGCTTTACTTGCAATTGGTAGTGCTCTATAGTGCACATGTGCAAGCCTTCTATGCCAAAGTTCACTTGGCTCCATGGATTCATGTACCATGGCATGTTTAGGTTGTCCCTTCAGTTTTTACAACCCTCCCTCTTGCTCTCCAATCACTACTGCATCATCTATATTTTTACCCTTTGGCCACATTAGGACTTGGCCATCTACAAATGCAACCCTCATGCCTTTGGCATCCAATGCAAATATGGAGAGTAGGTTCTTCTTGAGCCCAGGTACATAAAGAACATCTTTCATCTTCAAAGAATTCCCAGAGTCTAGGTTGTAGGAGGCTTCACCACTTCCTTTGATAGGATATTGATAGTCATCCCCAAGTTTCACCTTATGGGGTGACTCATGTTCAGATAGATTTGCAATGGATTCTTTAAACCCATTCATGTGTTTGGAAGCCCCACTATCAATAAGCCAATCATTACATCCATGAGAGATAGTACCTGTGAGAGCAGATATTAGAACATATTCATCTTCACTTGATGAATCATCACTTTCTTCTCTAGCCTTCTTCTTGGGAGGTTCATCATCCTCAGCAGCATGAGCATGATATCTCTTCTTCTTGTTCTTCTTGTTGTTGTTGAAGTTGTTGTTGATGTCTTTCTTCTTCTTGGGACAATCTGCAGCAAAGTGTCCCTTCTCATTGTTGATGTAATTGTAACTTCGGAATGTATTTCACCTATGTATATTGTATTCCTATAGAGATGTTATTATTCCTCTATACAAAAGTGTTTGTATTCCTATAGAGATGTTATTATTCCTCTATATGGAAGTGTCGTCATTTATATTGTAAGTGTCGTAACTTATACTTGATGGGTTATTAGACCACCTTGATGGGGTCAGCCCTGTATGAGTCATGTGGGTAAAAGGGTTATTAGACCACCCTATTGGGGGTCGGCCCTGTCTGCATTATGTTATGTGGTTAAGTTAAGGCCGACCTAGTAAAGGTTGTTAGGCAAGTCAAGTCAAGTATAAATAGAGTGCGAGAGGCACTCTATTTGAGCATTCACTTTCTCACACACACACTCTTTGGAGAGTGGCGCACTTGTGGAGGAGGAGACGCTGCTGCTAGGAGATGTCTATCTCTTATGCTTGGGTTGTATCATTGCTCTATCTATCTCTGAGGAAGTTATTGGGGTTTTTCACCTTTATGGTTTTCCCCAAGTAAACTCTGTGTCTCTTGTGTGCTTGCATTATTGTGTCCATGATTGATATGCTATAGATATGTTGTACATGTTGCTCTCTCAGTTAAGATCCTAGATCATATTGAAGTAAATTCTGAAAAACTAACATGGTATCAAAGCTAGCCTGAAAGAAGGCATGGTATGGAATGTATGACACTTGTTGCACTTGCGATGTTAGGGCTTGATATAGCAAAAACCAATCATCGTAGCACTTTCGCTATAAATCCATTTTGACGAAGTTTTCGGATCTGAAACTTTTACAAGTCGAATATCAGATCTCCATCTACCTTGTTTCCAAAGGAAAAATTCTAATTCGTTGTACTTTGTGTTTTATGATCTGTACAATCTAGGGTTTTCGCCTCTTCTAGATCTGAGTCATAAACATGTGACCTAGGAAAAAAGGTCATAACTTGCGCTAGGAAGCTCCAAATGAAATTTTGTAAAATGTGAAAGGTAGGGAACGGACTGTACTTTCAGAGGCCGAAGGTTCAGCTGCCGAAAGTGAACTAGTGACACGTGTCACTCCATACAAGTTCGCTCTCATGTTTTATCCCATAAACAGGTCACGTTGCAACACTTCACATAACTCGCTCTCAGAGAATCCAATTGAGGTCAGACCTATGGGGTTGGAAAGATGACAGGTCGAGCTACCAAAGGTAGAATTTTCAAACCCTGTGGATTCATAATTTTGGAGTTACACCAGAAACAATTAGGTACATATTTCTGTCAAAACAAAATTGGATTTTGAGCACCTTCATTCATGGCTCCAGGAATTAGGGTTTCGGAGAAAGTTGGTATTTTTGTAATCAGAGACCATTGTTGAATGCTACTCATCAAAATCGAAATTTAGATACTAAGATCAAATTTTTTGGTTGGGTAGAAGGCCGGGCTTGATTAAACCCTAGTTTGAGACTTTGATTGAAAAAATGGAAAATTAGGGCTTCTGCAAAAGTTGGAATTTTTGAAATTTGTGACCACGGCTGGAAGCTCCTCAGAAAAATTGAATTTTAGATCTTTGGATCAAACCTTTTGGTTGGGAAGAAGGGTGGGCTTTATCAAACCCTAGTTCGGGATCCTGTCCAGAAGATCTGGAAGTTTCAAAGGCAATTTTGAGGGGTGAAACTTTGCAATTTTCAAATTCTGAGTATACCAGCTTGATCAGCTCATTAAGGCGCATCTTTCTATCCTTTCAGAAGTTTGAAATTCAAAGTTTGAATTTTTAGGGTTTCTTTGACAAACCCTAATCCAGCTCCAGATCCAATTTCTGCAAATCAAGTGGATTGGGTTAATCCTAGAAGAGAATGGGTTGGTCACCTACATAAGTGAAGAAGTTCCAGTTTCAGAGGGAGATAAGGCTAAGGCATTACATAAGAAGATTACAAGCAATCTCGACAGGTATGACTTATCCAGGTATGTTTCGAGATCTGTTCATGATTAATTTTATGGTATGTTTGTCTTCATATTATTACAGTTAGTACAATCTTGATTAAATTTAGACTTATCGTATCACCTTAATAAAATTATGAATGCATGATAGAAGATATTCATTGATTAGGGTGTTGACACTTATGATTGTACTAATGCATTATGGTGTTGTATGAGGTTTATGTTGTCTTCTAACATGAAAGGTACACCAAGAAAGACAAATCATGTTCTAGTTCAAAAACATATGATCATGGTGACATGAAGACAAAGATTCATCCATTGTCATGGATCACTTAGAAGATCTATTTACGAGGTATGTATAACTCGGTTCTATAATGGTTAACTTATGAGATATGCCTGTTACTGGCACAAGTCATTGAAGAGAACAAGAAGACATCATGTGGGTATGTTAGACATAACTAGCTAATATACTAATACAGGTATGTTTTTCCTATATCAAGTTAGAATCCTACCTTGTGATAGGATCTCTTATATAAGTATGCATGGCATGATTGATAATGATTATTCATAGGTTTGAATAATCATGGGTGTATGCATATTATGTTTCTTACCTTAATTGATGATATGAGTAACCATAAGAGTCATGAAAGTATAGGTTTGAGTAATCACGGGTTTAGGCATTTTATGTTTCTTACTTTAATTTATTATATGACTAACCATAAGAGTCCTTGAATACTAATGCTTATTATTTCTGTTTGAAATGATCATGACTATACATGCTTAAGATTATTGTGTTCTGATAGTATTGAGAATATACTAATAAATGTATGATTATGTATGAGATCTCAAGGATATCACAATAATGATACTTGTAAGCATGCATAGTGATCAAGGATGGATATAAGTTCAAGGATAGGTAATCCAGGAAGCAAATATCAAGAGGGAGCACACTCCAGTAGTTTCTGCAAGGATGCAGATATTCAGAGGGAGTCAACCACTTCTCACAATCCACATCATAATGGAGTTGCAAAGATTCGGAGGGAGTCCACCCAACAACCAAACAAAGATAAGTATTTGAATTGTCATTTCTTACATAGTTTTTTGTTTAAATAATGTTGTTCAATGATGTATATTCTTATGTTCCTAGACTTAGGCTGTGTATTATGCATATTAGAATAATTGCATTAATGAACAGTATACTACTAATATGCATGTGATGGGTAAGTGGCCTATGGCACTATACAACATTCCATTGATACTTATCTAGAATGAAACCTATTTGCTGACATGTTGGGAGTAGTACAAACTCTTAACAATGTTCTGGTAGAGATTGGAAGGCATCTACAAAGTTACAGGATATGGATGAATGTTGTATTGAAGCATTGGCTAAAATAATTGCATGACTGTATGACATATTTCTTTATGTGTAAGAATTTGTTCTGAAAACTATGTGATGTTTCTAATCATGCAATTTAACTTGTTTTGTAGGAAAGATTGTATACCATCACCTACAAAAGAAGGACTACAACATTTGTTCCAACAACAAATTTATCTACTGAAGATATTGAAGTTCTCAGGATTCAGGAAGTATGCCATGATAGAGGAGTACCAGTCGATCATGAAGAATGATGTTTTGGATGTGGTCCCAAGACATGAAGGGAAGTCTATTGTGACTTCCAAATCGATCTACAAGATTAAGCATGTTGTAGATGGCAGCATAGAGAAATACAAAGCGAGATTTGTAGCTCGTGGCTTCTCACAGAAAGAAGGAATCGACTATGAAGAAAATTTTGCTCCTGTAGCCAAATAAACTTCCATTAGATCAATACTTGCTCTGGCTGCAGTGATGAAATGGAAGATGCACCAGATGGATGTCAAGACTGCTTTCTTGAATGGTGTAGTCGAGGGGAAGTGTATGTGGAGCAGCCACTTGGTTTTGAGACACATGACAGGAATTCATATGTGTGCAGGTTGAAGAAAGCCTTGTATGGCTTGAACCAAGCTCCTAGGACTTGGTTGTTGATGTATATGTAACTTCAGAATGTATTTCATATATGTATATTTTATTCCTATAGAGATGTTATTATTCCTCTATACGGAAGTGTTCGTATTCCTATAGAGATTTTATTATTCCTCTGTATGGAAGTGTCGTCATTTATATTGTAAGTGTCGTAACTTATACTTGATGGGTTATTAGACCACGTTGTTGGGGTCGGCCCTGTATAAGTCACGTGGGTCGAAGGGTTATTAGACCACCCTATTGGGGGTCGGCCATGTGGGTCAAAGGTTTATTAGACCACCAAGTGTGGGATCGGCCCGGATTAAGTTAACCATAGGTTAAGCTAGACATGTAGGCCCCATTAGTTTATTGGG
The DNA here is from genome assembly GCA_027924585.1 of Larix kaempferi. Taxonomy (NCBI): domain Eukaryota; kingdom Viridiplantae; phylum Streptophyta; class Pinopsida; order Pinales; family Pinaceae; genus Larix; species Larix kaempferi. Next base: position 2,260,386 of record BSBM01000738.1, read on the forward strand.
CAGGACAGAACAAGTATAAATAGAGATCAGGAGATCTCTATTTTGATCATTCATTCACACACTTCTCTCATTCGGAAAGTGGCGCACTTATGAGGAGGAGGCTCTGCTGCTAGGAGAAGACTATCTCTTGTATTCTAGTTGTATCATTGCTCTATCTATCTCTGAGGAAGTTATTGGTTTTTTTCACCTTTATGGTTTTCCCCAAGTAAACTCTGTGTCTCTTGTGTGCTTGCATTATTGTGTCCATGATTGATATGATGTAGATTTGCTGTACATGTTAATCTCTCAGTTAAGATCCTAGATCAGATTGAAGTAAATTCTGAAAATTTAACATGGTATCAGAGCTATCCTGAAAGAAGGCATGATATGGCATGTATGACACTTGTTGCACTTACGATGCTAGGGCTTGATATAGAAAAAACCAGTCATCGTAGCACTTTCGCTATAAATCCATTTTGGAAAAAAATTTGGATCTGAAACTTTTACAGGTCGAATATCAGATCCCCATGTACCTTGTTGCCAAAGGACAACTTATAATTCATTGTACTTTGTGATTTATGATCTGTACAATATAGGGTTTCTGCCTCTTCCAGATCTCAGTCATAAATAGGTGACCTTGGAAAAAAGGTCGTAACTTGGGCTAGGAAGCTCCAAATGAAATGGATGTATGCATATTATGTTTCTTACCATAATTGATGATATGACTAACCAGAAGAATCATGAAGGTATAGGTTTGAGTAATCACGGGTTTATGCATTGATGATTTAACTAATCAGAAGAGTCCTATGATCAAATAAGAATATGCATGAGTAAAAGAAGACTTCCCTGAAACCTTGAATACTAATGTTTATTATCTGTGAATGATCATGACTATACATGTTTAAGATTATTGTGTTTTGATAGTATTAAGATTATACTAATAAATGTGTGATTATGTATGAGACCTCAAGGATAACACAATGATGATACTAGTAAGCATGCATAGTGGTTAAGGATGGATATAAGTTCAAGGACATGTAATCCAAGAAGCAAAGATCAAGAGGGAGCACACTCTATTTGTTCCTGCAAGAAAGCAAAGGAGCACACTTCAGTAGTTTCTACAAGGATGCAGATATTCAGAGGGAGTTGACCACTTCTCACAATCCACATCATAATGGAGTTGCAAAGATTCAGAGGGAGTCCACCCAGCAACCAAACAAAGATAAGTATTTGAATTGTCATTGCTTACATGACAATTAGGTTCCTAATGGAGTTGACCACTTCAGAGGGAGTTGACCACTTCTCACAATCCACATCATAATGGAGTTGCAAAGATTCAGAGGGAGTCCACCCAGCAACCAAACAAAGATAAGTATTTGAATTGTCATTTCTTACATGACAATGATGTATATGCTTATGTTCCTAGAATTAGGTTGTGTATTATGCATATTAGAATAGTTGCATTGATGAACAGTATACTACTAATATACATGGGTAAGTGGCCTATGGCACTGTACAGCATTCCATTGCTACTTATCTAGAATGAAACCTATTTTCTGACATGTTAGGAGTTGTGCACACTCTTAACAATGTTCTGGTAGAGATTGGAAGGCATCTAGAAAGTTACGGAATATGGATAAATGTTGTATTGAAGCATTGGCTAAGATAATTGCATGACTGTATGACATATTTCTTTATGTGTAAGAATTTGTTCTGAAAACTATGAGATGTTTTCTAATCATGCAATTTAACTTGTTGTGTAGGAAAGATCGTATACCATCACCTACAAAAGAAGGACTACAACATTTGTTCAGCAACAAAGTTATCTATTGAAAATATTGAAGATATTGAAGTTCCCGGGATCTGGGAAGAATGCCATGATCGAGGAGTACCAGTCGATCATGAAGATGTTTGGGATGCAGTCCCAAGACCTGAAGGGGAGTATGTAGTGACTTCCAAGAGGATCTACAAGATCAAGCATGCTGCAGGTGGTAACATAAAGATTTTTGCTCCTGTAGCCAAATACACTTCCATTAGATCTGTACTTGCTCTAGCTGCAGTGATGAAAGGGAAGATACACCAGATGGATTTCAAGACAACTTTCTTGAATGGTGTAGTTGAAGAAGAAGTGTGTGTTGAGTAGCCACTTGGTTCTGAGACACATGACAGGGAGTCATATACGTGCAGAACTTGGTATGGTAGGATAGATAGCTTTCTATCCAGTTTGGGCTTTACCAAGAGTAAAGCGGATTCCAACCTTTACTACAAGGTTGAGGAAGGCAATCCCGTGATACTACTTTTGTATATGGATGACCTGTTTATTACAGGTGAAGATAGATTGATTGCCGACATGCAGCGGAAGCTTGCTGCCGAGTTTGAGATGAAGAACTTGTGGATGATGCACTATTTTCTAGGTATGGAGGTGTGGCAGAGTGCAGATGGAATATTCCTTGGACAAGGGAAGTATGCAGTAGAGATCCTGAAGAGGTTTGGGATAATGGACTGGAAGGCCATGGCCACACCTATGGCATCGAACCTAAAGCTTTTGTGTGATGCTCCATCTGATCCGGTTGACTATGGGCTCAAGTATGATGCGAATCAAAAGTTTAACCTCCAGGGTTATGTTGATTCAGATTGGGCATGCAGTGCTAGAGATAGGAAGAGCACTTCTGGGTGTTGCTTCAGTATGGGACCAGGTGTGATCTCTTGGTTTAGCAGGAAGCAGTCCTGCGTAGCACTAAGTACAGCCAAAGCAAAGTATGTTGCGACGGATGAGCAAGTTGCAGATGTATTGACCAAGCCGTTGGCCAGAGTACAGTTTGAGTACTTCTGAGAGAGGCTTGGTGCACTTCAAATCGAGGTTCCTTCCAAAGGGAAGTGATGAGTCCAGAAGATGAAAATGCACATGAGATTTTCTGACATGGTTGATGTGTTCTCCCATGGTCGTGATGTAATTGCTGAGCCATTCTCACATGGTGGTAGATGTGTTCTCCCATGGTGTAGATGTAAGGGCTGAAGCCATTCTTCACATGGTGGTAGATGTGTTCTCCCATGGTGAAAAATTAAGGGCTGGAGCCTTCCCGAATGGTGGTAGATGTGTTCTCCCATGTCGGTGGTGTAAGTGCTAGATGATGTGCATCTAGGCTGTGCTTCGTGGATGATGAGATGATCTGAAGAGGACGATGCTATGATGATCAGGAGGATCATGGATGATGAGCATCAGAACGATGCTCCAATTACTGCTATGTATATGTATATGCATCATGTTGGATACTTGATATGATCAGTTGGATCATTTATATATGTATACATCATGTTGATGCTAGATATGATCAATTGGATAATTTATATGTATGCATCATGTTGGATGTTGGATATGATCAGTTGGATCATTTATATGTATGTATGTACGCATCATGTTGGATGCTGGATATGATCAGTTGGATCATGTATATGTATATGCATCATGTTGGATGCTTGGACTATGTATCTGCGTATGTATCAGGTGGATACGTTGTATGATCAGGTAGATCATGTATGATGATATGTATCAGGTAGATACTTGGTATGCATCAGGTGGATGCATTGTATGATCAGGATGATCGTGGATGACGAGCTTCTCTAGATGACATGCATCAGGACGATGCAGTGATGATGATCAGGATGATCATGTGTACATCAGGATGATGTATGGTGAGTATCAGGATGATACATTGTGGTCATGGATCAGGTTGTGCAGATGAGCATGTTTGGGAGATCCTATAGGTCGGAGTTGTGTACCCGTAATATCCTGGGATGCTCTTTCGAGACATTTCTCTGGGAGGACATGTAATTTGTGCCCTAGGAGATCTTCAGGTCGGAGTTGTGTACCCATAACATCCTGAGATGCTCTTGCAAGGTTTTTTCCTATGGCATGTAATTTTCTCCTGGGAGATCTGGACAGGATGAAAAAGGCCTCAGATGCTTCAGCCAGGTTTTGCCATGACCACATGTAATTTGCTCCTGGGATATCTGGACAGGATGAAAAAGGCCTCAGATTCTTCAGCCGGGTTTTTTGGTGGACCACATGTAATGTGCTCCTGGGAGATCCAACAGGTAGAGTTATGTGCTCGTAATAGCCTGGGATGCTTCAGCCAGGTTTTGTGGTGAGATCACATGTAATGTGCTCCTGGGAGATCCGACAGGTAGAGCTATGTGCTCATAACAGCCTGGGATGATTCAGCCAGGTTTTGTGATGGGTCACATGTAATGTGCTCCTGGGAGATCGGACAGGTAGAGTTGTGTGCTCGTAACAGCCTGGGATGCTACCGCCAGGTTTTGTGACGCACGTAATAAGTCTTAAGAATTCCACAGTATGGCCAGTGATGAAGACTTGCAGATGGTGGGCCTACATCCAGTATGAAAAAGGACAAGCTCTGTAGAACTTCCTATGATGAGTAGATTCAGAGAATGATTGAGATAGCAGCATCAGTGACGATGATGATGATTCGATGACAATGATCCAGAGAAGAAGACTTGTGCTAGATGATCTATGTCGAGAAATACCTTCCTATTTAAGAGGGAGTGTTGATGTATATGTAACTTCGGAATGTATTTCATATATGTATATTGTATTCCTATAGAGATGTTATTATTCCTTTACTACAAGGTTGAAGAAGGAAATCCTTTGATACTACTCCTGTATGTGGATGACCTGTTTGTTACAAGTAATGATAGTTTTATTTTTGATACCAACAGGAAGCTTGCTTCCGAGTTCGAGATGAAGGACTTGGGGATGATGTACTATTTTCTAGGCATGGAGGTGTGGCAGAGTGTAGATGGAATCTTCATTGGACAAGGGAAGTATGCAGTAGAGATCCTGAAGACGTTTGGGATGATGAACTGCAAGGCCATGGCCACACTTATGGCATCGAACCTGAAGCTTCTGTGTGATGCTTCATCTAATCCGGTTGATGTCACTGTGTATCGTCAGATGATTGGGTCCTTGATGTACCTGACAAACACAAGACCAGCTATATGCTTTGCGGTGAACACATTGAGCCAGTTCCTGATGGATCCCTGAGGTGTTCACCTAGTTACTGTAAAGCATATTCTGAGGTACCTGAAGGGTACAGTTGACTATGGGATCAAGTATGATGCGAATCAAAAGTTTAACCTGCAAGGTTATGTTGATTCAGACTAGGCAGGCAGTGTTGCAGATAGGAAGAGCACTTCTGGGTGCTGCTTCAGTATGGGATCAGGTGTGATCTCTTGGTTTAGCAGGAAGCAGTCCTGCGTAGCACTGAGTACAGTTGAAGCAGAGTATGTTGTTGCTTGTTCATCTAGTTGTGAGGCAGTATGGCTTCGGCAGCTACTGTATGAGTTATTTGATCTCCCGCTGTAGGATACTGGTATCTTTTGTGACAACCAGAGTTGTGTGAAGCTGTCTGAGAATCCGGTGTTCCACGACAGGTCGAAACACATTGAGATCAAATATCACTATATCAGGGATATGGTGCAGAAAGGAGCAGTGAAGCTCCTGTATGTTGCGATGGATGAGCAGGTTGATGATGTACTGATGAAACCACTAGCCAGAGTGAAGTTCAAGTACTTCAGAGAGAGGCTTGGTGTTCTTCATATCGATGACACTTCGAGGAAGAAGTGATGGACACATTTGCAGGAGCCATTTCGAGCATGGTGAGAGGAGGATCCTTCCATGGTTGTGGATATAAGAGCTGGATGATGAGCATTAGGACGATGCTCCAATTACTGCTCTGTATATGCATCATGTTGGATGCTTTTTATGATCAGTTGGATCATGTATATGTATATGCATCATGTTGGATGCTTGGACCATGTATCTGTATATGTATTAGGTGGATACATTGTATGATTAGGTAGATCATGTATGTTGATATATATCAGGTGGATACATGATATGATCAGGTGGATCATGTATTTGTATATGTATCAGGTGGATACATTGTATGATCAGGTGGATCATGTATGATGATATGTATTAGGTAGATAATTGGTATGCATCAGGTGGATGCATTGTATGATCAGGATGATCATGTACATCAGGACGATGTATGGTGAGTATCAGGTTGATACTCTATGGCCGTGGACAGGTTGTGCAAGGGTAGAATGTAATAAGTCCTGGAGATCTGGACAAGATGAAAAAGGCCTCAGATGCTCTTTAGAGATCTTGCTTGGCAAGACACTCTTTTAAGGTTTTGCTAGACCACATGTAATAAGTCCTGGAGATCTGGACAAGATGAAAAATGCCTCAGATGCTCTTTAGAGTTCTTGCTTGGAAAGACACTTTTTCAAGGTTTTATGGGTACCACATGTAATAAGTCCTGGAGATCTGGACAGGATGAAAAAGGCCTCAGATGCTCTTTATATATCTTGCTTGGCAAGACACTCTTTGAAGGTTTTGTGGTAGGGGTCACATGTAATAAGTCCTGGAGATCTGGACAGGTTGTGCTAGACATGTAAAAGGCCTTGGATTCTCTTTAGAGATCTTGCTGGGAAAGACAATCTTTTAAGGTTTTGTGACAGTCACATGTAAAAGATCCTGGGAGATCCGATAGGTTGAGCTGTGTGCTCGTAAAAGGCCCAGGATGCTCTTTCGAGGTTTTGTTGACGCACGTAATAAGTCCTGAGTATTCCACAGTATGGCCAATGATGATGAAGACCTGTAGGTGGTGGGCCTACATCCAGTATGAAAAAGGACTGGCTCTGTAGAACTTCCTATGATGAGTTGTTCAGAGTTCGATGTCGATGATCCAGAGAAGAAGACTTGTGCTAGAAAACCAGTGTCGAGAAATACCTTCCTAGTTAAGAGGGAGTGTTGATGTAATTGTAACTTCGGAATGTATTTCACCTATGTATATTGTATTCCTATAGAGATGTTATTATTCCTCTATATGGAAGTGTTTGTATTCCTATAGAGATTTTATTATTCCTCTATACGGAAGTGTTTGTATTCCTATAGAGATGTTATTATTCCTCTATACGGAAGTGTCGTCATTTATATTGTAAGTGTCGTAACTTATACTTGATGGGTTATTAAACTACCTTGATGGGGTCGGCCTTATATGAGTCGTGTGAGTAAAAGGGTTATTAGACCACCCTATTGGGGGTCGGCCTTGTCAACATTATGTTATGTGGTTAAGTTAAGGTCGACCTAGTAAAGGTTATTAGGCAAGTCAAGTCAAGTATAAATAGAGTGCGAGAGGCACTCTATTTGAGCATTCACTTTCTCACACACACATTCTTTGGAGAGTGGCACACTTGTGGAGGAAAGGAAGCTGCTGCTAGGAGATGTCTATCTCTTATGCTTGGGTTGTATCATTGCTCTATCTATCTCTGAGGAAGTTATTGGGGTTTTTCACCATTATGGTTTTCCCCAAGTAAACTCTGTGTCTCTTGTGTGCTTGCATTATTGTGTCCATGATTGATATGCTATAGATATGTTGTACATGTTGTTCTCTTAGTTAAGATCCTAGATCAGATTGAAGTAAATTCTGAAAAAATAACACTCATTGCAAGTGAAGCATCTGAGATATTTCTTATGATGGTGGTGTGAAGGTCTTCTGTTATGAGATGACTCCTTCTTGAACTTACCTTTCCTGGTATGTGCTGTGAGAGCTTGATCTTCATTCCCCATATTTTCTTCTCAGGACAGAAGCCTAGCCTCTTCTTGTGAACATTCCTCCCACAGTCTACTGAAGGAGATAAACTTTCTTCTTGCACATATTCCTTGAATGAAGGAATCCCATGACCTAGGTAGGCCATTCAAAGTGGTCATGACAACTTCACCATTATCCACCACTTCATCCATAGCTTCAAGTTGTTCCTTGATCTGAGAGACCTTAGAGAAATAATATTGAATGGTCTCTCCATTCTGAAGATTTACCCCTTTCAATTGATTCCGCAGAGTCATCTTCCAATTTATGTTCTTCCCTTCAAATAGCTTGGTTAGGGAATCAAACATCTCCTTGGGTGTCTTTAGAGATGACGCATGTGGAATGAGATGGTATTTGATGGAATCAGAATGAGATGGTCTTTGATGGAATCAGCAATGATCATCTTTGCCTTGACCGAGTTCTTCTTATGTAAGGCCTTAGCCTCTTCTCCCTCTGGGACAGGGACCTCTTCACTTATGTAAGTGTCCAATTCATTTTCTTCCAGGATTAACCCAATCCTATACTTCCATGCTCAGAAGTTATCAGCCCCTTCAAGCTTATCCTCAAGCTTGGTGTGGTGAGACATTTTAATGAGAAACTCAAATGGAAATAAAAGATTTAGGTCTTACCACTTGATTTGCAGAAATTTGGATTTGGTGTTGGATTAGGGTTTGTCAAAGAAACCCAAAAAATTCAAAATGTGAATTTCAACTTTTTGAAAGGATAGAAAGATGCACCGTGATGAGCTGATCAGCCTGGTATATTCAGAATTTGAAATCTGCAAAGTTTCACCCTTTAGAAATGTCTTTTAGTCTTCCCGGATTCACTAGGGAGGACCCTGAATTAGGGTTTGAGTTTACCGGAGCTTCACCCAACCAAAAATATCGATCCAAAGCTCTAAACTTCGATTTTTCCAAGGTGATTCTAGCTATGTCCTCAAAATTCAGAAATTCCTATTTTTGTGGAAACCCTAATTTTTAGGGCCAAAACTGAAAGTGCTCAGAATTGAATTTTGATTGGACAGAAAGATTCTCCTTGATGAGTAGAGTTAATATAGCTTGTTTCCTTTCCAAAATCTATGGAGATAAACCCTAGTTTCCGCCACTGCACAATGTCTTCTTCTTAGGAAAGCTCTGATACCATGTTAATTTTTGAGCATTAATTCAACATACTCTGGGATCTTTATTGATAGAATAACATGTACAGCATATCAATCATATCAACCATGTATCAAGCATATCAAGAAATCACATAAGACAATGGACACACAGAGTTTCACTGGGGAAAACCATAAAGATGAAAAACCCCACAACTTCCTCAGAGATAGAAAGAGAAATGATACAACCAAAGTACAAGAGATAGTCTTCTCCTAGCAGCTGAACCTCCTCCTCACTTGTGCGCCACTTTTCGAGTAGTGTAGAAGTGAATAATGAGATGAACAAAATAGAGATCTCCCGATCTCTATTTATACATGACCTATCCTGCCCAATAACCTAGCAGGGCCGACTTGTCTAACTCAGTCTAATAACCCATGGTTAAACTAATCAGGGCCGACCCCACACTCGGTGGTCTAATAACCCATCACAGCAAGTTATGACACTTGCGACACTTATTAATACAAATGACGACACTTCCGTATAGAGGAATAATAACATCTCTATAGGAGTACAATATACATAGGTGAAATACATTCCGAAGTTACAATTACATCAACAGTGGATTACTGGGATCCAGAAGCTCAGCAATTCAACTTGGATGGGAAACCACTTCCGTTGGAGGTGGAAGACATATATTTTATTACCGGCTTGTCCCGCCAAGGAGAGGTGGCAAGCCTCAGGTCTCGCAGCATGGGGGGTGTTGATGTATTTGTAACTTTGGAAGATATTCACTTGTATATTGTATGCATTACATTTGTACTTTATCCCCGACAGAGATGTCTTATTCCTCCGATCGGAAGTGTCGTCATTTGTATTCTATTGTTGTACCTCCGACGAAGATGTTTGTTCCTCCGGGTCGGAGAAGTCATTATTGTACTTGAGTCATGTAAAGTCATTGAGGTCCATCCTCCCATGTATGTCAAGGCATTAGACCCCGGAGTAGTGTCGCAAGTTATATTGTAAGTGTCGTAACTTATATTTGATGGATTATTAGACCACCAGTGTGGGGTCGGCCCTGTATGAGTCATGTGGGTTAAAGGGTTATTAGACCACCCTAGTGGGGTCGGCCCAGTGCCAAGTGGTAGTGGTTTATTAGACTCTCCTAAGGGAGGTTGGCCCAGAGTCAGTTGTGATGGGGTGTTTAAGTCCCCTAGGGGGTTCAGCCCAGTTAGCATTATGTTAACTGGTTAAGTTGGGTCCGACCTAGTTAGAGTTAAAAGTCAAGTGAAGTAAAGTATAAATAGAGAGTGTGACTCTCTCATTTATTCATTCACACACTCACTCACTTAACATTAGTGAGAGAGAGGAGGAGTGTGCACAAGTGAAGGAGGAGCAATTGCTAGGAGAATATCTCTTTTTGTGGGGTTTGATCTTTGTGATCTTTGTATTGATGCTCATTCTATCTCTGAGGAAGTTGCAGGGTTTTTCACCTTCTTGGTTTTCCCCGGTGAAATGCTTTGTGTCTCTTGTCTCTTGTCTCTTGTGTTTGATATGTTGTACATGTTGTTCTCTCAATTAAGATCCTAGATCAGATTGAATTAAATACTGAAAAACTAATAGGGGGAGGGGTCACGATTAGTGACTATATTGACAGATATTGTGTTGCGGGTACCCAAAAAGTGGGTATCCAAATCCCCACAGAGGCTATAGCAATCCTAAGCATGAAGATCATCATCCTCACTATTGGGAGGATAACAGGGTCTGCTTCGCTTCATCAAGCCTCAAGGCCATTGATATTATATGCAGCCGAGTGCATGAGGCCTACGGTATATGATTGGTGCACTACATTGTTGGGTTCCATGAAACACCAACTGACAGAGTGCAAGTAGGGGCGGACCAAAAACTTTGGTTTCGGGAGCATTTTGTGCAGTTTCTTCTTTGAGAGGGTTCTGAGACTTAGTCCGAGGGTGGAGGTCCCTCCTCATAGTCTTCGACATATTGCCTAGACCCAGTGGGCGGAGATACTGATGCGACAGGGGGGTGGCTGGCTGGCCTCTCCATATACTGATGAGTTTTTCCACTAGTGGCGGCGACAGGTGATCGCCATAGATGACTATCCCTATGAGGGGATTGACTTCAGAGGGGATCACGACATGCCACTTCCACCAGGGGTCGCGTTCAGAGACATTGGTAAGATACTCTTTTTAAGTTTTGAATATTTAAATTTTTTTGTATTTTTGTTTTTAGTGAAAGAAAAAATATTTTTGGTGTGATATCATGTATTGGTGTTTGACTATTTGCTCGTAGACTTGGGTCCGTGAAAACCACAGGGCTTCCCACGACATCGTCGCAAAGGTGGGGGTTGGGAGATAGTAGGTGCAGCGGTAGAGTGCACATTAGAGACTGTACGGGTCAACCTGACTCGTATGACTACCAGGGTACTAGTGATCGAGGTGGAGCACCTCCCCGAGGAGATGCAGAGACACTCAGTGGGGGTACCAGTTACATGGGTGCGGCTGCTCCGACGTATAGCCAATGTGGTGCACTACTATGTGCAGACTCATCCTGCCAAGGAGGCTAGAGTTCCCCACAGGGCTTAGATTCCATCGGATCTCATTTTGTATTGGATATGTATATTTGAGAGCTACGAGCTCCAATTTTGTACTATGACGCCACTTTTTGATAATGAAAAGACTATGATTTTTTCCGACTCTACTATATTGTGTGTACAAATGTATGAATGTCAATTTGTGTGATTCATTGCTTCTTTTAATTATGTGACAAATGCCAATCTATGACATAATTAGCATATGCATTAGCAGTATGATTAAAACATCTTGGAACATGAATATAAGTAATAAAATCAAAATGGCGTTCCAAAAGTCTTACCCTTATGGCATCGCGAAGTAACTCAATAATGGCACTATACTCAGCCACATTGTTTGATGTAGGACCGAGACAAACACCTCCTGAAGACACAATCTGGTTGTCGGGCGAGTAAATAACCCACACAGGAGAAGCTAAACTCTATGTATGACGTCTAGCCCCATCTGCGAATCCTAAGAACACCGAAGATTCCGCTAACATCTGCCAACCAAAAGGAAGCGAATCAGCAGACTTGAAAAAATCACAGGAAATCTAAACTATGTACAGAAACTATACAATAGTATACAAAAGTATCAGCTCAAGCTAGAAACTCAAGCATAATACCGCTTGAGGTAGAGCCCATTTCTAGGCTCCTTCAAGGCATTACCCTCATAATCTTCTAACTCATAGGATCCTTTCTCAAGGACACACCACACAATGTAAGGACTGTGCCACATTGGGTTAAAATTTCGTTCCCCCAGGGGTTCCTTAGCTTGGTCATAAAGAAGGACCAAGTCACCTTTGGCATACTGTCGGGGATAGACAAACCTATCATACTGAGCCTTGACACGGTGTTTGTTGGAATCTATTGCCATGGCGGCATCCCAACGCTGATCACATGGTTGCTCGAGGTGTACTAAACGTTGCTCAACATCTGAAGTGTCAGGAAGGAGTTCTATAGCTAGCTTCAATGAAGGGATCTCGCATTCAATAAGTAAGATGGACTCCACACCATGAACTAACTGGAAAGGTGAGAAACCGGTGGAAGTCTTTACTGTGGTTCGATGAGCCCACAAAGCAGGATATAACATGATGTGCCAATTAATGTTGCTTTGTTGGATGGTTCCTTGGAGAATGGCCTTAAAGGACTTATTAACTACCTCGACCTGGCCATTCTCTTGGGGATAATACGAAGATGAATGGTCCTGTTTAAGCCCAATATTAAGAGATAATTTCGCCATCATCTTGTTTTGAAAGTGACTTCCATGGTCAGTGACAATCTCTTTCGGGATACCAAACCAAGCTATTATTTGATTGAAAATGAAGTGGGTTGTTGTTTCACTGTCGGCTTTTACGGTCCGCATGGCCTCGGCCCATTTAGTAAAGTAATCTACGGCCACGATGATATGATGATGCCCCCCAGCCGAAGCTGGGTTACAATCCATGAAATCAACCCCCCACTTGGTGAAGGGACTGACGGTGACGACCGGATAGAGTGGGGCAGGATGCGAACATACATTTCAAGAAAAAACCTGGCAAGGTGGGCATCTCTTTACAGCGTTAACACAATCCTTAAAGATCGTAGGAAAAAACTATCCCGCTCGCATGATACGCTGGGTCGTAGCAAGCCTGGATAAGTGACCACCACATGCCCCACCATGGCAATCATTAAGCACTAACTCCACTTCTTCATGAGTTAAACAACGACGCAGGAGAGAGTCCTTTCCTCAGTGATACAAAGTCTCACCGATGATGACATAATCTTTGGCATGGTATCTCACACGTCGTCGCTCATCTCGCGAAAAATGTGAAGGGAACTTTAGATTCTGGAGATATATAATGATGTCTCCATACCAAGGGTCCGATGACGACATATGGAATAAATGCTCATCAACGAATGAGTCTTCATGGACCACTTCCTCATCCAGTCTAGGAAAATCGGATATCAGCTCCACGAAAACCAAGGACTTCACTGACTTCGCCGAAGGAAAATTGAGATTGAATTCTTGCAAGATGACAATCCATTTATTATATTTCCCCCCAATCAAACGTCATGAGAGCACGAACTGAAATGGATTGACATGTTCTATAACCATGGTTTTCCTGAGCAAGATGTAGTGTCGCAATCTCTGGACTGCATGAACAGTCTCAAGGGCTAGTTTCTCCATGTGAGAATACCTTAGTTCAGCATCTACTAGGTTTTGACTAAGATAATAGACGACATGCTCTTGGAGCCTATCGTCCACCTGAACCAAGACCATACTAACCGTCTCTTGAGATGCGGCCACATAAAGCAAAAAATATCTCCTGTAGTCGGGTGGATGAAGACGAGGGGTCGATACCAAGGATTTCTTAAGAGCGTCGAAAGACTTCTAGGCTCGCTCATCCCAGATAAAAGGGGTGTCTTTCTTCAATAATCGCGCGAAACCCTTAGTAAGACTGGCATAGTTCACGATAAAACAATGTAAGAAAGTAGGCTTCCCTTGGAAGCTCTGAATTTGAACCAAATTACGTGGGGGAGGCAACCGAAGTATTTCCTCAACCTTCAATGGATCGACTCTAATACCCTATTTGGAGACTACAAACCCTAGAAGGTGACAATTTCACACAGAAGATGCACTTGTTCAGATTCAAACGAATCTTATAACCCTGGCATCTCTCGAAAATAAGGCGGAGGTGACATGGGTGATCCACTCTCTTATGAGAGTGATCAGCAAGGTCGTCCAAGTAAGCCTCCACTATATGCTTAAGATCGTGAAAAGCATAGGTCATGGCCCGCTGAAACGTAGCTCCGACATTTTTAAGTCCGAAGGGAATTTTCTGGTATGCAAAGGTACCCCAAGGACATATAAATGCAGTTTTATGCTGATCCTCAGGTTTGATTTGAATCTGATTATAGCCTGAAAACCCATCCATAAACGAGAACACTTCGTTTCCCACACACTCATCCAAGATTTGGTCTATGAATGGGGTGGGGAAGTTATCTTTAGGAATGCCTTATTCAGATCACGAAATTCGGTGCACACACGGATGGTTCCTTGTTTCTTATCCACAAGAATGGGGTTGGATACCCATTCGGTAAGGGGAACCAGGTAGATAAAACCAGCCTTGAGCAGTTTCTCTACCTCTGCCTTAATGGAGGTTTCCTTCCTAGGATTAATAGCACGAAGACATTGTCGAACATGCTTAACATTTGGGTAAGTATTAATCTTGTGTTCGACAATACTAGGGTCAATACCTGGCATCTCCTCATATGACCAGGAAAACACATCCTGAAATTATTTGAATAAATCGGTGTAAATGCGGATTTCCTCAGGGGAACAATCAGCACGGACGTATACATTTTTTATCTTTTTGAGAGTACGAGAAATGTTTATCGGGATAGTAGGAGAAATATTAGCCATATTTCCCTCTGCATAAATGCCATGTGATTCCAAAGGAGCCACTGGGTGACCAACATTCTCGACTAGAGTCGATCGAAACTCATCTTGCTCAATAAGATCAAGGTTGGGAAGGAAATAAGATCTATGATGGAGATCCTCACAAGGCTTGTCATTGTCGTTCATGGCCTTGATAATGGCTTCATCCAAAGGTAAAGTACCATCAAGGCAGTCATGTGAACAAGACGAGTCGACTTCCCACGTGGGCAGCATAATGGGATCTTCTTCCTCTGTCCCTAAAGAAGAGAGATCCGGATCTGTCGTGACTTGTTGAATATCACGATAAGCAAGCTCAGCTACAGACAAGGGCATAGACATCCTGATGTGCGAAGAGTCTCCCGACGGGGAACTCGTGGAAGGTAGATTCCACGGATCATTAAAATACGATGTACAGAATGGTACGGGATTCAATGATGAAGGAGCATCATCGGAGATGGTTCCTATGAAGGAGATTGGTGCAGAAAAATCAAAAGACCCCATTAAGGAGGAATATAAGCTTACACCAACATTCTCAGTTGCCGGCTGAGAATTTTCAATCTGAGGAACTATGGTTCCTTGTGATGCTACAAGATTGGAACTAGTAAAAGCTAGCTGATCGACCGTCACAATCTTTCCTTTGTGGGGAAAGTAGATGACTCTAAAAACAGAGGACACGATCGCTTTCATAGCGTAGATCCAATTCCAACCCAGTAAAAGGTTATAGTCAAGGGGAGCATCAACCACCTCAACTTCTATAGGAATGGTCTTCCCACCCAAGTGGACCTCAAGGGAGGGGATAATACAATGCGGCCTGAAAGAACGACCATTGAATGTAGTAATCATGGTCATAGACTTCGACAACGGGGGAGAGCCAAGAGCCTTCCAACAAGCTAAATACATTATTGAAGTGGAAGCACCTTCGTCAACGATGGTACGCTTAACGATCATCTCTAAACACCTAACATGAACTTGGAAAGCCACATGATAGGGAAACCATGGCTAAACGTCAGTACTGTCAAACTTGATAACATTCGGGTTAGGAGAATCAAGGACTCCCAAAGCACATAAAAGGGCGTTCCTTTGTGAAGGACAAGCCTGAAGAACCTTGAGAGACGACATAGCGCACGGAGTTTGGCCCCGATCTTCCACAATTGAGTAGTTCTGGGTGGCTCAGGCATTAGGATTATGCATCGAGCGCTTAAGGACACCTTTCGGTACCCATGGCACAACATTGGGCTTCTCGATATGAAATGGAGTCTTGGGTGGAGGAGGATCATTCCCCAAAGAAGGTTGTGGAGCTCAATAATCATGCGAGCGAGTAGCAACACAAACCTCGGATTTAACCATGTTTACGCATCTGAAACCGCCGTCATGGTTACAATAAGTCGAAGTTTCAATAGTCCCATGACTGGCGACGGAAGCACTAGAAGCCATATTCTGATGATGAGGAAGGGGATTTATCTCACAGTTGGTCTCTGTGCGATGTGCTTCGATGCTTTCTCCATACGAGGACACAAATGTGTAAGGTGATCTTCCGAGCAAAGTTTACAAGGAAACTTCACCTTACGCCTAGGTTTACGGTCCCCATCAGCATTTCTGCCTTCCCGAGGAGGGTTATCATTCTCTTTTTTATTCTTATTATTCCCACCCCTACGGTTATTCTTCCCCTTCTTTTTCCCACCAGTTTGCTGGTTACCGGATGGGTTCGCCGATTGTATAGAATGTACATCGGACGACTGAGTGAAAATGGACAAGGAGGAAGCCTATCCAGGAGTATATTGGTTAATAGATAGATTTTGCATCTGATTCGTAACCATATCCACGGAACGATCACTTGCGGAACCAACAATTCCATCTACATGCGGTCCAGGAACGGGCTCGGGATCATTTCTTGATCGTGGTGCGTCAGGTATAATGTCATACAAAATCCCAGACTGAGCATAGACTAGGTCTAACTTCTAGGATTTAAAGATGGCTTGTTCCTCAATCATAATTCCGGACAATGAAACGTCCTTCGAAATATAAGGGAGAAAAGACTTGAGGAACCATTCCAGGAGAAACTCCAGAGGAATGTTGGATTTCACTAACCTCTTCCGTCGGCGCCACTCTTGAATGTGATCAGAAATATGTGTGGCTTTATCCTGGCAGAAGGTGAACAAGATTTCAGTGCCAATGTCGTAACGAATCGGCAACTGAAAGTGATCTAGAAAAACCAAATCCAAATCGTTGAAGCTCTTATATGTGCCCCCAGGAAACTCGACATACCATTTCGCAGCAGCCCCCGTAAGGGTGCGTTGAAATAGCCTCAAACGGATCGAATCGTGGTTTAAGGAATTCGAGGAGCACCATAGATGAAAAGTGGTGACGTGATCACCTAGATCCTCACCCTTCTTCCCTTCAAACTTTGGAACATCGGAAGGAAGTTTGGTGGGGACTGGAGGCCATGTATAATCATGACACACCGGATCATTCGTGAGCTTAGAAAGATCGAGAAATTTTAACCTAACGATGAATGGGAGATGAGGCTGTGAAGCTTGATTACAAGCTCCCAAAAGAGACTGACTTTGTGAAACCGAAGATGAAACCATGTAGATCGAGTTCGACACCTGAGGTGCCGACGAACTCTGATAGAAACCATGACCTTGACCAGTAGGGTAATACACTCCTCTGAACTGACCCATGTGAGGATACATAGGCACATGCATAGAAGGGATTCCATAGGAGGGAATGGGATAATAGCTAGGACCGGTTGAATAACCATAAGACTGACCCCCATAAGAATGGGGTCCCATATAAGCACTCGACGTAGGAAAAATAGACAAGTGAGGGATGTAAGAAAATGGTATGTTCCCACTCCACGAAATCGAAGAGCTAGAGATAGGAGGAGGATTCGGAATTATATAAGCGTTCTTGGGCATAGGCATATGTATAGAGGCATATAGGTTAACGGATGGAATGTAAGTCGTAGATCCATTTCCTATCGTGAAACCTCCACTAGAAAAAGGATTCACACTAACACTAGGGACTGAAAAGGAGGAGGCCATCCTCCAACACTCGGTGTAGAGGGAGGGATGTGACCACTCCTGAACTGAAAAGCGGTAAAATGGGGTGTAGTGCCCCCAACCCCAAGTCTATATCTAGCGTGACTACCGGACATGGAGGAAGTAACACTCGACATAAAACCGGGGAAAAACTTCCTATGGCTTGGGGTAGACCACAACATATAGATGACTTCCATAAATCAACTCATTTCCCAATGTATGTTATATAAACGTAAATGTTGAGAAGTGGAATAAAAGACCTACCTTCAACCAGACGTCTGATGAAGATCCTCGTTAAGCTTTCTAATCACCACACTTGAACCTGCAACTTAGTCTCAACAATAAACTCAAGAAAATGCATATGATATATGAAATATGTTAGCATATACAATAACATAATCCATGATATATATAAGCATGGACACTTGAAGTGACTTTTGACCCACTTCAGAAGGTTGATATATATAAGCATGGACACTTGAAGTGTTGTCAATAAGTAGAGGAGTAGAATTCACATGTTTCTCCTGCAAATATTCAAGTATTTTTCTAAGCCACACAATATCCTTTTTCGTTTTTGTAGTAGCCACATATTTTTCCTCTGTTGTGGAATCTACTGGAACTTACTATTTGCATGATCTCTAGGAGACAGTTGTTGATCCAAGACTCATGAGGTATCCTGAAGTAGACATTCCAATCTCTTTGTCACCATCAAATTCCAAATCATAATGCCCAATAAATTTGAAGTCATCCACCTTAGAATACTTGAGCCCAAAATATTGAGTCCCCTTCAAGTATTTGGCAGTAGACCAATGTCCTTCACAAGGTTTTTGCATGAACCTAGAAAGGACCCAAACAACGAATGAGTTATCTAGTCCGGTGGTGGTAAGGTACTTGGTTGCATCACTAAATTCATTCCCTTCTTTTGATGTGAGTTACAAGTTGTGTTCCATTGGAGTGGAGAGAGGATTACATTCTATCATGTTGAACATGTTCAACAATTCTCCAATGTGTTTCTTCTAAGAGATGAATATGTACCTTGGATTTTGAATTACTTCAGTTCCCAAGTAATAGTGAATATGTCCCAAATTTTTCATCTCAAATCCTTTCTTCAACCCTTTATCTATGGATGTAATATAGCCTTCATTGTTCCCTATCATCAAAATATCATCTACATATACCACAAGATATACAACAGATCTTCGAACTTTTTTTACAAATAGTGATGCATCATCAAGATTAAAATGTTTGAAATTTAATTTTAGAAGATGCTTGGTTAACTTGTTGTACCATTCGCAAGGTGATTGTTTCAAGCCATACAATGAATTGATGAGTTTACATACTTTTTGTTCTTGTCCCTTCACAACAAATCCTTATGGCTGAGACATGAAGACATTATCTTTCAAATATTCATTCAAGAAAGTAGTCTCTACATCCATTTGATGAAATTTCCACCCATTTTGTGCAACCATGGACAATAAAGTGTGGATGGTATCCCATTTTATTATGGAGTAGAAAGTCTCATTATAGTCAATGCCTTCCTTTTGTGTAAAACATTTTTCCACAAGTACGCCTTGTGCTTGTCAAGTGAGCCATGTGATCTGTACTTGTCCTTGCATACCCACTTGTATCCAATTGGCTTGATTCCAAATGGATGGTCCACCAACTTCCAGGTCACATTCTTAATGAGAGCATCATATTCATTTTGCATGGATTCTTTCCACTCATCACAAGAAAAAAATTCTTCAAAGGAAGTTGGTTCAAGGTTAGCAAATAAATTTAATTCACAATCATACAAAACATCCATATCATCTACATCATTTGTGTTATGGAGAAAAACTTCTTATGGCTTGGGGTAGACCACAACAGACAGATGACTTCCAGAAATCAACTCATTTCCCAATGTATGTTATATAAATGTAAATGCTGAGAAGTGGAATAAAAGACCTACCTTCAACCAGACGCCTGATAAAGATCCCTGTTGAGCTTTCCAATCACCACACTTGAACCTGTAGCTTAGTCTCAACAATAAACTCAAGCAAGTGCATATAATATATGAAATATGGTAGTATATACAATAAAATAATCAATGATATATATAAGAAAATGTACCCAATGATAATAAATAATCATTCACAATATAAATGGACGAGAAAATGAGTATTTCTATTAATATGAACAAGAAGTACAAGATTCAACCTCCTGTCGGCAACTCATCTGAACCAAGAACTAGGTCCCTCCACTTGTGCCTCCTCCACTTGTGCCTCCACCACTTCAATCCCCCATGTAATGGCAAACTCACGAGTAAAGGAGCGAATCCTTCACAGGATATGGAAGAGTTTGGTAGGTGAACATAAATGGTTCACAACAACTAGGATCAATAGATGTAGACTCAAGCTATAGAAAAATTTCAATAGAGTTTCGATGCTCTCTCCTTCTCCTCCTTCCATGTACCACAATAACTCAATATATAACCCTCCAAAGGCAAGTGAAAGGTCGGATCGAGTCGTTTCAAGATACATGGAGGGATGAAGGTCACAATGGCTGCTTTTGGGAGTGAAAAATAGAGATTTTACTTTCATTTACCAAAAAGTCGATGTACACGGGCTGTAGTGATACATCCTGCATATACTCAACATGTACTGAAGTAGCTCGCATACAGGAGGTAAAATAGGGAAAAAGGGGTTCAAGGATAACCACAAGTATGGTTTTGAGTCTATAAATAGGTAAGGGAGGCCAAGGAGTATAAATGCTCACAAGGTGGCAAAATACGGTGTAACAATCTAAATTTGAATTATTTGCATCTCTTCCATATTCTTGTCTAGTCGACCTTCTCGTTCCGATCTTTCTGACTTCATCAACATGGACACTTGAAGTGACTTTTGACCCACTTCAGAAATTTCTATGAAGGTCCAAGTTGATCAACTAGTGGTGCTCCATTGTCTTCAAGATTCAATGTTCCATTCCTCTAAATGACATCATCCAATTGAACTTCCTATTCTATTGAAGTGGTGGGAACTTATTAATGAGGAGGATATAGTGCTACAAAAGGAGATTCCAAATATTGATCCAAGATAGGGATCCCCCCTTCAAGATGTAGAATCTCATTATCAATTTCATGAAAGGTATTCACATTGGTCAATTTTTTCAAACGATCAAGTTGCCTCTCAATAGACTCGTCATTTTTATTCATTTCAAGAAAATGACATCTCTGGAAAGATTAAACATTTTGTTTACCTCATCATAAATACTATATGATTTGGTGGTATTTGAGTACCCTAAGAAAATGCACTTTTGACTTCGTGCATTGAGATTGTTTCTTTGTTCCTTGGTATCAAGGCATACCAGGTGGAACCAAAGACGCTGAGATTCCTCGCCGAAGGAATGAGGCCATACCACATCTCGTGTGGAGTCTTTTTTTCCAGAGCATGAGTTGGAATTATTTTCCTCAAATAAACTACACATAAAACTGCATCACCCCAAAACATCAATTTCACATTCTTGAAAAATAGCATGGAGTGCACCATATTCAATAGAGTTCTATCCATTCTATATGCCACACCATCATGTTGAGGATTGTATGGAAATATAGTTTGATTCATAATCCCATGATAGTTTTCAAATTCATTAGAAGTGTATTCTTTTCCATGATCAGTATGAAGTGTGCCAATGTGAAATTGTGCTTCAGTTTCAATCCATACATGAAAATTTTTTAATGTTTCATGTCTTGGATTTTTTCTTTAACAAATAGACCCAACATATCATGGTGTAATCATCAACAAAATTCATGAGATATTTATTACCATTTGCAAACGAAACGGGAATGGGGCCACATAGATAAGAGTGTATCAATTCTAACTTTCTACATGCTCTAAAATTTGACTCATGAAAAGGCTTCTTACGATGTTTGTCAAGAATACAAGCATCGAACTATTTTGGCTTCTTTGGAATGTTGGGAAAACCAGAAACACCATTTGTGCTAGAAATAAATTGATCAAGTTTAGACAGCTATGAAAAGAGTGTGTGCAGGAGGAAGAAAGAATATCGGTCATAGAGGAGAAACTAAACGACAATGAAGATCAAGCCTTGGAAACTCATGGCAAAGGTGGACTCAGAAAAGGAAGAGTGATGTACGTACCCACTCTCCCAAAAGATCTCAAGGATATCAAAAGAACAAGAGGTTCAAGAAAGACCTCTCCTCTATTGAATGTTACTCTTGTCACAAGACAGGACATCTAGCAAGAAATTGTCCATCCAAATCTAGACATCATAAGAAGCAGAAAAAGAGGTTTCATATGCATGCAGCAGAAGATAGTGAGTATGATGAAGAAGTCAAAACCAGAGATGATGAAGACTCCAATGAAGAATATGTTCTAATATCAACTCTCACTGGTTCAGTATCTCATGGAGTGATACTTGGCTAGTAGATAGTGGAGCTTCAAAGCACATGATGGAATACAAAGAATCACTCTCACATCTTATTCAAAAGGAATCTCTGCACAAGGTAAAGCTTGGAGATGATTATCAATAACCCATCAAAGGAATGGGAGAAGCCTCTTATAAATTGGACTCTGGAAAGTCCATGAATATGAAAGATGTACTTTATGTACCAGGTTTGAAGAAGAACCTTCTATATATTTCAGCATTAGATAAGAAAGGTCTTCGAATTGCATTTATAGATGGTGAAGTCCTTATGTGGCCAAAGGGGAAGACTATTGATGATGCAGTAGTCATTGGAGTAGAAGAATGAGGACTTTACAAACTAAAGGGTCATGCAGATACATCATTGATGACCAGTACCATGAGCCCTTGTGAGCTATGGCATAGAAGACTAGCTCATGTACACTACAAAGCCTTACAAATGGTAAGTAAGGTGGTGACTGGACTACCAGAAATCCAGGTTGATCATGAAGGAGTATGCAAAGGATTTGCTCAAGGGAAGAGTACAAAGAACCCATTTCCAAGTAGCGACAACAAAGTGAAAGGTATTTTGGATATTATTCACTCAGATATCTGTGGACCTATGTCCACCGAATCTCTAAGCGGGTATGTATACTATGCCTCCTTTATTGATGATTACTCCCGCAAAACATGGATTTATTTTCTGAAGAATAAGAATGAAGTCTTTGAAAAGCTTAAAGAGTTCAAGGCTCTTGTAGAAAAACTCTCTAAGAAAAATATAAAGATTCTAAGGTCAGATAATCGAGGGGAATATACTTTAAGCGATTTCAAAGACTTATGTAAACAAGAAGGGATTAAGAGGGAGCTTACTATTCCCTATAATCCACAACATAATGGTGTAGCTGAAAGGAAGAATAGAACGATCATATAAGCAGTGAAGGCTATGATCCATGATCAATACTTACCCATGAATCTATGGGAAGAAGCATCCAGAACCGCATTATATGTACAGAAAAAAATCTCTCATAATGCTCTTGGAAACAAGACCCCAGAAGAGATGTTCACTGGTATGAAGCCTGAAGTTAGTCATCTAAATATATTTGGATGTCCAGTTTTTATTCACATTCCAAAGGAGAAGAGATAGAAATTGGAACCTTTAGGGAAGAAGAGAATATTTGTGGGCTATAGTGAGCAATCAAAGGTTTACCGTATCTACATCCCAGGATTCTGCCAGATTGAGCTCATTCGGGATGTTACATTTGATGAAGACACAGCTTTCAACAAATCCAAGAAGACTCGTGAAGATGAAGAGGAGCAGGAGGCTCCTAGATTTATAGAAACAAACAAAGTACCAGACATAAATATTGAAGAAGATCTTATTCCAAATCATGACATGGAAGAACCTCAGATACCTGAGGAGACACCTCATGAGGATATCTCTCGAAAAAGAAGAGCATCTTGGGCACGGGAATTAATTCAAGATGCATGAAGTTATGGTGCCCCGGAAGGAACCAGTAGAGAGATCAAGAGACCAAGGCCATACTCCAGTTATGTAGCCTTGATGTGTAACCTTGTTGACGAGGAACCAACTTGTTTTGAAGATGCAGTGAAGAAGAAGGAATGGTTGGTTTCTATGAATGAAGAATACCAATCCATCATCAAGAGTGATGTTTGGGATTTGGTACCAAGACCAAAGGATAAATCAGTTGTATCGTCAAAATGGATCTTCAAAACAAAACACTCAGCGGACAGAAGCAATGAAGAGTACAAGGCAAGATTTCTAGCACAAGGATTCTCACAAAATGAAGGAATTGATTATGAGGAGACCTTTTCTCTTGTGGCCAGATATACTTCAATTAGAACCATTATTTCCTTGGCAGCCAAGATGAAATGGAAGTTACATCAGATGGATGTAAAGACGGAGTTCCTGAAAGGGAAGATAGAAGAAGAAGTATATATCGAGCAGCGAGAAGGATTTGAAACAAAAGATAGAAAGTCACATGTATGTTGACTAAATAAAGCATTGTATGGGTTGAAGCAAGTACCCAGAGCATGGTATGGAAGAATTGATAGCTTCCTGATGAGTTTGGGCTTTACCAAGAGTAAATTAGATTCTAATCTTTATTATAAGATTATGGATGGTGAACCTATGATACTACTACTGTATGTAGATGATTTTTTCCTGACAGGAGAAGACGAGCCTATCACCGAATGTAAGAGAAGGCTTGCAGTAGAATTTGAGATGAAAGACCTTGGCATGATGCATTACTTTCTAGGTCTTGAAGTATGGTAGTTTCCAGATGAGATTTTCTTGATTCAAGGAAAATACATAGTTGAGATCCTAAAGAGATTTGGGATGTTGGATTGTAAGGCCATGACTACTCTGATGGTGACAAACTTGAAGTTCCTGAATGATGCTTCATCAGAGATAGTAGATGTCACCATGTATAGATAGATTATTGAGTCACTGATGTACTTGACCAAAACTTGACCAAATATATGTTTTGCTGTGAACACATTGAGCCAATATATGGTGGATCCCAGGAGTGTTGACCTAATTGCAGCAAAACTTGTAATGAGGTACCTAAAGGGTACATTGGATTATGGACTCATATATGCGTTAGATAGTGAGTTCAGGTTGTATGGTTACACAGATTCATATTGGGCTGGAAGTGTCGAAGATAGGAAAAGCACTTCAGGATGTTGCTTTAGTTTGGGATTAGGTATGATCTCATGGCTCAGTAGAAAGAAGCCATGTGTTACACTCAGTACAGCGGAAGCTGAATATGTAGCAACTTGTTCAGCTTGTAGCGAAGCAGTGTGGCTTCGTAAGATGTTGGCAGGATTATTCAATGCATATTTTGATGCTATGGATATACCCTGTGATAACTAGAGTTGCATCAAGATGACAGAAAATCCTATGTTCCATGATAGATCGAAGCACATCAAGATCAAGTTCCACTATATCCGGGATATGGTGCGTAAGGGAGTTGTAAAGCTCAAGTATGTTCAACAGAGGAACAAGTTGTTGATGTGTTGACTAAGCCTCTGTCTCGCATAAAGTTGAAATACTTTCGAGACAAGCTTGGTGTGGTCCAGAGGGACCTCTCTCGAAAGAGAGAATCATAGAGTTCCAGTTCTTAGGAACTTATGCCAGTCCTAGGAATTTAAGATCAGTACTGGATTATTGATAGTGTTCTAGTTCTTAGGAACTAATGCCAGTCCTAGGGACTGAAGATCAAAACTGGATGGCTGATATTTTTCCAGTTCTTAGGAACGGATGCCACTCCTGGGGACTGAAGATCAATACTGGCTGACTGATAGTGTTCCAGTTCTTAGGAACTGATGCTAGTGCTAGGGACTGAAGATCAGTATTGGATGGTTGGTAGTGTTCCATTTATTAGGAACTGATGCTAGTCCTTGGTGACTGAATATCAGTATTGGCTGACTGATATTGTTCCAGCTAATAATGTTGCTAACGAGGATGTTCTAGCAGAAGATGTTCTAGTTAAAGGTGTTGTTGATCTAGCAGAATATGCTCACAGGGTGGCAAAATACGGTATAACAATATTGAGGAAGATTTTGCCGGGGTTTTCTCCCTTATGGTTTCCCCAAAAGAAATATTGTGTTCATGTTGTGCTTGTATTTCTTTCAGTGATAAATTGTTTAATGTTATATGCTAAACAAGTAAAAACTAACAAAATAATGATTAGTTTAAAATAGTATGAAAAGGTGCTTATGTAAAGACACAACATATTATTAAAGGTCACCTTAATAGCCTATAAAGGCCCAAGCCATTTTCTCTTTTGTAATCATCATTCATTTTATATTCAATACAATATATATATATATATATATATATATATTCAATTATTAATCTTTCGCTACGTAACATTGGTATCAAAGCGGTTCTATGTCAATGGACATACACATACGAAGGATCCAGGATCTAGTAGATGAATTAATAAGAATAAATATAACCGTGCAATGGAAAGGGACCGTGAATCTAGGGCAATGTTACGGGAATCCCTTGAACTAATAAAAAAAGACACAAGAAAAAATAATAAGAGCATTATAAATACTTGTCCAGGTTCGAAGGCTGAACTTATAACAGAGGGATAACCCATCAACAATCAATGTGAAGTTATGTCCTCAGTGAATCAGTCGGTTCGTTAGAAAAATATTTTGAATGTTCAGTTTATGTTATCAATCGTGACGACTCCTCCTCTCACGACTAGACAAGTTCTGCCAACGATAACAATGACTTAAGTGACAACGACGTTCACCATGTTGACTCGGAGACGGGTGACCAAGGACGCTGAGCTTATTGTTGGGCTGAATATGTGGAGAATCAGTAATGAAACCAGTGTTGCTGCTATTGTTAATAGACTTGATAAGAAGTCTAGCTCTACTAAACAAAAAAATGAGATGATATTTGATTTGGGAGGAGGCACGTTCGATGGACGATGGAACTATTAATCATGCATATTCCGTGATGAAAATGAGGAGGCAGAACTATTAGAACGTTTTATTGCTGGTGTATTTAGAATATCCTTGGCGAATTTAGTTCAACAACGATTGGATGGGACTACTAAGGGACGTAATTCTAAGGTTCCAATTCAATCGGTAGATAAAGGAAGAACAGTCATGACGTTTCCAACCCTAATCGGAATTACAAGAGAACTTGATGTTGACACCGACTTTAAAAAAAATAAAAATAGTGACGGTTCATAACAAATGAATTAATAGAAGTTTCCAGTTCAAAGATAATGTGTCATTATCATTATCTTAATTGGAGATAATAGAAGGAAGACTATATATACTTTTATTACTAGCATTCGCCCCGGGAGGGGCAAAATGAACGCCAAGGGGCTAGTCGCTTGTCGGCGGTCGGAGGTGAAGAGTGAATTGTGCGGCGAAGTGGCTTCATGATTGTAGTTGGCTATTAGAGGAATTTGTAGATTCATGATTGTTGACACCATATTTCAAAAATCCAAAGAAAGCTTAAAAATTTGTCCAAAATACAAAGGATTTGTTGAATGAGGGGTTATAATAAAAATCAAACAACAAAAAACCCATAAGCACTATAGTCCGAAAGAAATTTTTGGGAAGATTAAATTCCGGCGAAGTTCCAACGGCGGAGATGGCTCAAGAAAAGATCGATCGTTGTCGTGGATTCCCGCATCGCCAAAAAGCTCGTGTGAAAACCATGGTGAGCGGTTGCGGATACAATACCACTGGAATACGTGGCGCAATGCTATTGTCCCGCATCGACACGATAGTGGTATCACAAACCACTAAAGCGCCATGCGGAACCGCCAAAGAGTAAAATGTGGAAGCGTGGGCCATGGCACGTGGCGGATGCAGAAATACACGGGAGATGCACCATATATTGATGATGATCGGACGAACGACATGCATTAAGAAAAGATCAAGGGATGAGACCCGTCCGCATCAGGGGAAATGCACACTCGATAAGGGAAAGGGTGGTTGCGGTAAACAAACCACCTTCACAGGTGTCACGCGATGGTTGATCCGCATGCAGTCGAAACCAGGAAGGAAAACCACTATCTAGGATCGCGGATACCGCCGTGGAGAATAAAGGGCGCAAGATCTGATGGCTCAAATCATTAATACGTGCGATCAACGACTGGAAATAAAATACGTCCGGAAAGCTGCAAGAAAGATAAGAAAAAGAGCTTATATAAAAGAAACTTTTGGGAAGATTAAATTCCGGCGAAGTTCCAACAGCGGAGATGGCTCAAGAAAAGATCGATGGTTGTCGTGGATTCCCGCATCGCCAAAAAGCTCGTGTGAAAACCATGGTGAGCGGTTGCGGATACAATACCACTGGAATATGTGGCGCAATGCTATTGTCCCGCATCAACGCGATAGTGGTATCACAAACCACTGAAGCGCCATGCGGAACCGCCAAAGAGCAAAATGTGGAAGCGTGGGCCATGGCACGTGGCGGATGCAGAAATACACGGGAGATGCACCATATATTGATGATGATCGAACGGACGACATGCATTAAGAAAAGATCAAGGGATGAGACCCATCCACATCAGGGGAAATGCACACTCGATAAGGGAAAGGGTGGTTGCGGTAAACAAACCACCTTCACAGGTGTCACGCGATGGTTGATCCGCATGCAGTCGAAACCAGGAAGGAAAACCACTATCTAGGATTGCGGATACCGCCGTGGAGAATAAAGGGCGCAAGATCTGATGGCTCAAATCATTAATACGTGCGATCAACGGCTGGAAATAAAATACGTCCGGAAAGCTGCAAGAAAGATAAGAAAAAGAGCTTATATAAAACAAAAGGGTTTTCAAAAATGACATTTTGTCTATGTGTCGCTGTTCTCGGGAGTTTTGAAAACCAGTGGAGATTGCCAGTTACGTCAGAAGGATAAAGGACGTGTCTGCACAGGTAGGGTCTGGTGACCTGTCTCACATATTTTAAAGGAATTTGTTTTAAAAAAAAAACAATTTAAATGGAGACTGTGCATGATATAGACGTTTTTAAAGCCAAAGAAACCCTAGAAGACAAAGATGGGGACGTTTACGATACCCTAATTAGGTTACCGGTCGCTGAAATCAAGCTTAAATTGTCTAGGTTGTTAGAAGAAGGTATAGACGTACACAGAGTCCACCAGTCATCCTTGCTAACCTTCTGCCCTGACCAAATCCCGTCTGTAAAATAGAGCCCACTATCATAATTGAAGCCCTAGAATCTGAAAGTTTTTCCGAAACCTCTGCTATGGAGTTTTATCACCAAGCCCTTCAAGATAGTAGAGAAAAGTTCCTGTCCACATGTCTTAAACCATAAGCAAGCACTTCAAATATCCCTTACCCTATAGAGGCCACTCTATTTGATGAAAATACCCAGTTGGTTTTAACCTTGTTAGCTTCGGTCCTAGGTTTCAACACAGACATGTACGTAACTGAGTTACAATTAAGCCTTTTGTATAGAATGAGTACAGTTCCGTCGGGGATTGATGAAAGTCAAATTCCTCGACTTAACTTTGAAGAATTCTTGGCTGAAAAGATTCATTACCAAATGGTTAATTTCCCTGCTCTCAGACACTTCAGATTTCAGTCATTCTTGATGAGAATGATCACGATGGCCAATCACAAAGAGCTACAATTCCCTGAGATAGTTTCGACAAATTTATTGGAGAATAATATGTTTAATTACATAAATTATATGCACTCAGAAATTTACAGAATGATTTATGGAGAAAGGTTGCCTAGAGTACTACTGGAGATGCAGACATGGATGCAATTAAGTACTGAATATGCTATAGGGGATTGGTTCCTATCAAAAGACAGTACAGTGATCAGGTTATATGGCTTTAAACATAAACCCTACATTTTACCGGCGTTTCTTACCTTAAGGGTTTTCGCCTTGGAGTTTCTCAAGCAGGAACTAATTGTTGAAGATAATAATTTCTTGTTTTTCAAACAAACAACAGATATTAAGTATCCATTTACACTTGGCCCATTCACAGTGAAGAACAAAAATGCTGCTATTTATATAGAAAAATTATTGAAAGATATAGAATTTGAGACAGACATGGCCATCGAATATGATCCGTTAAACATAATTTCAAAAAGGAGAACGGATCATCGCATCAAAGCGCTCGATCATCAGGTGATTGAGGGAATGTCTGATAGAGAAAATTGGTTGGACTATAAGGAGACCAAAGAAATCATTCCTGATTCTCAAGAAAAAGAAATGATATTGACAGGTACGATGGTAGAGGCAAAAAGCACTGTGAACACTGCAATGGTGGGGTCTAAAAGGTCTGCACAAGACATAGTTAACATTGAGAGTGAAGAAGCAGAAAAAGGGAAAAAGTTAAAAATGGATGAGCAACAAGATCTAATGGCATTTTCAGAAGAGGAAGAAAAAACCGAAATCAAAATACCAGAGGTCACGGTAAATGAATATAGTATTCAGGAATCCCCGGTGGAAAAAGATGTAAATAAACCATGTAATATAATGAATGTTTTTAATGAGCACAGTCAAAATAAGCAAGAATCTTCCCGACAAACCAGTCAATTATTTCCAAAGGTTAGGAGTATATCCAGCACAGAAGTCAGTTTATTTACTAGCAGAAATGTTAAAGAAAACTCTCTTAAATTTTCAGTTGTTACCAAAGACAAGATCTCAGAAATGAAAGTTGACTTGACAAAAATCAATGCCCCAGATATAAACTTATTGCATAGACAAACCGGAGAAGTTATATACTCAGATTATTTGGAAGGGATCATAAAAGTTGACAATTTGAAGATTTTGGTAGACAAATTAAATAACCAGTTGAGACAAGAAAAGACAGAAAATAAGTCTCGACAGCAGCAAATAAAAAGATTGCAATCAGATTTGGAAAACAAAGAGGGAGATGGGGCAGAAAATTTACTCAAAGAAAAGGACAGCACAATTCGAACGTTAAAGCAGAGGCTGAAAATCCCAGACGCTCAGCTTATCCAGGGAGCCAAACTGACTGTACTAGAGAAGGAAAAAGAAGAGCTGTCAAATGAAGTGAAAGATACTACTGCAAAAATGTTGAAGCTCGCTGAAGAAAAAGTTCATTGGGAAAAAGAGAAGATTTGTTTGGAAGAGCAATTGGAAGAGTTAAAGAAAAAGTTAACAGAATTAGGTCAGCAACAGGCATATGCAGGTACAGGTGAAGAGAAAGCTGGAGCAGACAGTCTCTTACAAGCCATGTCCCAGATAAGTCTGAAGGATGTTGAGATTAAAGAATTGAAAAATGGAACACAGAGGCTAAAAGAAGAGATTGAAACAAAGGATAAGGAAATTGAAACCTTGCAAGCAAAGAATCAAGAATTGTCTAATAACAATAGAAGATTGGCAGCCCATATAACAGGACAAGCTGCAATGCAGGGTTGTAAGCATATGGTGTGGGATCAGATTATAAAAGAAGTTGAAAAATTGAGACCCTATCTTGATTATATGAAGGTTAAAGAAAAAGTGGCCAAAGATGCTTTTGAAAGCTGCAGAGCAGCCAGAGAGAATTTGAACAAAAAGCCAAAGGAAATAGCACAAAGAGCAATAACTTTCCTAAATAGTTTGACTGAAGCGGATTTGACAACAATGGATATAAGGAATAGAATTTCAGTCATTACATGGGCTAGAAGAATTTTAGGGAAGTATTCACATATTGAAAATATTGAAGTTAAAGTTGGAGATGTACGAGAGGAAGTAATTAGGTTTAAGAAACAATTTGAAAAATTGATAATCAAAGGATTCCCTGCTTTTTGGGATTCAAATCATGAATTGATTTCTCCAAATGAATATAAGAGGTTATTGTTTGGTATAAGAATGAATCACGAAAAGTTTCAGCATTTGGATCATATGCTTACTGGAAAGATTCTAATGGAGAAAATTGCGGAGGACTTTGAAATTTTAAATATGTTGATCTCAATCTGTGAGAATCTTCCTCTTGTTTCTTATGCAGGTCACATTGAAATGCGAGTCTTGATAAAGGAAATGACCAGTTATGATCTGCCCACGGCTGACCAATGGAACTATGTGGATAAATATGGAAGATAGAGATATTCTGTTCATACATGAAGATGCATTCAGAAACTCTTGCCAAGTGGCAAAAATGATGTTTTTATTTTAAAAGAAAATTTTGTAATCTTGTTTAAATACTGTTATCTTTCGAGTTAAGACATTTTCAGTTATTAGTTAAAAGAAGCGGTTATGTCAAACTTCTTTCGAATTTTGTATAAAAGACAATGAGAATCATTCTTGAAGGGGTTGGAAACTCCTTGAGAGACAATAAGTTTTGAAGTCAAATTTTGAATAAAAAAGCCGTACGGTGGAAAATACCTATTTTGTTGAAGACCAGAGATTCATGTGTTGATCATTTTTACAGTCTGTCTTTTCCCTTATCTCTTCATGTGCATGTCTATTTTCTTTGTTATATCTTCCATTATGTTCTTCTTCTATGCTTAATTGAACGTTTGAAATATATTGGGATTCATACTGGTTATGCCTTGATCTATCGCATTTAAGTATCCATTTATTTCTCTAAAGTTGACAATGGATTCATCCTAGTTTGATGCCTGTTGTTGATGGACTGTCATTATTTCTTTCTATGCCACCTGCAAAATCTTATTGACTGTGATATGGTTTCTATCTTGCCTCTGTGAAAACCTATTTGGTATTAAATCACTTGTTGGTATATTAAGTATCTGAAAATTGACTCCATGCCCAATGTTTCTTGT
Organism: Larix kaempferi; assembly: GCA_027924585.1. Classification (NCBI taxonomy): domain Eukaryota; kingdom Viridiplantae; phylum Streptophyta; class Pinopsida; order Pinales; family Pinaceae; genus Larix; species Larix kaempferi. The sequence goes on from BSBM01000738.1 coordinate 2,292,841, forward strand.
TTCCTTTTCAACCAAGTAAATCATTTTTGAGAAATTTGAGCATGTTCTATATATTTTTAGCCTTTATATATATCTTGTGAGAGAGCCCTCTCTGGTGGAAAAAATGGCTAAGTTTTCTACCTAAAGATTGGTTTGAAATAGGTTACCTTAGTTGTTATTCTTTTACAACCGGGGATAAAATCTAAGTGCTAACAATGATTATAATCTAGTTGGGTATTCTCATAAACCTCTAAATTCATGGTTATAACCTTATTAACCTGGGTATTCACAACGAATGAATATAATTTTCGTGGATATGCATGGTTTGCATTTGGTTGAGTCAAAGACCTAGATAGCAATAGGGTAATCTGCATAATGATTCTCTCAGGTGTTCTGCATCTCTGCTAAAAGTATTTGGAGCTTTGATCCTTATATGAAACCCCACTTTCACAGCATTGCCCTGAAAAACAAAGAATTTGGGTTTAAAGAAAGAGGATTCAAACTTGGGGGTCATGGCAACAGTGTTTGAGATTAAATGCGAGAAGTTGGGGTTGTGGCAAGTTTGGGGTTTTAAACAATTAAGTTAAACAAAAGCCGATTTGGTGAACGTTGCAACTTTGCGGATTTCGTTGTACACTCACCAAACTAAATTTTTCCGCGTAGGATATCGAGTTCTAGCATGAAAGTTTTCATTCTATGAGGACTTACATTTTTTCCATGTTATTGAGGCTCATATGGCAACGATCCTGGGGGTATAAATTGCAGATTTGTGCAGGAACTTACAAGTGATATTTACGTAGATGTGATTTTAAGATATGGTTATGTGAATTTTGACTAATTTATGTTGTTCCAATGGAGTTAAATATTATAATTTATTAAAATTTGAGTGAAATTCAATAAATTTGTGTTGTGGGAGTATGGTTTATTTGGTTGAATTTCTATTTTGAAAATACAATAAGCTATAGAACATATAAATTACAGTATTTTGTTTTCCATGTTATTTGCGAAACCCATGAACAATCCATAGAGTGAACATATAGTCTTCGCAGATTAACATACTTGGACAAATGCATTGTGTTTGACTAAAGGTAAAAAATACTGTATAAGTTGACACCCAAATTAATGATAATGTTTTCTGTCTTTGCAAGATTGTAGATTATGGTTGTTGGACCATAACCATTGACTGCAAATAAGATTTCAATGTTATTTTTTGATTTGGTGCTTTTATGTTTGGACAGGTTGGATATGTACATGTGATTTGAAAGAAGCAAAGGCAGCGTAGTAGAGTTTGACCTTGACATATAAGTTTTGTTGCTCTGTACTTTTTACATGATGTTTGGAGACACAAAGCCTGTGACAGGAGCATCTCCGCAGTTTTCATGGACTGAGTTATATAGAGCTATTAGGGACACAAATTTCCCAGATGCGAATATTGACGATTATTGGTTTATAAGAATATCAGGAAGTCACACCTCCACAGAGCAGCAACACGGCCTGAGCTATTTCCATGCTCAGAAGTGATAGGATGGATTATACAGAGGACTGATGCAACGTCTAGAATGATTTCAGACACTACTGGTGAAGGTCTTGGATCCTTCCAGGCGGGTCACTTAGATGCAGCATACAACCTTCCTCATACTGATGTTATGTTGACTACTCAATGGGTAAAAGATGCAAATTTTAATTATTTGGAATTTGCTAGGAAGATGACAATCCCTGGAAAACAGTTAAGGACAAAAAAGAGCGGGGAGTGTGACACTGAACACCTGAGAACCCCGTTTCGCCTAATAGCTTTGATGTTGAGCCGAATTTATGGATTGCCAGATGGGAATATTTACAAACTCAGTTGGGCACCTGTGATGTGCCATGTTGCGACACATGGTACAGTATTCAATTGGTCTGCAATCATCTCAGACAGCTTATCTACAAACATTGTTGCAGCTCAACGAGGAGTAGCCGAGGATAATGTTAATTTTCATATGTCTGGGTATTTGTTGGATTGTATCTTGATTAGATATCCTTTTCCAGGTTTAGGATTTGTTTGGAACACAAATGGGCCTCCTGTGCATGTAGCATATCAAATGCTTTGGGGCGACAGGTATAAAAGTCACTATAAGAGAATATGTGAATAATTCATCATACCACTGTATCGCTTGATGTTTAAGGAAGAACCATGTTGCATGTCTGAGAATGCTATGAAAGTCATTGAACAGTATGGAGATTATTACTTATGCATGGAAGGATTGTATATCTGGAAGTTTGGTGGAAGCAAAGCTCCTTCTATGATGCCCCAATATGCTACTGATTTTGTGGTACACAAAGAAGCTGTTAGGCAAGTCTATGTAAATGGAGTTGGCCATTTTCTAGCTGAAAAGAAGAAGTTGATTTACCCACCAATGCCATTTGTAATAGGAGCATATAAACTTGCAAAAGAAAAGGAAGCTGAAGCGTTTGTTGAAGATTTGGAAGGCTTTCATTTTGGGGTGAAGAGTTTTAGAAGGCATGATCCTGATGGAAAGATGCAAGCACACTGTGGCTTTTGCAGGATTGGCTATGAGTATGCCCACTTATTTTGGAAGGATGAGGAGTTTTATCGAAGCGCAAAGAACATGATTGATCTAAACAACCGACATCGTCTTAAAAAAGGAACAAGTTCTAGTCCTAACATTGACAAGGATAAGGAGGTTGAGGTAGAAACACATCATGAACAAGTATTAGATAGGTCAGTAGCAGAGGTTGAGAAGAAGAAGAAGGAAGCTGAAGTTCAGAAAGTGCAGCAGGAGGAGAATGAGAAGGTGGTAAAAGAAGCATCAGACAGACTGCTTAGAGAAGAAACTGAAGAAGAGGGAAAATCCAAGCAACAAGAAGAGGCAAACAGTGATGATGTACAAAATATGGAAGTAGGTTCCCTAGAATCAGCGGAACAGGACAGGATAAGAGAAGCAGAGGTAAAATCTAAGCAAGAAGAAGAGGCAAAAACTGTTGATGTACAAAATATGGAAGTAGGGCTATTAGGATCAGCGGAAGAAGGCAGGATAAGAGAAGAAGAGGTAAAATCTAATCAAGAAGAAGAGCCAAAGAGTCCTCATGTACAAAATATGGAAGTAGGGCCCTTAGGATCAACGGAACAGGATAGGATAAGAGAAGAAGAGTTGAAATCTAAGCAACGAGAAGAGCCAAAAAGTGTTGATGTACAAAATGTGGAAGTTGGGCCCTTAGAAAGTATAAGTGGAGGGTATTGTCCACTACCAGGGCTTGAACTTGTCCCTTATAGTCCTTCTAAAGAGAATGAGGTGTCAAATCTTGATTCAATTTTTTTTTATCCTGATAGAAAAGTGATCATTAGGAATACAGAGAAAATAATGAAGTGTGTCAATTATGAAGATGTTGTCATAGTAATAGAAACTCCAATCTTGGAGGGAATTAACAATGATCCAAAGTTTGCAGCTGCAACAAATGTAGCAATGGCCCAGGCAAGTGCACATAATGTGGACGAGTTGGTAGGCCATCTTGAAATTGCAAAGGCAACACTGTCCAAGGTATGAGAAAATCTACATAGAGAATAGAATCGAGGGAAAGAGCTGAAAAGGAAATATAGTGACCTGTTATCTGAAAAGGAGAAAATGGTTGAAGATCTACGGAGGTTGGATGATGAAAAAGATAAATTGGCGGTTCAGGTGATGATTTTGGAAGGAGAAAATAATGATTTTGAAGCTGCGACCACTCAGTTAAAATCAAAACAATTAGCTACTGACCAGCAAGTCCAAGAGTTGAAGTTGAAGGTTGAAGAGTTAGAGAAAGAAAACGGAGGCTTGACAAAACGGCTTGAAATAGGAAACAACAGAAAGGTAGAAATAACTGTGTTTTGTGATGAAGCTTGCAAAGTAATAGAGCAGATGTATCATTTCCAAGTGACTATTATGGATAAAGTGTACAACTTGAAGCAAATGATGGTACGAATGGATGAAATTGCTGTAGAGGAACAAGCAGCTAGAGGAAGGCAGTTTGATGTAGCAGAGAAGGTTAAACGGCATATGGTTTGGAGAGAGACAAACTCTGAATACCCTGCAGAATTAGTGCCTAAAACAGTTTTGGATTTAAAGTCAGAAATGCAACTTCTAGAATTTTGCAGAAAGGCATCTCTAAAGCTGAATACTGACATTACAAGGACTACTGAGGCATGTATGGGTTTCTACAAGAGAATCCAAAAGGTCTATGAGAAGTGTCATTTTTGTCCGCTTCCACCTATAGATGAGTTGCCTGCAGAGGAGTTGCAAATGACAGAGATCAACACTGCGTTGCAAGGAGAATTAGAATACATTAGAAAGTTGGATACCCTCATTGAAGAAGATGTACACCATATGGTTGGCCAAGTATCCATACATGCATATTTGTTAGAAGAAAGTTGTGCAGCAGCAGAAGAAGGAAGGGAATATGTTGAGACTCAATTGTCATATTATGAAGTTGCTTTGCAAGTTTTGAACCAAGCAGAGTTACTACTATTGCTGAACAAGCTAATGCTTGGGACAAGTTTTTATGTAGTTAGTTGAGGTGCAAATAATTGCAATTTTGTAATTACTTTTATGGCCTGGGTTTTTTTTTTGTGTTCAGGAAAATCAGGGAGATGCAATTTATTTTGCAAATATTTAGAAATTGTTGGAAACTATATTTTGGGTACCTGATAGGTAGTAGAAGAGTTATTTTTTGTGACTTGTGAATCCAGCTTTCAAGGATTTGTTGACACTATTTTAATACAAGAGAGAGGAAAAAAATAGTGAAATGTCTATCTTCGAATTGGGTTTAGATGTAAAGGAGCATTACAAATAGATGTATAAAATGTTTAGTATGTAGTGAGAAGATGATTTATCAAACAGTATGACATGTAAAAGATGTAAAGGGGTTCAGAATCAGAGACTATATATATACATGTCTTGAATACTATTTGAAGCAAACAGCTTTGTGTTCATTGTTTTTTTTGTTGTTGTGGTAGACATCTATTTACTTTTGCAACAGTTTCTTAAGTACTGGTTTTTGAAGAAATAATAACAGTGGACAATCATTTATTTCAGTGCTGCACATTTTTTTTATTTCTGTGTCAAAACTGGTCAGTAGTTTGGCCTCCATTTCAACTCCTATCTTCTGTGTATGCAACACAATGTGGAGTCGTGATTGTTGCTAGTTTCATTTGGCCTTGTTAGGGAAATACAAGGTAAATAGCATGGTGTTGTAATTAGATAAAAAACATTTCAGAAAACAATTTTGATAGGATTGTGGCAATTTTATCCCACAAGTGTTGACTATCTATCAAGTGTTGTTGGATGCATTATAAGTGGTGAAAGTTTGCTAGGGAGTTTATATATTTGTGCTATAGATTATGGAAAAAAAAATTTTCCCAAGTGTGAAATAAGCACACCAGGCATCACTACTACTTTATGTTATATCTATCAAGTGCTCACTACTACTACAACCTTGCAAGAAGTAAATTTGTACAAGATTTGCATCTCTAGAGCTATAACAAATTTATTCCAGGGTTACTATTTCTGATGCATCCATAACCAACAATACAACGACTTGTATAGTTTATAGCAATAGTATAGTTTATAACGTTTGATAAAGGGTGAGTTGTTGGATTATTCCTTGGATTATGAATTACATTTGCTTGAAGAGTCATTATCAGCATGTGTTTGGCAAGTGATAGGTGTTGTGCATTGCTTTGTTGATTACAACAAATGTACAATAGAATATAGAGTGGATTGTTGAACTCCATAATGATAAAGAGGATAAAAGCGTGCAACAAGTAAATATGTCGAAGGTTTGCATCTTTAGAGCTGTAACAAATTTATTCCAGTGTTACTATTTCTGATGCATGCTTATTGAATGATACATTGACTTGTATAGTTGATAACAATATTATACTTTATAATGTTGGTACATGGTAAGTTGTTGGATTATTCCTTGGATTAATAATTATGTTTGCTTCAAGAGGCATTATCAACATGTGTCTGTTGTCTTATAGGTAGATATGTCTAGTTCCATGATTGTACTTTACCTATATATGTTTGATGATGGTTTATTTATATATGTTTTCTTCACTTTCTCTAACAAACTCTAAGATGAATAAACTGTATGTATTGGTTGTATGAGTATTTTGTCCTTTAGAAAACACCAGCAATACACCTATGTCAAAATTCTAGGTTTTTGTTACGCATTGTTTTAAACATAATATGTAAATAAAATACATTGATGTTAAGTAAGAGACCTCAAGAAGTATAATATATTCAATGATAGTAGGAGTAGGATTACAAGATATGAACAAAGCAGATAAGTCATTTTGGAAAAGTGGAAGGGAGTAAAGTGATAGCTATACAAAGTAGGCATGTAAAGGAGGTGGAATGTAACTCTATGGAGAATGTGGCTGCAAATACTTTGAAGAAAGAAAGGTCTCTTCTTGTATTCTACGTTGGACATAGGGGCTATCTTTAATTCGAGAATACCTACAAAAGGAAAAAGGTGGAGCTATGCGAAGGCCTGATAAAGATTTAACTCTTGATATTGCAGTGAATGTAAGGCCTTGTCGGTCAATGTTGCCAATATCAATTGTTGCATTTTGCAGAGTCATCCCTTGTGCTTTATGAATTGTTAAAGCCCATGCCATTCAAAGTGGTACTTGCCTTCGTGTACCCCTTGTGATAGGAGGGATGGGCACATAAGTTGGATTTCAAGAATCCCATGGGGGTCCTTTGTAGTGGAGGAAGTCAATTACAACATAAGATGGCAATTTCGGTGGTTGATCGTTGGAGTTGTAGACAATTCCAATAACTTTCCCAAGCGACCCGTTTACAAGACCTGCAGAGACACACAAGTTGGCTGTCAACATGACTTGTTGACCAATTGCTAGTAGAACCTTGAATGGAAGTTGTTCATGATCTATTGAGGATTGGAGATGTTGTTTCTTTTGCTCTGCAAAGCAATGTGCAACTGGCATGTTAAGGTGTTTCAGCATCTGTTTGTTGTGCATTTCAACAGAGCTATTAGTTGCGTACAAATGAGTGCAGTTGTCAAATGTATGGTTCTCTTCATGTGAAAGGTTTGAGGTTGTTCTGGACATGAGGAGGGTCCAATCTTCAAGAGTCGGTGTTGCATTTCGGAGATTAAGCAGTAGTGGAAGAAGGAAACTTGAGAAGGGTTGTTACCTTGTTGTCGAAAGACAGTTGAAAGTGTAACGAAGGTGTCAAATGTGCGCCATAGACTATTCCCTCGAGATGCGCCAACATACATGGGGATGTCCTTTACAGGGGGCAGTTGTCCAAAATCACCAAGGAATATGATGGAACAACCACCAAAGGGAGTTGTTGAATGGGAAGGGAAGGCTTGACGTAAGCGATCATCTATTCGAGAAAGCATTTTTGGGCCAACGAAGCTCATTTCATCAATGATGATGTACCGAATATGGCGGAATTGTTCTTGGAAGGACGAAAGGGATTGTCCTTCAAGAGGGTGCATCTCAACAATGGGTATGCGAAGAGCTGAATGGATTGTTAGGGCTTGTATGTTAAATGCAGCAATACCGGTTGGAGCTAGCAGGAGCAAGGGGGAAGGTGTATCGCTAGAGACAGGATGGAGTGCAGTTCTAATGCAAGATATTAAGAAAGACTTGCCTGTCCCCGCAGTGCCTTGAATGACCATTTTGAGTGGGGGAGGGTTTGTAGAACTTGTTGAGTGTTTTAGGATAAGGTCAAAGGCCATTCGTTGTGTGGGAGACAAGGAGGCAACAGGACTTGAAGATGAATAGGTGTCGTGGTGTATGTGGGAGGATAAACGCGTGAGGTCAATGAATGATATGGTTGTTGCATGCATGTGGGAAGGAATATGGTTTTCGGTCCAATTTTGTTCTTTATCAAAATCACGATGGCCAAGCATGTCAAGGTCGTCAACATAGAGGTTGTTTCCAGGGCGGAGTTGGGAAAGCAATTCCCATTCATCCATAACAGGTGGTAAGGGCAAGTGGTTAGAAGCAGAATTAGAGTCATCAGAGGGAGGTGTGTTGGGGGTTTCTGGGGTTTCTGGGGTTTCTGGTAAACGATCAACATGCCATGCAATGTATGTGTCTTTAATGCGAAGCCAATTAGAAGTTATGTCCAATTCTGTTGCTCCAATGTCATTGTGCAACGTACGAAAAGGTTTGTATAGTAGGAGCTCACTCCAACAGAAGGAAACAAAGGCATCTTCAAAAATGTGTGGAATGCTAGTGAAGCGAGGAAAGACACGAACGATTTTGGGAGGGTGGTTTGGTTTCCATTGGGAGTGCTTTCTACGAGATGAGAATGACCAAGAGGGTGCAGCTTCAAGAAGAGTAAGATGTTCGAGTGTAGGGGGTCGTTGCATGTAGGAAAAAATGAAGGTTGGTGTTGTTGGGGTATCAAGACAGTCATTGGAAATACGTCGGAAAACACTTTGTCTAAAATTTAAGGAAAGAAAGGAACGACTACAAAGACAAAGAGGGAGCTTTTGGAGCATGTGGCATGTCTCTTGTGCACCAATGTCTCGATCGGCAACAGTTTCTGATAGGAAGCATCTTATTGGTTGCAGGATTGGTGCATCATGTGGAGTTGCATGTGCAATGCGATAAAGAAGTGCCTGGTAGGATTCTGATTTCGGCTCTGCCTTTGCTACATATTTTGAAATATATTTGAGTACAACATGTCTAAAGAGAATAGGTTGGCAATCAACGTTAGCTCGCCAAATGGAGAGCATGGTAGGGTTGTGAATATTTAGGAGGGCATCATTCCTGGCAGGGTTGTATGTTTTTCGTCCATTTGCATCAATGAATAAGGAAGAGGTAGGTTGTAGTTTAAATGGAAATCCATAACAACATTGAAGAGTTGACCCTTTTTTGCGGAGGCATGAAGACTCAGAACATTTTGTATGCCTTTGGACACAATTAACAAGTTCTTCGTAGTCATGTAAGTGATCACTTGCAAGTATAGAATGTGATCCAATGGTGCATGGATCATTTATAGTTGAGGATTGGAACAATGGGGTTTGAGAATGGTTGATACGAGGATTCCATGTTGTAACAAACATGTCAAAGTACTGTTTTGCATCTGCAACCCTAGCATCATCTGCCCAGTCTAATGTGTCCATATCGGGTGCATTGTCCATCCACAAGAAACCATGTATATGTGTTGATCCTCTATGTTGCCATTCATATCTGCATGGAAAATATTAAGATTAGAAATTAAGAGTTGAGGTATTGAATACACTGAAATTTGATGGGAATATGGTTTGTTACAAACCTGCACCAATAGTCTTTTGTTGCAAGCCCTTTTTGAAGAACTTCTTCTAGGAATATTTTGAATCTTTTCTCCATGTATTGAGATGCAACGTGTGGATTTGATATAAGGTTGCAAATTCTCCATTGGTACTGTTGATGTGAAGCTGCTGGAGCGTGTCCAAGCATGAAAGAATGCAGGTCTGGCCATTTGGTGTCAGCTGCACTGAGCGTAAAGAAGAATGTTGGTGTTCCTTGTTGTGTGATCACGTGAGTTAGTTCAGCTCTGCTTTTGTTCCAGTAGGAGTGGGTCCCACGAAGGTTGGAGCCAAACCGCATGACTTGCTCAGCTATCTTAGCATTTGGTAATTCTTGTAATTGTTGTAGAAGCTCTAAAACCGTTGGAGGAAGTGTAACTTCAATACTACGTTTTACAAACACAGAAGCAATAGAATGGCTGCGGTGGCGCATCATGAGATTATATATGTAATAACGAAATCGAGGATGTTGGCCAAATCGATTTTCGTGGTATCGAAGTAGGTGCAGTGCATAATTGTCAATACCAACCTCTTCAATGTGTGGTTGTTTAAGCATTGCGACTCCAGTGGGAAACAGGGTTGGGAAGGCCATTGAGAGGAGGCCTATTGTGTTGTATTCATTAATAGGGGAAGTATCTATTGGTGGCCAGTCAATGCAAGGCGGAGTGGGTGCATCGCTTGTTGCTAAGAAGCGTTTGATTTCATCAACCTCAGTTCTACTATTTGTCTGGGTAGATATAAAGGAAGAGGATTGTTCTTCATGGGGTTCAAAGAAGTTGGGTGACTGGATATTAGCATTTGAGGTATGCTCAGCAAGTAGGAATTCCTCAGGTCTGATATGGCGAAGAAGGGAGGAAATGTCAGTTGGTTCAATAGGCAAAGAAGACAATGCAATTGAGTTAACTTGAACATCCTTGTAGTAGGGATCATTTGACAGCTTGAATTGGAGAGCAGCAAGAACACGTGTTCGACTAACAAAGAACTCATAACGCTTCTTGTTAGGATTGCATTTATGAACAATAAGGATGTCAATGTCTAAGAGTAAGTGGGGGAGTAAAGTGGCAATGCTTGTAATGTCTTGGGGGAAGCTAATAGTGTGGCCAGAATAAGTATATTGACCCCCACGAGCATGAGTGACTTGTAAAATTGGGTTAACACGAGAAATGAGCATTTCTTCAACTTGAGTAAGGACAGCGAGCACAGGTGGTTGCACCCCAGGATCCATGTTGTTTGCCAAGGAGAAACGATGAAGTTTTTTTTCCCCAATGCATCCTGAACATGAAAATGCATTAGAAAAGTGCCTTGTCTTAATGCCGGGATAAGACTCCATGCATATAGAGCATACGTTCATGGGAAATAATTTGTCCAACCTTGTACGGAATTGTTGTTGTATACCTTGTAGGTGAATGTTTCCTTGATTGTTGGGTGTTGATGCAGACGATGTAGAGTGTCTGAGGGGAGGTTGGACAATGTCAAATGGAGCAGGGATATTAACAAGTTGGCGAGCAGCTTTATATAGAAGGCGTTGGCGCTTGTTGTTTTGTTGTTTCTTCTCAGTATATAGAACTCTTCTGCGTCCATTGATATGATCATTGTGCTCATTTGTTGACATGGCTACAAGAAACATGTTTTTTTGGTTAAGAACTTAATAATGCATTTGTTTGAGGAGAAACATACTATATATTAAGCCATTGAATAAGCAAACAAAGGTAGATTGTTAAAGATAAATGGACCCTGCATAATTTATGGTAAGTTGTTGCAAGAAACAAATATGAATCGTTTTGAAAAGTGTTTATAAAGAAAAGAAGTATAAAGTTGATAAATGAATCTTCATGTAAGCATAAATTTGAAAGTGACAAGATACGTTGCAATGAATATGCAATTTAACAAAATGTTACAAAAAAAGTAAAGCATATAATATTAAAGCATGCTCCATGATGCATAAAAGTATCATTTACATACCGGTGTTAATACAAAAGCTTGCAGTGGATAAGTAGCAAGTATGAAGTACAAAAAGGTTGAATTGAAGAGTAGAAACTTGTTGGGAAAGTGTTATCAAAGGCAGAGTTCAAAGCCTGCGAGCTACTGGACGAGTAGTACGCAAAATGGGTTCATTTCCATCAAGGGAATCGGTAGGTGATGATGATAAGGAAGCTTCCTCTGACATGACGAGCAACACCTTCAAGCAAGATGTTGAATTAAAAGTCTCTGTTCGTACAGATAAGGTTAAAAGGTATTTTCGAGCACAGACACGTTGAACTATTTCCAAAATAGATGCTGAATCATTTGAGAGAAGGCATAAATCTTTTGCAGAGATGCCCATCAGTTGCTACGCAGAATCATCAAAAGCTATGACACCGTATAGTTGTCCAGTGGCATCCATTAGGTCAAGTTTGAGTATGTATCGATAAGCACACTCTGTAAATTCCCCATCACATTTTGCACAATGCCATACATTACCAACTTTGTGGGAAAAAAATTTCATGCATTGAATGCCATCGACAAACAAAGGACATGCAAGGAAATGAAAGTCATCGGTGTTAATATGGGTGATTGTAGCAATAATTGAATACCAAGTTGCTTTTTCAGAGGGTTGGAGAGCTTAAAGAGAAGAAATGGAAATGCGTTTGCAAGAGCTAGAAGAAGGCAAGGTGGATTTTCTGCTCAAAGATGGAGAGGCTGAACGGAAACCATTGTCAGTAAACCATGTTTGGAGAAGTTGAGATTCCTCAATATTTGGGTTTATAAGGAGGTTGGTGTTGGATATGGTTCCAATGGTTTTTCCATTGAACTCAGTAACACGCCCGCCTTTAATTGCAAGGATAGGGGGAGTAGGCAAACCTCGAAGGCTTGCAAGGTGGGAACCCTCCATTGTGCAGTGATCACCCCAAAGTGTGATGTCTATGCTATACCCAGACATGTCCCTTAACCCAACTGTTCGTCGAATGCTTTCAGAGCCATCCCTTTTGTGTATAGTTGATGCAGGGGAAACAGAAATGACAATTCCAATAACGTCAACCATGGAATTGAGGGGTGTAGTTTTGATGTCATGGATAGATTTAAAGTGGAAGCAATGAAAAGGGATTAATGGACATTCTTCCAAACATGGTTGAATGGTTGACGAGGGGTTAAGAAAAACCTCGAAGGGGCTTGTCAAATGGTTGTATGTTGGGTTGGCCAATTTAATTGTGCCATTTGAGATAGTGTAGACTATGCCAACATGTATTTTGTCATATAATAAGGTGGCTAGTTCATTGAAAGCAGAGATATGAAGCTCATCTTTGGTAGCACTAACAAGGTCAAAGCCAAAAATTTGACTAGGCCCTTTTTGATTGGTGTAGGTAGTCATATTTGTTTTTGCAATAACTCGACCTTGAATGGTCCAAGTTTTGGTGGAAGGGTTGAGTGATGTAAAAGCAAGAGGAGGTTCATTAGGGTTTCCAATTGCATTTTGCGAACAAGGTATGATACCTGATGGGTTTTCGGGATCAAGAGTGTTGATTCTTGTAACAGATGAACTGCTGGGGGAGGTAAAGTTGGGGGTTAAGTTGAAAGGTGATGGGTCTCCAACTATCGTTGTTTGCAATGTGACAATTTCGATTATGTCCAGTGCGATCGTCCTGGCAAGAAGAATTAAGGTAAGTAAGTAAAAGTAAAAAAAATGGTACATTTGTTGGGAGTGCAATTGAAATCAAGTTACAATAAAATGTGATAAGCAAACCATACGTCGCATTATGCATAGTGTTGCATGTACACTTGATGACTTTGATGATTGAACTTGCTTGGAGTTGGTGGTTTTCCACAGCGCTATTGTAGCTACTTGGAAGCAATGTATCGTGGCTATGAATTCCATCTGAGATAGTGATTCGGTAGCGAGTAGTTGTTGAATTAAGAGAGCTTACTCGATCGAGAGCAACAACTTGTACAAGTGGGCATAGGTCAACATCACCATTCATTAGAAGTGAAACTGCATTTTCGGTCAATAGAGTGTCCATAATGTTGTATTGAAAATAGTTGCAATGCAAAAGCAACCTGGAAAATGGATGAAATTAATATTAAGTGTAAATATAAAACATGTACGAGAACATGTAGAACATAGAAGAATAAACAAATGAAAGGTTTCAAATTGGTTTGCTTTTAGCAACGAACGTGCCTATTAAAGTAATAAGGAAACATGTACAAAAAACATCAGAGATTGTTTATTTGTTTTTGAAACTTACATTGTTAGATTCTAGGTAGCAATTTAAGAGAAATGAACTTTGTGGAATGTGAACAATAATATTTTTGTTAATTCTGATTCAAGTTGGGAATATTCCCTATGGGGAGTACTCATTTAAAAATTGATATCACGGTTGGTTATAACAGTACCATAGTTTAAGTGAACTTGGAACAAGTATTTTGAAAAAAGAAACCGGCTAAACATATCTACCATGAAACAAAGGGTACTCTGGTAGAAAGATAAGAAGTCAATAGGACTGCTGAGTATATAGAAAATAGAAACAGCATGGGTTAGTGCATAACGGTTGAAAAACTATCTGGTTCTCTTATAGCTAGAAATGTTTGCAGGTCTTGTTTTGTGAGCTGTCTTACGACCTTCAAGTGCCAAAAGATAGTAGGAGCAGGAATTTGTTTTATTGTTTAAGTGCCTATAAGGATGTTTTGTTAAGCGACTATGAAGTGGATACTGATTTGAAGTGTTCAAGCTAGTAATTTATAACAAGAAATAGTGTCTGAAATATATGATTGCATATATGTTAATAATATTATTTTGGTTTTCAGTCTATTGTTTTTGATGGGGTATTTTTTTCTGCGCATGTCTATTTATTTCTAAAACTCTATGGGGTGATTTTCAGTCCTTTGAGCCCTATTTTTAAGATGATGATAAAAAAAAGGAAAAATTGAATGCCCAAGTTCAGTGAACTTGAAGGAAAATGGAGCTAAACTTGTCAAATGTTGAATAACAATTTGTAAAAAAACCTATGATGAATGCTCATGTTGGGGGAGGTCGATAACTGTGTATCCAAGTAATGAAGGTTTACTAAGTTTTTATTACTTTGCTTAAATCTTGAAGAACTAAATATATACCAGCAACAGTCCAGAATAGACAAGGAATTTCAGCAGGGTGTGAGCAGCAGGTATAGTTTATTTTAGAGCAGGAAAAACCTGTATAGTCTATTGTTTTTTATGGGGCATTTTTTTCTGCACATGTCTATTTATTTGTAAAACTCTATGGGGTGATTTTCAGTCCTTTGAGCCCTATTTTTAAGATGATGATAGAAAAAAGGGAAAATCGAATGCCCAAGGTCAGTGAACTTGAAGGAGAATGGAGCTAAACCCCTTTTGAGTAAACAATATTTTGTTTATAAGAAGAAAATAAATGATCCAATAAGAAGTAGTAAAGATAAGGGAAATTGGAACTATTGTACCTATAATGGATGCTCATGTTGGGGGATACTCATAATTGTGTATGCAGGTAATGAAGGTTTGCTAATTTTTGGATTACTTCTCTTAAATGTGATTTTTTCTTCAATTTATATTGGTAAATTTATCAAATGTTGAATAACAATTTGTAAAAAAACCTATGATGAATGCTCATGTTCGGGGAGGTCGATAACTATGTATCCAAGTAATGAAGGTTTGCTAAGTTTTTTGTTTTCAGTCTATTGTCTTTGATGGGGCATTTTTTTTTCTGCGCATGTCTATTTATTTGTAAAACTCTATGGGGTGATTTTCAGTCCTTTGAGCCCTATTTTTAAGATGATGATAGAAAAAAGGAAAAATTGAATGCCCAAGTTCAGTGAACTTGAAGGAAAATGGAGCTAAACCCATTTTGAGTAAACAATATTTTGTTTATAAGAAGAGAAGAAATGATCCAATAAGAAGTACTAATGATCAGTCAAATTGGAACTATTGTACTTATAATGGATGCTCATGTTGGGGGATACTCATAATTGTGTATGCAGGTAATGAAGGTTTGCTAATTTTTGGATTACTTCTCTTAAATGTGATTTTTTCTTCAATCTATATTGGTAAACTTATCAAATGTTGAATAACAATTTGGTAAAAAACCTATGATGCATGCTCATGTTGGGGCAGACCGATAACTATGTATCCAAGTAATGAAGGTTTGCTAAGTTTTTATTACTTTGCTTAAATCTTGAAGAACTAAATATATACCAGCAAAAGTCCAGAATAGACAAGGAATTCAGTAGGGTGCGAGCAACAGGTATAGTTTATTTTAGAGCAGGAAAAACCTGAATTCTAAGAAAATGATAGAATCATTTACTGAAAAAGAACTATATTGGAAGCATCTATATTGGTAAACTTAGAGAACTAAATATATATCAGTCACAGCAAAGGAGCAATTTATTTAGTAAGTCTAAAATTTCGCAGTATTTTAGAAGAGAGGACATGGTTTTGAAGCAAAAATCAGTAAAGGAGCAGAGGCAGTAGCAGATATAGGTTATTCCAGAACAGGGATGAACACAATTGTGAGAAAATAAAAGAATTATTTTGTGAAATGGACAAGTTTTTTGGGAGACAAAACATGTTGCAGCAGAAAGCAGAACAGGAACAGACAGAGCAACTAATTTTAACAGGGAGTGAACAAGAAGTATAGGTTACTTCAGAGCAGGGAAAAACACAATTGTGAGTAAGGGTGAACAGCAGGTATAGGTTATTTGAGAACAGGGATGAACAAGGAATTTGAAGAGGGAGTGAACAGGAAGTATAGGGTTACTTTAGAGCAGGGAAAAATACAATTGTTAGTAAAGAAAAGAGTTATTTCCTGGAGCAGACAATTTATCTAGGAGACAATATCTATTGCAACAGAAAACATTTGAAACCAATAAATAAATGACATGCATGATTAAATTATGACTTTAAACGTTGAACATACAAGTAAAACAAGTAAATAAACCACAGTCCGGACACCAAACAAAAAATATGAGTTATTATAACAACAAATATAACTTTGGTTCAGAAAATAACCTTGATTTTCAGTAGAAAACAAGAAGCTTTATCTCCTGAAGAGCTTGGTTGAGATGAAGAAAAAACTGAGACACAATAACAATAGCAAACAAGAACACAATTCTGACAAAATTAAAGAAATAATTTCTGGAATGGATAACTTCTTTAGGAGACAAAACATGTTGCAGCAAAAAGCAGAATAGGAACATAGACAAAGAAAAACACAATTGTGAAAAGGGAAAAACACCTCAGAGCAGGGAAAATTACTTTAGAGGTGCAAGATACTTCAAAGATAATTCTGACAACGCAAGGCTATTCCCAGTACGAGCTACTGCATCTGGGCTAAAACCAATTGCTTTACAAAGTTGTTGACGACCTGGTTAATCAAAAGGAAGAAATTGCATGGTCTTAGAAAGCATACAGTAAAGCATATATAGACAAAAATATACATTAGACAATAAAAGATACATTAAGAATAAGAGACAAAACCTGTTGCAGCAAAAAAGCAGAATAGGAACATAAACAAATTAAAAGACAATTGATTTTCAGTAGAAAACAAGAAGCTTTATCTCCTGAAGAGCTTGATTGAGATGAAGAAAAAACTGAGACACAATAACAATAGCAAACAAGAACACAATTCTGACAAAATTAAATAAATAATTTCTGGAATGGATAACTTCTCTAGGACAAAACCTGTTGCAACAAAACGCAAAATAGGAACATAGACAAAGAAAAACACAATTGTGAAAAGGGAAAAACCCTTCAGAGCAGGGAAAATTACTTTAGAGGTGCAAGATACTTCAAAGATAATTCTGACAACGCAAGGCTATTCCCAGTACGAGCTACTGCATCTGGGCTAAAACCAATTGCTTTACAAAGTTGTTGACGACCTGGTTAATCAAAAGGAAGAAATTGCATGGTCTTAGAAAGCATACAGTAAAGCATATATAGACAAAAATATACATTAGACAATAAAAGATACATTAAGAATAAGAGACAAAACCTGTTGCAGCAAAAAAACAGAATAGGAACATAGACAAATTAAAACACAATTGTGAAAAGGGAAAAACATCTTAGACCAGAGAAAATTAGTTCAGAGGAGGGAAAAACACAATTGTGAGTAAAAAAGAATTTTTTTTTTCTGGAACGGGCATTTTATCTAGGAGAAAATATCTGTCGCAGCACAAATGTCAGTGAAGCATCGTTTCATCTTAAAGCAGTAAATAAATAAGATGTATGATTAAATTATAACTTTAAAGGTTGAACATACAAGTAAAACGAGTAAATAAATCGCAGTTGAGACACTAAACAAGAAATATGAGTTATTATAACAACAAATATAACTTTAGTTTCAGTAAAGAACCTTGATTTTCAATAGAAAACAAGAAACTTGATCCCTTGAAGAGGGTCGTTGAGCTGAAGAAAAAACTGAGACACAATAACAACAGCAAACAAGAATACAATCACATAAGCTTCATCCATCCAAATTTATAAATGATTGCAGCTAAAGGCAGTGCATTGGTGTCTGAGCACATTTAACCATTGTTGCATTGAAATCTGTTCTCGTATCTGCAGAAGATAGAATGTGCAGAAGGTCCAATCCGTCAAATTCACAAATACGTCCATAGGCAGAAATGAGTACTATTGAATCAAGATTCATAAATTCGTAATCGAGTAGACCCAAAGAAATAAATTTTGTCGTGGCAAACCCGATGGAAAGTTGTTCCATGTCCAATCCGTAATTGAATGCTCAACTGTAGAAAAAAAAATCTATATCTCATAATATTTGTTCATGCAGAGTTGCATCAATTTGTTTTAATCTGTAAATTGTTAAAATAAATGAATCCATAGTCGATATTAATGCCATCGGAGCAACATAGGAGATACTGATAGAATAAATTCAGAGATACATGGTATTTGAATACATGGATTATGATCTGACTGGTTTAGCTGAGAGACCAGGAATGCACTTTACTGTTCCTCAGATTAAGGTATGAGATTGATGAAAATATGAATCGCAAGATCATTTTGCAGCGACGAAAATGGAAACCTGACCAATAGAGTAATCACGCTGGTCGACGGTCGCTGACGAGATCGGAGGAAAACACTATTTGCGACTGGCTGTGTCGTTGGTCGGCGATCGGTGGTCGCCTTGCAATGGCAAGAAAAAATAAAAGAGAATGTGCGAACCACTTGCACTGGTCGTCGGCGAGCTGCGACACGGTAAAGTTGAAAATAAAGGACCAATAGAGTAGTCACATTGGTCGGCGGTCGCTGACGAGTTGGAAGGAAAAACTATTTGCGTCTGGCTGTCTCGTTGGTTGGCGGTCGCCATGCAAGGCCTAAAAAAACTAAAACAGAATATGCGAACCGCTTGCAATGGTCGCTGGCGACCTACGACATGACAAAGTTGAAAACAAAGGACCAATCGAGTAATCACGTTGATCGGCCGTCGCTGACGAGATGGAAGAACAAAACGATTTGCGCCTGACTGTGTCGCGGGTCGACGGTCGGCTGTCTCCGTGCAAGGCAAAAAAACTAAAAGAGAAATTGCGAACCGCTTGCACTGGTCGCTGGCGAGCTGCGACACGATAAAGTTGAAAATAAAGGGCGAAATTGTTCATTCAACGAGACAACATCGCGTCGCAGAAGGCAAGTCGCGGAGAAGCATTGCCATCCACGCGGCAAAATTCCATTCGCTCCATGAGAGAGGAATCTTGCTGATGTGGAAGTAATGCTTCTCCTTGGTGAATGCCTACGGCGTAAAAATATGATAGGACCAAAGTCAAAGATTAAATAAATCAATAAATAAATACATATCTTTAAATTAAGTATGTTGCAAGAAACTTCATTTTAAGAGGTCAATAATGCCGAGAGAAGTATATACAGAAAGAGGGTTGAGGATTTAACTTTCTACAACACTTCGAGGACGAAGCGTTTTAAAATACCAAGGCAATGTAACAAACATAAATACAAATAATGATTAGTTTAGAATAGTATGAAAAGGTGCCTATGTAAAGACACAACCTATTATTAAAGGTCACCTTAATAGCCTATAAAGGCCTAAGCCATTTTCTCTTTTGTAATCATCATTCTTTTTATATTCAATACAATATATATATATTTATATACATTTATGTGATATATTCAATTATTAAGTTTTCGCTACATAACACATTTGTTCCAACATTACAATGTGCAACAATAAAGTGAGCAGATTCAAGAGCTTTATGAGTCTCTTGAGTTTTACCTTGTCTTCTTTCTTCTAGTCATGCTTATCTTTGATCTTTTCCCATGGAGCCAATAATGATCGGCATCATGTCCATGCTTGTCAAAACGAGTACATTGATAATTGGATCTATTACCTTGACTATGTCTACCCCCCAGTCCTCTTAAATTATTTCATTCACATCCTCTTTTACTACCTTCTCCTCTAAAGGAATCATTGGATTGTTTCTTCTATTTTTTAGCAAGGCACACAGTCTCTCCAACTGGCATCAATTTACTCCAATGGCATCAATTTCATGCATGATGGATTTGATTTCAAACACTAAATCCATGGGATCATTGTACTTCAACTCAAGGTTGAAGAGCTTCACCGGAAATTGTATGGGTTCCAATTATGACTCCTGAGTGTGAGTCAAATACAATTTCTTCAAAGCACCATAAGAGTCTTTAATAAACATTATGATGACTCACCTCTTCACTTACAGTTGTAGCAATCAACGCATATGCCTTCTTGTCTTTTTTCTTCGTATGGAGAGTTATTTATTTGTTGTAGTTGGTTTTGGTGAAGTGAACATAGGACCATCAGTTGTTTCAATGGATTATTCTTCATAGATGCCCTCTCACAAATCGTTGAAGATGAGTATGTGCTTGATCTTTCTTAACCATTATGGATAGTTGTCCTTGTTGGTGAGCACTGCTCCGATGATGGAATCCAAATAATGCATCTTTGACCAAACGCTTTGCAATGAAAAAATAAACATGCAAATAATACCAAGGTGAGGATCTAAGTCTCTGCCACCGTTTATAGTTTATGAAAATTACAATGTATTGCATAAAGCATTTAGAAGCCAATGCAATGTCTATGATATAAACAATATAGTAGATACACAATCTCTGCAATACAATATTATGCACTAATACAATCCTAGTTCATTGTGAAGCCATGGCAATTCATGATGCCAACAAATAGTTATGTGGATACACAATCTATTCCCTGTTGGGTTTGACTTAGCCTTATTTGATAATGATATTATGGATTTGCTCGACAAATAGAAAGCATAAAGGCTACCTTCACTTTATTTTCCTTATCCATATATGGGTGAAATTACTCGGAGACCACTCTATGAACATTGAAATGAAATATTATAGCACTGCCATGGAGAATTGCTCGAATAACCAATGCCGATGACTTTGCTCAATCATGACAACATTGGTTTTTTCTTTTCCAGAGATTGGTTGAAATTTAAATTGGAATCAAAATTTATGAAGAGATACTTCTTGCTCTGGAAAGATAAAAACATCAAGAACTCAATAAGAGATTCGATGGATACGCAAGGATATAAGTTTGCAAATTACAGCCTATGCGCTATCACTCGACGGTGAGATCTCCATCTGCCTCCACACTCCGTCACATGCAGTCACCCATGCGCGAGCCAAATGTGACGGATTCACATCCTTACTCCGACTCGCATGGCTCCTTCACATCATGCCTCCTACCCACGTGGCTCATCCATGTCACCCATCCAATGGAAGGGTGGATCCCACTTTAAAATTACCAATAAAAAATATAAATTTCGAAATTGTATGAAATTTTAATTCACCAATAAGAAAATTATTTTGAAATTAATTCGAGACTACTGTTGGCCCCTTATCCGTCACTTAACAGAATATGATTTCCATAGAACCATTTATTATTTATGCTTGTAAGTGTGGATTTTTGGCTCATATAACTCTGGTGTTACAACCAGAAGCTCTGATACCACTCTGTAATGTCTCCATCCATTCATCTGACCAACAAGAGGGGCCATTAACTAATCGCAACTTCCAAATTTTTACCCGATGGCCATAATATGAATTCATAACATCAAAAATGCATGTGCAGATACATAAATAAAAACATACACGGAAATAAACTCTAACCTCACACACCTAGCATGCATATAAAAGCATAATCAGTACATATATCAAATAAAAACGTTGTGCACTCATATACAATAGATACTTATCTTTAAACAAAGAAGATCCAACCAACTGACTATGTAAGGGCAATTTTCCACCCAACCGTAAGCACTCTATCCAACATATACTATTTTTGCTAAGAGGTGACCCCCGGGCCGAACTACAAGGCCACCAGAGTGAAGGAAACACCTATAGACTTCTCTCTCTCAACCCACAACCTGTTTTGCTCTCTATGCTTAGCAAAAATCTCATCCAAAGCTCTACAAGAATCTCACTAAAGCATCACTGCCATGGCACTCCTTCCAACTGCCCAACACAACACAAAGAAAGCATTTCCCTTCACTTATCCACAGTTTCCTCAGGAAATCCAACCCTTATAGTGCTTACCAATGTGTGCAATAAGAGTTCAACCTACTGTATGCTATTGGAGAACCTCCTGCAACATTAATTCATGGCTTCTCAAGCATCTATGAGTAGAAAAATTCAAAGGGTCAAGGTTCCTAGCTCGCCCAACCTCTCTGCTCGCCTACAACCATCTATTTTCCCTTTACATCCGGAGCTCTGTCTCTAAATTCGAATTTCTGGGTTAAACACAATTTGGTAATGATTATGAACAACAATAGGAAGCTCTACATAGTATAGATGTGCATGAGAGAATGATAAAAAGGGTGTTGACTCCAAGGGATATGAGATAATAGTGAAAAGACAACTAGCATAGCTTCTAACCATTGAAGAAAGGACTTCTGACAATTGCGGAACTAACTTATGACAATTGATAGAACTATCACAAAAGTGCATTCACCCCCATACTTCAATAATTACACGAAGTGACATTTCCCACCAACCTCAAACATCCATTCAATAATTGGATTTAATAGTCAAAATGAAGTAATTGACACATTTAAAGCACATGGCAGCAATTAGATGAGTTTTAAGGTTGGCACTTGACAACAAAGGATTTAGTCTCCCATAGCCCCCCCTTTACTCTTCCCCTCTAGTGGAATCATAGCCCCTCTAGTACTCTTTACACAACCATCTTGGACAATTTTTATTACTTTTGCAACATAATATTTACATATATTTCGAGTTAGCATGACAAACCAACCATACGGTCTAAATAAAAAAGTTTACATCATGCATGCCTAGCCATTCACTAGTCGGGCCTTGGCCTTGAACTCTGCACTATGAATCCATACCAGCATATTTACATCATTTACATAATTTTGATTCAATACACTCCAAGTCAAAATTGGGGGTATTGCACATCCTCCAAGTGTAGCGTCTCATATGATCATGCCTAATAGCCATCAATAATCTCTAAACATCAAAGTACATGTGTAAATAATCTACTTTGATGAAATAATAATTAAGCAACGTCAACACTTAGGCAATGTTAATCTAATGTGATAACAATACAGAATATATACATTGCAGATACACTTTTTCAAGTAACTCATTGCGTAATAATGTCTACCTATCCAATCTAATATTGATGCAACATGTGAGATTTCTAAATTAACATGTAGAGCTTAATACAGAACCCTTTTACATGTGAGATTTCTAAATTAACATGCAAAGCTTAATTTACCTAAGTCAAATGAGGGTATATAGAGTGAATTATGTATATAGGGAATAAAGAGGGCCTTTGTGAAATTATCCTTAACTTTCAAGAGTTAAGATTTTTTAGATTTTTCTTCCAAGTGGGCCTAGGAAGTGTTGTCATGGGTCATCCATCATCGCGACTTCATATCACAATCCTTTTTTTATTTTTCTTTATTTCTTTGACTTTGGTGTTTTTTATTTGCACTTTTGTTTAATCCTTTCATTGGCTTAGTCCCTTTTTGCTTTAGATTTGTATTAAACAACCTAAGACAATGAAACCTAGCCTTTGCGACGGGGAGTATTTGCCATGATATTTTGCTTTGCATTTAATTCATCAGAATCTTCTCTTTTTTAGAGTACAAGACTCTTTTGACTTTGATTCAAGGCATTCATACATTGGAATAATAGCGAGACCATATGTCGTTACTAATAATAGATCATTGACAAAGAGAAAAGTGAAGGGGATGGGTGAACTAGTTTAGCAGGAGGAAAATGGCTAGGTAATATGTTGTGAAATGGATGAAATCACATGACGTAGCTCACCAAGGTACACATCAACCTCGTTATAACACACTTATTAAGTAAGAAGAGAAACACCAAGCTTGGACTAAAGACAAATAAATTTTTGAGTATGTGAGTCACCATGAAAGCATACATGTAATATCTCATGCTAACATACCATCATGAAAGAAAGCATGCTAAGTAAAGATGATGGTTAGAGATGTCACAATGCTAGGGGTGGTGCTTTGTCTGTAGCTTGGCATAAAAAGGATCATGGACCATCTGGTGTTGCTGAAGAGTCTCTAACCAATAATCTAAAGTGTAACCACATATCTCATCTAGGGAAAATTGATTAACATTTACCCCTTGCTGAAAGAAGAGTAGCAGTTTCTTCAAGTACAATATATGTTTTTAGCCTTATGGCCATCATACTTTGTTCCCATCTCCATCATGGTATCAAAGCTTTGAATCTTAACATGGTATAAGAGCTGAGTGTTTGGCAAACATTAATGACAATGATGCGAGAACCAAAACAAATAGTGCACTTCTAGTGGAGAATTACTATATATTCATATCATAGCTCAAAGTTTTGTCAATATTAGGACCAGTACATGTCTGTACTTCCAAAATCAATGTTAAAATTTGTGCATTAATTAAAATATGGTAGAACCGATAATGCAAATAAGATTATCACTTTATTTATAAACACTAATTCAATCAATTGGGTATAGGCCAGTCCAATAATTTATTGGGGGCAATGGCTACATTCAATGCAGGTCATTTGCTTTAAATGATCATCTGTTGGTCTGCCTTAAATGCTTGTATGGTCTGCCTACTTGCTCTTTAACAACTGAGAATGCATTTAGTCACTTCTTTTTCTATCTTTTTGTGTGTAGGGCAGTACTAGAAATCCAACCAATCACTCAATGACATACCAACCAGCAGAATCAAACATATGTTTTCCTTTCCTCGTGTATATAAGACATCTGCTTATGCCCTAAGATAACACTCATCTAGTCAAGATTCACGTACACACATTAAACCTTGAATCTTCATTTCTTTCCTTGGAACCCATTAGGCACAAAAGAACTCAAGAAGATCGACCTTCAGTAGCAGATGATGCTACAATGATGAGAATCAAGAACATAGACAAGTTACCAATCACTATAGTTAAAGCTGGTTACCGATCACTATAATTAGAACGAGCATTTGAACACTACCCCTCCCAACCATCATGAGGCTCCAAATTTCTCTTGATATATTCTCGTTGTAGCCATGACCTCTTTCATGTGATGCTGTCTCTTTGTTATTACATTTAATTTTTAAATGAATGGCCAGATTGGTGTTGCCTACATTAGGTGGCTATTTACTAACAGACATGATCTCCTAGAGGTCAGTTTATAAAAGTTTCAATAGTATAACAATGTGGAGACTGATCATACAAGTATACTATCGTCCGGAGTGCAATTAAAGTTGTGCCTTGGAGTGATTTCTGAACCTTGTTGAAAACCAGGAAATCATTTAGAAAGAATAGCAGAAAATTGAGAATAAGACCTGGTTAATATCTGCACTGTGGTATGGCAATCTAACAAGCTACAGAAACAAAATGCTTCATGGAAAATTGCATAAGTGCTAACAGATTTGTTCTAATGATGTGGCTGGCCATAGGCATCATGTCCTACAACATACACAGACAAACACAGACCATATGTCACCATCAATTTCAAACCTCATGGTAAAACCCGCGTATCTAACCATTCATACCATGCCACTCTGGTTACAAAAAAAAATGATTGGGAGTTTAATGTACACAATTTTGACATATTTTTAATGATGGTGCACAAGAAACGCTATACACATCCATGCATCAACTTATCTTCATGGTTGAAGATTCAATACGTTTCAAGGAACAAATGGTAAATGCTCATTTATATCAGTGTGCAAACAAAATGTTCCAGGCTTACAAGTGTGCTTTAAGTGGTTTGAGAACATCTCCACCTATACTGAACACACACAATAAATTTTGAGTGTGTCTTATGCCCAATTCCTGGATGTCATCACTTGCCCTTTGATCAACTTCTAGCCCTGCTTGAATGATCCCCCATCTCCAAAAATGCAGAGATAATAGCAGAAAAGCTCAGGTCCACAAGTAAGAAAACAGAGGATGGAGTTAGCAGTCTTGAGCACATCTTTCTTTACCTGTACAACTGATTGAGCAGTCTATGACAGAGGGCCAGCCAATCGGTTTAGTGAGACTAATAGCTGAAGAAACATACTATGATGTCGCTGTTATAGAATCCCCACCTCCATATTTAACTAGCACATCAGTTAACATACTCCTCTCCTTCTTCTTCAACCTGCACCATTTCAGACGCTTGTTCAGATGTTCCAATGCAACTTAAAGCCAATATCACTCAGACAAGTGGATTAATCAGTAACTGCCAAAATGACCTTCCTAAGATATTTTAACATGCATTTTGGCCACACAGTTGAGTGTGTACAAGTACTAACTATAGCACACTGGAAAGGAACATGGGCAATGTCCTCAAAGTATGGCATTTCAAAAAAGCATTAATGTATGTAAAGCACAAACATACAAACCAAAAAAATTGTGAAAGCTGAAATGTACTCAAGAAATATATATTCTATACATATATAATATACACGCTAAAAATGTAGTACAGAAACTGAGTGTTAATGCAGAGTTGTCATTTCTTCCTATCTATTCAGTGCTACATATGGTTCTCTGTGCTTAACTAATTGTCTATTCTCATTTTATGGTGTTTGTCATGAAGAAAGGATAGCAGTGTAAGTTTGTTGTTTTTACGGCATTTTACTTTATGATGCAATGGCATTTGACATTCTCGTACTATGTTTCCCTTCCTTCCTTTCTACATTGTCTAGCTGATTACTTCTCACTAACCAACTCCTGCTAATGCTAACGCCCAGTGCAGAAGCATAATGATTGCATGGGATGAGAAGCAACACCCAGCAAGAACAGAACAAAGTAATATTTTAAAATAATAATAATGAGTATAATAAGTGAATAAATGGCACAATTTTACACACAATATTTCCAAAATAGATGTACCAATGTAAACAAACTTGACTGAACCTGTACTCCCTTCCCATATCTTTGTGCTTTTATAAAAACTAGATAAAGCAATATGATTTCCCAAACCAGCTGATAGTTGTAGCAACGGAAAGCATTTGTGTAAAATCTATAAAGACGTATACCAACCAACATGTATAGTGAAAGCAGTGCAAGAAAGAACAGTTCAAACATATACAATTGTAAACAAAACAATAAGATAATAAGCTAACTTGCTTACAGCTGTAGAGTGAGGCTGACAGATCAGCTTCAAAGTGACTCACAATCCCAAAAAAATCCCTCAAGAAAGAAATTTCAAAAAAGTTCTAAGTTTCAAAAATATGAGATATTTTAATGTCAAAAGGTAGATGCTTAAAAGAGGTGATTTAAACCATTCAACAGAGAAAGTGGAAGTCTAATTCAGCAAAATCTAACACCCTCCAGTGTCATATGACGTAATTCTTGGAAGAGAGGCTTTACTAGGGTTTCAAGTTATGGCCTGAAAATTGTGATCTCTGGCCATGTGTGGTGCAATTGTACTGTCTATTCAGCATTGAGTGTAGCCTTGCTGGCCTGTCAAGCCAACTCCATTTTGTCATTAGTTGAGGCACAATGGCCTCAGTTGACTTTTCCATGACCATTCACAGTGGCAAGTCTAGACCAGCAGCTGGCTGGCACCCAAGGCTCCCCAGAAGTTTGTCCCAAACATGTACCACAAGGTAATGACCCTCCTGATATCGAGTTCTATGATCTTGAGTATGCTAACCTCTATCATGAGTTTTGAAAGGGTCCCATTTCCGTCATGTTGTTAGAACAGCGCCCCCTGAGACAATTATTTGACATTAGGTCTGCAATGTATGGGAGTTAAATGGTTGGCTTTCTGCACACATGCAAAGCCTGACTACGAACTTTTTCTTGTTCCAATTCAACAACCTTCCCACGTAAAAGAAAATGAATTGAGGCCCCTATATTCGTAAGAACACCTTGGTGGTCCTTAGCCACTGGACCCATGATTTCTCTGCTAATGAAAAGCACAGATTGCCTACCCGGTTTGTGTAGATTTCCCTGGCCCATGATTTCTCTGCTATGAAAAGCACAGATTGCCTACCCGGTTTGGGAAGATTTCCCTGGCCTACCTACACATTTGGCCTGAAGTTTTTAATCAAATCAAACTGATGGATAAGTCGGAATCACAATCCTTGTCTCTCCAAAGACTTGCAATGTTGTTGAGTGGGATACAAACCCCTCCCAACGACTTGTGTGGATTCTTCTTAAACCTGGATGGGCGACTTCTAAAGTTGGCCATTATTTATGCCTTCAATGACATCAGTAAGCATGCAACATTTTGGCATTGGATGGTTGATGAACTCGTTGACACCCCCTTGCTTATCTATGGGGATTTCAATATGGTGGAGTACCAAGAAGACAAAGAAGGGACACTTCCTATATGCCTATTGGCTAGAGATAAAGAGGCATGGGGGGAACTAAAGGCTCGGCACAAGCTATATGACCCTAATTGTAACTGGACACAATATTCCTCTAAGCTATGGTTCACATGGAAAACTTTCCACAAACAGGCCAAGAGAATCTATCAATGGTTGAACAAAGCCCTTCTATCAAAGCAAAACTCCTTTTTTGACTCAATAGGCAGTTGTCCAGCCTATTACCCTCCAAATACTCTGCAGTGCACCATATCAAATGTGCCAGAGAGGTTCAATGTAAAGGCCAAGATGGGGCTTGTTTTATGTGAAAGTATTGATCTAGTGAGGCTCAAGACCCATGGTCTGGTCATGGCAGTTCCTCTTGGTTTTCATTTCGAGGAGTATTGCCTTAGTGGCTCTACTGATTGCCCCTTGATGTGGTGGAATTCCCCCATCATGTTGGACATTTATGCCCAGGGTTGGTGTCTAGTGCTTCTTGGGATGATGCCATTAGGACGCATGACTTAGGGGCTCCCAGCCACACTTTTGTTTATGCTTTGTAGAGGTGATTGCACGTATAAGGGTTTTCATACCCGTCTTAGCACACCTCATTATGCCTACTTGGACCTATTTTTATTATGTAATCACCCTCCTCTTGGCTCAAGCAAGCCAAATTGATGATGATGTCATCCTTTTGAAGAGGTCATACCACCTTCCTCCCAAGCTCAACATTTCGTCAAGTTGCAGCAATTCATCATTTTTATACTTATTTTATGTTATATGAGGTTTAGTCCTTGGTTTGTGGGTGACAAACCCTAAAAAATCATTAAAAATCATTTTTAAGTCATTTTAGGCATTTTTAGGTGGGTTGCCTAAAAAGGAGGTTTAAGTTAGCCTAGCAAGCATATAAATAGGCTAGCCTCCTGATTTGTAAAACAAGATCATGGGATCAAATAGAATTCTTTTCATTTTTCTTCTTGTCTACTTGGTATAGTGATGCACATTCTCTTCTTGGCACTCTTAAAGCTTCGGTGTGGTATTTGTGAAGTGTTTTGAGGTTGATACTTAATCTTGAAAGGCTTGTCTAAGGAAAGGGATTCTTAGGAGGTTATTATTTTCTCCATTTTTCTTCGTTTATGGTGAGATCTCTAGTTCTCTTTCTCTTGCATTGTCGGAGACATCCAAGGTAAGAATTAATCAGGGCTTTTTTTGCATAATAACTCTATCTTGTAAGTGAGACATCCCTCCTTGGAGGGTCTCTCTTGTTAGTCCTTTGGCACCTCTATTTTCCCTAATTAGGTCGAATCCAACACAACCCTAAGGCTTTTTGGTTTGCCCTATTTCAACAAATTGGATTGCCAATTCTTGAGAGGAACGCTAACCACGATTCCTCAATGGCCTTGAAGGGAAGAGACTTAAGTATTTATTTCCCTCATCTTCACGCAGAATCTTTTTATCAAATTTCTGTACTATATATGGTCAAAAATACGAAAAAATCATATATGTAAAAAACCTTAAAAATTAAAGTTCCGGTGTGGTATTTGTGAAGTGTTTTGAGGTTGATACTTAATCTTGCGAGGCTTGTCTAAGGAAATGGATTCTTAGGAGGTTACTATTTTCTCCATTTTTTCGTTTATGGTGAGATCTCTAGTTCTCTTTCTCTTGCACTGTCGGAGACATCCAAGGTAAGAATTAATTAGGGTTTTTTTTGCATAATAACTCTATCTTGTAAGTGAGACATCCCTCCTTGGAGGGTCTCTCTTGTTAGTCCTTTGGCACCTCTATTTGCCCTAAATTCTAATTAGGTCAAATCCAACACAACCCTAAGGATTTTTGGTTTGCCATATTTCAACAAATTGGATTGCCAATTCTTGAGAGGAACGCTAACCAATTGGCCTTGAAGGGAAGAGACTTAAGTCTTTATTTCCCTCATCTTCACTCAGAATCTTTTTATCAAATTTCTATACTATATGTTGTCAAAAATACGAAAAAATCATATATGTAAAAAACCTTAAAAATTGTATATTTTTGCAAAAAATCCAAAAATATTTATTTTTTGGCCTAGATTGATTTCATTTTGATTTTCTGAAGTAGTTAATTGCAGTAGTATATTTCAGATCTTGATGAAACATCATAAAAATCTAAAAAAGTAAGAAAAAGTAAGAAAAAGTTTATTTTAGCCCTAAACAGTGTCCTAAAGTTGGTGACGTCATCCTAGGACTAGATGACATCATCCCTTAGGGCTTTTTTCAGGTCTGGCTATTGAATTATTGCAGGTTCATCTCAAAGGAAAAGTCAACCCTATGGGTTTGAGAAAGATTTGATCAAATCTGAGGTTACTCTAGAGGACCTGAGAGGATTTGAGGCCAAGGATATTTTTGGTTCACCCTGACTGCAGTAAATTGCATACCTGAAGCATAAATCAGCATTAAAACGCATATTTCATCCACCAAAAGAGGGGTGCCCTAGGGGGGATTGATGTGCCATGCCTAGCTGGTTCCCGGGAGGTAAATTTTGTGTAATTTCGATGGCTGGTTTGAGAGATATCTTCTGTTTTCTGTTGTTGGTTTTTACTGCAGAAAATTACATTAACAAGTTACATATTCATCATTGCTCCTAACCTTCCAAGTTTAAAGGGTTTATTGTAGACATATATATTGACTCCATTAGGCACTGGTCTACTAACAGTGGGAAGGTCTTGCAAGGATAGAAATACTTTCTATTGTGTTTCTTACAGGTCTATCCTTACCTCGTTCCAAAGAGCCTCTCATGGCCCAAGGAACAGGGTCTAAATAGGATGGGGGTTACATTGAGGTGACATTGGGTGTACCTGCTTGAATAGCTTTCGATCATAGCATTGGGTCCACTGGGTCCACCTACCATATTTAAGTCTACTTACTTCATTTGGGTCCACTTATCTTCAATCATGGAAGAGTGCTAGTTTTTGAGGTAACATAACCCATGTACGCCACACTGTCATTTTATCTAACCATCAACCCATTCGATTTTCTCTATCTTGGGGGACAGAGAAAGTGTGTATACCCAAAACCTGCTTTTTTTTAATGTCTCCCATCTGCATAGCCCAAGTTCTCTAGCCTACATACACACGACGTAGAATCTCATTCCTAGACCACAAGGAGATTCTAGTTATATTACATGGAGGGTTGATGTTATTCCCCAAACTGTGGCCTTCTTGGGAGGGTATCGGTGCCAAATATAAAAAGTTTGATGGGATCACAATTATGTTGTAGATCATGAGTTAGATGGCCTTATGAGAGACCTACAATGGGCTCCAAATGATGAAGACAAGAAAGCTCGAACTATGAAGTTATGCCACTTATTGCAATTGGATGATGTAATACCCCAAGTTTTGACTTGGAATGTATTGAATCAAATTATGTAAATGATGTCAATATGCTAGTATGGATTCCTAGTGTAGAGCTCAAGGCCAAAGCTTGACTAGTGAATGGCTAGGCATGTAAAATGTAATATTTCTATATGGACCATGTGATTAGCTTGTCATGCTAACTCAAAAAGCTACGTAAATATTATGTTGGAAAAATAATAAACTGATCCAAGATGGTTGTGTTGTTAAAGAAATGTAACTTTAAAATACATTCTAATTGTATTTGTTTATTATATTATTATTCCTCCTTTGGGAGATGTCATTGATGTAGTCGGTCATGTAAGAGTCATTGGAAGAGTCAATGTAAACCCTCCCTTGTAAGTCAGGTCAATAGTACCCTTAAGAAACATATTAAATATATTATTGAGTCTCCCTAAGTGAAGTTGCCCCAGTTAGTTAAGTAAAGTCGGCCCATTTAGGGTTAATAGGTCACCCAACAGAAGAATATAAATAGAGAGGTCGAATTCCTCATTTGTTTCATTCACTCACTCAAGCAAGTGCGCAAGAGAGAGAAAGAAGAAGGTCGTTGGTGAAGAGAAGTTGTTATTTTGTCTTGGGGTTTTTACACTGTCTTGGTGAATTCTATATTGAGGAAGTTTTGCAAGGTTTTCTCCCTTGTGGTTTCCCCGAGGAAAATATTGTATTCTTTGTGTTGTTGTGCTTGTCTTTCTTTCAGTGATCCTATTGTTGCAAATGATTTAAGGTTATCATGCTAAACAAGTAAAAACTTAACATTGTTTCAGAGTAGGACTAAAAGAAAACATTGTGCAGCTACTGCAACAGCAGAAACTAGGGTTTCTATTTCCAGGAGCTCTCTCCACAGATCAGCTGAAAAAGAGGGTGCATTCAACTCGCCTCACTTTGGGCACATCTTTCTGTCGAAGCAGAATTCAATTCCGAGAATTTTCATTTTTGGTCCCACCACTACAGCTCGGAGATCTAGGGCATCAATTTTTTGGAGGATCTATTCACAGATTTGGGAAAAGGAGCACATTTCTCAACTTGCCTTAAATATGCACATCTATTCCTCCAATCAGTTTTTCAAAATCTCAAAGTTGAAAAATTAGGGTTTCTCTGTCAAACCCTAGGTCAAGCTAGAAGCAGTTTTTAGAAAGGCAATATTACTGGTAAGTACTATCTCTCTTCTATTTTCCATTTGAGGTTCTCATATTATCAAAATGACTAACAACACCAAGCTTGATGAGAAGCTTGAGGGAGCTGAGAATTTCAGAGCATGGAAATATAGAGTCATGCTCATTCTTGAAGAACATGACCTAGAAGGTTTCATAAAAGACGAAGTTGAAGAACCAGAAGGAGATGAGGCCAAAGCAAAATACAAGAAGGATATGATCAAGGCCAAGAGGATCATAGCTGACTCTATCAAAGATCACTTGATTCCTCAAGTGTCTTCAAGGAAGACTCCAAAGGAAATGTTTGATGCATTGTCTAGTTTATTTGAAGGAAGGAACATCAACAAAAAGACAACCTTGAGGAATCAACTCAAGGGTGTGAAGATTTAGAAATCAAAGACCATGTAGTCATACTTCACTAGGGTATCCCAGATTAAAGAACAATTAGAAGCTATTGGTGACATGGTGGAAGAAGCAGAAGTTGTGATGACCACCTTGAATGGTCTCCCAAGGGAATGGGAATCTTTCTTTCATCGCTTATGCTCTAGAAAGAAGTTGATCAAGTTCAGAAATTTATGGGAAGAATGTGTACAAGAAGAAGAAAGAATAGCAGTCATAGAAGAAAAGTTAAATGACAATGAAGACCAAGCCTTGGCAGCTCATACCAAAGGAAAGAACAAAAGGAATGATCATGAACATTCTCCTAGAAGAACTCAAAGATTTCAAACGGAACAAAAGGACTAAGAGAGACTTCTCATCCTTTCAATGTTTTACTTGTCACAAGATGGTACACATTGCAAGAAACTGTCCCCTTAAAGCTGAACAATTCAAGAGAAACAAATTATTTCATGCCCATGCAGTCGAAGATGATGAACATGATGATGAAAAGAAGGCCAGAGAAGATGAAGATTCCAGTGAAGAATATGTCTTAATTTCAGCCCTTACTGGTTCAGTTTCTCATGGAAGTGACACTTGGCTCGTGGACAGTGGAGCCTCCAAGCATATGACAGGTTACAAACATTCTCTCTCACATCTTGTGCAGAAAGATTCTCCACACAAAGTGAAGCTTGGAGACGATTACCAATACCCTATCAAAGGGATGGGAGAAGCCTCTTACAAGTTGGATTCCGGAAAGTCCATGAAGATGAAGGAAGTCCTATATGTCCTAGGTTTGAAAAAGAATCTCCTTTCTATCTCAGCTTTAGATAAGAAAGGTCTCAGAGTTACTTTTGTAGATGGTGAAGTCCTCATGTGGCCAAAAGGGAAGACAATAGATGATGCAGTTGTGATTGGAATTGAAGAAGGAGGTCTCTACAAATTGAAGGGACATGCAAATTCAGCCTTAATAGCTAGTACCATGAGTCCTTGTGAGTTGTGGCATAGAAGACTCGCTCATGTACATTACAAAGCATTACCAATAGTGAGCAAAGTGGTGACAGGATTACCAGAAATCCAGGTTGATCATGAAGGACTGTGCAAAGGATGTGCACAAGGAAAGAATACAAAGAATCCATTTCCAAGCAGTGATAGTAAGGCGAAAGCATCTTGGATATTATTCATTAAGACATTTGTGGACAAATGTCAACTACTTCTCTAAGCGGGTATGTTTTTTATGCTTCTTTTATTGATGATTATTCCTGCAAAACGTGGATTTATTTGATTTCTTAAAGAATAAAGATGAAGTATTTGGGAAGTTCAAGGCGTTTAGGGCTCTTGTGGAAAACCTCTTTGAAAAGAGGATCAAGACCTTAAGGTCAGATAATGTAGGAGAATTCACATCAAGTGAATTCAAATATTTCTGTAAAGAAGCTGGGATTAAGAGGGAGCTTACCATTCCCTATAATCCCCAACAAAATGGTGTGGCTAAAAGAAAGAATAGATCTATAATGGAAGCAGTAAAAGCCATTATCCATGATCAAGATCTTCCTATGCACTTATGGGCCGAAGCAGCTAGAACCGCAGTCTATGTGCAGAACAGAATTGCTCACAGTGCTCTTGGAAACAAGACTCTAGAAGAGATGTTTACTGGTGAGAAGCCCGAAGTCAGTCACCTAAAAATATTTGGTTGACCAGTATTCATACATATTCCCAAGGAGAAGAGATCAAAGTTGGACCCTTCAAGAAAGAAGGGGATATTTGTGGGTTACAGTGAGAATCAAAGGCTTACCGAATCTACATCCCAGGATATCGTCAGATTGAACTCAGCAGAGACGTTACATTTGATGAGGATGAAGCTTTTAGCAAGTCTAGAAAGAATCAAGAGAATGAGGAAGAGCACAAAGCTCCTGGAGTTACAGAAACTAACAACACACCAGTCAGAAATGTTGAAGAAGAGCATGTACCAGAGGATCATGACATGACAGAACCTCAAAGACCTGAGGAGTCACCTCATGAGATGATTTCAAGAAAAAGAAGACCAGCTTGGGCAAGAGAAATAATTCAAGATGCAAAAAAAGTATGGTGCTCCATAAGGTACATGCAGAGAAAGTAAGAAACCAAGGCCATACTCTAGTTATGTAGCCTTGATGTGTAACCTCGTTGATGAACAACCTACATGTTTTGAAGAAGCAACAAATAAGAAGGAATGGTTGGATTCCATGATTGAAGAATACCAGTCCATCATAAAGAATGATGTTTGGGATGTGGTACCGAGACCGAAAGACAAGTCAGTAGTATCTTCAAAGTGGATTTTCAAAACAAAGCATTCAGCAGATGGGAGTATTGAAAAATACAAGGCAAGATTCGTAGCCCGGGGTTTCTCTCAAAAAGAAGGAATTGATTATGAGGAGACTTTTGCTCCTATGGCTAGATACACTTAAATCAAAACCGTCCTTGCTTTGGCAACTAAGATGAAATGGAAGTTACACCAGATGGACGTAAAGACAGCTTTTCTGAATGGTAAGATAGAAGAGGAAGTGTACACATGTGTGTAGATTGAAGACACATGTGTGTAGATTGAAGAAGGCATTGTATGGGTTGAAACAAGCACCCAGAGCGTGTTATGGAAGAATTGATGATTTCCTGATGAGCTTGGGCTTTACCAAGAGTAAAGCAGATTCCAACCTTTATTATAAGGTTGTAGATGATGAACCCATGATATTATTATTGTATGTGGATGATCTATTCTTGACAGGTGAAGATAAGCCCATCAGTGAATGTAAGAAGAAACTTGCTTCAGAATTTGAGATGAAAGACCTTGGTATGATGCATTACTTTTTAGGTCTTGAGGTGTGGCAATGTCCAGACTAGATTTTCCTAAATCAAGGAAAGTATATTGTTGAGATCCTAAAGAGATTTGGGATGATGGATTGTAAGGCTATGACTAGGCCAATGACGAAAAACTTGAAGCTCTTAAATGATGCTTCATCAGAGACAGTGGATATTACATTGTATAGACAGATCATTGGCTCATTGATGTATTTAACAAATACAAGACCAGATATATGTTTTGCTGTGAACACCTTGAGTCAGTATATGGTAGAGCCTAGACATGTTCACTTGGTTGCAGCAAAACATGTGATGAGGTACCTAAAGGGTACATTGGATTATGGTCTCAAATATGTATTAGATAGTGAGATTAGATTGCACGGTTATACAGATTCAGATTGGGAAGGAAGTGTCGAAGACAGAAAAAGCACTTCAGGATGTTGTTTCAGTTTGGGATCAGGCGTGATCTCATGGCTCTGTAGAAAGCAGATCAGTGTTGCTCTCAATACGGCAGAAGCCGAATACATTGCAGCATGTTCAACTTGTAGAGAAGCAGTTTGGCTTCGCAAGATGTTGGCAGGATTGTTTGATACCAAGATAGATGTGACTGATATCCTTTGTGATAATTAGAGTTGTATTAAGATGTCAGAAAACCCGGTATTCCATGATAAATCGAAGCATATCGAAATCAAGTATCACTACATCCGGGATATGGTGCAGAAGGGAGCTGTAAAGCTCAAGTATTTTTCTACAGAGGAACAAGTTGTTAATGTGTTGACTAAGCCTCTATCTCGAATAAAGTTTGAATACTCTCAAGACAAGCTTGGTGTGGTCCAAAAGGATCTCCCTCAAAAGAGGGAGTGATGATGATGGTGTGGTTTCCTGGAGCTATGGTGTGGCAGCTCAGTCTAGGATTGGTATGTCAGTCTGACAAGGCCTGTTTGGTCTCGAAAGGGATTGGTATGTCATCCTGGCAAGCCCTATTTGATCCTAGGGGGATTGGTATGTCTGATTAGGCTTGTTTGGTCCGAAAGGATTAGCAAGTCAAACAAGGCTTGTTTGGTCCCCAAGTAGATTGGTATGTCTGACTAGGCTTGTTTGGTCTGAAAGGATTAGCAAGTCAAACAAGGCATGTTTGATCTACTAAAGTGCCCACTATAGAGTAGTTCCAGATGTACATTGATGTTGTTCCAACATTCATATGCTGATGATGAATCATGATGTTGTTCCAACATTCATATGTTGATGATGATGTTGTTCCAGCATTCACGTGTTGATGATGACGATGATGATGTTGATGATGTCCCAACAGTTATGTGTTGATGATGACGATGATGATGTTGATGATGTCCCAGCAGTTCCTTGTTGATGACGATGATGTTGATGATGTCCCAATAGTTATGTGTTGATGATGATGTTCTAGCAGTTCCATATTGATAATGATGATGATGCTCTAGATATATGATGTTTCAAAACCTCCTATGACATACAGAGATTCACCAGTTAGTTGTACAGTTGTTGATGTTGATGTCTATAGAATACCTTCCTAGTTAATGTTAAAATGTTAACCAGGAAAATGTTTCGAAAAAAAAATGCATGCAAGGGTTTGCATGCATGCATGCAAAAGTGAGTTTTGCATGCACCTACTTTTAGGTTTTTGGTAAACCTAATTTTTCAGTGAGTTGATATAAGGAGACAGAAGGTGTCTGTATTCTCTATCGAGCCAACTGATCAGAGATTGATTCAGTAGAGAGGTGGGCGACTTTCCTTGGAGAGGAGGGTGCATTCCTTGAGGAGGAAGAAGCTCGTACCGCATCTGGTTGAGTGTTTGAGTGTCTGAGAATTTCGAGTAGCCTTGCCTCAGTGATTGAGGAAGGTTTGTGACAATCAGAACTCATATCTGATTCAGAACGAGTGTTTGACTTCTAGAGGGGAGGGCGCATTTCTCCATGCAGAGCAGTTCGCATATCTCAGAGGAGCAGTTGGTTGTCTTCCAGAGCAGAGAAGACTAGAGCAGTGTGATAGAGAGAGGCAGATCAGTCAGGGGCACCTGCAAAGATTCTCAGATCCAGTTTGACAGTTAGGGCACACTCTTCCAGTGCATGCATCAGTTGATGCATGCAAATCTAGAGTTTGTCTCGTTCAGAGGATTGAGTTACTACTAAGGTAACACTGCATTGTACTTCTCTATTTTATATATGCTTTGGGCTCGAGAGAGAAGATAGCCCCACAGTTTGTTGGTTTTCCCCGTAAGGGTTTCCAGGGTATATTCAGTGTTTATGTGTGATTGCATGTGTTTCAGTTTTTGTAAAGAGATCTAGTTGTTGAGTCTATATTTATATGAGCATGTATTGATATCGAGACTCAAACCGCTTGAGATCTCACGGCTATCTAGAGGGACTAGTGATCTCTAGATTAATTAAAATTTACATGGTATCAGAGCCCTGGTAAGGGTTAGGGAGAGCATTCAGACTCAGATCTGCGTGTTGCATATCAGATCTGTGCAGTGATCTCAGGTGGGTCTCAGATCTACATTTGCAGGAGTCGGATCTGTGCCTTCAGATCACCATGAGGGATGATCAAGTTGTTTGCACCTCTTGCTCCTCCATGGACATAGATGAGTATTCTACTGACAAGATTAACAGAGAGATGGCTCTTAACACTTGCCAGTCCTTGATCGCTTCCACATCCAATATATGGTACATAGACAGTGAGGCTTCTAGCCATATGACAGGTGTTCGTGAGTACTTTACAGATCTAACCGAAGATAGGCTAGATATTGAGATAGTTCTGGGAGACAATTCTACTGTCAAAGCAGTAGGACGGGGAACAGTATCCTTTCAGAGAGATCTAGGAAAGTATATGAAAGTTCGTGATGTTCTATATGTACCAGGTCTTAAGAAGAACTTGATATGTGTATCTACTATTGAAGATTGGGGATTATGGGTGATGTCAGAGATGGAAAGTCCATCCCAAGGGATCCAATGTTACCTCAGCCGTGAGGATTGGCGTCTGCAGTGGAAAGATGTACAGACTCAGCTTTCAGCTTCATTATGCCGTAAGTCATAGTAGTCGAGAAGATGATTGTGACACCTGTGAGCTTTGGCACAGGAGGATGGTTCATCTTCACCATCCTGCCCTAAAGATTCTGAGGGAGATTGTGACAGGAGTACCGGGTTCAACACAGAGCACAATGATGTGTGCAAAGGATGTGCTCTCGGGAAGTACGTCAAGACGGTTTTTCCCAAGAGTGATAACAGAGCTACAGAGCTCTGGATTTGATACATTCTGACCTCTATGGACCGATGTCCACTACATCTTTGAAAGGCTACAAGTACTATGTGTCTTTCATTGATGATTACTCCAGGAAGACCTGAATCTATTTTTTAAAAAGCAAGGAATCAAAAGAGGTCTTACAGAAATTTCAAGAGTTCAAAGCTCTTGTGGAAAATCAGATAGAGAGGAAGATCGAGATCTTCAAATCTGATAATGGAGGAGAGTATACCTCCAAAGAATTTAATGAGTTATGCATCCATGAGGGAATTAAGAGGCAGTTGACTGTGCCCTACAACCCTCAACAGAATGGGGTTCCTGAGAGGAAAAACAAGGCCATTGTTGGGGCTGCTAGATCTATGTTGCATGACCAGAATTTGCCTATTTTCCTTTGGGTTGAGGCATGCAACACTGCAGCCTATATACAGAACAGGAGTCCTCATAAAGTTTTAGGGGACAAAACTCCATAAGAGGCTTTCTCTGGGAAGAAGCCTAGGCATTTTAGGATTTTCGGATTCCTTACCTACTCGCATGTTCCTTCAGAGAAAAGAACAAAGTTGGAACCAACTGCAGAGAAAAGAATTCTTGTTGGATATGATGAGACTTCGAAAGCCTATCGCATTTACATACCTTCTCTCAAGAAGACTGTTGTGAGGCGGGATGTGAAATTCGAGGAGGATAGGGCGTTTCGAAAGTCATGTGAGTCTGAGAAGGGAAAACAGCAGATTGCTACATCCCTGCATGGCACAGGTCAGAGAGCCATTTCACAACCAACAGGGACTCAAGTATCAGGAGTAACAGATGCCCAGGTTACGAGTTCCACTAGCACTGGTGCAGGAACTGGCACAGGATCTCAGGTTGGTGATCAACCTAGATCAGGGTCCCAGATTATAGGTTCTCGAGCTATAGGATCGACAACAGCAGGCACCTCTATTGAAGGTACTCAGTCTCATACAGGTCATTGGAACGAAGATGAGGAATTCTCCTCTCCATATATCACTTCAGGGAAGAGGAATCCCAAGTGGCTTCAAGATACCCTAAAGGAAGCTCAGGCAGTAGGAACTCCTAAGAAAGATGTAAGAGAGAGGAAGGCTCCACAGAGATTCTGTAGTTACTTAGCTTTAGTAAACAGTGTCAGTGATTCAGAGCCATCTTCTTACGAGCAAGCTGCAGGTGAGAAGGCCTGGAGAGATGCCATGTTGGAAGAGTATGCTTCGATCATGAAGAATGATGTCTGGGAAGTTGTACCGAGACGAGAGGGAAAGTCTGTAGTCACCTCCAGATGGCTCTATAAAATCAAATATGCTGCAGATGGCAGCATTGAGAAATACAAAGCCAGGTTTGTGGCTAGAGGGTTCTCACAGATAGAGGGAGTTGACTATGATGAGACTTTTGCTCCAGTGGCCAGGTAAATCTTCCATTAGGATTGTGATCTCTGTAGCAGTAGAGATGGGATGGAAGATTCACCAGATGGATGTCAAGACAACTTTTCTCAATGGACTCATAGAGGAGGAGGTGTACATTGAGCAGCCAGAGGGTTTTGAAGTACTTGAGAGAGAGTCTCATGTATGCAGACTGAAGAAAGATCTATACGGCTTGAAGCAAGCTCCTAGAGCTTGGTATGCTAGAATAGACACCTATCTACAACAATTAGGCTTTCAGAATATGGGTTGAATTATGTGAGGCATGGTGAAGTTCAGCTTGTTGGCTTTACAGATTCAGACTGGGAAGGCAACAAGTGACAGGAGAAGCACCTCCAGGTGTTGCTTCAGCTTGGATTCGGCAATTGTGTCATGGTTTAGCAGCAAGCAGAAGTCTGTAGCATTGAGTTCTGCTGAGGCAGAATATATGGCAGTTAGTTTGGCCAGCTGCAAAGGCCATCTGGCTTCGCAAGATGCTGGTGAGTCTATTTGATCAGAAGTTGGAGCCTACGGTGATTCACTATGATAATCAGAGTTGCATCAAACTCTCGGAGAATCCAGTGTTTCATGATCGGTCCAAGCATATAGAGATCAAATACCACTTCATTCGTGATCATGTTCAGAGAGGAGCAGTTGAACTCCAGTACATTTCCACGGACGAGCAGGTTGCAGATATTCTCACTAAGTCCTTGATGAAAAATAAGTTTGAGTACTTCAGGGAGAAGATGGGAGTGGTGCATAATCCTTTCCTGGTTAAGAGGGAGTGTTAAAATGTTAACAAGGAAAATGTTTGGAAAAAAAAAATGCAAGGGTTTGCATGCATGCATGCAAAAGTGAGTTTTGCATGAACCTACTTTTAGGTTTTTGGTAAACCTAATTTTTCAGTGAGTTGATATAAGGAGACAGAAGGTGTTTGTCTTCTCTATCGAGCCAACTGATCAGAGATTGATTCAGTAGAGAGGTGGGCGACTTTCCTTGGAGAGGATGGCGCATTCCTTGAGGAGGAAGAAGCTCGTACCGCATCTGATTCAACGTTTGAGTGTCTGAGAATTTCAGGGTAGCCTTGCCTCAGTGATTGAGGAAGGTCTGTGACAATCAGAACTCAGATCTGCTGAGATCTGATTCAGAACGAGTGTTTGACTTCTAGAGGGGAGGGCGCATTTCTCCATGCAAAGCAGTTCGCATATCTCAGAGGAGCAGTTGGTTGTCTTCCAAAGTAGAGCAGACTAGAGCAGCGTGATAGAGAGAGGCAGATCAGTCAGGGGCACCTGCAGAGATTCTCAGATCCAGTTTGACAGTTAGGGCACACTCTTCCAGTGCATGCATCAGTCGATGCATGCAGATCTAGAGTTTGTCTTGTTCAGAGGATTGAGTTACTACTGAGGTAACACTGCATTGTACTTCTCTATTTTATATATGCTCTGGGCTTGAGAGAGAAGATAGCCCCACAGTTTGTTGGTTTTCCCCGCAAGGGTTTCCAGGGTATATTCAGTGTTTATGTGTGATTGCATGTGTTTCAGTTTTTGTAAAGAGATCTAGTTGTTGAGTCTATATTTATATGAGCATGTATTGATATCGAGACTCAAACCGCTTGAGATCTCAGGGCTATCCAGAGGGACTAGTGATCTTTGTAAATATTATATTCAGAGATCACTACTCCCTCTGGATCGCCCTGAGATCTCAAGCAGTTTGAGTCTCGATGTAAGTAAATACTCATACAAACATAAAATTAACAACTAGATCTCTTTACCACTTTAACACACATGCAATCATACACATAACAACTGACATACCCCGGAACCCTTTCGGGAAAAACCAGCAATCTGTGGGGCTATCTTCTTTCTCGAGCCCAGAGCATATAAGAAAAGAGACAAGTACAATGCAGGGTTACCTCAGAAGTAACTCAGGCAAATTCTAGAATTTGCATGCATCCAGCTGAGCATGCACTGGAAGAATGTGCCCTAACTGGAAAACTGGATCTGGATATCCCTGCAAGCATATCTGCCTGATCTGTCTCTCTCTATCCTCTGCTCTGATCTGCTCTGCAACTGAAGAAGCCTGCTGCTGAAAACGTCCTCTTCTGCATGCACAAGTGCGCCCTTCCTCAAACAAAGAATGACTCGTGCTAAATCAGATCTCAGCAGATATGAGCTCTGATCATCACTGATCTTCCTCAATCACTGAGACGAAGATACTTTGCAAGTTACAAACACTCAATCGCTCAACCAGATGCGGTATGAGCTTCTTCCTTCTTTGGGAATGCGCCCTCCTTCTCTTAGGAAAGTCGTCCTCCTCTCAATTGATCTATCTCAGATCAATCATCTCGATAAATGAGACAGACCCCTTCTGTCTCCTTATAACATCTCACTTGAAAATTAGGTTTACCAAAAACCTAAAAGCTGGAGCATGCAAAACTCACTTTTGCATGCATGCATGCAAACTCTAGCATGCAAAACATTTTCCTGGTTAATAT
The DNA here is from genome assembly GCA_027924585.1 of Larix kaempferi. Classification (NCBI taxonomy): domain Eukaryota; kingdom Viridiplantae; phylum Streptophyta; class Pinopsida; order Pinales; family Pinaceae; genus Larix; species Larix kaempferi. The sequence goes on from BSBM01000738.1 coordinate 2,335,810, forward strand.
TTTAACACTCCCTCTTAACCAGGAAAGGATCTTGTACCACTCCCATCTTCCCCCTAAACTACTCACACTTATTTTTCATCGAGGAATTTGTCAGAATGTCTACAACCTGCTCATCTGTGGAAATGTACTGGAGCTCAACTGCTCCCTTCTGAACATGATCACGAATGAAGTGATATCTGATCTCAATGTGTTTGGATCGATCATGAAACACTGGATTCTCAGAGAGTTTGATGTAGCTCTGATTGTCACACTGAATCACTGTAGGCTCCAACTGCTGATCAAATAGACTTACCAACATCTTGCGAAGCCAGATGGCTTCACAACTGGCTAAGCTAGCCGCCATATATTCTGCCTCAGTAGAGCTCAATGCAATGGACTTCTGCCTCCTGTTGAACCATGACACAACTGTTGAACCTAAGCTGAAGCAACACCCGGAGGTGCTTTTCCTGTCACCGGCATTCCCTACCCAGTCTGAATCTGTGAACCCTACAAGCTGGACTTCTCCCTACCTCACATAATTCAGTCCATACTCTGCTGTTCCACTGATGTATCTCAAAACATGCTTTGCTGCCACCCAATGCACATCTCTGGGTTCTACCAGGTACTGACTCAAGGTGTTGACTGCAAAGCTCAAATTTGGTCTGGTGTTTGACCAAATACATCAAGGAACCAATGAGCTGTCGATACTTAGTGGAATCGGCCAACTTACTCTTAGAAGCCACTTGCTTCTTCCAATTGGTCGTCATAGGGGTAGTCATGGGCTTGCAATCCTGCATCTGAAATCTCTTCAGAATGTCCATTGCATACTTGCCCTGACTGAGAAAGATATGCCAATCCTCCTGCCAGATTCCATCCCTAGGAAGTAATGCATCAGTCCTATATCCTTCATCTCGAACTCAGATGCAAGGTCTATCTTGCAATCACTGATGAGTTTTTTCGCCCCAGTAATTAACAGATCATCTACATAAAGCACAAGGATGAGTGGATCCCCTTTCACTACGATGAAGTAGAGATTTGGATCTGCTTCACTCTTATGAAACCCTAGCTGCTGCAAATAGGTATCTATCCTTGAATACCAAGCTTTGGGTGCCTATTTGAGGCCATATAGAACTTTCTTCAATCTGCATACGGGAGACTCTCTCTCAAGTACCTCGAAGCCCTCAAGCTGCTCAATGTAAACCTCCTCCTCTATGAGTCCATTGAGGAAAGTTGTCTTGACATCCATCTGATGAATCTTCCATCCCATTTCTGCTGCAACTGAAATCATTGTCCTGATGGAAGAATACCTGGCCACAGGAGCAAACGTCTCCTCATAGTCAACTCCCTCTATCAAGAACCCTCTAGCCACAAACCTAACTTTGTATTTCTCAATGCTACCATCTGCTGCATACTTAATCTTATAGAGCCATCTGGAGGTGACTACTGATTTTCCTTCTGGTCTGGGTACCACTTCCCAGACATCATTCTTCATGATGGAAGCATACTCTTCCTGCATGGCATCTTTCCAAGCATGCTTGCCTGCTGCTTGTTCGTATGAGGATGGTTCTGACTCACTGATACTGCTTACTAGAGCTAAGTAACTACATAATCTCTGTGGAGCCTTTCTTTCTCTCACATCTTTCTTGGGGGTTCCTACTGCCTGAGCGTCCTTCAAGGTATCCTAAAGCCACTTGGGCTTCCTCTTTCCTAAAGTGACATCCTGAGAGGAGAACTCCTCATCCTCGTCCCAATATCCTGTATGTGAGTGAGTACCTCCAGTAGAGGTGCCTGTAGCCGTTGATCTTGTAGCCCGAGAACCTGTAATCTGGGACCCTGATCTTAGTTGCTCACCAATCTGAGATCCTGTGCCAATTCCTGCTCCTGTGCCCGTGGAAACCATATCTTGAGCATCTGTCACTCCAGACACTTGGGACCCTGTTGACTGCTGAGCAGTACTCTGTCCTGTGTCATGTAGGGATGTAGCAACCTGCTGCTTTCCCTTCTCTGACTCACATGACTTTCGAAAGGCCCGATCCTCCTCGAACTTCACATCTCGCCTCACAACAGTCTTTTTGAGAGCAGGGATGTAAATGCGATAGGCCTTTGAAGTCTCATCATACCCAACCAGAATTCCTCTTTCTGCGGTGGGTTCCAGTTTTGTCCTTTTCTCCGAAGGAACATGAGAGTAGGTGAGGCATCCAAAAATCTTGAAGTGCCCAACCTCGGGTTTCTTCCCAGAGAAAGCCTCCTCGAGGGTCTTGTCCCCCAAAGCCTTATGAGGGCTCCTGTTCTGAATGTAGGCTGCAGTGTTGCATGCTTCAGCCCAAAGGAAAAATGGCAATCCCTGATCATGCAACATGGATCTCGTAGCTCCAACAATGGCCATGTTCTTCCTCTCAGCCACCCCATTCTGTTGAGGTGTATAAGGTACAGTCAACTGCCTCCTGATGCCTTCCTGAGTGCAAAACTTATTGAACTCATTGGAGGTGTATTCTCCCCCATTATCTGATCTGAAGATCTTGATCTTCCTTTCTGTCTGCTTTTCTACAAGAGCCTTGAACTCTTGAAACTTCAGCAAAACTTCTTTAGACTCTTTGCTCTTCAAGAAGTAGATCCAGGTCTTCCTGGAATTGTCATCAATGAAAGACACATAGTACTTGTATCCTTTCAGTGATGTGGTGGACATCGGACCACAAAGGTCAGAATGAATCAAATCAAGAGCTCCAGTAGCTCTGGTATCGCTCTTGGGAAATGTTGTCTTGACGTACTTTCTGAGAGCACACCCCTTACACACATCGGTGTGCTCAGGGCTGAACTCAGGTACTCCTGTCACAATCTCCCTCGGAATTTTTAGAGCTGGATGGTGTAGATGAGCCATCCTCTTGTGCCAAAGCTCACAGGGATCACATCCCTCATCCCGGCTGCTATGACTTAGGGCATGATGAAGTTGGAAGCTCAGTTTGTATAGCTTCCCACTGCGGACTCCAATCCTCTCAATTGAGGTAACACTGGATCCCTTGGGATGAACTAGCACATTTCCATCTCTGAACATCACCCATAGTCCACGATCTTCAATAGTAGAAACGGAGATCAAGTTTTTCTTAAGACCTGGAACATATAGAACATCACGAACTCTCATCTCTTCTACAGAGTCTTTCTGGAAGGACACAGTTCCTCGTCCTATAGCCTTTACCGTAGAGTTGTCTCCCAGGACAATCTCATGATCTATCCCATCCTCTGCAAGGTCAGAAAAATATCCTTGAACACCTGTCGTATGACTCGAAGCTCCACTGTCTATGTACCATATGCTAGAAGTGGAGGCCATCAATGATTGACAGGAGTTAAGAGCCATCTCCCTGTCAATCCCGTCGGTAGCACACTCAGCAATGTCCATAGCAGAGCAAGAAGTACAAACAATTTGCTCCTCCCCCATGATGCAGATCTGTCGTTGCAGCTGTAGATCTGAGTATGAAAGCCTCTCCTTGACCCTTACCAGGGCTCTGATACCATGTAAATATTAGATCCATAGACCACTACTCCCTCTCGATCACCCTGAGATCTCAAGCAGTTTGAGTCTCGATGTAAGTAAATACTCATACAAACATAAACTTAACAACTAGATCTCTTTACCACTTTAACACACATGCAATCATACACATAACAACTGATATACCCTGGCACCCTTTCGGGAAAAAACAGCAATCTGTGGGGCTATCTTATTTCTCGAGCCCAGAGCATATAAGAAAAGAGACAAGTACAATGCAGGGTTACCTCAGAAGTAACTCAGGCAAATTCTAGAATTTGCATGCATCCAGCTGATGCATGCACTGGAAGAATGTGCCCTAACTGGAAAACTGGATCTGAGTATCCCTGCAAGCACATCTGCCTGATCTGCCTCTCTCTATCCTCTGCTATAATCTGCTCTGCAACTGAAGAAGCCTGCTGCTGAAAACGTCCTCTTCTGCATGCACAAGTGCACCCTCCCTCAAACAAAGAATGACTCGGCTAAATCAGATCTGAGCTCTGATTGTCACTGATCTTCCTAAATCACTGAGACAAAGATACTCTGCAAGTTACAGACACTCAATCGCTCAACCGAATGCGGTACGAGCTTCTTCCTTCTTTGGGAATGCGCCCTCCTTCTCTTAGGAAAGTCGTCCTCCTCTCAATTGATCTATCTCAGATCAATCATCTCGATAAATGAGACCGACCCCTTCTGTCTGCTTATAACATCTCACTGGAAAATTAGGTTTACCAAAAATCTAAAAGCTGGTGCATGCAAAATTCACTTTTGCATGCAAAACATTTTCCTGGTTAATATTTTAACAATCTCTGGATTAATTAAAATTTACAATTAAGAGGGAGTGTTAAAGAAATGTAACTTCAGAATATATTCTAATTGTATTTGTTTATTATATTATTATTCCTCCTTTGGGAGATGTCATTGATGTAGTTGGTCATGTAAGAGTCATTAAAAGAGTCAATGTAAACCCTCCTTTGTAAGTCAGGTCAATAGTACCCTTAAGAAACATATTAAATATATTATTGAGTCTCCCTAAGTGAAGTCGACCCAGTTAGTTAGGTGAAGTCGGCCCAATTAGGGTAAAAGGTCACCCAACAGAAGAATATAAATAGAGAGGTATAATTCCTCATTTGTATCATTCACTCACTCAATCAAGTGCGCAAGAGAGAGAAAGAAGAAGTTCGATGGTGAAGAGAAGTTGTTATTTTGTCTTGGGGTTTTTACACTGTCTTGGTGAATTCTATATTGAAGAAGTTTTGCGGGGTTTTCTCCCTTGTGGTTTCCCCAAGGAAAATACCGTGTTCTTTGTGTTGTTGTGCTTGTCTTTCTTTCAGTGATCCTATTGTTGCAAATGATTTAAGCTTATCATGCTAAACAAGTAAAAACTTAACATGTGTAAAGAGCACTAGAGGGGATATGATTCCACTAGAGGGAAAGGAGAAAGGGGTCCAATGGGAGATTAAATTTTCTATTGCGAAGTCAACCTTAGAACTCATCCACTTGTTGCCATGTGCCTTAAATGAGCCAATTACTTCCTTTCAACTATTAATTCCAATTATTGAATGCATGTGAGAGGTTGGTGGGGAAAGTTTTCTCATGTAGTTATGGGAGCATGGAATAAATATACTTCTATGACTGTTGTAAGAGTTTTCTCTTCTATGATCAGAAGTTATGTCAGTTGTCTTTTCCCCATCCTCTCATCTCCTTTGGAGTCTATCATCCATTTTACACAGGGCAGATTTTACAGCAGAATTTCTACACTATAGAGATTTTTCCTCTTGTTATTCATTTCCATTGCCATACAATTACCAAACTGTGCATTAACCAAAAATTCAAATTGTAAAGGAGAATTGCAAATTTTAGAAAAGAGAATCGTTGTACGTGAGCATAGAAGCTAGAAAAGGTAGGAACCTTTACCGATTATGTTTTACTACTTTTGAATGCTTAAGAAGCCATGAATTAAGGTTACAAGAGGTTCCCCAACAACATACAGCAAATTGGACTCTTTCTATACACATTGATAAGCATTGTAAGGGTTGGATTTCCTCAGGGAACTGTTATCACATCCATGTTAGCTCGAGCTACCATGATGCAGATTGTATGGTCAGGGACCATTATCTAGATTTTTTTTTTATCAGAGCACAGATGAGCTGAGACTACAGAGGGGGCATTATGTATTTTGATGGTCCAGATGCTACTACTGAGCAGTATTGCAGAGCCCCTCTTCCTTTCCCACCTTTGCATAACCCCATTGAGAGGGATAACTTAGCCATATTATGAGGAGAGCAGCACAGATCACAGCTAGTTCACTACTTCTTTCCCGCACATAACAGAGATTGGCCTTCAGATCTACTTACAGCAGCAGGTATATGGTATGGCAGGTATACATTATTTATGGTTATTGCTCATGGTTTGCTTTGAGGCTTGTTTATTTGTATTAGTACATTGACTTGACATAAGATGGCTGACTTGGTGATCTCGAGTATGATTTGTATGATGCTTCTGGCCCATGGTGATGTCAGTCCACCCCTTCCCTTAGAGACTCTTGTTTATGCACATTGGTTCCTGTCCCCTTTTGGGTATAGATTTGGCCATTCGACTTCCAGGACGCTAACCTTGGTTTCACTTGTCACTTCCTTCCACTCTTTCGACCCATCCATCTTTTACTTCTTTTTTTCCGACTTAGACCAGTGTAGGTGGCCTTGAGGAGCCTTTCCCCCAGTGGCCCCTGAGTACATTATGATTCCATGTTGCTTTGTGCCTCGGCTCTTTAGTGTGTGAGATGCATTCTCAAACCTGGGATTCACTTCCTGTCGGTTGCCCTCGATGTTGTGATGCAGTATAGGATTGTGTAGCCTCACCGGGTGCCCCCCATTAGTCCTCGAACCATGCACACTTGCCACCATTACTATGCAGTATGCGTATCATTGTTCTATCTGATGTGAAATGTGAAATCCAAGAATGTGTTTCTTAACACACACGGATCATAAAGCCTATGAAATGTAAATCCAAGAATGTGTTTGTCAACACACACGGACAAAGGCTAGCTATATCTATTTGAGCATGTAATTATTATTTCCTCACCGAGTCCAAAAGGACTGGGAGGTGAGATGGAGTAAGGGACGGTTAATTCTAAGTGTCCCCTAGAGTCTCAAGTTACGGTTTGCTGGGCACCCAGTCTCAGCGGCTCTAGAAAAGATCCTCACGGAGTCTGTTGCAGGCATGGATGTGAGTTGCAAGGTGTGTGTTAGAGTCTAGTGGTGGTTTCCCTACACTATACCCATTTGTGAGGCACCGCCCTTCCCTGTGGTTTCTCATGATGTACTTATGTCATTGGGTCCTGTTTTCCCCGCTTATCCGAAGGGTCACTCAGTCTTGGTCTTTGTCATTCCCCTTATCTTTTTAGCCTCGTTGTCCACCTCACCCAAAGTTAGCTCAATGACCAAATCTATAAGTGTGCATAGCAGTAGAGCCTTTGTTGGAAGTGGTGGGCCCACCTCACCTTGGGCCTTTTTTTTGAGATATTGTTTATTTATGAACACCATATGTTCGTCATCTTATGCTCATAGTTATTGTACTAACATAAATAAGGGAGCCTTGGCATCCCATGTCGCATGCAGAGACATAACAGTTCAGCCATTGCCATTTTTTACCAAAGTTTGACTTGGTCAAACTAGCTTGACTAGACCAAAAATGGGCCCCGAAAAAAGATGGAACCAAAACTTCAATTTTGGTTATTTTATATGCATTAGGGTTCCATACAAGCCCCCAAGTGTCAGATCGTGAAAATAATGAAGCATCTATGAGATTTTTAATTATTGAGGGCCAACAGGGCCATACTTTAATTAAAAATGCTTGGAATTGGGAAAATTGTGCCTAGATGATGGATCGGGGTCGCTCTAGTGACCTTCATTAGTGGATTTGGGGCCTACAATCGCATTGCAATAGACGGCTCATCAATCCGGGCAAAAGAAGTGGGTCAAAAGAGCAATTTTCATCTTCAGCTATGTGAACCAGCAAATAATTAATGGAAAAAATCAAATTTGGCTAAGTTAAACTTTAAAATAGTAAGTGCAATGTTGGGAAAAGGTAAAAGGGTCTCTCACTATCATTTTTATATAGTTTGGACATGCATTATTTGGTGTGGGGCCCTCCATTCAACCCAGCTATGTATATGGGGCGAATTTGGCCATACTTGGGCGTTTTGGGGAAAGCAAATCTTCAATTTTTGGAAATATTATGTAATGAAACTTAAGGCATGGGGCCTAGGGGGCTAAAATAGCCTAAAGCCACCCCCTAGGTGTCCCAACTCATTGTATTGACCACTACTTTGGTCCCTCTCTCCACATGGGCGCATTAGGGTAACTTGCCCCCCCTCTCTTGCTCATTTGATCTCAGCCATCAATTTGTTGATGGTGAGAATTGATCTCAACCCTTCATCATGTTAGGAAGGGTTTTTGTTATGAGGTTTCTCTATTTAAAGAGAAGCTCTCTCATTTGGAGCTTCTTCTTGGCATTTGTACACTTGAGACTGATTTCTATAGAGACATTTCTTCCGGTTCTTTGAGATATTGTGTATGGATGTTTGTTGCATTGGCTGATATCTAGTTCCCATAGCATTGTTGAGTGAATTTACTATTTAGTGGTGTTTCCATCCATCTTTGGCTGATGTAAATTGCAAGTGAAGAGACCATCTAAAGAGGGGCACAATTGTTGGAGTTGTCACTCCACTCTTGCTCTTTCTCTCCGAAATATCAACAAGGGAGTTGTTTTTGCTTACTAGCTTCTCAATTTCCTCATTTTTAGTCACTTACTTGCTGGTTTAACTCGCTATTTGCTGCATTTTCTGATTTCTTCTTCTTTGTGGCAGGTTGCTAGGGCGCAATCACCTGGTTGCTCAAACACTCAAAGGGGCACGATGGTTGCTCAACACTTGAAGTTTGGGGCTAGTCTTCAAGCAAAATCCATCCATTCACTCTTATCTCAAGTGCGCTCTCTTTGCTTGTCTCCATAAATTTGATTTCACTGTGTTTGCTAAGCTGGAAAATAATAAAATCAACCAAAAATTAACATCTTTCAATTTCACCGTTAAAATTATGTTTTTGTTTCAAACCCACCTTGGAATTAATTTAAAACGTTCATATCTTAAGTTTCAGCCCATTTCGACTCCATTTACCCACATTCTAGGCACTGGACATTTTTCTGATTATGCCCTCCTTGGGCAATTTGCCCTACCACGCTGCTTGGGTGATTTTTGGGTTGTGGGTGTTGTTGGTTTCGCTTTGTATTGTCCTAATCTTACCTAATACGAACTCAGAATTACTAGGAGTGCTATTTAAATTGCTGATTTTATTTTTGCCATTGATGCATAACCAAGTTGAGTCAATTTCCCCATAGGCAGAAAATTCAATCTTTCACTTCTAGTTTAATCTTTGATCCTAACTTAATTTCCAGCCAGCCAACACTTCAAATCCATTATTTTTATGCACACATCAAACCTGAAATAAATCAATTGGATGCTCTAATCTCACCCAAAATTTCAGCTTCCGGTTGGAAAGAGTCTTAGGACGCTCTAGACACTTCTTCTTTGTTTTCTCTTGTTTATCTGGGGTTTGTAAGTGTCTGATTTTGAGTCTCAACCATAGCTGGTTGAATAGGGTCTCCCCTAGACTTGGCTACGTGCCCTGTCTAAAGTGACAAGCACCTTGTCCGGAGTGACAACTGTTCTTCTGAGCAGTGGACTTGGTGTTTGCGGGTGTCACCTGCCTAACTGCCCTACCTCTACCGTCCCGGATGGGATTCATTTAGTCGTAGCTAGAGTTTGTGTGATAAAAATTTTGGTGCCGCTGCTGGGGAGGTAGAGGCTTACCCCGTGGTCTTTTGAGATTGAGTTTTTTTCTTTATTTTGTTTTCATCATACCGCATTCAGACTTTAATTTTTGTTGGCTGATTTTTGTTTTCCTGATTTATTACAGCCATCATTTGTTTTTGCTTCATTCTACTTCCCTCATGACATTCTACCTTTGGTGAACAAGGTTCAATGTTCACCTGGCGACTCCACCTCGCGACTCCACTGGAGGCCGAACCCATCCTTATAACCTTAGAAGCTTGGATCGTTCTGACACCTTACACGATACCCCTATCACTTACGTCAGAAGAACTCTGAAAGAGCACTCCCCTAGCTCACTTTGGCAAGCAGTTAACTCTGATGCTTCGCCTAGCCACATAGTGCAACCCACCTCCACCGCCCCTACTCCACCTTCAACCAACCCGATGGCCAACCTCAATCCCGGTCCACGAGTGTTTGGAAACAGGGCGAGAGCCTCTCCTTTTGATTTTACCCAAATATCAGCGAGAACAATGCCATAGTCATTGAGGACCACATTGAGTCCATGTGGCAACACATGGAAGCATATGGGGCCTCCAATGAGGATGTTTTAATGAGGTTTATTTATGTCACTTGAGGGCGATGCCCGCAAGTGGTTTGACCGACTACCAATTGGTTCAATTGATGGTTATGATAACTTCGTAACCAAACTCATTGAGCACTGGTCGGTCAAACTTGATGGCAAGTATCTACTTAGCCAATCAGCAGAAATCAAAAAGAAATAGAACGAAACCATTCATGAATTCAACCAAAGATTTGACAAAGCAGTGGCACAAATTCCTGAAACCATACGCCCAAAGGACCCAGCCATTCTGATACATTACCTCAACTCCTTTAAAGGATGGTTAGGGTACCACTTGAAAGACAAGGAGCCCACCACTCTGAAGATAGCCCAAGACAATGCAAGAAAAGCAGAAGCTAACGTAGCCTCCATGGACAAACAAAACTTCTTTGACCATTGCGCTCCCTCTTCTTCCCAATCCCGCAAGGCCAAGGAACCTACCAAAGAACAAACAGAGTTGGAGTCAGTTGATAACATCCAGGAAATTATCAAAACCCTGACTCTTTTGACTAGAGACCTTGTGAAGAGTAGAGACTCGGACCGTTACAAGAATCCATATGGCCCCAAGCCATATTGGAATCCCAATAGGAGGCCTAACATAGAAGAAAATAAGAGGCCACCTGCTGCACCAGATGCTCCTGACGCAAGGAACATCAACTGGTGTGACAAATGTGACGATGAGCACCTTCAATCCGAGTGTCAATTCACTGAACCTGAGGAACACCTTGAAAAGATAAACTTCATTGATGACATAACCTTTGACTTAGATTTCAGGAGGATCCTCATTGAGGGCGAGGAAGAAGAAGAAGAAGAGACCATTGGTGATGAGGGCCCCTCGTGTCTGTCGATTCACCCTGTGTGTGTGGACCCAGTGAGGACGAGAATCTACCGACGACATAGGGATGAGCCGAGACCAGAACCTTTCATGGAGAGGCGTGAGACCACTCAGCCTGACCTTGACATTAGACTTCACACATATGACGAGGTCTTTGGGAGTGGCATTAAGTTGGAAAAGGAGTTGGCACGGATTATCCAAAGTGTCCCTGTTTCCGAGCTTGTGAAACTCCCTTCAGTCTGTGACCAGATTGCAGATTTCCTTGACAGTATTCCTGTGCAGAGGGACTTACCCAGTTCCTCCACGAGTGTCCCTGAAAACCCTGATGTTGCCTGTGAGAATGAAAAGGATGCAGAGGACCCCCCAATCAACATTCACACTACTATCTATGAGAGAAAGAATGGGGGGCATCAACCATTTTATCTTACCCTTCGCATCCAGGACATGTTGCTCCACAACTGTATGCTTGATTCGGGAGCCTCTATGAACATCATGCCGTTGCGCATCATGAAGGCCCTGGGCATCGAGGTGACACGCCCTTATGGGAACGTGTGCGGGATCGATTCTAGACAAGTTCCAGCCTGTGGCTTAATCAAGAATTTGAAGGCTGACCTCTTCTCATGTCTAGATATCTCCACACTCATGGATGTGGTAGTCGTCGACCTTCCCCCGGTTTATGGCATGCTTCTGTCGAGAAAGTGGGCTGCTGGGTTAGGAGGACACCTCCAGATGGACTTGTCTTATGCCTCCATCCCTGACCCTAACGGAGTGTTGGTGAGAGTTTACCGGGAGCCATTTTACGAAGGGCACATTGAGGGCATGGAAGAGGGCCTTAGGAGAACCTACGAAGAGTGTGAGCCTAGCCCTGAGGGGATCTACATGGCTTTTGGTGATGACCGGGAGGACTTTGATGATCAAGCCAGAACTAGGTGCCAAGCTGACCGGTGGGTTTCTAGCCCTGGGATGCACTCATCTGAAGATGACTCCGATGAAGAGTGCATCCACCAGCTAGTTCATGAAGATCTTATGAGGGAACTGAACCCACCTCCTGAGGGGCGTGATCCTACTGAGACACACGAGGGCACCTCCAGGGGTTCCCCTCACTGTTCAGACCCCCCAGATATGCTGGATCAGTTACCTTTGAATGATTGCAGCCTTTCCACCCGAACGGATGAATAGGCGGGGCATTCTCCGCGAGCCGAGACTAGAGTGACCACTCCTGGACTACCCCATTCTGGAGAGAGAGATCCTCGGACAGAAGACCCTGTTGACGATATCTCACGCCCTTTAGAGGATTCGAAAGTGAGAGGGATCCCTCCCCCTGAGCAAAGGAGTTTCCGAACCCTTACTGAGATCTTGGCTTCTGTAGATGACAACCTTGCTAGGCATGCTAAAGGCCTCCCCCCGCGATACTAGTGGGAAGAATCCTCTTCTCAGGATCTTCCTGAGTTGGAGAACGGGCATTCGGATCAGACCATTTTTCAGGAGTTCTCCCTTCCCGTTGACATCGTTGGTGAGTTTGAGCCTGTACCTATCGACACACCACCTCCTTCACCTCGTCCAACTGGTTTTCTGATTTTCCTTCTTCTAGCTGAGATTCATATCCCATCAAGAGAAGGATGTAGCACCCACGCTCGTGCCCCGCCTTCCGTCGATCCGATCATTGGAAGGTTGTCTCCCCAACCTCATGATTTCTGGACCATTGGCGAGATCCAGCGAGATGTTATTCATCCTGAGCCCTTTGGTCCCCATGTTAGCCCTGCCCCATCGAGAGAGGTGACCCGAGAGGTGTTGATCGATGAGGTCACTATCCCATTAGATGGAGGTCCCCCGAGATTTGTTACACATGTCGGCCGTAGGGACCACCATCCTGATGATAGGGGGAACGTTGATGTTTCAGTTTTCCGGGATATAGGAGTGGACCCCCCCGTCAGTCAACAGGAGAGCGTACACCACCGGTGACCAGGTCGTCTTGCCAAACCACATTTATCATCACATGGCTAGTCATCGTAGGGGTCTTTTAGTCGGTCCTCTCAGGGTAGAGTTCTGTGAGCGGCACATGTATTATCTGTCCACTGAGGATGGGCACCTTTTCTCTGTTCCGATTAGTGGTCATCACTTACGAGGATATGTTCCCAAGTCCACCCGGGAAGATTTCCCTTGATCACGCGATCTGTGTCCCTTTTTGCGGTAAATAAGGTCTCGGGAGCAGCAGTCAGTTGTCTTTTACCTTGATTGTTTTCCCTTTTCTTGACAGCCCGTTGTCCTTTTTGTCTTGGTCTCTTGTTTTTCTTACCTTTGGCGTGCTTTTCTTTTTCTTTGGTTACTTATTCTAGCCTTCTTTTGCTTTGCCTTTCATCTTTTTACACTTTCTTTATTCGGCACAATAAAATTTACAATGCTGTCATTTTTGGGCTATTAGAGTAGACTTCATTTCTGTCACTTTACAGTTCAGCATTGTCATTTTTTGTTATTTTGCCACTGGATTATATATATATTGCATGTCCAGACGATCGGTCTGCAGAGATTGGTATAGCGTCTGCGTTTTACAGGAGCATGTACATATACATGATGATGATGCAGATAGCATGTACGTGCATGCGCTTTAATGATGATGAGAGGGGTGCTATGGACCAAAGATTCTGAGGTTCTCAAGCACTCTCTCCCTTAGAGCACTTGTCCCGGCTGGAGCCAAATGTTATCACATCCATGTTAGCTGGAGCTACCATGATGCAGATTGTATGGTCAGGGACCTGTTATCACCAATCTTGTAGTTGCCCCTACAGATGGATCCAAGGTGGATGGTAGAGGGGACAGGCAACTAAAGTGGTGAACCAAGAGAGCCCTAGTTCCCAAATGGATGGTTGTCACGCCAACCAAGGCACTCTTCGCTTTTGCTACAAAAGGCAAGATAGAAAGGGGGAGACCCAGATCTACTCCCGACAGGAGAGATCAACCCAATCACCAGATCAAATCAATCAGATGAAGTACGTAGGGTGACAGGTATGGAACCCTAGAATTAAGGAAGTAGGACCACTGTGGAGGCTTAGGAAAGGTGTGAAATGATAGGGATAGATAACACACATGATTCTATGATTAGGTATGATTCCAGGATTCAAAGCTAGTTCAAAATGGTCAAAATCAACTACCTTGGGAAACGTGACCCTTAAAACAGGGAAAGTGTCCCAAAACGTAGATATGACAGTTAAGGCTTTCTAGCTATGCTTGATGAAGGGATATCACAATGTCTAAGTGCACAAGCAACCAAACAGAGATCAAATCACAGGGAAATTGGACAACCCAGGAAAGTCGTGAGGGCTTGGAGAGATCAGTGCCTTGGGATTTGGGCCTATGGAGTCACCCAAGACGTTTTTGAGAACCCACTTCACAATGTGCCCGATCTACAATACCCAAAAAGGATTTGCCAAATGACCAAGGGATTTGATCAAGAGCATTTTCCTAAGACTTTTAGTTGATTTTAAATGAGGGTTTTGAATTAAATGACAGATGGATAGATCAATGGAATGAGAAACTTACCTTGAGATCATACCTGAGTGATGGATGAGGTTGCCATGTTGTTGAGGAATGTTCCAGCAGAGATCAAATGAGAGATCTTTGATTTTTCTTGCCACAATGAGATGCCCTAGCTCCACACGTGTGCCCTCCTCTTCCAGTCAAACCAAGGAAATCGATTCAATCAGTAAGATCAAGAATGGACGAAATACAAGCAAATAGCAATAGAAACATGAAGTAGAAGGTACTAAGACAGTAATACTCCCCGTTACTGACGAAGAGACCCCAAAGAAGAGGCAAGGAGGATCTCCCCTACCAATGCGTCCTCCTTGAACCAATTTGGCCTTCACCTGTAGATGAGAAAACGTGGAACAAAATAGATAGCAAGATAATCTCCAATAACCCAGTGCAAAGGAAGAACAAACAGTCGAACTCCAAAAAGCATTCACCACCACAAGACAAGTAAATGCAATAATAATTTTCTAGTCCAATAATCCAGAGCCAAAAGTCCCTTTACAATGAGGAGCTATCTCCTTTAAATAGGATGGAGAGACACCAAAACCCTAACCACCTTTCGATTGGATGGCTAAGATTAAAAGATCGAAGTGATCTAATCAATGGTTGAGATGAGCTCAGCATAAAAGTACATGGATCAATATAACATAATACATCAATGGACCAAATCGCCCTATGAGAGGGGGTCCCACCAAATGTCAATGATAAAACATAAGATCTAGCTCATGGTGGGTCTAGGGGGTCATGACTTGCCTCCCTAGTGTGTCCCCATGGCACAATAACATAAAATAACCAATCTAGACACCAAATCGTGCCTCTCTGGGAAAGTCCTGAGCCTTAGGAGGCTCCAGAAAACCATGAAAAGTGCCGGAGAGATGGATGTGGGTCCCACTGAAAGTTGAAACTGCTGGAGAAGGTGTGGAAGACATCCCACTCATCATCAAAACTCATCCCATTCCAATCCCTTGCCTCAGTAGCTCAAATCGAATCCTTCAATAGCCATTTTCACCATTTTTAATCTGCCTTGGGAAGTGTGAAACTGCCCAAACTGCCTCCTGGAGTGCCTGCGCTATCAAGGTGAGCCCACCAGGCTCTCTGGGACGGGGGTAATATGGTAATAACAAGTGGCTGGACCACCCCCTCCATGCACAGCACCCTAGGTGAACCAATCAAATCTCACCTCTGCTCTGACAGGCCATCTGATAGGCCAAAACTACACTAGGATGCCCAACTGAGGCCAATAATCATTGTAACTGCCCGGAACTGAAAACAGACTGTCTCATTGGACTCAGAGAGCCCAAATACATCTAAGGTGTGTACTCATACACCATATGGATCTCTGCATGATCCTATAAAATATCCAATATGCCCGACAGACAGACCAAATAATAATAATCTGTAAAAGTGCTGAAAAACACTAATCATCATCATAAGCCTGAAACCACTGCATAGAACCATCTAGTGACCTGTACCAGACCATATATCATATCCCTGCATCATCTGAGGCCTGCCACCTCATGTCCTATAGTTGACTTTTGGTCAAACTAGGTTTGACCAAGTCAACATGACCCAAAATATAACTCGGGCTATCATCAAACTGCTGCAAGTGCCAAAGGTTAAAACATGCTCTTCAATTCATTCAAGTAACAATTATAACAAGAAGTAATCATTTACTGGCGATCTAAAACCAAATATAAAGAGTTTTCAATATCTACCAAGACTCAGACTAGACTTTCAAGACCATACTCACTTCATAGTTGTGATCAATTTGCTAGTGAAGGGTGAGGGCTAAAAATTAAAAGGCTAGGCCAAGGGATGACTACTAACTTGACATTGTGACACTTTGGAAATGGAAAGGGGATACACACTCTAGCATATGCTGGACAAGCAGTAACACGGGGGATGGCAGTGTCTCACAAATGGGTAAGTTGTTTAAAGAGTGCTTATTCAACTTAGGCATCATGTCTACTTTTTAAGATGATCCAAGTTCATTAGGATCCATTTATTTCACTTTATGGCCTTTTTGCCTACATAACCCTTCGGATCTCAGGTGTGCTAAGAAGCACAACTAATTGCAGCTTGCATCCAAGGCATGTTCATACATATACATAAGGTCAACAATCGTTTAGATATAGAGTTTAAGAACCATTGCTTTTGTGGACCTTTCTTATACTCTTCAAGGAGTATTTATAGCTTTTCATTGCTCTTGCCCTTTACTCACGTGTGTTAAGAAACACATTCTAGAGTTTGTTACCAGCTATTTTGTACAATAGCTGAATTTCTTGTGAGCCGCCAGTTTATTGAACATGATTCATGTTCATCATCAGTGTTCAGAAGTTCAGAAGTCATTTTTAGGGCAATTTTGCCCCATTTTTAATAACTGCATGTTCATGCTCCCATGGGAAATTTGTAAAAAGTTGGTCTAAACGGGGGTCCTTTTATAAAAGACTCGGCTATCCTTAGGTTTATCCATTTGGGGGATACTCTAGAGTGTTTTTTCCTTAGGAATTATGAGCTACTCATCAGTAGCATATAATCCCTGAGTTTTTCACTCATACCTCCAAAGCTGGAGTATTTACCATGGTGGTCAAAACCTAAAGTGGTTATTAGAGTCTTGTGTCTAGAATTTTTTACATGTTAGCCATCTCGATTGAGTCGTATGAACATGCACTAGGTCCCCTAGGAGTTTAGTTTGATTCCGAGAAAAATAAAAAAATTTCCGTAATTTAGACCATTTTTTAATGGTTTAAATGGAATTTTTCAAGTTGTGATAAAAACCTCATCCGGAGGCAGAATTGGGCGTGGGGAGGCTCGTTTTGACGCTCAAAGCGTCCTCTTTACCCTAGAGCCCTCATTCTTCAATTTCTGGGCGATTATGTCACCTCTGGGGGAGTTTTGGCTAAAAATGCATCATTTTGGCATTTAATTGCCAGAAAAACACAAAATGCACTAAGTCCAAAAAATTGAAAAAGGACAAAAATGATTAAAATAATCATTTGAAAGCTTGGCATATGATTTAATTGAAGTGTACGACTACATCAAGGTAATAAGCAAATGTTAGTTTTGTACTTTGGATAGCGATTGCATTAAAATAATGAATCTGTGGGCTCCCTTTCACGTGGGCTTTCCACGCACATGAGCACTCACGAGTTTGATGAAGTGGCAAACGTTGAATGGATTGTTGAGTTTGCATTTAATGGTATGGTAGGCGCCTCCCCCAAATTGAGGCCACATCACAAGCTTGTCTCCCTTTCAAACTCAGGTTAACACATGTATCGAGCTCCAAGCTTCCTCCTTGATGGCTCACGCACTCCCTTGCATGCACATGTCAACATGAAGTGGAGGCTCACGAATGGCTTGGTGATAGTTCCAAGAGAGGAGTGGGGGGCGCCTTTCCAAGGTGGAGGCCACCTCCCCACTCACAATTACTCAAACTCGAGTTGATTGATCAATCTTCACTCCAAGCCTTGCCTTTGATTGGGATTCGACTTTCTTGTGATTGGTATTGGCTCTCTTCCATGCCAAGGTCGAATTAGGGATTTGATGTCAAGTTTTTGTATAAAGAGAGACCTCTTTGGCTCTCTTAGGATGGACTTTTGATGTAAGATTACTCTGAAGAATTTTGTACTTGTTATTTGCTTTACTAATTGGAATAAGATTCGACTTTGGAGGTCCATGCGATTTGTGCTACATTGGTGAATGCATCTCTTGTGAGCTGATTTCTTTCCATGCTTTCAGTTTAATGCTTCTGTGAATGATCAAATAACTAGCTTTAGAAGTCTATTTTATAGAACATAAGATCTACCATTTGTTGTTGTCAATTTGGTTTATTATGCAAAAGTTTATCAGAGATTATATGAACAAGAAGTATTCAGTTGTACCAATGTTGATAAAATCTTTATGTTCTTAGCATACTAGTCATATGTTTGATCTCACTGGGTTTTAAGTTGTTTGTTTTGGATAGGTATTGCCATTTGGAGAAGGGTGTGAGCTCAGCTGCATCTAGCTCATCTTCATCATCACAAGTGGTTTGCTTTAACATTGTTGTCTTTTCAGGATCTACAAGCGTTGGGGTTGTTGCAAGAAAAAGAAGCACAAAGAGTTTTTTTATCCAAGTTCCATCCTTAAAACAAAATCACTTCAAAACTTGGTTACTAGTTACTATAAGAAGCCCTAAACTCCATTTTTCGACCTCTTTGGCTTCTTCTCCTTGGCCTTGTTTGGCCTTCTTTTTCTTCCCTTCTCGTTTTATCATTCAACTCTTCCTCCCTCCTTTGCCCATCATTCTGCCATTTACCTTTTTTGCTCATTTGATTTCTCGTTCCATTGGTTCATTTCTCCTCCCCTCTTTCCTTTTTTTTGGCTTCTCAAAGTGTGCCCTAGTGGGCCACTTCTCCCAAAGTGTTGGCCCTTTTTTGAGCCTTCGTCTTACCCACTGTTGGGCATTTTTTGCTCACTGTTTTGGGTTTTCTTACCCCACTGTTTGGGCCTTTTTCTTACCCCACTGCTGGGCATTATTCGCTCACTGTTTTGAGCTTTTGTTACCCCACCGATTGGTGACTTCTCCTCTACTCACAGCCCACTGTTTGCCTTGCTTCCCATCCGCTGCTGTCCCTTCATTTTCTGATTTACAGTCTGCTGCTTGTTCTTTTGCTGTGGCAGCCCCTTCTTCTCGTTTGCCTTTCTCTTCCTCCTTCTATCCTCACTCCTTCTTCTCTTTTTTTTTATTCGCTTTCCTTTGCTTTCTTTGTTAGTTCAAGGTTTCATTTTAAAAGCTTAAAATCATATAAGGACTAGTTCATTGTTAGTTTGTTTTAGTTGCATTAGATCTCCTTTTTAGTTAAGTCATTTCAAAAGTTTTAGATCTTAGTTTAGTTCTTTTAAAAGTTTGCATTTCATTTTAAAGCTTAAATTAGTTGCACTTTTACATTAGATCTCATTTTCAATTTTTGCAATCTTAGATCTAGGATTAGTTTCAAGTTTTGATTTTTTAACTAATGATTAATGGGTGCTTGAGTTGATTGGTTTTTGTAGTTACTATAAGAAGGAAACAAATCAAGAGAGAAGATTAAATTTGAAGAGAAGGAACCAGCAAGAACAAACCAAGAAACGAAGAAGAACAAACCCAAGAGGAAGATCTTAAACCAAACAAGACATAACCATTCTCCTTTTGTAAAAGCTCTTAAGAGCTTCATAGCATTCTTCTATTTTATTTTCTTCAAGTTCTTTTCAAAGAGTTGAATTTCCAAGGCATTGTAATCATTTAATAAAAAGCTAGTGGGATTTAAGGCTCCCACACCCCAACTTCCCCATTTGGGGAAGTTTATAGTGTTTTGCTTTGTTTGTTTCATCTTTAGCTTAGAGTTTACTTTTGCAAGTAGAACACTAGTTGCTAGCTTAGTTTCCCTTTTGCAAGTAGAATACTAGTTGTTAGTTTAGTTCTCTTATGCATTCTTAGAATACTAATTGCTAGTTTAGATCTTTGCTCTCTATTTGTTTCAATCATTGTGTATCTTTGCTATAATTGTTTGATCTTAAAAGGAACACAAAAGTCTCTTGAACTTGTCATAAGACAAGTCAAGAGCACTCTCTATCGAAGAGCATTGTCTGCATTGTGCATTTGCATATAGATTAGATAAGACTCTTGAATCTCACCATAAGGTGGATCAAGAGCACTCTCTGTCGGAGAGGTTTGTCTTTTATGCTCTAATGAAAACACTCACAACTCATTCTCCCTTTAAAATTAGAATTTATTCGTTTCTCCATACCACGTATGCTCTGGCCAATCTTGAAAAAGGTTGGAATACTCAGAAACGGTATTGGCTGCTTAATCTCTCAATTTTAAACCATAATAAAATTCACCACCACCATAACCAACGAATCCGGCGTTGATCGATAAATAGTCTAAGTGGGCAAATTCCAAGTGGGGGCGCCGGGCAGCCATGTTCAAACTCTAGTTGCTGGTTAGCTATTGAGCGCCTAGCTAGAGAACTGGGTGGTCCGTCAAGTCTTCGAAAGGAGCCATTTAGAATATTTCCCGGACAGATTTCCAGTACCTTGTGTACCGGTTGGAAATTCCCCTAGCCATAATAATCAAGAACACCCCTAAAATACACAATAAAATTTACCAAGAGCATTGCAAAACGATCTCACGAACATGTATTGAGACTTGTATTTCAGCATCCCCAAGCACTTTTGACTCCATTTGGCACTAGTTCTTCAAACTTATATGCATCACCTTATTTAGGACCATTTGTCCTTCATTTGCTTAAGTCATTAATTATTCTATGGATGCTTTAATTTTCAGTCATCATATATTGTTTACATCATCTTGTGTTTTGCAATTGCAACGTGGATTGCTTAATTATTATTGTGTATCATCAAAAAACTCCTAAACAACACCCATCCGCATCCATACACCCAAAAACACTTAAAAACACAGAGCCTTAGACAACTCTTTGTTAGGGACAACCCCCCTTGGCTTCGTTAGGAGTTTGCCTAAACGGAGGAGCTGGGATTCAGGTGACAGTACCTGGCTCATTGCTTGCCCCCAAGGCCGCACCTTTCCCACTTATAGTGAGGAAACATCTTTCGAAAGATTTCTGTTGCTAGTGTGCATCTCGGCGGACAACAGAGTTTACAATTTCCATGGGCGAATTCACATAAGTTTCCATAAGTAGTACATAAGCTTTCAATTTTAGCCAACACATCTTAAGTGACTAGGGAGACTTCGTACCAGTGCCAAACATCGGGACAACTGACCAGAATGATTTAGGACTACAATCCAACTCACCAAAGGCAAGTTTTGTCACCAACTCAGAGCCGAGACAAAAAAAACTGGGAAGCTCATCCAACACAGAGGCTAAAGCGGGGGAAGGTCCTCCATGCCACTAGTCAAGTAGTAAGTCAGGGTAATAAACAAACTGGGAGGTAATGGATGGATGAAGACAGTGAATAATGAGACCAACACTAGCAAGCCAAAGTATGGTGGGAATGATCATCTCTATTCTCCCTAGGGAGGGTAAAACCAATGAGTATGGGTAGTGAACTTCTAAGTCTGAGTGGGGACAATATAATATATATAAAGATACAACCAGGTCCACATATCTATATGATCGCCAGATCATGATACTAAATGCTAAGACATGCTACAAGAATGAATATAAAAGCAATATAACCATAACACCAAAATATACCTGCTGAGTCATATACTTGAATGCACATAATCTGAACCAACATCTGTCCTCTGAAACTGCTACTGTAACTCTGGAAAATACTGACTGCTCTGTATAAATGGCTAAATGGCTACATTGGTCAGCTCTCTGGGTGTCCTGAAACTCAGTCATGGCATGGGGAATAAAACTATTGTCCATAATATAATCATGATCCATAATAGATGCTCATCTCAGCATCTCAATGTAAGGGAACTGGCTGAAAAGTGTACTGGAATCAGAAAAATAGTGTATGATAGCCCGACTACTATATATGTGATAACAGGACCATTATCCAGAGGGGCGCAATTCTTGGAGTTGTCACTCCACTCTTGCTCTTTCTCTCTGGAATATCAACAAGGGAGTTGTTTTTGCTTACTAGCTTCTCAATTTCCTCATTTTTAGTCACTTACTTGTTGGTTTAACTCGCTATTTGCTGCATTTTATGTTTTCTTCTTCTTTGTGGCAGGTTGCTAGGGCGCATTTGGTCACTTGGTTGCTCAAACGCTCAAAGGGACACGCTGGTTGCTCAACACTTGAAGTTTGGGGCTAGTCTTCAAGCAAAATCCATCCATTCGCTTTTATCTCAGGTACGCTCTCTTTGCCTGTCTCCATAAATTCGATTTCACTGTGTTTGCTAAGCTGGAAAATAATAAAATCAACCAAAAATTAACATCTTTCAATTTCACCGTTAAAATTTTGTTTTTGTTTCAAAAACACCTTGGAATTAATTTAAAACGTTCATATCTTAAGTTTCAGCCCATTTCGACTCCATTTACCCACATTCTAGGCACTGGACATTTTTCTGATTTCGCCCTCCTTGGGCAATTTTCCCTACCACGTTGCTTGGGTGATTTTTGGGTTGTGGGTGTTGTTGGTTTTGCTTTGTATTGTCCTAATCTTACCTAATATCAACTCAGAATTGCTAGGAGTGCTATTTAAATTGCTGATTTTATTTCTGCCATTGATGCATAACCAAGTTGAGTCAATTTCCCCATAGGCAGAAAATTCAATCTTTCACTTCTAGTTTAATCTTTGATCCTAAGTTAATTTCCAGCCAGCCAACACTTCAAATCCACTATTTTTATGCACACATCAGACCTGAAATAAATCAATTGGATGCTCTAATCTCACCCAAAATTTCAGTCTTCCGGTTGGAAAGAGTCTTAGGACGCTCTAGACACTTCTTTGTTTTCTCTTGTTTATTTGGGGTTTGTAAGTGTCTAATTTTGAGTCTCAACCATAGCTGGTTGAATAGAGTCTCCCCCTTGACTTGGCTACGTGCCCTGTCTAAAGTGACAAGCACCTTGTCCGGAGTGACAACTGTTCTTCTGAGCAGTGGACTTGGTGTTTGCAGGTGTCACCTGCCTAGCTTCCCTACCTCTACCGTCCCAGATGGGATTCATTTAGTCGCAGCTAGAGTTTGTGTGATAACAGGAACTATGGAGTAGTGAAGGGAAATGCCTTCCTTGTGTTATATGGGGCAATAGAAAAGAGTGCCATGGCTGGGATGCCTGAGTGAGATCCCTGTAAATGCTCAAAGGTGGGTAGTTTGGCTAAGCATGAGAACAAATGGGTTGTAGGCTGAGAGAGAGAATCTTGTAGATGTTTCCTTCACCCTGGTGGCTTCATAGCCCAACTTGGGGGTGGTATCTGCAGTTGATACCTACGGTTTGATGGAAAATCGCTCTTACACAACTAGTTGCTTGGATCTTCTTGTTTAAACATAACTATTCTCTTTGTATATGAATGTGGAATGATTTTATTTTCTACTTGTGATAAATATTCTTGTTTATGCATGTTGTACGTGTGGATAGAGTTTTAAATTCCGTTGTGTTATACATTCACGAATTTACTAATGCATTTCTTATTTATGAATTCATATTATGGCCCATGGGGCGAAATTTAGAAACTTGTAATTTGTAATTTGTCGACATGCTATCACACACTTTGCCATAAACTTTATCTCCCTCCAAAGCCTTCTTAATGAGTACTGTTGTCCGCCAGATTGCACACCAGCAGCAGAAATCTTTCGAAAGTTGTCTCCCTCACTGGAAAGTGGGGAGAGGTGTGGCCTTGGGGGCAAGCAATGAGCCAGGTACTGTCACCTGAATCCCAGCTCCTCCATTTAGGCTAACTCCTAACGAAGCCAAGGGGGTAGTCCCTACAAAGAGTTGTCTAAGGCTCTTGTGTTTTAAGTATTTTTTGTGTGGGGTGATGCAGATGAGTGTTGTTTAGGAGTTTTTGTATAATGATGAGAACACAATTAAACACGCAATCCACGTTGCAAATTCCACAAGATACAATTTAGAAGATGAACAATATACTTTGACTCAGAATTAAAACAAAGCATCCACAAGATAAAGATTAAACAAATGACAAGGACATATGGTCCAGATTCAGAAGATACATAAGAGTCTTTAAAGACCAGTGCCAAATGGAGTCAAAAGAAATGCTTGTGATGCTGGAAAATGTAAGTCAAAAGTAGTTGTTTGTGAGATCGTTTTGAAATTGTTCTTGGTAAATTTTAAGTGTTTTAGGTGTTCTTGATTATTAGGGCTAAAACCAAGGATATCAAGAGAATGTCCGGAAAGACAGTATCAAGTGCCTCCGTTCAAGGACATGTCGGGCCACCCAGTGCTCTAGCCAGGTCGCGCAATGCTAACCAGCAAACTAGAGGCTGAAAATGGAACCCCGGCGCCCCCAACTAGGAGATTACCCACCGAACTTATCTTATCGCTCAACTCCGGATTGGTTGGTTATGGGGGTGAAAGTTTTATTAGTTATCACTTATGAGCTTAACAAGTCTTTCACCTTTCTGAGTACTAGCCCAACCATTTCCGGTTGGCTGAGCATACAGGTGTTGGACAAACGACCAAGATAAATTAATTAAGGGGGAAAAATGGATTGAAATGTTTTATTATTAAGAGCACTTGTTCAACTCTCCGACAGAGAGCGCTCTTGACTTAGTCTTAAGACCACAGTTCAAGAGACTTCCTACTTTAAAATGCCTAATGCAGGGGGAAAGTGCAAATCTATATGCTCTCTGACAGAGAGTGCTCTTGACTTGGATTTGGCCAAGTTCAAGAGGCTTTGTTCGTTTTATTGCAAGAAATGAAGCGATTGTGAAACTTAGAGAAGTAAATGAAACTGAAAATGACTGATAATATAAGGATAACCACAAAGAAAGACTTTGAAGA
The DNA here is from genome assembly GCA_027924585.1 of Larix kaempferi. Classification (NCBI taxonomy): domain Eukaryota; kingdom Viridiplantae; phylum Streptophyta; class Pinopsida; order Pinales; family Pinaceae; genus Larix; species Larix kaempferi. The sequence continues at coordinate 2,360,535 of BSBM01000738.1, forward strand.
TAACAGAAAACAAAATCTAGTGTTCTACCAAGCAGATTTATTCTAAAGTGGGATCAACCTCCGAACAAGGCTAATCACTAGAACCATCAGTCCTGGAAACCTTCCAGCTAGCTGGATGTCCACAAGATGCTGACGGGGGAACGAGAAGCTACCACAAAACTATGTGGCCTTTGGGACACAATCCCAAAGTTAGCTTACTCTGGTCAAAACTTGAAAGAGAAGCGACAAGATGAAAATAAAATACTGATTAAAGTATAAAATGAAAAATTAAACTAAGAACTTGGAAAACTGAGATCTAAGCTAAGCAAACCCAACACTCTTCCCCAAATGGGGGAAGAAACCCAAAAAGTGGAGGGCCTCTCCACTTAACTTCTTTATTGAATGATTACAAATGCCTTTGGGATCTAGATCCTTAAAAGGTCTTTTGAGAAAAGTAAACTTTGAAAGTAATGAGAAAACTCTTATGAGTTTGTACAAAGGATAATAGCTTGTTTCAAAAGACATTCATGGTTTGGCTTTCCTCCTTGGTTCAAACTTCAAATGTTCTCTTCCTTGGTTTGTCTTTCCAACTTGGATTTTGCTCTCTTTTCTTATGCTTCAAAGGTCTTTCCCAATAGTTCTCTTTCTCAAAAGAAGACCTATCACAATGTAACACTTTAAATACCCATTAGCATTAGTAAATCAAAAAAATTAAGACTTGAAACTACTTGAAACTAGAATTGAAAAAAGAGGCCCTAAATGCAATGTGCATGAGATTTTGAATTAAAATTGCAATTTAAATAAAACGGACCAGAAAGCTAAAGTGCTCCAAAAAATGATGGGAATGAGGTTGGAACCACAAGTTTTTGAACTAACTTGTATGCAAACTTTCCTATCTTTAAATGAGACTACAAAACTTAAGACAAAAGATTAAGATGCAAGCCCTAAATGATTTTTTAAGATGCCTAAACTTAACTTTTTCTAAAGCAAAATTAACCAACTTTGAATAAGACTAAATTTAACAAAGGCTAACTTTTTCAATGCATGTGATTGCTAATGAGATGCACAAATACTAGAGATCTAAATCCAACAAACTACTTTTGCAAACCAAAAATGAAACTACAACTAACTCAACAATCGTTTTTGTACTTTTCTGTGTTTTAGGGCCCTTTTGGAAAGTGGACGAATGGGAGGAGGGAGACTTGAAAGGGATGGACGAGAGGAGTCTGAATCTAGGGAAAAATGAGAGGAAGAGAGTGAATCTAGGGCAAAACGAGAGGAATGAGTGTTTTGAAGACAAAGATAATGAAAAACGAATGGAAGAGGAAGGTGATCTAAAGCATGGATATCAAGGAAAGGAGAGATCAAGGAGCAAAATCGGAGCTAGAAGAAAAGAAGCTCAAAGCTAAGTAACCAAGGTGTTTGAGAAAACTTTTGTTGATGGAGGAAGAGATCAAACTCTCTTAGTTAAGCGTTTCTTTCCTTGAAGTGAAGAAAAGACCATGAAGACCTGCAAGACAGATTGATTAGATGCCAATAACCACTGTGAAGTAAAGAATGACGTAGTCTTTAATAAACCTTTCTCCACCTTGGGAAACCCCTGCAAAAATCTTGTTATGAAACATGCAAGAACCGAAAGATATATTTTTAATCAAAGCTAAAACATACATCTAATATTGAAATTGCATGATCAATTGACAAAATGAAAGAGATATCACCAATAGTGTGAAGAACATCCCAATTGCTCCAGCATGGACCTCCAAAGTCTAAACTTTATTCAATATTAAATAGATATTACAACAATATTTTGGCAGAGTGTTCATGCTCAAAATCTCCATGAAGAACAAGCCCAAAAGACTTCTCTTATATAACAAAACTACAATGTTAAAACCCTAGGTCGAATGGCAATAGAAGAGAGCCAAATCCCAACGAATTCCAATCAAAGGTGAGTCAAAACTTTAACAAATGGCGAGCTTGGCTTACAACTCGAGTCTTGAGGTTGGTGTGAGTGGGGAGGTGGCCTCCACCTAGGCAAGGCGCCCCCCACTCTTCATTGTAAACTCCACCAAACAAATGATGAGTTTCCATGTGGTAAACTCGCCCTCCAAGCCAAATATGCGTGAGTCTCAAGAGGGATGCGTGAGCCTTGTGGTAGGTGTTGATTTTAGTTGTGAAGAGAACCAATGTATATGTGGTTGCACAAATTTAGGGATGCGCCCACCATTGAAGTAAAGCTATCAACCAACCCACTCAATCTTTGCCACATAACCAATTCGTGAGCTTTAGTGAAGGAGGGCGAATTCGTTTGAAGTGGATGACTGGTGCTGATTGTATCTTCAACTGGATGAACTTGGAGTTGATTGGAATCATCATGAGTGTCTGTTGCCATGTCATTTAGCCTTTTACTTTATTCTATTTGGATTATTTTGGAGAGTTTTGGATTTTCTCCAAAATAATAAGATTTATTAATTTAATTAATATTTTCTCTGTAAATGGCTTTTTAGAGAAAATATTAATTACGAGGCTGAATTGACATCCGAAAGTTGGGTTTAGCTGGTCCATAGGTCATGTGTGATTTTTGGCTTATGAAACGAGCCATCAATCACTGAATTCGGACCCCGGACGACTGACATATTACAAATTATTATTTCTCTATTTAAACTATAGAGAAATTTAAAAAATAATTAAAAAACCCAAAACTCGACGGACCCGGTAAATTTTTTTCGAAATTTTTTCTGAGGGTCCTAGAGACTGGGGACATGACCAAAACCTATTCTAATAGTGTCTAGTAGGCTTATATACATTAGTTGGACTCTAATAACCCCCAATGGCTAAAATTTTCAAAATCGGGCATTCCAGCTTTGGAGAAGCGGGAGAAAACCTCATCGATTATAGCTCGGCTATAAGCAAAGTATAATTGACAAGGGAAAAAACTCCCTGGAATACCTTAGTTGCTTAATCAAGTCATGGAGAACCGAGACACTCAGATCCTACTAGCACACTTTATTACAAACCCCCATGGGACCATGGTCATGTCGACTCAAAAACAAAACTAGCTAGTCACAAATGCTGGATCATCTGATACACTGGAGTTAAACACTTATCATGTTTGTCAAATGGCGGCTCTTTAGATAATCCAACTATGGTACAAACAAGTTGGCAACAAGTACCAAGCATTGAGATGGATGTTTTGTAGCTAGCAATGACTATATTAGAAAGACAGTACAAAACCAAATGCAATGGCTATGAAAGTGCCATTTTAAAGATATTTTATGGGAGAAAGCCACTGAGTTTGTCAGCATGACAGAACCACTTGTATAAGTGTTGAGGATCATGGATGGCGACAAACCACGAATGGGATACATTTATGAGGGCATGGACAGGGCCAAAGAGGCCATCAAGACTTTCTCTATGGGGGATTCATCTAAATATCTCCCTATATGGGATATTAATGATTCCAGGTGCGAAGGTGGGACAAGTAGCTACATTCACCGTTGCATGCAGCAAGAGCATATCTCAAGCCAAGCATATCCTATAATGAGGGGTCTAAAATTCAAAAAGATCCTAAGGTGATGAGAGGTGTGATGATATGCATTGAGAGGATGTACCCCAATCAAGACATACAAGACCAAATCAATATGCACTGATATTTGTACAATATGTTTGGATTTAGCTCAACCCAATGTCTCGGGGAGAAGAAAAAGTCGAGTAAGATTCAATTTGTAAATCGTTACATTGTAATTTTGCTAGTTTTCTTTTACAAGTTTGCCATTGCAAAACTTGTAATCTTTGTTAGTTTGTTTTTTATAACAACCCATTGGTGGGAACATTGTGGCTCTGAGGCACCACAACTACAAGAATTCAACATCAATCTTCTGAATCAGCCCTGTAGCGCTTCAGGTTGTGAGCACAATTGGTCAGTATTTGAGCACATCTGCACCAAAAAATGCAACAAGTTGGAGCATAGAGGTTGGAGAAGTTAGTCTTCATATACTACAACCTTTGGATGCTCATAAAACAATTGCGGGCAAAGGATTTGGATCCAATTTTATTGGATAAGATTGATCTAGCCTGTGATTGGGTCATGGAGGATGAATCTCCTGTTGATGACTTGAGTTGGCCTGATGAGTCTCTAATTGGGTTCTAGAGGAATCTCCTGCTAATGATATGAGTTGGCTTGATGAAGAGACTGAGGATCCCTCTAGTGTACCATTTTCTGAAATGGAAACACCAAATACACCTGCATCACAGTTGTTTCATTCTAGCAATGTTGACACTATCTCCTCTAGACCCTATTCTAGGCATTCTACTTCTTGCAGTCATGCATGAGACTCGAGATTGGACTTGGAGACACTATCTATTTTGATTTTCTGATTATGTTTCTAGTTATGTAGTTGAACTTGGTACTATTTGTGAATTTGATCAAGGAATTATCTTTCAGTTCACTATTTTGCATACAAATATGGAGTGTCAAATGTAGTATTATCATTTTTTATGAGATGATCTAATGAATTTCTACATAGAATGTGGTTTTATAACATATATAGATTAGAAATTTCATTAGTATATATTTTGTGCAATGTAGTATTATCATTTTTTATGAGATGATCTAATGAATTTCTAGATAGAATGTGGTTTTATAACATATATAGATTAGAAATTTCATTAGTATATATTTTGTGCACAAAATTTACTTTATTTTGAGGTTTTTTTTCTATTTGTCAAGTCTTAGCCGAGTCTCCAAGTCTTGCCGAGTCCAAGGACAGCCGAGTCTTTGCCGAGCCCCACTTTCAAAACATTGTTTTTTGGTATTAAAGCACATACATACTTTTTCCAATTAATAGAGTTCAAAAGAAGCTTTAATTCAAACAAAAAAATCTAACACCCTCATGCCAACTTGGTCCCAGTATGTCAACTGCATTTCAAATGCACTATGATTTTCAAATAAAGTATAATTCAGAAAATGCAGTATGAATGGAACCAAAACAGCCATACAAAAGTGAAAAAAGACTGCTCTTCCATACTTTACAAATGCTCAAAATTTCCAATTCAATGAAAGGCAAAATGGACTTTTACCTGTGCGCAGATCCAAGAACTGCAGCAGTTTCTTTCATAGGCTTGGTTTCAATTTCCACTTTGTTCTTCTTCTTCTTTCGGCCTTTTTGCCTTTGGCTTTGTTCATTAACTCTGGAAGCTAATACAGACAATTCAACGTTTGGTGTCTTTGACCCAAGATTTTCAGCCTTGGAACCCAAAGTTTGACTCCTAAGGTTTTTCACAATGGTCAACCCTTGCCGTGGAGGCTCCTGCTCCACTTGTATGGACTCTAGCGAATCCAACTTTCCGAATTCAACATTGCTAGAAACACTTTTCACAACATTCTTCAATTCTCTTCCAGCAATTTCATCCAAAATATCATCAGAAGATTTTAATCTATCATCAGAATAGTGTGCTTCTTTACCTGAATCTTGATGAGAAGAAACAACTCTCTGTGCGTCATTTTGGTGAATTATGTTGTACTTTTCATTTATGTCAGTATCTTCATAAAACTTTGAGGAATTCATTACAATATTTTCGTCATCATTCAAAGAAGCCATAAGTGAATTTTCCTCTGTTCTGAAGGCAAACCTAGCATCTGAAGTATCCTGTTCATCCTTTGCAATGGTGCCATGGCCACCATGCTTTACTAAATCACCTGCCATGTTTTCTGAACTCTTTTCCTGGCCAGAATTCTCATGATCAAGAATATTGAGACATGCCCCTTCCAAGGTCACAGAAGATTTTAAATCATTTTCTTTTTCTTGTTGGGAAACACGTGAATCTGCAGGTTCAACCAGGTCAATTCCTTTATCTCGGATCCTTAGTCTAGGCATTGTATGCATATTTGTAGCAGCAGGTGACATGAGATCAGGATTGGTAACACCACTTGGACTACTGAGACTGCAAGTTATACTCCTCTCAATCTTGCCAAAGATGATACTTTGTCCATTATATTTCATTGCAAATCTGTAGATATCACACATAATCATCACTCTCATTACGACCACAAAATTCAGGACGGGTGGTGCATCACATAAGAGCTTTTCTTTGTGTAAATGTTCATTGATTTTCTTAACTGGTAGGAATCATTAAAAAAATTACATAAATACCAAGTTTATTTTAATAATCCAAGGTACCACAGCTTTAATCCATAGATTACTAAATACATTGAAAGAGAAAGGACTGCAAATTAGATTGTTAACACTTCCGTACACAGCATTATTACTAAAATACATAAAATAAAAAATAAAAAGTGAAAACTCCAAAATATGTTGATATATTTTTCAATATCTGCATCACATGAAGAAGAAAATGATGAAATGAGAAAACAGATCACCAAGTGAAGCAAAAACAAAGGTAAGGAATAAACATATTATAAAATCCTCAGTCTGCCTTGTAGCTGATAATTTTGACTCAAATTACTACATCACCTTAGCTGTATTTGATACTGGGCCAACCAAACTAAATAAAAAACTAATGAATTTTTAAAATTCAGGAGTATTTCTGATAACAATCTCAACATCAGCACAAACATATCATATCCATTGTCTGAAATGTCATATAGATAGACTGGGTGACTCTACAAACTAAAGTATTAGACTTTGCTAAAGCTGTAACAGGAAAAACTTGTTATGGGCATGCTCAATTTTTTGTATATAAAGGTGCATCAATGAGAAAGCTCAACAATAGTTTTATGGAATGGTTTACTTGTTGACTTGCAACGACACTATATACATGCATACAAATAGAAGAGAGACAGTTGGCATGCAGCGCAGTCTACTGAGACTATGGGAAATAGGTAACACATTTTACAAGTAGGATACTTTGAGTGAGGGGATGAAATCTGCCCAACCAAAACCCTCCCACCATGCACTAAAGTCATACATGGTCAACACCAATTGATTTTCATTGCCATTATCCATGCAGCAAAAGTCACAAAGTCCTAGTTCAATAATCTATGGCTCGCAACTTAGCATGTTTATCATCACTTGTACTTCCATGAATAAGGATGAAAAGTAACCTAGTAACTATGTTGATCACTTGTACAATGCTACTATATTGGTCAATTATATAGAATAGATCACCAATAACTCATACGTTTGCATTTATATCACTTACTCATATGGCCCAACACTAATTACGTTTTTTTCCAAGGAAAATTAGCAGGTAAAACCTCGGTCACTCCCTCACATTTCGCAAATGGTACCCAATGTAAACCCATCAACATTGATTACAGCAACTAACCCAATAGGGACATCGAGTGAAGCACACAACATAGGTAGCTAGCCCCAAGGATTGACCCCAAGGCCTCTTGCATGAAGCTCAAAGCACTCAACCACTCTAGATAGCCCACTAGGCTAGCACATTGATTACTTGTACAAGTAGCAATGCCCTTTAGATTAGGCACTCATACCTCCCCAACTTTACAAGTTATTCACACATCAATATAGATGAAAAGCCAATGCAAGATTACAATCACCAATTCTAAGGCCAGAATTAAGGTTCATGGTGATGCATGTTTAATAAAAGAATCTCAATTCAAAATTAGCACAGTAATTCAAAATTGAGATAAGACCAGGTGTTACAGCTTGAAATGGCATGTGTGATTAAAGCCCCAAAGAACAGGCTATCCCACCTACAACCTAGAGGTGTTACCCATTGTCACCTCGATAACTACCTCTCTACACTTCCAGTTGGCTCTTCTCCAACTCGAGAGGGGCTTTCCTGGGATAAGATTGCTAGGCTATGGCGATGATGGTGCAAAGGTGATTTTCAAGAGATAGCCTAACAAAAATTGAGGTCTTCGTAGTATAGACGATGGGAGGGTTTTGAAGACTAGTGCCAGTCTCCATGGCATATGAAGTCTTGGGATTATTGCCACTGGAACACGCACCTGGGGGTTATCACAGCAGAAATCTTCAAGTTGCTTAAGTGCGTTCCTTGGGTGGCAAGTCTCGAGTCAAGTATTGTCACTTGATCTTGACTCCTCCGTTTAGGAAGAACTCCTAACGAAGCCAAGGGGGGTAGTCCCTGTGAGTTACTAACGCTGACTAAGCTTTAGGTTTATGATTGGGTAAGTTTTTTAGGAGTTTTGAATAAGATTTAACTGAAAGCAAAAATCACTTGCATAATATAAATTACGATCAACAACATAAGATAGATATAAGCAATATAAGATCTAATAAAAAGTTTGAAATACTGTAAACAAGATCAGTGCCAAAAAATGGAGTCGATAAATGCGTGTTGTTGTATTGTAAATGTTTTGCGAGTGCTTCTTGGTCAATTTTAATTTATTATGAGATGGGGTTTGATTACGGGAAGGGGGAGCTCCAGATATACCGTGAGGTACAAGGAGTAATGTCCGGAAGTTAACTAAAGGTGGCTCCTCACGAAGACGTGTGGGTTGGAATGGAGTCTCGAGGGTGGTGTTCAACACTACACCAACAAGGGTGTATCCTAATTGTGCCCCAATGTCACCTCCCAGTGGTTCCCACTTCTCCTGAGAAATTTCCCCACACAATGATTAAGGTCTGAGTGCCGGATTTTCACTATGTTCAGGGTAGTTAATTTTATTAAGGATGAGTTTTTATTAGATGTGAAGAATTATGGAGCAGTTGCAACTCTTTCTGAATTCCCATAGGCCCAGGCAAATGCCAGCAAGGGGAAAGAGCATACTTTGAGTTGGAAACTAAATATATGTTTCTTCTGTTTGATTGCAAAAGGTAAATAACTGAAGTAAAGTGTTATGCTAATTACTACAGGCAAGGAGTCTCTTTTCTGATCATTCGATCACGTACTCAAGCAAAGCCCTTTATGTGACGGCGAGAGAATACATTGGGAAAGCAATGCCAAATTTATTACTTTGAAGTTAAGTCACCTGACACAGGGACACGGGACACGAAAATACGAGAGTTCGACACGGACACGGTGACCCCCGGAATCAGGACATGTTTTATATACATATATATATATATTTTTTTAAATATATTAAAATTTAAAAATATAGACATATAGATCCAAAAAACTTTAGAAACTAGAACATTTACAAATATTCAATAGAAATTAAAATAAAAACACATTAATGATTACACATTGTTATTCACAAATCACGATTCACAACACATTTGTCATTCACAAATCACAATGAGACACATAGATGCATGTCAGAACCATATTTCTCATTAAGTCATCAAAATCAAAATGTATACATATATGTCGGAATGCCACTGGGCACTGGCAAATGCCAAATAGACTAATAGTAAATACAAAAAGGGGTGGATCAAGATGGGAGAATCCCATATGTCAATAGTCCTCCTCCATGCCTGAATCAACATACTCATCACTGGCACTGCCCTGATCCTCATCATCCTCCCCCTCCTCCTCCTCTCTGCCCATCTGACGATCTGCATCTACTGCTTGGAGGATGACCCCTCTATACGATCACTATCATCAAAAGTGACTGGCTCTAGCACTGGATCATTAAGATCCATGTTGGCTAATGCCAACTCAGTACTGCTGTCCAAACCCATATCATCAGGAAAGACATCCCACATCTTTGTCTTTCCCTTCACCCACTCCTCCCTCTTCTTGTAAATAAGACGAAGGTTGGAGTGCACATACACCATCGACTCTGCCCTGGACTGCTCAAGCCTGCTCTTCTTCACACTGTACAAGTTCCCATATGTGCTCCAATTCCTCTCACAGCAAGAGGATGATGTAACTTGAGAGATGACACTCAAGTCTAACTTCTGTAGAATAGGGGATGTTGCCCCATGAGTTGCCCACCAAGCATAGGGTTTCTTAACCCCCCTGTCTCTAAGCACATCATAGACTCCAAATCTCCCAATGCCAGTGGAAAAATCTACAAAGCCCTCCTCCGCCTCCTCAAGCAGGTCTCTATCCTGAAATAGCCGTCTAAGTGCTATCTTCCTCCCATGTGCAATCTCTGCATCCATGTGAGGAGGGACTCTGTGTGAGGGCCCCAAACCACCAGTGAGCCAATCCTGAGTGTAGAACTTGGGGTTCAAGGAGTGGGACAAGCAATGCAAAGGTGTGCAATTCTTATCCCACCTGGAGATAAGAATATCTCGAATCATGGTCCATAAGTTCTCTATCGATGTCCCATACTCGGGACACTCATTCTCCATGACAATGGACCTCATGGACTCAATCATGGAATCCCACCCCTCATAAACATCTGCTAGGATGGGATAGTCCGTGTCTGCAAACCGCAACAAAGAAATGATTGGCTCCGTGATCTTAATGCTAAGATCTACCGTGTCCCACCAACCATCATCTAATACTGTGTCCTTCACCTTTTGTGAAGCACTCTGATCCGTCTTTCTCCAAAAAGCCCAAAACTCTGAAATCGCCATGGACCCAAGAGCGGTTTTGACCTCCCTCAACCTCTTGAGCATGATGAATGAGGAAGCAAACCGAGTATCTGCAATCTTCAGCAATGAAAGTTGTGTGTACTCTTTGTAGATGGTGAGGGCATTTGTGTGGTTTTGTACAAAGTTATAGATATGGCGTGCATTCTCAATAAGGTTGCCAATCCATGTCACATCTGTAGCAATGGATTTCAGTGCTAAATTCAAGGAATGGACAATGCAAGCTGTCCAAAAAACCTGTAAGAGCAATAAAAGCATGTATCAATGACTCTACAACACTAACATTGCAATGACCAAATTTAAACAATGAGCAAGTTAAAAATGAAAGGAGTCCAAAATGAACATACCTGTGGATATTTAGCTTCCACAATCATGCCAGCAGCCTTGCAAACAGGTGCATTGTCCGTGATGATTTGTACACAAGAATCAACACCTAATTCTTCAATGGTTTTGATGAATAAATCACCCATATACTGTACATCCTTGTATTTCCCAAGAGCATCCACCGCTTTCAAGAACACCGGTCCATTTTGGGAAGATACCATGAAATTGATGAGTGGATGGCGTGCTGGATCCGTCTATCCATCTGAAACAACACTCACACCGCATGAGGGCCATGTTGTTTTAATTGGCTCAAGGATTTTATCTACCTCCTTTGCTTTAACCAACAATGTGGTTCTAAGCTTCTCTGAACCAGGAGGCACATAAGCACTTGGAGCTCGTTCCAAGATACTTCGAACCATCTCAAAAAACAATGGTGACCGTGCAACATTGAATGAGATGAAGTTGAGGTACAAGAAAAATGCAATGGTAAGGTCCACCTCTTCTCGCGCCTCTTGTTGGAAAATCCTATCCATTGGACCACTTGTAGATTGCCTCTTTCTTGTTTGATAAGTATCCCCACTCCCATGAATACTAGGTGGAAATGGAGGCTTGGTGCTAGAGGACTTCCTCAAGAATGGAAGAGAATCATCCTCTTTTTTCTTGCTTGTTGCTGCCACCTTCCCTAAGCCAACATGATCCTCTCTTTCCATATCCCTCCTTTGGTTAACACTCACCGCTTTGCATGAAGAAATCCCACAAGAAGGACGGGCCAACAAATGGCCCTTAACCAACCCGGAAATATGTGCTCTTGAACTCATTCTTGCAAAAATTGCATCTCCAAGAATCATTGCCTCCCCCACCAAGCTTTGCCCCGGGCCCATCTTTCCTTGTCACATACTTCCACAAAGGGTATTTTTTTTCTTGGGCTTGTTGTCTTGCTAAAACAGGGTTAAATGGAGCCATAGCATGAGCTCCACTAGCAGCAGATCGAGCACTTGACGGAGGAGGAGAACCGCTTGTGCTTGGTGGAATAGGAGGGGAGGCACTAGATGGTGCATTTCTCCCTTTCCTTTGCCCCTTAGCTCCTGCCCTAGCTGATTGAGACATTCCCTTTCTTGTTTGATGGTTGAGCTTGCAATCCTCTCCACAAATCCACCGCAATGCACTTGGAATCGCTTGGATAGCCTTCAAATCGCCTTCAAATCTCCTTCACCTACACATACAATCACTCTCAGCCAACTCCTTCCTTGCAAATGACAAAAATAAACTCAAATTTTGGTTTTAAAACAAACCCGGCCGCACTTTTCCGGAGTTTTTCGCACTTTTCGTGTCCTATTTCCGGGACTCATGTCCGACAGTCGGGGACACGATGCCAAATCGTGTCCGATTCGATCCCCACAGAAATATTTATAATGTTTGAAACGACAAACAATATTTATAATGTTTTAAATTTAAAAGTATACTGCCTAATGTGTGTGTGTGTTTGTGTTTAAACCGAAAATAAAACTTGTTAGAAAAAATCACGCCATAAAAAATATGCGAATCCCCCCATGGGATATGGGTGTTGGTGCTAGGTAGCCCACTTGCTCTTCTTTTATTTATGATTTACAATGAATTTTTAAAAGCAAAAATGCCTTGAATCTTTACAGATCTAGATCCAAAAGGCTTACAAAAAAGCAAAGGATAAACGCCGGATGAAGCTGGGATGCCCCGGGAAGCTCCGGAATGGCCCAAACTTGAAATTTTTGACCTAAAAGTGCCAAAACCTGCTAAAAAGTCAAACAGGACAGCGAGCTAATTAGTACTTAATAATGCCCAAAATCACTTTAGAAGTGATTTGGGTGACTAAAAAAATATGGAAAAATTTATAAGCTAAACTACTTGCAAAAATTGACTAAAATGACTCAAAAGGACAAGTCACTTTGAGGATCTTGGCTTGCTTTTGAGGGAAGCCAATGAAGCACTTTTAACTTTTCAAATAAAACTTTTAAAAAGCATAAACTAACTTCTACTTCAAGCCTTAAACTTTTCAAGCATTAACTAACTACTTGCAAAAATTGACTAAAATGACTCAAAAGGACAAGTCACTTTGAGGATCTTGGCTTGCTTTTGAGGGAAGCCAATGAAGCACTTTTAACTTTTCAAATAAAACTTTTAAAAAGCATAAACTAACTTCTACTTCAAGCCTTAAACTTTTGTAATGAAATGACTTGCATAAAAAGAAACTAGCTAAGTTAAATCTAGAAAAATAAAGCTTTTAATTGCAAGATCTAAACATATAATCAGATCTAGAAAGATAAGTAAATTTTAATTTTAAAAGAGCAACTAGATCTGAGGTAGAGAGAACCGATAACCAAGAAGAATTTGCTTTAAGATGAGAAAAAAAAGGAGAAGCGATCTTGATGCCAGAAGGAGTTCTTGTAAAAACTTTTTGGTGGAATGCAATTGGACTAAGCCACATGAAAGCTTGGAGAGGGGAAAAACAAGCTTGTTCAAGCTCCAATCCATGAATACTTGCAACAAAGTTTGTGAGATCTAGTTAAACATGTATGAGAAAAACTAGAAGCATAATAATAAACTTATTAAGATGCTATATCTATATTCTTCAACATATATGAGCAAAAGGAACCAAGAAATAAACTTATTAAATGATTCATTCCCATCGATTGAGAACAATCCTACCAAAGCTGGATTCACCATACAAAGTTGCAAGAAGAATTTAATTAAATACAAGTTACCTCAAACATGCATGGCCATGATCATCCAACACAAAGACACTACACCAATGAGCCTCCAAAGCTTGAACTCTTTATTCCAACAATGCAAAGCATAAGACAATTACAAATAGCAAGACTCATCTTCTCCACAACTCCAACTGGTTTAAATGAAACAATGAAGCCTCATTATATAGCAAAACCAAGAGAAATCCTCTTTGACACTAGGAGAAATGAGTTGATCCACTTGGAAAAGGCTTGTTGACACATGTGAGAGGTTTGGGGAGGTTAATGACACCTTTCTCCAACCATTTGACACTTTTCAACCTCCACTTGACACCTCTCCAACCACAAATTCGCCCCCCCCCCCCTTTGGTGGATCCCAATCTTCAATCAAATCATCATTTATTTGCTCAATATTCTCCCTGATTTGATTGCCAATCAAAGGAGATTTGATTCCAACACATTTCCTTGATCCGTGGGATTGCGATTTTGCCTTTATTATGTCTTTTTTGCCAATTAAATTGGTCTTTTTGGGTTTTTTGAGTAAATATTATTTTTCTGAGATAAATACTTACTCAAAACTTAGGATAAGTGGGTTTATGGGTTTAGTGGATAATCCAGCTTAGAAAACGAGCATCCACTTAACAAATTACGCCCACAAACCATACTTTTATTACATTTTTAATTTTTCCAATTAAACTACTAAAAAATAGTCTAATTTTACGAGAAAAATTATTTTTCTCGGAATGTAAAAAAAACTCAAGGGGACCTAGCACATGTCCATACGACTCAATTCTAATGTCTAGCATGGTAATATAAATTGACACTTGGGCTCTAATAACCTCCAAGGGTCGAAAAATCATGCCGACCACCCCAACTTTGGAGGTATGAGTGAAAAACTCAAAAATTATAAGTCGTTTATTCAACAGCATATAATTGACAAGGGAAAAAACACTCTGGGCTAGTAGGACTGATATCTAAGTCTTAGGAAAGCCGAGTTCGATACAAAACCATCATGCTAAGACATTTTTTACAGTTTCCCCCTAGGGCATGGAAATGTGATTTTTTATTTTTTTTAAAGGCCCTGTTGTCCGCTGAGATGCACACCAGCAGTAGAAATCTTTCGAAAGTTGTTCTCTCATTACAAGTGGGGAAGGTGTGGCCTTGGGAGCAAGCAATGAGCCAGTTACTGTCACCTGAATCCCAGCTCCTTCGTTTAGGCAAACTCCTAACGAAGCCAAGGGGGGTTGTCCCTAACAAAGAGTTTTTCTATGGCTCTGTGTTTTAAGTGTTTTTGTGTATGGTGATGCGGATGAATGTTGTTTAGGAGTTTTAAAATGATTACAAATTTATAGTGATGAAAATAAAATAAGCACAAGATAACTGCAAGATCACAAGATTGAAAGATACAACCACTTGATAATTTAAAGCAAGACAACCATATGATACTGAAAGATAAGACAGATAACAGATAATCAATTAAAAGGACCAGTGCCTTATGGAGTCAAAAAATGAAGTGCTTGGGTTGCTTGATACAAGAGTTCAGAAAGTGGTAATGTTTGTGAGATCGTTTTGCAATTGTTGTTGGTTTATTTTATTGTAAATTTTATGTAATGTTGTTTTAGGTGTCTGGAAATCTAACCGGAAATACTTTCAGTGGCTCCGTTCGAAGACATGACGGACCTGCCTGGCTCACAAGCTAGGTGTTCAGAGAATTTAACAAGCGAGTGTCCAGGTTGGGTTGCCCGATGCCCCCACTTGGAATTTGCCCACTACCTGAGTATTTATCGAAACAACGCCAGTTCGTTGGTTATGGGGTGAAAAATTTTATTATGTTTGAATCTTGCAAGATTAATCAGTCCAATACCGTTTCTGAGTACTCCAGCTTTTAGGGCAAGTCGGAGCATACTCCGGCAAGGAAACAACGAAATAAATTCAAATTTCATTATGGGGAGTGATGAGTTGCGAATTTTAGTTAGAGCACAAGAAAAATGCTCTCCGATAGAAAGTGCTCTTGATCTTGCCTTAAGGCTTGATTCAAGAGTCTTATCTACACTATATGCAATGCAATGCAACAATAAAAATGCTCTCCAACAGAGAGTGCTCTTGACTCGTCTTGCGACAAGTTCAAGAGACTTATTTACTATATAAAATGCAAATTATAAATAAGCAAACACAAATGATAGCTCAAATGAAATGGAAAAATGAAACTAGCAATTAGTGTTCTAAAGCAAGAATTAAAAAATTAATCTAAGCAATTGAATCTAAGCTAGCAATTTAGTTTATACTTTTGCAAAATGAAACTAACTAAGCAATTATTATTCTAAAGCAAAAATTGAACTAAGCTACTTGCAAAGATGAACTAAATTAAAGCAAGGAACCAAACACACAAGAACACTACACACTTCCCTAAATTGGGGAAGTTGGGTGTGGGGGATTAAAAACCCCACTTATGAATTTTATTAAATAATTACAACTTTTTAGGATTTTCAACCATAGAAGAAGAATGAAGATGTAGAAATAAACTTTAATAGCTCTTGAGAGCTTTTACAATCAAAAAAGGAGAGTGTTCATGTCATGGTTTCAATGCTTGGTTTCAAGCTCCTTTTTGGTTTTGTAATCCTCCTCTTCTTAAACTTGATGATCTTCTCTTCTCTTTCTTCAACTCTTCTCTTAAGTTCGCTTTTCTTCACCTACAACACAACAAAAATCAAACTTCAAGCACCCATTAGCATTAGTCAAAAAACCAATGAATAAACTTGAAACTATTTAGATCTAGAATGCAAAAGTGAAACTAGATGATATCTAAGTGCAACTATTGAAAGAGTAATCTAGATGCAAGCTAGAAAGTTGAAATGCAATACAAGTCTAATGTTTAAAATGAGATCTAAAAATGCAAATGCAAACTAATAATGAACTAGATCTAAGAATAAAACATGAAATGCAAACTAATAATGAAACTAAAATCTAATTATGCAAAAGACTACAAGTTCTTTTTAGAGTTTTTTAGGAGGTTTTAAGCTTGCAAAGAGAGGCAAAACGAAAGAGGGCAAAGGCTAGCAAAGGGAGAAAAACGAAATGGAAGGGAAGGCAAGTGAAGAAGGTAGAAGGTAAGAAGGAAAACGAAGCTAAGAGGAGGAGGATGAAGGGATGAAAGGAGAGGGAACTTTGAGGGAAAAAACGAAAGGGAAGAAGGCCTAAAGGAAAGAGACGAGAGGGGGAAGGCTAGAAACCTAAAGGAAGAAGGAGACAAAAAAAACGAAAGCAAGGTAGAGGGAGAAGGAGAAGCTTAAGGGAAAACGAGAGCAAGGCTATGAGGGGGTTTTGGGAGGAGAAAACGAAAGGAATGGAAGCTTAGAGAAGGGAGACGAAACTAGGAGGAAGCTAAAAGAATATGGGTAGCAAGTCAAGAAAAAGGAGATCAAAGAGAAACGTGGAGACCTAGAAGAAGTAAGCTTTTAGATCCAGTAACCAAGAGATAATTTTAGGACTTGTTGATGGATGAGGCAAGAGAGCCTTATGTTTCTTGATTCTTTGAAGTAGAATCCTTCTTTGGGAACCTGCAGGATGAAAGTATTAACCACAAAAAAGCTCTTGCACTTGAGAGAATACCTGAAAGCCACAAAACTTCAGAGAAAAGCATAGATCAAATAAAATTGTGCTAGATTGTTAGCCTTCTAATCATAAGATCATATACTTAAAAATCGAAAGAGATGAGCTAAGAAAGGTATCACCTTAAACAAGATGAAACATGGCATACAAATAACTCCCACATGGACCTCCAAAGTCTTCTTCTTTATTCAATCTTAAACAAGTATTACAAAATTCTCCAGAGTTTCTTTGCACAAAAATCCATGCAGAATGAGGAGGCAATGCCTTCCTTTTATACAAAAACTACAGACAAAATATCCTAATTCGAATTGGCAAATAGGAGAGCCAAATGGCAAATAGACATGAGTCAAATCCCAATCAAGATCGAGCTTGGAGTAGAGATTCCTTGACGAAGTCGAGTTTGTGGTAGGTAAATGGGGAGGTGGCCTCCACCTTGGCAAGGCGCCCCCCATTCCAACATAGTAATTTCCACCACTCCATCGTAATATACATCAAGCAAATGTGTGATCTACATGTGGAATACATGTGAGCTAAAGGAGAATGCGTGAGCCATCCAAGGAGATAGCTTGGAGTTGAAGTGGCGTGCTAACTCGAGTTTCAAAGAGAACCAAGCCATGATGTGGCCATAAAACTAGGGAGGCACCCACAATAAAGTAAATGCTCATTCACCCATCCATTTATCAATTGCCACATGACCAAATCGCAAATCCACATGAGGAGCCGTACGGTGGTTCACGTCATCCCTTTTTTAACAATTCGGATTTCCAATCTTTATTCAACATGTGACTTATATCTCCATATAGTCGTACATCATTAGTCAAACCACTTCTAACCTTTCCAATGATTTTTTTTTTATAAAAATTTGGCTTATTTGATTTTTGGACTTAGTGCACTTTGTCATTTTTTAACAATTAAATGCCAGAATGATGCATTTTTAGCCAAAACTCCCCCAATGGTGACGTAATCGCCCGGAATTTGAAGAATGAGAGCGCTAGGGTAAAGAGGACGCTCTGAGCGTTAAAACGAGCCTCCCCATGCCAAAATCCGCCTCCAGATGAGGTTTTTATCACAATTTGAAATTTTTAATTAAACCATTAAAAAATGGTCTAATTTTATGGAAAAAAAATATTTCTCTCGGAATCAAACGAAACTCCTAGGGGACCTAATGCATATTCATACGACTCAATCGAGATGGCTAACACGTAAAAAATCCTAGACATAAGACTCTAATAACCACCTTAGGTTTTGACCACCATGGAAAATACTCCAGCTTTGGAGGTTTGAGTGAAAAACTCAGGGATTATACGCCACTAATGAGTAGCGCATAATTCCTAAGGAAAAACACTCTAGAGTATCCCCCAAATGGCTAAACCTAAGGATAGCCGATTCTTTTATAAAAGGACCCCGTTTAGACCAACTTTTTACAAATTCCCCATGGGGGTATGAACATGCAGTTATTACAAATGGGGCAAAATTGCCCTGAAAATGACTTCTTAACTTCCGAACACTGATGATGAACATGAATCATGTTCCATAAATTGGCGGCTCACAAGAAATTCAGCTATTGTACAAAATAGCTGGTAACAGGGCCAAGGTGGCCTTCTAGGATTTTTTATTTTCTGAATATGAACAAGTAAACTTGTTCCATCTTCACGGGCTCACTCGGAATCCACTAAGTGCAATTTAGTGGATACCAGCGATGATTCCCCCTTAGGACTTGTTCATATGTGCTTGATGAAACCCCCCACGAATGCATGGCAAAGCTTCTATGCAAGCAATTGATTCACTTAGAAATTCTTAACAAGGAAAGGTGGTATCCACACACACTTTCTAACCTCTTACTTGTTTCACACCCCAAATTAGGTCACAGGCTAGATACCCCTCCAAAAAGTGGATGCGAAATATCTCAAAACATATAACACTAATTTGTAGTGCAACTAGTCATGGAATTACACAACCCTTATTACGAACAAGAAAGAAGTATTGACAATGATAAGAACTATCAGAATTACACAAATAAATCCACTAAGTTTAAACCCAAGAGAAGAAAAATCTTAAACTTCCATACATTCCATAAAAGACATAACAATGAGCCTTAAAGGAGAAAGAGATCTCACAATCCAACCATGACAAATGAGTGAGAAGACCAACCTTTATATAGGTTGTAGCTCAACTCACTTTTACAATAAAATATTGTTAAAACCCGAACCTCCCAACAACTTTTTAAACTAACTTCTAACCTAAGTTGCATGATATGGGGAAACGGAAACATGTATCCAATACAGAAACACACTGGAAACCAGTGTTACAAATATCATGTCGGCGAATATATCGCCAAGGGTCCAAAATGAAAATATCGGATTTATCGGGGAAAATATCGACAAACATCGGCAATATATCGACGAAATTAAAAAATACAAATATATTTATTTTTTTACTCAGCCGATATTTCCCGATTTTTGGCGATATTTCCCGATTTTTGGCGATATTTGTCGATTTTTGCCGATATTTTCAAAAATGGCGATATTTGCCGATTTTTGCCGATATTATCGGCGAGCTGGGAACATCGCGATGTTGGCGATATATCACCAATGTTTGTAACACTGCTGGAAACGCAACCCCCCAAAATTTAGGAAACGGCAAAATGCGATATATATATATATATATGCAAATTAGCAAGGACATTAAAAACTAAATGTGAAACATAAATGACAAGTGATAAATCATAATTTCAAAGTCCATCTCTATATCATTAATAATTGCCATAGATGATTACATAATGCAAGCTGCCAAGTAGTAATATCCAAAAACAACCTTGGCAATACAATATATTCAAAATTTCAAAATCAGCCTTTATGTATGAGGCTACAATGCTACATATATCAAAATGTGAACAGTCAACATAGAACTAAAACATAAGATAAGTCGATTTGCACAGTGTTGTAGTTGACTGTCTTCAAATCGGCTTCCTCAAATAACTCTCACTTGCTCAAATGACTGTGTGAGATGAGGGAAATAAAATCCTCCTATAAAAAAAATGACTTTTAGAGGCTTCTGGAGGTTTCCTAAACCATCATTAACCCATTAAGAAACAACTTAACCCATTGATTAAGATAACGGGTTCTTTTTTTGGCTGAAAAAAGCGAGAATTTGAGGAGGAAACGCGCCATACGGGCATGGGTACAACACGGAAACACATTTCCAGCCGTACCACCCACATGTCCTCCATGTGAAACGTGATTGTACGGTCAGAAACACGTTTCCGAGGAGTACAAAATGCGTTTCCAAGTTTCCTTCCTGGTACGGCAGTGGTACGGGGCCTAGTACCAAGTTTCTTGCAACTTAGCTTCTAACTAAATGCATTAAAAGTAGGTGGTCAAAGCCAAAGTACAAAATACAAAAGATGACAAGGCCCATAAGGAAGGCACCCCCATAAAGCCAAGGCATGACAAAAGGTGGTGCAATAAAGGCTATCACTCAAATAGAAAAAGTTGTCCATAGAATGATTAGGAAGTGGACCAAAACCCTCATCAAACTCTCTCAAGTGCACATTGAAACTATTTTCCACAGGTGGAGGGGCCACCTCACGAGGGGCCTACTCCCATGATAAATGCCCTAAGTCACTTATGTTGCACAAGGATCACATCTGATGGACCTGTTGCCACCTACAAACACACCTAGGGGGAACGCGACAGAAATATTCAAGCCTCTCGATGTGGCCTTGGGGGCATGTCAGAGTCAAGAGCTGTCACTCGAAACTTGACTCCTCCGTCTAGGCTTAATCCTAGCGAAGCCAAGGGGGTGGGCCCTAAGAAAAAAGGTCTAAGGTGTTTAATCTAAAAGAGAAAACAAACACAATTAATCTAGGAGTTAAAATGATGATATAAATACTGAACGAAAACTTCTGCAGCAGATTTAACCAACGACATATAAGTTTAAATGAGAATCACGACATTTTGCAGATTAACTTAAAATAAAGATATTGTGTAATAACCAGTGCTGAAATGTGAAAATGATGTTGTTGTGTCGGGTATTGTATTGCAGTAGTCTCGTGGTCAGTTTTATTTTATTAATGAGTGGATTAAGGAGTGGGTTTCTTAAGGATTTGGCCCAAACGAGCTTAACTCTTTGAACTGAGCACTTCAAGCGGCTTTACCAAGTGTCCAACGGGGCGAGGCGTAACCTTCTTAAAGTAGCCCCCTGACTCTATGGTAGTCACCCTTCATGACCTCTCAAGTTCTCAAAGATAAACTAACTTGGATTGTCCTATTACACTAGTCACTCCACCCTTTCTAGTTGGCTGACTGGTCAGACAAAGCTGTGTAAATATTTGATTCAGAGATCACTACTCCCTCTGAATCACCCAGAGATCTCAAGCGGTATGAATCTCGGTATCAATACATGCTCATATAAATATAAACTCAACAACTAGATCTGCATTTACCAAACTGAAACATATGCAATCACACATAAATACCAAATATACCCTGGATTCCCCAAACGGGGAAAACCAGCAATCTGTGGGGCTATCTTCTCTCTCGAGCCCAGAGCATATATATAAATGACAAGTACAATACAGGATTACCTCAAGAGGTAACACAATCCCTGAACCGGGTAGACTCTAGATTTGCATGCATCAACTGATGCATGCACTGGAAGAGTAAACCCTAACTGGTATACTGGATCTGAGTAACTCTGCAGGTGCCTCTGACTGATCTGCCTCCTCTGTATCACATTGCTTTGATCTGCTCTCTCTGAAGACTGCCCTCTGGAGAATGCGACCTCCACTGCATGCAGATGTGCGCCCTCCTCTCTGGATGTTTGATGCTCGTACCGGACCGGATCTCAGCAGATCTGAGCTCTGATCGTCCCTAACCTTCCTCAAATGCCGAGGCAAGGCTATCCTGGAAGTCTCAGACTATGAATCGGTCAATCCAGCTCCAAACGAGCTCCTCCCTCCTTGGGAAATGCACCCTCCTCCAAGGGAACTCGACCTCCTCTAAACTAATCAGAAATCACACCGATGAGTTATCTCAGCTCACAATACTGGGTGCCTAGTGACTCTAGAACTGAAGGTCACTGATCTAGCTCAAATCTGACCTTCCTAGCTCCTGCAACAGCTCCTCTCTCTCTCAAAAAGTCGCCCTGCATGCACAAGTGCGCCCTCCTCACTCCAGCACTATCACTCTCTGACAATACAACTGAGCAACCTCATCCGGTGACCCCCTGCCTCTATAAATAATCTCACCGATGAATTAGGTTTTCCAAAACCCTAATTCTCGGTGCATGCAAAAGTCACTTTTGCATGCATCCAATGATCGCTGACAGTGCATGCAAGGGTCAAAACACTCTAGAAGGTCCGCATGCAGCCACCACTGGACTCATGCCACTGAGTAGAGTGTATCTCACCTTCTACTCCATACTGATGCCCATGCAGCTAATGTACCTCCATGTAAGGCATCTGAACCATGGAGGACATCCCGAAGTTACCACAATCTAACACTCCCTCTTAACAAGGGAAGTACTACCACTGATGCCTGGATCTAACAAGTCCCCTGCTGTTGACACTAATCTAGTTGATCTACCTGTCACTGCTGCCCTCTGACCTGAAGAACCCTGATCAATCTCCATAAGTGTGGCTTCAGAAAAAGCCCCCTGATCAACCACCGTTGACTCTGTCACTACTCTCTAGACTCAGCTTTGCTACCGTAACTAGTCCTGAAGACCACTACTGAGTGGATCCACTGCTCTGTAGGTGATCTGTCTATGTCCTTGAGCTGACTCAGCTCTCTCCTAAGCCAAGTACATCTCAACCATATCATACCAGCTCAATCTCTGATTGGTGCCTCTATGAGCAGCATGCTCATCCATCTGATATGAGCCCAAGGGCTCAATCTCCTGAGACTCATCACTATCAAGAGCATCTCGCTCATCCATCTTAACTCCAAAATCACTCCCCTAATCCTCATCATGGTGAGCATCACGCCCACCCATCTGCTGACTAGGCTCACTCCTCCTAGCCTCATCTCTGCTATGAGCATCATGCTCATCACCCCCCTGTGACTCTGAGGAGGATGTACTCAACCACCCTGATGTGCCCGAAGTAGGTTGTCCATGAACCAAGTATTCACCAACGATCCTGTGACCCAACAAGACTGGGTCAACTACTCTAGGATAGGTGAAGATCTGATCCCGCCGAAACACTACTGAACAACCAGCAGCTGCCAAAGCTGCCACTAAGAGGATACTCCCTCTCAGTCCTGTAACAAATAGAACTCATGACACCTCTAGGAGCTCTCCAGGGTCAAGCAGAAATCTCACTCTACCCACTCCATTGACCAAGTGGTCAACCCCCTGCACATCCCAAGCCAACTGCAAGGGTGTGTGCTCTAGGATAAGAAATGCATCTCGCACTCCTGTCATGTGACTGTTGAGCATGCAGTCAACCCTCCAACTCTGATCAATCTGAGCCTCTGGTAGGCTACTATAATGTCCTGACTAAACTGAGGCTAATGAGAACTCCTTCTCAAACCAAGAAGTAAACTCATCAACCTCCTCCGCTGTTGCCACCTGCTCATCCTGAATCAACCCTCTCTCAGTCTTCGTGTGCATGCATATCTCATGCATATGCAGCATGCATATCTCATGCACATGCACATGCATCATGCAAGACCTCATGCACATGCATATCTCATGCACATCTCTGTAGAAACACTCCCTCTTAGCGAGGAAGGTATTGCTGGACAAGCATCCACCAGGATCAAACACATCATATGTTGTTGCAGCTACTCTCTCTGAACTGGAAGACTTTCTGGCTGCACTCTGATATGCAGATCTGCGCTCCTCCTCTATCAATGTCATCTTGAGAGAAGCATCATGCTCTCCCTCTGTCACTAATACTGAAACTATATCCAAGGTCTCCCTGGACCCACATACAGGCTTGCCCATCAACCTGTACTCTACTCTCAAGCTAGTGGCTATAACTCTGCAAAACTGAAATACTTGTTATCACATATATAGTAGCCGGGCTACCATACATTATTTTTCTCATTCCAGTACACTATTCAGCCAGTTCCCTTACATTTGAGATGCTGAGATGAGCATCTATATTGGATCACTATCAGATTGTGGACAGCAGTTGTATTCCCCATGCCATGACTGAGTTTCAGGACACTCAGAGAGATGACCGATGTAGCCATTATACCATTGGTACAGAGCAGACAGTAGTGCCTAGAGTTACAGCAGCAGTTCCAGAGGACAGATGATGGTACAGGTTGATGTGCATTCAGGTATATGACTCAGCAGGTATATCATGGTGTTATGGTTAGATTGCTTTTATACTTTTTCTTATAGCATGTCTTAGCACTTAGTGTCATGATCTGGCGATCATATAGATACATGGACCTGGTTGACCTATTATTTATATTATATTGTCCCTACTCAGACTTAGAAGTTCACTATTCATACTCATTGGTACATACCCTCCTTAGGGAGAATAGAGGTGATCATTACACCATACTCTGGCTTGCTAGTGTTGGCTCCATCATTTCATTGTCTTCATCCATCCGTGGCCTACCTTTTAGATTATTACCCTGATTTGCTACTTGACTAGTGACATGGAGGACCTTTCCCCACTGTAGCCTCTGTATTGGATGAGCCTCCCTGTTTATTGTGTCTCGGCTCTGAGTTGGTGACAAAACTTACCTATGGTGAGTTGGAGTTCCTTGAGAATTCCCCTTAGTCACTAAAGTTGTGTTGGCTAAACTTGAAACTTTTAGTGCTGCCATGAATACAAAATCTGAAAAATGAAATGCTATATCTTGTATGTGAAAGAAATGCCAATTGAAAATGGCCATGAAAAATAAAATGTTATATCTTTTGGAAAAATAAATACCTAGGTAAACAAGTTGTCCATGACACACCTAGAAGTGCTCAGGTAAACAAGTGCCTTAAAAACACACCTGCAGCAGAAAGCCTAAAAATAAAAGTAAATCTATGCAATGTGTTTGTAAACACACATAGATCAAGGCTATGGAAACTTCAGGCCCAAAAGGCAATGGAACTTAAATGTTATATCTAAACAATTGCTGGCCTTATTTGTATTATGGATTGTGCGCATCTGTGAAGGTGAATAAACCCTCTTTAAACAACTCGTCCATTTGTGAGACACCGCCATTCCCTGTGTTATTGCTCATTCAGTATATACTATGGTGTGTATTCCCTTTCCCTTGCCAAAGTGTCACAAAGTCAAGTCAGTCAAGTCATCCCTTAGCCTAGCCAGTTATTTCAGCCTTCACCCTTCACTAGCAAATTGATCACAACTATGAAGTGAGTATGGTCCTGAAAGTCTAGTCTGAGTAATAATAATAATTAACGACACTATATATTTGGATTTAGATCGGCAGTCATGATTACTCTGTGTTATAATTGTTATTCGAATAAGTTGTAGAGCATGTATTAACCTTGACACCTTGCAGCAGCTATGGATGATGGTCTGAGTTGTATTTGGTCTTGGTTAGACCTAGTTTGACCATGGAGGACCATGGGACATGAGATGTTGGACCTTATGATGATATGGATAGATGATATATGGTCTATGTACACATACAGGATGATTCTATGCAGCAGCTACAGGGTTATGATGATGATTCTTGGGATACAGCAGTGTTTGGTCATTTACAGATCATTATTATTGGCCTTGTTCCGGTACATTGGATATTTATTTTGATCATGCAGAGATTCATATGGTGTATGAGTACACATCTTGGATGGATTTGGACCTTCTGAGTCCAATGGGACAGCTTGTTTTCAGTTCCGGGCACTTACAGTGATGATTTAGCCTCAGTAGGCTGTCCTAGTGCAGTTTTGGTCTGTTGGAGGCCCTGTCGGAGCAGAGATGACTTTTATCCGGTTGACCTAGGGCGCTGATGATGGAGGGGGTGGTCCAGCCACTTGTTTTTACCATATTACCCCCCTTCCGGACACATTGGTGCCCTCACCTTGACAGCGCCATCACTCCAGGAGGCTGTTTGGGCAGTTTCACGTTTCCCGAGGCATTTCAGGATTGGTAGAAATGGCTATTGAGGAAATCGATTTGGGCTACTGAGGCAAAGTTATGGCATGGGATGATCAGTGATGATAGATCGGGACCTTCTACACCTTCTCCAGCAGTTTCAGCTTCATCGGGGCCCGCATCCATCACTTATGGCACTTTTTGTGGATTTTTGAGGTCTTTTGAGGACCACGACTTCACTAGGGAGGCACGATTTGGTACTTTTATGATTATTTATTGGTTATTGTGCCATGGGGATTGACCAAGGAGGGATAAAATTACCCCTTGGACCCACCATGAGCCTCTTATGATATTTTGTCATCATGATTTGGTGGGATTCCCCTCTCCTAGGGCGACTTTGTCCACTTATGTTATATTTTATTGTGATCCATGTATTATGTTGTTGAGCTCATCTCAACCATTGATTAGACATTTGTATCTTTTAATCTTAGCCACTCATTCAAAAAGTGGTTAGGGTTTTGGTGCCTCTCCTTCCTATTTAAAGGAGAGAGCTTCTCATTGTAAAGGGTCTTTGGCTCTTGGATTATTGGTATAGAAAAATATTCTTGTGGAAATTCTTGTGGTCTCCTTTGCATCTGGTGTTCTTAGATGGTGATTGGAAAGTCTATTGCAACCTAGCATTTGGAAATTGTGGTAAGATCTATCTTTTTTTTTGGAAATCATTGTTTGTCTACAGGAGGGCGACTTCAACAAGGGCGATTTTGCAAGGCTTCTTCAAATCGACTTTCTTGGCATTCGCTTGTATCAGGGGGTTATCATTAGTATCATTGTGATCTATGCTATCTTTCTGTTACTTCTTTTGTGGCATTAGTCTTATCTCTTGATGCATCAAATCTGATATTGTTGACGTTTGTTGTGCAGGAGAGAGGGCGCATTGGCTTCTTGGACAAAATCGATTTGCATAGAAACTACCTCAAAGCTTCCAAATTGATCGGGATTGCATAGATCATCATCATCAAGGCATCTACAAGGTTACCCAGGTAAGATCCACAGGTTTGTTTCTCTTTCCTCTATCCAATCCATTGACATAACTCATAAATTGTTAAAACCCTAAATATTTCAAAACCCCCATTTTACATTTTCTTAGATCTACTTAGATCTAGTGGGTTGTTGGGCATGATATTGAAAACCCACCTCTATAGCATCCACGGCATCCCGGATCTATAGTTTGGTGAGGATTGGCTTCCGTTTGACCCCTCTCCCAAGCCAACTTAGCTTCTCCCAAGGAAGGCGCACTTCACCATTTGAGCAAGTTGACCTAGATCTAGTTGATGGGTGTTTGAGATTCCACTTGATTTGACATCTACACATCAAATAACATACACCCAGGTTGTCCCTTTCTTGAAATTTACCTTGTGGGTCCCATTCCACATTTTAAGGGATTTAATCCCCATTTTGGACCACTTGGAATACTTAAACTCAGATCTACTAAGATCTAACCGGTGGATTGCCATGAAATTATAGATCCATACTCCTACCTGACCGATCTACTAGGATCTAAAGTTTGGATGCCATCCGACATGATTTGACCCACCTAAACCCCATTTGAAACCTCCTTGGGTAAAGTCGCACCACCTTGGAGAAGTGAGTTCACTCACTTCTAGGAACTGGGTACTTGAGATTATTGCAGATCTGAAACCGGAATAATTCAAAACCTAGGTCTAGACTGTCACTTTGTCAAATCTTGCCTTGGGGACTGCATTCCTTGTTTTTAGGGATTGTGGTCCACTTGGGTTAAACCTAGATCTAGACACATTTAACCATCAAGACCTATATTGTCCACTTATCTCATGTTGTAGGAGTCCTAACCATAAGTCAACCCCACTTTGACTCCACTTCCCAAATCCCAAGGCACTGGTTTCTCTACAAGGTAATTCAACTTTCTTAGATTGTTGGATTGACTTGTGGTTTGACCTATGCATGGTAGACTATACCTTTGAAGACATCATGGACCATGGTCAAGCTTGTCTCATGTACTAGTTAGCCCCAATACAACCCTTAACTATCCTGCATTGGACACGGTTCCCAAGGCAGTGAATCTTTTGACATTGACCTAGTACACTAGCCCTAGATCTCACTTCAAACATTATAAGTCACTTTCACACCAACTATGAACCAAAGCTATATCTATTGAACCCTCACTTGGCTTGTGACTTCATCCTTAGGTCTAGGATAAACCATACACCTAACTTCACTTGGAAATACCCTGATTTGGTGTCTTGGTTTTGATCTCTCCTGTCGGGAGTAGATCGGGTCTCCCCCTTTGTTGTCTGGGCTAGATAACATAAAGCGAAGGTTGCCTCGACTGGCGTGACAACCATATATATTGGAGGTCGAGGTGATCGTGGTTGCACCTTTTGAGTTGCCCTTCCCTATTGCCATCCATGACTGGATCCATCCATAGGGGTAACTACAGTTTAGGTGATAACAATACTGTAACCCACAGTGAAACAAGAATCTCTCCTGATCACAGATTTGGCAAATCTGGCAGATCTAACCTCTGAACTCACAGATCTGGTATCTATCCTAACAGATCTGATGTCTGCACTCACAGATCTGAACTCTGCTCTCCAGATCTGGACTCTGCTCTCACAGATCTAAACACTATGCTTCAGATCTGATATATCTACCACAGATCTAGAATCTGCTCGTGCCAGATCTGAAAGATCTAACTCAGATCTCACCTCCAAATTAGCAGATCTGATAGATCTGACCTCTACAACCTCAGATCTGAGCTATGCTCTTCAGATCTGGTAGATCTGGTCTCTATCTTCACTGAACTACTAGATCTATCTCATATCTAGTCTCCAATACCACAGATCTGATAGATCTGACCTCTACAACCTCAGATCTGGTAGATCTGGTCTCTATCTCTGCAGATCTCAATGTGATTACCCTTCCAACCCTTACCAGGGCTATGATACCATGTAAATATTTGATTCAGAGATCACTACTCCCTCTGAATCACCCAGAGATCTCAAGCGGTATGAGTCTCGATATCAATACATGCTCATATAAATATAAACTCAACAACTAAATCTGCATTTACCAAACTGAAACATATGCAATCACACATAAATACCAAATATACCTTGGAAACCCCAAACGGGGAAAACCAGCAATCTGTGGAGCTATCTTCTCTCTCGAGCCCAGAGCATATATATAAATGACAAGTACAATATAGGATTACCTCAAGAGGTAACTCAATCGCTAAACTGGGTAGACTCTAGATTTGCATGCATAAGCTGATGCATGCACTGGAAGAGTAAACCCTAACTGGTAAACTGGATCTGAGTAACTCTGCAGGTGCCTCTGACTGATCTGCCTCCTCTGTATCACACTACTTTGATTTGCTCTCTCTGAAGACTGCCCCTCTGAAGAATGCGACCTCCACTGCATGTAGAAGTTCGCCCTCCCCTCTGGATGTCTGATGCTCGTACCGAACCGGATCTCAGCAGATCTAAGCTCTAATCGTCCCTAACCTTCCTCAAATGCCGAGGCAAGGCTATCCTAGAAGTCTCGGACTCTGAATCGGTAAATCCAGCTCCAAACGAGCTCCTCCCTCCTTGGGAAATGCGCCCTCCTACAAGGGAACTCGGCCTCCTCTAAACTGATCAGAAATCACACTGATGAGCTATCTCAGCTCACAGTACTGGGTGCCTAGTGACTCTGGAACTAAAGGTCACTAATCTAGCTCAGATTTGACCTTCCTAGCTCCTGCAGTAGCTCCTCTCTCTCTCAGAAAGTCGCCTTGCATGCACAAGTGCGCCCGCCTCACTCCAGCACTATCACTCTCTGACAATACAATTGAGCAACCTCATCCGGTGACCCCCTGCCTCTATAAATAATCTCACCGATGAATTAGGTTTGCCAAAACCCTAATTCTCGGTGCATGCAAAAGTCACTTTTGCATGCTGTTACCTCCCCACTGTAAAAGGGATGTCTACATGTAATTTCTTTCACAAATTACCAAGAGGATGACACCTACAGGAAAGCTACAGGAGAACAGAACTCGCACAATAAAGATTACAGATTTTGGCTAATAAGGTTCTCCACTCATTCATTACCTATACACAGCAGAAGCTTCATCAGCAAATTTTTTTATTCTTGCTGAGGATTCAAATCACAAGGGAAGATCAATTGTTGAAGTCTCCCGGGAATCATTAAGGGATTCCAATCATATGGTTCATGTCTCTGTTGAAAAGGGAGTGTGAAAGACATATCTGCAAATTTTTCGGACAATTTTGATGTTGTTGTTCTTGGGTGTGCCTCAATTATTGTGAAAAAAGCAGGAAGATGCTATTGCTTCTCAAATTTGCTTTCCAAGCTTAGGGGAGTCCATGTCAGCTCGCTGGAGTAGCCTGCCTAAAAAAAAAAGCAACTAAGCTCTATTTTGCTCTAAGAATTTTAGAAGAGTTTGAGCAGGTTGAGGGTCGACAACCAGGTCATCTGCAGATTTGGAATCTGTCCTAAGCCTCCGGAAGAATCTCTGTGAAGGGGTTACCTAAATCTCGAATACCAGGTATTCTCTTGGAAAGAATTGTTGGTGCCGAGACGAGAGAATTCCCTCCAGTTTGTGCAATTATAGGGGGCATCCTTGGACAGGAAGTCATCAAGGCAATGTCTTGTAAAGAGAAATATATATCATGAAAATAAGGTGCAAGACTGCGCTTCAAGCAAGTTGAAGAGAATGTGTATATCTTTCTGCATGAATGATACATTTTTGTCATCATCATATGCAAAGAGCAAGGCAATGGTATTGAGCAGGCATGTGGTTGCATCAAAGATTGGAGTAACTGATGAGAGCACGAAAATAGCCAAATTCACTAATCTCTGAAGGCCCCAACTTATATAGTTAGATTGTGAAGTTGTTTTGAATTTGCTACTGTCGCGGCTAGCAAAATTGATCGAATGGGATCAATCACAAGAGAGCAATTTCGAGAACTAATCACAGATATGCCAATGAAGATGTATCTCCAGGATCCTAGTTTATTGGATTAGATATCGAGCATATTGATGATCAGAGCCGCAGCAACAAATCAGAAGATGAAGTTCTAGTCGCCATCGAGCTCGAAACCTTGGAATCGCGTTTTCATCGACGGCCGATCCGCTCATACATGCCCAGACCTAGGCACGCTTCTTCACGTGGATATTGCATTTTCTTTGGGCAGCTGGTGGAGTGACAGTGTATCGCGTTTTCTGTCACTAAAGAGTTCTTTTTGATTGCCAAATCATCACTCGGCCGCCGATTGGAGTGGATAAGATTTATGATGAGTCGAGCTCAATCCACGCAGCTATTTACAGCCGAATAGCAAATATTTCCACCCGTGAGCAAAAAATCGGCGTGCTGCAGAGCGGGTCCATCCACCCAACCTGCAGATTTGCACATCCCTCGTTATCCTGAGAGACATTCGGTGCGAATTCCATTTTACAGCCAGCCGCATCGATTTATCACCTTCAACATTTGACAGCTCGAGATGACACCAGCCCGCGATTTAGTTGGCGGCCAGCGTGGACACAATTGTGTCTTGCTGTAGCAGTTTCCCTAGCAGCCGAGTATACTTTTGATCGATTTTTACTTGCAGAACCACCACATTTTAATTGCAAATAACCCATGATTCAGACATCGGCGGTTTTCTTAAATCGGTTGACAGCTCACGTGTTGATCACTTCATGTCAGCATAACTTCGTGTCACTATAAGCATCATTTTAGTCAGCTCGGTGGAGGTTAAGCAGCAGAAATCCTACCTACCAAGTGACTCGTGTGCCTATTTTCATCAGCCAACGATTACATTAGTTTCATCAGCCACCAATTACATTGGGACTCGATTTTTGTATATGGATGTATTTGGCTAGGGGGTTTTTGAGTAAAGTCAAACTGAATGATCTCTTCAGTTATGAATGAATAGACTTAGACTTTAGTTTAGTTGAGGAAAAAGTGGATATCACTTTTTCTTTATATTTTTTTATTTTCTGAGAGAGTTTTGGTCTTTTTAAGGGGCCAGCTTTGTTCATTTGTGGATGGAAAACTTTCTGGGAGTTCTTCTTTTCCCATGGGACTTAATGAAAAATATCATGCTAGGTTTATGGACAGATTTGGCTTCTCTCCGCATGGCTGCGTGTTTCCATTTTAAGTTGTAGAGTAGATCTAACATAGAAGGCTATTTTTAGTCCATTGGGCAAACATTTGGGATCAAGTTGTTTGTTAACATTCTGTTTTCAGAAGATCATAAGAGTAATAAACTGTAGTTGGTTATACTGATATTCTTCTCGTCTTTGTTTATGTAACGTATTAGATCAAATCTCACTTTTATGAAGCGCAAAGCCTTCTTGAGTACTCTTTTTGACTCCATGCTCCCTTCTGGTACTGGCACTGGCCTTCTCCTCGAGGACTGATCCTCCCGTCTTTTCCATCACCCATTAAAAAACCCATCTTTCTGTTACAAGCGTTTCCTAAGGCAGCCTCTTCAAATTCACCTTGCCCGTCACTGTACCTGCCTTAGCGATCCTATCTTAGGGATACCCCCCTAGAGTTGGAGGAGAGCCAACCTAAAGTGAAGAGGAGAGGAGTGTGGTGACATTGGCCTCTCTCCTGAGAGAGTTGTCATCCAGCTGGTGTGTCACATTTTGGGCTTCAACAACACGCATGCCATCTTGGCGGACAACATTTTTGGCGCCGTTGCCGGGGACAAAGTCCAGTTCCTGAAATTTGAAGACTATGCTTCATTAACGACATTTGTGGGAGATTATATTGCAGATTCTTCTTCTCACATGGCGACTCCACGAAGGGACAAAGCCCTTGTCCTTTTGCAGATTTGAAGATCCTATTGGGTGTAGAGGTGAGCACACCCATTGGAGGGCTTTCAAGCTCACCTTGGCGACTCCACAGTTTGGCATGAGGTATGACTATGTTTCAGATTTAGTGCCTCATTGTTTAATTTATGGATGATGATAAAGAAAAACCGCGTAATCTTCTGCATGAAACTACTCTGCGCGAAGCTTGCGCCGCGCTAGATTTCTCAAATATCCGTGGATTTCCTAATGACTGCTATGACTGTGAAACGGTGCATGACATTCTCCCAAAGTTCCATGGAAATGATGGTGTTTCAGCGATCTGTCACACTGCCTCTTACTGCAAATTGATGGTTGATTTAAATGTTTATTGTGAGGATGACCTCATGGTCATTTTTGCTTTCACTTTGGAAGGGGATGCAGACAATTGGTTCTATGGTCTTCTGAATGAATGCATAGATTCATTAGCAGAGTTTTTTGAAAAGTTTCTCCTCCGCTGGCATGATGGAACTGTCAATGAGATTGAACAGCTTGCTAAACAATACGATGCTTTCATCCCTAGGGTCCACCTTGAAAAGAAAGAACAGCAGCGTGAAATCAATGACCCCATTGAAGAAGCATCACATGAGCCTTTGGTTGAAGATACTGCTGAAAAGATCTCTGATATAGAAAATGTGACGCTGCCTCAGATTTACACTATTCACAAACAGTTTTATGATGAAGGTTCTGATCCGCCACAAGTTCATATTATTAATGGAGATAGTTGTTTTGCAGATCAACATGAGCAGATTATCACTGATCTGCCTTATGAAAGTTTTTGGGATGGCAGAAATCAGCTTGAAGAGAAGCTGCCCCAAGTTCGTGAACAACTGCATGAGGAAGATTCTAATCTGCCTCAGTTCAGCTTCATTGATGAAAATAGAAATGGTTATTTTACAGACCAGTCGGAGCAGCTTTGTGATAGAGGTTACTATGTAAGTCCCATCCATCAATGGATAGAAAATTCTTGCACAGGTCATGATTTTTTCTGCCAAGAATTTGATAGTTTTTTATATCCTAACAGCCTGTTGTTACAGATCCATGAGCAAATCCTAAAACATCTATGTTTTATGGTGACTCTGTCATCATTTCTGTCTATGACCGAGCATAAAGAAAAGAAGAACAGCAGGGATGAGATGCTTAAATGGCTACACTGGATATATGCATATACTTAACATGTTGTTGTCTCATATTAGTGTAGGTAGGTAGGAAGAATAAAGCTCACACATGAGCGTTTGCTGCTGTTACTTATTTTTAATTCTACAATTTTTATGTAATAAAGCGTGGTCACGGGGTGTGAATCAAGCCATCCCCCACCACACTGTTTTTGGTTTTTATGTGGTCTGCGATAGCCGAGAGGATCTGAGGTTCTCGTGCACTCACCAAGGTGAGCACACGTCCCGCAGTTGGAGCCAGATGTTACCTCCCCACTGTTACAGGGATGTCTACATGTAATTTCTTTCACAAATTATCAAGAGGATGACACCTACAGGAAAGCTACAGGAGAACAGAACTCGCACAATAAAGATTACAGATTTTGGCTAATAAGGTTCTCCACTCATTCATTACCTATACACAACAGAAGCTTCATCAGCAAATTTTTTTATTCTTGCTGAGGATTCAAATCACAAGGGAAGATCGATTGCTGAAGTCTGCCGAGAATCATTAAGGGATTCCAATCATATGGTTCATGTCTTTGTTGAAAAAGGGAGTGTGAAAGACATATCTGCCAATTTTCCGGACAATTTTGATGCTGTTGTTCTTGGGCGTGCCTCAATTATTGTGAAAAAAGCAAGAAGATGCTATTGCTTCTCAAATTTGCTTTCCAAGCTTAGGGGAGTCCATGTCAGCTTGCTGGAGTAGCCTGCCTAAAAAAAAAAGCAACTAAGCTCTATTTTGCTCTAAGAATTTTAGAAGAGTTTGAGCAGGCTGAGGGTCGACAACCAGGTCATCTACAGATTTGGAATCTGTGCTAAGCCTCCGGAAGAAACTCTGTGAAGAACAGGGGTTACCTGAATCTCGAATACCAGGTATTCTCTTGGAAAGAATTGTTGGTGCCGGGACGAGAGAATTCCCTCCAGTTTGTGCAATTATAGGGGGCATCCTTGGACAGGAAGTCATCAAGGCAATGTCTTGTAAAGAGAAATATATATCATGAAAATAAGGTGCAAGACTGCGCTTCAAGCAAGTTGAAGAGAATGTGTATATCTTTCTGCATGAATGATACATTTTTGTCATCATCATATGCAAAGAGCAGGGCAATGGTATTGAGCAGGCATGTGGTTGCATCAAAGATTGGAGTAACTGATGAGAGCACGAAAATAGCCAAATTCACTAATCTCTGCAGGCCCCAACTTATATAGTTAGATTATGAAGTTGTTTTGAATTTGCTACTGTCGCGGCTAGCAAAATTGATCGAATGGGATCAATCACAAGAGAGCAATTTCGAGAACTAATCACAGATATGCCAATGAAGATGTATCTCCAGGATCCTGGTTTATTGGATTAGATATCGAGCATATTGATGATCGGAGCCGCAGCAACAAATCAGAAGATGAAGTTCTAGTCGCCATCGAGCTCGAAACCTTGGAATCGCATTTTCATCGGTGGTGAATCCGCTCATACACGCCCAGACCTGGGCACGCTTCTTCACGTGGATATTGCATTTTCTTTGGGCAGCTGGTGGAGTGACAGTGTATCACGTTTTCTGTCACTAAACAGTTCTTTTTTATTGCCAAATCATCACTCGGTCGCCGATTGGAGTGGATAAGATTTATGATGAGTCGAGCTCAATCCACGCAGCTATTTACAGCCGAATAGCAAATATTTCCACCCGTGAGCAAAAAATCGGCGTGCTGCAGAGCGGGTCCATCCACCTAACCTGCAGATTTGCACATCCCTCGTTATCCTGAGAGACATTCGGTGCGAATTCCATTTTACAGCTAGCTGCATCGATTTATCACCTTCAACATTTGACAGCTCGACATGACACCAGCCCGCGATTTAGTTGGCGGTCAGCGTGGACACAATTGTGTCTTGCTGTAGCAGTTTCCCTAGCAGCCGAGTATACTTTTGATCGATTTTTACTTGCAGAAACACCACATTTTAATTGCAAATAACCCATGAGTCAGACATCGGCGGTTTTCTCAAATCGGTTGACAGCTCACGTGTTGATCACTTCATGTCAGTATAACTTTGTGTCACTATAAGCAGCATTTTAGTCAGCTCAGTGGAGGTTAAGCAGCAGAAATCCTACCTACCAAGTGACCCGTGTGCCTGTTTTCATCAACCAGCGATTACATTGGTTTCATCAGCCATCGATTACATTGGGACTCGATTTTTGCATATGGATGTATTTGGCTAGGGGGTTTTTGAGTAAAGTCAAACTGAATGATCTCTTCAGTTATGAATGAATCGACTTAGACTTTAGTTTAGTTGAGGAAAAAGTGGATATCACTTTTTCTTTATATTTTTTTATTTTCTGAGAGAGTTTTGGTCTTTTTAAGGGCCAGCTTTGTTCATTTGTGGATGGAAAACTTTCTGGGAGTTCTTCTTTTCCCATGGGACTTAATGAAAAATATCATGCTGGGTTTATGGACAGATTTGGCTTCTCTTCGCATGGCTGCGTGTTTCCATTTTAAGTTGTAGAGTAGATCTAACATAGAAGGCTATTTTTAGTCCATTGGGCAAACATTTGGGATCAAGTTGTTTGTTGACGTTGTGTTTTCAGAAGATCATAGGAGTAATAGACTGTAGTTGGTTATACTGATATTCTCCTCGTCTTTGTTTATGTAACGTATTAGATCAAATCTCACTTTTATGAAGCGCAAAGCCTTCTTGAGTACTCTTTTTGACTCCATGCTCCCTTCTGGTACTGGCACTGGCCTTCTCCTCGAGGACTGATCCTCCCGTCTTTTCCATCACCCATTAAAAAACCCATCTTTCTGTTACAAGCGTTTCCTAAGGCAGCCTCTTCAAATTCACCTTGCCCGTCACTGTACCTGCCTTAGCGATCCTATCTTAGGGATACCCCCTAGAGTTGGAGGAGAGCCAACCTGAAGCGAAGAGGAGAGGAGTGTGGTGACATTGGCCTCTCTCCTGAGAGAGTTGTCATCCAGCTGGTGTGTCACATTTTGGGCTTCAACAACACGCATGCCATCTTGGCGGACAACACATGCATCCAATGATCGCTGACAGTGCATGCAAAACTCATGCATGCAAGGGTCAAAACACTCTAGAAGGTCCGCATGTAGCCACCACTGGACTCATGCCACTGAGTAGAGTGTATCTCACCCTCTACTCCATACTGATGCCTATGCAGCTAATGTAGCTCCATGTAAGGAATCTGAACCATGGAGGACATCCCGAAGTTACCACAATCTAACAAGCTGCAGTGGTCAAGAGCATACGGGGAAGGAGCCCGAGTTAATTTTAAGAATTGTTTAACCGTGAAGTTGTTTAATTAAACTAACGAAGATTTATTACTTTATGAAGGGAGAAAGTAAAACTAACTATGCAACCTGTTAAGACGGATTCTGTGCGTGTGTTGCTTGAAAAGTGAAAAAAAAAAAGATAGAAAAAGCTAAAACTTTAAAATGTGAGGTCCTGAATGAGTCAATGGCCCAGCAATTGGACTGGACCAAGACGGTTAATTTTACTTTGTTCGTTTTTATTAAATGCAAAAAAAAGGAAATCTAAACTAAAAAATCAAATCACAAAAAATCGAGACAACACAGATCCCCCCTGAGGGGATGGGGTGTGGGCGCTAGGTAGCCCACTTGCTCTCGTTTATTTCTCTCTTTTTACAATGCTTTTCGAGATGCCTTGGTCCTTACAGAAATGGACTCAAAGGATTACAAAATTCATAAATAAAATATATGGTTGAAGGAGAAAGGGTCTGAGGTGCTCCAGATGGTCCAATCTACCGGAAATTGGCCAGAGCTTCCTTCTACCTGCTCATAAAATGTTGCAAAACAGCGAGCAAATATTAGTATAAAATGCCCAAAACACTTTAAAAAGTGTTTTGGGACAGCCAACAAAATTTACCGAAAAAATTCTAAGTTAAGTTAGAAAAAATGCTACTTAAAATGAACCAAAACACAAGCTAGAAAGCTTGCCTTTTGGGATCTTTACTTGCCCATTTAGGGCAGCAAATTGATGGCTCTAAACAGCCTAATATAACTTTTAAAACCAGCAAGCAAGTTATCTAATCAAGTTTTAAAATATTCAAAGAGAGTATACTTGAAAGGAAAACTGCTTATTACTAGATCTAGATATGAAATATTTAACTTTTAACACTTAGATCTAATAACACAAATCAGATCTACTTGCAATATGGAAAGATAATATAGATCTGAGATAAGCAAACCACAATAACCAAGAAAAGTTGAAATTTGAAGACGAGAAGAGTGAAGAGGAAAAGGCCTTCGAATTCGGGCAATGGGGTCCTTGAAGTCGGGATCGAAGGGACTAGTTCTTCGTAGATCTATCTGAAGACAAAGGTATTCAAGCTAGCTCCACAAACTCATCAGATTGGGCAACCTGTAATCACACAAAACTCACAACAAGAAGGATTAAAAGCATCTGGTGCAAAATATGATAGATATTCAGAGACAAGCATTTAAACTAAAATGACATTGTTAATCCAACATATCTATTATAACTTGACAGAAAAGCAATGGATGCAATCACACTACTTTACCTTACCTTAATCTAGATCTCCTTCAAAAGCCAGTATTTAATCAACAATCAAAGTGCAAGAAAGTAAAGACACAATTTACCTCATGCATGCATTAGAACATAATCATCCACACACCAAAGATCCACACCATGATTTGCCTCCAAAGCATTTATTCATTAACAAAATTCCTCACATAAGATGTACAAAGCATAAGAGCAGAGGTTCCACCTTCTCATGGAGAATGGTGAAGAAGGCTCTCTCTTAAATAGAGTTTACAAGTAGAGGGGGGACGCAACTCCCAAAGAGGGGCACATATCTTGAAGAGGGAGCTAACTTGAAGTTAATAGAGTTGATTGGTTTTGATTGGCCTTTGATTGAAAACCAATCCTATAGGGATTGTGCCGCCTCTCCATGAGGTAGGCGCCTCCCTCCTTGATATTATCACACCCAACACCTTGCTGTTATGTGGAAAAGTCGCCCAAGATGAGAGAAGGGCGCATCTCTTGATTTGGAGTTGATAGATATGAATTTGAAGTGATGGGATTCGATCCCAATCCATTTGATTTGGTATCAAATCAATCAAATATTTGATTGATAGTTAACTGAGAGCTCCAAAATAGACTCCCTTAATCCATGGGATTTGTCTTTTCTCACTTTATTATGTTTTTTTTTACCATTTATTATGTATTTTTTTCTTTTTCGAATAAATATTAATTTTGGAGATAAATACTTACTCAAAACTTAAGAAAAGTGGGTTTATGGGTTAAGTGGGTGTTCTGGCTTAGAAAACGAACATCACATGGCCAAATTTTTTCTGCAAACCACTTTTTTATTACATTTCAATTAAATTAAACCATTAAAAAATTGTTTGATTTTGCGGGAAAATTTAATTTTTTCAAAACATAAAAAAAACACCTAAGGGACCTAACACATGTTCATACGACTCTATGTTAGTGTCTAGCATGTTCATATACATTGACACATGAACTTTAATAACCTCCTAAGGCCTAACTACCAAGACGGGCATTCTAGCTTTGGAGGAGCAAGAGAAAAACTCGAAAATTATACCCTGCTAAAACACAAGGCATAATTAACAAGTGAAAAAACTCCTTGGAATACCTAGATTGATTGCTAAGTCCTAGGAAGCCAAGTCCTTTACATAAAAAAACCATGCTAGCCCACTTTATTACAAACCCTGTGGAGCATGAACATGTGGATGTAAGATCCCACAAAATTCCGAGCTAAATTTGTTATGGATTACTTGTGAAGTCTGGTTCAAGTCTTTCGTCGAACACTTTGATGGACGCTAATTTTTACCACTGTTATTTTCTCTTACACTAAATGTTTGAGTTTATGGCATATTTACTTGGGAATTTGCATTAAATAATTCAGATCTGATTTCCAATATTACTCAAACATATAGGACCCCCATCAAGCCATCACTTGCTACTAGATTTAGTACCAAAGATTCTTTACAGAGATTTCAATAAGATTAACGAATTTAACCTACTGCTAAAGCAGTCTCAAACAGTTCACTAACTAAGGGTTATGCCTCCATTAAATAGGTTGTAATTGCTTGTATTTATCAGTAGTAAAAGCAGTACAGAACTCAAGGTTTACATTTAATTCCACACCTCATATATCAGTAAAATAATGGCAGTCTGTAGTGGTTGTACCTTGCCTTTTGGGATGCCTGTAGGTGAACGATGGATACTTAGAACTCAAGCTTGTTTGCTTCATGAGTTTTGCATATAACTCCAAACAATAGGAACAAGCAGAAATCTGATAATAACACAAGAATGTTTTTGACAGCAGATCTGATAAATATGTTTTTCTCCCAACACAAGAAGACTGACTTTCTGCTTCAGGAAATGTCCATGCTTAAACAATGATGATAATGCCCCGATGATGGTTGTTACAGCTTGTATTGACCCCTTAGAAATGACATAGAAGGGATGAGAGTGCAATCAATGTCCCATGAGAAGAGTCTGTCAGATCACGCCCTTTTCTTTGGAATGTTTGCAGCCCTAGAATGTGTTAGGAACTCGTGTCAACCTTTCTCTTTACTTTGTAAGTATATTGTTGTTGGACACATATGCTTTGTAAGTCGTCCCGTAGTATTTGTTGATCCATAGTTTGTATTAGCCCATGGTATTGACCCATAGTATTGGACGCATATGCTTTGTAAGTCGTCCCGTATTATTATATGTCCCATGGTATTGACCCATAGTATTGGGCATAGACTTAGTATATAAATGTGTGTTGAGGCCAATGAAGGTAGGGTAAAGTTATTTGTATTGAGCTTGCTCAAAGGAGGTTGCCCCCTCGAAGTGGCCTACGATCAATAAAGCGATTCTGAGTTCTGTTATTTCTGCTATCTCGTGTATTTTCATTAATTAATTGTTGCAGGTTCTTCACATCTGGTATCAGATCACTTTCTTGGACTCGTTGGGTGAAATTTCTGCCAAAATTTTGATTTCACATTTGTTGCAGGTTCAGATCTAGGAATAATCCCTATCCACTTAACTGTGGGAAGTACTTGGGCATAAGCCCTAAAACGCATTGTGAGGAGTACCATGGGAACCCCAAAGTAGTTGGCCCATTGAGAAGACCTGCCAGTGAAACGGGCAACGACCCCTACCTGATTGACTAGTTCCCACCTGTGAGATAAACCAAGAGCTGTCGTTTGTGGAAAAGCGGTTATTAATTTTACCTGAGTCGTGGAGTGAGGGGTACTGCCCCAATACGCAAGCCGTTAGACAGCAATGGTGACCGAGTGAATCCCCTGAATCGTTAGGAAGCCGAGCATACGGGGTCCATATCTATTTTCAGTTGATAAATCGCAGATTTATTCTGTCCAGAACTGTTGCCGATCACTTCCGCGCCGTTTCAGATCTATTTGTTGCCGATCCCTTCCGCGTCGTTTCAGATCCATCTGTTGCTGATTCCTTCCGCTATGTTGCAGAACCATTTGTTCCGCTCACTTCCGCGCCGTTGCAGATACATTTCTGAAAAACAAAAAAAAAAAAAAAAAACAAACAAACAAACAAACCCGTTTTTTCGCCATATCTCCCTTGTTTTAACTCCGTTTCCCTTGAAACACCCCTGCAATCCCATTCCGCATATTTCATTCTTGAGGACCATATCCCAAATTCCACTTCCCAAAGCCAAAAATCCCACATTTGTCTATTTTTAGGGTTTGCCATAACTTCTTCAATTTTCACCCACTCACCTTCAAATTTTACTACAGTGTTCATTTCCTATTTCTGCTTCTTTGTCCCTCTCTGCCAAATTTTCTCATTCTTTTACCCCGCTTCTGAAATCCACATTTTTTGCTTCCATGACCATCAGAAAGTGTCCAAAACCTAGTCAAACCCAAATTACCCATCCGAGTTTTTCCCAAATCCAAATTTTCCTTTACTAAAACAGTTTCTGTTTTTGTTTATCTACCCACTCAAAAAAAAAAAAAAACTCTTGGTTATGGTTGTCACCCGTGCAGGAGCACAAATCATGGAGGAAGAACTTACAGCCCTCAAAACCAAACTCCAAGATCTGGATGAAAATTTTCTTAGCCTCCATCTTCAGCATTCAGCCATGAACAATAATCGACAGCCAGAATTTTCTGCAGCCACTGGGTTCTCTTCTTCCCGCAATTTTCGTGGGCTGAAGCTTGAATTTCCTTGCTTCAATGGTACTGATTCGACTGGATGGATATACCGGGCAGACCAATATTTCAGTCTGCATAATACTTTTGATGTCCACAAAGTTCCACTTGCATCCTTTCATTTGGAACAGGAAGCCCTTCAATGGTACCGTTGGTACATCAGAGCTCATCACGAGCCAAACTGGATAGATCTTTGCCAACTCCTTTTGCAACGATTTGGTCCTAGTGCTTTTGATGACTTCACAGGAGCACTCACTAAACTTTGCCAAATTGGCACTGTGAGAAAGTATCAGACAGAATTTGAGAAACTGGCCAATCACATAGAAGGATTGTCTGATAAATTCTATAGGAGTTTTTTTATTAGTGATCTCAAGGATGAAATCCACTCAGAGGTTAAAATGTTTTGTCCCAACACAATGATGGAAGTCCTGGGGTTGGCTAAGTTGGCAGAGGACAAGATCGCAGCCCAACAACGCTCCAAACCCACCTTTGTTCCCTTCAGAAATATGGGTTCCCAACGACCTCCCATCACTCCAGCTCCTCGACCAACTCCTATCAAGCATTTGTCTGAAGCAGAGATGCGGGCACATCGAGAAAACGGGCTTTGTTATAATTGTGAT
The DNA here is from genome assembly GCA_027924585.1 of Larix kaempferi. Classification (NCBI taxonomy): domain Eukaryota; kingdom Viridiplantae; phylum Streptophyta; class Pinopsida; order Pinales; family Pinaceae; genus Larix; species Larix kaempferi. Next base: position 2,403,465 of record BSBM01000738.1, read on the forward strand.
GAGAAATTCACTCGGGGGCATAGATGTGTTGAGCAAAAGCTCCATCTCTTGGATGTGGATTCTCCGCCTGCCTCTGAACTTTGTGAAGACGCTCCAGATACAATAGATGATCAGGTTGACATTCAGCAGCCGCCTGTTGACCCCCCATATCAGGACGACCAACCAGAGATATCTCTCCATGCTTTATCCGGCGTCACCACCCTCCAAACAATGCGGGTCAGGGGTTACTTCAGGCAGATCTCTCTTACAATACTCATTGATTCTGGCAGCACTCATAATTTCATTGACCATCGGATCGCCAAACAGGCTGATTGTTTTGTCCATCCTTGCTCCAACTTTGAAGTCATGATTGCCAATGGGGGCACCTTACCTTGCAAGGGGAAGTGTCACAATGTGCGTATCTCTCTGGAAGATTATAACCTACGCTCTGACATGTTTGCCTTGTCCTTAGGCGGATGTGATGTGGTTTTGGGCATTCAATGGTTACACACTCTTGGCCCCATCTTATGGGATTTTGCTGAACTTTGGATGCAGTTTTCAGTCAATGGGAAAAAACACAAATTTACGGACTTACAACCAAAGTCTCTCTGCATCATCAATTCACATCGCCTGGAAAAAATCCTTAAGAAGAATTCACATGGTGTCATCACTCAACTCCATTCCATTCAGATGCACCCATCAATGGTCTCCACTACTTCCTTGGATAGATATGCAGGTGTCTTTGTTGAACCAGTGGGCTTGCCGCCTTCAAGAGACCTTTCCAGTAAGAATTTAGCCGCATCTAAATCTCAGCAGGAAATGATGGCTACTTTGCTTGCAGTACAGAAGCGGCAGCCATACCTATTAGGGAATTATTTCTGCATCAAGACTGATCTCCAGAGTCTGGAAAATTTCCTGGAACAACGGGTCTCCTCCCCAGCACACCTGAAATGGGTTATCCAACTCATGGGTTATGCCTATGCGATCACTTACAAGAAGGGTAAGGACAATATGGTGGCAGATGCTCCTTCTCGCACATTTGATGACCCAGTTTCTCTTACAGCTATTTCTTTGCTTGTTCCAAATTGGTTGCAATCTGTTCAACAGGCCTATCTTTTCTCTGAACTCCATGCTTCTTCATTGGCAGGGCACTCTGGATTCCTCAAAAAGTATGACTGGGAACAATGTCACTTCTTTTGGCAGGGACTGAAAATGACAATTCAACAGATGGTGGCTGACTGTGATACTTTCCAAGTCAACAAGGGTGAAACGACACTCCTTTCGGGACTACTCGAACCCTTGCCCATCCCTACACAGATTTGGACAACTATTTCTATGGATTTCCTAGAAGCGCTCCGGTGGTACAATACCACATATAAAAGGACACCATATGAAGCAGTCTATGGGTAGACACCGCCAGTTCTTCTTCCATACACCCTCAGCAGCTCCCCAGTTCAGGCAATTGACTCAGTTCTTCGAAACCGCGATCAGATTCTTCTCATTCTACAAGACATCTTCACATGGCAAGAATTCGACTGAAAGAACAAGCCGATCAGCATCGTTCTAGGCGCACTTTTCATGCAGTTGATATGGTTCTTCTTCGTCTACAGCCTTCCAAGCAATCCTCCCTGAAACTCAAAAGGCGTCAGTGGCCCGGAATGCAACCCGAGGATGCTACTAGGGAACCACTCCTTCAGATTCTGCATCAATTTCCACATATAAAGCTTTGAGGACAAAGCTTTTTCTAAGGGAGAGGGGATGTTAGGAACCCGTGTCAACCCTTCTCTTTGTTAGAAATTTATAATTTGATAGCAGTAATAGACTGTAAAATAAAATAGTGCAGAGATAGCTAGCAGTAAACACACATTCACAAAAATTGAACACAGTATTTTTCACGGGGAAACCTTTCAAGGACAAAAACCCCAAAGCAATTAATAATAGTTTATCTCCTGAATGAGATGACTGAGTTTTTACAACAACAAGCTAAGAACAAGCCTTTTCAACAAATTAGAACTTGTTTCACTGATCAAGAAGAATCCTGTACAATGTCTGTTGTCCCCAATCTGCCACTGAATGTCTGAAGGTGTTGCTAGATGCCTAGAGCAGCTTCAGTCTAACACAGTCAACCTGTACATGCCTATAACTGCCAACAGTTGCTGGGGTATACTTTACTGAGGGGACCGAGATCTTCTGCTGGGCTGTAGTGACTTGTCCACACCCCTTTTTAGGGCTGCCGAATTTATGTTCAAACTTTTTCAGTGCAACAGTGACCTGCTGTAGGTTGTGGGTGCACTAATAGGGCTGCCGAAATACACAGAACAGAACTGAGTAGAGCCCTAGCAGGGCTGATGTATCCCAACAAATTCGGGTGGCAGTTTAGACCAAAAAAAAAATGTTTGGAATTTTTATTTCTCCAGAGAATAGAAACCAGCAGACAGACCCCCACGAGCTGAGCAAAGAAGAGAGAAAATACCCACGAGTTGAGCAGAGATAACACTCACTAATTCGATGGGTTCAAATGAGAAATACTTCCTTCTTTTATAGTGAGTCGAATAGCAAAGAAAAAATTATGTTGGGGTCGACCTGACTTTATATATATATATATTTTTTCTTTTTAATAATGAGCTGAGCCGACCCATGAATATATATATATTTTTTTTTTCTTTTTAATAATGAGCTGAGCCGACCCATGAATATATATATATATTTTTTCTTTTCTTCAAAAGGTGGGTACACGGACCAAGCCAAGTTATGCTTGGGTTTCATGGTTCTTCCAGGAGTTCTTCAAGGTCTTCAATGATCCATTTGTCCACTCCAAGTACATCATCATTAGGAGAATTATTAATTGCTTTTACTTCACCCTCCTTGTTGCCACCAAGATCAAGTGCTAGGTATCATAGCCCATAGATCAAGGGAAGGAGTACACCACTTGCCTAGACCCAGTCTAGGGCTTATAGTGGAATCCTGGTAACTGACCCATGAGTGTACCCATCGACTGTATACTTCCCTTGAGATAGGAAGATCTCATCTGGCTTTTGCTAGACCTCTAAACCAAGAAAATAGTGCATGAGTCCCAGATCTTTCATCGCAAACTCTGAAGTAAGCTCCCTTTTGCATTGAGCTATCAGTTGCTCCTCTCCAGTAAGGAACAAGTCATCCACATATAGGACTAGGATCAAGACATGGTTCTGAACAACCTTAAAGTAAAGATTGGAATCGGCAGTACTCTTGGAGAATCCCAAACTGTGAAGGTAACCATCAATCCTAGCATACCAGACCCTTGGGGCCTGTTTGAGTCCATACAAAGCTTTCTTTAGCTTGCACACATGAGACTGCATTTCATGAGTCACAAAACCTTCAGGTTGCTCAATGTAGACCTCTTCTTCAACTTCTCCATTAAGAAAAGCTGTCTTTACATCCATTTGATGGAGTTTCCATCCAAAGACAGCAGCGAGGGAGATAATGGTCCTGATGGTGGTATACCTGGCAACAGGAGCAAATGTTTCATCATAGTTTATGCCTTCTTTTTGTGTGAAACCACGTGCCAGAAATCTTGCCTTATATTTCTCAATGTTGCCATCGACAGCATGCTTGATTTTGTAGAGCCATTTGGAAGTCACCACAAACTTTCCTTTTGGTCTAGGAAAAATTTCCCACACATCATTTTTCATAATGGAATTATATTCTTCTATCATGGCATCAATCCATACCTTATGAGTTTATGCTTCTTTGAAAGTAGAAGGTTCTGCATCAATGAGCTTACTCATAAGACTTGAGTACTTCTGGGGCTTCTTACTTTCTCTGAATGTCCCAGAAGGAGCTTTATGCTTCTCTGCTTCTTGCAATGTCTCTCGACACCAAGCAGGTCTTCTCTTGGAAGGAAGAACCTCAAGTAGTTCTTCAGCTGGTCTATCTGGAATTCGAGGCTCATCTTCTTCCTCCCTCTGATTCTCTGAATGAGGAGAGTCTGGAATGTCAGAAAGAGATTCTTTTGTATCTTGTGCCAAAGATCCTCATGTGGTCAACTGCAGGTTTCTTACCTGTAAATACTTCTTCTGGAATCTTTTCTCCCAAAATGGCATGAGGACTTCTGTTTTGAATGTAGACAGCAGTACCAGCAGCCTCAGCCCACAGAGACAGAGGAAGATCTAGATCACACAACATGGCTTTAGCATCCTCACAGACTGTTCTATTCTTCCTTTCTGCAACCCCATTTTGTTGGGGGTTGTAAGGTACAGTCAACTCCCTCTTAATTCCTACTTCTTGGCAAAAGTCATCAAAATCATTAGATTCAAACTCACCTCCATTGTCTGACCTCAAGATACGGATGTGTCTTCCTGTCTGATTTTCAATCAGCGCCTTGAACTCCTTAAACTTATCAAAAGTTTCACTTCTAGCCTTTAGAAAGTGAATCCAAGATTTGCGAGAGTAATCATCAATGAACAGTACATAGTATAAACAACCACTTAAAGAAGGTGAAGACATGGGTCCACAAATGTCAGAATGAATCAAATCCAAAATCCCTTTTGATCTGCTGTTACTTTTTGAATAAGACTTCTTGGTATTTTTACCAAGGGCACAACCTTTGCAAATACCACTATGTTCATTAGAGAACTCGAGCATATCTGTAACCATCTTTTGAAGACCAGGGAGAGTTGTATAATGAAGGTGCCCAAACCTTCGGTGCCATAACTCACAAGGGTTGCTTGTACTGTGAACCAATGCTTGAGTAGAATGCCCAGATGCCTTGTAAAGGCCTCCCTCTCGAACCCCAATCAATTCTGCTGCACTCAACCTTTCATTCTTTGACCACAGCAGAACCTTTTTGTCCATGAATATAACTCTGTAGCCTTTATCTTCTAAGCCAGCAACAGAAAGGAGATTTTTCTTCAAGCCTGGAACATACAGTATGTCTTCAATGTGCAACATGGTCCCTGAATCAAGTTGAAATGAAACTGAACCCACTCCCTCAATTTTGTAGGTGGAGTCATCTCCAAGTTCTACTTGAGTGGCAAACTTCTTCTTTCTGTAACTTGTAAGAACTTCACGAGAACCTGTCATATGTTTTGATGCTCCACTGTCCACCAACCAAGAATTTGAACTGTTGGTGATGGATCCTGCTAGAGCAGAAATCAAGTAGTATTCTCTTGACTCTTCTTGCTTGGAAAACTTGGCATTCTTCTTCTTCTTTGGTTCTTCTTCTTTAGCTGTAGATGCTTGGAACCTTCTTTTGAACCTTCTCTATGGCTGCCTGCAGTCTCTAGCATAATGTCCCTTTTTGTGACAGTTAAAATATTCAATTTGTGACATATCAATTTGCTTACCTTGTGGCTTGTTCTCTTTCTTCTTGGGAGGGAAGGGTTTCTTGAACTTCTTCTTAGTCGTGGCTGTTAGTGCAAGATTCCCTTCCTTAGGACCCCTAGTTCTGCTTTGAACTTTGCCTTCTTCTTCCAAACAGTCATGCCAAAGTCTCTCAAAATCTGGCTGAGTCTCACGTCCACTCACAGAAGCCAAGAAGGTTTCCCAAGAATTTGGAAGGCCATCAAAAACAGTTTGTACAAGGTCATCATCGTCTACTGTAACCCCAATAGCAGAAAGTTGATCTCTTACCTGAGCAATGTTTGTAAAGGAGGCCACTCCTTCATCTTTTTCCATCTTCAATGTACGAAGTTTGTTTTTCAAGACTCTCTTTTGACTGGGTGCTTTCTTCTCGTACAGATTTGTCAAAGTATCAAAACACTCCTTGGCTGTCTTCAATGGTGTTATAGCAGGCATTATGGTCTCCTTGACTGAGTCATAGATAATCCTTCTTGCCTTGGCTTGCTTCTTCTTGAACGCTGCCCTTCCTGCATTTGATGTGGGCTCTTCTACAACACTGATGACCAAGTCATCAAGGTCATTTTCTTCCAAGGTGGCCATAAGCCTTGCTTTCCATGAATTGAAGTTTGTTGAACCCTCAAGCCTGTCTTTTGGTCTGAAAGTGGAAGAAGAAGCCATCTCTGATCCACTGAGGGTCTGCTATCTCAGTCTGTACTGTCCCAAGGTCTATGGAAGGTACAGTCACCTGCTCAAATGTTGTATACTTCACAAGCAAAGCTCTGATACCATGTTAGAAATTTATAATTTGATAGCAGTAACAGACTATAAAATAAAATAGTGCAGAGATAGCTAGCAATAAACACACATTCACAAAAATTGAACACAGTATTTTTCACGGGGAAACCTTTCAAGGACAAAAACCCCAAAGCAATTAATAATAGTTTATCTCCTAAATGAGATGACTGAGTTTTTACAACAGCAGGCTAAGAACAAGCCTTTTCAACAAATTAGAATTTGTTTCACTGATCAAGAAGAACCCTGTACAATGTCTGTTGTCCCCAATCTGCCACTAAATGTCTGAAGGTGTTGCTAGATGCCTAGAGCAGCTTCAGTCTAACACAGTCAACCTGTACATGCCTGTAACTGCCAACAGTTGCTGGGGTATACTTTACTGAGGGGACCGAGATCTTCTGCTGGGCTGTAGTGACTTGTCCACACCCCTTTTTAGGGCTGCCGAATTTCTGTTCAAACTTTTTCAGTGCAACAGTGACCTGCTGTAGGTTGTGGGTGCCCTAATAGGGCTGCCGAAATACACATAACAGAACTGAGTAGAGCCCTAGCAGGGCTGATGTATCTCAACAAATTCGGGTGGCAGTTTAGACCAAAAAAAAATGTTTGGAATTTTTATTTCTCCAAAGAATAGAAACCAGCAGACAGACCCCCACGAGCTGAGCAGAGAAGAGAGAAAATACCCACGAGTTGAGCAGAGATAACACTCACTAATTCAATGGGTTCAAATGAGAAATACTTCCTTCTTTTATAGTGAGTCGAATAGCAAAGAAAAAATTATGTTGGGGCCAACCTGACCTTATATATATATATATTTTTTCTTTTTAATAATGAGTTGAGCCGACCCATGAATATATATATATATATTTTCTTTTCTTCAAAAGGTGGGTACACGGACCAAGCCAAGTTATGCTTGGGTTTCATGGTTCTTCCAGAAGTTCTTCAAGGTCTTCAATGATCCATTCATGTCCACTCCAAGTACATCATCATTAGGAGAATTATTAATTGCTTTTACTTCACCGTCCTTGTTGCCACCAAGATCAAGTGCTAGGTATCATAGCCCATAGATCAAGGGAAGGAGTACACCACTTGCCTAGACCCAGTCTAGGGCTTATAGTGGAATCCTAGTAACTGACCAGGTGCCTCCATTCTCCCAGAGAATGGCTCTCAGCCCCAGGCTGAGTTCCCAGTCCCAGATTGGGTCAATATCCTAGTAAGTGACCAGGTGCCTCCATTCTCCCAGAGAATGGCACTCGATGCTGCTCAAAAATATCAACACTCTTTACTTTGTTAGTATATTGTTGTTGGACGCATATGCTTTGTAAGTCGTCCCGTAGTATTTGTTGATCCATAGTTTGTATTAGCCCATGGTATTGACCCATAGTATTGGACGCATATGCTTTGTAATTCGTCCCGTAGTATTATATGTCCCATGGTATTGACCCATAGTATTGGGCATAGACTTAGTATATAAGTGTGTGTTGAGGCCAATTAAGGTATTGATCTTGCTCAAAGGAGGTTGCCCCCTCGAAGTGGCCTGCGATCAATAAAGTGATTCTGAGTTCTGGTATTTCTGCTATCTCGTGTATTTTCATTAATTAATTGTTGCAGGTTCTTCACAGAATGAGGGTGACGTCTTCTGTGTATGAGGTTGTGGCTTCTTCAATAAGATACACCCTCCAGATAGTGATACGCTCTCTTCAAGGATGGATAAAGCCCCCAACTAGTAGATCACAATGACTTGTGCTTGAGTTGTAGATTAAGATGAGATAAACATGCAAGTCATGCGCCAATAATAGACCAAGGTATAGGATGAACTCTGCAAGATAACTGTTAGAACATTATTACACCTAGGACCATAGTCTCATGTTAATTAATGTGATTATTTGGTCCAAAACATGGTTAATGATGTTAATCCAAGGTTGTTATAAGGTTGTTGGGGCATTTATGACAGACACACTCCATCACCCAAGGGCCCAATTTTGGTTAAATTAGTTGTTAGGCGCCCTCGTTTATGGCCACCTCCATAATTTATTGCCACTACCTGAGTGAAGGCGCCCTTATCCCCTTATTTAAGGATCTGGCTTTGACCTGAGGTGCCCATGCATTGAATGTGGTCATTTTGGCCCCTCCTTGGCAGTTTTGGCCTATCCTGAGCCACCTACACTCCACCAAATCCTCACCCACACATGTGCCATCATCATTAATGACTTCCCATGCCTACCCAACGTTTAGATTACCAATTCATGACTGTTTGAGTAGATTTGGGAGCCTATTGGTCAACCTAGGGGGGATTGAGGTCCAATGTAAGCTAGCCACTTGTAGCTACCTCCAAAGGCTCACGAATTCTCCCAAATGTTATATAAATGTATTCACAACTCATTTCTGGGTTGGACAGTTATAATAAACTTGCTATTTGATCATTTGCGTCTAGTTTTTTATCATTTGTGTCTGGTTTTTTATCATTTGTGTGTCCAAAATTCTTTTTACACTATTTTTCTGCATACTTAGCCAAATTTCTTAATTGTGAGGATATCCTTAGCTAGTAGATCCTACTGTGAGTTAAATTTCACATGGTATCAAAGCTATTGGAGCTTCTAGTCAAACCAAGACTACTTCAGAAGTGCACCAGAAGCAATGGAGCAACCACAGAAGTCCCCGGGGCCATTGCCTTGAAGACATTAGAGCAATCCTTTGGATTCTACCCAGGGTGTGACGCGCTCCCGAATGTGCCTTTTGTCAATGCAGGGTTCGAATTAGCTAGTTAGGATCCCCTCCTGAATGATTAAGTGTTTGCATTGCAGGTTCACAGTGTTCTTTGTCACCTAGTGCGCAAGCTACAGAATGGAGCAGTCTCATGTCATATTGCTCACTCCATTCAACTATTTTGAATGGAAGGACGAAATGATAATCCAGCTAAGATCTAAGGGTCTCTTCAGAGTTACCATGGGGACTGAAACTGAGCCAAATTTTGCAGTAGAGAAGTCCAAGTTCTTCAACAGAATGGATGAATCTTTTGGCATGCTTTGTCTCAGCATTTCAAGAGACCTCTTGTTCCATATTGACAGTCTCACTACTCCAAATGAAGTGTGGCTCAAGCTTCAGTCATTGTTTGGGAAGACTGATGAGATGAGGGGTCAGCAACTTGAGAATGAGTTGATCTCACTGAGCCCAAGTAGTTTCGAAACTATCCAAGACTTCTTCACCAAGTTCAAATCCTTGGTCTTGCAGCTCAGGCAATGTGGCATTGAGAAGAAGGACGAACAGCTGGTGTTGTCCATTCTTTCGAAATTGGATCCTGAGTACTATGTGTTTGTTTCTACATTTCACTCCACCAAGCTCACTGTTCGCAATTGGAAGATGCCATCTTTGGCAGATTTCATGGAGATGCTTACACAAGAACAAGATAAATTGGTCCTAATGGGTGCCATCAAGCAAAAAGATCAAGTTCTTGCAGCTGGGGATTCGAAGCAAGCAAGAGGAAAGCAAAAGCCCAAGGGTTCGAAACAGCAAGAGAAGAAGAAAGACAAGGAGAAGCGCAAATCTTTTGATGGGGGTTCGAATCCTGTCAAGGAGAAAGGAAAGAAGAAAGAAAAGACCAAATGCACTTACTATCAAAAGGGTTAGCACCCTGAAAGTGCATGCATGAAGAAGACCATTGATATGATGACCCATCTCCTTCAGAAAAATAACATTCCTCTTCCAAAAAGTTCAAAGAAGAAGGAGGGTGTTTCTGAAGACAAGGAGAGGTGCCATGCATTGATGGCTAGTACCTCAGGATCTTCCTCTTTCATCATAGATTCAGGTGCCTCAAGGCACATGGCTTCTGCAAGAGATTTTTTCTCCACTATTTCATCTTACAGTGGTCCTCCCATTCTCATGTGTGATGATTCAGAGATCCCAGCGAGAGGCATTGGGAATCAATCTAGACAATGGGTACTTCAACAATGTGTTGTATGTGCCTGCTCTTGCAGCAAATCTTCTTTCTGTGTACCAAATGACCCACACTGGTTCGGCCAAGAGAGTGATATTCACTCAAGAAGATGTGGAAATTTCTGAAATTTCTACAAGCAAAGTGGTAGCAGTTGGTGTTGCAAATCATGAGTCAAGAATGTACAAGTTTTCTCACTTTCTTGAGTACTCTCCTAATGCACTTCTGTCAAATGCTAATGAGGTCAGTAGACTTTGGCATAAGAGGTTTGGACACCTCAACTACAGATAGGTTTGTTCAGAGGATTTTTGTGATGCATCCCACACCTTCTGGCAAAGCTTACAACATTTAGTGGGGTTCACACACACTCCAGGCTATTATTTGGATATTTTATTATGCTTTTGAGGGGGCCACGATTTGGTGACTTGGTCACTTTGTGATGTTATAGAGTCATATTATTTATCATTGTGACATGGGGACATGCTAGTGAAGGATATAAACACCTCCTAGCCCCACCATGTGCTTTATTCACTTGCTCTAGTCACTTGTCATGTGGTACGTGTTAGTTTTTCATACATTCATAGCATAATAATTTACTTGCATAGGATCGATCACTAGAAGAAAGACAAAGCACAGAAACAATAACACAAGAGTTTTATCCTGGGAAACCCAAACGGGAGAAAACCCAGCAACCTTCGTATAGAGATGATAATTCCAAGATCATAGTACAATAATGAAATAGAAGGAAAGGAAACACTTTCCAAGTAGAAACCCCAAAAATTGTCTTCTCCTTGCTGCAGGTGCGAATCTCTCTCTGGGTGATGCGAACTTCACTTGAGTGGATGAGTGAATAATGAGGTGAACTTTACCTATATTTTTACAAGTGCCAAATAGGCAATTTCCCTAACTGGGCCGACTTGTCTAGTTGACTGGGCCGACTTCTCTTGGGGGACAATAAATAATTTAAATTTAATATTTTCTTTTGTTTGCTTTTCACCCCAAGATTTACATTGATCTTTCTAGGGTTTACATGATTGATTACATTAAGTTCAACTCCCTTAGGAGGTACAATAAAATACAATAATAATATCTTCCGAAGTTGCACAAATTCCAACACTCCCTCTCAACAAGGAAGGTATTCTTCGGTCTTCATCAGCATCACGATCATCCGGGTTTCATTTGTACATCTATATTGTCTCCATCATCTCTATACATACTGAAGGTTGTCAGCACAGTCTCAGTCCTTCGAGAAGTGTCTTCATCCATCAACTCCACCAGTGCTTCGACGAGTTCAAGAGAGTCTCTCCATCCTACCTAGATGTCTGAGAGATAGGATTTTACCATCTGCTACCTGTCCGTCTCATTTGCCGATGGGATCCTCCCATACCTGGCTGAGAACCTAGACGAGCAGAGGGGCACGACCATCTACTACCTGTTCGTCTCATCTGCCGATGGGATTTCTCCCATACCTGGCTGAGAACCTGAACGAGTAGAGGTAAATGTGCAATCATCACACGGCCATCTACTACCTGTCTGTCTCATCTGCCGATGGGATTTCTCCCATACCTGGATGAGTAGAGGCACCTGTGTGAACGCGACCATCTACTACCTATCTGTCTCATCTACCGATGGGATTTCTCCCATACCTGGCTGAGAACCTGGACTAGTAGAGGCACCTAGGTGAAAGCATGGTTAACATCTCTCTGTCATCTTTCCCTCTCAAGGAGGGACACGTTCTCTTCTACTCCAAGTCTTTCGCGAAAGTATTCGAACTTCACCCTGGGAAGAGGCTTAGAGAGAACATCTGCAGTCTGGTCATCTGTCAGAATATACTGTAACGCGACTGCACCTTTCTGCACCATATCACGAATGAAGTGATATTGAATCTCTATATGCTTCGACCTGTCGTAAAATACAGGATTCACTGACATCTACACACAGCTCTGGTTATCACAGTGAATCACAGTTGGCTTTGGAATCTGGCCAAACAATCCTGCAAGGAGTTTACGTAGCCATACTGCTTCTCGGGTTGTTGTACTAGCATCCATATACTCGGCCTCTACAGTACTGAGTTCTGCTTCCTGCTGCACCGGGAAATCACTACAGAACCCAAACTGAAGCAACATCCGGAAGTACTCTTCCTATCTGCAGTGCATCCAGCCCAATCTGATTCTGTAAATCCTTGAAATCTCAGGTCACATTCTGAAGCATATCTCAGACCATATCCCACAGTCCCACGCAAGTATCTGAGCACATGTTTTGCAGCAATCCAGTGAATCTGCCTCGGCAAACACATAAACTGGCTGAGAACATTCACAGCAAAATATATATCTAGTCTGGTGTTCGTCAAATACATCAAGGACCCAATCAGTTGGTGATATATAGTGGGATCAATTAAATTTGAATCTGAAGCAGAATCCCTCAGCTTCTTCAAATTTGCATCCACCAGAGTAGCCATGGACTTGCAGTTTGTTGCCCGTCGGATGTGCACACCAGCAGCAGAATTCTTTCGAAAGTTGTTTCCCAAGTGGGAAAGGTGTGGCCTTGGGGGCAAGCAAAGAGTCAGGTGCTGTCACCTGATCCCGACTCCTCCATTTAGGCAAACTCCTAACGAAGCCAAGGGGGGTAGACCCTACAAAGAGTTTCTAAGGCTCTTGTGTTTTAAATGTTTTTTGGAATGTGTGATGCGGATGGGTGTTTTTTAGGAGTTTTTTAGGATTTACAATAACAATTTAAATAATCCAAGCATGTACTTGCAAAATTAAATGAAGATACACAACCAATGATGATGATAATTTAACAAGGCATCCACAGCATAATATGAATTTAAAAGATAAGACAAGTGCTCCAGATAGATAATAAGCAAATAAATGTTGAGTTGAAGGACCAGTGCCTTAGGGAGTAAATTGTTGTGCTTGGGATGCTAAATACAAGTCTTGGTGTGCTTGAGAACTATTTTGCAAGTGTTCTTGGTGAATTTTATTGTAAATTTTAAGATGAGTTGATTATTAAGGGAAGGGAATCACCAAGATATACCTTTCGGTACAAGATATATGTCCGGAAAATATTCTAAGGTGTTCCATACAAGGACATGTTGGCTGTTCGGAGTCTCTAGAGCGTGTTCAACACTACACCAACCAGGGATGTAGTCTAACGGTACCCTTAAGATCTCGGTACAGTGGTTCCAGCGTCCCCAGGCAGAATTTGCCCACTTTCGAATATTTGACGATCAACGCCGAATTTTCGTTGGTTTATATGGGAGAATATTTTATTATGGTTTGAATGGATTAAGATGTGAAGAATTAAATAGTCTACAACTACTTCTGGGTATCCCACAAGTGGGTAGAGCATACACAGTGTAGTAAATTGTAAATTCCAATTTTATTGAATGTTTGATACAAGAACCATTGTAAAACTCTCCGACAGAGAGCACTCTTGATCCGCCTTATGGCGAGATCCAAGAGATTTATGAAATGAAAAAAGTGCTTGAAATAAAGTCTACACTACCCAAGAGTCTCTTTCAGGTCTTAAGACCGTACTCAGGAAAGCAAGGGGGTTAGCAACAACCAAAAATGAGCAGAGTCTCCTTGCACAAAAATTCCACACTAAACATGGAGGCAAGGCTCTATACTTATACAAAAAGAGAAGGCCAAAGACCTAATTCGAATTAGCATGAGGAAGGAGCCAAGCTAAGCACATTCACCAATAGAGGAGGAGTCCAAAGCTTTGATTGTGGAGTTAACAGGCTCTTGGAAGGTGAGAATGGGGTGAGGTGGCCTCCACCTAGGCAAGGCGCCCACCCCTTCACCTTGTAATCTTCTCCCGACCAACAAATGAATGCCAACACACCAAAGTCGCCCAAGCTAGGAGAGAAGGCGCAAATCCCAAGGCAAGAGAGCTTGTAGTGCTCCGATGGCTGACCTAAATCAATTGGTGGAACTTGGAATATTCCCAGATGCCCTATGCCATGTCATTTAGCACTTTATTTTATTCAATTTAGTCTTTTCTAGAGAGATTTGGATTTTCTCCATTTTATTATTTTCTGATTATTTTTAATTAAATATTCCTCATTTATTAATTTTGAGGAAATATTCAATTAAGTGCAAAATAATCATCTGAAACTTAGGATAAGTGGGTTTAGGGGTTAAATGGATACTCTAGCTTAGAAAATGAGCATCTATTTGCCAAAATCCACCCCAAAACCACTTAATTATTACAAATTGAAATTTTTCAATTAAATCATGTAAAAAATGGCTTAATTAATTGAAAATTTTAATAATTAAAAAATAAAAAAGTTGCGCACGTCCGGTAAAAAAAAATTCAGACAATGTTTTAATACACCTAGGGACCTAGGAAATGACCATAGAACATACCAATAGTGTCTAGTAGGTTCATATTTTACGTTGGGCTCTAATAACCCCCCAAGGCTTAACCACCAAATTCGGGCATTCCAGCTTTGGAGGTTGTTCCAGCTTTGGAGGTTGTAGGAGAAAAACTCATCGATTATTACTCGGCTAAAGGCAAAGCATAATCGACAAGGGAAAAAACTCCTTGGAATACCTTATTTGATTGTCAAGTCTTAGGGAACCGAGCCACTCAGACCCCCATACTAGCACACTTTATTACAAACCCCATGAGGCATGGTCATTTCAAGACAAAAATTAAAAAGATGGCCAAAATAAGCCAAATCCGGAACATCTGAACCTCTGAACTCTAGAAAAGAACATGGATCATGTTCAATAATTGGCGGCTTAATAGAAGTTCAACTATTGTACAAAATAGTTGGTAACACAGTCCAACATTCCGAATCTCTTCAGAATATCTATGGTGTATTTTCCTTGACCTAGGAAAATCTCCTTCTGCCTCTGCCATACTTCTAATCCCAAGAAGTAATGCATCAATCCAAGATCCTTCATTTCGAACTCAGAGGAGAGTTTCTTCTTACACCATACGATAAGTTTCTCATTTCCAGTGAGAAACAAGTCATCAACATATAGTACCAAAATCAGTGGCTCATCATCCACAACCTTGTAGTAAAATTTGGGGTCTGCATCACTCTTGGTGAATCCCAGACTCACCAGGAATCCGTCTATGCGTCCATACCAAGCACGGGGTGCTTGCTTGAGCCCATACAGGGCCTTTTTCAATCTGCATACGTGTGACTCCTTTCCATGGACAATAAACCCTTCTGGTTGCTCAATATATAGTTCTTCCTCAATAACACCATTGAGAAAGGTTGTCTTGACATCCATCTGATGCAACTTCCATCCCATAGCTAAAGCAATAGCAATGATCGATCTGATGGAAGTATATCGAGCCACAACAGCAAATGTCTCATCATAATCGACTCCCTCTTTCTGAGAGAATCCTCTGGCAACAAATCTAGCCTTGTATTTTTCCACACTCCCATATGCTCCATGCTTGATTTTGTATAACCACTTGGAAGTCACTACTGACTTTCCCTCAAGTCTCGGCACAACCTCCCACACATCATTCTTCATGATGGATTGTTCTTCCACCATGGAATCCTCCCAAACTTGGTGTCTGGATGCTTCTTCATAAGTGGTAGGTTCTGAGTCAATGATGTGACTCATCAATGCTGCATAACTGGAGAACCTCTGAGGTCTTTTACTTTGTCGAAAAGTGCCATGTGGAGCTTCATGCCCCTCTGCATCCTGCAAAGTCTGTTGTGCCCATCTAGGCCTTTTCCAACCTACTGCAATATCTCTGGGAACATCAACTGGCTCAACTGGGTCAATGGGATCGATGGTTCATCCTTCTCTACTAACTCCCTTTGAATTGGAGGGGGAGATGATCTCATCTCCTTTGATCCTAGCATCTCCTCATCATCGATCTCCATGTCTGATCCTAGCATCTCATCATCATCGATCTCCATGTCTGATCCTCTGCCTTTCCTGATAGCCATCTCTTCTTCAAAGGTCACATCCCTACTGACGTCAATCTGTCTGGATCCTAGGATGTAGATTATGTATGCCTTTGAAGACTCACTGTATCCCACGAAAGCTCCCTTCTTGCTTGAAGGTTCTAACTTTGTTCTCTTCTCCTTGGGCATATGTATATAGACTGGACATCCAAAGATCCGGAGGTGACCTACTTCCGGTTTCACTCCTGTGAAAGCTTCTTCCGGAGTCATGTTTTTCAGTATCTTATGTGGACATTTGTTTTGTACATATACAGTTGTTCTGGAAGCTTCTGCCCATAAGAACATTGGTAGACTCTGGTCATGTATCATGGCTTTGGCTGCCTCCACAGTAGTTATGTTCTTTCTTTCAGCAACCCCATTTTGTTGAGGGTTGTAGGGAACCGTGAGATCCCTCTTAATTCCTGCTTCCTTGCAGAAATCATTGAATTCTGTAGAGGTGTATTCTCCACCATTATCTGATCTCAGGATCTTGATCCTCTTTCCTAACAAATTCTCGACTTATGCTTTGAATTCTTTGAATTTGATGAGTACTTCTTCGGATTCCTTGGTCTTGAGAAAGTATATCCAAGTTTTTCGTGAGTAGTCATCAATGAATGTTACATAGTAATGATATCCGCCCAATGAAGCAACTATCATGGGTCCGCACAAGTCAAAGTGCACTAGATCCAAAATTCCTTTAGATCTGCTCTCACTATCTGGGAAAGATCTCTTACAATTCTTGCCAAGTGCGCATCCTCTACATGTTCCATCATGGTCTACCTGAAGCACTGGTAAACCTGTCACTATATTCTTCAATGCTGGGAGAGCTCTATAATTTAGATAAGCTAGTCTTTTGTGCCATAGCTCACCCATACTTGTGGAGTCATGGACTAGGGCTTAAGCTGGTAGAGTGTTCAGTCGGTACAAGCTCTCCTCTCTCACACCAATCACCTTGGTTGTATCCATGCTTAAGTTCTTGTGCCAAGCAAGCACTTTCCCATCTGAAAATGCTACTTTATATCCCTTTCCCTCCAAGGCTAAGATGGAGACAAGATTTAATTTCATACCAGGTACATAGAGCACATCACTCAAGTGTAGTGTATCACTAGACTCTAGTTGAAGGGAGGTGGCCCCAGATCCCTTCACAATGTAGTTAGCATCATCTCCTAGTACAACTCGGAGATGAGAGCCTTTCTCAACTAATTCTGAAAGATTTTCTTTATATCCTGTCATGTGTCTAGAAGCACCATTATCTATGAGCCAAGTATCACTAGTGGTGGGAACAGTACCTGATAAAGCTGATATGAAGAAGAATTATGTACGATCTTCATTCCTTTGCTTCTTGTGATGATGGTCTTCTTCTACATCAGTAGTTGAAGCTTCATGCTTCCTTTTGTTTGAACTTCGACAATTACTGGCGTAATGGACATATGCTTTGCACCTATAGCATTGTATATGAGATAAGTCCTTCTTCTTCTTCTTCTTCTGATCTAGGGGTGGACTTGATCTCCTACCTTGGTGCTTGTGTTTGTAAAACTTTCTTCCCCTTCCCTTGCCTTTCTTGGCATGGGATACGAATGCTTGATTCTCGTCAGGTTGAGTGCCATGAAGTCTTTGTCTTGCTACTATTCTTGTCTCTTCCTGAGTGCAATCTGCCCATAGCTTGTCAAATTTGGGTAGCTTGGATCTACCGCTTATACTTTGGATGAAAGACTCCCAAGATGGTGGGAAACCATTTAGAGTAGTGATGACAAGCTCCTTATCATCAATAGGATCTCCACTGGTACTAAGCTTGTCCCTTAGTTCTGTAATCCTCATGAAATATGAGGCAATAGATTCTGACTTGGACATCTTCATGTTTGATAGTTGATTCCTCAATGTAATGGATACATTGATACTACTATGTTCGAACAGCTTCTTTATGCTTTTGAACATATTTCTAGCAGTCTTATTACTTGAGATTTGAGGAACCAACCGGTCTCTAACTGAGTCCACCAGAATCCTTCTTGCTCTGGCATCATTCTTCCTCCAACGAGATTTGTCTTCTTCGGCTTCTAGTTCTGGGACCTTCTCATTGACGAACTGCAAAAGGTCATTTTCTTCTAGTAGAAGAAAAATCCTAGACTTCCAAGATATGAAGTTAGAAACCCCTTCCAAATGATCTTCGACCTTCATACCAATCATCTTCACTGCAGATCTGGACTGGAAACCCTAGCAGGAGCTAGGTCAAAAATGAAAGTTGAAGTTTTGGAAAACTAACTCCACAGGTAGATGCGCCCTAGCAAGGCGAGTTGAGTAGAGGTAGGGCTGAGTCAAAACTGTGCAGAAAATAGGTCAAAAGTTGAAACCCTAATTTCTTCTGCAACTGCAGAATTAGGTCAAAAATTGAAAATTCTCAGAATTGAATTATGCCTTCACCAAAAGATGCACCCTCCTTAGAGCAAAATTCCCAAGGCTCTTTTTCCGCCAAAAGTTGAGTGAAGGCCTTGAAAGATGAAACCCTAGTTCCGCCAATGGCTTCTTCTAGTACCGCTCTGATACAATGTTAGTTTTTCATACATTCATAGCATAATAATTTACTTGCATAAATTCAATAGGATCACTAGAAGAAAGACAAAGCACAGAAACAATAACACAAGAGTTTTATCCTGGGAAACCCAAACGGGAGAAAACCCAGCAACCTTCGTATAGAGATGATAATTCCAAGATCATAGTACAATAATGAAAGAGAAGGAAAGGAAACACTTTCCAAGTAGAAACCCCAAAAATTGTCTTCTCCTTGCTGCAGGTCCGAATCTCTCTCTGGGTGATGCGAACTTCACTTGAGTGGATGAGTGAATAATGAGGTGAACTTTACCTCTATTTATACAAGTGCCAAACTAGCAATTTCCCTAACTGGGCCGACTTGTCTAGTTGACTGGGCCGACTTCTCTTGGGGGACAATAAATAATTTAAATTTAATCTTTTCTTTTGTTTGCTTTTCACCCCAAGGTTTACATTGATCTTTCTAGGGTTTACATGATTGATTACATTAAGTTCAACTCCCTTAGGAGGTACAATAAAATACAATAATAATATCTTCCGAAGTTGCACAAATTCCAACAGTACGTCCCCCCTAGGGTGTCCTAGTGAGTGTGCCCCCCTCTTTTAGTGAGTTGATCCATGTATTGTATTTTCGGGTCATCTTAGCCATTGATTATTATTGATTTATCTTTCGATCTCCACCACTCATTCAAAAAGTGGTTAGGGTTTTGGTCTCTCTCATTCCTATTTAAGGAAGAGACCCCCCTCATTGTAAATGGGCTTTTGACTCTTGGTTATTGGAATACAAAAGAAATATTTTGCGAGTAAATGCTTGTGATCTTGGGTTGAATGCTTGGCTATGGTGATTGAAACTACTTTTCCATTGCACTGAAGGATCTTGGTAGCTATCTTGTATATTTTGTTCCACCATTTCGATTTGCAGGTGAAGAAGACGATTTGGAGAGGGGTGCATTGGTGGGGAGGCTCACCCTGCTACCTTCCGTCAGATCTTGGGTTACACAGGGAGTAATTTTGTCTTTGTACCAATTATTCTCCATCTTTTACTTCTTATTTGCATCTACCCTCATTGTTGCTTGCTAATTGGGCTTTGTCTCCTTGGTTTTGCAGGAAGAGAGGGGCGCACTAGTGGACTTGGGAAAATCGTACAAGCATGAGAAACGACCAAAACTTCATTTGATCTTTGCGGGAGTAATCCTCGTCATACCAGCATTCATTCTCATCATCCAGGAACGCTCATCAGGTACGCATTTAATTCCTTTAACTTACCCATCTGTCATTTACTTTAAAACCCTAACACCGAAAACTTCTAAAAATTCTCTAGGGTTAATTACTTGGTTTATTGGCAAACCATTTCTGGGTTTTTATCCTTTGGCCTAGCCCCAAGTGGATTCTCAAGGGCGTCTAGCTCTGAGGACTCCATCTACCCATTTTCCTAGGCACTGATCTCTCCATGCTTGCGCCCTCCCTGGTTTGTTGGTCTTCTGAGTGGTTAATGTAGAATTTTCTTGCACTTTACTGTTTGCTGGTTTATGTCAACATTTTGTGGTTTTCACTTACAGCCGGTTATGCATAGGATGTAAGTTACTTATAAAAAAAAAATTCTGTGACAATTAAACACACAATAGAATGCTACTAACAGGCTGAAAAACACATTTCAACATTCACACATGAAAATAATAGACTCAGAAATTTTTGGCCAAAATCAAGCCCTGGAAAAACCCCCACGGGGAAAACCAGTTAGAGAGAGAGCGATTTATTATTTCTTCAGCAATTATTTCTGCACAAATTATTACAGTCAAACATGTACTTATCTGACCAACCAAAGTCACCCTGGGTGCTGCCTCGATTTCTGTGCCTCACTGTGCCTCGATTTCTACACCACTATCTCGATTTCTGTGTCACTGTCTGTCTCGATTTCTGCCAGCTCTGTCTCGATTTCTGTGCAGAAAATCACCTCGATAATAGTGCCAACCTTCTAGAAAACTGTGCAACAGAAAGTGCCTCGAAAACTGTGCAAAAGACAGACTGTACGGACTGTACGGATTAAAAAAATCAGTCTGTATTTTTTAGAAATGCGTGCCCAGATTTCTGCATAGAAACTCGTGCCTATCTTTCTCGGGAAATGTGCCCAGATTTCTGCATAGAAACTCATGCCTATCTTCCTCGGGAAATGTGCCCAGATTTATCCTCAAAAATCGTGCTGTACGGACTGCATTAAATGCAGCAGTACGGTCCCTCGATTTCTGTGCAAGCTGGGACTACCTCGGGATCTGTGCAATACTGAAGTAAACCTGCTGATAATAAATGCCAAGTCTGTGCCTCGATTTCAGTGCCCAAATGACTGCCTTGAAAATCGTGCCAAGCAAAAATGCCCTTTCCTCTTCTCCAGCTCTTCTCTCTTCTCAAAATGTCAAAAGTGAAATGGGTTTGCCTCCCTCAACCCTTTTTGTCTAAACCCTAAGTGAGTTTTTAATCCAACGGTGAATATTGAATCTAATCCGATGGATGAGATTCAATGTGAGTGAAAATCCCTTTTATTTAATTCACATAAATAAAATCACTTACCCACTTAAGTTAAATCAAAAAGTGACTTTAGCTTTATAAAGTCTCATTAAGTGTTTTTTTTTAATGTGAGGGTCACTTTTTCCCCCTTCTAAGTGACTTAGGCAAATAGTCACTAGGGGAACACTTCCCTAGGTACAAAACTAACACTCCCTCTTACCGAGGAAGGTGTTCCGCACCACTCCCAACTTATCTCTGAAGAAGACAAACTTCCCCCTCCCCAAAGACTTTGTCAGGACATCTGCGACCTGCTCATCAGTAGATATATACTGTAGTTCAACTGCCCCTCTCTAAACGTAGTCTCAAATGAAGTGGTACCTGATCTCAATGTGCTTCGACCTGTCATGGAATACCGGATTCTCAGAGAGCTGAATGCAACTCTGATTGTCGCAATAAATCACCGTAGGTCTCAGCTGTTGATCAAATAAATCTACCAATAACTTACGAAGCCACAGTGCTTCGCAAGTCGCCTGACTGGCTGCCATATACTCAGCCTCAGCAGAACTCAATGCAACGGACTTCTGTTTCCTGCTGAACCACGACACTGCTGCCGAGCCCAAGCTGAAACAGCAACCGGAAGTGCTCTTTTGGTCCCTCACACAACCTGCCCAGTCTGAATCTGTGAACCCAACCAAGCTGACTCCACCTGAACCCCTGTAGTCCAGACCATAATCCACTGTCCCTGCTAGGTATCTCAAGATGTGCTTTCCGGCCGCCCAATGCACACTCCTAGGCTGCACCATGAACTGGCTAAGAGTGTTGACCGCAAAGCACAAGTCTGGCTTGGTGTTGACCAGATACATCAACGATCCGATGAGCTGACGATATAGAGTGGGATCCACCAACTTACCCTCTGAAGCATGAAGTTGCTTCAAGTTGGTGATCATAGGTGTAGACATAGGCCTGCAGTTCTCCATCTGATAACTCTTCAGAATCTCCGCTGCATACTTCCCCTGTCCTAGGAAAATATGTCCAGGCTCCTGCCAAACCTCCATCCCCAAATAGTAATGCATCAACCCAATATCAGTCATCTCATACTCAGCTGCAAGATCTCTCTTGCACTGTGCAATAAGACGCTCATCTCCAGTGATAAATAAGTCATCAACATATAACAGAAGAATGAGTGGATCTCCACCAACCACAATGTAGTATAGGTTGGGATCAGCCTCACTCTTCTGAAATCCCATCGAAGTCAAATATGCATCGATCCTGGAGTACCAAGCTCTAGGAGCTTGCTTCAGACCGTACAAGGCTTTCCTAAGCCTGCACACATGAGAATCTCTCCCATGTATCTCGAATCCCTGTGGCTGCTCCAAATACACCTCCTCCTGCAGAAGACCATTGAGAAACGCGGTCTTCACATCCATCTGGTGGATCTTCCAACCCATCTCTGCTGCTATAGATATCACTGCCCTGATAGAGGAATACCGAGCAACTGGAGCAAATGTCTCATCATAGTCAACTCCCTCAACCTGTGAGAACCCCCTAGCCACAAATCGAGCCTTGAATTTCTCCACACTGCCATCTGCAGCATGCTTGACCTTGTAAAGCCACTTGGAAGTCACAACTGACTTCCCCTCAGGTCTCGGCACAATCTCCCAAGCATCATTCTTCATGATGGAATGGTACTCTTCCATCATGGCATCTCTCCATACCTGATGCTGAGAAGCCTCCTCAAAGGTAGAAGGCGCAGAGTCACGAAGACTCGCAACAAGGGCCATCCCATATCTGTCTGGCTCAACAACTGTCCTGATAGCCTCCTGAGGTCTACCAAATGCTTCTGCTTCCTTCAAGGTGTCCTGAAGCCACTTAGGCTTCTTCTTCCTTGAAGGCTCCTCCCAAACTGGTGTATCCTCATCTGAGGAAGTGCCAGAAGCAGAAGGTCTAACACCCCGAGGACCTGTAGCTGATGAACTAGTCCCTGAGGACCCTGTAATCTGTGAGCCTGAAATCTGTGATCCTGAACCTGTGCCTTTCCCTGAACCTGTCCCTGTACCTGTCCCTGAAGTACCTGTAATCTGAACCACTGATCCTGTAGAAGCCATGCCTGTACCCTGTGATCCAGTCACCCCAGAAACCTGCGGACCTGAAACCTGTATAGAAGAAGCATGTCTCAACTGAGGTGTGGGAGCTGGTGGCTCCCCCTGCTCCATCTCTCTCGACTTCCTGAAGGCCCTCTCCTCATCAAACTTCACCTCCCGCCTCACTACAACTCTCCTCTGGCCAGGAATGTAAAGCCGATATGCCTTCGAAGTCTCATCGTAACCCACAAAGATACCTCTCTCTGCAGTGGGCTCGAACTTCGTCCTCTTCTCAGAAGGGACGTGAGAGTAAGTCAGAGAGCCAAATATCCGAAAATGGCTCACCTCAGGCTTCTTGCCTGAATACATCTCCTCTAGAGTCATCCTCCCCAAAGCACGGTGAGGACTCCTGTTCTGCAGATACACTGCAGTGTTGCAAGCCTCTGCCCATAGAAAGAACGGCAACCCCTGATCATGAAGCATGGCTCTCGCTGCTCCAACGATCAACCTGTTCTTTCTCTCTGCTACTCCATTCTGCTCAGGAGTGTAGGGAACTGTCAACTGTCGCTGTATACCCTCCTGCCTGCAGAAAGCATTGAACTCCTTGGAGGTATACTCACCCCCATTATCTGATCTCAACATCCTGATCTTCCTCCCCGTCTGCTTCTCCACAAGGGCTTTGAACCCTTGGAAGACACTCAATACAAGTGGGGACTTCTTGTTCCTCAAGAAGTAGATCCAGGTCTTCCTGGAGTAGTCATCAATGAAGCTAATATAGTACTCGTGACCAGTTAAAGATACTGAGGACATAGGACCGCAAATGTCAGAATGAATCAGGTCAAGCACTCCTGCTGCTCTCGTGTCACTGCTAGGAAAAGCAGTCTTGGTGTACTTTCCCAAAGCACACCCCCTGCACACATCACTCTGCTCAGTGTCGAACTCAGGTAAACCTGTGACCATGCTCCTCAACAATCTCAGAGCGAGGTGATGTAAATGGGCCATCCTCCTGTGCCATAACTCACATAGCTCAGTGCTGCTGCTGCTGCTGTGTGCTAGAGCATGCTGTGGCTGAAACAATAACTTGTACAGTCGTCCACATCTAACTCCAATATCCATGGGGGTAGATACACCTGTGGTCTTGGGAAACACCTGCACTCTCCCATCTGAGAAACACACCCCAAGACCCCTGTCCTCAATAGTGGAAACTGAAACAAGGTTCTTTTTCAGCCCAGGGACGTACAACACATCCCTCAAAGTCATGGGACTCATGGACTCCCTCTCAAATGTAATGGTCCCCTGACCCACTGCTCTAACAATGGTGTTGTCACCAAGTACCACCTCCACCTCTCTAGTTGTCCGTGATAGCTCAGAGAACAACTCCCGAGTACCTGTCATGTGTCTCAAGGCTCCGCTGTCAATGTACCACGTACCAGTGGTGGATGGACCTGTCTGATGCCCTGTCAACAATGAATGCTCACTCTCTATATCCATGTCTGTGCTGGTGGCTAAGGAGACTCTCTCTCTCTCAATCTGTCCAGCATATAGGGAAAACTCCCTCTGAAACCTGTCACCAAAATCATCAACCTCTGCTGAGGCTGCTGTCTGCTGTCCCTGTCCCTTCTTCTTCTTCTTGCTTGGACATTGTGATGCATAGTGCCCAAACGCCTGACAACAATAGCACTTGATTTTACTCAAGTCCTTCTTCTGTCCACCCTGCGGCTGCTGTTGCTGTTGCCCCTTGGCCCCATTCTTCTTGGGACCCTTCTTCTTCTTACCCTTGGCTGTCAGTGCCACGTTCTCCTCATCTGCCCCACCACTTGATGAACTGCCTTGTACGAGACCCCTCCTGGTCTCCTCCTGCACAAAGTCGTCCCACAGTCTCTCCCAAGACGGTAGGTTCTCTCTACCCACTATGGCTTGCACAAATGCACTCCAGGACTTTGAATCCCCGTTCACTGTTGTGCGTACTAGCTCAGTAGGAGATACTACTTCACCAACCGCTGCCAGTTCATCCCGAACTGCAGAAATCCTAGTGAGGTAAGCTGTGACTCCCTCTCCTCCATTCATCTTGATACTCTTGAGTTTCTCCTTGAGAACCATTTTCCTGTTCTCATTGGAACTCTCATACAAGCTGGTCAAGGCACTCCACATCTCATGTGCCTTGGTCTTCCCGGAAATGTGAGGGATTATGTGGTCTTTTACTGCATCAAGGATGATCCTCCTAGCCTTACAGTCCTTCTTGTTGAAGGCTGAAAGTGCTGTAGCATCTGTGCCATCTGGAATGGCAATGGGGTTGGTAGCAGGGTTCCTCACCACTTCCACCCATAGCTCATTCTCCTCCAAAATCAACAAGATTCTGGCCTTCCAAGGCACAAAATTTTCTGTCCCATTCAGCCTATCTTCAATCCTCAGACCTGTAGCCATTTGAACACCAACCCAACAGAACGCTGCCCACTAACAGAAGATAAAAAAAACTGAAGTTTCTGAGATCTGAAAATTTCTGTGTGTCTGCAAACTATCACTGTTTTCTGCCCCCTTGCTCTAATACCATGTAGAATTTTCTTGCACTTTACTGTTTGCTGGTTTATGTCAACATTTTGTGGTTTTCACTTACAGCCGGTTATGCATAGGCTGTAAGTTACTTATTAAAAAAAAAATTCTGTGACAATTAAACACACAATAGAATGCTACTAACAGGCTGAAAAACACATTTCAACATTCACACATGAAAATAATAGACTCAGAAATTTTTGGCCAAAATCAAGCCTTGGAAAAACCCCCACGGGGAAAACCAGTTAGAGAGAGAGCGATTTATTATTTCTTCAGCAATTATTTCTGCACAAATTATTACAGTCAAACATGTACTTATCTGACCAACCAAAGTCACCCTGGGTGCTGCCTCGATTTCTGTGCCTCACTGTGCCTCGATTTCTACACCACTATCTCGATTTCTGTGTCACTGTCTGTCTCGATTTCTGCTAGCTCTGTCTCGATTTCTGTGCAGAAAATCACCTCAATAACAGTGCCAACCTTCTAGAAAACTGTGCAACAGAAAGTGCCTCAAAAACTGTGCAAAAGACAGACTGTACGGACTGTACGGATTAAAAAAATCAGTCTGTATTTTTTAGAAATGCGTGCCCAGATTTCTGCATAGAAACTCGTGCCTATCTTTCTCGGGAAATGTGCCCAGATTTCTGCATAGAAACTCATGCCTATCTTCCTCGGGAAATGTGCCCAGATTTATACTCAAAAATCGTGCTGTACGGACTGCATTAAATGCAGCAGTACGGTCCATCGATTTCTGTCCAAGCTGGGACTACCTCGGGATCTGTGCAATACTGAAGTAAACCTGCTGATAATAAATGCCAAGTCTGTGCCTCGATTTCAGTGCCCAAATGACTGCCTTGAAAATCGTGCCAAGCAAAAATGCCCTTTGCTCTTCTCCAGCTCTTCTCTCTTCTCAAAATGTCAAAAGTGAAATGGGTTTGCCTCCCTCAACCCTTTTTGTCTAAACCCTAAGTGAGTTTTTAATCCAACGGTGAATATTGAATCTAATCTGATGGATGAGATTCAATGTGAGTGAAAATCCCTTTTATTTAATTCACATAAATAAAATCACTCACCCACTTAAGTTAAATCAAAAAGTGACTTTAGCTTTATAAAGTCTCATTAAGTGTTTTTTTTTTTAATGTGAAGGTCACTTTTTCCCCCTTCTAAGTGACTTAGGCAAATAGTCACTAGGGGAACACTTCCCTAGGTACAAAACTAACAGTTAAACCCCCTTTTCTGAGCTTGTGTGTTGTGATATTGTCAGATCTACTATCAAGTTGTGCTAGAAATCCCTAAACTTGTCATATCTACTCCTTGGGACCATTTTCCAACTTTTAAGTACACGTTTCCCAAGGCAGCTGATTTTGATCATTAACTCTAGCACCTATATCCTAGATTCACTTATAAACTTGAGTTACTGTAATTGAACTAATTAACTTTCACATTTCATCTTACCTAAGCCTCTACAGTAGCTCTTTCCTTAAATCTAGGGATCATCACTTTTCATCATTGAATATCTTGACTTAGTGTTTGATTTGGATTTCTCTCTCTCTGAGAGTAGATCAGGGTCTCCCCCTTTGTTATCCGGGGCTTGGATAGCAAGAAGTGAAGAGTGCCACGATTGGCGTGACAACCAATCCATCTTGGGAATCGAGGCCCTCTTGGGTCACCTCTTTAGTTGCCTAGCACCTCTACCGTCCTGGATAGGATCACCTTTAGGGGCAACTACAAGTTGTGTGATAACAGGACCTTCCGTATGATATGAGTGATGAGATGATTGTATTATGATGCCATATTATTGTTTTGCCATGTTTTACTGATGATGAGATACTCATGGATGTTGTACTCCATTGCTATTGTATGATATATTTGATTTTTTTTATGAGTATAGCTAGTAGTACCAATCACAGGTTGACGAGGGTGAAGGGGTTTTGATTTACTTACTTACCATGAACCAAGATGACTCTTAGGATTTGCAAGGACTATATCCCCTTCTTTGGTTCCATGTCTGGTCTTATCCATATCATCCATACCACTTCACTCTATATTTGCATCTTGATGGTTTAAGAGTTGACTTAAACAACTTATGCTTTCCCCCTTTGTGGATATGTCACCTTCCGTGCTTCTTTTTGTCTCTCCTATGTGTCTTTGGTTGTTGTGTTGTAGTGAATCCTCAATGTAGGATGCTTTAGAGTAGATCCCTGTGGCCAACTTTCAATAGTTAGGAAGAAGGTTCCCGGGTATGCTCCCCAACACTGACTATCATAATAAGGAAAGTCTAAGAATGAGCAACGCCTTTCTCTTAAGATCCAAAATTCCCTATGCTATCAAAAAAATGGTTAAAGGTTGAAGGAATAGGTAATCCCTATCGAAGCTATGGACGCTTGATTGGCAGCAAGGTAAGGCGTATTTGCATGAAAGTGCTTTACTGTGGCAACTCCGTCGGGGCTATGGACGCATGCTGGCAGCGGAGCTAAGGTAGTGTCAGTAATTGTATCCGAAAGGTATAAAACCAGGTTGGTATCCTTCAAACCGTTAATCCTGAAAAAAAAGAAACAGTGATGAAAAGAAAAAGCAAATGAAAAATAAAGGGAAATATTATTGGTGAGATCAAAGAGAAAGCTATCTCATAGCACACTCCCTTTGATAAGACACCTATTGTTCTATGCTACTTGCATGGTGGTTAAACTGCAAAAGATCCCTTTCTACTTTATCATGAGGCATTCAATCAACCTAAGACAATTCACATTCTAACATGGTTCATTATCCATATCCACCCCGAAGAAGAACTAGTCCTTGTAAATACTTTGATGTTAATATGGTAATGGTATGTTCCTAAATCATCAATCCGACAAATTCATTGAAAATATTTATGGGATATACTATCATGTTTCTTATGACAATGCTATATGATGAATCACAATAAACAGTTAAAATGCATCATGACTACTATGTACATTGATTCTACACATGTACATCATTACTGCTGGTCTATCTAGGACATATTTTGATTATAGTACAGCATTATCCTACTGCTACAAATATATCATCATGCCTTCTTCAAAGCTATTGGACTCAGTGCCAGTTGGTCAATGTTATATAATGGCTAGTCCCATTCACTTAGGGACTAATATCATATATTTTGGTTGTACATGGGATCCGTGCATTTTGAGCACATATTTGGTTACCCATTTGGCCACTTATTCAGGTATATGCCATCATATTGATTGTTACTGCCACAGATCAACCACTTCTACAAGGTGGTGGCTACATTAGTCAGTGTTTAGCAGTCCTAATTTTCATGATCGTGCATGGATTTGATGCACTCAGTACTTTCCAGACCTACTGACGGATTTGGATACCCATTTGGTCCTACTTTCATCCTACAAGGTTACATGTCAGAATGCTCCTCCAGTTTGCTCAAATCTATAGGTGTCACTCAGATAGTATCATCAAGCAGCCTGCCAGATTTCATGAACATGCATGGTTATGATCCAGCCTCCAAATGCACAACAACTTGGTCTTTTTGGGCACCCATTTGGCTCTTTTATCCACCCATACCCTCAGATTGCCCAACGACCTCCATTTCAGTAATTTTCGGCCAGGAGGGGGGTTTACATGCACGTTTCAGTAGGTTGACAGACTATTACAAGATAATACTATGGTTTTTCCAGTTTATTTTCCTAAGTTGAGGAAAATATTATTACTAGAGACTATGTGAGTGCACTTTATGTTATATTTTGATGTTGAGGTGCACTTTGCTATTTTTCATGAGGATTACTACGTTACTAATATTGAGGTTGATTTGCCAATGTGGCACTTGGGCACACATGTTCAGTCACTTTTGGATGATTTGGCACCTTGGCACACATGTTGAGGCTTATTGGGATCATCATGCCTCTATCTCACTTATTGATTAGATCTCAACCCTTAATTATTACTTTTCACATGGATCGACCCCCCCTTATGCATGTATCATTTCACTCAACGACTTGGCTCAAGGAGGATTGTTTAACCAATGATTTGCCTTGGGAGGATGGCTTATGGTATTGGCACATGGTTTCAACTATGCTCATGGTATTTACTCGTGGTTTTGAGAAGGAAAATGGTATTTGGCATTATTTTACTATTATTAACATGGTATAGAGAGATTCGCCCTTCTAGAGGCAACGATTTGGCATTTTTTCATTGTATTGGCTTGGATGCAGCACATGAATCAAGGATCCTAGCCATTGATTTGTATTTGCTCATCTCTTGAGATCTACATCATTTATTGTACTCGTCGACATGGTCCAAAACCTTATTTGCCCTCCTTAGCCTATAATAGGAGAGGACATTTCCATTGTAACTCATTGGTTTTGGAGACACTATACTGAAATAATATTTGATTTGGGATTACTGCTTGAAATTTAGTGTTCTTATATGCTTCATAGTAATAGGATCTTGTGGATTTCCAAATTTTATTTCCGTAGTATTCATGTCTTTCTTCAACAAAGCTAAAGTAACATCAATTTAATTTTGTTTTACTGGAGTAAACAAATAGTAGGGATTGTCAAGAAGCCTCCTTAATAGATTATTAATTTAAGTATTGGGTTGCCAAGAAGCCACCTTCATTTATTTATTTTGTTGATTTTTCTTTAATAATTAATCTAACTATCTTGTATGACTTGTTTTAGGATTGGATTGCCAAGAAGCATCATTTTCGTTGCAGGTTTTACAAAAAGTAGAACAAATTGGTTGGTGTAATCTCAAGCGAGACAAAGAGTGGATTGCCAAGAAGCCTCCTATCTTTCGAAGACTCGCAAGGATACTATCGTGAAGGGGTGCTATGGACTCCATTTGCCCTAATAACATTTTTCTAAGGCACTAATTTCTCCCCTCTTCTTATGTTATTCTCTCCATTCCTTTCACTTCACTTTACTGTTCTATTTTCTAAAACTTCTTCACCATTGTAACTAGCCTTGAGAGCTAGATCCAACTTCTTAGGAAAGTGCTACACATGCCTTTCCTCATTGTACCTAATCACAAGGTCTAAAGAAGAAGGAAACTACACACAAACACACCTAAGAAGATAAATAACTTAAGAATAAACTGAGTGGATGTGCATCTTGTGCTAGTTATCATGGTGAATGCTTTTTTGCTTTGTTATTTATTTTATTTCCGCATACTGAATTTTACAGCAAGCTTTATCATGTGTTGAATGCTCTCTCCTAACATTGTGTATTTTAAGTTGTAATAACTTAACTAGTTTATTTCAGCTTTATACTAAGTTGTTTAGCTTATTTTGCAAGTTTACTATTGCTGGAAATCACATTAACAAAGATCAACACTAATTGCTTTCATTCAAAAAGGGTTCCTTAAGTCTTGACCTTTAGCAAAGAGTTTCATTGCTCAAGGCCAACACTTACCTTTTTGAAAAGCTAAAGACAACTCTCTCTTTAAGTGAAATCACTATAATCTAAGATTGCTATTACACACATTTCAGTTTCGCCTATCAACTTTTGCTCTAACTCTATACTTGAAAAATATATTTGTAAAGTGCATGTTTTAAAATGATCATTTGATGGGTAACTTGTATATTTCAGCACTTTGATGACCATTTTGTTCAAGTAACTTATGTGTTGGTAGCATGATTTTTATTGAGCAAGGTTTCTTTAAAAATGAATCCAATTCTTAAGCACTTTCCTTACATTGATCTTGATTTGATTTACTTGTATTTTCAACATTGCTAAATTGCACTTGGTCAAAGATTGTCTTGTTTTCCCTTGATTTCATAACATTGGTATAATACGTGAACATCTTTAGTTATTATGTTGTGAATGGGTAAATTTATAAGTGTGGCTGGGAATAATCTTTCCGTTAGCCATCTTTGGAGATTTGAACTTACCTTCATACCCTCATACCCTCTAGATCTCCTAATCATTCAACTAGGTGTACTTGAATTCAAATCCCCTCAATTACCCTAAGTACTTATCATAAATCAATTAAACTATTACTTGAGAAAGCTAGGCCACTTTGTGGTGTCTTTAGCCATTGCATGTGGAAACCCCTAATTAGTACCCTGGAAAGTTTAGTTGGGGTCATCTCCCGTGGTTAGTCTAGATTTCCCCAAGGAATTCAGGAGACCTACATAAAGAGAGGCCTACCTGTGTGACACTTAGGGATAGATCTCTGAGTTTTGTTGTTGTAAGTAGTCGATTTTCCTTGTAATCACAAGACTGCTAAATTTTGCAACAACAGTTCTAGGGCTACAAATTTTACAACATAATTTATAAGAATTGAAGCTAGTGTTAACAGAATGGCAAGCTTTCCTTGTTTTGGTGATTCTGCCAATAATACCTCTGATATTAAGAAGATGCTAAGGAGGTTGAATGAGTAGATGGATGGCATGAGACGTGCCATCGGTTACCTAACCAGCCACTTAGAAATCCAAGAGAAAAAGTTGGTTGATTTGGAGACTAAAATGCAGGAACAAAGCATGAGGATGGATAAAATGGCAAATGAAATGGACATGCACTTCAATATGATCCTTGGTTTTGCTCAAGGAACCCAGTAAGCAGCAAGTCAACGCATGTTCTCAGAAGGCTCAACTATGGAGAATGCAAGATAAGATAAGATAATGTTATTAATGTCCAACGAATGACCACTTAAGTAGTTCAATGGAACTAAAAGGATACAATCAGTATAAGTACAATGTGGGAGTGCAAATGCAACTCCTAGAAAAAGCCAGAACTATATCTATGACAAACTCAAATAAAATAAAATAAAAGAAAAAGAAAAAAAATATACTAGTAAGATCACCTCCAAAACATGTATATAACCGTATCCAAGGCACGGTGATGAAGAGTGAACATGAAGCCGATGAAGTCAAGAACATCTGAGCCTTGTTGCCGCCAAATCAACACACCTGGTTAATGCAGCAGAAAATCCTTGCTACTGCTTGGTGTGCCCTTGGGGGCAAGTCTCGAGTCAAGGTTGTCACTTGATCTTGACTCCTCCGTTTAGGCATAACTCCCAACGAAGCCAAGGGGGGTAGTCCCTAAGGAATGTTTTTAAGGTTGTTAGAGCTTCCAATGAGATAGTTAAAAGGTGTTTTATGTTTTTAGGAGTTTATTATGGGTTTAGGGTAAAATGTCACAAGATAGCCTTTGCAAAATGAATTGTAATTAAACAAGTGCTTTCACCAACAAGAAATAAAGATGCACAATACTGATATTAAGCAAATACAAAACCAGTGCCTTATGGAGTCAAATAGTATGCTGAAATGAAAGCAAAAATTGAAATGTTTTGCGAGTGTTAGCTTGGTTGATTTTAATTATTAAAGTATGAAACTTGACTAGGGGAAAAAGGGGGGGACTCCCGAGATACCGTGAGGTACAGGGAGGAATGTCCGGAAATTTAGAAATTGGTGGTTCCGTACAAAAACATGTGGGCTGGTCGGAATCTCGAGAGCGGTGTTCAACACTACACCAACAAGGATGTAGTCTAACTGGTGCTCTGAGGTCTCGTCCCAATGGTTCCCGCGTCCCCAGGCAGAATTTCCCCACACAAAATCTAATCGAAGTGCTAGATTTTCACTTATCTTAAAATGGAGGTTGATTTTATTAGTGAGTATTAAGTTAAGTAGTGCTTCCAACTGCTTTTGGTATCCCTCAGCTCAGACGGACTGCTGGTGGGTAGAGCATACGCAGTGTAGGCAAATGATTTATTCCAATTGAAGAAAGAGGACCATTGTGCTCTCCGATAGAGAGTGCTCTTGACCTGCTTTTCAGCGAGGTTCAAGAGACTTTGGATTCCTTTTATTAAACAAAGTTATATTGTGAAAAGTAAAATGTAAAACTAAGAAAGATATAAATCACCAAGCTTATGCGTCACTTTCTGATCAACCTCCACTAATCGGCAATGCCTTTAGGTGGAGGTGAGAGCATACTTCGTGGTGACGAAACCGGTTTTATTTCTAAGTTACTTTTGCAAAAAAAATAAAAGTTACTGAAATGGAAATTAAAGCATACACCCTGCACTTCCAAAGTGAGTGTGTGATGATTGTGGAGTTAAAAAAATTCAAATCTCAAAAAAATGACAAAATTGCAAATCTCCCCAGGGGGGATAGGGTGTGGTCACTGAGTATCCCACTGCTCTCATTTAATATTTACAAATGAAACTGAAAGAAGAAGTACTCCTTAGTCCATTTTACTTGGATCTAAGGGCTTACCATGATATACAGGTAAAGTAAATTGAGTTGGGTGTCCATCGGGGTGTTTTTTGCAGTTTCTTGTGGCCTTGGTCACTCAAATATTTCACTTTTATGCGCAGACCTGCTGATTTCCAGCGAACTAAAGCGCTGCAAAAAGTGATTAGAATGCACAAATATACAATAAAAAATACAATTTCCAACTTGTAAAAATTATGGAAAATTTTGGCATAAACAAGTATGGAAATGGAAACTAGATCTAGCTCTTTTAAATGTGAAAAACTTAAGTACTTCTAGATCTGATTTTGAAAACAAGTTTGAAATAAATTTGACTTTCAGATCCAAACACTTGCTTCAATACAACGAAAAGAAAAGGGTTGCTTGTAATTTTTAAAGAAGAGAGATGGAAGAAGAAGAACCAATGCTAGTTAGCTTATAAAAGTTGGAGAAGAAGCTTGGTGCCTGCAAACAAGATTAGATATGCATTTGGAAAGAGGTGATCCACTACAAAGTTCAAGAGAAGAGTCAAGCCAAGATCCACTCTTAAAGCTTATGTACCGAATCCTGTGATATCACCAACAATGCTCATACAAGAAAGAGGTTAAATCTAGTAAATCTAATGCAAAGAAATAAGAAGGGCAAATGTATAACCGAATACTATTTGCTGCTCCAAAATCTCTAAACATCAAATGAAAATAAGCAAATCAATCAACAGTGAATGCTTATCCTACTAGGATCCAAGATCCTTGCCAAGCTAAAAAAAACACTTAATATGCAAAGCAAAAATTGAAATACACAATTTACCTCAAACACAGCTTGCATACATGAAGAACAACACCACCAATGACCTCCAAAGTCTTCCAACAATTATTAATCAAAAGATAGTTTACAAATCTCAGAAGCAGAGGTTCAATGCTAATCCACCATATTGAAAATGGAATGCAAAGCCTTGCTTAAATAGCCTCACAGAGGTGAAGTCGTATTCATGAGGAGAGGAGCGAAATGGCTCAGAGGGAGATCAAGTGTTGGAGCGGATCTCTTAATTGAAGCGAATGGATCGTTGAACTCTCACTTGGTTGGTGTGAGGGGTGAGGTGGTTGCCACCTCACAAGAGGGGCGCCCCTCTCCCTTGTAATCCACGCCTACCACATGGGAACCTTCACCCAAGTCAAACCGTGAACTCATGCACATGGTGGAGTTGCCCACGTGAGGAGGGGGCGCTCTTCTTAATAAAAAAATCAACTTTTGACTTTTGAATCAACTCTAAAATGACGCTTTAGCCTTGAGATGAATTCGCCTTCCTCATTAAACTATAATGCCACCTTTCCAAACCATTTATTTAATCATTTTTGTCTTTTTTGATTTTTTGTCTTTAGTGCAATTTTGGATTTTTTAGCAATTAAATGCCAATTTGTCGCATCTTTAATGAAAACTGCTCCCAGAGGCGACGTAATCGCCCGGAACCTGGAGAGAGTGGGCACTAGGGTAAAGAGGATGCACCGAGCGTCAAAACGAGCCTCCCCACGCAAAATTCCGCCTCCATACGACATTTTTATTACATTTTGAATTTTTCCAATTAAACCATTAAAAAATGGTCTAATTTACGGAAAAAATTATTTTTGCCGGAATCAACGCAAACTCCTAGGGGACCTAGTGCATGTCCATACGACTTATTACGGATGTCTAACATGTAAAAAATACATAGGCACATAGACTTTTATAACCTCCCTAGGTTCGACCACCATGGAAATACTCCAGCTTTGGAGGTGTGAGTGAAAAACTCAGGAATTATACGCCACTGAAGCGCAACGCATAATTCCTAAGGAAAAAACACTCTAGAGTATCCCCCTGACAGCCAAACCTAAGGCAAGCCAAGTCTTTTACAAATTGACCATGCTTAAACCAACTTATTAAAATTCCCCCGCAGGGGTCTGGACATGCAAATTTTACAAAGGGCCAAAAAATTTTGGCCTGATGGATCTCGAAACACTGATGATGAACATTGAACATGTTCACAAATTGAACGGTTCACTCAGAATCCACTAAGTGCAATTTAGTGGATAATAAGCCTGATAGTCGATGGCAATGGGGACGAACTAGGCACTGGCTCGCTATCAGAGTCCTCTGGAGCCCCTGAGGTATCGATCTGTATGATCCTAGGGGGATGTAGGATTGAGGGATACTCCTAACATCCGAGGTCGAAAGAAAGAAACTCCAGATAGATCTCTGACTGTTCCGCTGGGGCTGAGGAGGGATCCTAAAGACGGTACAGTATAGCAGACAGCCGTTGCAGCAATTGGTCAAGAACAGCATCAAAGAGATGGCATGCAGGAACAAGATGATTTCCTGATGGAGGAAGCCCATAGCAAGCATCAATTTGACTAAATCTTTTCGTTGTGGTGTTTTCTTGTATTGGCACTTTTGTTTGCCAATATAGTTATAGAACTGATAGGCAAGTATTCTGTTTTGGTTCCTCAAGAAGCTCTTAGAAAGAATACTGTTTTAAGGCTCGGTTCAACAAAGACATTTTGTACAGATTTTTGAACTTCTATATACTCTTTGGTTGATTTGGTTCGCCACAGCCTCCTTTATAATATAAAATATATCTGCTCTTGTAAATATATATATATTAATATATATATAGCACAACTATTATGACTATTATATAGCAAACAATATAGCCATCCATTATTTTCTTTAATGCTGTTTCTATTTTTACATTCAGAAGGGCTGTAACTAAATCAATGATATAAACACCTTGGAAAAGAACTTCTGTATTATAGAAGAGTGAACCTTTAGTTTATGAATATATTATTTCAACTGATAGAAAACAACATAAAAGCAAAAAGCTGCAATGCTACTCTGTATGACCAATGCTCTCAAATACAAGGGCTGAAAATGAAAAGACCATATGCAAATTGAAAACATTCCCAAACTTAGTTTATGCTACTTCCCCCAGCATGTGAAGACAATACAAAAAGGCTTTAGTCAATAGATATAAGAAACATTATTTTTCAATGGTATAAATGTCTACGCTATGGTACCCCTACCTTGATACATGATTCAAACAAGCTGGAGCTAGATCGCATCTACTTTTAGCCTTCCCAAGAGATCAAAACTAGAAAAAATAGTCAAATCTTAAAGTCAGTCAATTTATACCTGTTTGCTGAATCCTCGCTTCTAAAAACAAGAAATGCCAAACCCTTGCAAACGGGGTCCCTTGTTTTCTTATTTCCAGACACAACCGGATTTATATGTAGCAGGCCAGGGCATCCTTTAAATGCAGCTTGCAGGTCTCTAACAATATTCTTCTTTTTAGGCAGGTTTCCAATACGAACATTCACTCCAATTGGTACTAGTTCTATAGAATAACCAAGCAACAAAATATTCAAATTACAGAAGTTCAACGTCATAATATGACACACCAAAAACACTAAAGTTCAAAAAATCACCATGTGAAAATAATGGAAATTGAGAATGGAAAACCAGTTAGTCTATCAGACTCTACATAAAATAGAACGAAAGAACATATTATCTTGATGTCCATAGATTACCAAAAAGGATGAATGGTGCTGCAAATTTGCAAAATACATTATTGAAAATATATCAATCGAGTGTCTAATGCCTCTCTAGGCCAAGGCCCAAAGTACAAATGATACATAACTAAAATAAATAGAGGATAAATCAATTAACTGTTTAACCACCTGTAATAGACATAAATATTTATAAATAAGCATCAATTAATAAAATAATAATAATAACTAAATAAATAATTAATTAATGAAGTGACATGACCTAAAGGCATGACCTATCAATGTATCATCCATGGTGACCAGTCAATGCGTATATAAGTATATCGTCCCATGGAACTGTGATCATCTATCTATTCATTACTCAATTATTATATATTTGTCCTTTATGAATTTTTAACAACCTGTTGTCCTTTTTACATTGGATATTCAGTTTATAAACGATGTTTTTCATGTCATATTTGGGAAATGAACTTTGTTCGTTTCATTTGGTATCAGAGCTTCGTGTCTGATCCAGCCCTTTATCTCCCCATTTTTTTCAGAGCTCCTCCAAACTCTAAGTCTTTTACGAAAATCAGGCCTTTGGCCATTTTCAGAATTCCATTGAAGAAGAGTCATTCCACTGCAAAACTGAAGAAAAAAAACAAAAATAAAGAAAAATTATACAAAAAGAGAATTGTTAAGACCTCTAGGCAAAAATAACAAGAGAAACCATAGACCAGGTGATAACTGGAAAGTTGGAAACAATTGCATATATTCGCATCAGCAAGACATTATGAAACAGAGTTCCAGTTGATGAGATTTAAGTTTTTAACCTATGTTGCACGAAACTCCTAAAATGCCCACGTACCGGTACCAGAAACTTGCGGAAACTCGGAAACTTATCGGAAACTTCTGGGAAACCTCCAAGGGTCCATGAGTGGCTTGGGACCCATAAGAAATCTAAAAACACCTTGGTTTATGGAAAATGAAAACAAATTTACCTCGAAATCGTTTCTAAACCTACCTACAAATTAACCTCTCATTCT
This sequence comes from Larix kaempferi, assembly GCA_027924585.1. Taxonomy (NCBI): domain Eukaryota; kingdom Viridiplantae; phylum Streptophyta; class Pinopsida; order Pinales; family Pinaceae; genus Larix; species Larix kaempferi. The sequence goes on from BSBM01000738.1 coordinate 2,441,832, forward strand.
TATTTTATTGTGAGATAATGTGTTATTCAAAAAACTATATATTTAAATATATATATCGCGTTTCTCCCGACGTACCCATTTTTGGGGGGTCACGTTTCCAAGCGTTCCCGTTTCGGAAACTTGTATATGTTTCCACGTTTCCTGCAACTTAGTTTTTAACCAATGAATCGAATTGAAGTATTGGATGTTGCCGCCATTTCAGAGAACGACCACTAATCCGCAGAAGAAAAAAAATACAATAGTGACTAAGCAATTAAATCTGCCACAGTCAAGCCACAAGCACAATTAAATCTGCCCGATTCAGCCTGCCAACTATCGCAGGTCTGATTCGCGGGCAACCAATAGGAAAACTAGGTGCAGAGAATACAACGAGTAAAGAACACAACCAATTACAGTTGCCAACGAGTAAAGAACAACCACGAAATTGAGTCACAACTCATAATCCACCAGCACAATTAAATCCACCTGATCCAGCCTGTCAACTATTGTGGGTCTGATTCGCAGGCAACCAATAGGAAAGCTGCATGCAGAGAATACGAATAAAGAACGGCAAGCAACCAATTGCATTCGACAACTAGTATAGCACAGCCACCAAATTGAGTCACGACTCATTAGTAACTAAAAAAAGAGTATTTTAGAAAATTTCACCTTGACTAAAGATTCGATAGAAAAGCTACAAGTTCGTTTCGAATTATTAAAAGTGTGGAGTGTTCCCAACGAAAGTTGTGGCGCTTGTTGCCACCGAAAAGCACACCTGGGGAAATGCAGCAGAAATCTTTCGAAGCTACTAGGTGCATCCTTGGGGGCAGGTCTCGAGTCAGGTGCTGTCACTTGATCCTGACTCCTCTGTTTAGGCAAACTCCTAACCGAACCGAAGCCAAGGGGGTAGACCCTATCAAAGAGTTTTCTAAGGCTCTTTAGATTGTGTTTAATTGTTACGGATGGGAATGAGTGTTGTTTAGGAGCTTTTAGATGAAATTGTAAATAATGACCAAGTTTATTGCAAATTGTTTAAACAACTCAACAACGTAACATCGGCACAAATGAATTATGAAACAACAATTGTGAATGATAATAAGCAAATGAAAGATTGTTGTTGTAAAGTAAAGACCAGTGCCGATGGAGTCACAAATTGTAAGAGTGTTGTTGTGGGATGTTTTGCAAGTGTACTTGGTTTATTTTAAATTAGATGAAAGGATGAGTTGATTAAGGGGAAAAATGGGAATTCCCGATATAGCTTGCAGTACGGGGAATATGTCCGGATTTTGGTCTAAGTGGCTCCGCACAAGAACATGTGGGCTGGAATGGAGTCTCAGGGGGATGTTCAAAACTACACCAACAAGGATGTAGCCTAACGGAGCCCCGAGGTCTCTTTCCAGTAGTTCCCGTTTCCTTTGCAAAATTTACCCACTTTCGATCAAATCGAAGTAACGCCGGATTTTCGTTACAGGAATTTAATTGAAATGTTGTTAAACTAATTACTAGCCACTTCCAATTCCTTTTGGTGCACCTTACTGGTCGGACGAACCGCGGGGGTGGAGAGCATACAGAATGGAGTCCAAATTTTACAAATTTTGGAGCAATGTTTTTCTTGATTATTAAACCCAACAATCTCTTTCAGGTCGGAACACCGTACTCGCGAGAGCAAGGAGGTTAATTCCAAAAAAAAAGTAAAATAAAACTGAAAGGAAGGATTTTCTAATTACTACAACAGAGAATATCTATTCCCCTTTCGGGTACTTCGGTAGAGCACTGTCGGGTTAGTATCCAGTTTCGCCAAAATTAAAGTAGAGTAAAAAACTTAAAATCGAATATAGATCTAATTGCAAAAAATGAAAGAACTACTCTAGCAAGAAAGAACTAATCGAATGCAGTGCAGGTATAAAGCAAATAAATAAATGGTACAGATACAAGCTTCCCCCAAATCGAGGAAGAAGGGTGTGGGAGCCGTAATCCACTTGTTTTTTATTAAATTAGTACAAATTTTTAACTCTCCGACAGAGAGCGCTCTTGATCCGTAAAAACGAGATTCAAGAGACTTTAAGGAGCTTGAAAAAGCTCGGAAAATGCAAAGAATTAAAAAAGAGGGATCTTTGATGGTTCACGTTCCCAAATTTGCTTTGCTCCTTCACTTTTCTATGACAAAATGACAAAAAATCAGCGAACAACAAATTCAAAGAAACATTAGATTATTAGCTAAAATGTACACAAAAAATACAACCTAGTACTTGCAAATGATGGGAAAAATAACTACTTCAAGTACTAAGACTAGATCTAAGCTTTTGATGAAGAAAACTTTGAAAGAATTCTTAGATCTAAATAACAAGTAATGAAAAATATTCTCTGAATCTTAGATTTACTTGTTATGAATAAAAGTAGCCGAAAAGAAGAAGCTTTAAAAATTTAAGGAGGAAGAAGGAGGAACTCAAGCCCAAGCTTGAACAAGTTCGAGAGATGAAGCGCCTACAGTACAAGAAGGCATTAGATTCATAAAAATGTGGTGGAGAAAGATAAGATGCAACCGAGCTCCGATCTCTACTCTGCACTTGATGATCTGCAAAGCTAGAAAACCCTTCAAACAAGTGATTAAAACGAGTATGGTAGATTAAATAAAATTAAAAGTGCACAAGTATAACTAACTACAAAATGCAACTCTCAGATCTTAGATAACTACACATAAATAAACAAACTGAAACTTCAAATGTCTATTCTATGGATTAGCATATAATCTTCTTTAGCTAGACAATCAATACTTGCATAAAAGAAAAAGGAACTAAGCAGATATCACCTCGATTTAATAGCCAGACATTCACAACAATGAGAGTTCTTGCACCATCAGTCTGACGTCCAAAGTCTCAACTTTATTCATAAAAAGATAAGCAAATTACATTACACAAATAAGCAGAGGTTCCTTGCATCCCATCCAAATCAATGGAGCAAGCCTTGCTTTTATAGAAGAAATGAGAGAGGGGGGCGAATCATGGAGTAATCTAAGTTAAGAGGGTGCATTCTTCCATGAGAGGAGAGAATTGTGGTTGAACTATGCTTTAACTAGCTCTTTCTTGGCATGAAAGGATGAGGTGGCTGCCACCTCAAGAGAGATGCGCCCCTCCTTAACTTCGTAATCTTCTCCATCCAATAAAAAACCTCCAAATAAGCAAAGTCGCCCAAGCTAGGAAGGAGGGCACAATTCCCAAGAAGGATTCACTTGCAGTGATGTGATCTTTAACTGAAAGCTCCAAAACTTGATTGAAATCATCTCCGATATTGATTGCCATTCGGAATGGCACTTTATTTGGACCAAATTCCTCTTTTTTAGAGAAATTGATTTTCACCATATCTCATTATTTTTAATGAAATAATTCTCCTTTATTATTTTGGAGAGAATTTTTATTAAAGTGATAAATAATCACTTAAAACTTAGGAAAAGTGGGTTTTGGGGTTGCTCCAGGTTAGAAAACAAGCACCCCCATGGCAAAAACAACCCCTAGACCACACTTTTATCATATTTTGGGATTTTTAATTAAAATCATTAAAAAGGCCCGTAAAACGGGAAAAAATATTTTTTTTCGAACTAACTCAAACTTCTAGGGGACCTAGTGCATGTTCATAGTGACTCAATTATATGTCTAGCAAGCTCATAAACATTGACACATGAACTTTAATAACGTCATAAGACCTAAACATCAAGATGACCATTCCAACTTTGGAGGAGAGGTGAAAAACTCGTCGATTATACAACGCTTATTCAGCATTGCATAATTGACAAGGAAAAAATACCATGGAATGATCACCTTTGATATCTAAGTCCCAGGAAGCCAAGTTCTTTACATAAGATTGTCATGCTAGTACATTTTTACAATATCCCCCAAGGGGGTATGAACATGCAATTATTACAAAGGGGCCAAAATGGCCCTGAAAATTACTTTTGAACTTCTGACCACTGATGATGAACATTGGAAATGTTCACAACTTTGGTAGCTCACAGAAAATCCAGCTAATGTACAAATTAGTTGGTATCAGCACTTCCATAGTTATTATTGTAATCAAAGGCTTATACAAATCACTCACTCAATTTTATCACTGTTAATTTATCTAGAGATCACTACTCCCTCTGGACAGCCCTGAGATCTCAAGAGGTTTGAGTCTCCATAAATCAATAATGCAATAAAGACTTAAGAATCAAACACTATAGATCTCTTAACACTTTGATAATGAAAGCACAACAATCACACAACACTGGATGTACCCTGGAAACCCTAATCGGGGAAAACCAACTATCTGTGGGGCTTTCTTCTTTCTCGAGCCCAGAGCAAAGTAAGAAGAATATAAGTACGTAAATATACCTCAGAAGGAACAATCGAACCTAACAAGGTCAAAACCCTAGATCTGCATGCAACAAGCCGATGCATGCACAGAGGAAATGTGCCTTAACTATCAACTAGATCTGGATCTCTCTGCAGGTAATTCTCTCAGTACTATCTCTCTCACAGCATTGCTCTAATCTACTCAGCCAAAGAAGAAGGCCTACTGCTGAATGCGCCCCTCCTTTGCATGGACAAGTGCGCCCACCCTCAAGATGTCAGATGCTCGTACAGAATCAGATCTCAACATATCTGAGCTCTGATCGTCACAGTCCTTCCTCAATCGTTGAGACAAGGATACTCTGAAAGTATCAGTTGCTCAATCGGTCAACCGGAAGCGGAACAAGCTTCTCTCTCCTCAAAGAATGTGCCCTCCTTCCTCAGGAAAGTCGCCCACCTCTCAAACAGATCTATCTCAGATCGATTTGCTCGGTAACTACTGTCAAGGACCTTCTGTCTTCTTATAATATCTCACTGCATGCAAACCTTTTCATGCCCTCCAGAGAACACCTTCCCTGGTTAACTTTTCAACACTCCCTCTTAACCAGGAAGGTATTATGAACCACTCCCAACTTCTCCCCGAAGTTCTCAAACTTGTTTCTCATAAAGGACTTTGTGAGAATGTCTGCAACCTGCTCATCTCTAGATATGTACTGGAGCTCAACTGCTCCTCTCTGAACATGATCTCGAATGAAATGATATTTAATCTCTATGTGCTTGGATCTATCATGAACTACTGGATTCTTCGCGAGTTTCTTACAACTCTTATTATCACAGTGAATCACGGTAGGCTCCAACTGCTTATCAAATAGGCTCACCAACATTTTGCGAAGCCAGATGGCCTTGGAACTGGCTTAACTAGCCGCCATATATTCTGCCTCTGCAGAGCTCAGTGCTACAGATTTTTGTTTCCTGCTGAACCACGACACTACTGCCGAACCCAAACTGAAACAACACCCGGAGGTGCTTTTCCTGTCACCTGCACTGCCTACCCAGTCAGAACCAGTAAAACCAACTAGTTGTACTCCACCTTTCCTCACATAATTCAACCCATACACTGTTGTTCCATTGACATACCTAAGAACATGCTTTGCTGCCACCCAGTGAATATCTTTAGGCTCTACCATGTATTGACTCAAGGTATTGACAGCAAAACTCAAATCTGGCCTGGTGTTGACTAAGTACATCAAGGATCCAAAGAGTTGTCGGTACCTAGTGGGATCAACCAACTTATTCTCAGAAGCCACTTGCTTCTTCCAGTTGGTTGTCATCGGTGTAGTCGTGGGCTTGCAATCTGAAATCCGAAATCTCTTCAGTATGTCCATTGCATACTTGCCCTGACTTAGGAAGATATGACCATCCTTCTGCCAAACCTCCATGCCTAAGAAGTAGTGCATCAATCCTATGTCTTTCATTTCAAACTCTGAAACAAGATCTTTCTTGCAACCACTTATAATTTTTTCCGCCCCTGTAATGAATAATTCATCTACATACAACACGAGAATAAGAGGATCCCCATTCACTACGATGAAGTAGAGATTGGGATCAACTTCGCTCTTCTGAAAACCTAACTGCTGCAAGTAACTATCTATCCTAGAATACCAAGCTCTAGGTGCTTTTTGCAAGCCGTATAGAGCTTTCTTTAGTCTACATACATGAGACTCTCTCTCAAGTATCTCGAAGCCCTCTGGTTGCTCAATGTACACCTCCTCCTCTATGAGTCCATTAAGAAAAGTTGTCTTCACATCTATCTGGTGAATCTTCCATCCCAGCTCTGTTGCTACAGAGATCACAGTCCTAATGGAAGTAAATCGGGCCACAGGAGCAAACGTCTCATCATAGTCAACTCCCTCTATCTGTGAGAACCCTCTAGCCACAAATCTGGCTTTGTATTTCTCAACGTTGCCATTTGCAGCATGTTTAATCTTATAGAGCCATATGGAGGTGACAATTGACTTTCCCTTTGGTCTGGGCACAACTTCCTAGACATCATTCTTCATGATGGAAGCATACTCTTCCAACATGGCATCTCTCCAAGCCTACTCACCTGCTGCTTGCTCATATGAGGATGGCTCTAACTCACTGATACTACTCACCATAGCCAAGTAACTAAAGAACCTATGTGGTGCCTTCCTCTTCAAGGTATCTTGAAGCCACTTGGGCTTTCTCTTCCCTGAAGTAACATCCTGTGAGGAGAACTCCTCATCCTCGTCCCAATCAACCGTATGAGAATGAATGCCTCCAGTAGAGGTACTTGCAGTCATCGACCCTGTAACCTGAGAGCCTGTAATCTGAGATCCTGATCCTGGTTGACCACCAACCTAAGATCCTGTGCCAGATCCTGTTTTTGTGCCTGTGGAACCTGTTATCTGAGAATCCGTCACCCCAGATACATGGGACCCTGTTGGCTGTGGAATAGCACTCTGACCTGTGTCATCCAGAGATGTAGCGACATGTTGTTTTCCCTTCTCTGACTCACATGACATCCAGAAAGCCCGATCCTCCTCAAATTTCACATCCTGCCTCACAACAGTTTTCTTGAGAGAAGGAATGTAAATGCGATAGGCTTTCGAAGTCTCATCATATCCAACAAGAATTCCCCTCTTGGTTGTAGGTTCCAGTTTTGTCCTTTTCTCTAAAGGAACATGCGAGTAGGTAAGGCATCCAAAAATCCCGAAATGCCCAACCTCAAGTTTCTTTCCAGAGAAACCTTCTTCTGGAGATTTGTTCCCCAAGACTGTTAATGTAATTGTAACTTCGGAAGATATTCACTTGTCTATTTTATGTTGTATTTGTATTTTATTATTGAACCTCTGACGGAGATGTTTATTCCTCTGGTCGGGAGAGTCATTATTGTAATTGAGTCATGTAAAGTTAGTGAGGTTAACCCTCCATTGTATGTCGGGGCATTAGACCCCTAAGTCAAGTCATTTATGGGTTATTAGACTCTCCTAGAAAAGTTGGCCCAGTCAAGTACAACTAAGGGCCGACCTGTTTGGTGTAAAGGTAAAGTGAAAGTTAAAGTATAAATAGAGAGGGTGCTCCTCTCTATTTGCTCATTCACTCACTCATCAAGTTCGCATTAGTGAGGAGAAGGACAAGTTCGCACAAGTGGAGAAGAGAGAAGCTATTGAAGACCATTTCTACTTTTGGGGTTTATATTTCTGCTATTTTATTGTTGCTCATTCTATCTCTGAGGAAGTTGCAGGGTTTTCTCCTTTATGGTTTCCCCGAGGAAAAACTTTGTGTCTCTTGTCTCTTGTGTATAAATGTTGTGCTTGTTATTCTCTTAGATAAGATCCTAGATAATCTTGAATTAAATTGTGAAAATCTAACATGGTTTCAGAGCTAACCTGAGAAGAAGACACTGTGCTGCTGCAGAAGCTAGGGCTTCTTAATTTTTGGGTTTCTCTCCACAGATCATCAGCAAAAGGAGGCTAGGCTAACTCACCTAAGGAAGGCGCATCTTTCTGTCGAAACATAAATTGATTCTGAGCATTTTCAATTTTTGGCCTGTCACTTCTGGGGGAAATTAGGGCTTTTCACAGAAGTGGAATTTTGGAGTGCAATCACACAGGAAGGAGCTCCTCAACAAAATCGAAATTTAGAGACCAAGATCGAAGTTTTTGGTTGGGTGAAACTCCGGGAAAGTCAAACCCTACTTTGACTTTGGACCAAAAAAACCAGAAAACCAGAAATTGCAGATCAGAATTTTGCAAGTCATTTTTCAGGGGTGAATTTTTGGAATTTTCAAAATCCAAGTTTACCAACTTGCTCGCCTCAGTCAAGCGCATCTTTCTATCGAGACAGAAGTTTCAAATTCCAAGTTTGAATTTTTAGGGTTTCTCTGTCAAACCCTAGCCAGCTCCAGATCCAGTTTCAGCAAATCAAGTGGTAAGACCTAAAGCTTTTCTATTTCCATTTGAGTTTCTCATTAAAGATGTCTCACCACACCAAGCTTGAGGATAAGCTTGAAGGGGCTGATAACTTCCGAGCATGGAAGTATAGGATTGGGCTTGTCCTAGAAGAGAATGAATTGGACACCTATGTGAATGAAGAGGTTCCAGTTCCAGAGGAAGATGAGGCTAAAGCCTTACACAAGAAGAACCTAGTTAAGGCTAAGAGAATCATTGCAGATTCTATTAAGGATCATCTCATACCACATGTGTCATCTCTAAAGACACCTAAAGAGATGTTTGATGCCTTGACCACCTTATTTGAAGGGAGGAATATAAATAGGAAGATGACATTGAGGAACCAATTGAAGAATGTCAAAATACAAAATGCAGAGACCATGCAATCTTACTTTACAAGGGTCTCTCAGATAAAAGAACAACTTGAAGCTGTGGGAGAAGATATAGAGAATGGAGAAATAGTGATTACCACCTTGAATGGTCTTCCTAGGTCATGGGATTCCTTCATTCAAGGAATCTGTGAAAGAAGAAAGTTGATCACCTTCAGTAGTTTGTGGGAGGAGTGCTCACAGGAAGAAGCTCGAATTGTAGCTTGAGAAGAAAAGATGGGTAATGAAGACCAAGCTCTCACAGCACACACCAGGAAGAACAACAACAAGAGGGAGCATCCTCATCACAAGAAGGGTAAACACCATCACCAGAATCAGAGGGAGAACCTTGGAAGATCCAGGAGAGATCTATCTCACATTCGATGTTATACTTGTGATGAGAAGGGACAGTACTCCAGAGATTGTCCCAGGAACAAAAGTAGCTCCCACAAGAAGAAGAACAACAAGAAAAGACATCATGCTCACACTGCAGAGGATGATGAACCTCCAAGGAAGAGAACAAGAGAAGACAATGAAGATTCTTCAAGTGATGAAGAGTATGTTCTGATTTCAGCTCTCACAGGGACTGTTACACATGGAAGCAATGATTGGCTTGTAGATAGCGGGGCTTCCAAGCATATGACAGGATTTAAAGAATCCTTTGTGAACCTATCTGAACATGAGTCACCTCACAAGGTGAAACTTGGGGATGATTACCAGTACCCCATAAAAGGAAGTGGTGAAGCCTCTTACAAGCTAGACTCTCGGAAGTCTTTGAAGATGAAGGATGTCCTATATGTTCTAGGACTCAAGAAGAACATTCTCTCCATATCTGCATTGGATGCAAAAGGTATGAGGGTTGCATTTGTAGATGGCCAAGTTCTAATGTGGCCAAAGGAAAAGACCATAGATGATGCAGTTGTGATTAGAGAGCAAGAGGGAGGCTTGTACAAGTTGAAGGGACAACCTGAACAAGCATTGATGAATAAATCAAGAAAGGCACAGGACCTCAGATTCAGACGATGAAGAACACTCTGTTGGAGACTCCAGTAGTTCCTGCAAGGAAGCAAAGAGCAAGAGGGAGTCCACCCAACAACCAAACAAAGATAAGTATTTGAATTGTCATTTCTTGTATATCTAATTATTTAAATGATATTGTTCAGTCATGTACATACTTATGTTCCTAGATTTAGGTTGTGTATTATGCATGTTAGAAAAGCTGCATTAATGAACAAGATACTACTAATATGCAAGTAATGAGTACGTGGCCTATAGTACTGTACAACATTCCATTGCTACTTATCTAGAATTAAACCTCTTTGTTGACATGTTGGGAGTAGTGCACACTCTTAACAATGTTCTGGTAGAGATGGAAGGCATCTAGGAAGTTACCGTATGAATACGGGATATGGATGAATGATGTATTGAAGCATTGGCTAAGATAATTGCATGACTGTATGACCTATGTCTTTATGCGTAAGAATTTGTTCTGAAAACTATGAGATGTTTCTAATCATGCAATTGAACTTGACTTAGGAAAGATCGTGTACCATCACCTTCAAGAGAGACTTGTTTCGAAGAACAAGCGACGAAGACTCAACATACATCAGAAAACTACCTATTGAAGATATTGAAGAACCTGAAGTTCCCAGGATCAGAAATACAGTAATGGAAGAAACGATTCCAGAAGAATTTGAAGACCGCGAGATGGAAGACCCACAAGAACCTGTAGATCCACCCCGTGAGAAGAATTCTCACAAGAGGAAACCAACATGGGTACAAGAAGCAATTCAAGATGCAGAGAGATATGGTGCTCCAGAAGGAATGCATATAGAAAGCAAGAGACCGAGGCCATACTCCAGTTATGTAGCCCTGTTGTGCGACATCATTGACAAGGAACCTGCCAACTATAAAGAACCGACAGAAAGGAAGGAATGGAAGGATGCCATGATCGAGGAGTAACAATCGATCATGAAGAATGATGTCTGGGATGTGGTCCCGAGACCAGTAGGGAAGTGTGTTGTGACTTCCAAATGGATCTACAAAATCAAGCATGCTGGAGATGGCAACATAGAGAAACACAAGGCGAGATTTGTGGCACGTGACTTCTCCTAGAAGGAAGGGATAGACTATGAGGAGACATTTGCACCTGTAGCCAGATACACTTCCATCAGATCAGTACTTGCTCTGGCTGCAATGATGAAGTGGAAGGTACACCAGATGGATGCCAAGACAGCGTTCTTGAATGGTGTAGTAGAGGAGGAAATGTATGTGGAGCAGCCACTCGGATTTGAGACACATGACAAGGAGACTCATGTGTGCAAATTGAAGAAAGCCTTGTATGGATTGAAACAAGCACCCAGGACGTGGTACGGCAGAATAGACAGCTTCCTGACTAGTTTGGGCTTTACCAAGAGTAAAGCGGATTCCAACCTTTACTACAAGGTTGAAGAAGGGAACCCAGTGATACTTCTACTTTATGTAGATGACCTGTTTATGACAGGAAAGGATGGGTTGATTGCTGACAGAAAGAGGAATCTTGCTACCGAGTTCGAGATGAAGGACTTGGGCATGATGCATTATTTTCTAGGTATGGAGGTGTGGCAGAGTGCGGATGGAATCTTCCTTGGACAAGGGAAGTATGCAGTAGAGATCCTGAAAAGGTTCGGGATGATGGACTGCAAGGCCATGGCCACACCTATGGAATCGAATCTGAAGCTATTGAGTGATGCTTCATCAGAGTCGATTGATGCCACGATGTATTGTCAAATGATTCGATCTTTGATGTACCTGAAGAATACGAGACCAGATATTTGCGTTACTGTGAACACATTGAGCCAGTTCTTGACGGATCCGAGACATGTTCACTTGATTGTTGCAAAGCATATTCTGAGGTACCTGAAGGGTACGATTGATTATGGGCTCAAGTATGATGCGAATCAGAAGATTAACCTGGAGGGTTATGTTGATTCAGATTGGGCAGGCAGTGCCATTGATAGGAAGAGCACTTCGGGGTGTTGCTTTAGTATGGGATCAGGTGTGATCTCTTGGTTTAGCAGGAAGCAGTCCTGCATGGCACTGAGTACAGTCGAAGCAGAGTATGCCGCAGCTTGTTCGGCTAGTTGTGAGGCAGTATGGCTGAGGAAGCTACTGTCTGATTTGTTTGATCTCCAGTTGGATGCGACTTGTATATATTGCGACAACCAGGGTTGTGTGAAGTTGTCTGAGAACCCGATGTTCCATGACAAGTCGAAGCACATCGAGATCAAGTATCACTATATCAGGGATATGGTGCAGAGAGGAGCAGTGAAGCTCCAGTATGTTGCGACAGACGAGCAGATAGCCGATGTATTGACCAAGCCACTAGCCAGAGTGAAGTTCGAGTACTTCAGAGAGAAGCTTGGTGTATTCTAGATCTAGGTTCCTTCCAGGGGGAAGTGATGAGTCCGGAAGACGCAGATGCACATGGGCCATTCTCGCATAGTGGTAGGAAAGTCCTCCTATGTTGGTAGATGTAAGGGCCAAGCCATTCTCACATAGTGGTAGGAAAGTCCTCCTATGGTGTAGATGTAAGGGCTGAGCCATTCTCACATGGTGGTAGGAAAGTCCTCCCATGGTGTAGATGTAAGGGCTAGGTCATTCCGGCATGGTGGTAGGAAAGTCCTCCCATGGCCGTTGATATAAGTGCCGAGCCATTCTGGCATGGTGGCAGGAAAGTCCTCCCATGGCCGTCGATGTAAGTGTTGTGCCTTTCTCGAATGGTGGTAGGAAAGTCCTCCCATGTCGGTTGATGTAAGTGTTGAGCCTTTCCCGAATGGTGGTAGGAAAGTCCTCCCATGTTGGTTGATGTAAGTGATGTGTCTCACATGCTGGTAGGAAAGTCCTCGCATGTTGGTAGACATGTGATGTGCATCTGGGCTATGCTCCGTTGATGATGAGATGATCTGGACGTGATGACGTGGCAGTAGGGTACACAGGTTTTGCAGAGGCATTGTAATCAGTCCTGAGATGTACACAGGTTTTGCAAAGGCATTGTAATCAGTCCTGAGATGTACACAGGTTTTGCAAAGGCATTGTAATCAGTCCTGAGTTGTACCTACTTTATGGCTTGCTCACAGAAATGATGAAGATCTACATGGAGGCTAGGCCTACATCCAGCATGAAAAAGGGTTGGCTCTGTAGAGCTTCCTATGACGAGTAGATTGGAGACTAAGTCACTGGACACGTCCAGATTGGATGAAGTGGCCCATGGGGACGTGTTGGGCGCGGACACGACCCCCCCACGTGGGGGGCATGTGTTTTATCGTGTCCCAAAATCGGGACACGAAAAAACACGTGCCCCCCACGTGGGGGGGTCGTGTCCTGCCTCTGCACAGTAAGAATATTCTACACCATGAAACATGCATTCTTGTGTTTGATAAAATGTTAAGTGGAGGACTTGGACATATCCTAAATTGCTTTCAATTTTCAAATAGCTCATATCATTATTTTCTTTGGATTACGGATACTCTTCTTTAACGCAGTATTAGCATCTTTAGTTTTGAAAATGCATGTCTTTTTTTTTTGCCAATCTTGAACTTGTCATATGGGCACATTGGACACAATACACTTATGGGAAGTTATGTATTACTTCGCATGAATGAAAGTTTAGTACTTGTGTTGTAAATTGTGATAGTAATTTGTTTATTAACTATTAGTTCATTTTTAAAAATTAGCTCTTTCATATTACATGGTATGATTTTTTCAATTATGTAAGACGAGTGGAAAGAGATTAGTACGCAAGTTTAGAAATATAAGAACACCAAAAACATTAGTAGGTAAGAAATTTAACAAAAGAGAAATAGAATATGGCATAGAATATTCTTAATTTTTAAAAAATTTGGATCTATATGTCTATATTTTTAAAAATTAATATATATAATTTTTAAAATATATATATATATAAAACGTGTCCTCTGTGTCCTGATTCCGGGGGTCACCGTGTCCGTGTCGGACACTCGTATTTCCGTGTCCTTCGTGTCCCGTGTCCTCGTGTCATGTGACTTTGGAGATCAATGGTCGAGATAGCAGCAGCAGTGATGATGATGATCCAGCTTTGATGATGATCCAGCGACGAAGACTTGTGCTGATGACTATGTCAAGAGAATACCTTCCTAGTTAAGAGGGAGTGTTAATGTAATTGTAACTTCGGAAGATATTCACTTGTCTATTTTATGTTGTATTTGTATTTTATTATTGTACCTCCGACAGAGATGTTTATTCCTCCGGTCGGGAGAGTCATTATTGTACTTGAGTCATGTAAAGTCAGTGAGGTTAACCCTCCATTGTATGTCGGGGCATTAGACCCCTGAGTCAAGTCATTTATGGGTTATTAGACTCTCCTAGAAAAGTCGGCCCAGTCAAGTACAACTAGGGGCCGACCTGTTTGGTGTAAAGGTAAAGTGAAAGTTAAAGTATAAATAGAGAGGGTGCTCCTCTCTATTTGCTCATTCACTCACTCATCAAGTTCGCATTAGTGAGGAGAAGGACAAGTTCGCACAAGTGGAGAAGAGAGAAGCTGCTGAAGACCATTTCTACTTTTGGGGTTTATATTTCTGCTATTGTATTGTTGCTCATTCCATCTCTGAGGAAGTTGCGGGGTTTTCTCCTTTATGGTTTCCCCGAGGAAAAACTTTGTGTCTCTTGTCTCTTGTGTATAAATGTTCTGCTTGTTATTCTCTCAGATAAGATCATAGATAATCTTGAATTAAATTGTGAAAATCTAACAAAGACCTTATGAGGACTCTTGTTCTGTATATAAGCTGCAGTGTTACATGCCTCAGCCCAAAGGAAAAATGGCAAACCCCGGTCATGCAACATAGATCTAGCAACACCAACAATAGCCATGTTTTTCCTCTCAGCAACCCCATTCTGTTGAGGTGTATAGGGCATTGTTAACTGCCTCTTGATGCCCCCCTGGATGCAAAACTCATTGAACTCTTTGGAGGTATATTCACCTCCATTATCTTATCTGAGGATCTTGATCTTCCTTTCTGTTAGAAAGTGACAACAAGGAAAGTCTTCCTGCATTGCATGTGTCCTTGCATGCAGAAGACTTAAATAAAGAAGCCAAATTGTATTTAATGTATTTTTCCTCAGTTTTACCTTGGAAAATATATTAAAGTGATCTAATTATTAATTGACTTAATGGAACACTTTTTTATAAAGTGAAAGTGAAAAATATTTAAGTGATGGCTAACCTAATCTTGGCCATTAATCTCACCGGAGGATCTCATCCATTGATCCATAGTGAGATTAGGTTTTTCGCTTAGCCAATGAGTTAAACGGAGGATCAATTGGTGGAGAGGACACACACACATTCCGACAGAGATATTCTTGCTCATAGTTGTCAGCTGGGGAGTGAGAAGAAAAGTTTGAGAGAGAGAGTTTTGCAGAGAAGACGGAGGAGCAAATATTCAGAGATCGACAGAGCATCTACGCAAACAACAGACTGTACAGATTCGCAGAGAGAGGGCCGGCTTGGTTCTACAGACCGTACAGCCACGCAGGAGGCCGTACAGACCAGCAGGGTTTTCTCAGTGAGTTGTAGAGGTTCGATTTTGCCAGATTGGGCATAAATCGATTTTATGAATTGTATTGTTCTATATTTTCTTAATAAAATATATTCTCAGACTGCTGCACTGGTTTTCCCATCTTGGGTTTTGTCTAGGGGTTTATACCCAAAAAGATTTGTGTCTATTGTGTGATTGATATTTCTCTTAGTGTTTTATTTATGTTGCATTTTATTTTGGTGAAGAAATCCATGTGTCTATTGTGTGATTGATATTTCTCTTTCCTCTTCTTTTCATTGAAGCTCTCCAAGGATGGTTGAGATCCTGGAGTTGTGTGATGAAGGAAGAAAGAAGAAGTTACACTTCTATTTACTGCAGCAGCTAAAGTGGACCCTCCTGTACTTGGAGTTGCTTTTGGTGGTGTGCCATGGTAGATCTACATATCATGGAAGTTTCAAACTTGTATCTTTCCCTCTTGTCACTCTGTTCTCTAAGGGCATCCAAAGCAACTACCATTTCTGATGTGACTTCATCGAGGCATTTCTCACAAACCGCCACATCTTTGCAAACAATTCTTGCTAGATGATATTTCATCATGTTTATGCCCCCAGACATTTGAGAGGAGCAGAAGTTGCAAATGACCTTGTGGTCTTCATTGGGATTCACCCTGACACAATATTTCCATGCCGGATCAAGAGGCCTTCTAGCCTTAGGGGCCATGGAATCTGGATTGCACAAAAAATATGTTCTATATTAAAATTTAATGTTCTAAAAAAATGAATTGAATTATAAATTAAATTAAATTTTAAATCTATGTATCATTTAAATTGTTTTTAAATTCTAATTTATGGTGTAATTTCAATTTTAAAGGTCCCTGTGGCTAAGTATCTCAGCCCACAGTCCCTGTGTGGCTGAGATACTCAACCAAGGGGACCTTTAAAATTGAAATAATACCTAATTAGAATTTAAAAACAAGTTAAATTTAAAAACAATTTAAAAAACATATTAAATTAAAAAAAATTATTACATAAATAAATTTAAAAAAAAAATATTACCTACATAAAACTTACTAAAATAGTATGCTGTGGATTCTAGTCAGAACTGTGAAAACTTATTTCTTTGTTTGGGGGATAGACTTCAGGAAGTTTTGAACACATGCATATAATTCTTGTTATACTGAACAAGGATGATATAATTTGAATGATCGGTATGCAGATCAACTTCTCGATGCAGAATCCAGATATGTCCAGCATAAGGAACACAGATCCTAGGGAATACTAATTTCTAGACATCGATAACTGAAGTTACAAATAGAGACCTGGGTTACTGAGGAGACACTGATAGAGGGAAAAGAGGTAAATGCAGAAGAGATAAAGACTACAAATTGCAAGCAAATACATAGAAATTGGGGATAGGACCTCACTTGACACCTTAGTACAGAGAGATCTTAATGAAGTGGATAAAACTGCAGTCGGAACAACCACAAAATAGAAAGATAAGCAAGTAGACTGCAATCAAATTGAGAGCAACTATGGCTTTTTGGGTGCATGTACTACAGGCCCATCTAGAAACCTCAACAAACAAAAAGATTTCAACCGAATTGAGATAATATTATGTGTTCATGTCTCATCTCTGACAGACCAATGATAATATTATGTGTTCCCATCTCATCTCTATGTACATACTGTTTATATAAGAACAAAATGCAATTTATAACAGTTGGATAAAGCTACTGCATTTTTTGTCATGAAACTCAACAAGAACAGTGGCATATCTACATTCAAAAAATTGAATTTGATAGGAAAGTTTATGTCCTTTGTTCACCTTGGTTGAAGTCAGTGTTGGGCTATTTAAATTTTAAAACAAATTCATCAGTATCTGGGTCAAATGTTGCAGTTGTCTCAAGCCATTGGACATTAGAAAAAAAAATTAAAAAATTACAGAAATAAAATATTAAAAAAAAATTAACAGGTTACCTAACAATTAAAATTTACAGAAATAAATAATTAAAAAAAATTAACCAAATATATTAAAAAGTTAAAAACAATAAAAAAATAAAGAAATTAAATTACATAAATAATATATTAAAAAAATTACATAAAAAATTAAATTACAGAAATAATATATTAAAAAAAATCAACCACTAACCTAAGTTTAAGCTAAGTTACCTAACAAATTAATAAATTAAAATTATATTTGAAAAAAATTTAAAATAAAATAAAATAAACAATAAAACTTTAAAAATAATATATTAAAAATAGAAACAATAAAAAATTAAATTTTAAAAAAATAAAGAAATTAAATAACATAAACTAAATTTAAAGTTTAAAGTTTTTAAATTGTAAACTATTACATTTAAAAAAAATATTACATAAATTTTAAAACAAGTAACTATTAGCCCCAAGAG
This sequence comes from Larix kaempferi, assembly GCA_027924585.1. Lineage (NCBI taxonomy): Eukaryota > Viridiplantae > Streptophyta > Pinopsida > Pinales > Pinaceae > Larix > Larix kaempferi. The sequence goes on from BSBM01000738.1 coordinate 2,459,436, forward strand.
TTAGATCAATCGGTCGAGCACCCGTAGTTAGGCCTCCCAGCATGTGAGGTCGCGGGATCCATTCTCCTCGACACTCTTGGGGTTAGGTATGCAAAAATGTGTCGAAGGTGTGAGGCCCCTTCGGGTGGGTCCGCTAGCTATTATTCCGTGGATGTAGCGATGCCGGCCGGTGGGACCGGTACGTGAACCACATTGAAAAAAAAAAAACAAGTAACTATTACGTATTACATTAATAGATTTTTAAAAAATTTTAAAATAAATTTAGTAACTACAGAAAACTTAGGATAAAATCCATTACAGAATAAAAATTTAAAAAAAATGAAAACCACTAACCTGGTGCTTCGAAGGAGGTTGGCGGCTTCGATGGAGGTTGATGGCTTCACGGCAGCTTCAGGGATCATGGCAGCACGGCGGCTTCAGGGCACACAGCGGCACTCTCCGAATCTCCACTGCTCCAGTCTCTATACCAAGTAGCTAACGGCTTCACTCCTCACGGCTTCCTCGACACTCACGCTTCACGAACTCAGCTGCAGACACTCGAACTCAGCAGTAGGCAATTGATGGATGCTGAATGAGACCGGGCTGGATGGTTTATAGCCTCCCATGGTGTCCTTTTCCCCCCAAAACCTAATTCGCGGGCCCAAGAATCAGCACAAGTGCATAAACTGTGGCGTCTGTGCTTTGGTTCCCGCGGGGCGCGATTTTTTTTGCTAGTCGACTCCCACGAGTATGTCGGCGAGTTTGGTCGAGTTCCACGATTCTACGAGTCAACCCGAGTCCGCGAGTTTGCAAACGAGTCTTCGGCGGTTACGTGGGGAGGGCATCCACTCGGCAAGACTCGCGGGTACTTCTAATGGGAACAATTTGCTAACTACTCGTATTCAAAGTAGCTAACTACTATAAACAGGAATCTCAAATGTATACTCGTTTACAGACTGGAACACTTTGCTAACCATGGGTGAGGGTGGAAAAACAAAGGCTAGGCTAGGGGAAGGACTTAACAACGTCAACACTGCAATCTCTCGGATGAAGGAACCAGGGGAACCACCTATACATATGTTGGATAGACAATAACACGGGGGATGGCGGTGTCTCACAAATGGGTAGAGTGATGAGAATGCTTCCAATAGACTCTAGACAAGCAACCTTTTAGCAAATTGATTTATTTGTCAGCTTTTTCTCACTTGAGATTTATCATTTATTTCACTTTAGAGATTTTCACTAGCCAGCCTCCAAAAGCAAGTGCCCTGAAAGCCTTTTGGGCTTCAGATATGACTCGGTATGACCTCCATTACCCACCATTGTCCATAGGTGAGATGGAGTGACCACCTTGTTTTCCTGTGGGGACAAACGGCCTTACATGAAACAAGGATGAGTGCTCGTCCTTTGGCCAATGACTAGTTAATATAGATATGCATGGTAGTGTTTAGCAACATTGTTTTCGCTGACTTAGCATTTATTTAGATATAGCATTTAAGATTTGTTGCTCTAGTGTTTAGCAACACTGTTTGTAGGAATACTTTGTTTCGAGGACTAAAGGAGAACAATCACTGTGACCAAAATCACACACTCCAGAGCCGAGACACAATGCAAACAAGTAATCTATTTGACACGGAGATCTAGGTGGGGAAAGTCCTCGAGACTACTAGTTAAGGTGTAAGTCGGGATGAAACCAAACTGGAAAGTAATGGATGGACGGAGAAGTGACTGATGATGCCATGGATAGCAATGGCCCAAAAATAAGGGAATTGAGAAGTCTGTACTTCGTAAAGTAAGGATATGACCAAGGAGTATACACAAGAACCTCCTACTCATAGTAATTGACTACTTCTACTCTAAACAAGAAGAAATCATCATAAGATAAAGCCAGTAAACAATCATCATATACCCACTCATAAACTACCTAGATAAAGGAAAGAGCACATCAGTAACCCAAATGCGCCAATCATATACCTGCTGGACCATGTACCTGAGTCCTTGACCTGAACTACCTGAATCACACTGAAGCACTGCATCTGATTATAATATGGGCACTGTCATCAATCTGGTCTTGATGATAGAAGAATGGCTAACTCAGTCACCGACCTGGTGTCATGGTGCTCAGTCCTGGAATGAGACTATCAAATGTATAAGCTCATGATCCACTGAATGCATAAGAGTGATCATCAAAATGCTGCTCATCATCAACTGATCTCATCAAAATGTGTAAAGGACTGACTCAAAAATATACAGGAAACTGATCTGCAATCATGGTAGCCCGGCTACTATGAATGTGATAACAATACCTTTTACCTAATTTTTCCTTAGAACCTAACCCTTTAATTCTTAATAACACTTTGATACCTTTGCTTAAATTTACCTTTAGGCTTTAATACAAATGTAAAAAAGTTCACCTAAACACTTATTTACCTTTATTTATTTTACAACTTCACTTATAAGATATATTTTCTTATATGCTAGGTAATATTTGTGCATCTTGTATGTCGTTAGTCCCTGCCTTTAGGCTGGCAGGTACACTATGAATCGGGTTGCCGTTTTTCTATTAAAATGACAGGCAAATCAATGCTTTTATGCCTCACACAACCTTTTAGGAAGAACTTTTTTCCTTGACCAATCATGTACTCAGATGCTTTTTTTGGGACCAGTCAGAAATTTAGAGGTCTTATTTGGCCTCATATTGAGGCCAGGGATGATTTTTTTTCTATCAAACTTAGGATAAGGGCGATTTTTGGATCAAAATTAAAACACTGTGATATCTTTATACTTATATGGAATAATGTTGAGACTAATGTTAAAATTAGTTTCGGACATTAAATGTTTTGCTTTTCTCTCATGTTCAATGTTCACTTTGAAGGGAGGTGGCTTGACATGGCTTGACTTAGTGACAGTTGTTGATGCTTGATGACAGTTGCTGCTCCTCGCCTTTACTTGGATGCATTGCCATCACCAAACCTGACACAAAATTCACACCATCTACTCGGTAGCCACCCTGTGAATGTTCTACTGCCTTTGTTGGCATATTAAATACTACATACCCTCCCCAACAAAGGCCATAGGCCCTGCCTATTGTTTTACAATTCCATTCCACAGAGCATAGAGAGCTCTTTCTTTCTATATATAAAGTTTCAGTCAAAGTGTATCAACAATGGTTAAAAAGTTTCAGAAAGCTTTAGACGAGGCGTATTGGTAAGGAGTTGATTCCTCCTTTGTTTTGCATGAATCAAGAACTGATTTAATTTTCTTATTAGAAACTTTGCATGGTTTGCTCCTCTACTTAGATAAACTCATTGATGCATGTGCTCTCCACTGCTTGAAATGTTGTTTACCACTCACACATATCACAAAGACTAAATTAAGGGTGCGCTTTTGTCCTGTTCAAGTAAGTCTCTCTCATGTGCTACCAAAGGGAGAGGGTCTAATCAACTTACGATGCCTTGAAAACTCCACGGCGGTCCGTCGGATTTGATAAGAAAGTATCGGATGGATGGCGGGCGAGTTAGGCGGATGGCATATGGTGGGCGAGTTAGGTAAGACCCTAGGGTACCTTCTAGGGTCTTACTCTCTACTCTGCCTGGTTAACTTGACCAGGAACCCTAGTTAACTGACTAGGGTACCATCCTCTCTGAGAATGGGTCTCGCAGCTGCACTAACTTTAACACATTTTTGTATCCTTTTGTATGAGGCAATATATATCATTTCAGTTTCCATTGTTTCAGTGTTCATATTTATACATTTTCTAATGATTTCAACTTTAATGATGTGATTTATGAAGGCTTTGATTATAAACTTCGAATATGCTTTTTAAAAATTTTAAAATATTATTATATTTTTTGTACTTGACGTATCCTGGTCGTATCTGGATCCTAGCTTTTCAAAAATCTGGCAGACCTGTATCTGTATCCGTATCTTGGTGACCTAGATAAAAACCATTCCCAAAACACTTCGCTTTTGGAGCCTTTTGAAAATTGGTACCTCACGCTCCCATTCCCAACAGCCTTGGGATAGACACCCCACTGTTTTCTGATCACCTTATGCAGCCCATTGTCTAGACCTCGCCCTACAAGACTTTGGAAAAGTTGATTGAGTCAAATCCATTATGGAAAAGGCAAAGTCCATAACAAAATTGCACGGTTCCTCACTTGATGAGGAAATACAAAGAGCAGGGAGCTTATTTGTCGTGCCATTACTCAATTTTCCATCAATTTGATCTCCTTGCAGTCCATTGTACACAAGATGAACTTGAAGAGAATATTTGGAAGGTTGGATCTTTTTCCATTATAATACATTTAATAATCGTTATTGTTTTTTTTTTGGTTCTTAAAAATCCAAAGAGTCAAAAGTTGGTAATAGTTCTTTAATTTGATCGAGAGTAGGAGGGTTGACGTGATCGAGCTGGATGAGATTGATTCAACATCAAATTGAATCATTGAGACAAAGGAACCGGCATTTAGAGATGAGGAGGTTAGTTGGTTAAACACCAAGTCGGCAGGACCTTGAGATATAGGGGCAGGGACTTTTGCTTCCCATTCATGAGCACAGTTGCACTATCCAATGCTGTATAGGACATAGGAGACTGGTTAACAGTTAGCACTTTCATTTGGAAGCTTTTGGCAGTTACTTTTTTTTCATTATTCCTGCCATGGTCCATCATCCATGCCACATGGTGTTTGGAATCTGCATTGTATAGGTTGTACATATAAGTTTTGGAAATTTTGTATAAAACTAATTAAACAATTATGCATTCCATAAATTGTTCCCAGTTGGTCTATAACATGTTTTTGGTTTCCTGCACTTTTAAAGATTTTTCTGTTTTTTTCACTTGAAACTTAAAGAACATGGTACCAGAATAATATAAAATATAGATGGGCCCACTATCACAACATAAAGCGCCACTAACTTAAACAAAAGCTTCTCGAAAAGGAGATCTCACATTTCTAAATTTCACAAAACTGTAGTAGCCAAACAGTGAAAGAAGTAAGAACACTCGTCGTGTGTTTTTCACAAGGGCCTGATTTTACTTTTAAAAAATCATCCTATTTCCTGGCACTTACCCTGTTTTCTATGGTTTCCAAAGAATACCTCAAGTTTTCTTCCTATCCTTAATTCACTTGCCATACCCATTTTCGGAGACTTGCTTCCTGTCATTTCCCATTTCTTGTTTTTTAGAGACACTTGGATAAAAAAATTGAACTTAAAGTATATGTAAAATTTCACAGTAGTCAATCAGGTCTTACTCGAGTGGTTGTGAGATGTAGCATTATCCTGTCCACCCATGTTCTATTCCCATAAGCGACATGTTGAGTTCATAATGAGTATATTGTTGTAATGGCTTTGAGCCCTGTTGTTGACCTGGTCTAGTGCCCTAAAGAGTATAGGGTTTACTCTGGGTACCATGAACCATCCTAGGAATGAGGAGAAGTGCTTAGGGGTTTTCCTCAGGATATGTTACCTGGAAAAAAATTGTACAATTTCACAATTGCCTATTTAATTTTACATGGCTTTATGTTTATTTTGATGTCTATGAAGAGGATTTATCACAGATTGAAAATTTTCATTTTTTTACAAAAGTATTTTTCAGTAGTTTTATTTGTTGAGATCTATGTATTTCCAAAGTCTGAATCATACCCTCACTCTTCATCTCTGCCGAGTAGTTCCCAAATTCTGAATCATGTGACTTTGCTGAAGACAGAGGCATTATCAGAAAACTATAAAAACAAATAAGAAATGATAAAAGTCAGGTGAAAAGGCTGTACATCAAAATAAGTTGACATGAAGTGAGGCACTCTACCATTTTGCTGTTGCTGTTCTTTCTGCTGTATCTTCTGGCTTACATCTTTAACCTTTCCGACATTGTTCACCGTTTTATTTTTCATTTTATTCACATTAGCTATCTGTTTTTTTTTACTCTGTTCTATCTCAGCAAGAAGTCTCTCCTCAAGTGAGGTATCATATGTTTTGGAATCCCCAAAGCCAGAAGGCTTATTAGTCTTCCATCTTTTCATTTCTGCAAATGGCACATAGTCATCATCCTCATAATCATCGTCTGATGTAACAGCAAGAGCTTCTTTCTTTTGCGCTGTAACAACCATATAGGTAGTAGACCTTTGGTAGAATGCGTATGCCTGTATTCAACACAAAAATGAAAACATCAGAGATACATATAAAGGTCTTCTTTAGACACTTTTCCTAGTGGCATGCTTTGACAGGTCTTCTGAAACTTCATAATCATAGATAAGGAAAGATAGCAACTCCATACAACTTAGTGGTATCTCACAACGAAGACTATTTCTTTGTTTATGCTTTGTGTTGTATTTATATCCTGTGTATTAGGTATTTAGCTTTAGAATACCTTAGGCACTCCCTTGAGGCATATGCATGATGTCTTTAGTAGAACCATTGATACTTACTGATCATTGGTGGTCTTTGGACACTAGCAGTCCCATTGATTATTTTCGTCAAAGGTGGATATTGGTAGATTTATTTTCCTTGGGATTTGAACTTTGTTTCTTAGAAGGTTCAAAAAGTTGTCTAAGTTTCTAAAAGTTTTCCTCAATTAACAGGTCAGTGTTTAAATTTAGACTCTACAAAATTCTTCTATAAATGGCAGTACTCGTTGTTTAATTTTTCAATGCTTGATAACTGGCCTTAACCATAACCGTAATAGACATCTACCCAGGAACAACTGTAACATCCAAAAGAGAGAAATAGTAGACTAGAGCACCTAACACCTCTAAAGATATTCAATTTTTCAATCAAACCACAAAGAAGTCATGGTATGAGTGCATCAAGGATATATCTAATCAAAACTACTCAGAATAACGTAACCCACCAAAGGCCTGTTCTGGTGGAGGTTACCAATTTCGAACGAAATCAGCAACCCCTCATGAGATAGCCACGATGTTATTTCTAGGCGAACCCACAATGTAGTCTGCTTACCTATGTGAAGTTGCTCTGATCTCTCTCTCACACATATAAGTGATCATAGAAACTTAGCACAGGACATGGGGATAGAACATGGAACCCAGATGAGATGGGTGTTTGCATATATGTAAGCAACCCAAAATATTTAAAGGCCACTGATAATGTAAGCCTTCAAATTCTCTATTTTTGGGTATTATAATTCTTAAAAAATAAATGGTTTTCAATTAAAAATTGAAGTGGGTTGCTTTGGAGATAAAAATGTTACCCTTGAAGAATCTGTAAAAGGTTGATATCTGAGCCGAAGGGTGCCTTCATGACAACTAATTTGCCCACTGCATCCAATCCATCTTTTGGCAGAAGGGAGAACCCAGAAGGATGCTCCAAACACTGAAGTCGACATGCTGATCCCGACTACTGAATACTTCTTATGCTTGGAATCCCCTACTTAGCATGATAATAACTCCCTTGAAACTGGAATGTAGATGGTATATGTGGCTTTCACATCTAAAAGACGGCTGGATTCGAGTTTCCCGAGTGTGAAGACCGCTGGATTCGAGTTTCCCGAGTGGTTCCTGATAAATGTTTTAGTTCGATCGTGGATAAGGCTCTTTCTTCTCTATGTCACTCCATATCGAAATACTTTTAACTCTTGCCATATTAGCATGCGCCATATCGAAATACTTATATAGTGGTATGAATAGCACACATGATTGAGAAATTCTCTCAACCTTTCATTTCCAACATTGGGGTTTTAAAATCAACATGAAACTCCATTCGAGTTATGGGTATATGCTCGTATTAATTTTACTTAAAATCGTTAGGCTCTCGCCATGTTGTAACTACATAACTATAATTTATTTGTGATTAAGGTGGTAGACTTTTTTTTCCAGGAAAAAAAAAAAAAAAGAATTCTTGCTATTCATAGTGTGAATCAAATAAACTACATTGTGTCCTATCTCGAGGATGGTGGCAGGTATTGTTGTTTGTCTATTGCCTATGACGACATTTACATCTTGAAATAGTTGAATAAGATCCAGTACCAATTAATACAAATATATAGCATTGTGTAACGTCCCCAGTTTGACCCCATGGCTTTAAAATTGTAAATGATGTAATATTGTTATGAAATCATGGTGAGGAGCTCAAGGCCAAGGCATCGCCATCGATTTATTTATGCATATGGTTTATGTGCTAGCCATGCACAATGGAATTGTGAATATCATGTAAATATGCATTTTAAATAAAATACCCACAACTAGCTATGCAATGCAACAAGAGATGGGGGCATGATTTTACAAGGAATTGGGAGGGAAAACATTCAAACCCTTGGAGCCAATTAAGTCAAGCCAAGTGTCAATGAGAGAACCCATCAAACCCTCAACTACCCATGTTGACTTTTGTACCCAATCATTGATTTCTCCCAAGAGTTGGTTGAGGTAGTTAATGCCTTGGAGAATGAGAGGTATGGCTGTCCAAATTCGGGTATGGGCAAGCCACCCTACATGGAAAATCGCGTTTGGAATCTTGGGCAAGAAAAGAGCCATGAATTGCTCCCCGAGCCATAACACATCAACCAGCTTTGCTCTCCCACGAGTTTGGAGCTACTTGGGCGTTTTTTTCCATGGTTTTGTTGTGTTTCCTTCATTCTCTTAGCTGGGAAGGGCGTTTTTGTGTTGTGTAACAGTGGGGAAGAAAGGGAAATCGATTTGGGGACCATAGAGTTGTTTTGGTTCACTGATTGCTTGTATATCTGTGGAAGAAATCGTTTTCTTCCCTATGGTCAATTTTCCCTCTCACAAATCCGTTTTTGGGGTGCCTACGTTTTGGGGAAAACCCATGGCCATCCTGTTTGTAAACCCCATTAATGAAAATGTGTATCCATGCCCAGTTTTTGGAGTTTGCTATGTGTAAGAGAATGTTGGGGTTGAGATGGGTATCCATTGTTTTGGCTTGAGCTTGAGTGCAAGCATCCAGGATTCAAATGTAGCTTGATAAACCCAGTTGTGGACTGGCTTGGCTGAGATGAAATGATTAATTGGCTGTGTGTGAGCTTAAATGTCTCATTTCCTTGTAGAAATCATGCCCATCTCGGGGGTGGTCTCTGAGTGCTGAAAGAATACAGGCTGGGCAGAGACCTATGGTTGGGTAGAACGTTGCAGCGATACAGCTAGTTGTTTGGGACAATTGCACAATGAAGATAAGTGTTCTCTGTCTTTGTATTTTACTTCTGCAATGTTTAATTTGATGAACATATTGATATGTTGTATGCATATAAAATGTGTGTGGATGATTTGTTTATTTTCGTTGTGCATATTCAATTGAGTTGCATCTTCACACAATGGTTTTTAATTGTATGAATCTAATGAATGGGCTGGGTTTTTATGAAAATCCCCATAGATTGGCATCATGTTCCCTTCCTTGCCTTGGATGGATGTGTGGGTACGTTACAAAATGGTATCAGAGCTGCTAGTTGCAACATTGGGCCTTCATGGGCTACCTATCATAGTTGCAGAGGTAAGTATGCTTCCTGCTCAGCACTGATAATTAAGAAAAAAAATTCAAAATTTTCAAATTTTCAAAAATTTTCTAAGTGTCTATGAGTTTTCTGCCAAAAACTGTGCCGACAAATCTCAGCGAGTTGGCCAGAAATGGCAGTAGAACTCGTTGAGTGGAGCCGACACGTTCGGCGAAATTGGCTGAGTTGTGCCGATAGAGTTGCGGAATGCCCGGGGAAAGGAAGAAAAATTTCAAAATTTTTCTAAGTGCCTTTCGGCGGAAAAACTCGGCAAGTTGGTCCGCAACGGCGGAAGAACACAGCGAGTTGGTTCGCAATGGCGGAAGGACTCGACGAGTTGGTCCGAAAATTTTTCTAAGTGTCTTTCGACGGAAGGACTCGACGAGTTGGTCCAAAAAAAATTCTAAGTGCCTTTCGGCGGAAGAACTCGGCAAGTTGGTCCGCAACGGCGGAAGAACTCGGCAAGTTGGTCCGCAACGGCGGAAGGACTCGGCGAGTTGGTCCGAAAATTTTTCTAAGTGTCTTTCGGCGGAAGAACTCGGCAAGTTAGTCCGCAACGGCGGAAGAACTCGACGATTTGGTTCGCAACGGTGGAAGGACTCGGCGAGTTGGTCCGAAAATTTTTCTAAGTGTTTTCGGCGGCAGAACTCGGCAAGTTGGCCCGAAGCTGCGGAAAAACTCGGCGAGTTGGCCCGAAACAAGTCGGAAGAACTCAGTGAGTTGCTCCGAAACAGGGAATTTCAATCGTTTTCCAGGGAAATTTTTCAGGTGCCGAAAGTTGAAAAATGCCATGGAACTTATGCGCCAGATTGCGTGAAATCGAAGGATTTACAACAAAAAAAAAAACGAGGGCGCTTCCCTTGACCCGCCCTGCAGTGGCACAGGGTAGCCACAAGGGGGCAAACCCCCTTGACCCCCGTCGTCCCCCGGAGACAGTCATTGAAAGTGTGAAATGCATTCTTTATGCTTAGAACGAGAGGCAGGAAATGGCATAGGAGGTTTGTGGAAGCCTTATTAAGGGTAATTGGTTGTAATATGCATTGCGGAGGAGCAATGGGAGCAGCAAGGCAATGTTGATAAGAGGGAAATTCCTCACCTTAAACTATTTCTGTTTATAGCATAAGAATTGCATATTTGGAAAGTATCAAGAATGAATGATTACATGTAGGTATATGTTGAATTGCTAATTCATGAGAAGATCATAGCTAATGATTACTTGTATGCTTGGTAGGAAAGCCAAAAAAAGGATCAGCTATGATGTAGAGGAGGGACTCCATGTCATAATGAGGAATTGGAAAGGGAGAATTCCTTAACTCCTCTCTTGCTATTGTGTTTTTATTTCCTGAGTTTTATATACTGGAAATTATGGCATAGGGATGTTGGAAATGCAAGAGAATAATGCATATGAATTAGTGGGCATGATTAAAGAGTCATTGCATAATGCATGTGAATTGCTTATGCATGAGCATGATGTTGCATATTGATAAAATAGTGAAGTTACACGTGCAATAGCCCACTAATGGTATTGCCCATGGTTGATGACAACTAATATTGTAGGAACCAGATCATAAAAGCATGTTTGAAAATGCAAGAGATTGGATAAATGAGATGAATATGCACTAGATGGCATATAAGTAAACATTGCACAGTGCATGTGAAAATGTTTTTGCATGTATATGATATTGCATATTGGTAAAAAGTGAGGATTTACATATGCAATGAGCCACCTAAGATAATGATTATGGTTGCTAATAATTAGTTGTGTTCGCATCGGTTGTAGGACCAAAGAAAACCGAAGCATGGCTAAAGATGTGGATGATGTTGTTGCATATGACCAACAACCTTATGAGGAAAGGATGGTGCAACAAATCTACGATCACGAAGTTGGAAAACGGACTGTGAAGCCTTGGTAAGAGGCCAACTGATCAGGTAACATCAAGCGATGTTAATGACAGCCATGCAGGTAATGGTTATTTGTGCTTAATTGCATGAATGTTGAAAGAGGATTTGGTAAGATCCCTTCAACTACGTTTAAACTATGTTGATTTGGTTTGCATGTGGTATTGAGTGCCTGAATGTGAATGCCAACCTACCGAGTATGGTGAGGTGTGGGTAAGTAAAGACAAGGAGCCTTGCACCCTGTAGTTTCTTAGAAACTTCAATGCATTCATATGAAAATTACATCATGCCATTTGAGGATATTGGTTGTGAGTTTAACAACAAAAGAAAGTAAAGACTTATAGTCATGTTGTGGTAGTACATGCCATATGAGATAGCCATGGTTAGGCCATAATATGTTAGAATGCATAGTATTCATGGATTAATGCAAGGTTGTATTGAGGGGTTATGCATTAAGTGAATGCACATCAAAATATTATGTAAATGTTGTGAATGTGCATGCATATGTGCGGGTGCACATGTTAAGATGCATTATGTGAATGCATGGTTGTGTTATGTATGTTTCAATACAATTAGATAATCGATGAAATGGTGGACTATTGTTAATCCTGAGACCATTTCATGAGCTGCTAGGAATGCAGGAGAAAGACTGCATGAAGAAGGTAGACATGTGATGGGCTACCAGAGCACTCTGTTGGAAGGACAGAGTTGCATGGAATGCAAAGTAATGAGTATTTATAATTTATTTACATTGCATGGGCAGTGTACCCGTGTCATGCAATTTTATTATGATAATGATACATATATAGAGATATATATATTTCATTGCATTTCAAATATTAACAGTTGAAGGTGTTGAATTATTGGGTGTTATAATTCTGAGATTACTTCAGTGACTGTTGTGGCAATGAAAGGATTATATGCATAGATACTCACAACGTGTTTGGCTGATTGAAGTTTCAGTTTTTAGGTGGAAAAGTCTTACGTATGGCAATGAGGATAAGTCCATGGTAAAGACCGAGATCTACCATGTGCAGAATCCAAAGGTTATGAGAAGGTTCTCATGGTTGTAACTTATGCATGAAACAAATCTGAAAATTGTCTGATTTAAGTCTATGAGAATAATCTCATGATTGCAATTCTAATTTATGTAGGAAAACAGATTTGTAGATTTCAAATTTGAGAATTTGCTTATAATTGCTAATGACTGTTTGGCTTATATAAAATTGTGTCAGGAGGACATGTTGTAGGTGGATGTTCATGTATGGTAGCAAGGGTGAAACCATAATGGACAGAGTGATACCACTTACAAGAGCCAAACAATATGAGGATAGCCTCATTGCTAAGCAAATCAATTTCTGTAGGAAACAGAATTGTAAATTCATATTGAATTTAACTGTTAATGACATTGATTGGTTATGGAACAATCAAATTTGAATTTTATTGTTAAAAGTTGTTAACTGTTTGGCTATTTGATAAGTGTACCAGGATGACACATTGCAGGAAGACCATGAGTGATGGCCTGCAGAAGCCAAACTAGATGGGAAGAATCCCATGCTTTGGAAATGGGTTTCGGGTGAAACGCCATTGTAAATTTTGATAATATCCCAGTTGCACTGCATGTTGGAAGGCCATGTGAATGAGATGGTGAAATTATGCCAAGAAAGCATGTGTCGGTTATGGAACGTGAAAAGATCTGGGGTGGAAACCGAAGTACTGTTGACTCAGAGAAGGGAGCCCGCATTCTTCGCAAATGAAGGAAAGATACATCTGAAAATGGATAAATATTATGTAACCCTAACTTAGAATATACATGTCTGGTTATTAGATTTAATATGCAGAGCATGTTTTATTATTTCATTATTATTCCAGATTGCTTGAGTATGATTAGGGCCTACATATCTCACATCCGAAAGGGAGTGCACACCTTTTTGGTGTTGGGTTATGATAAGGTTGTCAATATTGACTACACCCTAAGGGAATGGATGCATTCCTGGTGTTCCAATACTTGATAGTGAATGTTATGAAACATGTTTACAATTTTGGGACAACAATACTGATGAGCTTGCTTATCCTTCTTGTGCTACCAGCTTACACAGATGCAATTTGGTGCTGCACACGGATGAAGCAAAATGAAAGGTTGTTGTGGAGGTATTGACGAAGGGTTGTTGCATGCCTAATGAACCCAATCGGTGTACTGGTTTGGAATTATTTACTTGGTTGTTGTGGAGGTATTGATGAAGGGTTGTTACATGCCTAATAAACCCAGTCGATGCACTGGTTTGGCATTATTTTCTTGGATGTTGTGGGTATTGTGGGGCCATGTTGGCCTACAATTAAGGAAGTCACCTAAAGAGTTCCTAAAGGGAACCGTCGGTTTTGCACAAGAGAAGGAGTGCCATCCTTGTGTGGGTGAATAATTGTTATGCGCATGAAGGGTTGTGACACGTGTGAAAGGCTAATGCAAGCCTAAGGTAGAGTGGTAGAGCCTTGACCTATAATGGTCGGTGGGGCAGTTTCCTTCCATTGGTCGATGATCCAGATGAATGTGATGGCTCGGCAATGGAGAGGGCCAACCAGGTATGGGACTAGTTGGGCACCACAAATGCTTGGTAAACCCAGTCGGCGTGAAGGTGTATTGGTTGGGCATTAACTATTTGATGTTGTGGAGCAACATGTGTGTTGGCCAAACATCCAAGTCCATAGGTGATCCCAAGGCTTGCAAAGCGAAGCAGGATCTTGTGGACCAGAAAGGAAATGCACAATACAGATAAGTATTCATTTCATTTATTTCTTGTTTGGAATAATGAAGATTTCAGGTATAAGTCTTCTAACAGCTAAGTTGATATACTGTTGTTTCTTTGTTGGAAACCTTGGGCATTGTAAGAAAGCATGGACCCTGAAAGAACTGTAAATTCTTGGTGAACCAAAGAGTAATTGGTTGTGCACTATAAAATTCTTGGTAAATCCAGAGAGTAACTGATGCTCGATAAATTCAGAGAATACTTGGTGGGAACATTAACCACTTGATGTTGTGGAATAGCCGACGTGCTGGCCAAACATTCCTTAATTGATTGATAAAACCCAGTCGGCGTACTGGCCTGGCATTTCCTATTCGAATGGTTGATGAGTAGCCTCGTGCTGGCCCAACATTCATTATTGTATCCACAGGAAATCCAAGGCTTGTAAAGCAAAGAAGAATCCTGTGGGATAAAGTGAAGACATCCAATGCAGATAAGTATTTGGTTATCTTGCAGCTTCTTGCTTATTTAATATGAATATACATGTGTATATGATTCGGTTATGATTTCTTAAATTCTCGTTTGGAGATAAACCCTATGAAAATAAACTAAGCATGTGAATTGATTCAATGTTTGAGTGTAGGTATTGCTGGAAGCAAGGACTATGAAGGCATCATAGGGATGCATGTGGACATATGACCCTCCTAAAGAGAGCTCAGTATGAGCAGTAATGAAAGATGGTGCTAGTGGACATGTGTGGGTCCTAGCAGCCAAAGGTTCTGTAAGCAACAATGGGGAAGGGTTCCTTAGTTGAAAGGCATTAGACAGACCTTAGACACTAAGTGTCATAGCCAAGAAAGGGCAAGTCAAGCATTCACATTGAAGTGAAAGAGGTTAAGGAGCATAGAACCACAATTGATGGTGTGGCTCCAGATTGGAACAAGACTAAGAGGGGGAGACTCTTAATCTTCTCTTTCCTTTTGACTGATGCATATTAGAAACAAAATATTGTTGAGTGCATGTCATAGATGAAAACAAATTGTGTTTAATTGCTTGAAATGAATTGTGAATGCTGAAATAGTTATTTTTCCTGTGAAAGGATGAACATGAATGAGTTCATGTGTATGTGGGAAAGCATGAAATGTGTGGAAGTCTCATGAGTAAAGCATGGACGTTCCAAGTCAATTGGGAAAATAATTGACTAATTTTAATATTGTGTTATGCTTGTCCTAACAGGAATTGCCATGATGAGTCTCACAGGAGAGACATTGAAAGCCATTATTGCAGCTGCTACTAGCCAAGTGATTGCTAGTGAGAAAATCAAGCGCCATTTGTGCACATTGATCACGGCAGCAAGCCCAAAAGCTATTTGATTTGGCTGCAAATCTTCCTTAGATAGTTTCCAGGACAACAAGAAAGATGGAATCCATGAAATTCCAAGACTTGTAGATCAACTGGAAGGTGAATAAAGAAAGGGATCACTATAGAGCAATGCCCACCTGCAGAGATGGAAGATCAAAGCCAACAGGAGCAGTTGTGGATGCCAAAGGACTTGGTCCTGAAAGCTCAAAGTGAAGAGATGAAATGCAGGACATACCTACCACCATTTGTGAATTTTGAGGCATGTGTAAAGTGGGTATACATTCTGAAGTATTGGAACACTAAGGACGGTGTTATTCCAAAGGGAGAGGTATGTAACGTCCCTAGTTTGACCCCATGGCTTTAAAATTGTAAATGATGTAATATTGTTATGAAATCATGGTGAGGAGCTCAAGGCCAAGGCCTCGCCATCGATTTATTTATGCATATGGTTTATGTGCTAGCCATCCACAATGGAATTGTGAATATCCTGTAAATATGCATTTTAAATAAAATACCCACGACTAGCTATGCAATGCAACAAGAGATGGGGGCATGATTTTACAAGGAATTGGGAGGGAAAACATTCAAACCCTTGGAGCCAATCAAGTCAAGCCAAGTGTTAATGAGAGAACCCATCAAACCCTCAACTACCCATGTTGACTTTTGTACCCAATCATTGATTTCTCCCAAGAGTTGGTTGAGGTAGTTAATGCCTTGGGGAATGAGAGGTATGGCTGTCCAAATTCGGGTATGGGCAAGCCACCTTGCATGGAAAATCGCGTTTGGCTTCTTGGGCAAGAAAAGAGCCATGAATTGCTCCCCAAGCCATAACCCATCAACCAGCTTTGCTCTCCCACGAGTTTGGAGCTACTTTGGCGTTTTTCTCCATGGTTTTGTTGTGTTTCCTTCATTCTCCTAGCTGGGAAGGGCGTTTTTGTGTTGTGTAACAGTGGGGAAGAAAGGGAAATCGATTTGGGGACAATAGAGTTGTTTTGGTTCACTGATTGCTTGTATATCTGTGGGAGAAATCGTTTTCTTCCCTATGGTCGATTTTCCCTCTCACAAATCCGTTTTTGGGGTGCCTACGTTTTGGGGAAAACCCATGGCCATCCTGTTTGTAAACCCCATTAATGAAAATGTGTATCCATGCCCAGTTTTTGCATTTTGTTGTGTGTAAGAGAATGTTGGGGTTGAGATGGGTATCCATTGTTTTGGCTTGATCTTGAGTGCAAGCATCCAGGATTCAAATGTAGCTTGATAAACCCAGCTGTGGACTGGCTTGGCTGAGATGAAATGATTAATTGGCTGTGTGTGAGCTTGAATGTCCCCTTTTCCTTGTTGAAATCATGCCCAGCTCGGGGGTGGTCTCTGAGTGCTGAAAGAATACAGGCTGGGCAGAGACCTATGGTTGGGTGGAACATTGCAGCGATACAGCTAGTTGTTTGGGACAATTGCACAATGAAGATAAGTGTTCTTTGTCTCTGTATTTTACTTCTGCAATGTTTAATTTGATGAACATATTGATATGTTGTATGCATATAAAATGTGTGTGGATGATTTGTTTATTTCCGTTGTGCATATTCAATTGAGTTGCATCTTCACACAATGGTTTTTAATTGTATGAATCTAATGAATGGGCTGAGTTTTTATGAAAAGCCCCATAGATTGGCATCATGTTCCCTCCCTTGCCTTGGATGGATGGGTGGGTACGTTACACATTGTCGTTTCAGATTAAAACTTTGAAAATATGATATAGACTTTATGTATCTATTCACTCTGATTTCAATCAAAAGTGACTATTTCTAGAACCTACTAATGCAAAAAATAAAAATAGTACTGAAGGTGAACAATTTAGTAGAGTCGGAACCGACTATCTTCAACTTTTAAATGATTGTGATAGCCGCACAAGTGTTCCCAACCTTCTGCCAAAGCCAGGCCCCGCTTTGAAAGATCGTTTGCTCTCCTATTGTATGATTTGGCAGTGTGAGAGAAGCTAATGTTTCCAAAAAGTAAAAGTGAATCCTGGACCTACTTTTTCCAATGTTCTAACTGCGAGACATGCATATTTTGGTTACCATTAATCCATTATATGATAGTAGAGGAATCTTTGAATATCTGCAACTAATTAATATCCTTTTGCAAAGCCAAATTCAATATACACCATAGTGCAAGTAATTCCGCACGGGTGTTGTTGCCCACTCCACATCCCAGACTCATCTCAAAAAAGTGTCCTCTGTCTATTAAAATATGGCAACCTGCTCCACATTGTCCTCCTTGTTTTGCCCCGTCGAAAAACCCCACAGGATCCAAGGAATTTATAACTCAAGGTTGTTTGAGAATAGACAGGGTTTTAACTCGCCTCACTGTAAAATCAGAAACATAGTGCAAAACGAATATAATAACTCCCTCCAATGAGTAAATTGGGGTGGACTTGTTGGAGTGTTGGGTGTTTTGGGTTGATTTACAGGTTCATTGCCTTTATTAAGTGCTTTATTTAATAATTTTATTGGGTAATATTATATTTACACTATGTACTATTTAGAATATTATATTTACACTTGGTATTATCCATAAAATGTAAGGAAGTGTTTAGTGTTTTTTACAAGATTTTTATTGAAGAAAAAAACTAAAACTTCACCATTCTTAAATATCATCCTTGAAACGTAGAGAAATGCTTGGAGTTTTCTTGCTCTGAATTCAAATCTTTAGAAGGGTCCATAATGAACATGCTAACTAATTATTCCGGGATACACCAAAAAAATAGAACTTAAATCCTTAGCTCTCTTATTTATCCTTAGAATGAAATTTGATACAAATGTAACTTCGTGAATTATAATAATTACAATACTTTATCATGTTGGTGATAAAATGTGTCACATGTAACTTTCTGAATTCAAGTGCTTCATCATGTTAGTAATAAAGTGGAAACAACATAAATATGAATTTAATATATAATCACGAGGGCGGTTTAAAAAAAATATCATGTAAATTTATTTAATATAATCAATAATTATGTAAACAAGATCCAATTGCCACTGTGTATGTTGGTTCATCCACTTGTCTCTAGTATCATGCAATTGATTAATTATCCATTGATACTATAGATATTGAAAAGTTAACAATTGCTCTGTCTCAAGGTCATCTAATATCTCATTGAGAAAGTCAATCGTCGACGATCACAAATCAATTGAGACTTGTCATTCACCATAAATACATATAACTATTTCTTTATGTAAAAATATAGTTGTGACACTATGCACTTCTACTATTTGATTATGAACTCCTTGATTGTTTTTCCCACTAAAGCCATAAGACTTTTATGTATGAGAATTGGCCTCACAATGCCGTGACCAGACTCTAATTTACATAGTGGCCCCAATCTCATATTCTCATTGTTTTATGCAACTAGTGTAATTTTTTTTCCATTCATGTAGTTCTGTAGTTTTATGTACGGCCTTTAGTGGCTTATGTAATTTTGCTTATGCTTGTGTTGTTGGTTATGTGTTGTATTCTTTGTATGTAGAAATATTATGCATCCCAACATGTTTTTGCAGGGCCTAAGTTTTTGGGTGGTTTTCAACCCTAATACTACTCAATGGATTAGGGTTGAGTGATGTTGCAGAGTACCTATATATTGTATTGTGCATTGTTTTGTTAGCATAATAAGAAAGAGATGCGGCTCAACATTTGTTCGTTTTTCTTGTAAATGGTTTTCAAGGTAAATCTCTTGTGTACTATGTATGTGTGCCATTGTTTACTTTATGTCTTTCCTGAGAATCTTTTAGCATTGCTTCCCTTGCATAGATTTATTAATCACTACTTCCTACATTTCGTATCACAGCAAGGTTGTTGACTTCAAGGGGACACCTTTTTTCCTTGGCTTTAACTCACTTAGTGAAGAGCAAGGGAATCTTTCCTTTGTGATAAACCCTATCTTGAGTAGGAGATTTGTGCCAATGATTCTTGCATGTGAAAGAAAATGAGGAGCACTTCAAGGTTTGAGATAGAAAATTTTAATAGCTAAAACTTCGAGTGAAAAGCACTAGAGATGGAAGATTGTCTTGTGGACATATATTAGTGGGTTGTTGTGTCAAGACAACAACCCATGGGAATGAAAATAGAACATTGGGAGACGACGGATAGGGAGTCGACAAGTGCAATCTAATGTTGCCTTTCAAATTCAGTATTGTTGAATGTCTTAGAAGAGGCTAACCCTAAGGAGCTTTGAGACAGGTCAAGGACTCTGTATCAATCAAAGTGCTTGATTAACGAACCACTCCTTTTAAAGAAGTTGTACCTTCTTAGGGTAAATGATGGCAACTTCATGATAGAGCATCTCAATGCCTTTAACACTATGGTAAGCCAATTGGCCTATATTGATATTGAATTGTTTGAAAAAGATAAATGCATTACTCGATTATGTTCTTTCCCAAATTCATGGGTTAATTGTAATACCCCTACCCTGCCTTAATAATTATTGGCCTCAATGTAAATACTGTGTATATGCAAGGTGTGTTGCCCTAGTGTGGAGCTCAAGGCCAAATCCCCACTAGTGGTTGCTTAAGGTTTGTTTACATAGGCAAGTATTTGGCATCTGAACTATTCATGTGCTACTAAGCCATGAGATATTCTAATTGATGTAAATGTTTAATATTGCAATGAAATACTAAGGAAACTGGCTAAGTGAGACAACTAATGAGAAGGGGCTATGGTATCCACTAGGGAGAGGTGAGGGGGTTATGGGATGGGAACCCATGCTGCCACTTGTACATGAGAAACCGATTTGATTCCCCATACTGACCTGGAATTCGGTTATAGAAGGTGGGGGAAGGAAGGTCGGTGCAGAGATTCGATGGAGGATATAACGGCCCTGAGATCCGAAAGGTAGGGTTCTGCTCATTCTCCCTTGAAGCATTTGATCGCCTAGGAAACCGGGAACCCTGTTTTTGGCTATGTAATAATGAACCCGAACTTCATATCCATCACGAAATGCAGAGCCAACCGTGAAATAGAGAAGGAAAACGCGATTTTTGTGTGGGCCGAAAGTCAAGAGCCGAATGCCATAGAAAACCCTGTGTGAATGCATTGTTTGTTAATAAATACCTTGAAATCAAACCCTAAGGCTAATTACAGAGCATTAGTAGCTTGAAGAAGTCGTGGAAAGACTGGGATCGGCGGGCAGAGAGTCGAGTTGGGGGACAACTCTTAGTCAGCAACCCTATGAAGAGCCCAACTTGTTAAACAGAGGTAGAAGGTCATATTTAGGGTTGGAATGCTTGATAAACCCAGTGAAGGTTGTAATCTCATAGAACTAGCAGTTAAACCATTCTATGACCACCCTGAATAGCACTGGAAGGGAAAGGCCCTTGAGGGACTATGCAGTAGAGAAGAGGGATTTCCTTGTGTTGGGTGAGGTAGATAATGTGGGTGCCATGTATGCTGAGTGTTGAGATGCTTGTAGCTCTGTGGTTGAGCTCACTGGCTTAGCAATATCCTCCATATTGCCTTGTATGCTTGATAAACCCAGATGTAGGTTGGCTTAGCATTGGAGTGGACCTTGACCATTAGAGATCCTAGTTAGCCCTATTTGTTGTTATCAGATTTAATTTGCGCATACAGTTTTTCTAGCCACCGTATCCTCTTCACTCGCACCTTATGGCGACCTTGTGAATGAGAAAGTGGATCTCACTTGTAACAGAGTAGATTTAATTTGCGCATACAGTTTTTCGAGCTACCGTATCCTCTTCACTTGGGCCTTATGGCGATATTGTGAATGAGAAAGTGGATTTCACTTGTAACAATTTAGAATTTAATTCATAAGCATTCCAAAGGGCTCTGCGTATCCTCTTCACTTGGGCCTTATGGTGATCTTGTGAATGAGAAACATGGATCCCCCATGTAATAGAATTAGATTCATGTTTACTTGAGATATCTGTTTGGGTTACCTTGATCTTTAAACATCAATTATTATCCATATTTCAAAAAAAACTGTGCATGAACATACGAAATCTACCAGAAATTTTGCATGTCTGAAAGAAACTCATGAACCTCTAACTCTTCCTTAATTTAGAATATTCATCGAATTGAAAGGTAGAGTAGTGAGCATTTTGCATTGTTTGGTTCATTTTCTTGTTTTCGAGTCACAACACCACCAGTTTCACTTCCACTCCTAAAACTAAGCAAACTACCCTTAAAATTGGCGCTTAATCTAAAATTGACAAACTTTTGATTTTCATATCACCAACAAGTTTAGGTTAGTGCCCTGGATTAGGTTTGGAGAGTTAACACTCCTGGGCTGCAAAACTTTGAAACTAGCATTGATTAATGAGAGTAAATCCATTAGTAGCAAAAAACGCTTGTTGGGAAAGCGCTTCTGAAACATGCGTCAAGCACGAGGTCAATCTGGATAAGTAAAGGGTGGTTCCCCCCTTTTGCTTATTTAGTGGGACATGAGCTTATCGAGGGGATTCTATGTTCAGTGACAAGTCCTTGGGGTGACATCACTGTTTCTAGAGTTCCTGGTTATGAGAGTTGTCCTCGACTTACAACTATTCTGCCCGACCGTCGATTGTGAAGTGGTAACTTTAGTGGCTATTCATAGGATATCACATAGGCTATTGTGAGTGGGAAACACTTGCAATACCTGAGACAGACTTTGGAACTTTTACTCCTTGGGAGGGTGATTGGTCAGGAACCAACGCTTGCACCCCTGGCGATTAAAGTTTATTGTAACTATTTCTCATACCTTCGCTGCTAGCAATTTTCTGAGGCCTAGCATCCCTCAGCAGCTACTAGTTTCGGAAGGCCCTCCAATCCATCTTTTCACTGAGCTTCGGTTCTTTGGAAGAGTAAGTTTGATTGCTTGGATCTATAGGACTTTTTACTGTGTGGACACTTTTTATTTTTGTTGAGTCTAGACTGCCTTAAGATTGTTTGATTAAGAATATCATTTTAAACACATCCTTTTATCAACTTCTTAGAAGTGACTACTCTCCCGATCCACCAGTCACGGTGGCAACGAGGTGATTCACCAGAAATTGAAGGCCCTACTACATTGCAGAGACAGATACAAAAACCACATCCTAATGACTTGGAAACATAACTGATTTTAAATACAATTAATATTACTCGAGAAGAACAACATTAAACAAACCCTGTAAATTCATCTTCACATCACGAATTGAATACATACATAGTTGATGATCTTACTCTAGTTGAAATTGAAACATTGAAAAATCATACAAATGCTCATGTAATTCCTCCTTTGATGAGTCTTTCAGAACCAGTTGTACTTACTATCCGTGAGTCACTGGGTGATATCAAACCTCTTTTTGAAAGTTTGAATGACATGCAAAATCCAACAAGTGACTCTATGGCTTCATCAGGAGCACAAGGGACTACATCATCGCAACATCAAACAGTTGCTGGAGGTAGAAATACTTCCAATTTGGCCTCTACATCAATCCCAATAGTTAGTATACCTATTAGTAGCACAAGTTCAACCAACACTTCAGTGCCAGTTGGTACAGTTTCAGGTTCCAATCCCAGAAGTACATTCACTTCGTCTACAGGAATCCCTATTGAAGGGTGTGCCTTACCAAACCTTGGTTTTCCATATGGTTCGGCTAATCAAGGTCAAGACACACAAGGAGTAAACCATAATCCTCTTGGTATGCCTAACACTTGTCCAAATTCTACTTCTGTGGGAAACCCTTCACCATGGAATGGTAATATTCCTGGCGGAAGCAATGAACCATGGAACATTTATGCCAATTGGGGTTATGCTCCTTAGATTAGTGGAAATGCCCCGGGGAGTTATCCTCCGACTTATCCTAGCACAATGCCTAGCAGCAATCCACCTATCAACCCCATCCCACAATGGAGTGGGGAGGTTCCAGGAAGTAACCAATCTTTTTGGGCACCACCTTCGTAAGGAGGAAATCAACCTTGGAACGCTTATCTAATCCAAGGAAACAATCAATGGTTTGGTCAGATTCCGGAAAGTAACCAATCTTTTTGGGGCCTACCTCCGCAAGGGGGCAATCCATCCATCCATCCTGTTCCACCATGGAATGGACAACATTCAGGAAGTAACCAATATTTTTGGATACCATCTCCGCAAGGAGGAAATCAACCTGGGAACGCATATCCAAAACAAGGAAACAATCAATGGAGTGGTCCAGTTCCAACTAGTAACCAATCTAATTGGGGCCCACCCCCGCAAGGGGCCAATCCACCCATGAATCCCAACCAACAATGGAGTGGTAATGTTCCACCAAGTAACCAATCTCAATGGAACATACCCCCGCAAGGGGGCAATCCACCCATGAATCCCAACCAGCCAGGGAGTGGTAATGTTCCACCAAATAACCAACCTTATTGGAACATACCTCCGCAAGGGGTCAATCCATACATGCAACCTAGTTCACAATGGACTGGGCAACATCCAGGCAATAACCAATCCTTTTGGATGCAACCTCCGCAAGGACCACATCAATGGACCACATCAATGGAGTGGCCAGGTTCTAGAAAGTAACCAATCCTTTTTGGTCCTAACCCCGCAAGGGGGAAATCCAACCATTAACCCCATTCCGCCATGGAGTGGTCAAGTTCTAGAAAGTAACCAATGTTTTTGGAACCAACCTGCAAGACCTGCGTTTGATCCAGCTAGGATGCCACATGAACCTCATGCCAATGGTATGACGAATTCCGTCAACCATCTTGAACAGATTAACCCACATCCGGGACAAGTTTCTATTCAGAATTTGCAACCAACAACTGACCAGGCAATGCAGGAACCTGCTAATCCTTCCAACAATTCTAACATCCTCACTGTCTCATCCATAGACCTGAGAGGAAAGAAGAAGAAGTACAAGGGTAAGCAAAGTGCTAATCCTTCCCAGAATTCTGAAATCCTTATAGTCGAGTCCAAAGACCTTAGGGAAAAGAAGAAGAAATACAAGAGTAAGCAAAATGCTAACTCTGGGAACAAAGATGCACCAACTATGCTTCAATGTGGTGGGAAACAACAACCCACTATTTTGACACCGGTACCCCCTCCAGAGGGAAACCAGCCAACCCCCCCACAAGGGGGCAATGATCCTTATGCCAATGTCTTCATGGGTG
This sequence comes from Larix kaempferi, assembly GCA_027924585.1. Taxonomy (NCBI): domain Eukaryota; kingdom Viridiplantae; phylum Streptophyta; class Pinopsida; order Pinales; family Pinaceae; genus Larix; species Larix kaempferi. Next base: position 2,484,000 of record BSBM01000738.1, read on the forward strand.
ATCATGAGATGAACATTCAAACAAGACTTGATTCTTATGATGTCTCTCCTAGTACATCGGATCAATCAGAATCACAACCAAGTGGTTATCTCTACATTGAGAAACCAGCCATAGACTTAGTACCATATCCCCCCAAAGATGTTCTACGTAGAGCAATGCATAATCCTAACACCCGAGCTGCTTAGAACGGTAATGTTCTTGAGGACCTAGCTCAAGTACCATGTGCCATGTCGGCCTTGGAGGTATTGCAATGTCATCCTGCGCAAAGAAAGGGACTATTGTCTACAATTGGCGATGTTGATCCATCTGATGAGACTTTGATCACATCAGACATAGACCATTCAATATGTAGGATCCTTTCCAAAGTTTCTTTTCAGATTAAAGTAACAACTCATGGTAAGAACATCTGTCTAACCATAGTGGATGAAGGGACCTCAGCTTATGTAATGTCATTTAAATGTTGGAAAGCATTTGGATCACCCCTATCTGTCGCAGAAGTTTCAAACCAAGCTACTCAAATAGCTTCGGCAGATTCAGATCAAAATCTTCCCTTGATGGAGGAATATGATTCGATTACTTGGCCCATTTGGGCTGTGAGATCTCCCAGCTCACATGACTTCTTGGATTACATTTTATCATCAAATGAAGATATCCCTGAAGTTGTAAACATTTGGTTGCACCCACCTAAGGACATCTTTTGTGGGGCCACTGGGAGCATAATTGAATTAAATCCACTCAAGTATAGGAACATGATCTGCATGTTCATCGATCTGATCTGGTATATTTAGAAGCTTGCATATAGGTTTAGGCTATCCCTTTGTGAAGATGCATTTGAACATTTTGCAACCCAAACTTACCATAGGGTCGAACCTGTTGGAAATTGGTGGATCAACCCTTCATATCTGTATTTTCCACCATTCCGACAGAAGAGCCTACCGAACATGGGACATCCTAGTCAGCACCCCATTGCCATTTTGGTGCCCATGCTGAGTTATTCTCATAGGCCCGGGAGCCCTATTAGTCCCATCATGACTTGGAGTTTGAGACCACATATTTCTCTTTCATTCATTTCTTACCATATCCCGATGGGCTCCCAATTTTTTGTCATTTTACATAAGCTTGTGTTAAAATATCCACTTGAACATCCATGCAAACTACTTCGTTACTTATTGCTTATGTTGCTTATTTGCCTTTGCAGACACTTTCTGTTACAAGATGCCTATAAACCATTGCTTCTATATATTTGACCCATACCCATGGAGGAAACATCTGTAAGAGTGTACATAACTAGCTCAGCCCTTGTTTGCAATACGGATCTTTGCCTTGGCTTGACCCATGCCCTTGACATTTAGGCGCATGCCCTTGAGACACTCATTTCCTCTAATGTGTATCATAGCATGCTTTATTATTTTTTCAAGCTAATAAATGAAAAAGGTTAAAAAAATTTGGAAAACACAAAAATCCAAAAAGGGAGAGACTTGAATCACTTCATATTATAAACTCTGAAGAAAATGGGAACAGTCAGTCCTTGTCTCCCTTGAACACAACACATAATATTGTATCCGTTGTCAGTACACCATCTACATTTTCCTTAGGAAACTGTACCAGTATTTTGAACAGATCTCCACCGATGGGTTATCCTTCCTGCCACCAATGGAGCTTTCGTTAATGCATCTGGCATTAGCGGATTTCATTAAGGTCGGTTACTCAAAGTCCTATGTTGCCAAGTGTCCATTCTACATCGTGTTATGTGTTCAAGGGAAGTTCAAACCGAGTTGGCCATTCCTCAAATATTCCTGACCAATCATGTCGGCCTTCCTTGTGTCAGTATACAGTGTTGGATCTTGCAGTTCTACCAAATTATATCAGACTATTGATCATTGTTTCGTATCGGTTGATGTGGGATGCATTAAGTCCCTCCTTCCGATGGATCTATTCCTATCGACATCAAAACATCATCTAGGACATGGATCTAGAAACCCAAGAGTACCTTGAATCTTGCAGTCATTAGTGGCAGGTTTCCTCGCAAATGACAGTGGATATACATCAATGACCCTTGATTGTTTGATTCTACAAGTGTTCAACTTCAAAACATCTATTCACACTTGCTAGTTTGTACTCAGTACCTTAGAGTCCAACATCATTATCGATGGGTCTCTTCACATCTGTTAACGGTATACATCAATGACTGGTAATTAGATGGTGTTTTATTATGCTCGACATCATATCATTTATTCGCATGATATAAACTCATACTATCGTCGGTTTGTATTGAAGACCTTGGGAAAAACAATTGTATCACTCATCGATGCACTGCCCGAGCTGCACAAGATTAGACTGCCATGTTAGAAGTTCGATAAAGACTTTGTCCTCGCACTCAGCAAAGTGCATGTTTACACTTCTGAAAAATTTACTTTTGACATGGATCCACTGTGTATTGTTCGTGGCCATGCTTGTTTACTGCTGAGCATAGGTATGCCCGCCTCAGGAAGATATTATATATTTGAGAAATTGCTATGTTTTGCAGGTGTGATCCTCAATCCTGCGCCCGTGAGTTTTTTCCTTTCCTCATCCTTGCTTTGAACGATAAAGAGTATCAGTATAAAGAGTATCAGTATACAGAGTATAAATTTCAGTAATGTAATTCGGCCCTTAGCTTTGCTTTAGACCTCACACATTAGGGGGCATCTGTTAACAATCAAATTAACACCCCTAGTCATGTGACAGAAGAAGCACATTTTTACTATGCGCCTGCAACATGAAGACAAAACATAAGTACATTCAGAGACAAACCCTCTCTGATCTAATCACTTCTCCCATAAATGGAAGGATTAGGTGAAGAAAAATAAAAATCTAAGGAGACCAAGTTCAATGATTGAACTGATCACAAAATGTCAAAAACTAAGCTACACCAATCAAAAAGTGAAGAGAAATGCATTAAAGTGCATTAATTGTGCTTAAAGTATGCTAAGTTGTGCAAAAAAGCCTAAACACTATGGAAAAGTGGGTTTTTGAGTGAAAATGATCTAAAATAATGAAAATGAGCAATCCCATATTGAAAAGAGAAACTTGAGAGCACACTTCCCAATGCTATATAAGAAAGACATTTGGGACATTGTAAAGGGAGAAAGGAAGAGCAAAGGCATGTTGGAGAGATTCTGAAGGAGGAGGAAAAGCTCAATTTCTTCAAAAGCAAGGGTGGAGGAAGGAAAGCTCATGGCAATGGAGGAGGGATTCACACCAAGATCCATGGTAAGGATGTACCTCTTCATTGTTTTAATATGAATTGATTCAAGTTTCTACCATTTAAGAGTTTGAATTTTGCTTATCATGTATGATTTTAATTCTCAAATGGCTTTAGATCTTAATGATTTTTTTATGAATGAATGTAGATCTTAAGAAACTTGTGATAATCATTTTCATTAGCTGATATAGAAGCTCACCACTTCTTAATAAAATATCATTTATAGAGTAGACAAGTCCCTACACTATTTCCCGTTATCAGCTAGGTATTATGACAACAAGAGAAAGGAGTTCAATGAACTCAGGTTAGGGCATAATTCCATGGAGGAGCATGTTCATAAATTCTTGTAATTGCTGAGGTATGTAGACTACATCAAGGATGAAAGAGTGAAGATTCAATGTTTCATTGGAATCCTACCACAGAATTTCAGAGATAGGATTGAGTTTTTCCATCCCCAAGTTTGGATGAAGCCATTAGAATGGCCATGCACTGTTATGAGCAGAATAAAGGAAAGTCAGAAACTCAACCAGCATGGAGAGGAAGGCCCAAGGGAAAGTTTGAACCAAGGAAAAGTGGCTTCAAGCCACCATTCAAAAATCAGTCCAGAACCTTCCCACAAGGACAACAAGCAAGAAGTGGATTCAAACCAGCTGTAGCAGCAGATAAAACATCAAAATGACCACTTCAGTGTTGGGGATGTGGAGACAACCACATTCTTAGAGATTGTCCAAATCGAAGGGAGAATCCCCGAAGTTTACACAACCTAGGAGAAGCAACTACAGTAGAATATATGGCCAGAGCAACACCGCGAATCTATGCAGCACTGGATGATCACCAAGCAGGCCACCAATCAACAGTGGTAGAAGTTGAAAGTAAGATTGCTAAGCAATCTATTTCTGTTTTAATTGACCCAGGATCTACTCATAGTTATGTGTATCCTAAGGTGTTTGAAATTTGTTCTCTTAGTAAAGTGAAGCATAGTAAGTCTTGGTTAGTCCAATTAGCCACTGGAACTAAGAGGAAGGTGAGTGAAGTAGTGGTGGAGTGCCCCATAGAGTTGAATGGACTTGTCACCAAGGTGAACTTGAATGTCCTATCATTAGGATATTATGATGCCCTGATAGGTATGGACTGGTTGGAAAAACATAGAACCAAGCTTGAATGCTATAAGAAGGTGCTTGAGTGCATTGATGATGAAGGAAGACCAAGGTTGGTGAAAGGAATCCCAAATCAAATTTCAATAAGGCAGATTCCAACCTTACAGCTGAGAAAGTTCTATAAAAAGGGATGCCAATTATATGCGGTGCATATATCAGATTCAACAGAAGATAAAGGACCAAATTTAGAATACTTCCAGTTGTTACAGGAGTTCTAGGATGTATTCCTAGATGAAGTGCCAGGACTTCCACCCAAGAGAGACATTGATTTCTCCATTAATCTTGTTCCAGGGGGAGCACCAAGTTCCAAAGCTCCTCATAGAATGAGCACACCTGAGCTAATAGAATTGAATATGTAGCTGCAAGAATTAATGGACAAATAATATATTAGACCTAGTGTATATCCTTGGGGTGAACCTGTGTTATTTGTTAAGAAGAAGGATGGAACTTTGAGACTATGTATAGACTACAGGCAGCTAAACAAGGTAACAATCAAGAACAAGTATCCATTGCCAAGAATTGACGACTTGTTTCACCAGATGAAGGAAGCTAAGGTATTTTCCAAGATTGACTCGAGGTCTGGCTACTATCAAGTGAGGATAAAGGATGAATACATTCACAAGACAGCTTCCAGAACTAGATATGGCCACTATGAGTACACTATGGTGCCATTTGGTCTTACCAATGCACCTGCCACATTCATGTGTCTTATGAACAATGTCTTCAACAAATATTTGGATAAGTTTGTGATTGTGTTCTTGGATGACATTCTGGTGTATTCAAAGAATGAAGAAGAACATAATGAGCATTTGAGAATGGTATTGCAAGTCCTTAGAGAGCACCAGCTGTATGCAAAGCTGAGTAAGTGTGATTTCTACCAGCAGAAAGTACAGTATTTGGGTCATATTATATCAGCAGAAGGTATTGCAGTAGATCTAGAGAAGATTGAGGCCATAATGGATTGACCTACTCCAAAGAATGTTGCAGATGCCAGGTCTTATATGAGTCTTGCAAGTTACTACAGAAGGTTCATTGAAGGCTTCTCCAAGGTAGCTCACCCAATTAAATCATTGCAGAAGAAGGGAGTCAAATTTATATGGTCTGAAAAATGTGAAAGAAGCTTTCAACAGTTAAAAGAATTACTTACCAATATCCCTGTGTTAAAGATTGCAGATCCAAGTAAAGACTTTGTGATGTGCACAGATGCTTGCATTGAAGGACTGGGTGGAGTATTCATGCAAGAAGGGTTTGTAATTGGATATGATTCAAGGAAACTGAAAGAACATGAAAGGAACTATGCCACACATGACCTAGAGCTAGCAGCCATAGTGCATGCTCTCAAGAGATGGAGGCATTACCTTTTGGGGAGAAGATTTGAACTCAGAACTGATCACATAAGTTTAAAATATTTATTTGACCAGCCAAATCTGAATGCTAGACAAACTAGATGGATGGAATTTCTTTGTGAGTTTTATTTGGAGATTAAGCATGTCAAAGGTAAAGAGAACAAGGTTGTTGATGCACTCAGCAGAAAATTTCATATTGCAGCAATGAGTGTTTGTAAATTAGATTTGAAGGCAAGGATCCTTGAAATTCAAGCTAATGATGAAGCTTACATCCAAATCAAAGAGAAGTTGCATCAAGGCAATGTGGATGACAAGTGTGCAGGATATCAGATTGGAGAAGATAATGTTCTTATGTATCAAGATGTCAGACTGTACATTCCAAATTGTGCAGAATTGAAGGAGCTTGTGTTGGGCGAGATACACCAAAAGTCATATTCTGGCCACCCAGGATATCAAAAAACTATAACAGCAACAAGGAAGTAGTACTTTTGGCATGGAATGAAGAAGGACATAGCAAAGTATAATGCTAGGTGTCAAAAGTGCCAACAAGTCAAGGCAGAGCACCAACATCCAACAGGATTATTGCAACCATTGCCCATTCCGTAGTGGAAGTGGGAAGTGATCTCTATGGATTTTATAACAGGTCTACCCATGACTGTAAAGAAGCATGACTCCATTATGGTTGTAGTGGACAAGCTATCAAAAGTAGCTCACTTTATCCCAGTTAAGTCTACTCACAAGGCCAATGACATTGCAAATATCTTCATGAGAGAGATATTCAGATTGCATGGGTTTCCCAAGGCAATAATTTCAGATTGGGATACAAAGTTCACATCAAATTTTTGGAAAGTATTGTTCCAGGAATTAGGAACTCAGTTGAAATTTAGCACAACCTATTATCCTCAAACTGATGGCCAGACTAAGAGAGTAAATCAGATTCTTGAATACATGTTGAGGATGTATGTGATGGACAAGCCATCTAAGTGGGAAGACTATCTACATTTGGTAGAGTTTGCATACAACAATGGACTTCAAACATCATTGAATATGAGTCCTTTCGAAGTCTTGTATGGAAAAGGATGCATAACTCCAGTGAATTGGGACAGCCCAGTGAACAGGGTACTACTTGGACCATAAATTATTAAGGAGATGGATCAAGAGATTGTTAAGATCAGACGAAATTTAAAGGCAGCACAGGACAGGCAGGAGAGTTATGCAGATCTGAAAAGAATGCACAAGGAATTTCAGATTGGGGATCATCTCTACTTGAGAGTGAAACCAAGGAAGAGTTCCATGAAGTTGGGAAGTTGTGCCAGGCTGGCACCAAGATATTGTGGGCCATTTGAATTCCTTGATAGAATAGGACCACATGCATATAGGATTGCATTGCCTGCTAACATGAAAGATCATAATGTTTTCCATGTTTCTTTGCTTAAGAAATATGTACATGATCCTAATCACATCATTGATTGGAATGTGATACAGGTGGAACCAGAGGGAGAGTTCCAAGTGGAGCCTATATGCATCCTCGACAGGAAGGTTACATTGCTCCGGAAGTGAGCCACCGATCAGGTAAAGGTGCAAAGGAAGCACCTTAGTCCAGAGGAGGCTAGATGGGAGCTAGAGGATTCCATGAGAGAGGCATTCCCATTTTTGTTCAGTTTTGAGAACACCGAGGACGATGTTGTTCTAAGGGGGAGGGAGTTGTAATACCCCTACCCTGCCTTAATAATTATTGGCCTCAATTTAAATACTATGTATATGCAAGGTGTGTTTCCCTAGTGTGGAGCTCAAGGCCAAGGCCCCACTGGTGGTTGCTTAAGGTTTGTTTACATAGGAAAGTATTTGACATTTGAACTATTCATGTGCTACTAAGCCATGAGATATTCTAATTGATGTAAATGTTTAATATTGAAATGAAATACTAAGGAAACTGGATAAGTGAGACAGCTAATGAGAAGGGGCTATGGTATCCACTAGGGAGAGGTGATGGGGTTATGGGATGGGAACCCATGCTGCCACATGTACATGAGAAACCAGTTTGATTCCCCATACTGACCTAGAATTCAGTTACAGAAGGTGGGGAAAGGAAGGTCGGTGCAGAGATTCGATGGAGGATAAAACGACCCTGAGATCCGAAAGGTAGGGTTCTGATCATTCGCCCTTGAAGCATTTGATCGCCTAGCAAAATGGGAACCCTGTTTTTGGCTATGCAATAATGAACTCGAACTTCATATCCATCATGAAATGCAGAGCCAACCATGAAACAAAGAAGGAAAACACGATTTTTGTGTGGGCCGAAAGTACAAAGCCTAATGCCATAGAAAACCCTGTGTGAATGCATTGTTTGTTGACAAGTACCTTGAAAGCAAACCCTAAGGTGAATTACAGAGCATTAGTAGCTTGAAGCAGCCGTGGAAAGACTGGGATTGGCGGGCAGAGAGTCGAGTTGCGGTACAGAGCTTAGTCCGCAACCCTGTGAATAGCCTAGCTTGTTTAATAGAGGTAGAAGCTCATATTTTGGGTTGGAATGCTTGATAAACCCAGTGAAGGTTTTAATCTCATAGAACTTAGTTAAACCCTTCTATGCCCACCTTGAATAACACTGGAAGGAAAAGGGACTTGAGGGACTGTGCAGCAGAGAAGAGGGATTTCCTTGTGTTGGGTGAGGTAGATAATGTGGGTGCCATGTTTGCTGAGTGTTGAGATTCCTGTAGCTCTGTGATTGAGCTCACTGACTTAGCAATGTCCTCCTTGTTGCCTTGTATGCTTGATAAAACCAACTGTAGGTTGGCTTAACATTGGAGTGGACCTTGACCATTAGAGAGCCTAGTTAGCCCTCCTTAGTGGATACACAACCCATCTCGGGGGTGGTCTCTCAACTGAAAGAGTATAGGCTGGACAGAGACCTAAGGTTGGGTGGAACATTGCTCTCACTTAGCCAGTTGCTTGGGCAACTTCAAGATCCAAAGATAAGTGTTTCTGTGGAGTGAAGGTTGATATTTCATGTGTTCTATTATGTTTGTGTTGTTAAAGTTGTTGAATGGATGTTTATATGAATGTGAGAAATAGGTATACTATGTATAAGCCTGAGTTGAAGGCCGAGTTCATGTTGGATGCCTCATTCATTTGCATGAGTTTAATGCCTTATAAATCTTGCATGTGGGAGATGTATTGGTTATAACTAGTTTCATGCACCTTATACCTTATGCATGGTGATGCTTGCCATGCCTTAGTTTAATGAATGGATGAGTTCATGAACTTTCAAATTAGGAAGATAGGTATAAAGCTGGGTATGAGGTTGAATACAAGATTGAATACCTTATCATTTACAAGAATGAGATGTGTTACTAACCCTGCAGGCTGTGATGTGTAACTAGCTTAGTTTCATTATTTATATGTCTGTTTATGCATTGTGTGCACCCTTTAATGGTATGGATTGAATTCACTTGGCCTTGGAGAAGGGAGGGGATAGTCCCTGATATGTTTTAGACCCCCTTGGTGGGTCAAGTGAAGGGAGAAGTCATGGTGGGAAGGAGGCACGAACCCTTGCAGTAGGATAAGTCACTTTGGTGGAGTCATGAACATAAATTCAGTTGGATAATTGACAAGGTTAGAGACCTCAGTTGGGCAGGGGATTGCACCATTGGATATATCTCTCCAATATACTTCCAATGGTACCAACCTTGTCCCATTTGTACCAAGGATGAGGGAGTTATGACCCTTAGAAGTTTACTCTAAAAGCTTGTTGGAATAGGGGTCTTTGATCCTAATCCTTCCGCATCCGCAAGGACCTTTCTGCATCCACAATGCGGATTGCAGATTGCGGAGGTCGGGAATCATCCATTGGGACGTATGGAAGTATGCATTTCCACATCCACAATGTGGAATGCAGAATGTATATTGGGAAGATAAAATCTTCCGAGAATTGGAATGTGGAACTCCGCATTTCCGCACCCGCAATGCGGAGGGTAAAATATTCTGGAAATTGGAAGGTGGAATTCCGCATTTTCGCACCTGCAATGTGGAATGTAGAATGCGGGTTTTGGGAAGCAACTATCGTCGGATTGGAGGAACCCGACTTCTGAGTTCCGCATGCAGATTGCGGAACTGCGGAAGTCGAAAGGACTGATTTACGAGATCGGAAATGGATTCCGACTTCCGACTTCCGACTTCCGCATTGCAGATTGCGGAAGTCGGCAACGCAATTTCGATTTTAAATTGGTTTTGGCAATCCGCTTTCTGAGTCCCGCATGTGGATTGCGGAATGTGGAAACGCGAATGGCGGATCACAATAGGAAATTGCGGACCTGAGACCATTGCGGCTGTGTGTGGAAATTGGATGAATTAGAACAAAAAATAATAATACAGAAGGGTCTCCCATGGCCTCTGAAGGCCACCAGGGAGGTTAGGGGACGTCGCATTAATTTAGTTGTGTCCATTAGTAGTACTATTGCCTCTACAGTAAAGTTTGAGGATGTAATTACATCCCCATTGTTGGAAGAAATGATGCAGAAATCCATGGAGGGATTTACCAAGGATGTCTTATTTGTAAGTGGTAATCCCTAAAATAAAAGTAGAAATAAGGCAAGGGACAGAAAATGAAAGTCTATAGGTAGATCTTAATATCTAGTAATGTTTGTAAGGAAATGTTGAAAATGTAGTAAACCTAGGAATTTCAAGAAAGATTGTTAATCTAAAACTATTAGCAAACCTCTGATGATGCCCTTCTATATAAATGAAGACCTCCACAAAAGGAAGGGAATTATACTTGGCATCTTCAATCACACATGTAAATCATGATGCATGTTTGAACAACTTGGGTGCTTCTTTTCATATGATTTGCACAATGAGTGATTTTGCAACGGTGAAAATTATGATGGTGGTGATGTATTCCTAAGAGATGAGTTAACAACTAAGATCATAGGATGTGTAAGGGTCAAGCTGATGGTCAGAGATGGAAAGGTTAAAATCCTCAATGGGATTCTGCATATTCCAAGTTTGGTTAGAAATATGATATATGTGAGTAAAATCGGTGATGCAGGTGTGTAGGTATTGTTTGAAAAAAATAGTTGCAAGATGGTTCGAGGAGCAATGATGTTGCCAAGAGGTGTTTGCATTGGAACATTGCTAAACATCGAGGCAAACACTATGAATTAAATGCAACAATGTTGTTGTTCCTAAGGTGAGCAATGAAACAAACAAAACTCCTATGTTTCCTCAAGAGAAGACAATGCTACAACATCCAAGAATGGGACATATTGGAGAGAAGGGGCTTCAAGATTTACACACTAAAGGTACGGTTGAAGGAATTCTAGTGGCTTCTTAGATTTGATTTTTGTGAACATTATGTATATGGTAAACATAATCAAGTAAAGTTTCCAACTCATAATGTAAGAGCAAATGGGAATTTGTAGCTAATACATAGTTATGTGTGCATGTTCTATCACTAGGAAATTCTATGTAATGCGTTTCCTTTATAGAAGATTTATGGAGGAAAACATGGATATATGTCCTTCAACAAAAACCTAAGGTTTTCGGTAAATTCAAATAGTTTAAGGCTCTTGCAGAAAACCAAACAAAGGGAAAGATAAAAGTGTTGAGGACAAATATTGGTGGAAAGCTTTCCCCAAATGACTTTGAGTAGTTTTGTAAGCGGTATGGAATAGAAAGACAAGAGATGACTCTTTGCACACCTCAACAAAATGGAGTTATGGATAAAATGAATAGGACATTGATGGAAAAAGTGAGAAGTATGCTCAATGGTGTAGGGTTAGAGTAGGAATTATAGGCAAAGTTCGTAGAGAATGCATGCCACCTAATCAATCGATCACCTACTCGATACAACTCTACATGAGGCAGGCATTGGTAAGCAATCCTCTCTTCCACATCGTAAATTTTTTGGTTGCGATACTCATGTACATTTTCCAAAGGGGAAAGGAAGTAAGGTGGACAATAAAGTAGAGAGATGTATCTTTATTGGTTCTAAAGATGGTGTAAAAAAGTTGCTAGCTTGGAACCTGGAAATGAAGAAGATTGTCTATAGTCATGATGTAACATTTAGATAGGTTAAAAATACTTGTAAGCATGAAGAGAAAACAAGAAAATAAAAACCATGAAGGATGTAATTTGAGTTGAAAGATGGAGATTCTAAACCAACAAAAGATGAACTAGGTGAGTAAGAACCGTAGACCCCAGTGTTGAGGAAATCAATTTGAGAAAGAAGGCAAATGAAAAGATAGTCCCCCTGATTTTTGCATTGCTTTTGTTTAATCTACCCCTGGTGATGATCCTATAATTCATATGGACATAGTTGATCCCCAAAAAAACATTGGAATAAGCTCGTGGTTAGAGAAATGGAGGCCTTGGACAAAAATATGCCGTGAGATTTGGTCGAGATGCTAGAAGTTGATAGAAAATGGGTGTTCAAGAAGAAGTTCAACGGATAATGTAAAGTGGAGAAGTCCAAAACTCACCTAGAAGTAAAGGGATATTCTCAAGTGGAGGGTATTGACTTTGGTGATATTTTTTTCTCTTGTTGCTAAGTTAACTTCCAATAGATTCTTTTGAATATGGATGTTGTTTTTTATATTGAACATAAGGATATAAAGGAAAGGTTCCCAAATGGGGATTTAAAAGAAGAATTATATATATCATAGCCTAAAGATTTTGCAACAAAAGGAAACGAGGACTTGGTTTGTACATTGGATAAGTCTCTCCATGGATTCAAGCAATCACCGAGGATGTGGAATCAAAAGTTTGATACTTATGTATCCGTACTTGAAATTTCACAAAGCAAAGTTGATCACTGTGTGTATATGAAATAGATTGGTGATCAGTTTTGTTATTGTCGTTTTATATGTCAATGATATGTTTTTAATTGAGAACAACATGGAAACTATCAAGGATGTTAAGTCTCAATTGCCATCTCAATTTGATATGATAGATCTTGGTGCTACACATTTTATTTTGGGCATGGAAATTGAAAGGGATCATTTGAATAAGAAAAAATATTGAGATGATATTACAGATGTTTAGAATGTAGGAATGTAAGCATGTCAATACCTCCTATTCCTATTGACTTGAAGTTTGTTGTGGGAAAATTAGCTCAATGGTGAGAAAGTTTCCCTTTCCTTATAGGCTGCAAACAAGACAACAGATTATGAGATGGTTAGTCTGAGAAGTACTAGTGAGTTGAAGCAAATAAACAAAGGAAACTAAACATAGGAGCTAGTTTAACAAATTAAACCACTAAAATGACATGAAAGCAAGCAATAGATGCAAGCTTCTACTAAATTGTAATTGTCCAATGAATGAAGGAATAATTCATACTTGTGATATTTAGTGGTGACATTATAATAGGTGAAAATGGTTATAATGCACAAATCCTACTTATGGTGACATTATAATATGTGAAAATAATTATAATGCACAAAGCCTACTTATGATTCAAAGATGAGGATAATGAGAGAAGTTAAGGATGAGGATCTCATGGAGATCACTGAGATATTGTTGGAGATAGTTTTTTTATTTTTTTTTAAAATGCCAACACCTACTATTTCGAAGAATCAAGGTATGGCCAGAATTACATAATCCACTCAATCATTACATAGTCAATACATAGGGGCTCAACAAGAGCATCATGTCACTTATAAGAATAAAGGTATGGCCAGAATTACATAATCCACTCAATCATTACATAGTCAATACATAGGGGATCAACAAGAGCATCATGTCACTTATAAGAATTGAGAACCTGGGTGGGGAGGGTAAAAATCATCCCTCCCAACCACCCAAACTACATCCAATGGATATATTGTTAAAGATAGTTATGGAGATGGTTGATAAAAAAATTCCTATTGAAGGATATTATTATGGTTAGCTATTTCTATATAAACTTGGACCTCATTGTACTATATTGTCTAATATGAGAGAACTATAGATCAATACAATGTGAGATTTGCATAATGTCTTGTGTTATCATGGCAGATTTGTTAAAGTTACAACATCATGAGTCATTCTCCAAGTCAATCTTGTGTGTCAATATTGAGCCTCGTGTGTCAAGGTAGTTCCTAATAGGAGCCTGATTTGGACTCAGTAAACATGGAGAAGAATCTTGAGTTGGACTGAAGAATGGATAAGATTAATGTGTTGAGGCAAGTGCTTTGTATGCCAAAGTGATGATGTTGTACAATCTTTCTAGTCAAGGCTAAGGTCTTCTGTGTCAAGACAAATCCTCATGTGTTGAGGTGATGCTTTCCATGTATGGTGTGTGATGTACTACTAACCACGGTTGAGCTATTAAGTCTCCCCTAGGGACTTCCCACCCCTAGAGTGAATTACTTTAGCATATAACCACTTGGAATTATAGTAGGATAATATGATCACATCATTGGGAAAATATCCTTAGTATATTTGATATGATAATTAAGCTGGCACATGTGGACCATGCAGATAAGACAAGAGATAAAGATAAGATGTGATAAGATATGAGAGAATTCAAATTGCACATAATAGAACTAATTAAGAGAGAATTCAAATTGTTAAATTTCAGTGAAGACTTCAGTATATCAAAGGAGAACTCGAATTGATAACTTCAGTGATGTTAACAAGAAAGAATTAGTTAAGAGAGTTAACTAAGTGATAGCAAATAAGATCTAGTTAACTAAGTGTTATTGCATGACGACACTTATGTTAAACTAAAAGACGACACTTGAGTTGCGACACTTGCATGCCGACACTTAAGTTAGCCACCTAACTAAGTGGGCAAGCTTTCAATTAAGGGGCAAGTTCATCCCAAGAGTGAGTTTAGTGAGTTAATGCACTACATGAGAAGTGGGGCACACTTCTTCATGCAAGATTGATGCATCCAGATGGAGGGTGAGTTCATCCTAAAGTCAGAGGATAAAAGTAGAAGCCAATGCATGCGAGGAATATATAAATGTGTGATACAAGATTGATGAATTCAATGTGAAGCGAATTCTCTTCTCCCTTGAAGGCAATGCACTTCTATTTGTGCATGATATTTTTCTGAGACTCTCTTCTTTATCTTTCTCTTGCTCTGTAATTGCACTGAGGGTGCTTGATGTAAAAGACATTCTCTGCTATCTATCAATATACTAAGGAATGTTTTTCTAGGGTTTTCTCCCTCAAGTCATAGAGGGTTTCCCCAAGGTAAATTCATGTGTCAAATGTGATTGTTTATGTATATGATTTTTATTTGATTTCAAGTATTATTGCAGCTCTGAATTAAAGATAAAAAATTAACATGGTATCAGATCTTAGGGCATAAAAGAGCTAAGTTCCACAATCAAGCTTGAGACTACATAGATCCTGAGTGTGGACAGTACTTGAAGAATTATGGCTTCAATCTCAGTAAGACCGGAAGACCGTCTTGAAGGAACTTCGAATTTCAATACTTGGAAGGCCATGATCCCGAATATCCTGGAAGAGCATGATTTGGATGGATATGTATATAGTGTTATTGAAGAGCCTACTGCTAATGCAAGGCGCATTACATTCAAGAATAATCAAGCCAAATCAAAGATAATCATTTATGATTTCATGAAAGACAACTTGATGCTCGTGATTACTCCATTGAAGACCACAAAGGAATGCTTCGACACTTTGAAAAATATTTATGAGAAGAAGGCACCCAGTCAAAAGAGAGCATTGAAGAAAAATATTTGAAATCTGAATATGGAAAAGGACGAAGCTGTAGCTTCCTTATTCACAAAGATCTCTCAAGTAAGATATCAACTCATGAGCATTGGTGTGATGGTTGATGACGATGATCTCATTCAGACCACCGTCGATGGTCTTCCATATTCATGGAGACATTCTTGGCTGCAGTGAATGGTCAAGAAGTGCAACCTAACTTTGAGAGATTGTGGCATGATTTCCTACAAGAAGAAGGGCGAATGCAAAGCAAGTATACTGCCTCCAAAGAAGAGAACCTCACTCTTGAGGCACAAATGAAAAGAGGTAATAAATCTCACAAGAAATTATCTCATCGAAAGGAGAATGATTGCAAGAACTTTTATCATTCTAAATTTAAATGTTTCAATTGCAATAAGAAGGGCCATTATGCAAGAGAATGCCATGCAAAGCAAAGAGGAAAGTTCAAGGGTGGGTTTCATGCTTCTACTGCTACAGAAGATGAACCTACAAGAAAGAATTCATCCGATGATCAAGATACAAAAAATGAGTACTATCTTGTCTTAGCCCTTTCTGGATACATTACTACTAGTGTTGAGACATGGCTGGTAAACAATGGCACATCCAAGCAGATGACTCGATATAGGAGCGCTATCATAGATATGAAGGAAAATAAGTTTTCCTGTAAGGTGGAGCTTGGAGATAATACCACCTATTCGATCCAAGGCATTGGATCCACTTCTTTTCAGTTGGATTCGGGAGATGTACTGCTTGTGGATGAAATTCTATTTGTCCCTATATTGAAGAAGAACCTCCTTTCTGTTTCATTTCTAGAAGATAAAGGGTTCAGAGTTATCTTTATGGACAACAAAGCGCTCTTGTGGCCTAAGCATGAAGACTTGAACTTTGCATCAGTGATTGGAGTTAGAGAGGGAGGTCTTTAAAAAGTTCCTGGAAAAATAATTCAAGCCATGGTCCATGACATAGTCAGTCCTTGTGAGTTATGGCATAAAGGGCTTGGTCATCTCCATTTCAAAGCGCTACCCGGATTGCAAAAGATGGTGAAAGGTATGCCCATGTTTAAATCTGATTTTGATAGTGTTTGTAGAGGTTGCGCTCTTGGCAAGAACATTAAGAAGAGTTTTCCAAGTAGTACCAAAAGATCCAATGGGATCCTTGAATTGATTCATTCCGATCTATGTGGTCCTATGTCTGCACCCTCCTTGAGTGGTTATTTGTATTATGTGATTTTCATAGATGACTTCTCTCCGCAAGTCATGGGTTTATTTTATGAAGGCAAAGAGGGAAAATTTCAACAAGTTTCAAGAGTTTAAAGCATTGGTTGAGAATCATACTGGAAAGCACATTTTTTCTTTGAGATATGATAATGGAGGAGAGTTGGAGTCCCATGACTTCAATGACTTCTGTCGAGATGTAGGAATAAAAAGACAGCTGGCTGTACCCTATAACCCCCATCAAAATGGGGTTGTTGAAAGAAAGAATAGAACAATATGTGAGGTTGAAAAAGCCATGACGTGTGATCAGGATCTGCCCACATCCTTATGGCAGAATCCTCCAGCACTGTTGTTTATATTCAGAATAGAAACCCTCATGCTATCTTGGGAGAAAAGACTCCTGAAGAGGTTTTCACTGGTGAAAAGAACAAATGTTGGACACTTGAATATTTTTGACTGTCCTATTTACATTCACATACCAAAAGAGAAGAGGACAAAGATGGAGCCATCCAGAAAGAAAGGAACATTTGTTGGATGATAGTGAATCCTCCAAAGCCTACAGAATCTATGTTCCAGGACAAAGAAACATTGAAGTAAGCAAAGATGTAACATTTCATGAAGAGGTTGCCTTCAAGCGCTCCAAAGAACTTCAGTGTGATTCAGATATGGAGGAGCATAATACTCCTATGATGGAGGATCCAATTTCTAATTATCCCCTTTCATACGTTGAGAGGGATAAGACGGAAGAGTTCATATATATTCTTGATTCTGAAGATCCAGAAGATCTGATAGAAAGATCACTTGATGAAACTCCTGCTAAGAGGAGATATGCATGGTGTCGAGACATTTTGCAAGAGGCATAAAAGCATGGAGCACCATCAGGCTCATCTAAAGACTGAAAGAGACCTAAAATATTTTCAGGATATGTAGCACAGATGAGTCACATCAGTGATTTGGAACCCTCTACCTATGAAGAAGATTTAAGTAGCAAGTATGGAAAGATTCCATGGTGGAAGAATACAAATCCATCATGCATAATGATGTATGGGAAGTGGTTCCTAAACCGGAAGGGAGGTCTGTAGTAACTTCCAAGTGGCTTTATAAAATCAAGCATGCAGCTGATGGAAGTATTGAAACGTATAAAGCAATATTTGTGGCCCATGGTTTCTCATAGAAAGAAGGGATAGACTATGATGATACATTCGCTCCTGTGTCCAAGTACACTACTATACAAACCATAATTTCCCTTGATTCAGTTTTGGGTTGGAAACTTCACCAGATGGATGTGAAGACTGCCTTCCTCAATGGTGAGGTTGAGGAAGAGATTTACATACAACAACTTGAGGGGTTTTTAATTCATGGGAAGGAGTCCCATGTATGCAAACTTAAGAAATCCTTGTATGGGATTAAGCAAGCCCCAAGGGCTTGGTATTCAAGGATTGATAGCTATCTTGTGAGCTTGGGCTTCTCCAAAAGCGAAGCTGACCCCAACCTGTACTTCAAGGTTGTGAAGAACCAACCATTGATCTTGGTTCTCTATGTTGATGACTTGTTCCTTACTGGAGAGGAGCAACAGATAACTCGGTGTAAGAGGGAGCTCACTTTTGAGTTTGAAATGAAAGACTTAGGTCTTATGCACTATTTTCTTGGTCTAGAAGTTTGGCAAAGGAAAGATGAGATCTTTCTTTCTCAAGGAAAGTACACAGTTGATGTATTGCGAAGATTTCGTATGATGGATTGTAAGTCCATGTCTACTCCATTGGTGTCTAATCTAAAGAAGCTACATGAGTTAGATTCTGGATCGGATCTAGTGGATCCTACCATGTATAGACAACTCATTGGTTTCTTGATGTATTCGATACATAGTAGACCAGACATATGTTATGCAATGAGTATCTTGAGTCAGTTCATGTATGAGCCAAGACATAGAAATTGGGTTGTTTCCAAGCATGTGCTTAGATACCTTCGAGGTATGTTGTAGCCACAACAAATCCCATCTTGTTTAGATAAGATGGGAGCCCCTATTGACATTTTGTCTTTATTCACTAAGTTTTTTTTTTTTGAAAGCACTTTGTTTGTTTGAAACCCACCTAATGATGTTTCATAATAAAATCTGAAACAAATTGAGCCTTCCACCATTTCAATTCACTTAATCAAATTAATAAATAGTTGAGTCGAAAAATTCAGAAGTCAGGAAAATTATATGCCTGCAATAACGATCCCGACTTCTTTTATTTGATTAAATCGACAGTCAGAAGTCGACACTAAGTTCCTTAAAATTAATTTAAGTTTGTCAACTTCCTGACTCCGCTTCTTTCTCCTTTAATATCGACAATCAAAAGTTGGGGAAACTATCATTTTAATTTTGATTTCACTGTCGACCTCCGACTCCCAACTTTTTTGAAATTTTGACCAATCGCGGAAGTTGGGAGATTATCAACCAGTGTATTAAGTTTAGCGTCGAATATGGACTCCCGACTCTTTCCAACTTAAGATAATTTGTGTAAGTCGGAGGTCGGGACATTAGCAACTTTTGTATTAATTTTATCCCCGAATCCCGACTCCCAACTTTTTCCAATGATCACGCACTGCAGCAGTCAGAGGTCAGAATGTTTTTGATCCTTGTATTAATTTTCTTCCCGACTCCCGACTCCCAACTTTCCGAAGTCCTGTGCCAACATTTGCATATTATATTCAAAATTTATGTTTTCACACGCACCAAAAATATTTTTAAATATGAGCCTAATTAATGCAATCATTCATCGATTAAACTTTAACCATTGATTTTAGGGCAATTGGCTTACAATTAATGCGCAATTGATTCGGTCCTAATACATGGTTTACTTAATCAAATTTTGAATTGTTCGGTCATTACAATACAGTGAACTTGAAATCCGACATCTCAAATTCTCCTGTTTATGCGAGTGAATTATATCAATTTAGTTCAATTAGTATTAGAATTTAGCAGGTATATATCATTTTGATTATGCTTTTCTTCAGATTGTTTATGTCTTGAATTTTAATTGAGCTTTTTATCATTCATAGGATTGTTCCTCTTCTTTCATTGATAACAAACCAGGTCCAAAGCTGCTGCAGAGGAATTAAAGCTCAAGGACCCTAATTTTGGCTTTTAGTCAGATACTGATGCATGGGTCATCGACACGCTTTGCTTGGATTGGTCTAAGATCTACAACATCTTCGATGGGGATGATTTTTCAGAGTACAAGGAGGAGGCCCCTATTTATCAAAACATAAGCGATTCTCAATTTCATGCTATCGTTGCGTGTCCTACTATCATGCCATACACCGACATGGTGAAATGGATGATAGATTGTGCAGACATCCCGACCAACACATTCAGGGATGCAAACCAAGTGGTTTACAACTCTTTCAAGATGGATACCTTTTCCATAATCTATGCTTTAAAGGCCCCACAACATCTCCTCACACATGATTTCATTAGGGCATTCGAAAGCAAGTATGAACCTAATGTTCTCCAGAAAACATGGATGGCTTACCCTGACACCTTCATCTTGAAGCTGAACAAGAAGTATCCAATTGTCTTGCTCAAAGAGCCGTAGAAATTGTTGGCGACCATGTTATGCCGATTCTATGGTGCAGATACCTATCAATATTTCAAATTGGAATGGATTCCTCTAGCCCGTTACATATCCACGATAGGTAAAATATTCAACTAGGCCCAAATATTTTATGTTACTTTCAGAGATGCCATTTCCTAGGAACAAAAGCCCAAATTTTATATGTCTGCATACCTGATAGATATTGTTTGTGCTGCTTTTTCTTACCCTGCTATGAGATGGCATTGGACTAGGGAGAAGCACCCTATCCACATTTATTGTTTGATCCTCGGGGAAGACAACTACACTCCCTACATTTATGATATATGTGATAAATTTATCAGTGTTGTATACTTTGCCATTTTCAAGAAGAACTCACCTAGGGTTTCAGAGAATGCCATCTCCTTAATTTCCACCATGGTAGATTGGTATATTGGGGAATATTTCACCTACATTAGAATTTGGGGCAGCAAATCAATTCACCTACTGCCAAGGATTGTTCCCGACAGGATGGTCCTATCCGAGGTAGCTTTCCAGACAATCTATGATGGATTTCATGGTCAGTGCCATTCTTCAAAGAGGAGGGCTTGGCCTAAGTTCCCTTTATATATTGGGCATTGGACTATTCAGAATGAAACTCATGGCATCAATCTTGCCAAGGAATTTGACCGGTTGAAGCTGAATTTTGCAAATAAGAGAATACATGACCCAAAAGGACTTATAGCAGATCATTTCGTGCAGGCACATTTAAAAAATACTTACGTGCATGAACTAAAACTTAATGATTATTTGTATACGAATGCACATGGATTTGAGGAAGTGCTTATCAAATTGGCTAATGTAGACTAGATAATTGTTGTGCATGAGGCACAGAGGCAACAAAAGCTCAGAGTGATGGAAGAAAGGAATAGAATTTTCCAACAGCATCAAGATGTTGCTAGGGAAGCCATGGAGGATGCAAATAAAGCCATAGTGTTAAGCTCGGCTTCATCTCATCCCAACACACAACAAGAATTGGATAAGAAGTAAGGCAAGCAAACTATGACAGATGTTCATTATACCACTCCCATTCAGAATATCAACCTTCTCATACAACAGACTCAAGCTCTTCAAAGTAAGTCAACTGCTTATACTTATTTTGTTTATGATGTTGTCTATGTTCCTAGAATACTCCCAAATATTTCTGTGAATATTGAAAAACCATCTACGTTAATTGTCAACCCTCCACTTCATACATCTAGTAGTGACATTATTGATTTGGAGAAGGAACAACCTATAGAAGTGATCAATCCAACACTAGTAGTCCAAGAACCTTCACAGACATCTGCTATGGACCCCATTCAAGTTGTTAATGGTAATATTCCTCATCCATATATTGATAGTGTCTTGTCAAAAGTACTACTATTGATGATCTTATTCACCATTCTACTTCGAATTCACTAGATGCCCTATCTCCTACCCCCAATTCTCCTGATACAACTACTCAATATTTCGATTCACCTACTCCAACTGCATTAAATGCTTTGGCGGATTTTATCACTTCACAACAGCCCACAACTTCTCAGTCAAACCCTCCAATAGCTCCAAATGTTACTTCTTTACAGTGTGAAACTAATGTCCCTCATGTTCAACCTACTGCACTTCCTTATGCAAGTATGCCTACAAATTCTTCTTCCCAAGTTGACCTACCATTGTCATAAAATCCACCTCAGTCAACAATTACCATCACTAGTCAATAGTTGCAAATATTTCACTCTACAGAACTATTAGTCTCTACAGCAGAAGACTCGACAGATTCTGGTGAAGATGTTGTAGTGGTATTGGGAAATTATTGTTTCAACAAGAGGAGAAAGGAAATTATGAGGAAAGCTCCCAAATGGATAAATCAAGGTGAAGTCCAAGTTGGGCCAGTTTCAAACCAGGTCATATGGAAGCAGGCAACCGATGATCCTCAAAGGGAAGCAATAGAAGTTGCTGCAACAATGGGAGCCTTTGTTGGAACTAACTTTGATTCTGTGTCAACTCTAAATCGAGCATTGGAAGAAGAGAAGGATAAGAATTCAACATTGCAAGCTGAGAAAGACTCTATCCATCAGAGTTGGACCAAACAGGTGGAAGACCTCACAGCTCAACATTATTCAATTGTGCAGAACCTGCAAGCTCAGATTCAAAAACTATGACAACAAAAGGAAATCTCAAAGGCTAAGGTAATTGAGCAGGCTACTAGCCTTGTTGATTTTAAAATGCAGATTGAACAATTGAAAGACTCAAATTCCTTTTATGATTTTTTAAAGTTATTTTTGCAAGAATTTAAGGATGAAGCTAGTTCCTATAATGACAAGTTGAGACAGACCCAGACTTTATATTTTCAAGGTCTCAATGAAATCCAAGATGACTTCAACTTCTTTGAACGTCTATCAGGTATTCTTGTTGACCATTTTGACAGGAAGAAAAAGGCACATTCATCTTATGAGCAGTTGTGTGAATGACAAGCTCATTTGAAAAATGCTCCACAAAATTTGCCTCGTTTGGACTCAGTCAAATTAATGAGCACCCGAATTTCAATTAAGTCTTAGGGACTTGTTTGTGATAAGGTGGCTTGTTGTTCGGGATTTCTAACCCTCTAGTGAGGAGATGGACACTACCAACTGGGCAGGGTTGACAGGTAAATACATTATTTGCATTACAACTAGTTCTTACAAATGACAGAGATCGGGATATCGAAAGACATACCTTTAACCGACGGCTGGTCCTAGCTTTCACTTGATCTCCCGCTTGATCTCCTGCTTGACGAACCTGCCATACAAAGGATACCTTCCTCATCATATCTTAACCATATAACATATGATGACATTATAAAGCAATTTAACATCAAATATAATCAAGCATTAAGCAAATAGACATACAATCCAATAGATATTTGATTTGGGACAGGAAGGGTATTTCGACCTTTTTATTGTCAAAGAAACATGAATCAGTACAATATACCTGACGTGTCGAGATGTTTCTGCAACCGGATCCTGGGATCCTGCTCTTCACTCTGATTTGGGACTTTCCTCCAGCGTAACGACCCTTAATGCATACTTTCTAGGTCTAGTCCACTCTTTCTATCTAAGACTAGTCTCCTCGCATGGATCCTCCTTGTATTTATGGGACAAGGTAGGCAGTTGCAATCAAGAGGTGGTTGAATTGGGAGGTTGGGGAAGTTGCAGAACCAACTTCAACTATTCCCAATTCGTCAATTTAATATATTTTTGATTTCATCTTAAGATGTGCGCGAGTTTCCTCAAGGCATAGTAGCGCACAGGACGCAACTTTAGTGTTTTGCAACAAGCGCCAACAAATTTTCCAAGGTGTGCGTTAGTTTCCCTTAAGGAAAGTAGGGCATACTAGAAGGTGTGCGCTGGTTTAATAGCCAAAGAGTAGCGCACATGTCAAAAGATCAGGTAAATCAGGGAAATTCCCAGCTAAAGAGGATAGGTTCAGTCCATACATCATCCAGGGCAATCTTGCTCTTCAATCCAGGTTGTCCTTTTGTGTGATCGACAACCTAATGTGATCACGGACAGAGAAGTGCAGATTTGACCTATAACAGATGCCCCCTAATGTGTGAGGTCAGAGGGAAACGATGTTCGAAATACATTATAAGTCCAAGTCAAAGGAGGAGCAAGAAACCGCAGAACCAAATTACATAAAACACCTGAAACAACGATCAAGGTCAGCGAGCAATTACAATCTTGACATCATATAGATGTATAATATGATCTCCGATACATAACTAGGAGATGTATATATAGAGCATGGCCACTGAAATACAAGTGTGGATCCATGTCAAAAGAGAGATCATAGCCATAACAACAAGCTGGATTTATGTCTCATGAAGAGCCAAAATGAGTGAGGCTTAGTCTTGCGCAACTTGGGGGATAACATAAATATAGTGATGCTATCATGGTCCCAAGGTCTTCATCCAAACAACCCAAGGTACAAACCCTAACCATGCGAATAAATGAGCTGAAGTCAAACATGGGGGGTATCGTTTGATTACCGGTCATTGATGTATACCGTTAACAAACGCGAGGACTTCCATCAATAATGATAATGGGGTCCAAGGTACCTAGTACGATCCAACAAGTGTGAATAAGAGGACTTGAAGTCGAACACTTGAGGAACGTATCGAATAAGAGACATTGATGTATTCCCATTTATTCAATAGCGGAAATTGCCACTGATGACGACAATCCCCAAGGTACTAACCGAAACTCTAAACTTCATTCCCAGAGCATAATGAGCTGAGGTCGATGGGAAGAAGTCTGCTGGAAGGGAGGCCTTAATGCATCCTCCATCATCCAACAGGAGGAACACTCACAGGTATGAGCTGATGTGGAGTAGGACGAGTAACAAGATGAAACAAACTGACACCAGGATGGCCGACACATGAAGTCAAGGTAAACTGCAGAATGGCCGACATAGGCTGTATCCTTGAACAGTGAGCATGACACAAAGTGACTTAGGCAGCTTTCAACATGAGGGGAAAATGATATAAATCTGCCATGTAGGAGACACAACAGACCCTCCATATGATTGGAAGAATAACCAATCAGGGGACTTAACAACTCGGAGATCAGGTTCACCCTAAGGCCAAAAACTAAAACCCAACTGACATGAAGAACTCAAGTAGGTGCTGTGTTCAAGGACATGATTGACATAACTGCCTTTGAAACTGAAAAAGATGTGATATACCCTTCTTATCCCTTATTATTTTTGGTAAAAGAATGTTCTTCTTGTTGTTTTAATGAGTCCAAGAAAAATAGAAAACTCAATAGGTCCAACCATGTAAAGAATTTAACGAGCCCACGGGAGGAAGACTCGGGACCTTCTTCATTGTTTATAGAGTTCGAAGAAGAGATAGAATAATGCTCTATAGTACTGATCTCTGGATTTTAATATCGAGCCGAGATCTGTTCTTTCTCGCCGATGTTTTCAATTTTAAGGAGTCTGAAAAACTTAAACAATAACTCCATACACCTACTCGTGGATTTTAATATCAAGCCCAAGTAGGTTAATGCTCGTCGGTGTTTTCCTGTTTATAGAGTTTGAAAAACTTAAACAATCCTCTATTTACCCTCTCGTGGATTTTACATCGAGCCCGAGTAGGTGAGTGCTCGCTTGGTGTTTTCATGTTTTAAGAGCCTGAAAACCCTAAAGAAGGCTCCAAAAGGTCATTTTTCGTATAGTTAGTCCCCTCCCCCGAAAAAGTATAAAACAATGAGAGGAGAACTCTTCTAGCCACGCATGACTAGAGTATTCCTTTTTCGTAAGTAATCCGCAAAAGTCCGAAAAAGGGTTAAACTTATACTTAAGCGAATGTCACTTCAAATCCTTTAACGAGTTTGAAAAGACAACTATACTCGGCAATCTTGTCATATTTAAAGAGTCAAACAAGAGCGTGAAAGAACTCTATACTGATCTTTTTCGTAAAGTTTTAACGAGCTCGAAAAAGTAAACTCGTGACCTCCTTACTGTTTTTAACGAGCTCAGAGGAGATAGAAAAATGCTCATAACTTCCTTACTGTTTTTAATGAGCTCGAAGTGAAGGTGGAAGAAATGCTTGTAGCCTCCTTACTATTTGTAACGAGCTTGAAGGAAAGGTGGAAGAATGCTCGTTGCCCCCTTACTGTTTTTAACGAGCTCAAAGTGAAGGTGGAAGAATGCTCGTAGCCTCCTTACTGTTTTTAACGAGCTTGAAGTGAAGGTGAAAGAATGCTCATTGGCGAATCAATGTCCAAATGAATGGAAGACTGCATTATAGAATCTAGGAAAACTTCATCATAGGGAAGTATATTATCCCAGATGGAACACATATCTAAACATTTAGATGGAGTCATCACCTGGTCAATTGCTGGGACCGAGTCCCTAGAAGGTAAGCATGAATTCAGAGGCTTCTTCTCAGTAGCAATTGGACTCAAGGAACAATATGCCACAATATTTGATTGTGACATGGTAGTGCCTATTGGTGAGGGATATACTTGGTCTATAGTTGGGTAATAAGAGGGATCAACAAATGTAAGTTGATTGATAGTGACAATGCTTTCATTGTGAGGAAAATGCATCACACGAAAGAGCGTAGACACCACAGCCTGCATAGCATATACGTAATCATGCCCGAGGATCATGTCAAAATCCACAGGGTCCTTTAAAACCATAAAATCAACTAAGACAGTTTTTCCACTCAAAGTAATAGGTACCTAAGGGAGGAATCCCAACGGTTCACTAGGTCTTTTATCGAAGGTCAACGGCCAATTAACAGCTGTAACAAGGTTAGGGAAACCTAAATCTCTCCAAGCATGAGGGGATAAGATACTAACAGAGGCTTCTTCATCTACAATACATCGGTGAACCACATGGTTGCCGATATCAACCTTTATCTGGAAAGGTGAAGAAGAAGGAAGGTGAGGCCCAGTTAGACTATTCCAATCAAAGGAAATGATCCCAGAGCTTGGTAGGGGTTCACTCAGCATAGATGAAGTGCCTCCCACTTCAGAAACATCCGAACTGGTAATGCAGAAGACTTTAGGAACAGGTGCATCAGTCTCTGAAGAACTGATGGGATCGGTCGAAGATTGCATCGATTCGATCACTTCACTCTCCGAAGGAAGAGTGGGGTTGACCAAAGATTGCATTGGTTCAACCACTTCATCAACCAAAGGTTGATCGGGCTGTTGGGAATCTATAGACAGTTAAGGAGCAGAGTATCCTTCATACATGGACCACACTCTCCGCACCTCTGGAATGGCACGGCACAGGTGAGTAAGGTGATCTCCCTTACAAAGTTTACAAGGGAACTTTGGCTTCCGTCCTATAATATTAGACTCCTTTACAACAACAGTACTCTCAGCATGACTAGCATTGGCTGACAACTTGCCCCCAGCATGATTTGCAGTGGTTGGTTTCTCATAAGCAAAAGACTTTTGAACTATGGACCACACTCTTTGCACTTCTGGAAGTACAGGGCAAAAATAGGTCAGGTGGTCTCCCTCGCAAAACTTACAAGGGAACTTAAGCTTATGTTTATTAGGTTTTTCGACAATGTCAAGTTTTTTAGCATGACTTGCAGTGGCTGATTCAGTGTCTCCAGTATGACTCACAGGAACTGGTGACTTGTCATTAATATGACCAACAGTGATCAATGATGTGTCCTCAACATGAGCAACAGTGGTTGAAGACATACTTTCAGTATGATTTGCAGCGACTGAAAGTTTGCTCCCAGCATGACCTCCAGAGGCTGGGTAGGTGCCCCCAGCATGAACTCCAGAGGCTGGGTGGGTGGGTTGAGTATGATTTACAGTGACTGAGTGAATTCTCCCAACATGACCTCCAGAGGTTGGGTGGGTGCCCCCAACATGACTTCCAGAGGCTGGGTGGCTGCCCCCTTGCTTTGGCATCTTATTCCTATTCTTCCTCTGTCTATTCCTTTTAGACTGCTGGTTACTAATATTACTATTTTCACCACACGAGGTAGAAGGAGGAGGAGAAGATGCTACTGGAGAAGCGGGCATAGGGTTTTGATGCTCTTGATGTGAGGTGCTTACTTGAGAAGCATCAGGAGCATGCAAGGCATTCGGAGTGGAAAACAACCAAACCGGTAGCCCTATAGTGAATCCCGGAAGATTCAAGGTAGCCATTAAGGGAGTACCAATGTTCCCAATAAATGGAAAAGCACAAGGAGCCCCTTGAACAGGGGTCCCTTGATTGGTGCTCACCGGGATGCTATCCGTAGTTTCTGATTCAACGGGCCAAAAATATCTAAGGCCAACTAAAAACAAACGAAAAAAAGAGCACACCACTAAAAAGGTCCTAGGTAATCAAACCGGGCAAACAATGGAAAATACTCTCGGAAGCAAGTCTGGGATGATCAGGGCCCAGAACAGACTAATAGAGTATCGACGGTCAGTTACGTGGCGTCCTCCGGAGGTCCACTGGGTGCAGGCGCTTGAATCACCAAACCGCCTTCCCGGGATTACTTCCAAAGGGTTACCTTCCACGTCTGTCCGAGGTGAAGTGGGAATAACTGCCCACTCTACCTGTGTAGAATCCTATAGGTCCGATACTAAGGCTACCATCAATACGAAATAACCTGGGGGGACATTCGTCAGCCTAGTCGAAACGCATGGGTAGGGTAACAAAGCCTGAAGTCCGAAAGGACCCCCGTATGCGAGTCAACTCTGGTTTATGGTTGAGAGGAAAGTGAGGGGATATCCTCAACAGTTCCAATCGCCCACGGCCTCATGCTTAGCTCTGGTTTAAGTAGAGTTTCCCAGGACTATTTGATATAGATGGATTTACCTAAAAGATAGTCGTACTACGATTGTTGAGTAATGAAGCCAGTTCCGAGCAGTTTAAGGTGATTTAAGCTCGAAACTCTAGCCTAATCTAGTTGATGTCGTGTATACCTAAAAGGAAAAATGTTGCTAATAAATTTTATTAATATTTATTTTTAAGGGCTACTTGTTACTCAAGGGTTGCAGTGCGGTGTGTGGAATGGTTTGTATGAAAGTAAAGTGCATGTAAAGCAAAGCTTTTAAATTCACAAAAACTTTTTCTCTTTTCTGTTTGTATTCTTTCAGAAATCAAAAACTAGGCAATCCCAAATCAAAATCTTTTTGTATTTTCTTTTAAATATTTCAAATCAAACTATGCTACTTTAAAATGATGAAAGACCTTACTACTAAGCTACTTGAACAAGTTTTTGTCTTTTCTGATAATTGTAAGAGAAAGAGAACCTGTACAAAAGCAAGTAAGATCTAAATATAAAGCGTGCGTAAGACAAACATCTAAATGGATCAAAGCAAATGAATCAAGAGACTCGATGAAGACTTGACTTACCAAGTTTTTGCAAAAGAAAAACTTGAGGCTTGGAAACAAAGTGAAAAAAGAAGCAAGGACAAGAGACACTCGTGACAGAACGACAAACCTAAACAGGTTGCTCCTAAGCATCAAAACCCTAAGAAAACACTAAGCCAAGTGAAAGTAAGCAAGCGAACCAAGAATGACTTTAAAAATGCACAGACTCAACAGAAAGAAAGCTAGAAATATTTGACTTACTTGGATTGAATTGATAAGGCAATCAACAAGCATCTAAACCAAGCAACCTTCGAAAGCAATCCTAAGGACTCAAACTTGAAGCCAAACCCTAATGGAAAGGATAAGACAAAGTGAAAGCGTGCTAAACGTTGCAACAGACAACAAACATAAATAATGCAGGTCTGTATGACTGCAACAACAACTAGGATGAAAGTATGCAACTATGTCCAAAAGAAAATAGTGCACGAACTTCAAAAAGGGCTAGTAAGCAGTAAAGACACTTAAACGAGTACTCAAGCAAGCAAACAAGCTAAAAGGACTCAAGAGAGGTCAACAAGACTCAAGAGAGACATGGAAGTCTCAAGGATCAGTCAAGGAGGCAAAGCAACAGGCTGGAAATGGAAGCAAACAACTAAAAAACAAACCCTAACTAAAAAATTGGACAATACAGGAAAATGCACTACTGTGCAGTGCAGAAACCAGTGCACACTAGGATATGTGCACTACTGTGCAGTGTAAAGAGCAGCACCCATCAGGTGGTATGCGCTACTGTTACTAGGGAAGACCAGCACACATGTGTCAAAAAGACAGAAACAAGCTTTGCACCAGCTAACTAAGATGAATCAAGCAGCAAGGAACAATAAACACAGACCTAAAAAACCTCTCAAAGAATACAAAAATGAAAAAAGGGTTGGAAGAAAACCAAAATTAAGTCTCCTAGAGTAGAAAAGAAAACTAGCAGTTACTCCCCAGCGGAGTCGCCAGTCTGTTGTTCGGGATTTCTAACCCTATAGTGAGTAGATGGACACTACCAACTGGGTGGGGTTGACAGGTAAATACATTATTTGCATTACAACTAGTTCTTACAAATGACAGAGATCGGGATATCGAAAGACATACCTTTAACCGACGGCTGGTCCTAGCTTTCACTTGATCTCCCGCTTGACGAACCTGCAATACAAAGGATACCTTCCTCATCGTATCTTAACCATATAACATTATAAAGCAATTTAACATCAAATATAATCAAGCATTAATCCAAATAGACATACAATCCAATAGATATTTGATTGGGACAGGAAGGGTATTTCAACCTTTTTATTGTCAAAGAAATATGAATTAGTACAATATACCTGACGTGTCGAGATGTTTCTGCAACCGGATCCTGGGCTCCCGATCTTCACTCTGATTTGGGACTTTCCTCCAACGTAACAACCCTTAATGCATACTTTCTAGGTCTAGTCCACTCTTTCTATCTAAGACTAGTCTCCTCTCATGGATCCTCCTTGTATTTATGGGACAAGGTAGGTAGTTGCAATCGAGAGGTGGTTGAATTGGGAGGTTGGGGAAGTTGCAGAACCAACTTCAACTATTCCCAATTCGTCAATTTAATATATTTTTGATTTCATCTTAAGATGTGTGCGAGTTTCCTCAAGGCATAGTAGCGCACAGGATGCAACTTTAGTGTTTTGCAACAAGCGCCAACAACTTTTCCAAGGTGTGCGTTAGTTTCCCTTAAGGAAAGTAGGGCATACTAGAAGGTGTGCGCTGGTTTACTAGCCAAAGAGTAGCTCACATGTCAAAAGATCAGGTAAATCAGGGAAATTCCCAGCTAAAGAGGATAGGTTCAGTCCATACATCATCTAGGGCAATCTTGCTCTTCAATCCATGTTGTCCTTTTGTGTGATCGACAGCTTAATGTGATCACGGACGGAGAAGTGCAGATTTGACCTATAACATGGCTCATATGATTGAGAAGGGCCAAAAAATATGTGCTAGGCAATGGATGTTGACAGATAATCATATGGAAAACATGGAAATGCCGGCTTTTGTTGAGTTGGCAGAGTCAGTGCCAACAAACATAAGGATTGATGAAGTGGATGAACAGAGGGATCAAACAACAAAGATGATTCGGGATGCTACTCAACTTGACATTTTGTTGTTTAGGTCTTTTATTTTGTCACCTAGTCAATTGGAGGCCACGCTGTAAGGATTCCTTGATTCATGGTCAAAGATCCGAGCTAAGGAAATCAGATCTTACTTATGCAAGGCTCAATTACAACTTGAACACACTAGTTATCCTGATGTCACTGAAATGTGGAATATTTACTATGAATGGAAAGATTATGTAACCAATCCAAATCAGGGTAGTTAGTGTTCTCTTGCTCAGATCTAGGAAATTGGTCCTTCTTTTGAGGATCTATCTTTTTCATCTAATTGTATTTATTTGGGTCTCTAGAGATAGAATGGAGGGAAATTTTTGATGTAATTTCTTGTATCAGTCTTTGTAGAATGCTCTGTCTCTCTGAGATCAAAATGTATTTTTTTGCACACTTGTTAATGAAAGATGGGATGCTGACTGCAATTGGTTCCAACACATGATCATACAAAGTTTACTTGCTTTGATTGTGTTCTTTTTATGTCATCTATTGTCTAATTTATCTCAGATGTCAGTAATTTCAGAAGATGAGTAATCACTTTGAATTTTTTCTTTGAATTAGTTGTGATGACAGGGTAATTTGAAAGTTTTCATTTATTTCTATTCATGACACATTTTCCTTGTGAATTATTAGCATTCTGAGATACTAACTATATAGTTTGATTAAATGGTAGGCTTTATTATTTTAGATGTTTATTTCTGCAATCTTAAATTGATATAAGTTAATTGATGTCTCATTTTAGCTAGTATCAGTGAATGTTCAATAGATAAATAGGAAGATCTTTCTTTTTTATTTCTTTTGTTATATTCCATTTCAAAAGTAGAACCTAATAAACTAATTCTAACTTATCTCAAGTTGGTGATCCTTCTTGAGTTGTGAATCTTAAACTTCACTAGTTCTCATTAGATTTTTCACAATTAGTTATCAGTTCCTTTTAACCAGTAAGTCTCCTTTGGGAGCAAAACCATAAGGCTAATGGAGGATTAAATCCGTCGGAAGCAATCATCCCAAATGATTGGGAAATACGGAAATTATTGCAACGGTTTCCTGAAGTTCTTGGATCGGTTTTCTATCCTTGTGTTGACCCTTGGACCCATTCTATCCTAACCGGGATGTCAACAATGTACTATTGCTTATTGACTCAAATATGCTTCTAGTGGTGGAGTGGTGTTACTTGGATATTCCGACTCCGACTGGGATGGTAGTATTGTGGACCGAAAGATTACATCATATTTTGTTTTAGCTTGGGATCAACTATGATCTCTTGGTCCAGTAGGAGGCATGGATCCATAGCCCAAATTACTACAAAAGAAAAGTACATTGCAGCTAGTACCGCCTACCAAGAAGCTATGTGGATTAGGGAGCTACTTGCTGGGTTGTTCAGTGAGAAGCTTGAGATTACTGTCATTCACTCTAACAATCAGAGCTACATAAAGCTCTCAGAAAACCTTGTGTTTCATGACAGATCGAAACACATTGAGATGAAGTATCACTACATCAGAGACATGGTCTAGAGAGGTTCCATAAGACTTCAGTACATTTCTACTGGTGAGCAGATAACGGATATGTTGACTAAGCCTCTATCCATGCTGAAGTATAGTTACTTTCGAGACAAGCTTCTTATGGCAGAGAATGCCTCCTTCGTTGAGAGGGAGTGTTAACGTTACAGAATCATGAGTAATTCTCCAAGTCAATCTTCTGTGTCAATATTGAGCCTCGTGTGTTGAGGTAGTTCCTTATAGGAGCTTGAGTTGGACTCAGGAAACTTGGAGAAGAATCTTGAGTTGGACTCAAGAATGGATAAGCTTCATGTATTGAGGCAAGTGCTTTGTATGTCAAAGTGGTGACAGTGTACAATCTTGCTAGTCAAGGCTAAGGTCTTGTGTGTCAAGAAAAATCCTCATGCGTTGAGGTGGTGCCTCATGTGTTGAGGTGATGCTTGTTGGTCACTCTAATTGCTTAATTAATTCACAAACAGGGTGCTCAATATAAATTGTCAATCCAGGGAAGTCTGGTTATTTCAAAGGAAATCAAGCAAAATATATGCATAAACACTCAGTAACTTATTCAATAAACTATAAGCCACCCAATTCATTCAATAAATACCTTGCAAATTACTTACTAAGTCTGTAATATGATCACTGATCAATCAAATTCAAATGCTAATTCAATCAAGAATCAAAATATTTCATCATCATAAAACAATCCTTCAAATTATATCAATTCTGGAAATGACTGCTTCAAGAGAAAAATAACTATTTTACTTTTGCAAGAAGTTAAATCCTAATTTACTAGTGCAAGAAATAAAATATTATATTCTACAGTTGCAACATACAATAATAAGGATCAATCCTCTCGCTCAGACAGAGCCACGCATAGTTCTGTCAGTTTCAACAGTTCATAAAAGAAAACAAACATAAATGAAATTCAGTGATCGAGTACAGGTGTAACATCAATCATTCTACGTTTCAATAACACACTTCAAAAAGGGGAATCACACACCATACAGTTGATTGTTTCAACAAAACACACTTCTATCTAATCAACTGTTCAACAAAATGAGAGGAGATATGAATGAATAATCAAACCCTGAGTAATTACACTGTTCAGAAGCTCGAAGTTAAATCAAACCACAATTCCACACCAAAGAAAACTAAAGAAACTAAATAACTAGCTAATTGGGCAACTCTGAGAGAAGGTGGGCCCTTACCTCCTAACATAGATGCCTCTACACACTACAAAGAACCAGTACTCAGAAGATCAGGGAAATACTGCCAAATTTCATTAATATAGTAAAGTCAGATACAACATGCCTTCACTCCTATTACAACTCTTCTTTTCCAATCATAAGCTTAACGACCCCGTAATCAACCCATTCCTCTTATAAATACCAAGATGAAATAGTTCAGATCCTTCAAATTCGGACATCCATGAGGATCGAAGATCCTCAGGCTGTCGAATCAATACTGGAAATAGAAACATTTACATACATTATTACAAAATATAAACCATTCCATAAACGTCTCTGATCTCAACAGATTGAACTGATTCAACACCAAATGAGTTTCAGCCAGCCACGTAAATGAGTAACTTAAGCTGCCTCTTGCAACAGCCTGAGATGGAGTCCTGTTAAGGTGGAACTACTTGCCACGTACTCTTCCATCTATGTGTATCAGTAGGCTGACACACCTGAAATCCTTGTGGTCTCGATTGCTTCCATTAATCCATCACACGTTAGCTTAATTAAGACACAAAATACATAAACACAGATTGACTATGAGCATTAATGTAACAAGGTAATAATGAATTATACCTGCTCAAGATCATGCTTTTCTTTAAGGAAGATAACACTGTGGCTACATTAATAAAGTAAAATAGGGTGAAAGTATCATAGGAAAAGTAAGCAAAACAAGTCATTTTTGGCACCTAACATCTCCCCCCAACTGTACAGTTGCATGTCCTCATGCAACAAATTCCAGTGAATCTAAATATGAATCAGGGTAAAAAATTCTTCTGTGGAAGTCGGTGAGATTGAAGGAGGATTCGAGCTTATCTCCCTTGTTCATGTATCCCTTGCAATCAACTAATTCTTCCCAACACTTCTTCTATGCCTTTTTAGTCAACTTATATATGCTCTTGTACTTATTTTCAGGGAACCATACAAGAGGAAACCTAAATCTCAATCCCATCCAGTTCGTTCCACAGGTCTGAATGCACTTAACATACTCAGGAACTCAAGATAAGGCATAACTGAGATTTTCAAAACAATAAGGATCCCTTGTTCTCATAAGCTTAGAAGAAGCTTCCCATCTGGATTTAATACCTTCTAATGCATAAGGTTGTTGCTGTGATATATGATCCTTACACATGTATCTATAAAATCCTTATGAAGTACTTCCATATGGTTATCCGTTCATGGAGAAGAGAGAAATTCTTTATGTCCATCAATAATAGCAGTAGGTGATTGTGGTTCGCCTCAGATCCACAGAGTAGAACTATCCTCATTTCTTTTGAATGGTTTGAGAGGCATTCCACCAATTCATCTAGTTAGTGACAAAGGAAGTAAATGCCCTTAGGTGTACATCCCCTATGAAAGGAACATGATTAAATTGAAGATTCATGAAGCAGGATAACTCATGTAAATACAATTCACATAATAGATTTTGTTCAGAAAAATCACTCTGAGCAAAAGTGTCCAAGAATTAAGGAGTTGTAACCAATTGATGGGGCCTTCCTTCCTTAAGATCTTTTAGCTTAAAAAGGGTCAATTGCTCATATAGGAAAACTGAATAAGAAGGTGATGGGCCCCTGCAACTTAGTAACTCCTGGAAAAGTGCATACATATTCTCCTTTTCTTGCTTCATGGATTTAAACTTCTTCAGTTCCTTCAACTCTTCTTGCAATTTATCCCACTGAAACCTTTGGAAAGTCAATTCTTCAACCAATTTTTCTCTGAGTTCCTTAATGACCTTCCTATGTGTAAGCAGAGGAACCATCCCATCCCCATACAATGTAACCTGATGTTTCCATTTATTTATCTCAGCCTTTAACAGAGAAATGTCTTTTGCTATCACCTGATCCTTTTCATCTTCTTCGTCTAATTCAATAACCTCTAGGGGATTCTGAACCTTTGTATCATCATCGACCTCCATGGATAGAGATTGATCCTAAGTTGTTGGTTCTTGTGTTACAACAACTAAACTTTGTGTTTTAGCAGATTCTTTATGTGCCACAAGCTCAAGAATCTCAACAAATTCTTTTGGTGCCTCTGGTTCTTGTGTTTCAGTGGCTTCTTTCTCTTTTTGTGTCACTGATTCTTGTTGCATGGTGGAATTCTCTTGAGTTACTAGTTCTTTTGTTACAGTATCTCCTTCCCGTGTCACTGGTTCTTGTGTTTCAACTATCCCTATCTACCGAGGCAACTCTTCCTTCATAACAATATCCTCAAGCTCCTTACCCGCTAGTTCTTGTTTATTAATGGTTAAAGGAGTTGTTTCCATCTTCTGATTCTGAACATCAACCACCACTGGTTCGTGCGGGTCATTGGCAATGTCTACTTGTACTGGTCCAACCCTTTCTTGTTTCAAATACACGAGTCTCCATGCTGAGGGTTCCATGAGAGTAACCCTATACCCCGCTTTCTTGAAAATATCTCCACATTCTGTGCACAGGTACTCCTCATGCTCAAAATTTTCTAAAATATCTCCACATTCTGTGCCAGAGTACTTAATTTATGATTTTCTTGACTCCTTAGCCTCTCCTTGAATACTTGCAACTCCTCCCTGAGTATTTGCATCTCCTATTTCAATAGGTCATTTTCTAGAAGCAGTGACTCCAATTGAACTTGACTATCCCTTGCAGCAGGTTCTTGTGGATCGACAGACCTCGGGATTGGAATTGAGCTGTTTCTTGGTTCTTGTGGTACAGGAGCATCCCCTTGCTGTATATTTACACCGTCTAGTTCTTGTGCTACAGGGGGTGACCGAGGTTTTAAACTTGGAATTTCAATGTCTACCTGGTGCACTTGTACTGCCTCTGCTGCAACAGAAGCTCAAGTCCTCATTCTTTTTTATGGACGAGGTGATTGGACTTGGGTACACGACCTCTTCTTATTCCTATGTGGTACAGGGGGATTGAAGTCCTCCATAAGTAATTCGACTTCTTATGGGATATGAGGAGGGGGATAATCCCTTTGTGATGATTCTCCTTTTAATCCTTTGATTTCTTCATGTTTATTAGAAGATCCAGCTTCCTGAGTCACTTCTGTCGGACTCTCAATCCCATCCATCATTCCTTTTTGACTAACTTCTGCCGAGAGTCCTTCTAAGCCGTATTCTTCATTGGTTTCATGAGGATTTTAGGAAATTGTTCTTAATTCATCATCTATGAGAGGCAATCCCTCATCAACTTGAGCCCTAGGTTCTTCAAAAGGTTTTGTTAATTTTTTAGAATTTAATTCAATCTGATCTGGGATCTTAACTGAGAGAACAACATGTACATCATATCTACAACATATCAATCATGGACACAATAATGCAAGCACACAAGAGACACAGAGTTTACTTGGGGAAAACCATAAAGGTGAAAAACCCCAATAACTTCCTCAGAGATAGATAGAGCAATGATACAACCCAAGCATAAGAGATAGACATCTCCTAGCAGCAGCTTCTCCTCCTCCACAAGTGCGCCAATCTCCCGAGAGTGTGAGAGAGAATAGA
Source organism: Larix kaempferi (assembly GCA_027924585.1). Lineage (NCBI taxonomy): Eukaryota > Viridiplantae > Streptophyta > Pinopsida > Pinales > Pinaceae > Larix > Larix kaempferi. The sequence goes on from BSBM01000738.1 coordinate 2,521,456, forward strand.
ATGATGAAATAGAGTGCCTCCCGCACTCTATTTATACTTGACTTGACTTGCCTCATAACCTTTACTAGGTCGGCCTTAACTTAACCACATAACATAATGCTGACTGGGCCGACCCCCAATAGGGTGGTCTAATAACCCTTCGACCCACATGACTTATACAGGGCCGACCCCAACAAGGTGGTCTAATAACCCATCAAGTATAAGTTATGAAACTTACAATATAAATGACGACACTTCCGTATAGAGGAATAATAACATCTCTATAGGAATACAATATACATATATGAAATACATTCCGAAGTTACAAATACATCAACAATCCCTCTTAACTAGGAAGGTATTTCTCGACACAGGTCTTCTAGCACAAGTCTTTTCTGGATCATCGCCACCGGATAATCGTCATCGAGTCATCGTCATTGTCACTGCTGCTGCTATCTCAATCAATCTCTGAATCTACTCGTCATAAGAAGTTCTACAGAGCCAGTCCTTTTTCATACTGGATGTAGGCCGACCACCTGCAGGTCTTCATCATCATTGGCCATACTGTGGAATCCTCAGGACTTATTACGTGCGTCACAAAACCTTAAAAGAGTCTCTTGACTAGCAAGAACCCTAAAGAGCATCTGAGGCCTTTTTCATCCTATCCAGATCTCCAGGACTTATTACATGTGACTGTCACAAAACCTTAAAAGAGTGTCCTAGGAACGTTTATGTGCATAGCACGACCGACAAGAACTCTAAAGAGCATCCCAGGAACATTTATGTGCCTAAGCACGACCGACAAGATCTCCAGGATTGATTACATGTGACCTCTGCTACAAACCCTCGAAAGAGCATCCCAGGACTTATTACGGGCACACAACCCAACCTATCGGATCTCCCAGGTCTTACATGTAGCAGCCCACCACAAACCCTCAAAAGAGCATCCCATGACTTATTACAGGCACACAGCCCAACCTATCGGATCTCCCAGGTCTTACATGTGGCCCACTATCACAAACCCTCGAAATAGCATCCCAGGACTTATTACGGGCACACAGCCCAACCTATCGGACTCCCAGGTCTTACATGTGATACACAGTGCCAGTCCTTTTTCATACTGGATGTGACCTAGAACAAATATAGGATTTACTTTGCACAACTTGTCCATGGCCACAAAGTATCAACCTGATACTCACCATACATCATCCTGATGTACACATGATCACCCTAATCATCATCACTGCATCGTCCTGATGCAAGTCATCTGGAGCAACATCCTGAAGCTCGTCATCCATGATCATCCTGATCATACAATGCATCTACCTGATGCATACCAAGTATCTACCTGATACATGTCACCATACATGATCCACCTGATACATACATAGATACATGATCCACACAATGTATGCACCTGATATATATCAACATACATGATCTACCTGATCATACACAGTATCCACCTGATACATATACAGATACATGGTCCAAGCATCCAACATGATGCATATACAAATACATATAAATGATCCAACTGATCATATCCAGCATCCAACATGATGCGTACATACATATACATATAAATGATCCAACTGATCATATCCAGTATCCAACATGATGCGTACATACATATACATATAAATGATCCAACTGATCATATCCAGCATCATCCTGATGCATATACAGAGCAGTAACTGGAGTATCGTCCTGATGCTCATCATCCAGCGCTTACATCCACATCCATGTGAAGGATCCCCCTTCCACCATGCTAGGAATGGCTACAACAAATGTCTCCATCACTTCTTCCTCGGAGTGTCGTCGATCTGAAGAACACCAAGCCTCTCTCTGAAGTACTCGAACTTCACTCTTGCTAGTGGCTTCGTCAATACATCTGCAATCTGCTCATCCGTCGCAACATACAAGAGCTTCACTGCTCCTCTCTGCACCATATCCCTGATATAGTGATATTTGATCTCTATGTGTTTCGACCTGTCGTGGAACACCGGGTTCTCAGACAGCTTCACACAACTTTGGTTGTCACAAAATATACCAGTAGCCTCCAGCGGTAGATCAAATAACTCAGACAGTAGCTTCTGAATCCATACTGCCTCACAACTAGCCGAACAAGCTGCAACATACTCTGCTTAAGATATACTTAGTGCTACACAGGACTGCTTCCTGCTAAACCAAGAGATCACACCTGATCCCATTCTGAAGCAACACCCAGGAGTGCTCTTCCTATCTGTAGCATTGCCTGCCCAATCTGGATCAACATAACCCTGCAGGTTAAACTTTTGATTCCCATCATACTTGAGCCCATAATCAATTGTACCCTTCAGGTACCTCAGAATATGCTTTACAACAACCAGGTGAACACTCCTCGGATCTGTCAGGAACTGGCTCAATGTGTTCACTGCAAAGCAAATATCTGGTCTCGTGTTCGTTAGGTACATCAAGGACCTAATCATCTGACAATACATAGTGATATCAACTGGCTCAGATGAAGCATCACACAGAAGCTTCAGGTTTGATGCCATAGGTGTGGCCATGGCCTTGCAGTCCATCATCCCGAACCTCTTCAGGATCTCTACTGCATACTTCCCTTGTTCAAGGAAGATTCCATCTGCACTCTGCCACACCTCCATACCTAGAAAACAGTGCATCATCCACAAATCCTTCATCTCGAACTCAGTAGTAAGCTTCCGCTGTGTGTCGACAATCAATCTATCTTCACCTGTAATAAACAGGTCATCCATATACAAAAGTAGTATCACTGGATTGCCTTCCTTAACCTTGTAGTAAAGGTTGGAATCTGCTTTACTCTTGGTGTTCGGATATCCATCATCTATTTCGGGATACATATCTATTTCAGGATCATCTATTTCGGGATACATATCTACTTCAGGATCTTGCATGATCTATTTCAGGATATGCAGTCCAGTCACCAGTTTGATGCCTCCAGCACCTTATCCACCTTCTTCTAGCACCCGGGAGCCACCTTCCACAGAGTTTTAGCCCTCCTAAGCTGAAAGGCGCCCTCTTCTCACCTACTGACAGAGAAGGGAGCACTTGTTCACCTACCACTGCAGATTCACTCCAGTTACATTCAGTTAGCTCCGATTCTGATTGATTTCACTCCGATTTCACTCCTGACTGACTGTTTCACCTCCGATTGACCTCCAGTTCGATTAGGTGACTTGTTCTGACTCCAGTTAGCCTCCCATGCGCCCCCACTGAGCCTCCAGATCCTATATCAGTGCTACACACTTCAGTTACATTTATTATGATCAGTTAGACTCAGCTTGACACCTGGATGACTGTTTGTTGTGATTGATGAGCAACACCGATGATTGATGAGGACTCCTAGATTGAGTCAAGCTACTCCATTCAGTGATTCGAATGACCTCCTTAGGCAATTCGAATTGCTCTGTTCATTGTGACAGTTTGTATTGTAATTTATTCACCCTTTCTGGGATAGAGAGCACTGCTGCATGTTTTGCACAGTTTTGCACCATATTTTCTATGTTCATCTGTTGTGATTGATTTACTTGTTCATTAGATCTGCTGTGACTAATTTTACATGGTATCAGAGCCATTGCAGGGACAAGATCTCTTTTCTACAGGTGTTTATACAAGAAGATTTGACTGAATTGCTAAAAATTGCAAAAAGTTTGGCATGAGATATCTCAAGGGCATTCGCTCATGTGCATGCAAAGCTTGAAAATTATTCCAATACCACTCCAGAAGCTTGAGTTACCACATAATTCCTGGATTTGATACATTGGACCCATTCAACATTGCTTGAAATCCAATCCCAGGGGTGATGCAACTCTCAAAGGGTGGATTGTTCGACCTTATTGTGATTGTTCTTATGTGATTTGCAGGTTAATTATCTCCTCCAAGTGCACTCGCTACATTCTGCATGCAAGCTTCCCTACAGCATTTCCATTCGCTATAGATTGCAAGCAAGCTTCTTCTTCATCATTTGACTCGCTCCTAGCAATGGAATACTCTTCTTCAAAGCCTATCCTCACCCCATTCAATTATTTTGATTGGAAAGATGATATGGAGATCATATTACGTTCAAAAGGATACTACCGAGTCACTCTTGGTCTTGAATTGGAGCCAAACAATGTGGCAGAAAGAACCAAACACTACAATAAGCTTGATGAAGCTTACGGTCTTCTTTGTCTCTCCATCTCCAAAGATCTTCACTTCCATCTCAGCGGATTGAAGACTCCAAAAGCCATATGGGAGCAACTTGAGACACTATTCGGCAAGCAGGATGAGCTTAGGGCTTTTCAATTAGAGAATGAATTGATTGGCCTTAATCCTGAAAATTTCGAGACCATCAATGAATTCTTCACAAAATTCAAGAACTTGAACTTGCAATTGAAGAACAGTGGTGTTATCAAAGAGGATAAGCAGTTGATCCTCTCCATTCTAAGCAAGCTTGGGAAAGATTATTCGGTATTTGTCTCCACTTTCAATTCCGGTCGGCTAACTACCCCGAATTGGAAGATGCCTACCTTGAATGCCTTCATTGAGTCCGTTACGAAAGAGCATGACAAGTTGATTCAAATGGGGTCCATAAGCTCCAAAGATTCAGCCCTATTTGTTCAAGGACCCAAGATTTCGAATGGTAAAGGAAAGCTAAAGAAGGAGAAGCCCAAATTCGAGCCTCACAAGCAAAAAGACAAAGGCAAGCAAACGGATGCACCATCCAGTTCGAAATCCAAGCAAAAGGGCAAAGAAGGTAACCAAAAATCTAAATGTACTTATTGTAACCGTGGCTTTCATCCCGAAAGCTCATGTATGAAGAAGACTATAGATCAAATGGCCCTCCTTTTGGAAAAGAACAACATAACCCTTCCTGACGGTGCAAGGAAGAAGGATCGGAATGACGATCATGAAAGAGGACAAGCACTCATGGCAACGGTTTCGAAGCCCACTCTCTTGATAGATTCGGGTGCATCAAATCATATGGCTGCAAATATTGATTCTTTTTCCTCATTCGATCCAAACAGCTCCATCCCCATCCATTTGGGAGATGACTCAAAAATTTCTTCAAAGGGCAAAGGTACGATTCATGTAGATCATGGATGCTTTCAGAATGTTCTCTATGTGCCTTCCTTAGCTTCGAATCTCGTTTCTGTGTATCAAATGACACATATTGGTGATCCAAAGAAAGTCACATTCAGCCCTAATACAGTTGAAATTTCTGATATCAAAAGTGGAAGACTAGTTGCGGTTGGAAAGGCAAACCACACTGCTAAATGTTATGAGTTTTCGCACTTTATTCCGCTTGCAAAGCCCACTGCTCTTCGCACACATGGTAATGAGGTTAGTAGGCTTTGGCATGAAAGATTTGGACATCTAAATTATAAGTATTTGCTGCTGCTATCAAATAAATCCATGGTTGATGGGCTTCCACAACTCCGTTCCTCGAAGGGAATATGCTCCGGTTGCATTATTGGGAAGCACCCCGAGCACAGATTCGACCGCGGCAAGGCTAGCAGAGCCTCTACTATTTTGGGATTGATCCATTCTGATATCAGCGGTCCGCTGCCCCATATGTCATTAAATGGTTCAAGGTATGTTTTGACATTTATTGATGATTATTCTCGCTTTACATGGGTATTCTTTCTCAAAAACAAGTCAGAAGTGCTTGGAAAATTCAAGGATTTTAAGGCTTCTGTTGAGACCACCACTGAGAGCAAGATCAAAGCTCTTAGATCTGATAATGGTGGGGAATATATCAAGTCCGAGTTGCTGCAACTTTGTGCCCAAAGCGGAATCAAGATCCAACATACAGTTCCCTACACACCCCAGCAGAACGGTGTAGCGGAAAGGAAAAACCGGTCACTGAAAGAGATGGCTACATGCATGATTGAATCAAAAGGTTTGGCTGCAAATCTTTGGGCTGAAGCAATCAATGTTGCTGCATATATACAGAACCGAGTTCCACATTCATCCGTGAAAGGTATGACTCCTTTCGAAGCATTCTTTGGTCACAAACCGGATGTGTCAAATTTGAGAGTTTTTGGCTCTACTGCATGGGCTAGAATTCCTTCTGAGAAGAGACGAGCTTTGGATCCACAAAGTATCGAGTGCATTTTGATAGGATATGGGGAAGAATCAAAAGCATATAAACTCATGGATATCAGATCTAAAAAGATATTCATAGAGCGCAGTGTGCAGTTTGAAGAACCGCTTCAAGAATTGCAACTAGTTGAGGAGAAAACTGCCGATTCACCGCCTTCACTAGAAGAAGATTCGAGCAGCGATAATGAAGGTATGAGTTCTGATATTTCTGATATTGTAGCAGCATATGATGATCATGACATATCAGGTTCGGAATCCGACCATTCAGATCCCCCTCAGTTACCAAAGTGGGCCCAAAATACTCTACAATCTGCTGGTTCTAGTCTTGGAAATCCTGCTGATCCGAGACGAACAAGAGGAGACTTTCAAAGGGCAGGTATGGCTCTTTCTATTGCTGATCCATTTCTTCCTGAGATTTGTTATTTGATGGCTGGTTCAGATCCCCAATCATATTATTCAGCCCATCGATATCCGAGATGGAAAGAAGCCATGGATGAAGAGTACAGTTCTCTTCAAAAGAACAATACATGGGAGCTAGTTTCTCTTCCACCTGGAAGAAAATTAGTGAAGTGTAAATGGGTCTACCGTACTAAAGTTGCTGCTGATGGCACTATCAGCAAATATAAAGCAAGGTTGGTGGCAAAAGGTTTTTCCCAAGTCCAAGGAGTGGACTACACAGAGACCTTTGCACCGGTTGCAAAGATGGATTCCATCCGCCTTGTTTTAGCTATTGCCGCATCCAAGCACTGGGAGGTGCATCACATGGATGTGAAGAGTGCATTTTTACATGGAGACCTTGCTGAAGAGGTCTATATGCAGCAGCCAGAGGGTTATACATCAGATCCATCATTGGTTTGTAGATTGAAGAAGTCTTTGTACGGGTTAAAACAGGCCCCAAGAGCTTGGTACGCAAAGATGGACTCCTTCCTTCTTTCTCAGAATTTCCAAAGATGCAAATCTGATCCGAATGTCTATCTTCAGCGAGTTAAAGGTAATTTGTTGGTTATTGTACTTTATGTTGATGATCTGCTTATTACTGGTAGCACACTTACTTCAATAAACAAGCTAAAAACTGCCTTAAATCTAGCTTTTGACATGAGCGATTTGGGCTTGCTGAGTCACTTTTTGGGCTTGGAGATAGCTCAAAATTTCGATGGGATCACTATATCTCAGCAAAAATATGCTTCCGACCTGTTATTGAAGTTTAATATGGCTGAATGTAAGGCAGCCCCGTTCCCATTCCTCTCAGGAATCAGTCTTGAGGAGGGAGATTCCACACCGCTTGCAGATTGCAGTATGTATCGACAGTTGATTGGTTCACTACTTTATTTGACACATTCACGGCCTGATATCTCATATGCCGTGAGTGCCGTGTCAAGATATATGCAGCAGCCACATGAGCTTCATTGGCGAGCAGCCAAGCGGATCTTGCAGTATGTGCAAGGTACGAGACAGTTTGGCATACATTATGCTGCAGATTCTGAGCTAGATTTCATTGGTTTTACTGATTCAGATTGGGCAGGTGATAGCATTGATCGGAAGTCCACTTCCGGTTATGTTTTCATGATTGGTCATGGTGCTATTTGCTGGTCCAGCAAAAAGCAAGCAGCCATTGCACTTTCTTCAGCAGAGGCAGAGTATCGAGGGGCAGTCAATGCCTGCATTCAGGCAGTTTGGTTGCAGGGTATTCTTTCCGAGTTTGGTTTTGGTGGCACTACTTCGACTGTCCTATTTTGTGACAATCAAAGTGCTATCAAGATCTCCACAGATCCAGTTCAGCGGCAGAGGACCAAGCACATTGAGATTCATATGCATTACATTCGACAGTTGGTGCATGATCGCACCATCATTCTGCAATATTGCCCTACCGATGAGCAAATTGCAGACATCTTCACCAAGAGCTTCACTGAGAAGAAGTTCTCTTACCTCCGTTCACTGTTGGGGGTGAGTTCCATCATGGTGGAGACAGATTGATTCATTATTATGCTTTAGACTTGAGGGGGGGCTTTCTTCCCACTGGGTTTTCCCTCTTTCCTCACTTAGTTTATTTTTCAGCATTTTTTTTGGATTATTGTATTGGGGTGACCTTTGGTCTTAGTTACCAGGGCCCCACATTATTTTAGTTGGCACATCATAGTCTAGCTTGAGGGGGGGTGTTCGGATATCCATCATCTATTTCGGGATACATATCTATTTCAGGATCATCTATTTCGGGATACATATCTACTTCAGGATCTTGCATGATCTATTTCAGGATATGCAGTCCAGTCACCAGTTTGATGCCTCCAGCACCTTATCCACCTTCTTCTAGCACCCGGGAGCCACCTTCCACAGAGTTTTAGCCCTCCTAAGCTGAAAGGCGCCCTCTTCTCACCTACTGACAGAGAAGGGCGCACTTGTTCACCTACCACTGCAGATTCACTCCAGTTACATTCAGTTAGCTCCGATTCTGATTGATTTCACTCCGATTTCACTCCTGACTGACTGTTTCACCTCCGATTGACCTCCAGTTCGATTAGGTGACTTGTTCTGACTCCAGTTAGCCTCCCATGCGCCCCCACTGAGCCTCCAGATCCTATATCAGTGCTACACACTTCAGTTACATTTATTATGATCAGTTAGACTCAGCTTGACACCTGGATGACTGTTTGTTGTGATTGATGAGCAACACCGATGATTGATGAGGACTCCTAGATTGAGTCAAGCTACTCCATTCAGTGATTCGAATGACCTCCTTAGGCAATTCGAATTGCTCTGTTCATTGTGACAGTTTGTATTGTAATTTATTCACCCTTTCTGGGATAGAGAGCACTGCTGCATGTTTTGCACAGTTTTGCACCATATTTTCTATGTTCATCTGTTGTGATTGATTTACTTGTTCATTAGATCTGCTGTGACTAATTTTACACTTGGTAAATCCCAAACTGGATAGAAAGCTACCATACCAAGTTCTACACATATATGACTCCCTGTCATGTGTCTCAGAACCAAGTGGCTGCTCCACATACACTTCTTCTTCAACTACACCATTCAAGAAAGCTGTCTTGAAATCCATCTGGTGTATCTTTCCTTTCATCACTGCAGCCAGAGCAAGTACGGATCTAATGGAAGTGTATCTGGCTACAAGAGCAAAAGTCTCTATGCTACCACCTGCAGCATGCTTGATCTTGTAGATCCTCTTGGAAGTCACTACAGACTCCCCTTCAAGTCTTGGGACTGCATCCCAAACATCTTCATGATCGACTGGTACTCCTCGATCATGGCATTCTTCCCAGATCCTGGGAACTTCAATATCTTCAATATTTTCATTAGATAACTTTGTTGCTGAACAAATGTTGTAGTCCTTCTTTTGTAGGTGATGGTATATGATCTTTCCTACACAACAAGTTAAATTGCATGATTAGAAAACAGCTCATAGTTTTCAGAACAAATTCTTACACATAAAGAAATATGTCATACAATCATGCAATTATCTTAGCCAATGCTTCAATACAACATTTATCCATATCCCGTAACTTTCTAGATGCCTTCCAATCTCTACCAGAACATTGTTAAGAGTGTGCACAACTCCCAACATGTCAGCAAAGAGGTTTCATTCTAGATAAGTAGCAATGGAATGTTGTATAGTGCCATAGGCCACTTACCCATGTATCTTAGTAGTATACTGTTCATCAATGCAACTATTCTAATATGCATAATACACAACCTAATTTTAGGAACCTGAGTAAATACATTATTGAACAGTATTATTTAGACAATAAAATATGCAAGGAATGATAATTCAAATACTTATCTTTGTTTGTTTGTTGGGTTGACTCCCTCTCAGTCTTTGCTTCTTTTCTGCAACTCCATTCTGATGTGGATTGTGAGAAGTGGTCAACTCCCTCTGAATATCTGCATCCTTGCAGAAACTATTGAAGTATGCTCCTTCTTGATCTTTGCTTCCTTGCAGGATCAACTGGAGTGTGGTCCCTCTTGATCTTTGCTTCCTTGCAGGAACAACTGGAGTGAGCTCCCTCTTGATCTTTGCTTCCTGGATTACATGTCCTTGAACTTATATCTATCACTATGCATGCTTATTAGTATCATCATTGTGTTATCCTCGAGGTCTCATACATAATCACACATTCATTAGTATAATACTATCAAAACACAATAATCTTAAACATGTATAGTCATGATCATTTCAAACACAGATAATAAACATTAGTATTCAAGGTTTCAGGGAAGTCTTCTTTTACTCATGCATATTCTTATTTGATCATAGGACTCTTCTGGTTAGTTAAATCATCAATCAAGATAAGAGACATAAATGCATAAACCCTTGATTACTTACATTTCTAACTTTATGAATAAACATAACCAATCATACCAAGTATACTTATCTAAGGGATCCTAACACGTAGGATTCTAACTTGATATAGGAAAAACATACATGGATTGGTATTCGCTAGTTATGTCTAACATACCCACATGATGTATTCTTGTTTTCTTCAATGACTTGTGCTAGTAACCTGCATATCTCATAGGTTAACCATTATAGAACCAAGTTATACATACCTCGCAAATAGATCTTCTAAGTGATTCATGACAATGGATGAATCTTTGTCCTCATGTCATCATGATCATATGTTCTTGAATTAGAACATGATTTGTCTTTCTTGGTGTACCTTTCATGTTAGCGGACAACATAAACCTCATACAACACCATAATGCATTAGTACAATCATAAGTGTCAACACCCTAATCAATGAATATCTTCTATCATGCATTCATAATTTTATTAAGGTGATACGACAAGTCTAAATTTAATCAAGATTGTACTAACCGTAATAACATGAAGACAAACATACCATAAACTTAATCATGAAAAAATCTCGAAACATACCTAGATGAGTCATACCTGTTGAGATTGCTTGTAATCTTCTTATGTAAGGCCTTAGCCTCATCTCCCTCTGAAACAGGAACTTCTTCACTTATGTAGGTGACCAATCCATTCTCTTCTAGGATTAACCCAATCCACTTGATTTGCAGGAACTGGATCTGGAGCTGGATTAGGGTTTGTCAGAGAAACCCTAAAAATTCAAACTTTGAATTTCAAACTTCCAAAAGGATAGAAATATGCACCTTGATGAGCTGATCAAGCTGGTATACTCATAATTTGAAAACTGCAAAGTTTCACCCCTCAAATTTGCCTTTGAAACTTCAGGGTTCACTAGACATGACCCCAAACTAGGGTTTGATAAAGCCCACCCTTCTGACCAATCAAAAGGTTTGATCCAAAGCTCTAAGATTCTATTTTTCTGAGGAGCTTCCAGCCGTGGTCACAGATTTAAAAAATTTCCATTTTTGCAGAAGCCCTAATTTTCCACTTTTCCGATCAAAGTCCTGAACTAGGGTCTGATCAAGCCCGGCCTTCTGCCCAACCAAAAATTCTGATCTTGGTCTCTAAATTTCGATTTTGATGAGTAGCATTCAGCCGTAGTCTCCTATTACAAAAATTCCAACTTTCTCCGAAACCCTAAATTCCGGAAGCCATGAATGAAGGTGCTAAAAAATAATTCTGTTTTGACAGAAATATGTACCTGATTGTTTCTGGTGTAACTCCAAACTTTTCGATCCAAAGGGTCTGAAAATATTTCCTATGATAGCCCGACCTTTCATCTTTCCAACCCCACAGGTCTGACCTCAAATGGATTCTCTGAGAGAGAGTTATGCCAAGTGTCGCAACGTGACCTGTTTATGGGATAAAACATGAGAGCAAACTTGTACGGCGTGCCACGTGTCACTGGTTCAGTTTCGCCCTCTGAAAATGTTACCTGAGAAATTAAAGTCCGTGCACTACCTGTCACTTTTTACGAAATTTCATTTGGAGCTTCCTAGCCCAAGTTATGACCTTTTTTCCAAGGTCACCTGTTTATGACTGAGATCTGGAAGAGGCAGAAACCCTATATTGTACAGATCATAAATCACAAAGTACAACGAATTAGAGGTTTTCCTTTGGACACAAGGTACATGGAGATCTTAGCTTCGCCCTGTACAATTTTTAGACCTTGAAACCTTGCCAAAATTGATCTATAGTGAAAGTGCTACGATGATTGGTGTTTTCTATATCAAGCCATAGCTTCGCAATTGCAACAAGTGTCATACATGCCATACCATGCCTTCTTTCAGGCTAGCTATGATACCATGTTAATTTTTCAGAATTTACTTCAATATGATCTAGGATCTTAACTGAGAGAACAACATGTACAGCATATCAATCATGGACACAATAATGCAAGCACACAAGAGACACAGAGTTTACTTGGGGAAAACCGTAAAGGTGAAAAACCCCAATAACTTCCTCAGAGATAGATAGAGTGCATAAGAGATAGACATCTCCTAGCAGCAGATTCTCCTCCTCCACAAGTGCGCCACTCTCCCAAGAGTGTGAGAGAGAATAGAATTATGAAATAGAGTGCCTCCCGCACTCTATTTATACTTGACTTGACTTGCCTAATAACCTTTACTAGGTCGGCCTTAACTTAACCACATAACATAATGCTGACTAGGCCGACCCCCAATAGGGTGGTCTAATAACCCTTTGACCCACATGGCTGACCCCCAATAGGGTGGTCTAATAACCCTTCGACCCACATGACTTATACAGGGCCGACCCCAACAAGGTGGTCTAATAACCCATCAAGTATAAGTTACGACACTTACAATATAAATGACGACACTTCCGTATAGAGGAATAATAACATCTCTATAGGAATACAATATACATTTATGAAATACATTCCAAAGTTACAAATACATCAACAGGTTTTTCTATGTTACATTCTTCATTAATTCCTTGAAAATTTTCAGGAATTGTCCCTTGGCTATCTATTTGTTGAAGTGGTCTTTCAATTGGCTACCAAGGGTTTATATTTTGAGGACCCTCCACAGTCGCAGTCTCCACCATATTCATGCCTTGATCAATCTCTACGCCTCCTTGTTCTCTATCATCCCTTTCTCTGTCTGACAGGATTCGCTCATCCTCCTCTTCCATTTCACTGTCACTTTCTTCCATGGCCATAGGGTTTACTGTTTCCCTAGCAACGAATTGCACCCACTATTGATGTCTCTACAATAGTTCCCTTAATATTATTAATTTAATAAGGCTGTGGTTGGTAACAAAAGCTTGGGGAGAGCGGGATCTCCTCACACAATGTGCCATATTTTGCAGAGACCTCAAAAGGTAATTGGGTAGATTAATCAATATGCTATGATGCAGATGGGACAGTAAAACAAAATCATAGGTATAAACAACTTGGTACCTACCTTCACAGGTGATGTAATTTTTCATGAACATTGCAACCTGATACCAAGGGATAGGAAAGTATTCCAATGCTATCCCTGGTCCCCTCGGTTGAACATTCTCCCCTGCTGCGAGAAAGTCTTCTTTTGCATTTGGAACATGCACCTTTTGACCAAACCATCTCCTCCTAGTCCCGGGAAAACCCGTCACCTTTGCTATCACTTGTTCAGAAACTTCAATCCTTAATGCCCCAACCTCTAAATGATCTTCCATCAAATTCTGTGTGAACTGTAATGCAGTATCCTTGTCGAACCCATTCAACCTCTCAAAATAAGTCGTCCATCCCACTTCGTCGAAAATTACGAAAACCTCCCTGTTATGGTGCAAGGCATCCATTGTCTCTGGTTCGTGGCGAACTGTAAAGCCTCCCATGATGTTCTTCTTCAACAATCTCAGTTGTGCAAGTGATTTTTTTTTCCCAAATTCGGATACCGGAGTTGCAACATGCAGAAACAACAATGTATAGTGGAAAAGTCCGCTGGCTATTTTTTGAAAGGTGGTATAATTATGGAATAGGCTCGTGGGAAAATACATTACATGGATTGGGTAAGACGACGACGGTTAATAAGTACAGGTGAATAAAGGACTTGACTAAAAATTGCCGAAAAGGATGAGCGAAGGTGGTATAATCATAATTACTTGTCAATTCATGCTTAGTCATACCCATGGTTAGGATTCGTACCTTCGCACTTACCATGACAGATCGTCAGCAATCCGAAGTGGCTCACCTTTGCTGTTAAATTGCTTTAATGAAGGTGCCCTTTATCACGTGGCTTCGTGAACTTGGAGGCCCTCGTCCATAAAGAAAAATGAGTGTGTCCATGTAAGAATTAACTGTATCTATGAGAAAATTTTGGCAGATTTATGGCATTTGAAAAATAAATGTAGCAGGAATGGTATTGATTATTGAATTAGTAGAGCTGCCAACCATCGGAACCTCCTTCAAAAGATGGCGAATTTCACAAATGGTACAAGTTGAAAATTGGGACGATTGGTGGAGTTTCAACAAATAGAGGAGAAGTTGGCGGAGTTTCAGCGGAAGAAATAGCGTAGTTTCGGCAAAATGTGGAGAACTCGACGGAGTTTCAACTGAGGAAATGGCAGTGTTTCGGCGAGAAATGGAGGAACTGGCGGAGTTTTAGAAAAATTGGAGAAATTAGCGGAGTATCAACTGAGGAAATGACGGTGTTTCGGCGATAAATGGAGGAACTAGCGGAGTTTCAGCCAAAGGAATTTCGATAACATCAAGATAAAGTTCAATGGCCTTGACAGAAAATAGAAAATTTCCTTTACCGATCTTTGTAAAGGGATGTTACGCAATTGGAAAGGACCACCAATAGTTCCTGCAATGATTGGCCCAACACGATTGCTCTTTCTTAACCAGGTCCTTCACATATATCCCTACACGCAATTCCTATAAACAAACCAATCAAACTGAAGTAACAAAAATAATCAAGCAATCTAAGGAACACATAAAATCAAACTGAAATCAAACAAGTTTATTTATGTACAATTTTTGTGGAAAATGCGCAAAAGATTTAAAGAGTTGAGGAAACAGGAGGGGACTCCTGTTCTTCTACCAATTGACAATTTGAATCAGAATCAACGCGAGAAGCAAATGCATCTTTCGAGAGTGGCTTATCATAGAGTCGCAGCCGATGACCATTGGAAAATAGGGGTGTCTGCTGTTCATCGATCGTGGTCAATCGAATGGTCCCATTATCAAATATTGTGTCCACTCTGTATGGCCCCAACCATCTGGTGTGCAATTTCCCCTTGAAGTCCTTCTTGAATCATGAATCATATAGTAAATCCCAATCTCCTTCCTGAAACATCGTCTTCTTAATAAACCGGTCATGCCACCTAGAACGTTGTTGCTGAATTACTGAAGTCTGATGTACAGCAACTGCACGCTTCTCATCAAGCTCGTTTAACTTATTTAGCCGATCCTTTTGGGCCTCTTTCAAATCCATATTTTCTTCCAAATCAGTTCTCAAGGTTTTAATCTCAAATTCAACAGGGAATACATCATTTTCCCCATACACTAGCTCACAAGGAGAGAACCATGTGGTGCTACGCCATGTAGTTTGATATGCCCATAATGCTTCAAGAAGTATTTCAGCCCAATCTCTGCGATGACTCTTCACAATATTTGTAAGAATAGCTTCAATAAATTTATTGGTACTTTCCACTTGGCCATTGGCCTGTGGATGATATGGTGAAGTGATTCGATGCTGAATATGGAATTTCTGAAGAGAGCTTCAATTTTATGAGACACAAATTGTGGTTCCCCATCTGTGACTACCTCCTTAGGTACAACAAAGCAAGTAAAAATTTCTTCAAAAAGGAATTCTACAACAGCTTGATCAGTAGCTCGCACCAAGGCCTTGGCCTCCACCCATTTATTCATGTAATCTGTACAAACAAGAATATAAACGTTTTGTCTTGAATGAGGGCTGATGGGTCCTACAAAATCTAGGTACCATCTATCAAAAGGTTCAACCACTAATTGTTGCTGTAATGGCATTTCATCAAACTTATTAGGCTGACCCATCCTTTGGCAACTATCACAAGCTTTCACATATTTCTTTGCATCATGAAACATGGTTGGTAAAAAATAAACCATTCTTAATACCTTGTGTCAAGTCCTTTTATCAGCAAAATGCCCCCCGCAGGGTTCATCATGACAAGCCTTCAGGATACTGTGGATTTCATCTTCCCTTACACATCGTATAATTTCCAAATCTGGCTCTCTGTAAAAGATGTATCCTTCTATCCAACAGTATCTAGCACTCTGTTGTACAATCCTTCTTCTTTCCCGTTTTGATAAATGCAATGGAAGCTTCCTTACAACAAGGTAATTAGCAATGTCTGCATACCAAGGTGAGTGAGCTAATACTGCAAAGAGATGTTCGTCAGGAAAAAAATCTTCAACTGGTGAATTATCAACATTATTGGTTAGTCGAGAAAGGAAATCAACAACAACATTCTCTTTTCCTGGTCTATCAATGATGGTGATATCAAATTCTTGCAATAACAACAACCATCAAGTCACCTGAGCATTAGTGACATGCTTATTCATTAAATATATAATAGCCGAGTGATCAGTATGCACAAAAGTAGGGTACATTGTAATATAATGCCGGAATTTATTGATGGCATAAATGACAACAAGAAATTCCTTTTCAGTCACCGTATATTTGAGTTCAGCAGGAGCCATATTCTTGCTGATATAATAGATGGAATACAGAGCATGATATTCCTGCTGTCCCAACACAACCCCAATAGCAGTATCTGAAGCATCAGAGGAAATGTAGAAAGGTAAGGCTCAATTAGGCCCATGCAGAATAGGTGTTGTAGATAATCTTTTCTTTAGTTATGCAAACGCTATCTGACATTTATCTATCCATATGAATTCTACATCCTTCATCGGTAAGGCAAATAAATGAGATGCTAGCTTAGAATTTTTTTCAATAAAACATCTATAATAACCAGCATGTCCAAGAAAACTACATACCTCTGTTTGCGTTCCAGGAGTAGGGATGTTCAAAATTACCTTTATTTTGGCAGGATCCACTTGTATCCTTGCAACAGATATAAATGTCCAAGGACTATACCTTCACTCATCATCATATGACATTTTTTGGTGTTGAGAGAAAGGTAAGTTTGTTCACAACGTTTTAAAACCTTTTCCAAAATTTTCAAAGCCTCATCAAAGTTGTCACCATACGGGGTAAAATCATCCATGAATATTTCCATACAATCATTAACCATATCAGAAAAAAATTATAATCATAGCTCGTTGAAATGTAACTAGTGCGTTGCATAATCCAAAAGGAAGTACCCTATATGCAAAGGTACCCCAGGGACAGGTGAAAGTAGTTTTGTCTTGGTCTTCAGAGGCAATCTGAATTTGATTATACCCACTAAAGCCATCTAAAAAAGAAAAGAATTTTTTTCCAGACAGGGTATCCAAGACTTGATCAATAAATGGCAAAGAGAAATGGTATTTTTGTGTAGCCTTATTAAGTTCTCGGTAATCCACACATATGCTCTATTTACCATTCTCTTAGGCACCGTTACTAATGGAGAAACCCATTCACTGTCTGAAATAGGATAAATAAATCCTGCATTTAAAAGTTTATGAATTTCTTCTTTCACAATGTCCCTCAAATTGGGATTCATTCTGCATTGGGGTTGACATATAGGTCGACAGTCATTTTTAATGTAAATATGGTGAGTACACAACCCAGAGGGAATACATCTCATGTCCATGTACTCCCATGCAAAATCTCCTTTATATTGTTTCAGCAGCGCGGTCAAACACTCAAGCTCGTGAGGTGCTAGATTGGGGTTAACATGCAAAGTTCTTCCTGGTTCAATTTCAATTGGAACACTCTTCAAATTTTCGATTATGGGAACTGTTTCAACCAATATATCATCAGTAAATTCTTCTTGATCAAGCTCACTCACAGCCCCATCCAAAATCTGATATGCGTGTTTGGTAACTGTCATCGGTTCACTAATGAAACTACTGATGGTATCATCCTCGGTTTCATTTTTAAAATTCAGGGCCCTCCCTATGGTAAGAAGAGGCTAAGTGCTCTCTTCCTCTTCTAGTTCCACCCATAATGGAATTTCAACATCTAAACTTGGTTTAGCCGGAGGATATAGGGTCAATATTTTGGTGTCAGTTCCATTAGATATCGTCATAGATCCTGATCTACAACTGATGTAAGCATTTGTTGTAGCCAACCAAGGCCTTCCTAGAATAAGTGGATGTCCTCCCAACTGAGACTTGGGCTGTAGCACAAGAAAATCTGCAGGGTATTCCCATGAATCAATAGAGATTACCAAGTCATCCAGACTTCCCTCGGGTCGAATCGTGGATCTATCAGCCAATTCTAATATAGTGGGGGTTGGTCTGAGATTGGTGAGTCTGAGCATTTCTATAGTTTCAATAGTCATCACATTTATTGCTGCACCCAAATCAACTAATACATTAGGGATTTCGGTATACCCAATATAAACTGTAATAGTGGGATTTCCCGGATCATCATACTTGGCTAAGGGAGCTTTTCCCATCATCAATTTAGATAACTTCCCGACCACATGGACTGTAAGAGGATCCTTAGGCTTCCTACCAGGTTTCTTTACACATAAGTCCCTAACTGTTTTAGCATAGACAGGAACATCATGGAGGGCTTGTAATAATGGGATCTTAACATAAAGTTTTTTAAGTTCCCCTAGAAGATCGAAGCGGGGTTGCTCTACTGCTTTTTGTAAATCTAATCGCTTAGGATATGGTGGATTATTTGAGATTTGTACAGGGGTAGTTTCAACATGTGTTTCGGCAGGTGTTTTAGCATGTGTTTCAACATCCTCAATAATGGGAGTTGAGCTCTCAAACTGTTTGTTTATTCCTCAGTCACAGGGGATAGAACATCCTTAATGACAATGGGTTCTACCACCCTCCCAGATCGTAAGTGTAATTCATTACATGGAATAGGGGTGATAGAATAAGCTGGCATATTTGATGTTTCCATTTGTTGCACTGCCTTATTGTTAGGAATAGGATTAGGTTGAGCAGGAAGGTGAGGTCGTAATGATATATTAATTGGTGCAACATTAGGATGGATTTGCAACTGTGGTTGCTGATACTGTGTGTGAGGGAATTGGTTCCCTAGATAAGGATTTCTCCAACCAGGAGGCCAAAGGGTCAGTTGATTTGGCTATTGTGTCCATGACATCCATGGGGTAGGATATTGCATTGTAGATTGAGTAGATGGATGCCATTGAGTATTGGGACAATAGTATTGTGGGGGAAATTGATTGTTCATGTTATTCCAAGAATTAAAAGATGTATTAGAGTCTGGATTCATACCTGGAACATGAGGTTGCCACGACTTCTTTTGTGAAATGAAGTAGGCTTGTTCCACATCCGCGCTTGATGCCTGAAGGATTGCTTTAACTTTTGGCAGTGAGGGACAATCCTTAGTATTGTGATCCAAATCACATAGGCCGCATACCTATAACTTATCAAGTGGACATTCCCTTAATGGGTGCTTCTTTATGCATTTAGCGCAAAATATGTCCAATTCCAACTCTGCCTCGGCCTGTTTCTGTTTTGACCTCAAAACATCCAATTGTGAGGAAATAGAACTCATCATATCAGTCTTAAAATTTTCAAGGAGATTACCTATTTATGCTCGTGTAGCTCCATCACTGGCTGACTTTTGTGCCCTTATAAGGACATCTCGATCTCTTGTGTTGGTTCGAGAAGATCCTCTGAAGTATCTTCGACACAGATCCACAATATGATCAAAATATTCTCTTGAGATGTCCCCTTTTCCCAACAAATTAAGCACATCAGACAATATTCCTTGATTCCTCGCAATAGAATGATTTTAAGAACATCCTTTCCAATATCAGCATGACCAGATCTTTGTAAGTTATATAAAAGTATTTCTACAAAATCCTCCAAACTTTCATCCTCTTTCTAAACCATTTTAAACAATTCCTCTCTCCTATCCTTGGTTCTGTAATAATCCTGGTATTTGGCAAGGAATACTCGTTTCATTTGGTCCTATATTGTAACAGTCTCACCACCCAAACTCATAAACCAACATAGGGCATTTCCCTTTAAAGTAGCAGGAAACAATTTTAACTTTTGTTCACTGGTGGTATAATCATAGCTTTGACAGAGGATGTCAAATTCAAAGAGAAACTCATATGGGTCTTCAGTAGACTTACCATAAAATTTTGGTAGTACCGAAGGTGAAATATTCTTCATGGGAGCCACCCCAAGCGTTTGTCGAATGGGGAATTCAAGTGTAGCAACTGTCTCTCCATGCTGATTATTACCATTGTCGCCCATCTCCTCTTCATGATCGTCGGGGTGCCCCCTACGTTCTCCGTTCTTGTCTTTGTTCATATTTTCCTTGTTCTTCTTCTCTTCTCTCCTTCTTTCTTCTTCCAATTCCCGTCGATACTTCAGCCACTCTTATTTAGTTACTTCCTTCCCGTTAATTCGATAATTCTCCTCTGGTTTCCTTGCACCCACAACACTTCCCTTATCTTTAGGAGGTTTCTTATAGAAGCAGGGGTCGAAACTTTTGTTACCTTCTCCATGGTTGATACTAATGATTCAAGCTTGGGGAGAATAAAGCTTCCCCTACCTGAGATGATTGTCGAAATAAAGCTCCAGTAGAGGAATCAACCTTAGCGATAAGCTCATCAACGAATGATGCTCTTCCTAAACCTGAATTACCGCCATGACCTCTTCCACCTACAGGGTTAGTGTTTTTGGGGGTTTCACATTCTTTTCCTTTTCTATTCATGCAAACTTACATAACGTACCTTGTTTTGTGGTGAGAACCCGTTCAGTCTGTCGAAGGATGCGCAGCTCTTCACTGTGTCTTATCACCCTGCAACTGCAAAAACAAGATATCTAAAGGAAACAAGGCTTAATTCATGCTATGTTTATCAATTACCTTCCCCAAAAACGACGCCAAAATGTTGGTCACTCTAATTGCTTAATTAATTCACAAACATAGTGCTCAATATGAATTGTCAACCCAGGGAAGTCTGGTTATTTCAAAGGCAATCAAGAAAAATATATGCATAAACACTCAGTAAATGATTCAATAAAATATAAGCCAGCCAATTCATTCAAGAAATACCTTGCAACTTATTTACTAAGTCTGTACTCTAATCACCGATCAATCAACTTCAAATGCTAATTCAATCAAGAATCAAAAGATTTCATCATCATAAAACAATCCTTCAAATTATATCAATTCTGGAAATGATTGTTTCAAGAGAAAAATAACTATTTTACTTTTGCAAGAAGTTAAATTCTAATTTACCAGTGCAAGAAATAAAAGATTCTATTCTACAGTTGCAACATACAATAATAAGGATCAAGCCTCTTGCTCAGACAGAGCCACGCATAGTTCTACCAGTTTCAGCAGTTCATAAAAGAAAACAAACATAAATGAAATTCAACGACCGAGCACAGGTGTAACAACAATCATTCTATGTTTCAATAACACACTTCAAAAAGGGGAATCACACACCATACAGTCGACTGTTTCAACAAACCACACTTCTATCTAATCAACTGTTCAGGAAAATGAGAGGAGCTATGAATGAATAATCAAACCCTGAGTAATCACACTGTTCAGAAGCTGGGAGTTAAATCAAACCACAATTCCACACCAAAGAAAACTAAAGAAACTAAATAACTAGCTAATTGGGAAACTCTGAGAGAAGGTGGGCCCTTGCATCCTAACAAAGATGCCTCTACACACTACAAAGAACTAGTACTCAGAATATCAGGGAAATACTGCCAATTTCATTAATATAGTAAAGTCAGATACAACATGCCTTCACTCCTATTACAACTCTTCTTTTCCAATCATAAGCTTAACCCCCCCCGTGATCAACCTAGTCCTCTTCTAAATACCAAAATGAAACAGTTCAGATCCTTCAAATTCGGACAGCCATGAGGATCGAAGATCCTCAGGCTGTCGAATCGATACTGGAAATAGAAAGAGTTACATACATTATTACAAAATAGAAACCATTCCATAAATGTCTCTGATCTCAACATATTGAACTCATTCAACACCAAATGAGTTTCAACCAGCCACGTAAATGAGTAACTTAAGCTACCTCTTGCAACAGCCTGAGCTGGAGTCCTAAGAAGGTGGAACTGCTTGCCACGTACTCTTCCATCTATGTGTATCAGCAGATTGACACACTCGAAATCCTTGTGGTCTCGGTTGCTTCCATTAATCCATCACAAGTTAGCTTAATTAAGACAAAAAATCCATAAACACAGATAGACTATGAGCATTAATGTAACAAGGTAATAATGAATTATACATGCTCAAGATTATGCTTTTCTTCAAGGAAGATAACACTGTGGCTACATTAATAAAACAAAACAGGGTGAAAGTATCATAGGAAAAGTAAGCAAAATGATCATTTTTGGCACCCAACAATGCTTTGCATGTATGGTGTGTGATGTACTACTAACCATGGTTGAGCTATTAAGTCTCCCTTAGGGACTGACCACCCCTAGAGTGAATTACTTTAGCATATAACCACTTGGAATGATAGTAGGACAATATAATCACATCATTGGGAAAATCCCCTTAGTATATTTGATATGATAATTAAGCTGGCACATGTGGACCATGCAGATAAGACAAGAGATAAAGATAAGATGTGATAAGATATGAGAGAATTTGAATTGCACATAAAAGAATTAATTAAGAGAGAATTCGAATTGTTAAACTTCAGTAAATCAAATGAGAACAAGAATTGATCACTTCAATGATGTTAACAAAATAGAATAAGTTAAGAGAGTTAACTAAGTGATAACAAAGAAGATCTAGTTAACTAAGTGTTATTGCATGACAACACTTATGTTAAACTAAAAGAAAACACTTATGTTAAACCAAAAGACGACGTTTGAGTTGCGACACTTGCATGACGACACTTAAGTTAGCCACCTAACTAAGTGGGAAGCTTTCAGTTAAAACTTAAGGCATGAGTTCATTCTAAGAGCGAGTTCAACGAGTTAATGCACTGCATGAGAAGTGGGGCGCACTTCTTCATGCAAGATTGATGCATCCAGATGGAGGGCGAGTTCATCCTGAAGGAGGATAAAAATAGAAGCTGATGCATGTGAAGAATATATAAATATATGATACATGATTAATGAATTCAATGTGAAGCGAATTCTTTTCTCTCTTGAAGGCAATGTACTTCTCTTTGTGCAGGATATTATTATGAGTCTTTCTTCTTTATCTTTTTCTCGCTCTGTAATTGCACCGGGGGTGCTTGATGTAAAATACATTCTCTGCTATATATCAATATACTAAGAAAGGTTTTGTTGGGTTTTCTCCCTCAAGTCATAGAGGGTTTCCCGAGGGTAAAATCATGTGTTGAAGATGATTACTTATATGTATGATTGTTATTTGATTTCAAGTATTAGTATAGCTCCAAATTAAAGATAAAAAATTAACAAGATTGTGTGTGATTGTTAATGACTGGGCTGGGCTCTTTCCCAAGATGTTGTATCAACGCATATGGGGTTTTTGAGGCTATTGAAAATCTGTGTGACGAGTTCTACTTGAGGTTATGAAAAATCTTTATGAGTTTACATTCGCTGATGTAGTGGGGCTGATGTAGTGGGCCTCAATAGAGTAGCGCATCACAGAGAAGAAAACAAAGTTTCTGTTGCATGGTTTATTTGTTTTTCAAAACCATCATCAAAGCTTAGTTGCTCAGCGAAAAATCAACACGAAGGAGAATCCAGAAGGTGCCGGGGGCATTATACACAACAAAAATCAATGTTTTTCGCTGGAAAAAAAACAAAAATCAATGTGATCTGAAAATAAAAATAACGTGTTAGCGAATTTCATCCAGCGATTGAAGTGAAGCAGTTTTCCATTTGGATTTACGTGAAAAGGTCCCCTAATTCCGCCATTGCTCCAAATCCGAGTGATGAACATCCAGGACCCCCATTAAGCCAGAGAACAAGCAGCTTCTTTGAGGGATCTCGAACGGTCTCCGTGCAATTAAAAGTTTGAAAGAGTAATGCTACCCCGTCTTCCAGGTTCTTTGAGCTCCCTTTCCATATCTCCTATCTTCATATCGAGCTCAACTGTTGTAAATTGTTTTTTCTGCAAAGCGTCGCTTGAGTGACAGAACTTCAATCAACAAATTCTTGAAAAAAAAACCATGTGACAAATGGCTCATTGGCTTGGTGTGTGAAAGTACATTCTGATCAAGCTGAAAGAAACTGATGTTATGTGCATACGAGGATAAGGAAATCTGTAATTCTATTGAAGAATAGTGCCAGAAGGTGTGCAATTTGTGCATTTACTATTGCTTAATTTTATTGTTGGCCAAAAGTAACTGAGACATTTCAAAATTAGATGAACATAAATATGTTGTCACAAAAGAGCAATGCAAACACATGAAAAAATACTGAGAAAATCCAAAGGTATTGAACATGATGAATTTGCTTGCTGAGAGCTGCTAAATGGTGGCAAAAGAGGCATTCAAAGATATATGTAGAGCTTGTGTTAGAGGTTTTTTGAATGGTCACGAGAAGCAAAGTCAGAGACAAAGAGAGGAGAAAGCAGTGCTGCACAGATGTCTCAATCTGGGTAAACATATAGCAAAATCAACACAGCCATATTAAAAATATAACCCAGTAGCCTAAGGCAATAAGTTATGGTTGGAAAGATAATTGGAAATTGTGAAGCCTGGTATTTGGTATTTAAGAGGATAAAGCTGGCTTTCAAAGAGGGTAATATTTAATTTAGGTATATGTTCCTCTTAACTGGTATTTTTTTGTTGTTGTTTGTCCTACATTAAGTCGTGATTGAAAAGTTTTGTTAAAGAAGAAAAAAAATCGAGTTAAAAGTAAAAAATCAAGTTAAAAGTAAAAAATCAAGTTAAAAGTGGGAATGCAAATTTGAAGTAGAGTCAAGTTGTAAGGA
The DNA here is from genome assembly GCA_027924585.1 of Larix kaempferi. Lineage (NCBI taxonomy): Eukaryota > Viridiplantae > Streptophyta > Pinopsida > Pinales > Pinaceae > Larix > Larix kaempferi. The sequence goes on from BSBM01000738.1 coordinate 2,546,413, forward strand.
GTTGAGAGTCAACCAATTGGTGTATTTGAAAGATGGGTGCATGATGAAACGAGTGTGATTCAATCAGCACTTCATAACGGGTAAACGATGCAAACTACTACACAATGCTAGCCATGAAATTGAGCTTCTTCATAAACAAAGTAAACTAGACATTCAATGAGTTGCAAATTTTTTAAAGGATTTGTTGATTGCACTAGAAAATGCATAAGTGAACTAAAAGAAAAGTTGGCATCACTAGATGCGTGGGTGAATGATCTCTTAAAACTTCACGATACGAAATATTAAATGATATAATCATTGTAGCAAGAGTTATTGGCAAAGGAAAATTTGTTGTTGTCGCTAGAAAATGATGTGAAAAATATGAACCAAGAAAAAGTAACGTATGATGCAATTTGTGACACAAGTGATTTGATTAAAAAACTTGATAGTTTATGTGATAGCGGTAATTTGGTTGATGTTGATGGTGTACATGTGTCTCTCTCATGCTATGAGACTTTAAAAAATGATCTTGGTGATATCCCTGAAAGTGAAACTCATGTTAAAAATGATGATTATAGTGATACTTCTGAAGGGGAACCTAATAATGAACGTGATGAAATTGGTTGTTTGGAAAGGCATACAAAAGGAATTGGGTCCAAACTCTTGAATAAAATGGGTTATGATGGCAAAAGTTTAGGCGAGAAGGGGTAAGGCATCCAAAAGCCCATAGAAATCTGTGTAAGGCCAAGAACTGAAGGCCTCAATTATGAAGGTCACAGAAGCAATGATGACATGAAATTTGTAAAAGCAGAAGGTGAAATATCTATATGTAGCAACAACAACAACAACAAACCGAAAGCATAAGTAGCACCAACAAACTAGGAGCAAAAGCAGGAGCAAAAATAGGAACAATGTTGCAATCATTGTGGAAAAACATGTAATGTACAAGCAAAATGTTGAAATTTGCATCCTTGCAATATCTGTGGTTTTACAAATCATTATCATCACAATATCTGTGGTTTTACCAATCATTATCACCATAAGTGTTGGAATAGTAAAATATCAAAGCCTCACATATAGGTACAGTGTGGTTGGATTGATGTGCAAGAATGACAAAAAGTTACTTCTATTTTGAAAATATTCTACAAGGTGAAATGTTCTAATGTACAACAATATATCTCGCATAAAAAGGGTCCATGAGTTAGTTGATCTTCAAAAGTCAAGTGGGCATTAAGAAAAATTCCAAAGAGTCAAATTTTCATGTTTAGAAAAGGGTTGTCAATCTATTATACTTGAGTCATTTCTTTGAGTAAATCAAATCATGAGTAATTTTCTCATATTGGTTTGTCGTGATCCAAGAACCACTTGTAATGGTTAAGGGTAAACAAAAACCCTGGATATGATGTATTGGTTGCAGGTAAGCTGAAGAAAACCCTGGATATGATGTATTGGTTGCAGGTAAGCTGAAGAAAACCCATGAGATGGTTGAGGGTCAGCCAAAGAAACCCTTGAAATGAAGATGAAGTAGTTTAGATGACTGACTCAAGATCCAAACTTATTAAAGAATGATGCAGCTAATACATGATACAAGAGGGAAACAACTAAAGATGTAGATGAAGATGACCAAAGATGAAAATGAAGAAGAGTGAAGATGATGATGACATAATATCTAGAAAATGAAGATTTGACCAATGCAAAAGACCAGTTCAAGAGATAGAGGATGATGACAGAATAATAAATCATAAGTATTCAATAAGGGGGGGTGTGAAGGAATAATTCATACTTGTGATATTTAGTGGTGACATTATACAATGTGAAAATGATTATAATGCACAAAAATGTATGTATGATTCAAAGGTGAGGACAATAAGAGAAGTTAGGAATGAGGATCTCATGGAAATCACATGAGAGATTCAAGGAGATATTGTTGGAGATGGTTGAG